>OV651825.1:16533643-17817690 GCA_927349885.1 Psylliodes chrysocephalus | reverse complement strand
AATATTTTTTTGTAGTTATTATTAATCATCGTTATGAAAATCGTATATACATCATTTATAAATATATTTAAAATAAAAATAATATACATAAACAGGGTGACCATTTCTAACACTATTGCCAGTCTTTTGAAATGAACAGCGGTATTAAAAATTAAGAATAATTTTTTTCTCGTCGATGGTATTATATAAACTGTTTTGCCTTCTTACACAAACTTAACAAAAGCAAAAACGGAAAAATCATAGTTATTAATATATTTTTAGATTAGAAACATTCCATTGTTAGAAAATTTTAATTGTGACGAAGATGGCACCTCTTAAGAAAATGGCAGTATTGTTGCAGTTTTTAGGTATTGCATTTCAGGTAATCTGAGTAGTGGGGACAATAGTTATGAAATTGTCTTACAAATATTGGACGAATATTTTTCACCTAAACAGAGCAAGGTATAATAGATAGACAAGTAAATACTAGAAAATATTTAAGGTATACAAGAGGCATCTTTTCAGACTCCATAAACAAGAAAACGGCGAAAAGTTAAAAAAAAAAGAAAACGATGATAGTGAAACTTATTAACAATGTGTTGTGTACGATGATCCCAAAACTCTCACTGAAATTAAAGAACAAGTTGCTGAAGCTACAGGATACTCGGTAAAAACAATTTAATTGAACGAATAATTATAGAAGGTGAGATATCAAAAGGTGAAAAGTCTACGTCGACCATACTTAAACAGATATTCCATCTTACAATAATGGAACAATCAGAGATATAGTTTATAGATTTCACGAAACAGAAGGTATGCGCGTAACAGTTAAAACTCTTAGTGAAAAATTAATAAAAGGAAATTGAGTGGAAAGAGAGCTACACATCAATAAGAACTATTTAAAAAAAAATTGGGTTCAAGTGGCAAAAAACGCGAAAAACAGACAGGTTCTAATAAAACGGCTTGACATCAGAGAAAAAAGAAAAAGATTATATTAAAAAAATTAGATATTTTCGTTCTCAAAAACGTCCCATTGTATATATTGATAAAACTTATATACATAGTAGCCATACATCATCACATAATTGGGATGATAATGCAAAAAGGTTTGTTTTCCACCATTTCCCAAAGAAAAAAACTTACAGTTTATGCTGGTGGTAACATGGGCTTTATTCCTAAAAGTTTAATTATGTTTGTATCTGGGGCCAAATCTGGTGATTACTATAATGATGTGAATCAAGAAAATTATGAAAAGTGGCTAAGAGAACTGTTAACACCAAATTTACCACCAAATGCTATTTTAGTTGTGGATAATGCACCGTATCACAATGTTATAGAAAATCCTGCTCCGAATTCAAATTCAAGAAAAGCTGAAACTGGTTGACGTCCAACAATATTAAATTTCAACCTTCCTTATTACGTCCACAGCTGTACACATTAATCAAACAGCATAAAAATAGATTCAAGCAATACAAATTTGATAGAATATTCTCTGAACACCGTCATACAGTTTTGAGATTACCACCATACCACCCAGACTTAAATCCAATAGAAATGATCTGGGCTGTAGTAAAAAATAATGTAGCTATAAAGAATATTCATTTTAAATTAGCACATATACAAATGTTAGCTAAAATTGAATTCTAATCAGTAACCCAAGAAGACTGGAAAAAAAGAGGTGCAGACGTAATAGCTGTCAAAGATAAATATTTAGATCGAGATATTATAATAGATGACGTTGCAATTCTTACAGTTAATATTAATGTCAATGAAAACAGCAGTGATAGTTCTAGTGATAGTGATGATTTTGATGACGATTTTTTGGAACTCTGTTAATTTGTTTATGTTTATTTTGTTTGATAGTAGGACAACAAGGAATAGAGGTTAGTATAAATTTAGTATTTGTTGACCTATAACATACTTGTAATAATTGGCAAAAATTCTAAATAAGTATTTAATGTTTAAATTAAATAATTAAAAAGACACGTATGAAAATGAAAAAAACCTTCAGGTTATTATTCTACATTGAACATTTTTAAATACAACCAAATATCACGTAAATTTTAGTTTATCTAAAGAGGAAACAGAAATAAAGGATCATTTGGGTAAACTCTCAGTCAAGTTCGGACTAAGGTCCAGAACTTTCGCCCCAGGGGCGAATGTTTCCGTTTTGTATTGTAAAGTAATGTGTAGAGTAAAGTTTTGTGTACGATGTGAATTATGGGTAAATATTTTAACTTAATTTTAAAGTGTTTTGTTTAATAATTGATTGATTTACATATAAATGCCAATTTTACATTTTCGTCCCGAATTATATTTATCTTAGGCTTATCTTTATATTAATATGTACTTATAGTGCTTTATTTCCTAAATTAAATTTTATTCATTTTTCTTAAGACTATCAGTCAAATTTTGTATTTATTGTTAATGTTTCAATACTTATTATTAAACTTTCCTCCCTTTCCAAACCAGAAAAATACTCCGAGCATTTGAGAAGCCTCGGCGTTTCTATTCCCTTAGGACTAAAAGAGTCTAAAGCTAGTTGCCAAGAACCGCTCGACTATGCTATTAAGGGATGATTTTTTTATTCTTTTAATTTATTTTTTTTTATTTGCCACTGGTGAATATTAAATTCCTAGGTCACACACTATCAAAAAAAGGCATCAGACCGTTACAATCTTATATAAATAGTATGTAGGCATTTAGAACACCATCCAACATAGACAAAGTTCATAAGTTTCTGGGACTTGTAACTTCATTGGTAAATGGATTTCCAACATAGCAACATTAAGAGAACCTTTAATAAACCTGCTTAAACTTAAGGTTTATATGGACCCCCGGAAAAAGTACCTACACGTTCAAAATTTTTGAAAAAATTTGTGAATGTATATACAACCTTAAGTATTATTTTACCAAAATTTGATCCGGTTTGTATCATTTGTTCTCAAGAAAAATCGGAAAATTTACTTTTTTACAAGTATAAAACAAAGAAACTAGACTATCAAGAGAGATCATTATTTCATAAAATAAATTAGTTTTGGTTAAGAAACTTACATAAATTTTTTGAAAATTTTTGAACTTGCAGAAATGACGTAATTGAAGAATATATTTATTTTATTAACAAAAATTAGATTTAAACTATAAAAATGAATGTAATATTAAAGAATATACCTTCAATAATTATATTTAAAGACATTGACCTCAAAACATTAATAAGTTTTTTATAAATTTAGTGAAAAATTCAATTAAACAATAACACTATTTTGAATTTCCTCTTTCAAAGTCTTATCTCCGAGAGGTGTTGCCATCTCAATTAGTACTTTCTAAAATTGCTCACAGAGAGCACTAAATTTCCTACTCAAACAGAAATTTCGGATGTCCGCGTACACCAACGCTACCGTGTTGCCAGATCGAGTTGTATTACTAAGTTCGCTGGATTAAATAAATATTTTTCTATTAATAATTCGGTCGATGCAAACGTACCTATTCATTTTACAGAATATTTGAAATATTTAATTATTAAATGATATGTGCATTCCGAATGATGCATGTGATTTATCAATTAAAAAAGTTGAACAGATGTTTACCAAATATCAGTATCATGTTAATTGCATGTTGATTAGTTTTTGGTAGAAATTGGATCGTAGGACGATATTTAAGAAGGTTGGCAAGAAAAAAAAAAAAGGATTTTGAAATTAAAACAACAGGTATTTAGTAATGAATTGTTTCTGTTAAAAAATATAAATTCGTAAAAATTTGATTGGCTCAAAAACTATATTACCTTAGTAGGTATTTCATATCTTTTTTTACTAAAAAAAAAAACTATTTCTACTATAAATAAATTTATTAAATATACCTTCTAAAAATTCTTATTGATCCTACAAAAAATAAATCATTGCTAAACATTTACTTAGTAAAAATAGTTATGGTTTTCCTAAGGAACAATTTTTTTCCATCAGCAGTAGTAGAACAAAAGTATTTAACATGTTTTTGTGCATTTAATAGTGCAAATTCTCGAGCTGAGTAAAAACACTTTACTTAAAAATTTTTAGCATCATCTACCAATCCATCCGGTGAAGTTTCTAAGAAACGATAACATTTTTCTTAAAAGATGAATAAACCACATTCAACAACTGTATTCTTTGTAATAGAAGCATATGTTTCAATTGCAACAGTTTCGTTAAGTTTAACATCTATATCTGTAACGTGTGTAGGGTGGGTTAACCCACGGCACTTAGGCCTTACTAAACCCATTTTACATCTTCCTAAATAGATAGGCACCTCCTAGCTCGTGAGCCAGCCTACAGATTTAATGTAGTTGACAATATTGCCAAGAGGTGCCTTTCTTATATCGGCTGGTGTTAGCCAATTATCAACGAATACAAATCATTTAATAAATGTGAGCATCGATCACTTGTAGACGATATACTCGATGATATCATCTTTTTGTTTGCACCCTTTGCAGAGTGCGGATTCTGCCAGCCCCATGACATGGAGATGTTTCCCTACTTGGCAGTGACCCGTCAGAATCATATAAAGGGACAATTCTGCTCGTGGTATACTCGTTGTAACTTTTACGGTCTCCTTCCCGGTTATGACCACTCTTCTTGTTTTTTTTTTTTTTAATGAAACACCCTATATATTAGTAAGACAATAACTCAAAATCAATCCCATATAAATTAATTTTATTAAGTTAAATGTTTTGGCCTTAGGACATCATCAGGTCTAAAAATTAAGTGATAAGCGCTAACAAAACACTACTAGGACGTCCCCATAAAAAGGTTAAAAAATACACGTGCATGATTAAAACCGAGCCCCAACAAGGGTAAGGTAGTTGTAAGAAATATCATATGTGGGACATGTTGATAAATGTGAGAATATGGCGATGAGTAGTGTTAGCCTATAAGTTTCTTTATGCAAATCTTTTTCAACTTGTACAATTTCTATCATATTTCCCACATATGGTATCTCTTACAACTGCCTTTTTAATCATACACGTGTATTTTTTTTTTTTAAATATTTTATGGAGACGTCATTTTATATTGTAAGCGCTTATTACTTTATTTTTAGACCTGATGATGGCCTAATCCCGAAACCGGTTGTCATTTAACTTCCTAAAATTAAATAACGTAGGATTGATTTTGAGTCATTTTTTTATCTTTAAGGTAGGTACATATTAGTTAGTTACTCTGTTACTATCACATTTTTCTACTCTTTTATACTATTCGATTTCAAAAATGTATACCTGAGGTGTACATTGAATAATCTGGAAGTTGCTTTTTTTGAGCTTTTGTTTACGTTCTTTCTTTCCCTTTCTGTCTATTTTTTTTCTTTCTCTTCTCACCTTTAAAATTATGGATAGTTTTCATTGAAATTATTTAATATTCATTTAATTATTAAATAGTACCCAACCATAGCGCGCGAACGTATCCTCCAGTCAGTTTTTTTTTATTTCAATTTTTTGACTGCGCGAACTGAGTCCATTCGCCAAACCACATAGATTATATTGTTCTAATTTTATACCATATTTTAAGGATAATGCGCTCACCCTAAATAATTTTATTTCAGTAAAGTTCATAGTTGAGAATGATTGAGCGGACCAGTGGAAGACTTAACAAAAGCTCGCCAGGTCATATCCATCTCTTAGCTGGATCGCTTGGGCCGTCCGCGCTCAACACCTCACCTCCCGCGGCTTACAACATAAACAAATTAAACATAATTATATTGAAGTTTGGCAACGTTCTTCGCATCGAATCATGAAGATCTCCCGCGTAATCTATTATTGTGCTAGCAGTCTCTTTTGGCGGCGATATAAACTAACGAAATATTATTCTATCACAGATAGAACCCTGTAACTTTAATAAATTGTATACTAAATTTGATGCGACAGGTAGAGCCATCTCTAGAGTCAGAAACGAGTGAGGAGGTGGGTCCATATAAACCTTAAGTTGATAAGGCATGCAAGCATTGGAACGTATTGGGGACAGAACAAAGTGAATGCTTTTGAAAGTTAAAAGAGATTTTGTCAAATATACGTACATTGGGATATTATGACCCGACAGATAGATGCCAAGTAATAGCAGACGCAAACCCAGTAGGACTGGGAGCTATCAATAATAACTGCATTCGGAAATAAAAGCTTAACACACGTAAAAAACTGGTACTCTCAAACTGAGAAGGAATCACTTGCACTGGTTTGGGCCATAGAAAACCTCAAAATTTTTCTCTATAGTAAAGAATTTAAACTCGTAATCGATCATAACCCGTTGGAAAAAATATTTGGACCATCTCACCTTCATGTGCTCGTATTGAGAGGTACGTCATACAATTACAATCTTTTGAATACAAAATTGTTTATTAACCTGAAAAGTTAAATATAGCAGATTCACTGTCAAGATTGTGTTATTCTAATTCACAGACAATATTTAGGGACCATGATTACGTTCAATAAATAATAGAATACGCCAGATCAGGCGTTGACTTTACACGAAATTCGGGAGCTCCCAGAAAACGACGAAGATATTATAAAACTAAAAGCTGGTAAAAAAGCAACAATTGGCAAAATCTAGTTAAATCCAGCAGGACATTTTCAGAAGATTTTTGTTCCAACGACGATATTTAATTAAAAGGGGGTAGAATTGTCATACCAATAGAATTAAGACAACGTGTATTATATGCTGCACATGAGGGATACCCTGGAATAGTATCCATGAAATGTAAACTTCGTACAAAAGTTTGGTGGTCAAAAATCGATGAACAAGGAGAAAAGAGAATTAAATCATGTGAAGTTTATACTTTGGTATCCTCTGCATCTGCATCATACCCTATGAAATAGAGAGAAACCACAACGGGACTTTGGATAGACATAGCCATCAATTTTATGGGTCCATTGCTCAGTGGTGATTAACTTTTTGTAATTATTGATTATTTTAGTAGGTATAAAGTAATTAAAAAAAAATTAAAAACAACTTCAGCAAATACAAGAGAGGTTTTAACAGAAATATATTCTAGACTTGGATTCCCAGTGTCTTTTACAGCAGACAATGGAAGGCAATATATAAGTGAAAAAATTAAAACTTTCTTCACCAAAAATGGCATTAAAATGTATCATTCTATACCATATTGGCCACAACTGAACGGCGAAGTTGAACATCAAAACCGAGCAATTCTTAAAAGATTAAAAAATAGTCAAGCACTGAAAAACAATTGACAACAGTATTTGCTTGACTGCCTAATGAAGTACAATAGTACTGAGCATTCCGCGAGCGGCAAAATTCTATTGTGTAGACCATTAAGGGATAAGCTTTCCAGTGCTATTTATTCTAAAAATACGAGTAAGTAAGGAGTAAGAGAAAGGTATTAAATTGAAAAAGGAAAAGAATATGAAGAACGCAAACGAAAATCAAATGAGGATATTGGTATAAGTGTAGGCGACAAGGTATATCAGAAGAATCTAATAAATGCTAACAAAACTACATCTGTGTTTGACCTGGCTCCATACACAATAGTCAGTAAAAAAGGAGGTGATGTGGTGATAAGAAAAGATACCTCTGGACATGAATACCACAGATATATACTACACCTTAGAAAAAAGGAGGAGAATGGAAAGTAAGCGAAGACAATAAATAGCCACAAATAAATCTAAAAGATAAAGGAGGAGAGTTAGTCCACATTGTGCAAGCACGCGATTCAGAGATCTGTTAAAGTAATTAATAATCGAGTTTTATTTAAAGTGTGATTGATAAAAAGACAAACACTACAGTTTTAGTTTCTAGTATTTCTTTCTTGTAAATATTTTTGTAAAATTGTAAAAATGAAATAAAGTTTATAAAATAATTAAACAAGAAAGATCAATTGAATTAAATCAAATAAGCTAAACTAGTTTTCATAATAACAAGCAGATGATAGATAATAAAGGCAGATTACACGATAATCCAGATATTGCATATAAATTAAAGATCAACAATTTAATATAAAATATACAACCTTATAATATCTATTAATAAAAAAGTAGATAATATTTAAGGAAATAAATTCAGGTAAACAGTAATTTTTGTTAAATAAAGTCATATAACTGCTTCAGTATTTAAAAACCAAAATAAAGAACAATAAAAATATATCATAATAAAATCCAAGCCACATCCTTTGCCCAGAGCCGTGAATCATCTTTATTTGGTAATCCAACCGAAATTGATTCCGCAAAAAAGGCCAAATAAAACAAAACCGAGACTTTTATTTTCGTTCATAAGGAGAAAATTTATAACCCTGGTTGGGGCGATAAACGTTTCCCCACTTCACATAAATTGAGTCTGTATTCGAGGTACTTGTTCTCGTTCTAATCCTGTACCTACTACGCTAATCCGAGACGAATATGACCAAAACCATACATTTGCATCCTGTTATAATTAATAGTCCCTCCAGCTGCCGGAATCAGGCGCGTATGAAAAGCGCTTCTGTATTAGTTAACCTAGTCGCCATAATACAATGTAATTCATAATACGAGTAAGTACATTTAACATCTTATAAAGAGTTTTTTTGGAAATACTAATCTGGAAAACGTAGAATTATAATTATATAGGTAATGAAATATATTTCAGATAATTCAATTACAATCCAATATTAATTGCTTTTTGAGTTAGAATATAAAATCAAAACGAAAGAGATAAAATAGACGCAACAATAGCAATGCTTATATAGGGGTATATTTAATAAATAAACGTGAACTGATTAAATTGAGAAAATTTATAGAAATTACTTTTCATTTAATAACTTCTACAGGCTTCTACATCTTAAAAACTATTTAAACAGGGTGTTTTACCAACAATTACAGAGGGGGGTTCTTAAAAAAATTTGAAAACTGTGTCCCCTTTTTGTGTATTAACACGTTAAGAAAAATAATGTTTTTTTTTTTTAATTTTGACATATAAAAGGACATTTTTGTAATCGCAGCAAGTGTCAAAACGATCTACATTTAGCAACCAGTGTATCTAACTTGAAACATGTTTGCTTAGAAATTAATTTTTTTAGCTCGCTCTGCTGAAATAATGTTTAGGTAAGACAAAGAAAGATCATGAATAATTTGAAAATCAGTACCTAAAGATGGCAACGAAAATTGTCAAACACATTTATTTGCTAAGATTCCTAATTGAATTATATTGAGGAAACTATCGCAATAAACACACATACGTATTAGAAAAACATCGAAAACTGGTTATTAACAAACGTATATCGTACCGAGCATCACTTTTGGCAAGGTATGGTATTATTCGGCTGTGTTACTCTACAGTTAGCAGAGTGACTTAGGGTTAACATCCCAAACTTGTGTAACTGGAAGAAAGTTGATCTGGAAATATGTGCGAGAGACGACATCTCGAAAGCACATACTGCTACATTTTTTCTCCCCAGAAGTCAAGGACAGACTGTAGAGTTACTTCTGCAGTTACTAGAAGCACAGAATGTGGAGCTATCGACAACGCTATAGAAGATCGTCAGTAAAAGATATGAGGGCAAAGGCCAAATCCTCAGAGTAATATCAGATGTCCTGTCTTGCCAGAGGATCAAAGATAATGGATACACTATCCTTTCTCGGTTCGGGAAAATGTACATGGTCTTCAAAGGAAGGTTAAGGCAGAAGAACTGGAAGGACATACGGAAGCAACTCCCGGTACATCCAACGACAGCATTGAAAGCCTCTCAACTCTCTACCGAGACTCGTCTGGGGATGTATTACTCAAAGGAGAAGACAGAAGAGGGGGGACATGAAACACACCATTATTAGTAGAGACGACACCCTTATCGATGAGAAATAAAATGGCAGGCGTTAATATCGCCCAAGTAAATGTCCATCACGCCAAGGAATCATCAGCTGTGCTCTCCAGGATATTCACTGAAGACCAATTTGTACGGTGTGGAGTACGAAAACAGGTAAAAGGACGTGCATGCAAATATGCAAGAGTAATTTCTCATACAAGTGATGAACTACCCAGAACATGCATTATGGTAAGAAATAATATTAAATATTCTTGTCTTTCAGAATCCTTAATGCGTGATCTTGTCCCAATTCGAGCATACCTGGAATTAGGGATGAGGCGACAAGACATAGTAATAGCTTCTAGTTACTTCGCTGCAGATAGGCATGTACCACCCCTCAAAGTATCGAGGCTAGTGGAGTACTGCCAGAGAAGACATCTGCCATTACTTCTTAAATGCGACGCCAACGCGCACAGCGCCATAAGGGGAAGCAACAGCAACAATCACAAAGGTAAGCAACATCTAGAAAATATTTTTAATAAGAACCTTATTGTGCAAAATATTGGGAATATTGCAACATTTGTAACAAGGACAAGAAGTAAGGTATTAGATATCACATTGTACACCGAGCATTAATGATCTAGTTACAAACTGGAGAGTATTAAGTACACCATCTCTATCTAATCACAAGATAAATGAGTTTACGTTAGAGAGCGACACTCCTGAAACAATCCTCGGAAGCAATCCTATAAAAACAGATTGGGACAAATACAAAACCATTCTAAAACAAAATTTAGCATATATTCAGACAAAAAAGGGGTCCAGACACCCACTTGCTCTGGAAAGCGACCTCGAAGAACTAAATAGGGTAATACTAAAGGCACATGAATCAAGTTGCCCCATTTATAGAAAGAGAACTAGTAGGGATGCTCCTTGGTGGAACCGTCATGTGTCAAACGATCCAAAGTGCGGAAGCTCTATAATTGGACCAAACACAGCGAAGATTGGATGAGCTACACCAAGACACTTATCACCTACAACAAAGAAATCAGGAAAGCTAAACGTAACAGCTTCAGAAAATTCTTTGGCGAGACTGCACAAGAATTACTTCACATATAATTCGGATATCCCAGAGCAGTCAGAAACTTCTATATATACCAGAATTATAACTACCTCGTGATTTAGGAGTTTTTGTTGTAAAAACTGCATAATACGAGTTAGTTTACTCCTATTTACGTTATGCTGTTCAGTTTTGGAAAGTTTGTTCTACTGAGTTATTTGGTAGAGTCATAATAATGCAGAAACGGGCAATAAGGTTCTTATATGGAGTACACAGATTAAATTCATATAGACCGCTCTTCTTAAAATATTAAATATTAGCACTAACATCATTATTTATCTAAGAAACTTGTTGCATGGTCCATAAAAACAAATCGAAATATAAATCGAATATACCCAATGTAACTCGCCAAACTGGTAATTTGAAGTTGCCTATTCCCAAAACTAAAATTATAAAAGATTCTTTCATATATAATAGCATTAAGATGTACAACACGTTATTACATACTCTGACAGATGTTGAGTCATAGAATGGTTTAGGAAAGTTGCTCAGGAGATTTATGTTAACTAGGCCTTATTATGATTTTACAGAATTTTATAATGACGAGACACTGTGATATTATGTCTTTTATTTTATTTTATTTTATTTTAGACGTATGTAATAATATTATTTTATGTTTTAATTATTTGTTTATGCTTTGTATAACAATATTGTGTTTGTTATTACATTTTAACTTAGACATTAAACATATATTCTCTCTCTATTCAAAGCTAATCCCACTACATATTGCCACCATCAAACAATCTTAGTTATACAAACAAAATCTTACATAATCACTTAACTCGTAGCAGTCAATCCAACAACTTTACTACAAGCATCAAATTATCCAAGAATAAACAGAAAGTGATATTATTGAGTTTCCGCCTTTGTCGCGATATGCGAGGTGAAATACATTTTAACTGAATTTATTCATTTTCCTGTAATAATAGCTTTATAACTATTTTATAAAGTATTAATATGGACATCAAAATTAATTGTATAATATAGAACCAAAGATTTATGAGAATTATGCAAAGCAAAAACAATAGTTATAAAACAAGTTAATTATTTAAGTTAAATGTTTGTATTTATATTTAATGTGTAAACTATGGTGTAATTTTGCTGTTATAGTATAGAAACTAATTTACATAATAATTCAGTTTCAGAGGACAAAATATTGCCTTTCGCAATTTTAGATTAACAATTTAGCACTTTAGAAACCACAATATAATAGCAACAAAATATAACGGTCTTGTAAACTAGAAATTATAAAGCTACTTTGCTTATTTGAGCTTATATTACAAATGCTATGTTAAATTGACATGGTGTATACAAGTGTAATACAATTGTTGCTGAATATGTATGCGAAAGATGTATATCAAAATGAGATATGACTTGAATAATGACAGATGTAAATTTATTTAACAAACATGCATTGCAATTGCACAACTAATTTATGTTCAAATTGAAGTTGGCTAGTTTCGCAAGATATGCTGACAAATACAATCGCGAGTTTCGTAATAATTATGGATATGGCGTTACTTGGAGTAATCTTACATTGAAAATACCTGGCTATATTTTGGTGACTTTAATGCTAACTTATACGTATTAGAATTCGCAAGAATGTAAATATTAAAATATCTTTCAAGTTCTACAAAGTTTATAGACTAACAAAGACTTTAGTGCCATTTAATAAGGCGTGTAAACAAGCAAAAGTAGTTTGTTTTCGAATCCGTATCTTCGTGATAATCACCGATATTTTTAGTTAGAAAATATGAAGTACACCTTCAGCAAACTTAGTATCACAGCTAATATGTTTATGTTTATAATTAACCGATGTCTTTCACCCTGAGGTGATTTGTGTCCCATAGTAATAAATAATGAGTAAAGAATGTGATTATTACTGAAATGAAATTAAAATTAGGATAATAAAATGAATTGAATGGAATTAAGAGTTTTTTAATTTAGTTGTTTTAGAACTCTTTTAGAATCAAAAATGTTAAAATTACGTTTCATAATATGCAATACTATGGCATTTGCCTGTTATAAGTTCTTATTTTGTGTTTTTGTTTACTTTTTTTAATACCTAATATACTTAGGACCTGAAGTAACAGCCCATTGATTATGTCCTAAAAATAGGGCAAAAATATCAGCTAGTCCGTTTTTATATGAACAATTCCTACACCTATCTCTACTCAGAAAGCAATTACAAGCAAAAAATTAAAAAAAATTGTTTTTTTGCTATTTAAATAAATAATTTGATGTGAGATCGTATTCTTTACAAAAAAATTTCTATTATTTTTACCTGAATTTTGCTACGCTCAGAAAGCAATTGTATGTAAAAACAAAAAAAAAATTGGCTCTTTCGATTTTTAAATTTTTTTTTTATAATTTTTACCAAAAAAAAAAATTAAATTAACAATTCATGTAAAGTGGCATTTTTTACAAAAAAATCCTATTAACTATATCTGAATTTTACTTTGTTTTTTAAATTTGATTAAAAAACTCCAACATTTCCCCCCCTTTTTCCAAATTCCGCCCGCTAGTTCAATAGCATTCCGCGGTTTTTCTTTTTTATTGACCATTTGAATGATTTGTATGATAAAAATACACGAAAGTGATCATTCATCTCAATGACATAACCAATGAAGATTATAAGGAATTTGTAAGTTTGCAAATTGCATTTTTTTTATTTGAACATTTCTTGCATCAAAATGGGTTATCAAACCCTTTTCATAATATTTATATTTAAGAACTAAATATGAAATGATTACGCTACTGATTTGAAGTCCAACATCAAATTTATAATGTAGCGCTGGGTGTGACACGTTTTCGTATACGACTGCATTTTCATTATTATATACTTTTAGTATATTGACGATACCCGGGTTGACACCAGAACTACTCTCTAATGCTCTTTTTATTTGTCATATTGCTCTGTGTCAACCTGTCTACGTCATATGTCTGCTGTCAAATGTCAAATTTAAGTACGCATGTCTCCTGTTGTACCGATTTAACGATGTATAATTTATCTATTTTATTTTACCAATATTAATGTAATACCTTTTACAAGGGGGCTCGGTGCCTTCACTATTCCTAAATAGTTTTTTCTACACCCGTATTATAATAATAGTGCATTTAAATGCCCATAATCCGTTTCATAATGATACCCATTATGATACAGATTTTTTATAACGAGAATGCTGTGCATTTAACGTTTGTCCTAGGTTCCTGTGTAATTGTTGTAGTTGTCAAAATCAGTACGTATTAAATTTTCGAAGATAGCTAAACTTTGATAATTATATTATCAAAATGTCCGATATCAGCGATATCGATTCCTCTACACATATCGCAGAAAGCACAAAATGCAGTATAAAATATTTTCCCCAAAAATCTATGGTAATACCAATACCTGAGGTAATACCATGAATTACAATTTTGTGTCGAAAAAATAGCGTATGCAACTCTCATGTAATGGTTATTAATACATTCGCATGTACCATACGAAACTAGCCGAAGGCGAGTTAATGCCGGTTAATGCTCGTGTATTTAAAACCATCATTACATGATCGTTGCATAATATACTATTTAAGTATATCTGTTGTTAATAATTCAATGTATAGTATGATTGATTTAATTTGGAAGGTATGTTAGACGTCAGTTTTGCAATCTGCTAATATTTATAAAAAATTCAAATTGTAACGTCTTTTAGGATGGCTTTGATGAAAGCGATCTGTCTATTTATTAATATTCCAGTTATATTTCATTTATATTTTAATTTTCTTTTACTATATTTATGTATACAGATATCTAACTAAAACTGAACTTAAATGGCAAAACAACCTTATGTAAATACAAATGTGGCAATCTTGAATGTTCTAGACTAAGCCGAGAACAAGTCATTTTATAGGAGTACATCTATTCTAATCATTGTCTTTCTAGATGCCTCGTTGACGAATCGGAAATTTTCAAAATTAATGATTTCCTTTGACGAGGGTTTCGGGAGTGGACCCATTTTATTACATATTCTTAGAATAGGAAAAGTGGAGGCCTTAAGAGGTCCAAATAAGAAAGACAGGATATTAAGGAACTAAAGCATGATCTAATTGGTCGAAAAAGGCTTTCCTGACAACATATTATAATTTTATTTAATTTTATTCCTTAATTTAGTGGGCCTTATGTTTGTTCAGTGTAAACTCGTCTTTAAAGATCCCCAGATGCGAAGCAGCTGGCCATATATAATTCCATGTATCATTATGATATTTTTAAATGTAGTTTTAGTAGAAAATTTAGGCTATAACTTCGCAAACATGATTAAATCGATATTCGCCTATATTTACAAATAAAACGTAAATATTAATAAAAGTAAAACCAATTTTTAAACAATATTTTAAGCTAGGTGATGAACTGGGTTTAACACCAAACATATCAATTTGTTTTAATTTTTTTTTTACTCATAATAAAAAGTTATAAATTGAAATCTTTATGTTAATTATCTTTAATATAAAATTTATAATATAAGCCTAAAACAAGAACTTTTAAAATTGATGACGTTTTGACATTTGCAATTAAAAATGTAATGATAACACTACTGTTTTGCATAGATGCAAAAAGTATATAAGTACTAAAACCATCAATACAAATTTATGCATAAAATCAACTGGTTACATACATAGTTATTTATGCTCTAAATAATATAAAAAAAATATGCAGAAGGAATTAAAATCTAAAACTTATTTTAAATTTTCTTTCATAGAACAGACATTTTAACAATTATTTATTGTAATTACTTACCGAGTTTCATTATAATATACAGTGCTTCTCAAAAGTCCCCTCCCCCCTCTTTTCTCTTGAACGGTGATACTTAGATTGATGAAATTTGGAGGGTGAAAATGAACTATTGTGAGCTTCTCTACTAGAGGTAACAGGTGGCGTAATAGGCATTGGTGACGTCACCAGGCAACTGAAACCAATAATATTAAATGGGACCTTATATCAAGTGACACCTCATTTGAGAGGTATTTAGAATACCTATTCAATCATACTATTTATTTATTTTTGGATTTACGATGTCTCTGATGGTTAAAATAAGGTCCCATTTAATATTATTGGTTTCAATTGCCTGGTGACGTCACCGATGCCTATAACGTCACACCACTAGTAAAGAAGCTTACAATAGTTCATTTTTACCCTCCAAATTTCATTAGTCTAAGTATCACCGTTCAAAAGAAAAAAGGGGGGAGGGAACTTTTGAGAAGCACTGTATAAAAACTATCCACATATGTAAGTAACAAATTTATAGATTAGGAATTTTTATTATAGGTATCTAGGCTAATTATTTATTTAATATTCATAAATATTCAACTCCACAATTTGTAAAATATGATATTCGTAAATTCTAGTCGAAACTGCCCTTTTCATTTAGTTACTGCCCCACTTCATACATTGTCCAGAATTGTTAAAATAATATACAAATATAATATTAAATAGAATATACAGGGTGGCCCACCACATACGGCTCGGCTTTTCTACGAAAAATGAGAAGAGTTGGGGAAAAACTTTTAGCACAATCATATGTGGGTCCAAACTTATTTTAAAATATAGAGGGTGACCCAAAAAAAGGTACACATCAAAGTTATATTTTTTATGGAACACTCTATATTATTATATATTTTTAGATACTATAGACCAGCGTTTCTCAAACTTTTTTGGCGACAGAACCCTTTTGAAAATCGAAATATTTGACGGAGCCCTAAAATAATAAAATTTGATTTTTTTAAAATTTATATTAGTTTAGATAGTTTTATTTTACTTTGCAACCCCGGAGCATTTCTAAAAAAAAAAAGAAAAAAATCCTCAAGCAAAATCAGATCCTTTCTTAGTGAAATCTAAAAGCTCCTCAAACCAGGTCCTCCCTTTTATGATGAACTTCCTCATAGTACTCCTTTAGTAATTTTTTATTATGACTATTATTTTCGTGGAGCCCCATGGCTCCGCGGAGCACACTTTGAGAAACACTGTTATAAACCAAATAATGGTAAGTTACTATTATATTTCCTACACCCAAAACTGACCGTTTCTAAGAAATTTTGAGAAATTTCAAAATGCAGACCATAATTTAAAAATTATTTACACCCTGTGACATGTATTTAGTTATAAAGTTTAATACATTTGCTAAGATACAGGGGAATTTAACATATGTCGCCTTAATAATTAAGACAGGTGCGCCTTCTATTTTCATCCTCATTTGTAAGAATGCTTTTTTATTTTAGAAATGGCAATAAATTTGAGTTTTTAATTTAGCGTGCATTTTCCTTGAGATACACCGTACTTTCAAAAATTTAAACTCGTGCTTTTAGGAATCTACGTGTTTCTTAGTAAAAAAGGTTTTAAAAATGATTTTTAGGCTTTTAATTGCAATACAGTGTGTTCCATTTTTAAAATATAAAAAACGCCATTTGCGTGAAAAGCAGAAGAGATAGAGGGAACCCTTATATGGTTTTAAAGGGAATCTAATTTTGCGTCAAAATAGGTCACTAAATACGGGATATTCCATTTTACTTTGTGTGTCCAATCTTTTTTCACCACTCTGTAAAATATTAAAGTAAAATTACGAGCAGCACGTTACATGTTACAGGGTGTAAACAATTTTTAAATTATGGTCTGTATTTTTAAATTTTTCAAAAACGATCAGTTTCAGATATAGAAAATATAACAGTAACTTACCTTTATTTAAATTAATGTATCTAAAAATAAAAAAAAATATGAGGTGTCCCGTAAAAAAAATAAAACTTTGATATGTACCTTTTTTGGGCCACCCTGTATATTTTATTATAATTTTTAAATATGCTCCTCATTCACCTACAAATGACTGTGCTAAAAGTTTTTCCCCAGCGCTTTTCATTTATAGTAGAAAAAACCTAAGCGAATGTGGTGGGCTACCTTGTGTAGACCTAATTAATTCGCATTAGGTATTTGAATTTCGTTTTATTTTGAATGTATCTATTATACAGGGTATCCCGAAATTAGACGGTTATATTTTAACAGCCTAATCTACATCCTAAAATAGGAATAAAAGTTCATATAAACATAGTTCCGAAAAAAGTTTCGTTTTCGAGATACAGGGTGTTACAAGTGTAGTCCTGATGGCATATTTTTGTAAATATTTTTTAAAATTTCTTTAGTCACCAGTTTTCCAAAGTAAAAAATAAAATACAATTTCTGATTTCACAGTAATACTAATTATTGTTTACACTTTCGAATAACTTATCATGGAAATTTTCAAATGCTTTTTTCTGGAAAATGGTACATCCTAGCAAGATGCAACAAAAGTAGCTTTATTATAAGGAAAATATTGGTTTTCCAAATTTTATAGTCAAAAATGTTAAAAACTGTCAACGAAAAAACTTAAGGCAATTTTACCTTAAGCCCCCCCTAATTTACCCACCTATAAAGATGATCAAAAACTGGGGTTTAATCCAATAAGTAGAACATAAAAAGGTTAGTATTTGTACCAAATTTTACTTAGTTATGTTTAAACGTTTAGAAAATATTTACAAAAGAGTGTCATCAAGACTTCACTTTTAACACCCTGTATCTAGGAAAAGAAACGTTTTCAGACCTATGTTTATATAAACTTTTACTCCTATTCTAGGATGTAGATTATGCTGTTAAAATATGACTGTCTAATTTCATATTTATATTTATAAATAAATTCTTACAGATATTACTAGTAGCACACAGTTACTCAATTAGCCAAGATTTTATTTTCTTCAATTATGTACAATATCGCCAAAAATAAAATATTGCATGATAAAATAATAAAAATATTATTATTCCCATATAATATAATGAATGAATAGCCATGCAAAGTAATCGTCATTAGTTAGTGTTTCAACGAATCAAATTAAACAAGAGACTAGTGATATTTGTCGTTATTAAATTTTCATGCCAATTAAATACATTTTAATATAAATATGTAAATATTTGAATAACTTTTATGAATTTTTTTTAAACAACATGGGCAACTTCTTTTATTTTTATTGACTTCATACATATTATATATTATGTATTTAAATTACTCTTTTTTACATTAGATAAAACATTATAAATCTTTCTTTTTATTTGTATGAAGTATTAAGTTCGTAGATTAATTGAAATTAATACAACGATTGTTTATATAAAAACAGTTTATTTATAGTTTATTTATAACATACTTATTAATTTATTTAATACTTATTATAGCTACTATTATAGCTCACACTTTTAATTTATTTTTACAATTTTATCTCTACTATACAACATTTACATTGAAACTTAATTTCTATCGACAAAGCCGCGCTAATTATATAAAAAATGTATCGAACGTGAAAAAACCAATCCTGCAATATATAAAGTCTTCTTGGTGTACAGCAGCGATTGCCAACGCCAGACTCTATGTTACTTAAACATAAATTAAGAACTGAATATTAATAATAATGATATTCTCCCTAAATCTCACCCATTTAAGAGTAAACCTCTAAATTAAAAATAAGAATTCATTTGGCTCAAAATACCGCGGCCATTTAAATAATTCAGTAGGCTGGCTGCTAAGTGAGATGGTTTATTTTAGATGTGCCAATTTATTTTAGGATTAAGTTAAAAATTTCCAAGATTGCATCCCGTTAGATGGTTTTTCTTTATACAAAGAAGAAAACTCTATGTACTGATATTTTTATAAATCGCCTAGATAAAATATGCCAGTATAATTATTAATTCTGCTTATTTTAATGACATTATATAATAACGACGATACCGGAAGAATACGAATTAGGCCCTTTTTTTTCTATTTTCCGATATCATTTTTTTAATTTACAAATATTAACTCTGCTTATTTTAATGACATTATATAACAAGGACGATACAGGACGAATACGAATTAGGCTATTTTTTTACTATTTTCCATATCATTTTTTTTTTAATTTACAATGAGTTCCCCTTCCATGATCTGAGTATTTTTCAATTTTCAATTATATTTGTTTATATTGCTTCTAATTTCTATTCTAATTATTATAAATATCATTTGATGCTTGGTTCATCATTACAGTTTTAATATTCAAATGTAAGTACTATAAAATTCTGCAATTCGTTTAAAGAAATTTAAATTTATTTGGCTGGCAAATGTAACGTAGATTTACGAAGGTCATAAAATAAGTGATAAAGTAGATTTACCGATCGCGTCTTTGATCTTCCGTTCATGAGCTATTAAAAGTGTTGACTACAGATAATAAATCGAATTTGATAGTCTCTAACCTCATCAAGTTTTACCTGCTATATTTTAAAAAGACTATGAAATTTTATTACGATTTCGTAAATGAAAACTTAGAAGAAAATTATAATTCCATTTTTACTGCATTGTGAATGTTGAAATTCCTATTTTATAGAGTAGCAGTTTGTAATTGTAAAATATTTCATGAACAACAAAAATATTTAAAGGCAAACACGATTTTTTCATTACTTTGGTTTATAATAAAACTTACAAATAATCTAATTATTTTTTATTACTAAACTAGTTAGTAAAGACGGCATACAACATATAGCAATCTCGTATATTATTTACCCCTCTGTATTTGGGGATCCAAGTGACAGTAACTCTATTTTCTTTGACAAGATTATTCAGATTTTTAACCGACTTCAAAAAAGGAGGAGTTCTCAATTCGTCGCAATATTTTTTTTCATGTATGTTCAGCGATATTTCTTTAACACGATGTCTGATTTCAATGATTCTGTTTTTGATAGAAAGGGGTATTATATAAATTTGGTCAAAATCTAATAATTGGGTCCATGATAAAATCCTCAAATTCTTAATTTTTTATGTATTTTTAGAGATAATGATTTAACCACCTATCCGATTTAAATGATTTTTTTTTTGAGAGAGGGGTACCTCAGGGGTGGTCCCATATAAATTTGGTTAAGATATGGTAATGGTATCTGCACGTTTTTGAAGTCGTTTTTTTGAAATTTTTAATTTCTAATACTTGTTAAGGCATCATTATTAGTAGTAACTAGACTAGGATACAGTCCTGTAAATGATCATTGGTCTCACGATACTATGCAGTGGAAAATACATACTTTTGCTTTATAAAAAAATACAAGTGATAGTTTTTTTGGTCTTTTTGAAAAAAACTCGACTTCATTGTGGCATCTCTATTATCCTGCGGTATCAAGAAAGATGTACCCAAGTAGTTGTGCCTCTAAGACATCAACTATTTGTATATAATACTTTTTTTCATTTCAATAAAAAATTAAATAGATGGAAGAGTACAAATTTTGTATGTCCATTTTTATTGAAAACGGCATATGTGCGATATGTCGTTCCCTTAGATAAAAGAGACCAGAGATGTAACATTGCACATTGCGCACGTTGTCTATTCCAACCCTAAGTAACCCACCAATTAAAAATCATTTTGTTCACGACGCCACTCGAATTGATCCGAAATTTCTATTCTATGCTTGTCTCCGCGTGAGTAAATCATTTATAGACCGCCGTTTTTGAATTATTTGTTGGTGTTATTAGCAATTTAAAGTGTTCTAGTTATTCAATTTCAAGTTGAAAATGCCACCATGTATGGTGAAAAATTGTATATACAAATAATATAAGTGTCAATGTTATGAAAAATAAGAAATATATTCGTTTTCAGCGGTAAATATTTGTTGACATTTTGACATAAAGTCGCCATGATTCTTTGAGCTGAATACTTCAGATCCGCATTAAGGGGTTTCAATAAATATTAAGCATCAAATACAAAATATTTCAGAAAATAAATTTCATAATGCATTAATTTACAAAAGAGTAAAATTTTAAACATTTAATCTAAATAAGAAGTAAATAGGCATTTTTACTAACGAAATTTTGTTTTTAGAAAGTAGTTTTATAAGAATATTTACTAAAGGTGGTTTTTAGCTCTTTATTAGGTATTTTTACAAGAATATTAGATGAAATACAGGTTCACCTACTTAACATTTCAAGGTTAATTTTATTTGCGGTTAAATAGGAAGTGACATTTAAATCTTAAGTCTTAAAACAAAGTAAAACAAAAAAAATACTAAAGTTACGGAAATAAGTCATATTATTAGTAAAATGTTACATTATAAACCCTTAAATAACTCGAAAAAAAAAATCTTCTGACAACACTGCAGCAAACAAATACTTGTCTATGACTAGACAGAATCTAGGCCTAGTCACAGGTATTCTGACTGGTCATTGCCAAGTTCGGAAGCATCTCAATATAATGGGGCTGTCAGAATTCGCACTTTGCAGAGGGTGCGAACAAGAAGATGAGACCATCGAGCATATCCTTTGCGATTGCTCGACGCTCTCATTTATTAGAAGATTTGTGTTCGGCGAGTATCAGCTAACACCGGCCGATATAAGAGAAGCACCTCTTGGCGACGTGGCCAACTACATTAAATATGTAGGCTGGCTCACGAGCTAGGAGGTTCCTATCATCTTAGGAGGATGCACAATGGGCCTAATGAGGCCTAAGTGCCGTGAGGGTAACCCACCTTCCACACGCTACATATACAGATACAAACCTGGTTTGACACCACAGGATTCAAATTCTCAGGAGAAAAAAAGCGTTTTATCATTTTTAGCAAAAGAAAATGAGAGACACCCATAAGACTTCATATTCTTCTTAGGCATAACACAAGACACAAATCTAATATGGAACGCACACATAAACAACCTTGTTAGATCATGTCAAAACAGAATAGACCTGCAAAAAACCTTGTCCAATCAAAACTGGGGGTGCAGATACCAGAAATTTACTCAGAATATATGCAGCTACAGCTATACACAGTTCATTACACATTACTAAAGATGGCATATAAAACAACTGCAGTAACAAGTCGACAAGTAAATTAGGTAGAATAAGCTTAGCATTAAACTACGCTGCCTGAATCGCACGGACAACGCAATTCCTGCTTTTCATATAACATTTCCGAGTCTCTATCGAATTATTTCTACAATCACCAGAATTAATAAAACCCCAATTCGTGAAAGGTAAAACGTTCTCATTACATGGATAACTTCAATTTATCGACGTCTTTCTCTAAACTACCTCCCACATGGATAACTAAAACAAGTATTAAAAATTAAAAATAAAAAAAAACGACTTCAAAAACGTGCAGATGCCGTTACCACATCTCAACCAAATTTATGTGGGACCACCCCTGAGGTATCCCCTTACTAACAAAAAAAGAATCATATAAATCGGACAAGGTGGTAAAGCATTATCGCTAAACATACATAAAAAATTAAGATTTTGAGAATTTTCTCACGGACGCAATTATTATATTTTGACCAAAATTATATGGGACCACCCCTGAAGTACCCCCTTTCTAACAAAAAAAGAATTATTGAAATCGGACACCGTGTTGAAGAACTATCGCTGAACATACATAAAAAAAATATCGCGGCGAATTGAGAACCTCTTCCTTTTTTGAAATCGGTTAATAACACTCACACTCACTACATACTCCAAACAAAATACCTTTAATGAACTACTTCAGTGCAAATTAGGCATTCCAAACAAAATGGATAATCGTTTGGAATGACAGACCACTGACAGACACATGACATGTTATAATATGGTAACACTGTGAGTCTGGTGGTTTGATAGAGCCAATGCTATAGACAGTTATATAATTACAAGAAATAAAATCAATATAGCATTCACTACTACATATTCCAACTGGAAGACGAGATGAAAGTGTTATCAGCAAACTTAGCATAGGGCACACAAAACTCACACACCAACACATATTTAAGAAAGAATAACCTGACTTTTGAGCAGTGCCAAAAAACTGTGAAAGTAAAACATTTATTATTTAAGTGCCAAAAAAAACCAAGTAAAAAAAAAACTTCATCAATTATCCCAAAACATAAAAGATCTCTTAATAAAAGACTTTTCAAAACTAATTTTCTTATAAAATGTTCTCTTTATAATATATACCACTGTACTATCCAAACCGCTCATAACCATAGAGGTTAATGCGGTTAATGCCAAATAATAAAAAATACTAACACAAATAATAAATCGATTTTTCTCAAAAAATTTTTTGAGGACATACATTTGTCCACTTATTTATTGATATAAATGTGTTTACCGAAAATATATATGCTATATAAAGATATATAAATGATAGTCTGTCAAGATTAAAAAAAATATATTGGACAGGATAACATTTCTAATAAGTACTTACGAATTTAGTCCAGTAGTTCGAAGCAACTTACCTGAAACAAAATATAAAAATTATAATAATTTTAATTAGTTATTATTTTATATAGGTATAATTGCAAAAGAATGTATATCACAAGTTTAAAATCTATACAAACAAAATCACGTAATATACTGTGTAATACACTTTATAAATAAATTATTTAAATAACCTACTTCATTAGAATTACCATAAAAAATTGTATGTATAAAAATAACGGTCATGACATTTCAAGTCCAATTTAATAAAATTGTTCCCTTGAAGCGGCAGTAAAAATGTAACTATTCATTTTGTATAAAACATTCTAGCACCAACTCGATTTATCAAGATTTGCTGCTATATTATTACCGTTATCTTTGACTTTATCGACCATACGTTAAAAATTCCATTTTAACAAAACAGTGTAATCATTTAAGACTAAAATATATATATACACCTGAATTAATAGGTACCAGAACTTCTAGGAAAATAAACTTGCACAATTAATAAATGTCTATATTTCACAAGAATTTATTACAAATTAATAAAACGTATTAAAAATAAAAGTTTTCTTTAAATTGGCTGGTAATATTTATATATTTTAACTTAACTTACAGATGATGTTGACAGTAAATAGGAAAGTTACCCAAAAAAAAAATATACAATACAATTATTAGTGTGATAATTTTCACAAAATCATTATACCAAACTTTTCATTAGTATTCATTGATCGTGTCTGTTAGTTACCAGTAGAGGCAAATATATAAAAATCGACTTATTCCTTAGGGAGTGAACTTCTCGTGAATTTTATGGAGATTTATGACTGGATTCGTATTTCAGGTCACGTTTCAATACGCCTGAACCTACTAAAAAATTTTATGAATCGTTTTTAATGCACACAACCTTTTTCATCACCTGAGATAGATACACTCACTTGATATGGCGCGGTCTATAGCAGCCATTAAAAATGACTAATCATGTAAAGGATCTTTTTGATTTACGTTTCTAAAAATTTGTTTACATGTACACTTGTCCTATGTAGGTATACCGAAGAGTTGGTTTTTAGTTAAACATTCTATGTTATAATAACTTTTAAATTTTTATATTCAGTGAGAAATATTTGAAAAATAAATTTTAGGGATTTTTAAATATTAGTTTAACAATAATCTACATTGTTTCCTTTATTTAAATTTAGCAAACATAGGTAGTAACTATAAATTGATATTGTAACTTAATCAGCAATTATTCACTAATTTTTTGTTTGTATAATTTATTTAACAGCAGACAAGTTTTTGACAATATTGGCATGGCGTCTAAAACTCAATTTAATTTTAAAGAATTTTAAAGAATTTTAAAGAATTTTAAAGAATTTTAAAGAATTTTAAAGAATTTTAAAGAATTTTAAAGAATTTTAAAGAATTTTAAAGAATTTTAAAGAATTTTAAAGAATTTTAAAGAATTTTAAAGAATTTTAAAGAATTTTAAAGAATTTTAAAGAATTTTAAAGAATTTTAAAGAATTTTAAAGAATTTTAAAGAATTTTAAAGAATTTTAAAGAATTTTAAAGAATTTTAAAGAATTTTAAAGAATTTTAAAGAATTTTAAAGAATTTTAAAGAATTTTAAAGAATTTTAAAGAATTTTAAAGAATTTTAAAGAATTTTAAAGAATTTTAAAGAATTTTAAAGAATTTTAAAGAATTTTAAAGAATTTTAAAGAATTTTAAAGAATTTTAAAGAATTTTAAAGAATTTTAAAGAATTTTAAAGAATTTTAAAGAATTTTAAAGAATTTTAAAGAATTTTAAAGAATTTTAAAGAATTTTAAAGAATTTTAAAGAATTTTAAAGAATTTTAAAGAATTTTAAAGAATTTTAAAGAATTTTAAAGAATTTTAAAGAATTTTAAAGAATTTTAAAGAATTTTAAAGAATTTTAAAGAATTTTAAAGAATTTTATAGAATTTTAAAGAATTTCAAAGAATTTTAAAGAATTTTAAAGAATTTTAAAGAATTTTAAAGAATTTTAAAGAATTTTAAAGAATTTTAAAGAATTTTAAAGAATTTTAAAGAATTTTAAAGAATTTTAAAGAATTTTAAAGAATTTTAAAGAATTTTAAAGAATTTTAAAGAATTTTAAAGAATTTTAAAGAATTTTAAAGAATTTTAAAGAATTTTAAAGAATTTTAAAGAATTTTAAAGAAGTTTAAAGAATTTTAAAGAATTTTAAAGAATTTTAAAGAATTTTAAAGAATTTTAAAGAATTTTAAAGAATTTTAAAGAATTTTAAAGAATTTTAAAGAATTTTAAAGAATTTTAAAGAATTTTAAAGAATTTTAAAGAATTTTAAAGAATTTTAAAGAATTTTAAAGAATTTTAAAGAATTTTAAAGAATTTTAAAGAATTTTAAAGAATTTTAAAGAATTTTAAAGAAGTTTAAAGAATTTTAAAGAATTTTAAAGAATTTTAAAGAATTTTAAAGAATTTTGAAGAATTTTAAAGAATCACATCAAATTTATTTGTTTAAAATAACAGTATAGTAGAAAAAATATTCTCGATCATCAATTTCTTCATCGTTGGATTGGCAGAGGTAGATAATTTACGTGGCCCCCTCAAAGTCCCGATTGTAATCCCTTAGATTTCTATTTCTGGGGTCCTATGAAATCACTAGTATCAGAGACACCCAGCGAGACGTGTAACTCAATGTATTTTTTTTATTCGGTAAAAGTTGTTTGAGCGATTGCAACCACAACCAGTCTATGATGGCGCCACTAGTAAATAGCGGGAAAATTAAAAATGCTTTAGGGCGGGAAATTCAAACATTGATTCAGAAATAGTTTTCTATACAAATTTACAGAATAAACTAAAACTATTGTTTCACTTTATATTAAAAAATATAAAGCTTTCAATAATATCAATTTTTTATCGTATAAATAATCATTTTAATAAAGGAAGTTTTAATCAGTTTAATATTAGCAGTGAACATAGTTCTTATTACTCTTGTAAATTTCGCTAAAAAAAAACCTAAAAATTCTATTGATTATTAAATATTTAAACTTGGAAAATAAAACACCAAATTCTTTTTTCTATAAATTATATTTTTGTAAGGTACAGAAAAACAAACTACAATTGCTACGTTTAGAAAGTACCTCATATCATTTTGTGACAAATTACAAAGAAAGTCACAGTTGTTATAGGTATATTCATAATATATTTAAAAAATAATGTAACAAATATTTTATAAAGTATAGAGTATATCGATACTTTTTTGCCAGATTAACATAAGTGTAATTTGAACAAATGTCACTTACGTTAGTCTCCTAATTTAGTGTTTAGGCGGACCTTCTTCAACTAGTCGTCTAATCTATTCGATCTGCTCTGCAGCAGGAGGTACTTTTTAAACATAGCAAATAATATTAATAATAAACACTGTTTAAAGATAAATATATTGTAATTTTTTTGTCGTTGTTCCTTGCCAAGGTATACCTATTTTCCATACTCCCTTAATTATAGATTACCTTATGATGTTTAAATGAATATAACATTTTACCCATGAAAAATCTAATTTCGAATTAAACTTTTTCATTATTTATTGTTTCGGCCTTTACTTGATGAAAATCCATTTAATTTTGAAAGAGCAAAACCAAATTTGGTAGATTTTCACACTTTTATTTTAAAAATAAAAAATTTTAAAAAAACACTAACATGACATATGTTTCGAAGTACAACTTCTTTTTCAAATGTGACTATTTACAATTCGGTATCCAATATATATACGAAATAATTTATCAAAACAAAGTACTTAAGAAAACATCAATAACATTACAAAATAAACTAACTATTTAAAGTAAATAAGGGTACTTAGGTAATTATAATATCCATCAAATAACAATAAGATAGTCCATTACCGGGATTATCTCACAGAAAACTGGGAAAGAGATTTAATAAGGGTGAATTATTAATATCTAATTGATCATTTAGTAAGTTATCTGAATTTTTAAATCTATTTATTTCAAGTGTTTCTAAATGGTTTAATTTAAGGCTTATTTTCAATTTCAAAATAACATCTACTCAGCAAATGAAGGTCTTATTATGGGGAACCCATTAAGCCCGTTGCTTGCAGAAATATTTATGGATAATATAGAAAATAAAATTCATAGCAATAATTTAAGTAAACATTGTCTGTATTGGCATAGATATGTTGATGATATATTGACTGCTTTTACTGGTACTAGTAGACAGTTAAATTATTTATTAGTTTTTATCAATACTATACACCCTAATATTAAATTTACTATGGAAACAGAGAAGGATAATTCAATTAATTTTTTAGACTTAAATATTATTAAAAATAATAAAGGCCATAGTTTTGGGATATTTCATAAGCCATCACATACGGATATTACAATAAATAATAGTTCATCTCATCCATACAAACAAAAGCTGGCAGCATACAACAGTATGATCCATAGGTTAGTTAATATTCCCCTTACCAAAGAGAACTTCACAAAAGAATTAAATATCATTAAACAAATCGCAGTAAATAATAATTTTAATTCAAAGTTAGTAGACAACATTTTAGAGAAAAAACTTTTTAAACAGGCTATTCAACAAGTTTATCCCATAATTAAAGATCCAAATTGCAGATATAAGAGTCTTACATATATAGGAGCTCCTAGTGAAAAGGTATCATCATATTTAAAAAACCAAAATATTAACGTAGCTTTTAAAACCAATAATACGCTTGGGAAGTATATTAAAAACAATAAGGGTAAAATTAATCCTAATAATAAATCGGGGGTATATAAATTAAATTGTGGTAGTTGTCCAAAATTGTATATTGGTCAAACAGGCCGTACTTTCAAAAAACGCTATTCCGAACATTATAATAGCTATACAAAAAACAAAAATAATTCTACTTACTCAAATCATATTTTAGCTGAAAATCATACTTTTACAGACAACTTTGAAATTTTACATGTAGAAAATAAGAGCCTTAAATTAAACCATTTAGAAACACTTGAAATAAATAGATTTAAAAATTCAGATAACTTACTAAATGATCAATTAGATATTAATAATTCACCCTTATTAAATCTCTTTCCCAGTTTTCTGTGAGATAATCCCGGTAATGGACTATCTTATTGTTATTTGATGGATATTATAATTACCTAAGTACCCTTATTTACTTTAAATAGTTAGTTTATTTTGTAATGTTATTGGTTTTTTCTTAAGTACTTTGTTTTGTTAAATTATTTCGTATATATATTGGATACCGAATTGTAAATAGTCACATTTGAAAAAGAAGTTGTACTTCGAAACATATGTCATGTTGGTGTTTTTTTAAAAATTTTTATTTTTAAAATAAAAGTGTGAAATTCTACCAAATTTGGTTTTACTCTTTCTAAACTTTTTCAATTTCATTTGAAAGAATTGGTATATAACAACTTATTATCAAGGAAATCTAATAAAGTTATAGCAGATCCTACTTAAACTACTGGTTGTTCTGCAGGATAAATGAACTTTTCTTGAGATTGATCTCTCTCTAAAATCTAAAACCGACCTGATGGCCCCCAATTTATTTTCCCTAATAGCCACTAGAGTCGCTATTAGAGGTAGGTGTATGTAAGAAATAGCTAATCTCTAATTATTTTAAAAGTCTTTTGCCAATACAACATGTGCAGAGATTTTTTTACTCAGCATACATTTTACTTCTTTTCTAGTAGGTGGGAACTTTGTTCTGCCATTAAAGCTGTCGAGACATTCATCTACCTACTTAATGAAAAAAAGTAGCTGTAACAATGGATCTGTTCCAATTCACCTAAAATAATTATAGCCATTTTGAAATATATTATTAAACACACACATTATACAGTGGTTTTCTTAATAAATTGAAGATGACTTACCTCTAGAAAGAAATGTGTACAAAAACGCGAATTTCTGGAACGAAATTGCTTCATGCAAAAAATAATATGCGAAAATAAACATTTATTGAGGTAAACGGGGGTCACATTGAACATTTGTTATAAAAAGTTTTTTAAGTATTGTTATTTGTGCTTTTTTCTTAATAAAGTAGTTCCTATATTTAGATTATTTGTTTTTAATTGTTTAATCCATGTTAACGTGGTTAATCACTCTCTGTGAAATAAATGTGATCTATGATTTAATTACTGGTTTTATTAAAAGAAACAAAAATACAAAAAATTGTGTCACTCGGCAATACAAAACGTTTACAATAATAATGTAAAGTTGACTCAATTAATGTAAATCAAAATATTTGTGCAGCTTCATGTACAACTTAAAATATCTCGAAAAATAATACTTTTATCGCTATGAAGAAAGAGTATGATAAAGTATTGGAGAATCGAAAATTTGTAATAAAACTACAGTTTCGCCAGTGGCTTAGAATTTGGAAAGGATCAACCAGTCACTTGCCCCTGTCGTACGCCTTTGATGGTAGCCAGAAACGTTTATTTAACATAATTTGTAAAGGTATATCTACACTTCCCGCCAAATATGACAATAATACGTCAAATAGTTTTAAAGTACTGGACAGAAATAATTTTTAATTTTTTAATCAAGAATGGAGACACATTTGATCCAGATGATTTGTGTTATAAATCTTCATAATTTGAGTTTAGGATTATATAGTTGAATCATTTCCAATTAGTAATAAATCACCCTGTACACGATCTATTAAACTATTATAATTATTTTTTTACCTATTGACATTTAAACCACAATACGACGATAACAATTTTTCTTAAAGCTAATCAATATAAAAAAAATTTGATCCTTTATAGAAAAATATCAATAAATTGGCAGATTACCATTCTACAAACTATTCTATTCCCCAAGATTCATTGACTACTAAACAATCCATACATGAATAATTGAACGTTCTCAAGAAAACTATTCTCTCTAAAAATCTTTGCCCGATGAATTGGTAGAGCGCCAGTTACACACTTTCAACTAATTGAACGTAGTAATGGTTGTGTAGTTTTTATTGATAGGATGATTTATCTGGGACATAAATCAGTGCAGTTCCCTTTATTGGAAACCATTATTTAGGCCATTGTTTCGCTTTCTTTGCGGAACAGACGTCTACGAGGTACCAGATAATGGCTTTTATTTTTCTTCGGTTATCCTTCCGTCCATCTTAGGGTAAATTCTTGATCAAAACAAATTTTGATTTGTGATAGCCATTTTAGCGGTTAGTGTTATCTAATGACGCTTGAAAATTAAATTGGACCAATATTGCGGACGTTTTATCCAATAGAACGTTTTTAGATGGGGTAGAAAAGGAATAAATTATTATAAATACGTATTTGTGCAGCTTGAATGGTCTTTTTTCAAATAACTCAATTCAAGTGACATTTTTCAAAAAGTCCGTCTGACATTTTTTTATAAATCTGCTGAAATTTTAATAACAACCTGATTATTACACTTAAATTTTGATTTTTGGCATCTTCACCACCCCAGAATAGTATATAAACTTTGATGACGTTACAATTTTTCATATCAAATCCCCAAAATTCATTGTTCATTAAGTTTATTCTCCAAATATACTCAGATGAATTTAATGAATTTAATTTTTAAATTTAAATTTATAATAAAATGCAACTCCCTGATTATTTATATTTTCCTCCTTTAATTGTTGTTTTCTTATTTTTTTATTCATTCAAACAATAAAATAATTAGTACTATAACTTACAACTTTTCATAACTTTTTATTTTACCTGTCTAGTAAAACTATGAGAACTATATTATTACCACCTCACATTCAAATTTACATTTACACTAATTTTATAATTTTAAATATCCTCTTATTTTGTGATGTTCAATATATTTCCACATCTTCTAAATTTATAATATTTTTAATGTATTTGTTTTGTGCATGTTATCTTCATTCAACTTCCTTTTTTATCTCAAAGTATTCTTTACATTTCTTCTTTAAAATCATTATTTTCTTTATACCGAATTATTTATTAATATAACACTTCATTTACTAGTGCACTTTATGCCATATACCGCATTTACTTATTATTATACAAATCAATTATACAAATAATATATTACCCTTTATTTTATTTATTCAAAAACTATTAATATTGCATTATACTATTACTATTCTATAAACATTTTTTCTTTAAGTTACTCTTCTTATGCACAACGTCTTTGCTTTTTAAGTCAAACTATAAATGCTCTTTTCTTTACTATATTTTCTTGACTACACTCACCACTCCATTCAAAATAATGATTTATTTAAAAATGCTCTAACTTTCAAATGCGAAGGCTGATTTATTTGAAGTTTTTTGCAACTTTTAGATAAAATAATGTAGTTTTAAGATTAATATACACATAATCCACTCATACACTAATTACTGACCAAACTAGCTCTTTTTTGTTTTACCTTTTTAATTTCCAATTTAAAAGCTAGTTTTAAATTTCTACTTTTCTTTCACCTTCGTCCACACTCTTTCTTTTTCTGTCAATTTTTTTTCTTTATTATCTTTCATAATTCCTATATTTTATTTTCCATTTCATTTGTATCATATTTTCCACATTTTTTTTAGACATTTATATTTCTTTTTCTTTCCTTCATTTTGTTTCCTGTTTTCCTTTATCTTGTTTCTTGCGTTATTTCTGATTTTTTTATTATCTTTCATCTTTCCTATATTTTATTTTCCATTTCATTTGTATCATATTTTCTACATTTTTTTTCGACATTTATATTTCTTTTTCCTTCCTTCATTTTGTTTTATATCTTTTGCTTGTCTATGTATTTCTTCATTTACTTCTTCATGTACTTCTTCATTTACTTCTTCATTTATTTCTTCATTTATTTCTTCATTTATTTCTTCATTTCTTTCTTCATTTATTTCTTCATTTATTTCTTCATTTATTTCTTCATTTATTTCTTCATTTATTTCTTCATTTATTTCTTCATTTATTTCTTCATTTATTTCTTCATTTATTTCTTCATTTATTTATTCATTTATTTATTCATTTATTTATTCATTTATTTCTTCATTTGTTTCTTCATTTGTTTCTTCATTTGTTTATTCAATTATTTCTTCATTTATTTATTTCTTCATTTATTTCTTCATTTATTTCTTCATTTATTTCTTCATTTATTACTTTATTTATTTTTTCATTTACTTCTTTATTTATTTCTACATTTTTATTTTTCTTTTCGGTATCTTTTTCTTATTTAAGTTGTCTTCTTTCCATTTCTTCATTTTTTCACTGTTTATTTCTTTCCCTAACTCCTCCAATTTGTTTTCCACCTTCTCCATATCGCTTTTTATATACTTTTTTATCCTTTTCTCCATTCCCTTCATTTTCTTTATAATTTCTTCTCTATCTTCCAACTTTTCTGGTTTCCTCTCTTCCTTATCATGTTGTCTATCCTAATTTATTTTCATTATAAGTATTTCCTTATATTGTTATCTATCTTTTTCGTTTATTCCTTATCTTGTTGTCTATATTTCTTTATATAGATAGCAGCGTCATCATTAGTGCCTCATGTCTACACTTTTTTTTTAATTATTATTTGCTTCTCCTGTTTATTTTCTTCACTAACAATATTATTTACATTTTGTTTATTCATTTTACCTTTTCCAACCTCTTTCATTTCTTCAGATTGTTTCTCCTTCAACTCAACCTTTTTTTCTCCATTTTAAATCAACTTAATTTTTTCCTTTCTATCTTTTATCCCTTTTATAATTTTTTCATAAAACTTACACCGACTACTTTCATCTTCTACCAAAATCAACAATTAAATAGAAAAGATTATACAAAGTCTGGCCCAAATTAAAGTTCCAAATTTTCCTATTAGTTTTCCATTTCAATCCAAAAATTCCTCACCTTGGCTGGCGATACTATATATAAAAACTCCCAGTATTTCCAGACTCTTAAAGGAGATGGTTCCGTTTTAAAAGTTTTCAAACACAACAATAATACCAAATTAAAGTAAAAAAAAAATATATTTCTAGTTTTTAAATTTTTCTTCTTTGATGCTATTCTCATTTGTTCTAATGTCCTGTCAATTCTCTATTCACCATTCTTATGCTTTTCCTACTCTTGTCTTTTCTCCTCAGCTCAGCTCTCCTGCCTGCTATTTAGTTCAACCTTTGCTTTTTTCAATTTACAAATAAAATTTCTAAACCTTTGTTAAATTTTTTTCTTTATTTCACCCCTCCAACTATCAATGTAACTCAATAATGAACAATAACTGTAACTAGCATTAAATATTCCCACTTCTGACTTTATTAAAACTACTAATTTCTTAAAAATTCTATCTGACAGTGTTTTTTTTAACCTCCTGACAATTTTCAATAAAAAGTCGACATTCTGATTAGTATACTTAAATTTTGATGATGTCACATTTTCCATATCAATATAATATGATAATTATAATATATTGTCTAAAGGTTGGAGGGTGATAATGCTTGATAAAACTAGTTTTAAACATTAAAAAAAAAATGAACACGTCCTGATTATGTAGGGATTTAAAGTAATTTTTAATTCCTAGGAAGTAAAAGTGTATTTTAATCCCCGACAATAAGGTATTAAATTATACCTTTAGTTCCTAATATGCATACCATTTATATTTAAAAATATATTATTAATAAATATTGGATTTTTTACCAGTTATTAGAGATTCAGATATCTTAATTTTTTGGTAAAAATGCCATTATTTTAAGAATGATAGCCTTTTATAAAAATAACTTTATTTAATAACATATGAAAGTGTTAAAGCTATCACATGTGAATTAGGAGAATAGTGTTCTGGCTGAATTCCAGGAGATGTGGTGCAGGATTTTAATGCCAAAAGAAAACAACCATATGTTAAAGAAAACTGAAAAATGAATTCATTTTAATAAAGGATTATTATTTTTAAAAGTTGTGGTTTATTTTTTTATTGTCTTCTTTTTGATCCTAAACAAAAATAAAATTTATAGTTTTATTTATTTTTTAAACAAAACATTTTTTAACAATTATCTTATTAATGTAAGAAACCTTTTTATTAAATTGTACGTTTTAAACAGTCCTCAAAGCAAGATCTATTGATTTTACAATGTAACAATGACCCAGTTTGTAATTAATATTATTGTGTATGATCATACAAATTATTATACAAGCATTTCTGTTTGTAAAATCGTAGTTTTTGAGGCATAAGTATGCTCTTGATCCGTAAATACTTATTAAGTAAAAAAACAAAATTTCTGTGTATGTATAAAGAGCGCTTTGAATAAATAATTACATTGAATTTTTGTATGTTTCCGCTATACAAACAGATGAAGAGGTTTTAATTAAATAGTTCTCTTTTTAAGCACATTTTACCAGTTAAATCTCTTTGATATCTTTGATATCAACAGTGTAGATAATTTGCTAACTAAATACAATTATCATGCAGCAATAAATTTGTCATTTACATGCAGTTTTAAACAACTTACCACATTGTATCGAATATTCGAGGCATATAAAATAGTAACAGAAGACGTTTAGGGTCATAATATCACATCATTACGGACGCAATATTAATATTCGTAATGCCATGCTGTGTGCCCTAATTCATCCCCAAATTTTATTACAAACCCGCGAGGAAACCATTAAAACAACTACAAACCTGTTTTCATGACCTCCGTCGGTATTCGTAAATGTAATTTTCTCTCACAAGTAAACAAGAGATGAGTGCTTTTGTGCTTTTACTTAAATGCTTGGATAATTTTAAAAAGCACAATTCCTAACAGACATCGTCGGTTTTACTTCATCCATTTACGATTGGTAAATCGCTAAAATATTCTTAATTTAGAAGTCTTTTTTTGTTTTTAAATCCATTATAAGTAGGTTTGGTTTCAGTGTTATAATATTTATTTTTGTTCTAAATGTTTTTTTAATTGCTTTTAAAATTGTCTATTTTAAATAAAAAATTCAAATGATAATAATGTCAATAAACCAGTAAAAATTTGTTGTATATTGATTTAGTGCAATGAATTTCATGTAAAAATTATCGGCAAAGTCCAAACTCAAATGGAAAAACATTAAGAAGGTAATTTAGTACCACTCCCATTAACGGGATGTCGCTTGTATAGAAATTAATAACAGTTTTTACAGTCAGTTGTTAACTTGTGCAAAACTTTAAACTTCAAGAATTTAATATGGCTGCTGCCATTGAAGATGTACTGGATTTTGATTCACTTGGATATTATGTACACTACCTTTTAAATTTAAGCATCTATTCAAAAGATGGGGAAATGGTTTACAGCAACAAATCATAAAGTACTCACAGATATTGGTAGTGATGCAATTTGTACATCATACTGAATATTCGGTTATTATTTTAGGGACAACCAAAAAATTAGACACAAGCGTCTAATAAAAATGCAGTTATTAACACTGTTTTGTGCTAATATTAAGTAATATTTCTGTTAATATTGTTGGTTTATTTTTTTTGTGTTTTCAGGTTTTAATGATCATTTTTGCAAAGAAAATGTTGGGCCTCTAAAATACCCCGTACTCTGTAATCACTAAAACAGATGAGCCTAAGCCATCAACCTAAAAATGGATTCACTCTCATTGACATCAAACAAGAAAAATGTAGTCCAAACTCTCCAAGGGTCTAAGCTGTGTGAAAGTTTAAGCTCCAAAGCTAGATTAATTTATCACAATGCCCAGACGATGAATAAGAAATTAAAAAACTACAAGTGGTGCAAAAATAAATCAATAAAAAAATTATCTAAAGAGAAAATGCTCTCCTACCTGAGTAGTGGGCTTGATAAGCATATAGAAAATTTTATCCTCTCTCAAATTCATAGACACCAAGAGAACAATGCTTTAGCTTCAATATTTGTAAACTTATTTACTACTTTAGGCTGCAAAACTCTTATAAAGGTCTTCGGCACTGTACATGCTGATTTTGTTACGGAAAACACTTTCCATATGATTTTTTTTATAAATATTTAATTACTTAAATGGTGTAAATGTATATTTTTCTGAGTATTTTCATGTTAAAGTTTTTTTTTATTGATAAATACCCCTTACGGAATATTTTTTACATTATAATCAGACGTAAAATGATACAGTTATATCTTAACTATGAAGATTAGAGAGAAGGAGGCGAATCGGCAATAGTCAAATTTCAAATTTCCATCCTTGTTTTTATAAAGTTCGCGAAATTGACTGTAGTTGGCATGTCTAATAACAGCGGTGTCAATTTTCTATGTAAGTTATTGTAAAATAAAGTGATTTTTTTAAAAAATTAGTGAAAAGAAATGAAAATAATGTGAAAAAAAGTACCTGATTACAAGTAACATGAGTGACAAAAAACATCAAAACAAGATTTACGTCCATCCAGATTGTAAAACAGGATAAAAATCAAATGTAAAACTAAAGAAAACACAAGAAGACATCAATTCAATGTCTTTTTAAAGCTTCTAATGTAAGTAAAATAATGTATTCATGTCTAAATATAATATTTATTGTAAACTAGTCACAATAATGTATCTTACGAAGATTGTTTATTTTATTACCAGTTTCTGTAATATAAAATTTTAGAGTCATAGATGCTGACTTACAAACAACAATAATTATGCATTAAATTTAACTTACTAGAAAAGACAATTTATTTTTTATAGAAGTTTTATTGTTAGATAAAGAGTTGCTACTGTTATTTTTTTTTTACCCCAATTGTGTCATTGTAAATGTTTTTTATAGTATACTAAACGTTTAGAACAGTGGCAGCATACAGTGAGCATCATTAGCAAATTTTAAATTTTTTTGCACGGTTGAATAGAGAATAAAACCCCCTTTCAAATGAGCTATCACTCACCACCCCATGCCATTTAAATTTTTCGAAAAAGTTGCTCCCCTCCAGTAAGGGATGAAATTAAGGGTAAACTATTTATACAAAAATGTACATTGTAGAAATCAAAAATCGACGTGTCTCGGCGATTTTCCTAGCAAGACTCCAGTAACGAGATAGCCGATAAAGCACTTTCTAGAGATGATGCTCTTCTATATTTTGTAGAAGATATCAAATATTATGAGACTATTGTTACTGATGGTACTGTTAGCAAAATAAAAAGGGAAAATATGAAATTAAAGGATGAGGTAATACCATGTACATTCCCAAATCTTTATTTATACTTGTATTACAACAATAAAAAATTTGTTAACTGTGTTTTATTTTACTCTTAAAACTATATATTGGTTTAGTTCAAAAAAAAATTTTCCACGAAATTGTACTTAACAAATTTTAGTATTTAAGAAACCTTTTCGAATTTGGTCATACGTACCTAATTTGTATTTTATATAGATACAATTAAATAATTTATCAATTAAAAAATACAAGATTTATTTAGAAATAAATACAACAGTATGTTCTGTGCTTTATTTAGCTATAAACAAGTTTATTTTTATTATTTTGACAAAATTATGTATAATTCCCATAAGAAACCATGTATTTTGAACAGCGTATGCAGTACCAGCGCCCATGCAGTTAATTATAGAAGCTCAATTAGCATGCGATTTTTGGGACCGTAGTTTGAGTATGCCGATTCGTCTCCTTATCTCTAGTCTTCATAGGGTTAACAAAGAGTGTAATGTGCTCATTTACAGTAACATTGGTAGTAAGGGAACAGTAAACTATATCTAATAAAGTCTATTCAAATTTAATTTACGCCTGATGTAAACAGAAGCAGGTGAACGCTAAAATTGAGCAGGGCCGTATTTTACTTTTCCGTTTTGCAAAAATGTAAAATAAAAGAGTGTAATTGTGAAATTATTTTTTTATTACGATAAAAACATATTTTGTAAAGTAAAACTATAAAATAAATGCCATACACGGTCTCCCAGACTTTAGTGACATTTCTGGACGAAGATAGGTGAGCGACATAAACTGCGTTAACCTGCAATACAAATTAATAAATCAATTTGACTTTAAAAGAGATGGTTGCATTATATTTAGTTCATTACATATGTCTACTGTGATACACAGCATTAAAACAATCATATTAAAAAATTATATTGTACAGGGTGTCCAAATAATTGCAAATTCTTTAATAGCTAATATATATCTACTAAAAGCATTAAAAAAAAACTTTAAATATAAGAGGTATTTGGTATTTGATTTTAAATTGTACATCTTAAAAAGAAACCTTTTGTATTTTTGATAACTTTTGTTCTTTATTGTTCTTGTTCTACTAGTATTTAGATTAGACAACTTGTACCCTGTATTATAGCAATCTTCCTTACTTGACTTAGCACTATTCTGAATCGGATAAATTAGTTAGACTTGAAAGGCTATCTTCATTAATCAAAATTACAAGTGGTTCTACCTGAACCTCTGTAATATTATCCAACTCCCACATTTTCACTTCAACTTTTTGGCAAACATGGTCGATACACTTTTTCCATTTTTCTGGAGAAATTAATATTACATCTTCAAAAAGAATTTTAATGTCTCCAGATTTAAATGTTGAGTTTTTATCTGCTACGTATTGTTTAACGTAAACCTAGATTAATTCAATAGGGTTAAGTTCACAATAATACGGAGACATGTGAAGTATTATGTTGTTTTGCTGCTTAGCCATTTCATCTATTACATACCTATCATAATGTTTATGTTGCTTACCAAGTTTTAGAAGTTGGATCTTAAGCATTTGGTAGTCGAATTCAATTTTTTCCCTTATAGCCATTTTTAAATATCACCTTTTTTAGACGTCGTAGATATTTTTTCCAGCTTTCTCGAATAATAATGCAGTTAGTTGAGTTTTTATCTGCTACGTATTGTTTAACGTAAACCTAGATTAATTCAATAGGGTTAAGTTCACAATAATACGGAGACATGTGAAGTATTATGTTGTTTTGCTGCTTAGCCATTTCATCTATTACATACCTATCATAATGTTTATGTTGCTTACCAAGTTTTAGAAGTTGGATCTTAAGCATTTGGTAGTCGAATTCAATTTTTTCCCTTATAGCCATTTTTAAATATCACCTTTTTTAGACGTCGTAGATATTTTTTCCAGCTTTCTCGAATAATAATGCAGTTATCTTCTAATTTTGGTAAGGTGTTTGAAAACCACTCTTTGAACAATTTCACACATTTCTTCATGGTAGTCACCGGATTTTTCAACTCAAATACATAAAGTGCATTAGAGACAAAGCTTTCTTCACTTCCAATATGGCATATCTGTTTTTACGCACATACCTGATGGGTTTTTAAAACTAGTTAAAAGTTCATCTAAAAAGGCTTGTCTGGATGAAAAAACCGACATATCGAAACATACTTTTGATTTGGTGTGGCCTGCGTTAATCCAAGTCTCATCAAGATAATATATTTTTTGCTTTTCTTCTCTGTACCGTTTAATTTTTTGTGGCGTAGGACGAAACAATTTCATTTTTGTCTAAAAGCAAACTATTTTTTCCTCGAGTTTTAAATTTAAAATTAAGGGTTTTGAAAAGCTTGTAAAATGTAGCTCGCTTAAAAGTAGACAAATATGGATCATCGTTGACTTCTTATAAAACCTTAATTGTTGGAAGTTAATTTCTAAAGAAGAATTGATGTACTTTGCGCCTTATTGCATTTTTATCAAAATCATCCACAGAGTCACTAATTTGTTTATAACGTAGCTTTCTTTTTGGTTCAGAAAATTTATGAATCTGCCTATACTCCTTCATAACATTAAAAACGGTTTTAGCGCACATCCCTGTTTTATCAGCAACTCTCCTTTCAACATCATGTACCAACATATCAGGGTTCTATAAAATTTAATGCTTATAAATATTAAGAACCATTTCTTTAGTACGGATGACCAAATGTCCCTTTTTCAGTCGCTTTTTAGAAGGAGTAAAACCATTTTTCTGGACTTCATCTGCTGTATCTGTGAAGGACATAGTGCCATGCAGCAATTACAAAATATAGTCAATTAAATGTCCATAAAATAGAGTAAAATATATTCAAACTAGCAACAACCACAAAAACAAAACAAAATAAATAACACAATATATGTATATCTAAATATGTATATTATAATGAATTATAATCAATCAAACATACAAAATGTCCAAACTAACCAACACGGTGAATGCTACCAAAACGCCGTTTATAATTATCCAAATTGAACTGAATTCGACTGTGACAAAAAATATTTGCGCGTCGTCTAAATGACTAACGACCGATTAACCAATAGAAGCGCAAAAAAATGTCACGTGAGCTGTTGCTGGATGGGAGAAATTGTTTTGACGCGGCGTAAATGAAATCTGAATAGACTTTAGTTTATTGTTAGCATTGAGAATATTACTAAACTGATTAGGTTCATTAAATGACATAAAGTCAACAACAGAAGACTCCAATAAAGTGATAATATTACTAGGAGTAAAAAAATTGATGACAAGATCGTCCGCTGAGGTACCGCTATTTGCAGAAAAAAAATCATTAAGTTGGTTTTAAGTTCTCAAGTATTTTGGTAATAAATATTGAACATAATAGATAGTTTTGAGAGAAAATGGATATACATTGCTTACAGATTAACAAACTAGGAAATTAAGGTCGTTTTCTTTTTTTGTTAACTTAGTTTTACCATCCTTTCCTGTTATATAAATTCTACAGTCTCTGGTCCAGTATGACAGCCATTTTTGTTTAGCTAAATCACAATAAATCAAGAGCTTTTTTAAAAAGGAACTTATGTTAGCTAATTATTACAAAAAGCATGATTTTGATTTGCAAATTTTGACATATTTTTTAAAATTAACGCGTTAATTATCGCGTCATTTTAGTACACCGTGTTCACCACCAATGCGACATGCAAGGCTGAGTTAAATATATAATGGAACTTGGTACAACTTGGTATATAAAGGTTAATTGCGTTAAATCATCATATTTTGGGGTGCAAAACAAACACCTGTTCTTTGTCGGTACTTGGGCGGAACACCCTGTATATGATTGCAATAAGGGTTATTATGAGTAGTCAAATTTCTCATGTACATATTGTCCGAAGCCAAGACGGTTTATTTTAACTAATAACAGAGTAAATGTACAACCGAATGGCATGAAAAAGTAAAATTTTAATTTGTTGCATTAGAATTAGACCATCGATATATTATTTAATGTAATATAATATTTTCTGACCTTAATAATATATTTAAAAATATTTTCAGATGAAACTTAATACCTTGTCTTATACTTAATTAATTTACAATAAAACAAACATTGTAAATAATAAATAATTAAGTTGACAAAGTTAGAAATTACAATTAGTGTTGAAAAGTAATACAGTAACAAGTGATATACGTGCTCATCATTTTATATTCACGTTAAAAATATTGCATAAATTTTATTTTTTGCACTCAATAGCGACACAGAAACTGTACCTACTGTATAGTGAGACATTTTATTTGAAAACTAATTGGATCAGTAATTTAATGCGTAGCATAAAATTGTTATTTTGGTTCATTAATTTCAATGGCAACAATCTATTTAAGTTAATATGATATTTAATTGTGGTTTGTTAGGTTGTGCTAAGATTGTCCTTCAATATACACAGCTCTTTTCTATTCACCCTGCTTTGGGTTACCAACGCTTTATGAAAAAAATTATATATTTCAATTAAAAAGTGGCCAACCCGTATAAGGTAGTTTAAATGTTTTAGAGAACGTAACAAATCTTCAGCAGAGTGTATCCTTTAGGGACAGAAGACGCAAGTAAAGTAACTTCTAACGCTTCACCTTAGCAGGCATTGCCAAGAGAATAAAGAATAAAATGTCGAGGACTGGGGTGGTTCCCAGGAAATTTATTTATTAGATTCCAATTATTATTACGTATTATTTACTCGTATACCTACGTAATATTACAGGACATTCGTACTGTACAAACAGAGGAAAATATCTCTTTATTCATGCAATTGATGATAGTTCGATTTGCATAAAAACTCCTTCCTTCCATTTAATCTAAAAATATAAATAAATTTACCTTCGTTATTTATTGAACAAAACAAACATATTTGTATGGGAAGCATTTCTAGAGATTAGACAATTTCGCAAGAAAACTAGTTTCCTAAACGAACCACTTCTTAGATAACCGCGCCATTTTCTTGGATTAAGAACGTCTGCTTTATATCAAGCGATTATTTTATGATGGTAAAGACATTTTGCTCTGGGCCAAACATATGATTTTAACTGAGTCTTTCGTCGCGGCGAATGTTAGTTAGTGAATAAGTTCTCGATGTGACTAGACGTGTGTTTTATCGCTGAGTTATTTTGTTAATTTTCTGTGGTAATTTGTAACCGAAAAATTTCTGTTTATTTTTTGTTTTTCGAGTACAATTAGATACAATCTCATTTTACTTTCGCCTATACTGTATAGCAAACTCATTCATATTTAGGTGAAAATGTAATATATTTAATTATATAAAAACGGCTAATTTGATAATCCGATATCTTTCAATAAACCATTAATCCATGAGCTGAAATGATTATCTTGAGTAAATGTACAACTTCGATCACCAGTAAAACACTCTGAAATGTGTCGGTCTCTGTTCGAAATCTCCAATTTCCGGGTTCTGTATGGTATTCTACTGTACAGCGTGCAGATATTCTGGTGCCAACAAGCGAACATCAATACTTGCCTCTAACAACGTTGTTGATAATGAAGATAGTGATGAATCAGGGAAAGAAGGAGAATGCGCATCAAGCCGCTCTTTAAAGATAGTTAAGAACAGCAGCAAAATTTTAATATTATGCAGAACCAATTAATGTTAATAAAAATAGTTGCAAAAATCTGTGGAAAGTTGTACAGCCAATAAGCAATACAAAAAAAGAAAAACAGTCTATTGGCGATATCAAACATACATATAAAAATGAACTCTTGGTGGAAAAATTGAATATTGCCAATAAATTTAACAGAAATTTCAACGAAATTGGTAAAAAAATGACAAATCAAATAATAAAGATAAAAAATATAAACATAACAAAAAATCTTTTCCAAATTCATTCGGTTTTGCACCAATTGAAGAAATTGAGTTAGAAAATATAATTTTCAATTTGAAAGACAAGAAAGCAGTTGGAATTGATAATATAAAAGCGGAAACACTTAAACAAATTTGCTGCTACATCGTAAACCATTTTAAATAAATGTATTGAACACTCCATTTAACCATCAGCTTTCAAACAATCTATTGTTATCCCAATATATAAAAAAGGAGATGTGACCAATACGAGCAACTACCGGCTTATATCCTTGATTACTCATATCTCGAAAGTATTTGAAAAACTAATTAAAAACAGGCTTGCGTCTTATTTAAATAAGTACCAAATAATTTCAAAACAATTCGGCTTCAGAGAAAAAACTTCCACTCAAGATGCCGTCATTGCTCTGACTACAATGACTTACTTACTTAATGAAAGCAAGCCTTGTTTATGTATATTTATAGATCTTTTGATACGGTCAGTCATCATCTAGTCTTACATTTTGGAAGATATTGGTATAAGAAATAACGATCTAGAACTTTTTGAAAACTACCTTACCAATAGATTACAATCTGTGAGAGTGGATAACGTACTGATCAATATAATTTAGACAATAGACAATCAAATATGGAGTACCGCAGGGTTCAATACTTGGCCCTACTTTGTTTAAAATAAATATAAATGGGTTGTTTTTATTGAAGACCAGTGGATTTGCAGATGATATGGCTTTATTTTATCAGGCGAATAATTGGGAAGACTTAAAACAGATAGCCGAGAAAGACTTTTTGCATATCAAGAAATGGTTGGATTATAAATTATTAATAATAAATATAAGCAAAACGAATTACCTACCTTTTAGGTGTAACTCTTTGGGTTCTCCTAATTTTGATCATCTAAATATAACCAATGCAATATCCATAAAACCTTAAAATTAAATTAAATATTTGGGAATAATTATTGATCCACACATGGGATGGGACAAACACAAATTTAAATAACAAATTACGAAGCCTCCTATATAAATTTAAAAAACTAAAAGATCTCTTACATATGAGTTATCTAAGAACATTGTATTGGTAGAAAGTCATTTGCGATATGGGATTCTAGTATGGGGTGTAGCCCTTAAAACACATCTATCCATTAGAGGTAATGCAAAAAAGATTTTTAAAAATAATATTATCTAAAAGAAGCAGATATCCATTAAATATTTTATATAATCAGATAGATGGACATAAGGCAGCTTTACTACCTTTGTTTAGGAATCAGATATCATGTACATAAACAACAAGCTCCAATTGCAATTCATGAATATAGTACTCGGCACAAACATCACTACATTACTCGGTTTATGTCAAAAACCTGTACTCAACGGTCATATTCCTATATGGCACCGAAATTATACAATACAATTCCGGAAAACATAAAAATCATTGACAGTATGTACTTGTTCAAAACGGAGCTAAAAGATTTTATTTTCAAAAGCGAGCGACATAGTATTGATGATTACTTCTAATACTAGCAATATATGTATACTTAAGTTAAGGTAAAATAAAAATAAGTTATCTGTTTGAATTTATCTTGGTTAAGTAATATCATAGTTAAAAATGTATTAGTACCTATTATGTGATATTATTATTATTGTTATTAATTATTATTAGATTTGACTCTTCTGTAACCTTGTATTTACTTCTAGCCAAAACAAGTGTATATACACTTATTGGATTCCAAAGCTTTATTCTTGACATTACTGTGATGTAAATATAGTTATTTATCTATTGCATTTATTGTATAAAATTAGCTGTATTATGTATTTTATTGAATAAAGCAGATTATTATTATTATTTTTTTTTTTTTAATTTGGTGTCATCAGCATTATTATTATTATTATTATTTTTATACTGGCACCCTAGAAAATGGTTATTAGCCTAAATTATTTTTTAACATTTACTCATATCCTGTAATAAACTGGAAATGAACCGGTTTTAAAAATATTTTTTTACTGCTGAAAGTAATTTAATATCTCAAATATTGATATCTTCAATAATGAGATAAAAACGTGAAATCAATCCTACATAAAATTTATTTAAACTTAATTGGAATCCGGTTTTCCGCCTAAGGGTCCCCCATCAAGCGAGAAGAGAGAAGTAGAGAGAAAATTCTCAAGTAAAAATTAGATATTTTATAAAAGCTGAAAGGATGTTTACAGAACAAAATTTATTAAATATCACGTTTATTAGATATAAACATTTGTGAAACATTTTTTTTTTAACAGTAAAAAGGTAACAGTATTACAGAACTATTTAATTTAGTTGTAAAATGTATAACTATGAAGGAGTTTTTATTCTTGTATTTTTTGTTGTGTTTTACCATATATAAAATTGCAAATGAATCACCACAACTTAATGTTTTCAATTGATGAAAGTGATGACGGAAGAGTACATAGAAAAAACTTTAATAAATAAGAAAATTTAATAATTTCAATTATTACAAATTCAAATAACGATTTCGACTTTATGCACCCGGTGTGGTTGCCATTGCAGATAATCTTACTAGTACGATAATATCAGTCAAGTAGATTTATATTTTAAAATTTGAAACAATGATGGGTAATATTTATATAATCACCAGGTGGCGTTCTTGTAACATGAGGTCTATAAAATGACTTGTCAAAAACCTTTTTTTATTTTAAAATATTAATAATATTATTAAATGTTATTTTGTTGTGCCTTGCCTGGATATCGATATCTGATACATAAGCCCAGTTTCTTTCTGAATCTTTAAATGTAAGAAACTCCTTTCTTCTCGGTAAACAGGGTGCGAAGATAATGTTAATTTGTGAAAAATGGAGTAAAAATTGTAATACTCTTTATAGAAAAGTAGAATTTTTGTAAATGTGGCAGGACTGTTAAGTTCATATCTTATTAATTGTTTGTTAGATGTGCATATTTCATTAAAACAAAGTGAGAAAATTACTATTTTAAATCGTTTTTATAGTAAATAAGAAAAATAGTCTGCATTATGTCCTGAAAATAAGAATTGTTGTGGAAAAGGACATTCCAAAAATTAGTAATAATTTGATGTTTTGAGGTTATGTTTACAGAAGAGTATCAATAAAAAATTATAACTTTGCGACATTTTACATAATTAGTAAACACATTTCATAGTTAAATAGTTTTTCTGTTACCATCCCTAAACAATCTACAACATGGAGGATCTCCTAATTATAATAAAATGTTTTTACTTACATAACGTTGTTAAAAAGTTATATACCTGCCAAAATTTCAATTTGTATTAAAAAAAAATATCAAAAATATTTATTCATAGAAATTACAATAAATAGTGTCATATTGGTAACTGCAAATAAACACATACTCTTGCGAAGCATCAAATGCTTGTTTGCAAATATACGATACTAAAAGTAAATGAAAATATAGATGTTAATAAAATATACAATATTAATAGATAAAAGAAAACACAAAATTTAATTTATAACATAAGAAAAATATTTAGTTTATTAAAAAAATTCAATGACATTTTGACTTGAATAGAATAGATAGAAACATTGCCATTAGCTACTTTCAACTAGGTTATGTATGACGTTTCTAGTCGTACTCTTTACGTATTTTTTTAATATCGTTTTTAATCTATTTATAGAAGGTTCGGATTTAATTTTTTCAGGTACAGCATTATAAAATCTGGGTCCAAGAAACAAGAAACTTTTTTGTCCAATAGATTTTTTTGTAATTATGTTTAAGTAAGTATTTCTGTTTCTTGTCATATATTCGTGAGTTCGACTTTGCAAATTTGATTTGATTGAGTGTATGTTGTTTAATTAAAATATTTATACAGTATAATTGTCGAACATCGAATATCTTTGTTTCGGTATAGAGTAACTTGCTAGAACATCTTCTGGTTTTGTCTTCTTTTTTTTTTTTTTTTAATTACCTATAGTATAAGAAGTGATCTTGCAAAATTATTAAATGGGTTGATAAATAAATAACAATTTAAATGTTTGTTCGTAAATACATTTAATATAAATTTTCTAATATAAAAAAGTTAGTTGAGGCTCTCTAAGTACAATTTACAAATTACTTAAAATCTTACATTTTTGGATTTATGTAAATTTATAAAAAAAAGTGTTTTTATAAGTTGAGTAGTAATTTTAGTCCTTAAAAATGTTTACCTTGAAATAATTTAGCTCTTTCAAAAGTGCCCACCATAATGTGCTTAAATCTAGATAATCGTTTGATTTCCGTCATGATATGCTATGCTATGATATGCTACTATCATATTCATGAAAATAAAAATCTCGAAAAATCTGAGCGTCATCAGCAAAAAATTATATAGCGCAATTATTAACCTGTTTCTATAAGTCAGATGTGTATATTAAAAACAAAATTGGGCCCAAAATAAAGCCTTGAGGCACACCAGATTCAATATGGATCGAAAAAGACATTTGACCATCTACTAGCACTAACTGAGTGCAGTTACGCAAATAGGTTTTTATAAAATTAAGAGACGTATTATCAAATCCACAGTGAGAGCACTTAGCTGCCAGAAGTTTGTGATTTAGTGTGTCGAATGCCTTACTAAAGTCCAAAAGAATTAGGATACCATCTTTTCCATTATCAATACTCCTGATAATGGTATCAGATAAAGTAGCAAGGGCAGTTGAAGTACTAAAACCTTTTTGGAAACCTGACTAATGCACTGAAGTTATGCCGTTTTGACAAAGGTACTTATATATTTAAAAATAAGCAGCTCGTTCCAAGATTTTATAAATAGTGGGAAGGAGGCTAACCAGACGTAGTTCACTGTACGAACATGGGCTTTAATTTTTCGGGAGAATAATATAATTATTACCTACATCTATTCTTTTGGAAAATGTCCTTGTTCCAAACACAAATTAACAATATGTAGTACGTACACATCAATAAATAACATTTAAACACATTTTTAACATTTGTAAGTTTATATAATCTAGCATTAGATTTGATATTTTAAAGTATTTTTTGAAAAGTATCAATATTAAATAAAGCATTTATGTTTTATTAAAAGTCTTTACAGAAACATACTACATATTCCATAGCATATAAAAGTAGCAGATTTAAGTAAATGTAATTGTGGTAATAAAAAAAATGTTAATATTTATGACATGACCCATAAATACATTAATTTGTTAACTACTGTACATGCAAGAATATAAAAATAATAGTTTACTAATCTATAACCTACCCATACGCTTACAGTACATTATACTTATTTTATGGCGTACATACATTTTAAAGTAAATTAATTTTAAAAATAGTTAACATTATTATTTAGTTACAGATGAGGGTAGCCGTTTATTTGAATATGTGATTTAAACAGAATTATTAAATTAAAAAAAAAAACGTTAATGAAAACGGACTTTGCTTGATCATCTCTAACACATAAATAATGAAATAATGAAAATACTACCCAATTTTAGAATAATTATCTGTCAAGAGCATTCAGAGGAGACTATTAGGTGTTTCTTTAGAAATCTACATTACATAACTGACAAACTCAGAAAATCCCCACAATATCACATATTCAATAAACTGACCAGAATTAACATCTTTGCAGGCATTATTACCTAATACTATCAATATTGGAACACGCCAGGAATCTGATCAATCAGGAACTCGAATCCATTTACACAGACATTGCACTTTAATATAGCCATACTGTCAGTGAGGCGTACATCATAGTAAGCGAGTGCTTAATTAAATTATGCACTGTAAAATATGGGATAATAGGTAGATAGCTTTGATGTTAAAAATTCACAATGATGATGTATATTAGTAAACAGACACAATATCAAAACACGAAATATCAATAGGAAATAAAAATATTAAACGACAACATATCAAAAGACAAAATATCTAGGTATTTGAATTTTTAAACGGTTTTATCAGAACAACGTTTTCTAATCTCCATTTTTGTATTTATATTTCCTCTTAAATAATTTTAAATCCTATATCCTTCTGGAAAAATAATAAATTTAACTTTATCTTTATTTAAAAGTGCTCACTTTTTTATTCACATAATGTAATGCGAGCCATTTTCGACCATTCGTCTCGCTTTAATGGTAAATGTTAAAAGTATTTAGATATAAATAAATTAATTAGTTATTGGTGTAAATAAATTATATAAATTATTCTGTTTTTAAATAATAAAATGTAACTAATGGAAAAAAAATCAAATATTTATGTACATGTCTAAATGAGAAAAATATTCGTTAATTTTGTCCATAATATTATAATATTGTAATATTTTATAAAGAATTATTTATGCAATGCGCAATGTGTAGAAATATATCCGTTAAACAAGTTGGTTGTATTATTCACAAAAAGAAGCAGAAGATAATTACAGTCATTAACAACAACAGTTAAATGTAATTATTCAAGATGCCGGAGGCGGAAATTACACAATTGCAGTGAAAGCTTCTAAATAAATGGTAGGATCTGTGTGACAAAGCCCAAAGCCCTACGGCATCTGAAAGGATTTATTGATAATTTTAACCGAATAATAGTAAATTTAGTTGCAATGTAATGTCGACTACTCACAATATAGTTTCATTAGGATTATAGATTTTCTAAGTTGGTAATGTAAAATTAGTAGCTCTAAGACTAAGTATGGTAACGAGATGTGAACATTTTTCTTTTAAAGAACTAAGCAACAAAGTAGTTCGTTTGAAAATTATTTTTTAAAATCACTGGCGTAACACAAAATTTTCCAGGGGTGTGTAAGTGTCTGTATTTTTTTCTGAATTTTTATTTAGGAGTAGTTATAAGAGAGATAAATAAATGCTTTTGAATTAATCAAGACAGATGCCAAAATGACTAAAAACATATTAAGTACTTATTTTTTTAAATTTTATATTTTTAGAGTCGATCTTTTTACCTTCGAGTGAAGTTAAATGTAGCTCTACTTGACAGATTAACAAACAATAGTTTAATCAGCAAGTAGTAACTTAACTCAGAGGTGAAAAAACTAACCCTTAGATAAAATAGTCTCCGTTAGCAAGAGTTTTTATTAAAAGTATCTGTAGAAAGTATATCCTATGAGAAACACCATGGAAACATCATATCCCTTATTATTCCTTAATATTTTTAAAAATGTGTCTACCTTCAAATGAAATGCTCCCAAAGTATAGCTTTCAAAAGCAATATAAAATAAGTATACCAGAGAGGGAAGTGTGGAAGGGAGGACCTTCTATTCATGCAGAATTCACCTGATATACGGACGGCTCCAAAACCCATGAAGGTTTAGGAGTAGGTATATATAGTACCAAGCCAAAGACAAGAATCTCACTGAGCTTAGGTAAACATGCAAAAATAGCAGCAATACATCACTGCGCAAAAGAGGTATTAGGATAAAAGGTAAATAGAAAAACCATTGTCAAGCGACATTAAAGGCACTCAGTTCCATGCAGGTACACTTAAAGCTTGTGTGGGACTGTTTGGAAGCCCTAACAGAGCTAGGTAGTGAAAACAGACTAACCTTAGCCTGGGTACCAGGCCACAGAGGATATAAAGGCAACGAAGAGGCTGCTTTACTAGCCCGAGAAGAAACCTTAAATGCTCTTATCGGCCCAGAATTCTTCTGTAGTGTAAAAAAACAACATGTACAAAGCAGTGGATGTTCAAAAAATCTCAGAAGTGGTGGAAAAACTCTCCAGGGCAGAGACATGACAAATCGTTCTTAAAAGGACCATCGTCTAAACTCACCGAGCATCTACTAAGCCTTAATATGAAAAAAACTAGAGTACTAGTAGGTCTATTAACAGGTCATTGTAGACTTAACAAATATATGTATAATATCGGTCTAACAGAAGAGACCTTGTGCCGATTCTATCAGGAAGAGGAGGAAACGGCAGTACACGTATTGCGCTACTGCAAAGGTCTAGCAAGACTGAAAATCCTTACACTTGGAGAAGAAAACCCAAGGGCAACTAGCTATATCGGAGAACTAATTCCCAGTCTATGAAGTCTACTACAAAAGACCGAATTAGACAAGGTACTCTAAACAACGATTCAAGGATATCCACAATAGATCTGAAAAGGTCGAGGTGGGGGAGGTCACATGGCCCACAGTCCTAATTATATCTAATCTAATCTAGTTATTTTCACCAGTCTAAAAACCTAAATTTTAATTCATGTTGAAATGCAACACAACCACAAAATTAAAAAAATTAATGAAACATTATGAAAGTTTAAATACAGAATTTTCCAATGTCTATATAAATTTGTAAGTAATTCTTCGGCAACTGCATAACAAACAGTATAAACATTCAAAAATTAACTATATAGTTCTGTAATACTGTGACCATTTTAGGTTAGTTAGTTTTATTACTGTTCCGGAAAAGTTTTTATTATTTTTTATAAATTTTATCAGCATTTATAAAAAACGATTTCAAATACCTGTTCTTGCAACAGAAACAATTGAAAATTAACTTTTTGAGTCTACTGTATTTCCATATTAGTTAAATATTTTGTTAAAGCTAATTCATAAGTACCCTAATTATACTTTAATTTGTGTCTCTCTCTCTTGCAAAATTTACACTTTGTGGGTTACGATGCGTTTATGCTTTTATATACAAAAACTAGAATTTATTTCCAATTGAACCTAATATATTTCAGTTAAATCAACTGGTATGCATTTTTGTTGAGGATAAACAAGATAGTGTTCTTCTGAAATTGAATTCTTCCACCACAATCTATGAAGAGGATGTTTGGTACGTCTAGAATTTAAATCTTCATACCTAAAATCGCTATCTGATACATTGAGATCAAGATGATGTCCTAATCTTTCATAGACAAAGTTTTAATGTCTCAGTAACGATAAAAATTTAAATATATAAAAAGCATATACAAATACATAGATTTAAATGTTGAGAAAATGAGAAAAGAACTGAATAGATGTCCCTTATACAAATAAAATTTGGTAAAATGTCAACAAACGCAGAACCATAAAATTAAAATGAAATAAATTTATTAGGATATTTTTTTAGTCGCTGATTTTTTTAAACAATTAGCTTTAGTTTGCTTATTTCTGGAACATAATAATATAAAGAAGCTAGAAGCAGAATACCATATTTCACAATTAATAGTGGTCGACATGATACATAATATTTAGAAATTTTACTTAGTATTCTAAGGATTTTCTCTTGAAGAATAAAATTGTGACTTAAATGCTTTTGGTATAATCTACAATAAACTAGCAAAATTATTGAAGTCAAAAAAATATATATTTATAAACGTCGTTAACCATAAATATTTCTTATTTTGTACTCTAACATAGGAGACTATAACAAAAACATAAAAACGCTTTATTTCACCAGATTACAGACATTATACCCAATAGCCCTTTACGGTATTTCACATTTGGCAAAAATAATGGAATTCCGTATTCCATTTTTATATCTTCGAGGAGGAGACTAAACATAAAAATTTTAATATTCCATAAAAAACATCATTTCCCACTAGCAGTACAGTTCTAATTGACGTCCTTTTACGATTCCCAATGCGCTAGTGCCTTTTTAGATTGTTCTGTTCTCGCTGTTTCTAGTTTTTCGAACAAATTTTGGTTTATGCTGTTGTAAACTTTTGATACATGTTAGATAAAAGTTAAACCAATTTATGACATAAAATATATACACCAAATAAACTTTAGTTACGATAACATAAAAGCAGTACAATATAATATAAAGAGATTATTTTTTTATAAAATTACCTCGATATACATATGGAACTTTTAGGTTCGATAATAAAAAATGGTTTTTTTAAAAATATTAAAAACTTTATAAAAAGCGAAACTTTATTTTATGTCTTAATAATACAAAATGTAAAAGCTAGAAAATGCCGGCAACGAACTAGTTTTGTTGCCGCTAGATCTTGGTGGCGCCATATCTTGGACTTGCCGCGAAAAATATAACACGATTTGAAAAATCGTTTTTAAAAAAAAAAAAATTTTTATTTAAACAGAGTTATAATTATGTCTTTATTAAATGAAAGCTAACATCAGACTAAAAAATGTAAAAAATAATCATTATTAACACATGTATGCTGATAAAAGAAACTTGAGCTGCCGGCTGGTGGGATTCTTAGAATTTCTGGGCATCTCGGCAGTTTCTGTGATTGAAAGTGGCTTGTTGGGTGGCAGGTATTATTAATTTTTGATTTCTGGACGTCGATTGCCTAATCTTGAAAAACATGATGATGAGGGCAACAACACCCAATGTCCACAGTGGCGTATACCACAGATGGGTATTGTTTGAAGGGGGTTGAAGACTTATTTGACGAATTCGATTTTGTTCCTTCTGCAATAGGTGGATCTTGTCGAGGGGTATTTTATTAATATCGATTTTTCTGAAATGATTTTGACTGACTTTATTTATCTTAATTTCGGGTAGAAGTAAAGGCTGTCCATGAATAACGTCGATGTTATTTGAGTATCTGTTCTTCGGGGTTTGGAAACTGCAACCCTTTGGTACTTCCATAAAATAGGTACCTTTTAAAACTGCGAGATCTGACTTTGCACAGCTGATTTGGATCTTGGTTTCTCGAGGAAATACTGCAATATAGTGGGCAGAATTGATTGGTTCGATTACTTCAGAACTGATTTGGATTGGAGTAAGTTCACATGCAGGAGAGTCTTGATTATTCAATTGTAATATTTGGTGGATACAATCATCTGCATTAGCTTTGGCAATAGATTTCATGTTTGTGCAAAAATATAATGAGTTCAGATTTTTGCATTCTTCGTCCTCGTACTCATAGTTATTTCCTTGTATTGCCAGAAAAGATTTGGAGGGGATAAGGATAGAGTTATTTTGGGTAGGTATTGAATAGATGTGAAAGTAAGAATATATTTCTGGATAGGTTATAGGAAAGTGAATCACAAATACTATCCGATTGTTAGAATAATAAGAGTCTACTGTAATAACTTCATAATATTTATAAAAATTTTGTGGATCAGCACCGAACAATAAGTTACTTTCTGAATATGACTTTAATAGCAATTTTATGATAAATTCTAAATATTCTATTTTTAAAATGCTATAGTGAACTGTTTTTAATCTCGCAAATATTATTGAGTTTTCTAAATTATTTAAGATTTTATTTAAAATTTTGAGAACTGCATGTACCTGGTCTAAGGCGTTTATTGCTAAAAAAGTCGTTTACGAATTTTTCTAGTTCGTTATTAAGATCATTAATTTTTTGAGCCATTTGTATTTCGTTTTGCTTTATTAAAGACAGACTTTTGTTGTAATCATCGATTATTTTAGTAGTTAGGGATATCTGTTTATTTAGTGTATTTGCTATATCTTTTTGATTTGAATTTAGTAAGACAATAGCATCGTCGTATCTTTTGCCGTCTTCGGCGTCTAGGTTTCCCGAAATACTGTACCTAGACCGTTTAAGATTCCTCTTTTAAGTCTCTTATTAGAATGAAGGTAATTTAATTTTTCTTTGCATTGTTTTATTTCAAAGGAGATTGAATTTAAGTTATTTTTAAGTTCGGATGTGAATACCGCATTTTTATTTTCAATTGTTAAAATTATATTTTCAATTGTTAAAATTATATTTTCGAATTGATTATTTATTTTAACAAGTTCGGTTTCGATAGGGTCTAAATCAAAATAATGGATAAAAGAATGGTATGTGGATTGTAATTTAGCATATCCTAATTTATAGGGTAATATTCCAGGGTTGGATTCCAGACTCGTGATTCTAATTTCTTGGGCTGCGATAATCGTAGCCATGATGAGGAGAATGCTGTAATAGTACATTTTTTGATTAAATAAAATTTTTTTTAAATTATTTTTATAAAGTGTAGGAAAAACTTTTTCAAATGAATTCGGATCTTTTTGTTTTTTTATTCTATTTATTTTTACTTTGGGACGCTCTTTCTTTTTAAGATGACGACAACCGAATTGTAGACCATCTTTTTTGCGTGCTACAGATTTGTGGTACGCGAGGGTGACAGGATCATACGTTAAAGGGTTGTGAGGGGCTTCATTAGTTTTTTCTAATTTTTTACCATTTTGTTTAGTTATAAGTTCATTAATTTTATGATTGTCGCAATTATCTATAATGGATTCATTAGTAAAGTTATAGCTTTCAAAATTATTCTCAACTGAAATACATTTAATTGGGTATAATACAGTAGAATTTATTTCTTCGTTCGAATTGTTATAAATTTCGTCAGTTGCCCAACCGTTCATTGAAAATGTTAATGTACTCGGTATTGTACAATTACCGATAGTTTGCGTCTGCATAATTCTACTTGTGTTTCCCATGATTGTGTTAACATAACTTGAAATATCGGTAAAAAGGTAAATAAGGGGATAAGAAGATTAGGTAAAACTTCAAGATGGCCGCGATAACAAAGTTGCGTTTGGCAACTCAAAAAAAAAAGTTTTTAACGTAATACTTTGGAATACTATGTCAAAACACAAAATTAACAAATTTTAGTTTATTTATTCTCTAAAATAAACCCTATTTAATTGACCGTCCATCTCTTATCTCATAGACTCAAATTAAGGAGACTCTGTATATTCGGTATTCTTATGTGAGAATTTTTGCAATAATTTAAAATTCACTTCTATGGCTAGGGCCGCAGAGAGTGCCGCAGAATATGTCACATTAATAAAATATTTCAACGTTACGTCTACAATTTTCCGAATCGAGTGAGCCGCATGTATGCGTCATTAGCCCCATGATATAATGTCCGGTCAGTTAGTTGGGCGTACAAACTCGGGCTACTACTTCCGGTAAGGCCACGTTTGTCATTTGTCCTTGTGACAACCGGCACTCATTTCATGGATACGGAATTAATTTATCGCCTCTGCTGCCGTTCCTCGCCCGCCGCATCATTTTGCCGTTTCCACAATGGCGACTAGATCTCCATTTTAGGTCAGCTTCTTTGATTTATTGTCGAACTTGAGAGATATTTGTTTCGAAATATTCATTTTGACGAGCAATATGGATATTTAGCTGTCATGTCAATACTGAAACCGGTGAAAACAACTATTTTAACATAAATGCACTCCAACAAATAAAAGGCAATATCAAATATTTAAGGCAATGGACTATAACAGTCAAATTTTTTTATTAGTTTATTTTACACTTTAACGTTCACACATTACTTGAGTCCAACGAAATAATGAATAAAATTGATAATATTATTTCCGCTATATCTTATGATGTAAAATAATAAATTCAGAAAATTTAATTTTATTTCAAAATGTGTAGGGTAAGGAGGGGCAAAGTGAAATGGTGGGGCAAAGCTAAATAATGGAATATTATGGCTTCCAGCAAACGTAGCGTGTCCGGGTATGGTAAGTTGACGCTTGATAGTCGTAGGAGCATGTCGACCATTTTTTAGCGATTTATGTATAAACGTTTTTTTAAGAGCAATATTTGTTTGTTTTTACGTCTAGTTTTGTTAAATCATTACTTATCAAACATTTTGTTAAAGTGTACATAGAGAAACATTAATATTTTGATTTATGTTACTCGTTAAATCAATTTATTAGGTTATGTTAAAACGTGTAAACATAATAAGTTATATTTTTAGCTCCGATGGGGCAAAATGAAATGGTAGTACATGGGGCAAAGTGAAATATCATTTCACTTTACCCCACATGTTATTTATTTCTTATAAATAATAAAAAAAAATATCTTTACAGATTCGATATGCGAACCTACACCCGAAAAACGACCCAGCAACAGTGGTCTCCAGAGGCAATTCCAGCGGTACGGACTAGTCTCCTCAGCCAACAAAATGTTGAACTTTATAGTCAAACGAATATGGTTTAGAACCATAAGATTCTACCTCCAAAGTTAAATGTTAAACGGTATAAAATTGAGTACGTTTACATACTGCTTTTTTACAGCTGTATTTTGTGTGCTTATATGAAAACAATGAAAATGAAAACAACCCCCACAGCTGCAATGGAAGCACTAATATGACTCCAACGTCTTCACTATGTGATACAAGGGGAGGCAAGATTAGGTGCTTACATATTAGGGAATATACTGGGAAATCTTGACATTAGGCCAGGTCACATGAGTATCTCAAGGTTACTGACATGAGACATGCTTGACATGAGATCAGACCACCAATTAAGAGGTACTCTTTTAATACTCTATTTGAGGTTTTAATACAGAAAAGAGCGGAGATCACCATAAGGGATCCCAATGCCCAACGACAGGAACAAACCTGGTATACAGACAGGTCTAAGACTGCAAAAGACACTGGGGCGGGAGTTTTCTTAAAAAACCCTGATACTAACCATAGCTATACTTTGCAATGTGCAAAACCGAACAATGAAAAAGCTGTCGAAAATCTGTATATTCTAATAATGTCAGACAGCCAAGCGGCACTAAAGGCCATATCGAGTCAGAAAGTTACGTCGAGGCTGGTATGAAACGTAAAAACATCATTGCATAAAGCCAAATTGCAAAAAATGAAATCACAACCGATTCAACAATGCATTATAAGGTTATTTCAAAACGCCGACAAAACAAAAAGTGACAAGGAGGTATTTAATCAGGACTTGTGCAAAGCTCTTGTTGCGACAAACATTCCATTAAAAAAGTTACAGAACCTACATTTAAGATAATTTTTACAAAAATATTATAATCAAACCATTCCTGACGAATCTACACTCAGAAAAATGTACATGCTATATATACAAATGTAATAGAAGAAATTAAAGTTTTACCGGATAATAGCAATTTTTACATCATTGTTGATGAAAGCACAGATGCTTGTGGAAGATATATGGTATATCTTATAGAAAATGAACCAGGTACATAATATTTAATTACATCAAAACAGTTAGAAAAACTAACAATACAACTGTTACCTGATTTATTCAACAATTTTAAGTATTTTTAACAAATAAGCATTTGCATATTTAGGCATAATTGGACAAAATAGCTGCATATATATATATATATGCGCATATTTTGGTAATATTTTGATACAAATATTCTGCCTTCTACTCATCATATTCTTGTTTACATTAAAAATATAATAAAACATAGTTCAGAAGTTACAGGAAAACTATTACTGAAAAAAAGAAAAATAATAGTTAACTATATAGATTTATAGTTATTACAAAATACATTATGGGCAGGTTGTACAAAGAATATTGTAAACTTAGTTTTGCTAACAGGAGTTTTATTTTTAACTGGTTATATTCAAAAAACAAATATTAAAATTATGTTTAACAATAACCGATGAGTATACAACAAGGTTCTCAACCCGCCATATGTACAATTAAAAATTTATTGTATTTATTCAAAATGCAGTTGATTCTGTTGATCAAAACCATTTGAAAAAAAAATTAAAAAGTATGGGTATAATGGTTTTTTTTGTATAGAAAAATGGAGAAAATTCTATACAGTTAGTAGAAAAATTCAAATATTTAGGGGTAATCATTATTACATTATTTTTTAATAAATTTGAATATTGTGATATTAGCAAACCAGCTAAATAAAAAAATAAAAATAAAATAAAAACGAAAACATACCTTTTCTGGATCTACAATAATGGGAAAATATAAATAATAAGTACATTTTATCTTTTAACTGATCAAAGTCCCTAAAATGGAAATGACAAGTCAAACCACAAACGTCAAACTTTCAAAACAAACATATTTTTGTGTTGTATTCTTAGATTATACAAACCTTAGATGGAACATAAGACACTGCGCATAATCCCATTTCGAAATTATTCACACCCACCAATCACAGTTGAGAACATCACATGTCAGAGCGTTGTCCATCCAAATTTAATGTGTCAACGAGAATTAATTTGGTATTTTAGTGACTTAAATTTTGGGAATTAACGTTGAAAATGCCAAGATGTGTTGTAAGAAGCTTTATTTATAATAAAAGTGCGAAATGTGATGGAGATAAAAGAGACTTATATTTATTTCGGTGAGATATTTAATTTTTAAAGATTCTGTCGACGTCCATATTTGTTGATTTGAAAATAAACAGAATCGGACTTGGTCATTGGTACAAGTTATAAGTAGCAAATAAAGGTTATTTTTATATACTATTTACTATTTCTTGTTTCATGGGAATCTGTTTTTAAAAAGTGGAAAGAGAAACATACAATCAAATACAAAAATATCAATTTCATTGCCAATTTATTCGTTTCAAACTTCACAACTGGTTTCAACAGTTTTTTCAAAACTATTTAGTATTTCTCTATAACAGTGTTACTCAAAGTGTGCTCCGCGGAGCCCTGGGGCTCCGCAAAGCCATTGTGAGGACTCCGCGAAGAAAATAATCACAATAAAAAAAATAGTACTCTCGCCACAAAATGGAGGGACCTGGCTTGAGGACCTTTTTTTTGAGAAGTAATTTTTTTAAGTCACTAAGAGGAAGGAGGATATGATTTTGCTTTAGGACTTTTTTTTATTTTATTTTTAATGGGTGAAATGGATTTGGGATAATTCTTGCAAGGAATCTTTGAAATTAATCAAAAATAAATTAACAACAAATTATGTTCTTGTGCATTTTCAGCCTGAGTTGCCGATTAAATTAATCGTAGATGCATCAAATGTGGGAATAAGGGCCATGATATGTCATGTTTTTGAAAAAAATATTGAAAAATCTATAACTTCTGCTTCGCGTACCTTATCAAAGTCCGAACAAAAATATTCCCAAATTGAAAGTGAGCAATAATTTTTGGCTTAAATAAACTTAATGAATATTTATATGGACATTTCTTTATCCTAGTTACAGATCACTTACCTCTGGCAACTATTTTTAACCCAGCTAAAGGTATACCCCAATTTTCAGTGAACAGACTACGTAGATGGGCAGTAATATTGTTAAATTACAATTATAAAATTGAATATGTGAAATCGGAGCATAATATAAAGCCAATTTTTTATCACGTTTACCTATTGAAAGTCAAAATGAAGAAACATTTGAAAAATATTTTTTAAATTGTGTTTTATCTGTTGAGGGCTCTGTCAAATATTTCGCTTTTCAAAAAGGTTCCGTCGCCAAAAAAGTTTGAGAAACACTGCTCTATAATAATATGGGATCTATCCATTTAATTTACATTTTGTTATTTTCTCTAATTTTGACATATAAAGTAATATATTTTGTAATCGCAGCAAGTGCCAAAACGATCTACTTTATGCAACCAGTTGCATAAAGTAGAACATTATGCAACTGATTACGAAAAGTTGATTATGTCACCAGTTACGAAATCAAAATAAATAAAACTGCCGCTTTTTTGGTTTTTAAGTCGAAAAATCGAAAAATCGAGTAATCGAAAAATCCAAAAATCCAAAAATCCAAAAATCCAAAAATCCAAAATCCAAAAATCCAAAAATCCAAAAATCCAAAATTCCAAAAATCCAAAATCCAAAAAACGAAAAATCGAAGAAACCAAATATCGAAAAAAGCAATGAATAGTGACATTTCACATTTGAAAATATGACATTACGTTTAACAACAAAAAAGAAAACAAAAAAAGAAAAGCTGTAAATTGCGTTTTATTTTTTAAATAATTGAAAACTACCTAGAAATGTTAGGGGTAAAATTTTGACGTACTCCTTGGGTAAAAATATTTTTTTTTTAATTTCTCGCGGGTAATGTCAAAAATCAGATCTGCAACACTGCACATGTCCCTTATTTTTATTATTACTAATGAAAAAAAAAAAAAACGTGGTAGGGCAATCAAATAACACAATTTTCTGAAATATTTGATTGGAAGTACCTACAAAAGAATGATGGTGAATCATTTTTCCACAATTTTACAAATAATCAAGACAAAATTAGAAAAAACCTTGTATGTAAACACGTTACGAAATGCCGTTTTGTGTAACTCGTTCATTTTGCGGGACCTCGCTCCGTTCGTCCCGCAAATATTTAATCGTTACACAAAATAAGGCATTTCCTAATATTTTAAATCATTGACCGGTATTTTCCGTAAATAACTAAATCATAAATAATTACCGGTATATAAGTACCAAAACATTTTTTTCTCTTCGAAGAGTAGGCTTATGTCAAATAAACTTAAAATAATATAACGAACGAAAAATTAGCCCATTTCTAATAAAACTTAATTATTTATTTTATTTTGGTGTGATCGTAGAAAAAATCTTGTGTGTAATTCGAGCAAAAAGTACTTTGGCTGTTTTGATAACTTTTTGTCTCAACAGCTGTTTTATTATAATAATTTTATAAACTTTTACTTAGGGTCGATTTCACCGTTTTGTTTTAAAATACTAAACGGAGATTAAAATGACATTTTTATATTAACAAAAATAAAGTTTAAATTACTAAATGGAGTTTAAAATGACATTTTTACATTAACAATGTCATTTTATTCTTCGTTTAGTAATTTAAACTTCATTTGACACAACGGTGGAATCGGCCCTTAGCTATATTGATAAAGTGCTATTACCCTCATCATAAATGAATCGTGCTAATAGTCTAAGATCCGAAGTAAGGTCGACCTTCACCCATATGTTTAATGGATGAAAGTTCTTTTTATTAAATAAAATGTGTTTATAAATATACCGCAAATGGGTTGCCTAAGAAAATACGGTCCAGACTATTTATTTTCTTAAAGTAAAAAAAACGACACCCTGTAAAGTATTTTCCAGATGCTTTGACTATACCTAAACTTTAATCAGCTCACCTCAGAATGAATTGAAGCTTAAGTTTAAAATTTGGTGTCTTTCTCTTTATCCGTTATTGAGTTATCTTCAAAATACGAAATTTGCACTTTTCCTCAAATATCTCGAATTAGGTCCATTTTAGGGAAATCATGTATAGGAACAAAATAATAGAGAATGATATCATAAGCAACTTTTATCATGATTACTATACTTTCCTGATCTGTACACAGAAAGGAAAGTAAAAAATGGCCGTGACCGTATTTTCCTAGGCAACCTATTTGCGGTATATTTAAATACATATTTTATTTAATAAAAAAAAACTTTTATCCATTAAACAGATGGGTGAAGGTCGACACTATTTACGGATCCCGGACTATAACAAATAAAGTCAAAAAAAGTCTCATAATTTTTCATCTTTTAGTTACCTACCAAAATTAGGCACTACAATACAAATATTTAAGTCCGGCCCAGAACATCTCCCTACTCCTTCCACCCAGTTTTTCGGTTTTGGCAAAATTCGCGCAGTGACAAATGCTTCCTATGTTACCTCTACCCTTTCTAACCTCTTTGGTTGTATTCTAAAAAGAAAATACCGTTTATGGAATATTTTATTTACTTGAAACCTTTCCCCGAATAGAACCTCGCCCTCTTTCCCAGGAACATGATCAAATTGGGCTAAGCCGGTTTTACATTCGTCTGCAGAGAGAGCGAAGTTGCTATTTTTCACTTTGGTGTCTATTCTGTCTGTTCAGATAGCAGCATCTTATGGACAGTACATTTTTAAATCTTAAGACAAGTTTCCTATAGTAATAAGGTAAAAATAAAAGAATGTATTTTGTCTTTTAGCTTTTAAATACTATAAAAAATGGTGGAAAGTCCATAACTTTTTAATATTTGTTAAATATCACTTATTAAAATATTATGCATTAAAAGTAAAACAAACTATAGACTCTTCACTATTCTCTACCTTACTTTAAACCCATTAAAAAAAAAATTGAAAATATTATCGTTCAAAACTGTATTTTTTGTGATAAAAAAAGTCGCCGTCACTTGTCATTGACAGCGCGTTGAACTTGGACTTAATAATTATCTAGAACAGGGCTGTCATTGTAATTTTATATATCTCGGATTTCAGATATTTAGGGCGTCACCGTCAGACATTGTTATGAAAAAACACTATATATAACACTTGCAAAACTTGTAAATGCAATATAGATCAATAAACAATGTTGACAACACTTTAAACGAAGTTACACAAATAATTATTAAAAAAATACGGATAATAATACGATATCAATTATTAATCAATTAAAGAAATGATACTAGCGATCCGGAGCCAGCGTACCACCGTCCGATCGATCACACTTCTCTAATCTCCTCTCCTTCTTTATTTTCTATCAACATCCTGCTGGCTCCGTTCCGCTCACCTTGCCCCTTACTATGAATGGCAAGTGTGTATCATTTTTGCTAAGTCATCACTTATAAAAACCAAGTAGAAGCTTACAACTTATCTTATTGAAATACTACCAATAAATCAAACTTCTTAAAACTATAAACAAAATAATAGTTAAACATCGGCGCCACCGATCTATATATATTAAACTAATCAAAATAGATATCAGCGTGTTATAATCAGTAAGTACGAATATTTTCAGTATGTAAATATCAGACTGGTGAGAAATAACCATTCCTTGCTCGTTAAACGACATGTTTGTTTATTCTGAACAGTAGGTAATTATTTTCTAACGATTTTAAATTGTAATTTATTCACAGTGTAAACAAACATTGAAATCTCATATTAGGCTACATTATTCCAATTATTTGACAATATTATATGACAAGAGTATCAAATTATTAAAACCGATTTTCCCTAATTATTTGTCTATGCATATTATACAATGTAATGTAGGGCATTATGTTCTGCTTTGTTGCGAAATTCAATTACGTTTGAAGAACCTTGTTTTCGACCTACTTAATTGGTTTTTGGACAGGACAGGACAAAACCGGTCCAAGAATGACGTTCTCCTAAGTAAACAAAATCAAAGTTAGGGTGTCGATAATTATTTTCCACCCTTGTTGTTTTTATTTGGTGGTAATTCAATTCATGTTGCGATACTCGCCAAAATAAAAGTTGTATTTAGGGAAAAATGCCCTTTTGTATTATTTTGTGACACATGGCGATATTTTATTAAAATTGGCAAAGCGCATATTGCATCCATGTTAATCTACAATGTTTTTTTTTTATAAATTATGTAAAATTAAAACTAGGCATGAATTAAATAAATAAATATTGGACAAAAAAATATGAAAATCAATAATAATGATTATGGTAATATTTAACCTTCCGTTGGTCGCGTGTATCTGGTAGGTACATGAAGTGCTTTTATTTCCCCCTCTCTGATAGTTTAGGCGCCGACTACTCCCACCATTCCAGTAGCTTCCTCACTTACGGGCATCAAGTTTTATAAATATGTTTTTTCTTTGCATATTTTTACTAGTTTTAAAGGTAAATTGAATATTTATTTGCTGTGTGAAATTACATCCTTCAATTGCATTGGCTAATAATAAAAAAATATGATATATATCTAGGAGATACATGCGACCATTAACGTAACTTTTATTGTTTTTAGGCAATAAAATAATTTCGACGTGAAAAGTATGATTTGAACAATGAAAAGCACTGTGAGGAGCTGAGAAATCTATTGTTACAACAGGAAAGTGATGATGAAGATGAAAGAGTAGATATAGAAGACGAAAACAGTGATACAGACGCATCTGTTTGTTTTGAGGACCGGGACAAAAATTCTGAGAGCGAACAAAGTTATTATTGGGCAAGTGAAGAAAAAGAAGACGACGAAGAAGAAAATGTAGTACATTTTACTGCATTCTCCTATTATGCCCAGAATAAAAGATATATATTTTTTCACACCTACTAATAAAAATAAAGAAAAACAATAGTTTCATAAATACAAAAAAAAAAAATCCATAGTACCTATGATTCGATTTAAAAATTATTTAGAAATGTTAAATATTGAGTATAGTGCACTGATCTAATCTGTTTTTGTCTACAGAGTGTATTTTTCTTACATTACTAACGTTTATTAAACTTATTAGCTACACAATTCTTTTACGGTTAGTCTATAATGGATTTTATTAAAGGCCAAAAAAAATGTTTACGAAAACTCATTCGTAAATTTTTTTGTGGTTGGTTGTTATATTATTTACATCTCTTTCTTCCTTACACAGGATCCTCAAAAACTACATTTTCTCACTCAAATTCGCACTCACTTCACGTTAACTACATTTACAATCGTCAGTCATTCTCCTTATATCCTCTCGTTTATCCATCTCTCATTATACACTTATTCATTATAATAATTTTTATTAATAGCCTGAGCGCGCTCTTCCAGGTAATACTGTGTCAAGATTTAAACTGTGGCTGCATACTGTGAGTAAAATTTGAATAGTGATTTTGGATAAATTGTACAAACCGAGATGGTAAAATTTAAGCAACTGGTGAATACACTGTTCGTTAGCTCAAGGGGGGACACATATATGCTAAGCCACCCATTCTGCTAGGTTTAAAACAAAGTATATGTAAAATCAATACCGTAAGATAACCAACTTGTAAATTGGCGCTCTTCGTTACCTCCTTTGGTCATTACCTCTATACTCGTCGAAATATATACCTAAGAGGGTACAACTTGTGTAAATTTAGAATAGAATCAAGATGAATAAAAATATAAACATCAACGTAGTAGTTAACCAACTGGCGAATTGACTCGTTAACTCCATTGGTCATCAAGATAAATAAAAATATCAACATCAACACAGTAGTTAACCTGTAATCCCTCCTGGGGTTTGTTGCAGTAGCAGGTAGATTTAAGACAGTCGTCAGAGACAGAGTTCTTTGGAAATAAAACTTCATTCTAACAATTTATATACAGAAATCAAAATTTACAATGTGTACATAAAAAGGTTCTAACTAAATTTCGAATCATCGTGTCTTCAAATTTTGTTCCCTAAAATGTATTTTGTGCGTCGTTTGGCGTGGCTTAGTGGTACAGGATGGTGTAGTGAAGATGTGGCAAGAGCTTAGGTTATCTTTACGGTAAAGGAAGTCCCTCGAAAACAGTATCTTTGTGGGAGAGATTTACGGGGAAGAAAAACCTACAAATTCAATACCTTTACAGGCAAGGGTCGGGACATCGGGAAGCCTACAGAGTCAATACCTCTGCAGGAGCAGGAAAGGAGAGGAAAGTCTTGCTAAGTCAGTACCTTAGTTCGACTGACGACAATTAAATTCGGAGCTCTTTATATACTTGTCTCTGCTAAGCAAAAACGGCTGCATGCTGAACAATAGGCGTCCCTAGAACGGTGTTACTAGGAAGCATCATTACAAACCAACTGACGAATTGGCGCTGTCCGTTAACTCTGTTAGTCATAAACCGAAATAAAAGTAAAAACATCAACACAGTAGTTAACCAACTGACGAATTGACGTTGTTCGTTACCTCTGTTAGTCATCAAGCTAAATAAAATATTTCTTGATAGAAAATGAACGTGGTCCGCGGTTGAACAGGACTCAAGTGAGATCCCAGTTAATAGTACCAATTGTAATATACTTTGCTAATTATTGCATCACATTTAAAGTATAAAAAATAAAAAAATTTAAATATAAATTTGTATGGTTTTATTTATCAATTTGCACCAAACTTTGCATTGAATTCTGGTTTACCTTAATTAACATTATCACAAATTGGGTATATAAATTATCAATTAAGTAACTAGACGATCACTTCTACTACTAGAGGAAAAGAACTAAGGAGTAAAGTATACATTTAAAGTAACTTGTGAGGTAAATAATAACATTTCAGATGATAAAACATCGATCAAATGGGGTACCTGGGGGTGTGCGGTTACATCACCTAACATACACATTTTTAATAAAAAAAATATATATTTTAAATACAACTTTATACTTAACTCTGTACTTTTCTCATAATTTTTATTAGAGCAGATTGTAATAGTAACAATGTATTTATCATATTTTTCATTATTTTGTTACATTTTGTTTTATATTTTCTTTTATTACCTCAAAAATCATTTCCGTATTAAAATTCAAATTATATGATTTAAAAATATTTTTTTTGTTTTTAAATTAATAAAAATTGGTGTCATTATATTGTCTATAAAATTACTTGTATTTTTGTAGCAGACATGATGCTGGCCTTTAAATTAAAACTAGTTACAACATATTAAAGAGTTCTTAAATTGCGGTATTTATTTTATGTTAGTTTATCATAACTTAACAATTTATTATATTGGTGAAAAATTCAGAATTTTTTGTTGAAATAAACAATAATAAATAATATTAAAAAAATAACTTTTTAAGTATGCCACTGAGTACAAAAGAAAAGAATAATGACTTCAAAAGATGACACAAGAGCCTCTTTACAAAATTTAGGTCTTTTTGCTATTATAATCCCTATACAAGCCGACAAGGCGATAAAAAATTCATACAAATTTTTTTCTCTTGTACTAAAACGTCTCCTTTGATGTAACCCGGCACGAATACAAATTAATCGCTTATCGTGCAAGACTAAATTATTCCAAAGATGGATGATGGATGTACAATTAAAATCGTCCCTATGTTCTGTCGTTGTTTGTTAATATAAGCAACTGGCTGTAAATTAGTACAACTGCTACGGATACCAGTTAATGCGTTGTCAATGTTATAAGCTTAGAGTGATTTGATTGAATCAATAATTGCTCTTACCTTCTGTGAAAAACCAGAAACTGTTTAAATATACCTGTAACCTACGGCATCTGGTAAAATAACAAAATGCATGGAAATGGCACTTATCAGTAACGTTGTAACAACTGATGTTTTAATTCTGTCAAATATATGTCATTGGCGTTCAGTAGGAGATAATTATAGGTTATTGTTTGTTTAATTTTATCAAAATGCTTTCATAAAATTTTTATTTATTATATTTAATTTCTCATGGCATGTTCTAAAAACCAAATTATTTAATTTGCATTTCTCTATTGTTTAAGATACACGCCGACAAAAAGTTCATCGTGGATCAACATGTAAAACATCAAAACACATTGCAGCATTGCAAAAACCACAGCAAACTTTAAAAAATTAGTTTCAACAAAGTTCACAGAAAAACAATCAAATGCAGTTTAACGAAGATTTATGCAAAGCAATAATTTCTTTAGATATGCCCTTGAATAAATTATTGTAAATTTAAAGTAATTTTTGCAAAATTATTAAGTTTTATACACCAGATGAATCTACGCTAAGACAAAAACATGTCGATTGCATATATAGAGACACATTAAAATATATATCTCATAACTACTTTTATACTGTAATTGATGAAACCACCGATTCTCGTAGAAAATGTATTGCACATTTATGAGTTGGAGTTCTAGATGAAGATAAACGAGGAAAAGGACACTTTGTATCATCCAAGCATCTTGAAAAAACAAACAACGTAACTGTGACTAGATTTGTACAGAATTCACTTACTTTTTTTACCAGATCATGTCCCTTTTAGTTTTATACTTTTGTTGTCGGACACTGCCCCTTACATGATTAAAGTGGTAAAAAATTTAAAAATATTTTATGAGCACCTTATCCATGTAACGTGTGTGGCTCACAGTATTAATAGAGTTGCAGAATGTATTAGATCTCAGTTTCCAATCGTTAATAATTTGATAAGTAACATAAAAAAGTTTTTCTTAAATATCCATTAAGAATCCAAGAAAATCTTTCATATATCCCGCTACCACCAAAACCAATAATAACCTGGTGGGGCACTTTGCTTGATTCAGCTTTATTTTATGCGGAACATTACGAATCAATAAAAATAGTAATTATTGATTTAACAGATTTTTCTTCAGAAGCTCTTTCAGAGTCTAAAGTATTATATATGTAGACGTAGAACGAAGCTTTGTAATATATAAACATATTAAGATGTAATTTAGGGGAATTAAGATGTAATTTATATAAATAGTGATAATAGAACTAGAGTGATATATTTTTTTTTTTTTTAAAAAAGGAGAATTTTAAAGAATCATTTTGATATGAGACAATAAGATTTTAAATAAATGAAATTAGACCTTAACACGAAGAAATATATTTCCAAGAATATAACCACTAGTTAGATACAAATAGGTTAACTCGATTATAGAATGAAGCAAATATAATTTAGTTATGGATAAAATAAAAAAAAAATACTTTTTACTTACTAAGTAATCAAAAATTTGTCGAATCAGCTATCGAGAAGTGCAAAGAAAATAGTGACATACACCATATATTTTATTATAAACCTTGTATTATTAAATACAGGGTGTTAAAAAAAAAGTGTCACAAAATGAAATGGTGAATAGTATGACCCAAAATAAGCAGAAAAGTCTTAATAAATATATGACCGCAAATTAACGGTTTCGGAGATACGGACCATTTTGTGTTTATAACAATTTTTTATTATTATAAAAAAACAATGATATTTATAAACAATCAATAACAACATAGAGTTAAACGAGATGTTCAAAGTGCACTCCCTCCATTTCAATGCATTGTCATTTGCACGACCGTACATAAAATGCATGTCAGCTAATTCAATATTAGTGTAAACAGGCATAACGAAAATTTATAAAATTATTCACCCACAACAAAATAATAACTGCAAATAGTATCTATGAAAAAACATCGGTAGACTCCGATAAGAAAAGCAAGTTTTTGAGAATGAAAAAAGATAATCAAAAAATTATACAAAACACAAAACACTCCGTATCTCTGAAACCATTCATTTGCGGACATATGTTTATTAAGACTTTTCTGCATATTTTGGCCCATACTACCCCCGTTTTATTTTGTGACACTTTTTTTTTAACACCCTGTATAAGTAATTCTATCTATACGTGAGGTAATAGTTCTTGAGAATCTGAAATATAAAAAAAAATGTAAATAAAGATTTTAAGTTAAAATTTGAATAATTAAAATACACACTGTATAACGAAAAGGTGTGCAAACCTAATAAACGTCAAATAATAAAAATGACAATTGACCAACATTAAATTAAGTCAAAGGTAAATAAATATTAAGGGGAGGAAAATAGTAAAGTACGAAATTTGAGCACTAGGAATGAAATGAGGAACTATTTTAAATAAATTAAAATAACTTACTTTTCTTTTAAAATTATTTAATTAATCCACTTGCTTTCCTTAATAATGATTGGTCAGACAATATTATCCTTATAACGATATTTAAAGTTAAATTTAGTGGTTGTTATGAGGAAAACAGTTGAAAAAGAGTCAAAAAAAATTTTTGGGAGCCATTATGAAATTTTTCTGGTAAGACCTGAAAATAAGAAATAATGGAATAAATAATTGATTGTATCGATAAGTTTGATAAGAAAATTATGTAAATAGTAGTAATAAGTGTATATAAAAGTGAAGTGTTAAATTGAATCCAAAATTTTCCTAAAAGACTGGAAAATATATCCTACCTTGTGGTGTGTATTGTTAGGTACATCATCCTTTATGTATAAAGTTAGCGGAGAAAGGATTATCTGCTATTATCTTCATCCTGGAATGCCGCTCAGCAATTGGAGATAAGAAATTTCCTCAAATATCCTGTAAATAAACAGGTAATCACCAGTGAAACAACCCGTGGACTGTTTAAAGGTATAAACTATTTATTAACTTACCTACACAGAATAATTTCAAGTTAATTTGGGTCGTTTTTTTTTGATAAAATCCTATTTTGTTGTAACATTTAAAACTTTAGTTTAGTATTTCCAATATTTCTATAATTTGTGGTTATGGGAACAAAGAAAGGTGTACCAACTTAAACACGATCAATTTGAACTATTTCCTTTTTCTCATAATTAAATTTTCATTTAAATTAGATAGAAAAGCAGTAAATGAGAAGTATGTATGTAGAATAGGTTTGAAGTAGCACATTTTGTCTTTGATTATGTTGATTTATGGATTTGTAAGTCCAAATTCTGTTTATTATTTAATAAAATTGTATTGTTGGTTGCATAGCCACTAGATGTTATTTATTCCATGGAATTTCTTAGATTCGCAATTTACAAGAATACGAGGGCTACACAATTGTTAATGAAACCACTATAAATCCCTGAGCAGAGTCAAATTTGATAAAACAAAACTATTTAATGAAATTAAAATTAATTAGGTTTTTTAAAAAAAAAAAAAAAAAGGAGATGCAAAGTAAAAGGTATAATTTCAAATAATAATTAAAAATATATATTTGGAAAATATAAGTTAGCCGGTGCCATATACAAGGTAAGTAATAAAGTTGACTTATCAAGTATGAAATTAATCAATTTAAACTCAATTTAACTAATTAATTAAAGTCTTTATCATTATTTATTATAAATTACAATTAATAAAATTAAAATTACATTACAATATATATGTAAAGATAAGGGATGTATTATCCCTAATAAAAATGTCTAAACTGCTTTTTCAATGGTTTAATTCACGATCATGTATTCTCAATTACAACGTTGCTGTGGTATTTCCACTGTCTATTCGCTTACTGCTTACTGCGCTGGTCTGCCTTCTCCCGTTCATCTATCTTGACACGCATGTGTATGGACTTCAAGAATGTGTCGTGGGGAGCAGAGGCACACCGCTAACACGGCCATCCTGCAGTTGGTGCGTTCTCGTGCCACATATATCTGGAATTACAAAATACGAAAACAGAACTACTGTTACGACTTATGAGCATTATCACTAATGTTCTCTTTAGACGCTAAATGGTTAATTACTCTTCCAATTAATATTGGTGAGATTGCCACGATTACAGTAAACATAGTGGAATTGCCACTTAATACTCTTTAAATCAATGTTGGTGGGATTGCCATCATTACAGTACACATTAATCGGATTGCCACTAATTACTTTTTTATTTATTGTAGGTGGAATTACCACCCTAACACTAAACACTAGCGCTACAACACTAAACTCTAGAGTTTCTTTATTATAATGATTTATTCAGGAACATATGGATTGCCATTCTACATTAACTAAAACAATTATTTTAATTTAATATTGTGGAATTGCCACCGTTTTTATAATTACTTCGATGACCATAGCAACTGATGGTGAGCGGCTACTGTCCTTCGCTGTCCCTTCTTGTAAAGTTGATATTTTTCATGTGGTAATACCTCTCACTCACATTGTAAAGGCCCTTTTCATTTAAGCCTCAGTTTCCTCCCCCTGCGAACTGTGAATCTTCAATAGCCACGATATCGCCTGTCTTAAATAATGTGTCCCGACTTCTAGTTTAATTTTTTATTGAATCGTTGACCTTGATTTGACAGACATCAATTATTATTTACATGTGTTGTTTTGCTACTACGACGGTATCTTCCATGTTGGTCCAATACAAAATAATAAATAAATAGTTTCTAAATATACTTGTTCCATTCTATATGTAAAGACTTATCATCATATAAAGTCATAATAAACAATCGCGCTGCGACGAGCACAAAATATTTTCGAGAGATTTGTTTTAGTAGGATCATGTCCTTGTTAACAATTGGGTCAGTGTCAAAGACCAGCTTATTAATTAACTGATGGCAAAAGGTATCACTTTGCTGGAAATTTTATTTTTATTATTTTCGACTGTGTTCGCTTACATCATCCACTTGATTTCAGCCTAATTAGTCTATATTATGTTATATTTTATATCTAGGGTGATAGTCAATAGAAAAGTTTTAATTCTATAACGTACATAATTATTTCTTTACAGCTGCATATACATACGGTCTGTATATACTACGAAATGCACACTATACAGATACACATGAAAGTCTTCAACCGCTTCCACTATAGCAAAAGTCTAGATTGTAAAAAATGTTACCTTGTTTTACAATCAGTCGTACGATAAAAGGTCGAGTAACAAAAGAAGTTACGTGTTTGGAACTTTCTTTAATTTCCATTTGATAAAATCTTCACTTCATGTCCAACGTGGAAAAATATTTTGAAATCATTAATTTGTTCTTAAATACTTTTTTTTGCTCACTAGTACAGTAGGACTTATATTTTATAATATAATAGTAATACTCTCCCCAATTCACCTCCTTACAAGTGAATTTCAACCTCTGAAGCCGACTGATCTTGTGTGGGGAATAAACAGCTATCATTTTATTTGTCGTGGCACTCCAGGGCGACTTGAAGATGATTGATGGTGCCTTTTGACTTACAGGTAAGAAAAACCCGGAAAACCTCACCCACCATCATTTTGAGTGACTTCTGCAGATAATTCCTCTGTGTATAATGTTATTTCGCTGAATTATATCTTGATACGCTAATCGCCTTCGTTGATACGCTACTAGAGTACTGCATTTTAATCTAAATTGACATTTTTTAGATTTTTCCAGTAGGTAATTATGTAGTCAGGATTTTATTCTTGTAAAATGTTAAAAGTTTCTTTACTTGTATTTTTAAAGTGTGTTTTAATTCTAATTTATTTTCGTATCGTTCAAGTTTTATTTTAACATTTTTGGAATATTGAGCAGGTCATAATGTAACTCAATCCCGTTGGCATTTTTCTGAACACCTAAACAAGGTCGGTATCTGATATTGCATCCAATAATAATATAAACATCTTCAGAAATCACATTATTTGGAAGGAACTTTAACGTAATAGTCGGCAAAATCACAAAGATCGATATTCTAAACATTTTGAGTTCTAATTCTCAACAAAAGCACGTGCTGGCCTAATTGTTCCTTTTACTGTTTTTATTAGGAACTGTATTTTAACAAATGAGCTTATTCACAGTATAATAACATAGCTATCGGTGTCAAATTCAAATGGTGTCACTTTTTTAACACAAATGTTTTCTTAGACTTTCTTTGTTTATATCATTTCTTTGTTTATATTATTCTATTCGACGTGACTCATTTTTTTTACAATGCGTGTAGTAACCGTGTTAAATGTTCTCTTCTATTATGTACTCCGACATAAAATTTGTTGGTGTCTCTGGCGGCAGCTTCTCGTTTAAACTGACTTCTTGGTTTTATAATGATTTCTGCATTTTTCATCATTCTCGGGGTCTCAAGTCAACATGGATCGCATCAAATTCGCTGAGTAATTTTATGAGTTTCGGAATTAGATTTCTGAATGTGGATAGCAGAATGAGCTTTTGAATTGTCCGAACTCAGCATGCCACAGCAAAACATTATAAAATTTAGTGATGATCCACAATTTTTTATTTCCACAATCACACAGTGAGTTACAAACATGGCTTTGAAGTGTACTTGACTTGTATTGATGAACAGCTGGTGTTTCGTTGTCAGCGAATTCAGCAATTAGGTCATCACAAAAGTTTTGTCAGTGGCAACAATAAAAACCGCGATTCTTTAGGTTCTTCTTTTATTTTGGTAGCGTTAGTAGGCCATACTTTTATGGATTATGCAGTGTCGTCAGGGTCATAGCTGGTAAGTCGACAACAGTGCACAGGCGCTAATGTCGGCGCTTGCCTGTTATATTCATCTGCTCCTGCAACACTGGGCATTGGCATAGCGAAGAGCTACGTAGCCATCTTGAGATGTCGAGTTAAATCAGCAATTTGTTACTGTTTGGCTACTACAAAGTTTATTCATGTTTCCTGCCACTGAAATTTAGCACGCTTTGAACTATGTAGGTTCACATTGTCTGACGCACTTTTACGAGGTTCAGGATTTTCGTCCACAAACAAAAGGGATGTATCATTAAAAATGTCTAATTTGCTCTTTCAATGGTTTAATTCACGATCATATATTCTCAATTACAATGTTGCTGTAGTATTGCCACTGTCTATTGGCGTACTGCTTACTCCGCTGGTCTGCCTACTTTCGTTCGTCCATCCTGACACGCATGTGTATGGACTTCAAGAAAAAACTTTCTTGTTGAAACTTTTGAAAAATGACTAGTGGTCACTGCTTTTAACAATTTCAATAAAAAGGATATATATTTGTTACAAACTTGTACAAGGTACAAAGGTGATAGAGTGGGTGCTATGAACTAACATGGGGTAAAACACAATAAGCCAATAGGCTTCAGTGTTATTCGGAGATACATAGTCAGACGAGCCCAGGAGAGAAAAAAAAAATGTATTTGTTAATATACCTTCTTATGTATGCTAGTGTTTAGATAAGTATTATGTAATTTTAGGTGCCTATTCAAGAAAATGGTAAATAAAGTATGTACTTAAAAATTAACTATTGTTTTATTTAAATGTGATTATATCCAACGTCACACAAATATAAAGTGAGGATTATTAATTATTATTGTTAATGTTGCATTTTACATTGCATTTTTCGTGAATACCTTTGTATATTTTTTGCAAATCAATTGCATTAAAATGCGCATTTGTTTTATATTTTTTGGTGCATTTTCCGGTATATCTTATTCTTGAATTTTTTTTTAATCTGAGAAGGTAAAATTATGTTAATTGACGAAGAATTTATTTATTCAATTATTTTTAGACTTTAAATAATACGATTTTCATTCAAATTTGCTAATAACTTTTATTTTAATAAAATAATCAACGGCAAATAATATATGTACAGTTCATCAAATTTCTAGAGGTGTTCGACGCCCAGACAGAGAACGCGCTACGTGTGACTAAGATAGCTATTGTACAGTCTGCTAAACAAGTTATTTTAAATAGTTTTTAATATTTTTAGGTAATTAAATTTTAAAAGTGTGGAATAGTTTAGGGATTAAATTGGTCTGATTGGACTTTCTTAGAACGTTTTTAAAAGCAGCTAAAGATAGTATGTAGAATTGAAAATAATTATTATGCCATAAAAGGTGTTTTGGAATTCCTTCAACCTTTTGAAATTGAGTCAGAAAATATAAATTTTATAGGATAGCGGAAAACACCTATAATTTTTTTGTAGGCCTTTGTAAATCGTGGAAATAGTTTATATTTTATTTCTACCTTATTAAGGAAAATGGTACCTATTATTAATAACGGTTGTTTCTGAAACATTACTAAAATTTTCGAAATTTTGTTTTACTACAAAATAATAAACTATACTATTTAGAAAAAAATTTATTTCTCTTATAATTTTATAAAAAATAACAGGGGAATATTTACATTTCTTGATCTATTAAACAAAACGATAAATTATCTCGACGAATGACACCATGTTCTAGTACGGAAGCTAGCTTTACATTTTTGTTGGTGGTTTCATGGGTTTCATATCAATTTTTTGTAATTGTAGTTTACACGTACATATACCTCTTAACACTTGTTTGCTTTATTAAAAAAGTGTGTTGTTGTGATTTACGTCGAAATAAGTCAAAAACAACTTGAAACCCCATATAAAATCAAAAAGGAGAAACGGAAAAAAATTGAGCCTGTAAATGAACACAACTCAGAAACAAAAATAGCTATCTAATAATAAAAAAATAAAATTTGATTCTTGTGCAGCTTCATCTATATCATTAACTATTTTTGGTTTTTTAATGGTTTTTCTTGGTGATGAAAATTCCGATATCTCACGGTTATCGATTCTTTTTTTCTCTCCAGAAATGCGGACGACAGTGTTTTTAGATACTCCTGTGGCTGCAGCAACACGATCATTTACATTTTTAAATGGTATTGAAGGTGAATTAAAGTTTCCTTCTCTTCTCATAAACTCTATAACATTGGCTATTATTTCGCGAGATTGACTGTTAATCACGCGGCCTCTTAATTTGCTATTAAACTCCATACTTAGGTTCTATTAAACTGTAATGAGCAAAAAACACAAACGAAAATAAAAGAAATGTTTTAGCGAAATTTACATCTGACATTTACGTCTGAATGAAATAGTGAAATACTTGATGCGCAGAGTGTACTTTCATTGCGTAAATCCGTCGGGATGCCTGTCAGTAGTGCTTTCTCTGTCTAGCCGTCGAAAGCCTCTAAAAATTTGATGAACTGTACAGGTAATAAATTTTTTCGAATTCAAATAATTGGATTAATTTAAATAGAAATAGTAGAAGTAAAAACATGTAAATGCGGACCTGCTTTTACGCCATTTTAGTTAGTGCAAAAGACATACCTACCGGTCCCATTTTTGTTTATCAAAACTGGTTATAACGACTTATTCTCTTGTTGCTATAATATCAATGGCTATTCATCACAGCAACAATACAGCAATGTCACCTAAATATCAAAATTCAATCTACCCGATTGGTCAAAATAGCATCACATGATACAAGAATTATTATATTCTCAACCAAATATCAACTAAATATTACCGTAACATGATAAACATTACATAACCTATTATACCTCGGGAGACAGACAGTTTCGAATGACATACATATCGACAGATTAGGACAAAACTGTAGAGATAGGGTAGAGAGATGATGTTTATTCAACCCTTTAGATAATGATGTGTGAGTTTTGCAAATTGATTTTGCTCGAAATACTCTGTTGAATTTTGCGATTTACATTTGCAAGCCTAAAAGGTATCGTAATACTGTAGTGACAATAAGGGTTTGTTCGAATAGATGAGCGCAAATACATAGATAAAAGGAACATTCATCAGCGTTTTATGTAGCACTAACACAGTAGTTAAAATAAACTACACAAAAGGTTGTTTGCTTTGAGGGAAAATATGTGGCTATTTTTATTTTACCACACAAAAGCGTTAATTATAGCGGCATTAAAAACTAAACGAATGGCATTTTATAGTCTATTATTATTAATTTGATTTTTGTATCCGTCTAATTTTGTTATAAGTAATTGCATATCAAACTTATAAGTAACAATATAAATAAATTTTAAATTATGTTACTAGTTGCAAAAATAAAATAAAATATACAGGGTTTCCCAGGCTATTTTATCCAAGCTATATCGCACAAGCTGCTACTGGATTCATTACATTGTTTTGTATTAGTAATTTAAAATGTAATGTAAATAGAGTTAATAAAGTTTATCCCTCTTTGCACAATAAAAATAATACTTTTGGAGTAAACAAAGGTCTTTCGAGAAAAATAATAACTTAAATGGGAAAAATAAATTATGATTAAAACATAACTTAATTTCCTTGCTGCAGGAACATATACTTATGTTTTTCTTGAACTTTAATTTAGTTTCTCTTATTATGGAGTATGTATAAGCTCATAACAGTTCACATTGTTATTTACATAGATACAGAGATCTTGAGATCTGAGGTTTGTAGAAAAATGTATTGGGATTTTTCTGAAGTGTTTAAAACTAATTTTTAATATTTCGTAGTGGTAATTTAGAATATATTTGGGAATTTTAAAAGAATTTATAATAACTTTCTAACTTAATATGGATAAAATATTGTATTTATCTATTTTGGATACGATCCATTTGAGTAATTCGTAAAACATTTCTTCAAAAATCAATTTATTTCACTTTCCCAAAGGAAACTGAAATAAATAACGAAGGAATAAGTGATACTCTCATAGCTTTGAGCGGGACGTGAATACTTTTCCCATTTTAAATCTACTACATCGACTCGAGATTCGGACTTGTTGGTCCCTCAGGAAAAAAGGAAAAAGGGGCCTTATTCCCTTTTGCACCGAATGCCAGTTTTCATTTTCTTTTTTTACAAATTCGGTATGTTTATGAATAATAAAATGAGGGTAGATATATCATATATGTATATAAAAAGTAGAGGCATTTCATGTATTAGCAATTCGAGCTTTATTCTTAATAATTTATTGCCTGTTGAAAAATGTTATATGACTTTAGCGCAGTTATGTTGAATTGCCGTTTGATAGAACATAAATAATAAATTATGTTCTGTGTCTCTGTAATAATATTTAAAAGTGTTGAACTACTCAATATTAACATAATGTATTCAGAAAGTAATTTTAAATAGTTACCTACGTATAAAAGTGTAAATATAGAAAAGTCAATATTCTCTTGGTGCGAAGTCAAGCAAAAGCGATGCTAGCGCTAGCTCGGATAATTCGTGCATTTTAGGGCGACATTTTGTAATTATGGCATATCAACCACACGTATATATTTTAAAGAAATAAATGGATAGCTGTACAATAATAAATTAATGTTTCACTTGTTTTACAAATCCATATACTTTTATTAAAACTAACATATCTACCTTTTAGTTACGACTTCTATTAAAAATTGTATTGTCAGTATACGCAAAAACAGTCCATTTGTACATAAATGAATTAGCGCTGCAGTCACGCACGGAATCTATAGCGAAAAAGTAAAACTTGGCGCTTAACGCCTTAACTGGTTATAAGAGTATTGCTGCATTAAGTAATATTTAAATAAATTATTTTTAAAAGTCTTCATATCATTAAGCAGTTATAGAGCATTCAATATAAAAACCGATGCACATCAGTGACGTCAGTGACAGTCATTGGTACCACACACACTAATAGGCAGAGTATTAACGGAATACTTTCTAGTGAATTTCATAATAAAAGTTGGCATCAAATGTGTCAGCTTTCAATTTTAATACATTGTTGATAATTGTTATTTATTTTGTATTATTTTGCATCGATCGATTTCTTTTCAACAAATTATTTGTATTTTAGATAAAATTATTAACAAACTGTTCTTTTCAGAACATATTTATTAGGAATTTAATAGTAGTGTTCGTTTATTGTGTATTTTTTCATTGAAAAATGCCAAAACAATTAAATGATCGCTGCAAGGAACTAGTCGCTTCTCTAAAAAATTATTTTGAGAAAGTACGTGATAATAATGGGCCTTTGTTACCTTTAACAGCTGTAAGAGAAGTGGGTTGATTGATAAATGTATCACAGTCAAATTAATATATTTATTTTGTTTCAGCGTATCGCAGAAGCACTTAATCTCAATTTTTCCTCTGTTAATTCTATTTCACAAGCTGTAAAGTTCCAAGTTTAAGAGCTTCTATTTTTAACTCTTTTTTACCTTTTTTAAGGAGGGTTTTTGGAGTCTCAGCTGTACTTTCAAACCTAAAGTTTTGGAAGAAGATTATGGTTATGCGTGCAACTTGATTTTTTTACAACACAACTATTTTCATATCCGATATACCATCAGTCTTTTTTAAATAGGCCTGTATGTGTTTGACGTCATAAAGCAGCTAGTCTTGTCCAAGACATTTTACTTCTCCAAATTCTTTATATATCTCATCATACCCTTTCTTTACCTTTATTGCTGTATGCGTTCTTAAAACTTTCTCCACTCGACCAAATACCCTATCGGCGGGTAAGAAACTATGTCCTCTTACTTGAAAGGTAATATTAATCTCAGCTAAGGATGGATTTAATGCGCTTTGATTAAACACGACTGGATTTAATGAGTTTTGCTTCACTGAAAAATGGATCTAATGCGTTTTGCTTAGTTAAGTGATCTCGTTATGGCTATTTCTATTGGATTTAAAGCACTTTGATAGAATTGGATTATCATGATGATAGATTGACTAAAATACACTACATTCTTTCATTTACCTAAAAAAAAATCATAAAAAATGGATTTAATGCATTTTGGATAGTTGCTCCTCAATTGTTGCCTACCTATATTTTTCTCTAGATTTACTCAGTTCACTTGGTTGGCTGTATTTTGAGTTGTAGATTTGTTTCTTTTGCTCTGCAGAGCTTTTACGGTAGTGCAACCTCTGTAGTTACTGAATGCTCTTCTCTATAGTGTATGCGCTTAGGTGCTGTGCTTATTACTGAGGCCCTTCCTATGGGGTCATTTTTTTAAACTTTTACGTTTCCAAGTCTGAAAATGCAACAAAAAAAATGGCCTGGTCGTCTGTTTGTATGTATGCCGGTACGATAACTCTAGAACGAATGCTCTGATTGACTTGCGATTTTGATTTTCTTAAATACTTGCTTCTAACTTAGAACCCTATTGATTTCAGAATTTTCTGATTTTTAGAGTTTTCGGTTTATTCTACTTTAATATCAATGTTTTTAAAATTCACCCATGCATTTCTTATGCAACCTATTTTATGCATTCCAATCATTCCTAACGTCTAACATTCCTAACATTACATCAATTGCAAACATTCCAATGTTAGGCAATCCAACGACCTGTCAAACAGCAGCTGTTGGTTGTAAAAGTGAGATTTCTTGGGAGGTTGCGACCTTCATAGTTGAATCCTTAGCCATTTAGGAGGCTATTTTTATTCGAAATAGTAGTGGCCAAGCCTGCCAATTTATAAAAATTAAAAAAATGTTGCCAAGTATCTAATTAAAATCAAGGTGTAAGATTAATATTTAATTATTATGTACTACAACAATTCAATCAAAATGGTTAAATAAATCGTCAGATGTGACTGAAAACAAATTATAGAAGTACTTTTTAAAGTGTATAGAAACTTTATATCAAAAAAAAGGATCAAAAATAAGATAATTTTGTTTAAATTTCCTTTTCGATGATCTTAATTAGACACTTGGCAAAACCGCGCATATTTGAATTGACAGTGCATGATAGATATGATAAAATTCTAACGAATAGATTTATATAACTGATCACTTAATGAGCCTCATAAGCCTTTAACCGAGAATACCGATCAAGGAAAAGCGACAGTAGCTGTCGGTGCTTTTGATATCGGATGGACCTTTTTCACAGCATGACTTTAAATAATACACAACTTAATACGCTGAGAAAACATGCTTATTTTCTACACTGAGTGAAATAGTTTGGAAAATAATCTGAAATCGTTGTTATAGTCCATGCGCAAATGTTGTAATGTGATTTAATTACATTGAAATAGTTAGGGTTAATAGCAATGGTGAGATTTCGGCACCAAAATATAATTCATTATGTAATAATCAATTATTTGTTATAAAAGTAAAAGACGTTTATTATTTTATAATGTATCTATAAAATTTGTTCAATATTTGGTTTATTTATTTTTAAAAATGTAATAAAAGCCCCATATTTAAATTGAATTATCTTTTCCTTAAGTAAAAATAAGGTAAATAAAATTACAGATACCAAAAAAAAATTAAGTAACAGTTAAAAAGACATTTGGTTTGAGAGTTTAAATAAATATTTGCAAAGTTTATATTTTCAAAGCTTTTAGGATTAAAAAGAATTATGTATTAAAAACGAATTTTTAGAAATTACATATTTAAGTAATTACCAATATTTTCAAAACCAAATCCAGTGATTCATTCATTAAATGTAAATATGAATATACAGAGTCGGTTAAAATGGGAAAAACATCCTTATATTGGCATAATTGAAACAAAAATAATGCTTTAATAAATTGTTTCTTGTGGCTTTTAGCAAGTTTAGTTTTTTTTTTTATTTAGTAAAAACTAAACTAAGCAATTATCAATATTACTAAAATATGATGAAAATAGTGACGGTGGGTTATGTTTATACCCCGGATCGTACGAAGAGGGATGCAATCTATTGGAAACATTTTTATCATAAAATAAAAATTGGCCGGTTTTGGACGAACAAGAACGGTATGCACAAAAATATCCAGATTCAGACATTCTATTACAACACAAAGAAACACCAAAAAATATGACTTATCAGCTCACAGTGTAACATGTACTTAGTCCATATTATTAATTTCAAATTAAAATTCAAATATTGTACAAGTAGTTCCATCTAACGGGAAATAGCAAAGTCTAATTAATGAATTCAAGTTTTCTTGTCGTGTTTTTGGCATATCGATTTGTATTCATAGTATCGTTATGCGCAAGACACCAAAGGCGAGACGAACCGGTTGAAAGCGTTCTGTCTTTGCTCTCTGAATTTTGCCGTCAGAAAGACGCATGTCGTTATTATCTTTTTGCTAACTAGAATTAAGCTGGGGTAAGTCTATTCATAGATTAATAGGTTTTTAGAGTCATTTTCGTATTCTAGCTACTGTTTAATAATCATATCTACTGTTTAATAATTTTCTTTGTCAAATTGGATGTCTTTAAAGGTAAAATCATGTCGGCAGCCATATTTAAAATAATCAGAAATCTGTGCAGTAATTTTGATTTTAAAAACATATTTAAATATCTGTCCAAAAAAAATGGAAGTTGTTTCCTCACAAGAAACATCCCTTCCTGTAAAGACATCCTTTGTTTGATGAATAAATCATTTTCATTTCTTTCTTTTCCTAATTCAGAATAATTCCTGGCCCGTACGCCGTACCGTCTTAGGCCATACCCAAAGTCGTATCTTTCAGGAACCTTACAAAAGCCCTACAGAAGCCGTATGAAGTTTTTTTAAGAAGATCCTAACTTGCTAGCTGTATAGAATGTCAAGACGATAAATGATTCCTTGCTAGAATCAACCAGTTCAAAGGATTCCGGATTTCCGCATGTGGCATTAGTATAGAGAAACACAAGGTTCTGGAATAGAAATCTCTGCTAAGAACGAAGTACACCCATCAGAAAAGCAACGCAGCAGTACCCAACAACACCAAAACCAAATCAGATAAGCTTTTATTTTTTTTATGACAGATTCACTGTAAATTCAATTGATTTATTTTGTTGTTCACAATTTTCTGATTATTTCTCATAAGTACTCATATCTATTAAAGTATTAGACTATTTCATTATTTATTTAACAAATCATTTTATATAAGTATCTTTATTTGGCAAATTATCAATTATTAAACAACCTATTTCTCATAAGTACTCATATCTAATAAATTATTAGACTATTTCAATATTTAACAAATCATTTTATATAAGTGTCCTTATTTGGCAAATTATCAATTATTAAACAACCTATTATTTACTTAACGAGATCTTATTATTTAGAATTTATTTGCGGGAGTTAGGGGTTGTGATTTACTCTAGCTCCAAAGTCACTTTCATTGAATATTTGCTAAAACAAATCACTGGCGCCCGCAGGTAACTTCTAGGCACCCTCAACCCGAGTACGAGTACGACCCAGTCCTGAGATTCTCAACAGCCGAGTGCATAACATCATAACCTCTGTTTATGTTCTAAATAGGGGTTATAGCGCGAACAATGTAGCAACAGACTAAACACAACTTGGACTGACTTTGACAGATAACGTGATTTTGAGTGATACACAACTTATTTTCGCACATGCGCGTATCAAAACGGTATACTGAAAACACCAAGCTGTCGCTTCTCCTTGATCGATGTTCTCGGCCTTTAATATGTAAAATTTAACAAAAACGTTAATTTATTTGAAAAATGTAATCAATTTCTAATTTTTAGAAAAATAGGCGAAGTAAGGAGCCCAAATACTTTACATGAGCCTATTGTTATTGGATAAATTGCTCGAACAAGTTTGTAAACCTTAATCAAAAGGTGATATAGAATGGTTTTAAAAATCAAGGCTTGTGAAAATAATCACATGGTTTAACCTAAGTAATGCCAATGCTTCACAAATGAAAAAATTCACCGTGTTAATACTACTATCGGCTTTCGGTCTTTCGTTCCAAGCTAAACTATTTCTCGTTTTTTTTACCCTTGTGAACCGAAGTCTCAATAAGGTGGGAACTACTATTTTAGTATTTCTCGAATTTATTTTTTACAATCTTGGGTTAAGCACTCGTAAAACGGCTTTTCTTTAGAATTCAATAAAATTGAAATATAAGGTTAATGAAAGTGTCGTTTACGTAACTAAAAAAAATTAAATTTTTTGATCGTCTGTGGAACGAGATATTATCAATCAAAATGTACATAATTAACACTCTTGAAGCCTGTCATGTACACAAGCAATGCATTTATCTCAGGATATCTCGAAAACGGTTTACCATATTTTTTAAAAAATAATGTTAACTAAATCAAGAAGTTATAAAATTTTCTAAAGAAACGCTGAATTTTTTGACCTTCTTAGTAAAAAGATATAGATTTTTAAAATAAAAATATTTTTAAAGCAGTTGACGAGTAGTTTAGTAAAATTATTACAACTTGGCAACATTGTAACCATTTCTCGTAACAAAGTAACACTCGATCAGCCAAGAGGTTGTCATAAACTCGCGACGTGTTCTTGAAAAATTAATTCGTCCACTGTGTTTGAGAACTGGACTCAGCGGTTCTGTTTGAACCAAAAAACTTAAAATTAGTATGAGTCACAAATTTCTATACCATACCGTTCATATATTTGCGAGGTTGCCGGATGAATTTTGTTAAAATTATAACGTGTCCATATGTGTTTATATACATGTGTTTTGTACAGTCTCTTACAAAAATAAAATTGATTAGCATTGAGAATCTCGAACTTTTGGTATTCACCATTATACGATCTTTTTATGTACGACTGTCGCAAGTGAACTACCTTAAGTGTTTTTTAGCGCATTTCACACATCTGAGTTCTCTTTAAGCTCCCATTTGCACTCTCAAATGGAGTGTTTCCTTAATTTAATAAATTTTTTTGACAGCCTTATCTTTGTTAAGGGCTAGAATGAATATTGGGATCTATCTTTTATCTTTTCTGCAGAGTAGCTGACTTACTTAAAGTATTTTAACTCCTTTATTTTGTTAGGTCCTCTTTGATTTGATTTGGTTGAAAAATGTACATGACAGTAAAATATTTTTAGCAGCTGAATTAAAACAATATTTTGTAGTTTAAAAGAATTATGACTTTTTTATTTTTGAAATATGTGATGTTTAAAACTATCTGCTATTGTTTAAGAATAGGGCATTTCTACACAGTTTGGTAAAATATTATTTATAAAAAATATTATTTTGTAATCAAAGAAGCCTACAAATGAAATATAAGGAAAATTATATGTGTTAATTTTTCAATCTACAATTAATACATACCACACAAAAATTATCGCATCACTAATATTTCTAAATATTTTGGCAATGTACTTTTTTAAAAATATATTTTTTTGGCTTAATTTATATTGAACCTTTGTAATTACATAAATCAAAAATAAAATTTCTCATTTTAAATCAATATTTACAGGGTAAATAAAGAATATCAAAAACGGATATAATAGAATTTATAATATTGCCTTCGTTACAAAAATTAAATTCTTCGAAAAATGTGAAATTTTTTGAAAAATACAATTTTCTTAGTATCTTGTATTGCTTCCTCTTGCCCTTACCACTGCCTCTATTCGCCTTGGTAAGCTTTCAAACAACCTATGTATGTATTCTTGTTCCATGTTGTTTTATATTTCGTTTATTACATTAAGGGTTCTGAATGGAGCTTGACGGTACTATCCCGGCAGCGTGCGGTCTGGCGTTATCGTGCATTAGCAAAAAAGGGCCGTATGGAACCACATGAGGTTCTAGAATATCCCTTATGTATCGGTCAGCCGACATTCCCTTTCACGAAAGTTATATTGGTAATGTCTCTCGCCTCGTCTTCGGTATACTGGCATACGTCTGTCTGAAGAGAACAAACAAAATCTGGACTCGTCTGTAAAGAGGATATTGGACCATTCTCCTACACCCCATCCAGCTTGGTCTTTAGCAAATTGTAAACGGCAAACTCGATGTTCTCTGGTAAGACACGGGCCATTGGCTGGAACCCTTGCACGTATATCATGCTCTCGAAGACGATTACGTATGGTTTGTACGCAAATCTGAATATTTCTGGCAGCTAAAAGGTCATCCTGGAGCATTCGAGCAGTGCAGTGTCGTGTTCTTAGAGCTGAAAGTCGTAAAAAACGATCATCTAGAGCTGCTGTAACTCTAGGACGACCTTCGCCCTCTCTTCTAGAGTACCGTCCAGTCTCCCTATGTCTTTGAACAACTTTTGATATGGTACTCTGTTGTACACCCAATAAATCCGCTACGTATCTTTGACTTCGCCCATCTTCAATCAGCGAAATTACTCTTCATCTGTCAAACGGCGAGTTAAACGTTGTGGACCAGCCACAGTATACATCTTTATCGTACAACTTAATATCAAAGCAGAAAACGCAGAAATGAACAGCATAATTGCAAACTGGAATGTATGCCTATCCGCATTCTCCTGAAAAAAAGTAAACGAGAACCTAACAAAAAAAGAAACGACCAGTTTTTTGACTCGAGTTTATTTTAAAAATAAATTTTCTGTTGCCAAAATATTTAAAAGCATTGGTGATGCGATAATTTTTGTGTAGTGTGTATATCTCCGTTTGTTGCCTTAAAATTATCATAATTCAATGAAAACAAATTAAAAAAAGAATATCTTCAACTATGAATTTTTTTTTCTTGAATGTTCATACTTTCATTAGGGCTGCGGTAGATCTGCTTTGCTTTGCTTTAATAACAATAATCCAGAGATTGTCTCACTGACTTTTGAATACAGAATATTAAGGTCAAACGACTAAAATGGCAATAAACATGGTAGCAACCAAATATTAAAATCTGAGTTTAAAAAAGCAAATCTTTTGCAACGAAAATATGTGCATACGGACTCAATAAAAGTCATAGGTTTATGGAATAGGGTATAAAAGTCATGGAATGGAAAAGGACGAATGTACTGTGAAATATACCGGCCACGTCCCTCTATTAAAGGGTCAGTTGAAGAGATTTATATTCAAGCACTTCATATCGGCGGCCATATTCCGTCGCTACTAGCATTCCATAAATTCTAGAAGAGAGAGAACCATTTATACTATGTCGGAATGTTAACTAACTTTTCAACTAAATAAAATTAAATCGACATTAATCGTTCCGGTTTCTGTAATACATATAGAAGTTACGACAAGAAGTGTAACATAGTTAACAAAATCGTTATAAATGAGAATGATATTATTATAGTTCAAAGTTTTGTTAGAAGTTGGTACGTTCTGTCGTTTAAAACAAGTAGAGTAATTATATTAAACATTGGTAAAAGGAGGTTTCTGCACTTTGAAAATCAACGATGTATATAAAGAAGAAATAATAGGTAGAAGTATTTGCTCTAATCAGTTTAGAGCAGAAGTAGCTTTACATTCAGACTTATGACAATATTTTTATACAAATTAATCGTTATACAAATTATATTATTGACATTAAAGGCGAAGTATCTTAATACAATTTAGTTAAAATGACTATATTTTGGGTACTTTTCTATCTAACATGCGACTGCAATCTGAAAGTTCTGCAATCAGAGGGGATATACTATAAGGTACATAGGGTAGTTCTGAGCATTTTTTGTTTCTTAAAGTATAATTAAAACATATTTTTGTAAAACTATTTTTTAAATTAATGAGACTTAATAAGAACAAAGTACCTAATTTACAAAAAAATGGACAATAAATGAATAAAGATACAAAAATAAATCGCATAAAAATGCTATTTTAACTTATGCTATGTAAAACTAAAGTTTAGTTAGATAAAACAAAAAATGGCAAACTTTATTAAAAAAGTAGACAAAAAAACGCAAACTTACTTATAATCAGAATTCGAAACTCTTTCTCCTTATGCAGTATAAGACAGGTTTTTTTAAATTATTCGAGATATTGTGGCAATAGGACACAAGAAATTCAGATGATAAAATTTGTTCTTTGATATCGCAAGTTTTTTTGAATAGAGATTCTGTAAATCAACATTTTTAATTTATTATCATTTTTTAAAATTAAAATATTCTTATTTTTACCAATATTGTTGCCTACAATAACTTTGCCAATATTGTTTTCAACATCAATATTAGTCTAAAACAAACATGACAAACATAATAAATAAAAAAAAATCATCTTTAATGAAAATTCTCTATAAATTATTATTAATCGATAATAAAAATAATAAGTTTTCTTTAAATTGTGACTTAGATCTTGAAGATTTCAAGACGTAAAATTGACATCTACAAAATCAAAAATATCCAAATTTGGTACTGATTCTAAACTATTCAAATATCGAGTCACTTTATTATTTGGTAATTTAATTAAATTTGAAGTAGGAACAAGACATTCATCTCTCTACGACAATTTTTTATTATTATTTTGATTAAGAATAGTTCATAAAATATAAAAAATTGCTACATGTTACAACTCAAAAATATTTATTTAACTTTTTTATCATTGGTTATCACAAGTAGGTACTGTCTACTAAAATATGTATCAATTTTCACCAAAACAAATGAAAACGATTATTATGAATTCCAGTATTTAACACCCCTGGTAAACATCCTATATCATAAATTGTTGTAGGAATCGGAATCGCTTAGCAGGTGAGCGCTTTCAAATTGATAAAAATAAAGTAGGAATACAAATTCTTAAAAGCTTAGAAAAAGTTATATTAAACAGTTTGCTTTGTTTATTCCATAAAAACTAAAACAAATTTTGAAACAGTGGTTCCAGCGGAACACAGACCTTCATTTACATAAAAAGTTATCCACAAAAAAATGTTTCTGATCGACAAATACAAAGATAGATTCATGTTTCATGTCCGTAATAACTACGGACGATTCTGAATTAAATTCAAACTAATACTTGAAAAGAATTAGAATAATGTAATGCTTCGACATGCGTAGATTTTTCTAAAGTCTACTTTAGAAACATTTCTATAAATCAATTTTATATTTTTTCTCTTTATTAGGATTAAAAAAATATACAGGGTGTCCCGAATTTAGACGGTCATATTTTAATTACTTAATCTACATCCTAAAATAGGAATAAAAGTTCATATAAACATAGGTGCGCAAACGATTCTTTTCCGAGATGTAGGGTGTTAAAAGTGAAGTCCTGATGACACACTTTTGTAAATATTATCTAAACATTTAAAAGTGACATTTTGTATAACTGCTTATCTTTTTCCACTCTATTTAACGGATGAAACCTTAGTTTTTGATCATCTTCATAAGTAAATTGGGGGGCTTAGGGTAAAAATTTTTTTTGTTGACCGTTTTTAACATTTTTGACTATAAAATTTGGAAAATCAATGTTTTCTTTATAATAAAGCTACTTTTGTTGCATCTTGCTGGGACACACTATTTTCAAGAGAAAGGCATTTTCATGATTAGTTGATGTTATTTTATGCGAAAGTGTAAACAATAATTAGTAGCTGTGGAATGAGAAATTTTATTTTTTTTTAACTTTGGAAAAACGGTCACTAAATAAATTTAAGAAAATATTTACAAAAATGTGACATCTAGACTTCACTTGTAACACCCTGTATCTCGAAAACGAAACGTTTTCGGACCTATATATTTATGAATTTTAACTATTTTAGGATCTAGAATACGCTGTTAAAATATGACCGTCTAATTTCAGGACACCCTGTATATTAAAATTTTGCATATTTATATTTTCGCCTATTACGTACTAGACAAAGAAAATTGGCAATGTAAATTATTCCTGTCACCCTCAGTAAAAATAAAAATCTATATTCTTAATTTTGGCAAAATCTGTACTGATGTCAAATTGGCGTAATTAAATCATTGGAACCCAGCGTTGAGCAAGACAGATTAACGATTACAATTATTATAGTTTTGTTTTCTCTTTATTAAGATTGTTTTATGTTAGAGAGTAAAAACAATAATTAAATTCAGCGATTTAGTATTTTAAACGTATCATATAGTTTGAATAAATACCGTCACCAATCATCTTTTTTTTTTTTAATTTAGGCATCTCTATAATACCTACAACTTCTCTAAAACAATTTTTCTTTCAGTTAAATAGATTTTTCTAAAAACACAGAAAGTGAAAACGATGATATTTCGGATCAAATCATGCGCTGTATACAATTTTTGTGTAGAGCTTAGGTTAGGTTAAAAATGAGTAGGATGATCTCATCGCCTTCCACTGCGACCCAGATGGGTCTATTGTGGCTCATGACTACTTATAGTTCACCGTAAAAGCCACACCTTTTGACAGAGGTCATGGTTGAATTGGGTGAGACTTCTTTAAAGTCGGTAGGCTCCAGTCGGGTAAATCCAAAGATCTGAAACCTGGTTCTTTCCAGAGCGAAGCAGGTACATAAAATATGTTCTGCAGACTCGTCCTCCACGCTGCAGAATCGACAGTCCGATTATTGTTGCAGACCTATCCTTCTCAGTCCAGTGAGCAGAGACGTTCATAGAAGGGTTAGTTATAAACGCCTTTAAATTGGTTAGCCCTCTGGTATCTCTTCAGTTCGTGAGTGTTGCACCCTCCGTCCATTTTGAGATAATTCCTTTGGCAGTGCTTTTTGCAATGCCCAGGAATGTTTCTGGTCCTATGAACACAGATTCGGTTCTACTTTTAGCAAGTGCGTCGGCTTTTTCGTTGCTCTCCACAATACTGTGTCCCGGAACCCAGATCAAAGTAACTTTGTTCCGGGCACCGAGGCATTCTAGGGTATTTATACAATTCCAAACCAGCTTTCAGTCAACTCGATTGGAGCTCAGGGCCTCAAGGGCTGCCTGGCTATCTGAAAAGATCTTTATAGTCTTGTTTGCGGTAAGAAAATTAATCAACTCTCTCGCTCCCAATTTTATAACAATCATGTGTAGAGCTTATGATTTGTACCGTAATATTACCGTTTTCGCGAGTGTTGGAACAAACACTATACGCGCGAACTGATAGAAAAGTGATTTGTTATAAAGATCTGTAAAAATTCATGAGTTAAAATACTACATGAGCCTAAATACTACAAACTTACTTCTGGGACTAAACAAAATCCATATTCATTCATAATTTTAACAATTGCATGTAGATACGAGGCATGTAGGCGAAGTTGAGACAAAGGAAACGAAAAATCCTACCACAGCTGCCGACGTTCATCATTGTGTGAGTCAGAGTTACCTAAATTAGGGAAACCAGAATCGTATTTGTTTTTCTTGCTGCATTGTGAGATAATGTCATAACGCAGTTCGATTTATTATACGGTTTTACATTATTTTTATATTTTAATTTAGTGAATAGCTTTAGTTAGATTAAATTACATTTAGAAGCATAGAGTTGTAAAAGATAGGTAAAATAAAACCAATATACAAATAACTAAAAAATAGACGACTGTTTCGAATAAGGTAATATCAATTAATACAGGGTATTTATTAATTGAGTGCCGATACAACAAAATATTGAAAGCAATTTTAATAAACTTAAAAAAAATTTTTTGGTTTTTATTTTCTTACGCGAAAAGATTGCGTCGTACGAAAGTACATCTATATACCAAATTTGCTTTAAAATAAATAAGATTTTAAAGATAATTTTGGTTTTTAGAAAAAGCAGTGATATACCTTATTTTTCTTCAAAAATATTCAGTTCAAACCCGGTACGGACGTCACTGGTAAAAATTTTAAAAATACTTTTACGACAAAAATGCGGGATTAAAAGTGAAAGTTTAGTCCGTTGGTACATAATATACTATATTTATATATCTAATTTTTATTATTACACTGTATGTGACATGGCTTTTTGAATGCCGTTTTTGGATTAACAAAATATTATTTTAATGATTTAAAATAAGCTGCCAGTAAAAACAATAATTATCTGTACCTAAACATATACAAAGTGAAATCGTAAAACAACGCATCAAGAAAGCACCAAATTATTAAACTTTTTTAATCTACGTAACAAGTATTAAAAGTAATTTTAAAAAACCGACTTCAAACTCGTGCAGATTCCATCACCACATCTTAACCAAATTTATATGGGACTACCCCTGAGGTATCCCCTTACTAACAAAAAAAAAGAATCATGGAAATCGGACAAGGTGGTAAATAATTATCGCTAAACATACATAAAAAATGAACTATTAGAACTATTTGAAATGGATTTTCGGTGACTTTTCTTCTGATTTATTGCCTTGAAAATGATATGATTTACATAAAAAACAAAAAACTGACCTATTATTTTTTTGAAATAAAAATATGTTGTTATTTCCATCACTTTCGACCGTTCTCTGTTTTCAAAAAAGAAACACGAAACACATTCTTTAATTGGCTTTTTACATTTTTTAGTATTTTCATAATTTGGGAAACAGTATAACATTGAAACTCCTATACTCGAAAAATTGTAAGTACGCTCTTAATTGTCTGTTTTTTTATCTCGCAATGTTGGGTATAAGAAGTTATATAGAAAAAGTTAGTATTCAATATCATCTAGACAAAAAACATCTTTAAATGAATATATTAAATAAATTATGACCATTCTTTAACAGAGATATATTTATTTGTATTATGAAAATAATGTTTATGTCAACAAACTTATGTTCGATATTTGTATCAATTTGTAAAGATAACTCTTGTTTAATGATAATATTAATATTTAAAGGTTTTAAATAAGATTAAGTGTAAGAGTTAAAGAAAAGGTCCTTTATTTCTCACAAGTCAATTTAATTGGCGACCGGTTTCGAAGCTGTCACTTCATCATCAGGCACACCTAAATGGAATGTCAAGGAGTCAGTTGTAATAAAAAAACAATTATAAAAGCATGAACGGACTTTAACATATACAAAATAACAGAAAAAACACAAAAGAAGTTAAACAATAACCTTGACTCACCTTGACTATTCCCATAAAGGAAGCGCTACATAAAGTTTAACAAAACGAGTTAAAAAAGTCATATGTAATACAATAGTATTTTTTTAAAATATTGTAGGTTAGGTTAAACCGCGAGATGTCTGTTTGAATAAATTAATTAAAACACATGTAAGACTATTATTAACTAAACAACACAAAATAGTTTTTACAAGCACAAACAGTTTAAAAATTTTAAGGATATAACGTCAATTAATAAAAGTAAAAAGTAAAAATTATCAGACTCAAGACATCTATCTAGATTTTTTAACGAATCAATGTAGTAAACTATAAATTTAAATTTAGTGGATAAATAGTGTACTAACAAAGGTGTTATTTACTGAAAGTGAGTATAGGGGGCGGTGACAGAATTTATTGAAAGTAAAAATATTGAACTGGGAAATGAGAAAGCAAAAAATACTAACAAGAAAATTAGAACACTGAACAAGAAAATATGAAAATTCATATGTAAAAGGGAAATTTGAAGCAGATAATTTTTTTTTCTTTTGATTATCTGCTTCAAATTTCCCTTTTACATATGAATTTTCATATTTTCTTGTTCAGTGTTCTAATTTTCTTGTTAGTATTTTTTGCTTTCTCATTTCCCAGTTCAATATTTTTACTTTCAATAAATTCTGTCACCGCCCCCTATACTCACTTTCAGTAAATAACACCTTTGTTAGTACACTATTTATCCACTAAATTTAAATTTATAGTTTACTACATTGATTCGTTAAAAAATAAAGGACCTTTTCTTTAACCCTTACTACACTTAATCCCTACTACTCACATATGGCTACCCTCACTCCAAATTTTAAATAAGAACTTGAAGATATCATAGTTCGAAATTCCTTTTATTGACCATAAGACTTTTTTTGGAATGGAAGCATTAGTTCCCGTTTTTCAGTTAAGCTCCTTAAATCAATTAATATTTTAATCTGAACGCTACCTAAGCGCAATAAAGTTTTTTTTTTTTTTTTTTGGCTTGGGCACTTGCCATTCAACCAGTCGCGGAATAAATTATATAAGTTTAAATTGCATTATCACTCTAAATACATACATTCAATCATACACACTTACACACTTTTGTCCTAAGCAAGAAAAGAAGAAAAATATATAACAGAAGATAAGGCAAGCAAGGAATAAACAAAGGAAAACATTTCTTCTTGTCTAGGGGCCCGTCAAGACATTTTTTTTTTACACACAAAACTAGGCCACGGAAAGGTAGGTATATAACAATTGGGTTAGAACATAGGTTGCAAGACTAATATTAAATTACAAACATACTTTACTTTCATACATAAATTTTATCAAGAGGTCGTAAATTTTTGTTTGATTAAGTGAGAGGAGATGGCAAATATTAAATGGAGGAAATACATTATTTTTAATTAGATCTTGTGTCAGATCTTGAGATTGTTGGGTATAGTTTGAACAACTAAAGAAAATATGATTTAGATCGCCTTTCTCTTGACACATAGTACATATCTCCGAATCTATAACATGGATTTTGAATAAATGTGCTGGATAACATGCATGTCCAAATTTCAATCTAATGATAGTTGTTATATACTTTCGAGGAAGTGAATAGTTTTTAAACCAATGCACATTCGGAATTTTTGGTTGTATTTTTGAATATTGAGTTGTAGTGGTTTTGCAAAAATCTTTCCAAGATTTTCTCCAATTTTTGATTTGACGTTGTTTCTCAATTGCAAAAGCATCCAAATTACACAGCTGATAACCTGTCGGTAAGCCATTGGTAGTTGCGCTTTTAGCCAAAACATCTACATATTCATTATGTTTGAGCCCTATATGTGCTTTAACCCATATTAATTGAACCATTTTCGATGTATTATGGATTTCGAATAGTATCTTTTTAATGAGCAAAATATAAGCATTTGATAAATTGGAAGGAAGCTTTGGGCTTTGAATAGCAAGATATACAGATAGGGAATCAGATAAAATAACTGCAGTATTATTATTAGATATTTTAAAGTATTTTAAAGCTTCATATATAGCAATTGCTTCTGCACTAAATATTGAAAATTTTGATGGTAACTTAAAAACGTTCTCTGTAGATGTAGAAGGGATGAAAAAGGCACATCCTGTACCAGCTAAAGTTTTAGAAGCATCTGTGTAGATCTTTGTAGAATCAGGCCAGTTTTCTAGTTGTGAGTTCAAAATATTGGAACTTATTTTATCATTTTCATGATAAATTGGTTGTATAACGTTAACATTGTTAAAAAAAGCAAAGAAATCCTCAAAATCTAAGCACTGATCTATACTGATGAGATCCTCATAATTGCTAATATTTCTAAAAGCTTCACAAAGTGGGGGAGATTGTTTATGCATCCAATATTTTTGGGTTAAATCAAAATGATTTAATTTACAAATACTAGCATACAAGGTAGGGTTTGTACATCGGACTTTTATTAGAAATTTGTTGCTAAGATATTCTCTTCTATAGCATAATGGAGGTTCTAATGCTTCGACATGCAGTGGATCGACAGGGGTTGATTTCATAGCACCTATACAAATGCGAAGTACCGTATTTTGAAAGACATCAATTCTTCTTAAAATGTGATTGCTTGCTGATCCATAAAGTATATAACCATAATCTAAAATGGATCTTATGTACGATCGATGTTTATGTCAACAAACTTATGTTCGATATTTGTATCAATTTGTAAAGATAACTCTTGTTTAATGATAATATTAATATTTAAAGGTTTTAAATAAGAACTTGAAGATATCATAGTTCGAAATTCCTTTTATTGACCATAAGACTTTTTTTGGAATGGAAGCATTAGTTCCCGTTTTTCAGTTAAGCTCCTTAAATCAATTAATATTTTAATCTGAACGCTACCTAAACGCAATAAAGTTGCAACAATTAAAAAATATAGTGAACTTTTCGAAAATTTCTAAGTTAAAATGAAAATCAATTTATATTTAAAATTAAATAAGTATGCCAAAATTTTTGACCGTATGAAGTTATTAAAGTTATAAATAATTACGTTTTAAAGATTCATGTGTGAATTTTCAATTTCTATTGATGTGATAGTTACTCATCTACGTTTTACAATATCAATACATGACTTGGTTTTGGCACAAAACCCTGTACAGTAAAACTTCTAATCCGCATCAAATTCTTGGAATTATCATTTGGGGACTTAAAAACGTGGGCCACTAGTTGATGTAGCCTTTTAAAACATTGGATATAATAATAATTATTTAGTATTCTGTTTCGTACTTTTCCATGTCTCTATTAGCTCCGCTGTCAACAAGTTCCGACAAGGCATATTGCATATAAAAATTTTGAATTTTATTTTGTGTCTTTTCTTCCCAAAAGCTGTCATTATGAGGAATGTTCTCCACTTTTATTCCTGCAGAAGTCCGAAAGCACAGAAGCTCAAAATGTAAAAATCCATTTGTGTTTCGTGCAGCTGGCCCTGAATTTGAAAATACCAATAGTGGTTCTCCTTAATGGTATTGTCCTTTTTCCAGAAAGTTATTTCTCTACTGCATATTTTTTCTTCTACAGTCAGCACTCTAGCTCCATATGGACATTTCAACTCTATCATAGAAATTTGTTTTTTTTAATTCCATCCAGATTTGCATCAACATAATCAAATTCGGATTCAATAAAATGTCCGTATTGAAAAACTTTTTCTTGCAAATAAATTTCCAAATCTTATTTTGCTCTGAATTTATAGTCCATGCCATATCGGGTGGCTTTAGCAATAAATAAAAGATTTTAGATTTTTTACAAATTTCTCCAAACTTTAAAGCAGTGACTCGTTTTCGTCTTTTATTCTGCCACAATGCACAATCAGCAATTGTCATAATCGTTTTTTTCTCATGCATAGACATTGGCTTATATTTTAGAAAATCTTCTCTTGCAACGCGTCTCTAAGATTGCAACAGATCAAAGTCATGTGCGAAAGAAGAAAAATTATTTACATTACTTGAACGGATTGAAGAGTTGGAATTAATAATTATTGTTAACTCGAATAGTATTCATTAAACAAACAAAAAAATCGTGCGATATAAAAGTTAAACAAAAACATATTTTTATAATTCACATCTCAGTGTATACCTTTTAATTTCGGATAATTTTTTAATAAATGAATGATAAAATTATGCCTGTAGGCAAAAGTTAAAAATATATTGTTTTCCCTTCTAGCATTTTTTAACATTTCTATTTCTATTCGTTTCTTTTCTTAGATATTTTTCGGAAGAGACTGATTCAAATTTTTAAAGTGACTCCAGAGAGGTACGGGTTTAGCTATTACCGGTACTTACATACATTTTCATTTGGTAAAAATAAGAAATAATCCGTAAACTTAGTGTACTATGAAACCCTTGCATATACTATATTTATATGCGAATCTTAGTATTACAGAAATTATTTACGTAAAAAATATGTTCAAATGGGTAAAATTTATTTATCCCTCGTAAAACATCAGTAAAATATATTATAAATTGTTTTCATTCACAAATATTAATTTCTTAAAAATTTAACAGAGGCGCCACTTTCCAGACGAAAAATCTTGTAATGTGAGGGTTTCGTAGTACTCCACTTTTAAAGTTTATTTTTAACTACTTTTAAAAGAAAAAATATGTACGTGTAGGTAAAAGTTAAATCTATGCTCCTCTGGAACCACTTTTTCAAAATTCAATTTAGTTTTTTCTAAAAAAAAATTGAGAAAATGGGTAAAAAAGTCGAGTTTTGTATTTTTTTTTTATAAAAAACTGAATTAAATTTTAAAAAAGTGTCTCCAGAGGAGCACAGATTTAACCTTTACCTACACGTACAAATTTTTTTCTTTCAGAAAAAGTCAAAAATAAACTTTAAAAGTGGGGTACTACGAAACCCTTGCATGCTTCGCGCTACAGCCAAGTAAATACTCCTCTTAAGACGGATTTATTTTCAAGTTGTGAACAGTAGATACATTAAATAAATAGTTCTTCATTAAGATGAAGACTTGAGTTACTCAGCGACTTTTTGTCAAAAGATCGATAAAGCTGCGTATCTTTAGCATGGTGGTGAATCGCACAATTTTGAACAAAGCTTTGGAAGTCAGAAATGTACAGAGCAAATAGGACTGGTCCTAAAATTGAACCCTGTGGCACACCTTGTATTACTGGTAGGAAATTTGATATGTTGCCTTTCAAAATTACTTTATGAGTGCGATTACTAAAATAATTTGATAAGACTGCATTTTTTGGAAAGCCGAAGAAGTTTCATTTCTTACAGAGTAAGTCATGATCTAGGGAATCAAATGCCTTGCTGTAGTCAAAAAGAATCAAGCATGTTATTTTGCCTTGATCGGTTGCTTTAAAAATATCATCGCTAATAGACAGAAGAGCAGTAGTAGTGCTGTGATGGTGTCTAAAACCTGACTGATGTTGAGTTATAATGTTTCGTTGATAAACATACCTAGTAATTTGATCTTTAATAATTACTTCAAATGATTTTAATAAAGTGAGTAGAAGGTTGATTGATCTTAAATCGTAAAAATTCGTTGCCTTATTACACTTAGCAATAGGAACGATAAGGGCTTGTTTCCATGCAAAAGAATATTGGGAGGAGAAGATTATATAAATAAATATGAATGTTATATGATTAACTAAATAGTTCTGAACTAGATGAAGCACACGCAATGAGATGTCTAGGCCTACGGGATTGCTTTTAATTCGATTAAGTGATTTTTCAACTATGCCTGACGTAACGGTTTCAAATTGGAATAAGTTGTATGATTCTACTTAAGTGTACCGATCTAGTAGTGTTAATTGATCAGGAGATTAATAAGTCATAGGTGCAGTGTTAAAATGTTCATTTATATCATTCACATTTTTTAGATTGTCAAGAATATCTAGGCCCGTTTTTTTCTGAAGGATTTCAAGAGAACTAAGAGTATTCCAGGTGTTTTTTGAATTTCTTTGTCTAAGGACGAATTTAAGATAAGCCTTCTAATAATAATAATCCTGCCTATAGTAATATACGATTATTCATACCCAATATTTTTTTTATGTAAAGTTACAATTTATGATCACCACAATAAACAATTTTAATTAATTGACGTATTCCTATTTTTTTGAGTTAAAATAATATTGATTGTTATTATTAATTGTCTCGATATAAAAACATTCTACGATTTAAAACAGTTGTTATTCACACAATATTTTATTGGTATAAAAAAAATGTTAAACGAACGTTAACAAGCTGAATATGATTATTTACAAACTAACGAGGAGTTATGTAAATATCATCATTGACCTAATTTATTTATACATACAATTTCCCTGTTTTCTATGTTTAGATAGGATGTTACACTTGCAAATTATAGCGTTTAAAACTACGCAGCATAGGTCTTTAACAAGTGTTTAAAGTGGAAAAACAGAGCAAAATAAGCTTTATATGGTTTTGCTTTAAAATTAACAGTAAACTTCTAAGAAAAGTGCATGCTTGTTTCACAAAAATTAACTAATATAAAATTATCTAATTGCACGTTCTACTTCCCGACTCTCTCTCGAAACCAAAAATTATTAGACAGTGCAATTCTCAGGACGTCTACTGTACATCCTCAAACATTTTTAATTTGAATTTCACAAAAGGGAGAGAGGAGGTAAATAAATACGTGTTTTTAATAATTAAAGAAGCGAATGGGGGGGGGGGGGGAGGAGGGTGGTTACATTATACTATAACATTTCTTAGTAAAAAAAATTAGTAATGAAAAGTAAAAATCGGTTAATTTATTATTATTGTTGTTAAAGTAATTTATGTTTACTCTAATGTTGCTATATTTGGCAATAAATAATAAACATCAACCGGACATATTCTTTAAACCTTGGTAGTAGATAAGACCCATTTTTGAGCTGTGTCTTAGATCATTTTATTACTTATCATGTATGAAAAATTAAAAAAAGAGCCATAAATTAAATGACTTTTATTGAAAAATACTTTTCAGAAAATAGTGTTTCTTTGAAAATTAAAAACCTGTAAATTCGCATAATTTTTACTCCAATAAATACTCTTTAATTACTCCTTTACATACTCATATATTCGAAACTGCATTTTCAGTTAGTTTATTAAGAGAAATCCATGCATTGTGAATATGTTTCAACAATGACTACAATTAACTTTATGTAAATGTGAAAATAGAACACATACGTATATGGTTTCATTAAAATTGGAGAATAGTTCTCCAATTAACACAGGGATTTGGTTTAGTTCAGAGGAAAATAATGAATTTTGATCGTCAACGGGTTTCATCATAATTTAGTAGCATTCCTCGAATAAAACTACTGCAAATGGTTGATACAGTTTTATGATTTTGGGGATATATAAAAAATATTGCACACAGCTCATTAAAAAGTGACTTTCTTGTAGTTTCCACACTAGTTGCTAAGTGACTTACGCTAAACTTCATTCATACGGAATATATTACTTTACGCGCTTGTTATGTAATAAATATTATATGTAATATTATTAAGTAATATTACGTTATCTGTACTTTGAAATCTCAAAAAGAATACCTTTTAACTTGCTGAATAATTTTAATGTTTAAAATAATATATTATGCAAAAACATCAGGATTTTTTTACAAAAAAACCGTTGCGAATATTCTGTATGCTTTTAGCATATTTAATGAAATGTTAATTTTACATTTCAAAATAATAATTTTTTTATAATGCATTTGGAAAAATGAAAACACTTTCTAAAATAGATACACGGTTTCACATGGTTTGATATAATATTAATATTATGGATGAAAATAAATGGAGATGATGATACGCTATAATCTCGATAGAAAATTAGAAATATGGTAGTTATTTATCTGAAAAGGTATATAGTCTATGGTATCCCTTATGTTACCGCGTGACACTTTTTATGATGAAAACAAGAACTATTTTTTAACCGACTTCAAAAAAGGAGGAGGTTCTCAATTCGTTTTTTTTTTGTATGTTCAGCGATAATTCTTTAACACGGTGTCTGATTTCAATGATTCTTTTTTTATGAGAAAAAAGGTACATCAGGGGTGGTCCCATATAAATTTAATCAAAATCTAATAATTGGGTCCATGAGAAAATCCTCAAACTCTTCATTTTTTTATGTATATTTAGCGATAATGCTTTAACACTGTGTTTGATTTCAATGATTCTTTTTTTGTTAGAAAGGGGGTACTTCAGGGGTAGTCCCATATAAATTTGGTCAAAATCTAATAATTAAGTCCCTGAGAAAATCCTCAAACTCTTCATTTTTTATGTATGTTTAGCGATAATGCTTTACCACCTTGTGCGATTTATATGATTTCTTTTTTTTTTGTTAGTAAGGGGGTACCTCAGGGGTGGTCCCACCTAAATATGGTTAAGATGTGCTAATGGAATCTGCACGTTTTTAAAGTCGGTTTTTTTTTAATTTTTTAATTTCTAATACTTGTTAAATATTACTATATATGTAGATAATCCTAAATATTGTGCAGAGTTTTGAGGAGACAGGAGGACCGAATTTTCTTGTCTTATTAAATGTAAATATTAACCTATGCAGATATGCTTCTTCAAGTAGATTAAATTTAATTAAGACAATGAGCCATGTGGCCTCCCCCACCTCGACCTCTTTAGATCTATTGTGGATATCCTTGAATCGTTGTTTAGAGTACCTTGTCTAATTCGGTCTTTTGTAGTAGACTCCATAGACTGTGAAGTAGTTTTCCGGTATAGCTAGTTGCCCTTGATTTTTCTTCTCCAAGTATTAGAAATCTCAGTCTTGCTGAATCTTTGCAGTAGCACAATACGTGTACTGCTGTTTTCTCCTCTTCCTGACAGAATCGGCATAAAGTCTCTTCTGTTACACCGATATTATACATATTTTTGTTAGGCTTACAATGCCCTGTTAATAGACCTACTAGTACTCTAGATTTTTTTTATTAAGGCATAGTAGATGATCGGTGAGTTTGGGCAATGGTCCTTTTAAGTACTCTTTGGCCTGTGTCCTGGAGATTTTTTCCACTACTCCTGATAGTTGTTTTTGTTACACCACAGAATGGTTCTGGGCCAATAAGAGCATTTGAGGCTACTTCTCGGGCTAGTATATCAGCCTCTTCATTACCCTTATGTCCTCTTTTCATTTGTTCCATATGAATATTAATTTTAGTTGTGAAAAACGTAAAAGAGAAAATACAGACTCATATAAATACCTCACTCCTTATCTATAAAGAAATGATAAAGAGGTATCAATGACTTAAATGGAGCTACAATGAATTTTAATTCTCGGAAAAATGACGATCTAATAAAATAACCTTTTTGAATTATATCCACAATTTAGACATACCCCTACAACTATTTACTAAAGTTATTTGATTATTTTTTGTAGAAACGCCACTATTAAATTTAATAATATGGATGCAATTACTTCACATCGACATCACAGCTCGGTTATCTGTTAGCCGAAGATCAGTTTCTTATACTTTTCCATGTATCTTGAAATTAATTCTCGCTGGTATATTTTGCCAAGCAATAAAACGGGCACGTTTGAGGCTCCGTATAAAAAATTGATCATTGCTTACGCCCCTAAGCCAATTATTTTTTGTGAGTTTGTTCGTTAGTTAGATTTTTGTTCATGAGCGTCAGCGATTAATAAATAAAGATAATTCTCGTCAAATCATTACATTTATTTTTTTCTAAACTTTAAACAATAATCAGGAGTTAACCAGCTGTAGTAATCCTTCTGGGAAACAGCTTAATTTTTTGGAACAGAATTAAACCTCAATTAAAAATATATTTTCCAGATTATACAATAGAAAAGGCGGTAAGTACTATTCTGCGGGAAGTAAAAGTTTCAGATAAAAAAAAAAAAAGATTGTCGAAAAGAAAGAGCAGAAATATAAAAAAAAAATGGAGAAGTAACGATATAATTTTAGAACACTAACATAAACACGCGATTCGGCAAAAAATCATATTTTTCTTTTTGTAATGAAATTCCCACTGTGAATAAAATTAGTGTCGAGCTATTATTAAAACATCAAGTGAATTTTTGTTATTGTACGAGAAACCGTAATAATGTTCTATTATTACTAAAAGGAAAAAAAAATCGTTGTTTGGCGTAGCAAATATTTAAAAAAAATTTATTGAAATCGCAATAAGAAAAAACATTTATTATTTGGAGGAAACCTGGGTTATTTAAGGGTACACTGTTAAAAAAGTTTGGCAAGAATTATAAATTGAAAATTATTCTAACAAAGGTTCTCTACGGGATTGAAATCACTTTCGGGTTAAGGACCGCAGATTATTACAAAGACATAGATACATTTTATCCAAACTATCAGATACGAGAAAATAAAAAAACTGGTCAGTAGTTAGTTCGTGAGCAGATAGATATATTTAAATATAAACGGATGAAGAGTGAAGTTCTCCTTCGTTAGTAAAATGTCTATCTTCATTGCCACTTTCATCTATACAAGATGAAGTGTGGCATATTGATCAAAATGCCATGGATGTCAAAAATCACGTCCATCCCAAATTATTAGGAAAAATAATTATGTTTGGTTCACTTGACCTATGATTTCCAAGCGGATAAGAACTATAAAAAAGAATATTGTCCTTCATCTACCTGGTCTAAAGGGAGGGGATAAAAATAAAAATAGCATCAACAAATTGTGGTACCTTTTTTTCTGAAGAACTTATCGAAATAATTTTAGATAACACAAATAAAGAAATTAAGGTTCATAAAGTCATAAAGCAAAGTTCACCACTGGTGAATACTACACACAAAAAACAGATAGAACTAAGCCTCTAGCTGTGTTTGGATAACTCCATTTTGCTGGTGTTTTAAACAATGCCTATCTTTCACTAACAGATATATGGTCTAAAAAATATAATGTTTCAATATTTAGATGCAATATTTAGATGCATAAAAAGTCACTCGTTCAAAACGCAAAACCCTGAATAAATGTGCCCCTCTAAGAGAAAAATGGGATATATTTCTACAGAATTGTTGAAATAATTTTACTCCTTTAGAGTATTTAATCATAGGTGAGCAACTGCTAAGCTTCAGAGGAAGATGACCCTTTAAAACGTATATTTCCAGCAAGCCTGATAATTACGGTATAAAAATGATAATGGTCTGCAATGCCAAAACAATGTATATGTGCTTGGCTGTTCCATATATCAAAAAAGAACAGCGAGATCCGCAAAAAGGATCAAAAATAACATAATATGTTTTAAAGCCTACTGAAATATTCATGGTACTAATATTTTTTTTTGATATTTGATCTTCTCAAAAACGCAAACTATAAAAAATTTGACAACGTGCTTACAAGATTAGATATTAAGTCCTTACAAGGAACCAATCGCAATATAACCATGGGCAATTGATGTAAGTTGACTGAAAAACTGTTGAAAAAAGGTTTAGCAAAGGTTGGAACCCTCCGTAAAAATAAAAGATAAATTCCAGCTCAATATTTGGAAACGAAGTGTTTACAAATTTCCTCATCAACCTTCGCATTTATTTAAAAGTTGAATTAGAAATAATCTTTTTTTTACAACAGTAAGAAAGGGGGTGTTGATACTTTTAATCAGTTTTGCTATTCAAAAACAAAAAATTTGCTTATAGTATGTTAGATGAAGGATCCATAAATACAATGGATTTGAATAGGCACACGGAAAAAATGTGACTAGAAAATTTTACTACAATGTTGTAGTAGTAGACTTGTAGAAAAATACTTAACAATTTGTAGAAAATTTTACTACAATTTATACTTAAAAACTATTCATTATTGTAGCAATTGAATTGTCGAATAAAATGCTACAACAATAGGAAAGAATTCCACAATGTCTAGTATATTTTACTATTGTTTGTAGAAGTAGAAATTTATTACAATTATCGTAATTACTACTTCTAATTTCTGAAAAAATTTGTACAAATATTAATAATTATCTCTACAAAAAATAGTAATTTTCTCTACAAAAAATAGTAATAATTTACATCCCTTCTTATGAAAAACATTCAATTTTGTTCAAAAATATTCTATAATATTGTAGAAATTCTAAGTCATGTGAACAAAACAGGATTCTGCTATTGGCCAACGTTTTCTGACGTCGATCATAAATGGCCAGACAGCAGTAGCCGTTCGCCATGTTTACATAACAAAGCCTGGTACATATACGCGTACCTATAACACATTATTATATTATAAGCACCGATGCGTTTGAGAAAATTTTAGTAATAAATTCTATTGGTGGTAAGTACATTTATTATTGTTTCTGAATAATTTACCTTTAGATAACTAATTTAAATAACCTTAGTAGATTATTTAAAAAAAAAACAGTTGTGGCTAACGATCGAATGTTGTGCCCAACGATCGAATTTTGTGCCAAATTCAATGATGTTTTTTTGTCTTAATTGTGACATACCTACTTTCTCATTTTTGTTAGTTATCTGACTTAGTCATTTAATATCCAAATCAGTGTAAACGTGATAAATATCCCCGTTTTAAGGGTATGAACAGTTCAATTGTTATTAATTTTTATTTCATATTTTTCAGGAGCAGAAAAGCCAACTGAGACTGAGGGTGCTATTATTACTGTTATTTATTACATAATGTAATTAAGACTTTGTATCTGTTATATTAAAACAATAAATTGAATGTTTTATAAAGGAACATTTTTTTCTAGGTTATAATTATAATAATTATGGAATACTACTACAAGTTTTATTAAAAATTACTACAATTTTTATAAATTTTTACTATTTATTGTGTAAAATTTTCGTATTTATTTTCATAAAACGCAATACATTTTTAATATAAATTCATGCAATGAATAGCAAAAATTATAACAATTTGTAGAACAATTCTTATGATGCATTTGGATATTTTTACTAAATATTGTAGATAATAACTCTACAATACATTCTCCACAAATATTTGGAAATTTTTAATACAAATTGTCCCTGTCCCTATATGTACTATTTATTGTAGAGAAAAAATCTATAATTGTAGAAATTTGTTCTACAATTTTTTTTCCGTGCATAAACATTGTACCAAAAAATTTCTTGATCTACATCTACAATGTCGTTAGCTGATTTAATAGTAGTATGAAGGGAAATTATTCGGATTTACCTGGAATGTCCAGAGGAACAACCAGCTGTTGCAAATATTCAAAAAAGATGGTCATGTTTGTGTTCATTGTGTAAAAAATATGTGTGCGGAACATCAGTTCAGCATTTTTAAAGACAGTAAATCGCAAAATAATATCCTATTCCATTCTAAACATTTTCATTTTTTTTTTAATATGTGACGATATTTGTTTGCAAAATACAAAGGGTCACCCACGACCCCACATTGTGTAAATTGATATGTTTATTTTACCTTGTGGTTCTAGGGTTAAGCAAATACTTGACTATGACTAGTCAGAATCTGTGCCTGATCAGAGGCATCTTGACTGGTCTTTGCCAAGTACGGAAGCATCTCCATAGGAAGTCAAATATAAAGGGTGTATCTTATAGTGGTACCCGATGTTTTTTTCAAATAACTTAACAACCAGGTGACAAATCGCCATGTTTGTTAATGTTTTAAAAACGTCAGTCCAGTACAATTTTACCAATGAACCACCTTACACCACAACAACATACGGAAATTATAAAAATTTATTTTCAAAAAACTCTTATTGCTATTGTTCACGAATCGATTGATATCAAAATACGGCGATTTCGACTGGCCGGATCATTCACCAGATTTGACCGCACCTGACTTTTTCCTGTGGAGATACCTGCAACAGAAGATTTATGCCGATAATCCAGCAACTTTCCAACAATTTAAGGCCAACATACGCCGAGAAATCGCTGCCATTCAACCCGAAACACTCCAAAAAGTGATGGAAAATGACGAAAAACGGGCCAATTTGTGTGTGGCGTCCGGAGGTGGCCACTTGACCAATGTCATCTTCAAAAAGTGACCAAATAAATTGTAATGGATCCAATTTCAATAAAGAAAAACATTTATTACAAAAAATATACTGTTTGTTAAATTATTTAAAAAACTGCGGATAGCACTATAGCAAATATAAAGCCAAATATAGTATTTTCTTTTTACTTATGTTTTACTTACTGACGACTTTTGATATAGGAACATGACATCCTAAAGATTTTAGTTGCCGAGATACAGGGTATTAAAAACTCTTTATCAAAATTGAAAATTTACTATAAAACAGAAACGTCTTTAGGTATTTTTTTCAAATTTGATTTACCAAGATCTTGTCAAAAACAAAAACTATCAAAAATTTGACACGTGCTTATTAGATTAGAATTTAAAAATATTGACTTTTAGAAGCACTATTCATTTTAGCTCCATAAAAAGTTCACTTGTTATTTACTAAAAATGAACAAAGAATTTAAAAAAATTATAATAAAAAAATAAGAAATAATATTTTTTCCAGTGGCATAAAAAATTACCTTGATAGCGCGTCACTGGTAAAAAGTTTTAATAGTAAGTTTACGTCAAAATATTACTTTATCAAAGAGCATATTGGTTACCAAATTTGAAATTAATACTCGAAGGCGTTTTTGAATTATGGCAAATTTTAAATTTTGATTACAACGTTTTAACACCCTGTATCTTGGTAACTAAGCCATTTAAGGGTCCATGTTTCTATAATAAAATACATCAATTTCCAAGAGCTCTCTTGGGTAGAGCGTTATAGGTTGAATATACTTATACTCTGTATAATATTAGCAGATCCTTTAGGCATAAGATATCATGTCACAGAACTGGATGTCGTCAACAGTATTATTTAAAGAAATCAGTTATAGCTAAGAACCATACAGGCACCCAATAAATACAAAAAAAAAATAAATCAAATTCGATTTTTACTACTCGTAAAACGAGCTAAGTATAACATATAAAACAGCTCAAAATCTGTAGTCAGAAACCATGCAAAATATATATCCCCTTTAAAAAAAGGTCGTAAAAGGACTTGTCAAGTAAGATCCGAATTTTATAACGTCTCCAACTATCGCGCTGTAAAAAAAAACGCGTGGGTTAAAAGGTCCCAATCAAAAGTTCGACTACTGAGAGGGCTATTATACATTCCCCTTCTATGCCCGATCGCTTCCATTAGTTGTAATGGATCCGATGTAAAGGGCGAGAACTGGTCACCCGAATTCATCCGTTTCCAACATTTAATTTTTTTACATGTTTTCACGAAATGATAAATGTGAATTTAAATACTAAGGGCTCAATATGCTATGTAGGAACAAAAATAGCGCATACGGAAAAAGCGATACATAAATACCCAAACATTTTGACATATTTAAAGGGTTAAAAACGGTATTTTTTGTATCCACGATATTAAAAAAAATGCAATTTAAAATTATGCGATGTTTAACTCGAGGGCCACAACGCAGAGACATCGTAACTAACATTTTCACTTAAAATTATATTTTATGATAATCCTGTTTAAAACATTTCCCTCTATCTACTATATAGGGGAAGTATTTCACTTTTTAAACATAACATGGGTAAATATTAGTCCTATTAAGAGAAAAATGGATTGTTCTATGTAGTTGTAAATCGTTTTTATTATCTCCTGAAAAATGTTGATTTTGCGATTTACGAGATCCTGCATGTAGCTCTCTAACCACTGTCTTTAGATAAAAAATAAAAAAGTTTTAAAATTAGCCAGTTAAAGGAACTGTTTTGGTCCTACTTTTCAAAGGGGAATATACCTCTTGGTCGCCGCGGTCAGTTTTACCCAAATTTAATCCTTTCGCTATTCGAAAGGTATAGGCCACTTGGTCTCCAAACCTGGATTAAGGGTTCCAAGAAAATTATGGGGTTATTTAATTACTCTAATTATAATATCGGTTTGTGATCTGTCGAGAACTAAAATAAAAATATTTTTCATCAGTTAATTGTCTGCATTCTTACTGAAAAGATTAATTTTTTTATTTTAAAAGTGATTCTCATCTTATTCATTATTCCATAAAAGAAGTTTTGAGTTTGTGTTGCAATGGAGTCGATGTTAAGTGTAAAAGGAAAAAAGTTGTTAATTGTAAAAAAATATACATTTGGAAAAGACAAGGAAACAAAGTTAGGTGTATCATATAAGTGTACTCGTCGTGGGTGTAAAGCGACTATTGGAGTGGACGATTCGGAAACTGTCTTATTGAAATCTAAGAGTGAACACAATCATCCACCATCGGACCATTTAGATGTAAAAAAACTTCAAAACGGATTGAAAAGAAAGGCAACAGAAGATATTTGCGTTAAACCCAGTAAGTTAATTAATAACGGAATCCGAGGGGAAGGAAATACTTTTAATGTATCCACTACGAATGTTGACCTCATCAGACGAAGCATATACAGGGCAAGAAGAAGTATATTGCCACCTTTGACAAAGTGTATCAGTGATGTTCATAGTGTACTGAAAGCAATACAATGTGTTACAAATAAGGGTGAACAATTTTTATTATTTAACAATGAAGATTCACAAATTATTTTATTTTCATGTGATTCAAATTTAAAATACTTGTGTTCTCGGGATAGTATTTATTGCGACGGCACATTTAATTATTGCCCTAAATTTTTTTTACAATTTTTCACTATACATGCTGTTGATAACGGACACTACATACCATTGGCATTTTTTGTTTTACCAGATAAAAGAGCAAGTACCTATGCAACTGCATTTAAATTATTAAAAGATTACTGTTATAATAATTTAAATTTAGATTGGAAGCTGTGTAAAGTTATTTGCGATTTTGAGAAAGCCATACACACTGGTATTATACAGATTTGGCCTGATATCTTAATTATTGGATGTAGATTTCATTTAACCCAATCGTGGTTACGTAAGATACAAAATCTGGGTTTGATTTCCGAATATAAAAATGAAAATTCTGAAATCGGCAAATGGCTTCATTACACTTTCGGCATTTTATTTTTGGAAAGTACTGAAGTGGCAGAGTGTTTTTGTAAAGATTTAATTCCAATAATGCCATTTGACGAGAGATTAACTTCATATACTCTTTATATGATTAATACGTATACTAGCGATACGTCTGACTTCCCGCCTACAATGTGGGCATCGTGCACAAGTTCCACAGAACGCACAACAAATGCTTGTGAGTCTTTCCATAAACATTTTAATTCTGCTTTTTATTCGGCGCATCCCCATATATTCAAATTTGTTAATGTAATTCTCGATATTCAGTTAAATACTTATGTGAAATTAAACAGTACACATATACCTAACAAAATTAAAAACGCTAATTACAAAAAACGGCATGCGTATTTAACGAACGTAATAGAACAATATAAAAATAAGATCCTTTCACGAACTCAATTTATCAAAGTAGTTTCTTATCATTACAAAAACTAATTGCAATTTGGGTTTCTTAAATAATTTTTATTTGGTATTTTGTGTATTTTGTACTTACTTTTTTTTATTATGTATAATTTTATATTGTTTTCTATTAATTATAAGTGTTTTTTTAATTTGGTTTTATTCTTTTCCTGACCCACATTCTGTACCATATCATATCAGTTAAAAATTTCTATTCACGTGGAAAATAATAAAAATCAGTTAAACTATTTTTTTCTTAAAAATATTATTTTCAATAAATCGAAATAGATACCTTTAATGATTGATAACTACGGCGACCAAGAGGCCTACCTGATTTTAAAACTGGAGACCAAGTGGTCGATGAGATTACGGAACCCCGCTGACAAAACTAACCGCGGCGACCAAGTGGCCAACACCCTTTCAAAGATAGTTGCGAAATATTTCAATACCTGTTACGGTTAAGATTTGCCATAGTCATTAATTAGCACTATTTGGCATTTGAAGAAAAGTACAACATTTTATACAATTTTAACTACAAGTTCTAATAATAACACTAATAAATCAGCACCTTAGGGGTAAGGTATGTTAAGTCACAATTTTTAGAGAAAATAGTTTTTTCTACTTTTGGATTTACCGTACTAAATTCTATCTAGCGGAAAATATATTTAACTCCCTAGTTGCATCACTTTGCCAAAACTCGGTAAGTCGCAACCCAAATATTGCAAATTTAGGTTTAATAATGTTAAGTCACATCGAAGTCAAAATTTTAGGACATAAAAATCTAACAAAAAACGAAATAAATTGAACAGACAAATGTCTTTTGCAAAGACTTTCTATTTGTTAAATCAATAAATGAACTTCAAAATGCCTTTCCTGACAAATTTAGATTTGGTGACTTAACACACCTTACCTCTGAGGTTCTGAAATATTTAACAATATCAAGTCAATACTCATTTAGTTTTTAAATAAGTCCAGCAAAAAAATCACGCTCAAATATTTGTTTGGTATTGAAATTGATTTCAAATTTTGCCTAGCTACAAAATTGTGTTCTTCGAAACCTTCTTAGTGGTTAAGAAAATCGCTTATTGATACTTTTTCTAACACATTCATATACTCACTTTTTGACCACGTTTCATCATTTCTGCATTTCTGTATAATTATAAATACTTGTTCTAACGTAATTCTACAAGATCTGGCAATGCTAACAAATGTTTGCTGCGAGCTTGATGGAGGCGATCAATCAACTCTTTTATATGTTGATGCAGTATTATTTAATATTATTTTTATTCTTAATGTGTGTTAAATAAATGGATAAAATACATCGTCATCATTTTATTCCCTATCCATATTTTAGGCCTTCTACTTCAACCTAAAATTTCTAATTCACTATTAAATTCCTCCTTCATCGTTAACTTTATCCACTTATTTTTCAACTTTTACCTCGTGATCCTTTACTTTCTACTTCAGTTGACTTCAACCAACACTAAAACTTCAGCTTTACGTACATGTTCATTAAATTACTTTCTCTGCCTGCCTTTTACACACCTATAGGACACTGTGCATGAAAAATACATCTACTACCCGTATAGACAAACAAATCAAGACTTCCATGCTTACGGTGCAAGCTATATAGCCTCGGTAGGCCCTAGCAGAGGTAGTCACCGGAATTTCTGACAATGAGAAGCCCCTCAGGACAACCATGATAATATCGTGGATAGAATCTTCAAGAATGCCAAATAAGATTAGTCCATATTTTACTTTTACGAGCACCTATCTGTAACCAGTTGCTTTGCAAGTTTGCTACAAGTCTTGCATATAGTTTTTATTTTTAGTCAAGCATTAGGTGCATAAACATTTGCTTTTATTCTAGCCACAGATTTGGATAGAGGAGATAGGAAAAAGCCATTTTCCCGGTGTTTCAAAATAATCATACCATGTATATGAAGACTAGAGATAAGGAGACGAATCGGCATACTTAAAACACGGTTCCAAACAAGGCATGCTAATTGAGCTTTTATAATTAACCGCATGAGCGCTGGTACTGCATACGGTGTTCAAAATACATGGATTATGAGAATTATACATAATTTTGTCGAAATAATAAAAATAAACTTGTTTATATCTAAATAAAATACAGAACATACTATTGTATTTATTTCTAAATAAGTACTGCATTTTTTAATTGATAAATTATTTAATTTTATCTATATAAAATACAAATTAGATATGTGTGACCAAAATTCGAAAAGATTTCTTAAAGTACAATTTTGTAGCAATTTTGAATTGAACCAATATATATTTTTAAGAGTAAAATAAAACATGGTTAACAGATTTTTTATTGTTTTAACACATGATATTACCTTATCCTTTAACTTCAGCTTTCCCCTTTTTATTTTGCTAACAGTATCATGAGTAAAAATAGTCTCATAATATTTGATAATATCTTCTAAAAAGTATAGAACAGAATCATCTCTAGAAAGTGCTTTATCGGCACTGGGAACGATATATATGTTGCCACTGTTCTAAACGTACTAAACGTTTACAAAGATACAATTGGGGCAAAAAAAAAATAACATTAGCAACTCTTTATCTAACATTAAAACTTTATAAAAAATAAATTTTCTTTTCTAGTAAGTTAAATTTAATGCATAATTATTTTTGTTGTTTGTAAGTCAGCATCTATAACTGTAAAATTTTATATTAAAGAAACTTGTAATAAAATAAACTACACTTCGTAAGATACATATTGTGACTAGTAACAATAAATATTATATTTAGACATGAATACATTATTTTACTTACATTAAATGCTTTGAAAAGACATTGAATTGATTTCTTCTTGTGTTTTTTTAGTTTTACATTTGATTTTTATCTTGTTTTATAAACTAGAACGACGTAAATATTGCTTTGATGTTTTTTGGCACTCATGTTACTTGTACTCAGGTACATTTTTTCACATTATTTTAATTCTATTCACCAATTTTTTTAAAAAATCACTTCATTTTACATTGAGTTACATAGAAAATTGACTCCGCTGTCATTAGAAATGCCAACTACAGTCAATTTCGCGAATTTTTATAAAAAGAAGGACAGAAATTTGAAATTTGATCATTGCCGATTCGCCTCCTTCTCTCTAGTCTTCATAACCATGTAGGCCGCACTGATCTGTATTATTTTACTGGATAGGATATAGGCTATATTTAACATACTAAAAAATTGTTCCACCAAGTAGACCGGAAGTGCAACACTGCTGGCCAATTTGGGCAAATTATGGTGGGTTCACAGAACTGAAATTTGGGATAATTTAACATACCTAACCTATAATTTGATTAGTTTTTCTTCTTATTCTTCTTCTATTCCGTTTGCGGGCGATGTCCTTCGGGAAAATTCACCCATAATTTGATTTTTTATGAAAGAAAATATAAAAATGGAAACGTGAAGCATATTGTATCTTCAGGAATGAACGTTTATTGTTTATTTCATAGTAATGCTATCCGATACTACCTACATAAATAGCAGATAAAGGATTAGTTCTAAAGTACCTACAGTGGAAAGAAAAATTTTTAAAACTGCTCTAATGATTTTTTATAACTTATAAGGACTACAACTAAAAAGAAATATTGGTAATAGAAATAACATCCTCGAGCTAGAACTACATAGATGATCAAATCACTTTAGGGAACAAGTATGAAATGAGAATCGGTGAGTTTGCCATTGTTGCAATGGAACCAGGAAGAACAGGGATATTAATATGGTTAAAAGATGTAGAAGATCTAAACAATACCTGTGAAAATCTTTAACAGAGAGAACAATATGGATTCATGCAACTAAACCAATTAGAATTAAAACTGATCTAGTGGTGTTTTCAGGAACATGATTTATATTAATAATTTTGAAGAATAATGTAGGTAGGTAGTTAGTTTATAATTGCAAAGTTAATTTTAGATGTTGAAATAAATTTTAAATTACCTACACCTGTCTAGGAACGTTGATTAAATTTACCGATTATTACCACTGTTAGAAATGTCTAACTCTTCTAGGTTAATACATGGTCTTTTTGTTGTCTCTCTAACTATTTTTACACTGTACAAACCACATTGAAATTTGTGCAACTCATAAATATATGTATTCCAAAAATTGTTCTAGGAAAATACTCTTATGACTTAAATTTTGTGTAGACTATTTGAATGTAATTTACAATTAAATAAAGAACAAATTTAAAGGCTTTACATAATTTTTACATTTATGCAAATATTGATTTATATATTTTTTTAAATGAAATAGAGGAAATCATGGGAAAAGGTGAAAAAATAAACATTTATATTTCTTGTAACATATTTATTAACGTAAAAAAGATATAAAATACCTAATATTTTTAAATGCATTACCAACAGAGTCCTCGTTTGTGTTTTATCAATGCAGGATAGCTTAAAATGGTCTGAACATAATCGCATTACTGCAGTTAGGACCGATTCCACCGTTGTGTTAAACGAAGTTTAAAATGTCATTTTAATCTCTGTTTAACACAACGGTTCAATCGGCTCTTACAATATTAAAATTGGTCATATCTATACTCTTCGACCATTTTCTTAAAAGCTCCAATTCTGTAGAAACCTTAAATAACAAGAACATTATTTAATTTAGTAATAATCGTTATAATTCACTTCAGTTTTTATCGTTTAATCGAAAAATATTATTTGTATTGTTGTATGCTTGTGTAAATTAGTAATTGTTTCAGTTTGTTTCGACAAAATAGATCTATTAACAAATTATTATAAATATAATAGTTTTATTTACCTATAAAGAGTACGGATACTCTTTTTACTTCGTTTTCCACAATAAAAACACGTCTTCACCGTAACTTCTTGACACAATTAAATGACAAATGTGATAGCAAATGGAAATAGAGGTTAAATAACATCCGGTCCGCCATATTATTTGCCTAAATCGGCCAATTTTTCGGAACGTTTTTTAGGGGGCTATGTCCTATCCAGTAAAATAATACAGATCAGTGGTAGGCCGCCATGTTTGCAATTTAAGCGTATCACGCATATGCGCAGTTGCTGCAGTGTTTTGACACAAGTGCCATTTATGTCAACTCGTCTTGGTTTTTTCAAAATTCCCTATTTTAGTGAATTTAAAAGAATTTTAGAAGTTTTTACTATAGACAATTAATAAAATGGGAAATACATGCTTTTTTTTGGTTGTTTAAACAACGATGATTCAGAAAACATTACATTCCACAAGTAAGACATCTTTTCTACCAGAACCGTATTCTTCATCACATTTTTTAGAATCTATTTTCATTTTCTAGAAAACAAAATATCGTAATACAATAACAAACTGTATGTAGGTATCTAACGTTGATATTGATATAGATTTTTTAGATTGAGAAAATAGCGTAGGCTTCTTGGTTAATAGCTATTGAAAGAAATCATTGATAAAATAAGTGCAAATAACGCTATTTTTGCCTACCAATTTCATAAAGATGATTTACGTTTCAAAACGAATAGATACAATCCAAAAATAATGCAATACCTTCCATAAATCTGCCTAAAATTGGAAATGTTCATAACATTAGTGTTATGAGGTAAATATGTATACATAAAATTATCATTTTGTTTCTTTTTATAATTTTTTAAGAAAGTGATAAAAAAATTGTTAATTATCCTTATTATTTTTAGAAATTTACATCCTTCAACTTGGATGGTAATGAAAAAGGAAATGTGGCATTGAAAACTCTTCTAAAATTGTATGAATATGGAGTTATCATCACCTAATTATCATTTGATGGACTTACAATGATAACAATATTAGGTATAAATTCATACAACTTGGATATTGAAACTGCAACTCCATATTTCTTGCATTCACCATAGATAAAAGAAAAATTTTTATAATTTTATATGCATGTCACATACTTAAGTTGGCTTGGCATAACTGGGATAATCTTATTAAAATTGTTGAAACTAATGGTGAAATTATTGATTTTAATTATATAAAATTGTTATATTTAACAAACAGAAGGTTTACGTTTGGGTAACAAATTAACAGTAGCACATATGGATTGGAAAAAGATAAATGTCGAACTCTTATTCCACTGTAAAATTCCCCATTTTAATACAATAAATAATAAACTATTTAAGTAAATAATTTTATTTAAGTCGATTTAGACGTACAAATATTAAGTAACATTACTATTAATTGTATAAGGACATTTCACGAACTGTTCGATTAACTATATTCTTAAAATCTCTTTAGATTTCAATGAAAAATGACTTTGTCTCAAAAAACGGAGACTTTACGGATGTCTGAAATAAAACCTATATAAAGAAACTTAAAACTTAGACAGTAGTTATGTTATTCAGTCACCAAAGAATAATACTGGTTTTCTAGACTTAATTTTATTAAGTTTTTAATAGATTTATATGAAATAGTAGTTTACCTAACAAGTGCGGAAAGTGATTCTTTTCCGCACTCGATTTCAGATGGCCGAACGATGCGGGAAAGTCACTTTATTTTTAATCACATAATCAATTACCTGCTAAAAAAATTTTTATTTACAATTAGTTTAAAATAAAAATTTGTTTCGAGAAATCAATAATCACAATTATGAGTTTCTAACCTTGGAGAAAAACCACATATCAAGAAAAATTAAAACCTTAACAAAGATGATATTGTTCAAACACCAATGAAAATTTAAAAAACTAAATTTGTATATTTTTATTCCTTATTAACTTTTATTAAATAGCTTTATTTATAATTTATAAGTGCCGTTTTTTAATGTAATACTAATGTTTTAAGTTTAATAACATAATATTAACATATGTTTACTGTAATATCATATTACACAATGTTAAAAAGTAAAACTGCTTATTCTCTCACAACCTCTGTCCATGTAAGCGGGTGAATTTGCCGTCTTTTTAGATTTCCTTAGTGACCGAAATCGAGAATGTCTATTCCTTGCTGATGAGTCATAATAAGGACAAAACCGGTCCAAGAATAACATTCTATGGTAAGCAAGATAAAAGTTTGAATTTTGAAATATTAATTTTTTAACTTTGTTGTTTTTCTTTGGATATAATTTAATGTCTATTGCGGAATTACCCAAAGGAGTAGTTGTTTTGTGAAGGGAAACGGTCGCTTGTTTTATTTTATTACACATGGCTTAGAGAATTTTTGTTTTCATTTATTTTACGTTTTGGTCACATTTAAGTTTGGATTTATTTTCCTTTTTTAATAAATTTTTTGACTAGATGTTTCTGATAATAGTTTTAAATTTACTAATAAATATGCCCATAATCTCTTAAGTATTTTGATTGATGATTCTTAATGTATGCTCAAGTGCATGCCATAATACTGTGGAACGATATTACAAATACATTTGAATTCCTTAGTTTTTATATGAAATAAAATACATTCCAGATCTAAGCAATCAATATTCCCATGTAATAATTTACATACAAAATTATAGTTTTTAATATGAAAGTTCTGTTTAAATCACGTGATTCCAGATTTATTTGCTATAAAATATATTACAGTATTTTAAATTTCTTCTGTTTTTATTTAATTTTGTTATTTTTAGAAAACTCTTAAAATCCATAAAAATATTCTATTACGAATTTTTATGGTTATTAGTTCTATTGTGTCATTAAATACTTAATATTTTCAAATTATGTTTAAATGTGTTAGTCCTATCCTGTACACTTCAATAAGCAATCAATGCGCAAGTGCGTAGGTTAAAAGATGGCTGCCTTCAATTCTACGTGCCTGATGAAAATGTCATTTCCTATCTCCTCTATTCATGTCTGTGATTCTAGCTTTGAATATAAAACCCCAGGAAGGAGCAATGTGCATATTTGTAATATGACAAAAGTGCGACGGAAGTGGCTATCTTTTAGGGCCAGGTATGAGTCATTACTGTCAAGTCGTTCATGACATTAGGTAGTTTTGGTGTGTTTGGCAGCCATAGGCGTCCCCTAAATATTTTTAATTTGTTTATTATGCTCCATTTATTATTTTATTGTTTTACTATTATATTCTTTTTTTTATGTTTTATTGACAAAAGAATATGCGCCTGAAGTGATTATCACGTCAAAGAAAAAATGTATTATTTTAATATTAATTTATTAAAGATATTTTAAATAAAATCAAGATTTTCTTTGATTTTAGCTTTCCTAAAATTGGTCCGACTAGAGAGAAATAGATTGCAGGGCCGCCGAGAGCCAGGTCAGGCCCCGGGAAATTTTTCTAGGTCGAGCCCCGCGACAATTTTATAAAAAATTAGGCCCCTTCAATATCACATTCCTAATAAAAGGTCTTCCCTCTTGTGCTCTTGTGGCTGCCGGGACCACACTTGAGTCCGGGCTCCGGGAATTAGTCCCGGCTAATCCTCCCCCCTCTTATTGGCCCTGATGGATTGACTTTGTAAACAAGCCAGGATGGATGCCATAACTAGTAGGTAATGTTTTATGTTCACAACATTTTAGTGATGAATGTTTTGATCGAACATCCCTGATAACAGTGAGATTGTTTCCAGCTTCTATTTGCCTTATCCTAAAACTTTGGGTAAATGCCCAGCCAGGATTTACTTCGGAAGCATTTGAGTTTTTAAAATTAAAAGTAAAGCATTCCAGTAAAACTTTGTATTGTTCGCGTGTGTTTGACGAAATTTCAATTAGAAATCATTTGGAATTTATTTATTTCATAAACTTGTCTAAAATATTAAATAAAGATACTTATCTCCTGAATTATTTTTGTTTTCTTATTTTATTAACACACTGTACATATATTGATAAAGAATGAGGTAAGCAGAATTATTGATAGAGAATGACTTGTTCATAAAATCAATAATAAAGTTATTCCTTCAACTCCATTCAGGGACACTTTATATGTACATAAATTAGATAATCGTTTATTAAGTAATGGTTTAGTGTAAGAATTAAAAAATTTTGAAGGTAATTATTAATTCTTTTTAAAATTAGGTAAATGGTTTTTATTTCATATTAAAAGTCAAATAATAGGACTGTCAAAAAACGAAATACTCTTTCCATTTGGTTCAATTCCAAACTACATTTTAATATCTAGAAAATAATTAAAAAAATTTCTACTACGAATTTCAAAATATAGTTGCTCAATTTTTTAATATTTTATTAGTAAAATAGTTTTTATTTTTATTCTTTTAATTTGGAAAAAAAGTACAAATTAGTAATTTTGGGGCATTTCGGACACATCAAAACCTGCAACTAGTCCTGGTCATTAAGTTATGGTTATAAATATTATTATTAATAATAACATAAACGTTAATCCTATTAAGATGTGTTTGTCTTTAATTTTGAATAATTATCGCACGCCTCTGTCAAAGCGGAAATGATCGTCCGCCATATTGAAGGGCCAACTCGTCAACTATTACTTTTAAATCAGCTCCTTCCTGGGGTTTTATATTCAAAGGATTCTAGCTATCATACTTAGGTTATTATTACCTGTCATTAGTAACCCTGCACTTTACTTTCTCACTAGAAAAAGCAATCTACTATTAAGCTTAGGTGCAAACATCGTACCTTTCGATAGTCTGGATTCAATTAGTTGCCCTCGTTTTGCACCAGCGCAAAATAGCTACAGATACAAGTGCCGTTCATTAAATTTAAATATTTAAATTGTAGCTGTAAACCAAAAGTATATATACTCTTAGCCTCAATAATTTTTATGTTTGTAAATACTTTTAAATATATTAGTCAAATGATATAAACTAATTACCTGCCTAATCACTAGCAACTTGGCTTGTATTGAACAAGCTAATTTTATTTAGGTATTTTATATATTTATGTTTTTTACTCAACCACTCTCAGCTGAAAACAAGGCATAAATTACCCATCTTTTATAACTTTAGCCCTCCACCACCTTAAATCGAGGTGCATGTAACAGACCTTTCTAGATTTCCTAAATTAATTTGGCAAGAACAGTGGTAAGTTTGTTCACTAGGGTGTTTCATTTTTGAGCAACTTCTTTTTTTCAACTAAAAAACAGGCTTAAAACTTTCAGGAAGGTGAAAAAAGAAGCCTCTAAAAATTTGAGCTATTAATATTATCATTTAGTGGTGCCTGTTCCTAACTTTCCATTTCCATTTCCATTAGTAGAAGAATATAATAGATGCCTAACTAAAGATGAGGAACAATTTTAATATTTATTACAAGTGGTAAATGAGCACCGACGAAAATATCCAAATTGTAATAAAAACACTTCAACAAATATAGTTACATTATTTAATTCTGATAAGACATTAAAATATCCCTGTGCCTGTGTACGCACGCGGCCTTCACATGGCAACCAATTCGTGATCGAAGCAACGCTGACGTGTGGAAACATACGGACCGCGTCTCGAATGTAAAAGAATACGACGGAATATCTGCCGCTGAAGCACTGGAAGCGACTGGAATAGCGGAGAGTGCCGCTTAGTCATAAAAAGGAATGTTCGAGAGCCTCTCGTATTTTCCAGTAGCGGATTTGGACTAATATAAATAGCCGACGTATCAGCGCCGAGTTTAGTTTAATGTAGAACATTGTATTGAAAAGTTAAAGTATAAGAAATAAATTAGAATTGTTAGTTAGTGTCTAAATATTACATAAATTAAATAGTACGTCTGAAATAAATTGTAAGTAGTGTGTTTTTAAATAAATAAACTTTAAATAAATTAGACTTTCGTCACACTATGTTAAAAAAAATTTTTTAATCTATAAAATAATAATTTTACTGAACCTAATTCATAATTACTTTTGTTTAACAGTTAATCAAATAATATCTAAGATGTATTTTTTTTATTTTAGCTTTCTAAAAATTTTAGCGCACAAGAGCCAGTTTTCTGATTAAAAATAATTTTTAAAACATAAAAAAAGTCATCAGTATTAGTTTAATAAAATAAAAGTCCTAATTTCATACATTTGCAATTTTAAGTTTGAATATCTTCAGAACAGCTCACTCTATGAAAAAAATATAATAGAACTTTTAGTAGAGCGCTCAATTTCCTACCAAAATAATTTTTTCACTTTATCTTTACAATGCTTAAATGTCAAGCTACAAAAATAAGAATGAAGAAAACATTTTTTTCCATGTTATTTAGATGGAAAATGGAAATTTAGGAACAGGCACCACTAAATGATAATATTAAGAGCTCAAATTTTTAGAGGCTTCTTTCTCAAAAATGAAACACCCTATTGTTCACAGATAAGAATAGTCAAATTTGCAATTTCCACTTGTATCTTTGGGTTGTGTCGAAATACGAGAAATATGATTTTTAAAAAAGAATTTGAATTAAAATTTCGTTTTACTGTATAAGACGCTACCAATAGTGTATCAGTAAGTCAGTATTTTTTTTAGAATTCTATATCCCTATAAAGAATTAAAGACCAATAGAAATTCACTCATTCTGTATATAGAATTATTATTTATTATTAAAAGTAATATTTGCTATACATTATTATGTTAGTTATAATAAAATAAGACAGACCTAAGCTTTACATTTTTTTTTCTCGAAAGTCAATAAATTTTTATGACCTTTCTAAATGTCCACCGGAATTCCAGAATATAAATATAAAATTTTGGAAGGTTCAGAAACTTCTTTTACGAATTTAAATGGGGGTAGTAACCCTTTTCTTCAAAAAAATTTTATATTCTGACAAAGTATTAGATTTTCCCGACAAAATCCTTTGTTTGCAAGGCAGTAACAATTGAGAAACGCGTTTGCCGGGAAACTCGAACCAGTGACCGGAAATTATTAATAAGATATCCCATTCCGGTCTATAATATTCCTGCAGGAGAAACCATAGACCCTTTTTAATCTAATTGAGGCCCTTTATTTCATGTTATCCCCAAGTGACGCCATACAATTGGCATATATTACGGTTGAAGAAGTAAAAGAAGTAATTCTATCATGCGATAATGTGACTTCCTTGTACGTGATTTTACACGTGGCAAGAAACTGATTCTCGGATTTTTAAGGATGTTTTTAGCTCCATAAGTTTTAATACATTTCCGGAAATGATATGAATTTAAATTTACGGCCAACATCATATCATACGAAAATAAAGTTTCAACAAGTGCAATACGGACAATCCACTCAAGTTGTAGAGTACATTTTTTCTACAATTCAGTAAAAAATTTCTACAAAATTTTAAAAATTATTTTAGAATTTAGAATAAAATAAATATTTTAAAGATAATTATAACAAAAATTTGAAATTATGAATTTTACCAAAAATAAATAAAATAAAAAACAAAAAAGTACCTTCTGTCAGGATTTAAATCCCGATCATTGGAATGGGAATACTTTACTATATTTGAAGGGGTCATTTGAGAAACAGCACATGTCTTTTAAAAATAAGAGATACTGAAAATCTCAAAATAAAGTTCAAAAAAATACTGTTGTTTAAAGCTTTTCTATTTCGGGTGTCCAAGAAAAATAATAATCTTATTTTTGGTATCACTAGAGAAGAAGAAATATTAAACGTTACGAAAGTGATTGAAGAAGTAAATTCATATTGTGACGAAAGTCTAATTTATTTAAAGTTTTTTATTTTTAAAAACACTATTTACAATTTATTTCAGACATACTATTTAATTTATATAATATTTGAACACTAACTAACAATTCTAATTTATTTCTTACACTTTTACTTTTCAATACAACGTTCTATATTAAACTAACTCGGCGCTAATACGCCGGCTATTTATATTAGTTCAACGCCGCTACTGCAAAATGCTAGAAGCTTCCGACAGTCGACTCGAACATCCAGCTGCAGGCACCTCGTCGTTTCTTGTTCATTCTAGAAACGGTCCGATTGTTTCCACACGTCATCGTTGCTCCGATAACGAGTTGGTTGCGTGCGTAGACAGAGTCGGACTTAATAATTTCATAACAATATTTAATATTAGAGTTAAAGGTAACTGATTTAAAAGATATTCACTGTTTGGGAAAAACAAGGAACTATCCAATAAAATTAGAATTTTTATCTAATTTAAAAAAGGGGAAAGTATTTTCAAATATTAAAAATCTTAGAGGAAAAAGTATTGGTATTACTCACGACCTCACAATCATACAAAAAAATAGAACAAAAAAACTCTAAGATCCCACCTATCTGAAGCAAGAAAAAATAGGAAATATATTTGTTATATTAAAAACGGCTTACTCTTCCTTAACGGTACCTACTATAGAAAAGACGAACTTGCACAAATTGAGGATCTAAACCATAAACAATCACAATTACTTCCAGAAAACTGTAACAACCACACAGCATAATCAAATTGTAGAAAAAACTTAGCTTCCATCAAACAACACGCATCGTCTAAAAAACCATCAAAGCTAATAAAAGATACACCTATGAAAAATTTGAGGAAAGAAAATAAGTTTAAGGAAAAAAATAAAGAAAAACACGCTGGATTGGTCACTAGAAAAAATCTGTAGTTGAACAATTTTTAACCTGCACGATATATTAACTAGTTTTTATTTATTTTTTTTTTATTTACTAATTTTAGATTTAATAACGACCCTCTGTCCAATCGAAATTTAATATAATTATTACACACTTCTATTTTTGTAATTTAAATTTTATTATACATTTTTATCACATCTATTTAAATATTACGATTAAACTATTGTAGCATGGATAAATATATTAAGGATTTTACTATTAATAAGGTTAAAATACTTAGTGCTAAATCTATAACTGAGGTAAATAACATTTTATCAAACACCACGCAAAACTTGAAGGTATATCATATGAACATTAGGAGCATGAATATGAAATAATGCAGGAATGTTGCTTGGAAGTATACAATAGTGCTAATATTAATAATGCATCAATCCTAAGAAGACAGAGATATTCCTTTTCGCAAGGAAAAAGTTGAAAATGAAATTAAAACCTCCAGAACTCCTAAACATAAAACTAAACTTTGTAACAGAGGTGAAGTACTTAGGTCTTACCTTTGACAGCAAGTTAACATGAAACTCGCATTTAGAAAACAGAGTTAAAAGAGCATACATTGCTTATGAACAATGCCGCCGAACCGTGAGGCGCACCTGGGATTTCTCCACCAGAGTCGTCGCATGGACTTACACGGCTCTTATAAGACCTATGCTAACATACAATGCAGTTGTCTGGATACCGAAAACCCAAAAGAACAGCATATATCAACATAACAGGAGACATGAAAACAACATCGACTAGGGCCATGGAAGTCATTCTTAGTCTCACTCCCCTTGATATTTACATCAATAAGGTTGCTCTGACGACAATGACATGCCTCCGCACTGTCGGAATAGAACCTGATGTAGGATCTGGTGAGGCGAGACGTCACTTTTGGCAGGAGGCGCTTGATACGCTCCCCTGCTTCTAGCAAACATGGAAATATATTTTTCATAAGCCATGTAAAGTTATAATAGAACAAATAGAAGAGCCAGAAGTGCCAGGTACGATTCGTATCTACACTGACGGTTCTATAAACAAATCAAGGCTCAAGATGTGAAATATACTCCAGATTCTTAAAAACATAAAATGGGCTGTGAGAAATAGTGCCAGCGTAGTTCAAACAGAGCTAACGAAGATTCTCATAGCAGCAAATGAAATAACCAGAAACAATATCACTGGAAGTAAACATGCTCATCTATACAGATAGCAGACAAGCACTACTCACCCTGAACAGATCACGAACTTATTCAGGGTTAGTTCTAGAACGTCACGAAGCTTTGGCCGAAGTATCCATCAACAAGGTGGTCACCTTAAGATGGATTAAAGGTCACGCCACATCGAAAGGTAACCGTCTTGCTAATTCACTAGCCAAGAAAGCAGCCAACCAAATACTTTTTGGACCTGACCCTTCTATTGGCCTGACAAAATCGGCAGTGACAGACCTAATCAAAGAACATTCCCTTGTAAAATTTAAGGAAAGATGGGATTAAACAAGAAACTGCAGAGTTGCCAGGGAGCTCTTAACGCAGCAAACAAATACTTGACTATGACTAGACAGAATCTGCGCTTAGTCACAGGCATTCTGACTGGTCATTGACAAGTACGAAAGCACCTCCATATCATGGGGCTGTCAGAATCTGCACTCTGCAGAGGGTGTAAACAAGAAGATGAGACCATCGAGCATATCCTTTCCGTTTGCTCGACGCTCTCATTTATTAAAAGATTTGTGTTTGGCGAGTATCGGCTAAGAGAAGCACCTCTTGGCGACGTTATCAACTACATTAAATCTGTAGGCTGGCTCACGAGCAAGGAGGTGCCTATCTTCTCAGAAGGATGCACAATGGGCCTAGTGAGGCCTAAGTGCCGTAGGGTAACCCACCCTCCACATATTACAGATACAGAATAAGGCAACGAAACATTTTGTAAACAAAATAAACGATATAAAAATCAATTGTAAAAAAACATTTTCTGTTAAAATTTCCAATAAAAAAAAAAGAAAACATGGATAAGTAACGGGTTGGTAAATTCAATAAATCATAAAAATAACTTATATAAAAAAATGAGGAAATATCCCACAGAGGACAATATAAATATTTACAAAAGATATAGAAACTATTTAAATAGCTTAATAAAAACTACCAAACAAAAATACTACCAATCTGAAATTTTGAAAAATAGTAAAAGTTCTTCTGATTTGCGGAAATACGCAAATGAAATTATGCATAAAACTAAAAATAACAAAACTGAAATATTAAAATTATCTATAAATGAAAAAAAAAAAAAAATAATGCAACAAACTATTGTAAAATAAAGTGCAACAATTTAGTAATATTGGAAAAAAATAGTAAAAACAACTTTAGTAAACTCTATATTCGTTTCAGAAACAAATATAAATGAAATAAAATCGTTCATAGCTAAACTAACAAATAAAAGAGCTCCCGGACTTGATAATATATTAACAGAAATGTTAAAGATTCTTGTAAATAGTTTTGCAGAACCTTTGGCTTATTTAATTAACCAGTTATTTGAAACAGGAGTCTTCTCAGAATGTCTTAAGATATGCCTAGTCAAACCACTATATAAAAAAGGTAGTTAAGTAGAATATAAATAATTACAGGCCGATTTTCTTAACATCTAGTATTTCAAAAATTTTGAAGCTGGTTATAAAAGACAGGATATTAAAGTTTATAAATAAATACAACATAATTTCAAAAAATCAATTTGGTTTTATTAAAGATAGATCTACCCAGGATGCCGTTGTATATATAACATCTAAAATTAATAATTTTATTGATAAATCGCGCCCAAGCCTAGCAAAATTTATTGACCTGGCTAAAGCCTTTGACACGGTGTGTCATAGGAAACTTCTGCATGTTATGGAAAATTTAGGATTTAGAGGTGTATCCTATAAACTACTTGAGAGTTATCTTACTAATAGAAAAAAAATAGTTCAAATAGATAAAATAACTACCAACTCTCTTCCTATAACATATGGACTACCCCGAGGTACAGTTTTAGGGCCACTACTCGTTATTCTCTATTTAAATGACATTTTCAAATTAGACTTGAGGGGAGAAATAGAAGTTTTGCTGATGACACAGCAGTTATTTATAACGATGCAAATTAGCCCTCCCTCCCAAAGGTTGCCAAAAATGGGATACCTACGGTTTCAAAAATTATAAAAGCAAAAGTTTTCATATTTAGTGGTTCATATTTTGACATATTTAAAAACGACGTGTTTGGAATGTTATAATTTAAGATGATAATTGAAAATTTAAAAATAATAGTATTATTTTGCACACAAAAAATAGTGATTATTTCCCATTTTACCTGCATAGTGCGGGTAAAATGGGAACTATAGTAGAGGTAAAATGGAATGAAAAAATTAATGTTAAAAATGGTGAAAAATGTTTTAATACAAAAAGTAGGTAAATCAAAAGTAATTTGTGTAATGTAATAAGAACAAATTTTAAAATGTCAGTTGCGACATAAATAGCAAACAAAGAAATCTTCATAATCTTCGACTCCTGCACAGGTATCATGTTCCCAATTTTTACAACTAACACATTGTATCAATCCTTCGCATTAACTTTTTTATTTCTTTCCTTTAAAGAGTTTTCTAATTCTTTCTTGTAAGGGGTGCTCGTAAGAATGGCAGCTTTTTCTTTTTTTTTGTAGTTTTTCAAATATCAAGCTTATAAACTTTGGGATAAGGAGCAATTTGTTCAGGACTTATCAAAGTTATACCTTTGCTCGTGGATGGCATATCATGTAAAGCACTTCTTTTGGCAACCTCGGAACATTTCTTTGGAAGAGCCATTATTTGTTTAGGTAGAGATTCTCTATTAGGGTCATTTTTGGATGTAGTTTCTCTATTAGTTTCAATTTCGCGTGTACCTTCCAAATTAGCGTTAGGTTCGGGTGTATCATCTTCGGAATCGGAAGAAGATGGTTCGACATCATCCTGTTCTTGTGGTTTGTCTGTTGGATGTGTTGCAATAAACATATCCTCGGTAAATACAGTGCGTTTTACTGTGTACAGTCCAGTTTTCCAAATCAATTAATAGCATTTATCGGAGTAGAAGCACGAAGATATGCTCTGCCAAATAAAAGAGGAACTTCGCTTACAGTGATGCATCGCCCTGGGTGATTTTTAAGCCAAATCTCCATTTTTAGTGAATAAAAGGTGCTTAGAAGGGCATAAATGACACGTCCAAAGGCTGGAGTCGATGACTACAGTGTGGTGGGAGGCATAAAATTGTGACACCATTTTCTCTTGCTTTATCTATGATAGAAATATTTTACGTATGTGTTTTATGACCATCGAGAATAAGTAATGCTGGATTACTTCTTGATGCTTGTATGTGAGAGAAAATTATTAAACCATTTATAAAATAGATCCAATTGCATCCAACCAGATTTTTGAGCAACTGTTAATGTTCCTGGAGGAACACCCTCAAGAAACTGTGGCTTCGTACGAACTCTAGGAATGATTAACATAGGCGGGACAAATATTTCACTTGCACTCATGCAAATTACGGCTGTAAACAGCTCCCCACGTTCGGCAGACGTCAGGGTACCCACTTGTTTCTGACCTCAAAGTGCAATAACTTTTAAAGGACGACCCTGAACTGTCGTTATGCCTGTTTCATTTAAATTGAAGACCCTGGCCGGAGGAAAGTTAATTTTTTTTTTTGAAGAGGCTCAAGAATATTGAAAAATGATGACACTGCTTCTTTGTTAAAACCCCTAGCTTCAGGTAATCAAATTGACAGATTATGTCGTTTTAAAAAAGAACGAAGCCAATGCCATCCATCTATTTGTTTTGAGTTATTGAAGTAGTGAACAATATTATTTTTTATAGCAAGCTGATAAGCAAGGTTTCTTAGACCTCTTGTTGTTAATCCAAACAGCATACTTTCCATGTTCTTAATATACTCGACTAAGTGTTGTTCCAATTCAATTGGAAATGTACCTTTCTACTCCCAAGCGATTTAGAAGAACCAGTGGCATGTTTGTTCTTCTCCTTAAATCTCCTCTCTAAAGTAGATTTTGGCACTCCATACTTTTTTGCAGCTTTTAAATACTTACAAGTGCCGGTTCCTAAGGCCTCTAAAGCTTTAGCCATTGACTCCTCGGACCACGATTGCCGATCAGTCTTTCTTTTGTAAACGTGTGGCATCTAAAAAAATAGAATAAAATAAACTACGCTCATTTGATTTAGGTAAAACGGGATACCCCATTTTACCCACAATACTAATTTCCCATTTTACCCACACCTATTTTAAAATATTTAAACTAACCTCAAATTTTTGTTGTCACTTTTTAAGCAAATGCTTGAAGAACCATGAAAACCAAGACCATACTCTACACAAACATCACCGGAAACGATTGATATATTACTCCTTCTAGCTTTCAGGTATTAAGATATAACATTAAAAATGTACAATTCCGGCATAAAAAAATGTCGTTAGCCTTTACCCTAGCGACGCGCACAATTTATGCACGCAAAAAGTACTACTTTACGCATAACCGATGGAAAAATAAATATTTGTTCAACTGGCCGGAAGACCTTAACTAAAAGTAACAAAACTGGATGTCAGAAAATGCTTGCAAAGGAAAAAAGCCAAAGAGCGCAAAACCATCGACGCCCAAATTGACTTTCAATTTCACAGTTCTCGTGAGCGCTCCCTCCGTATACAGTATAACTTAAATCCAACTACAAACAGAGAGCAAAAAAGCAACGTCCCACTTTTGCAGTAACAGGAACGCTATCAAATAAGAAATATAAAATTTCTAAAGAATACTCCAACCAACATAAAGCAGTAAATTGCAATATACTCTAAAAATAAGGAAATTTTACGAACCATATTTAAACGCGATAGTATAAAAGTAAACTCAGTAAAATTCGACTACACAAACTTAATTCGTGAAGTCTATAAAATAACAAGAAAGCTCGTGTAACATATTTATACAAATCGTCAAATCGATGTTAAACAACGGAAACGAGAACACCATTTCCCGTGTCAAACAGTCACAGTTTCAACAGGTTTTCGTTTGGCTGCAATATGCATTGATCCGTTGTTGCCGTTGTTAGAAAAGTGCTAAAACCCTAAATAAAAATAAACCGACATTGTGAACAGTCTCGGCCTTAATGTAGAACTGCAACCGTATTTTGTTTTATGGTCCAAATTTATGGATATCGTAAAAGCAGATAGCCGAGTAAATTACATTGAGATTGAAACTTTGTGTGATAGCATTTCTACAAATTTTGTATTTGCCCCAAGAACTGTACCTAAATTCGTTAGTATTACTGCCATCACGACCACTTTAGAATTCTCTTTTTAATGGTTATTCATATATACAGGTTATTTCTATTATATTAACTTCAGTAGGTAGGTGTGGGATACTTCAAAATTAATGGGTCTAACCATAGATACCGCATCGTGAAAAAAATTTGACCCCCAATATGATGGACACCATGATGCCTGAATTTTAAGTTGGCACTACTGACAAGGTAAAATCGGCGCAAGTTTAGTTATTACCTTAAGATCGGCATTCGACGTTATGATATGTTGCTTATTTTGTTTTTCTAGTAAATGTTTTGTTTAAAACATTTTTTATTTTAATTGTTTAGTTGTTTTATTTTAATAAAAAATATTTGTAGTTTGGTGTTACATTTTTAAAGGATTTCCAAAATGTCTTGTTGTTTTATACCTGTATGCAACAATGAATCTTACAGTAAAAGATACAAGGAAGGAATAACATTTCATGTGTAACTTTTACAAATATTTGTGTATTTACAAAATCAAATAATTTGTACGTTTTGTTGTAGCTTACCAAAAGATTTTAGGAAAGAATGGCTGATAGCCATAGGGAGACCGTCGGATCATTTGGTGACGTTAGTATAAGCCTAGAAAATTAGAGGTATACTGGCTGAAACCGTAAATGTGTTATTGGCTCCTTGTTAGTGACCTCTCCAGTTGTACAATTTTTCTAACACAAATTCCATGATCCTTAGAACTTGGCTGCACCGTACTGATGAAGACCAATAGTCAGAAAAACATGTCGACCGTTACTTTTTTCTTATTTGGAAAATGCCCACTGTTGTTATTATCTTGATATAACTTTTTTTGTTGATATTTTTTTAGAATATGGTTCTGTCTTATTTTATTTGCCCTTTATAGGTTACTTGTGTTTATTTAAATTATTTAGGTACAACTTACTTAATTTATGCCATTCTAATTTAGTTATAATCAAATACTTTTACAATAGGGCTTTTGTATTATATCGCATCTTTAATAGGCCATTTGCACCGCTAGTTGTTAAGAATTAAGTGAAGCTTAAAGTGACAGTGTTAATGAAAAAATGTCATTTTAGGCTTGGCTTATTTCTTAACGACTAGCCGTGCAAATGGACCTATGGTCCATTATTCATTGTAATGAACTCCTTGGATTTATATAGCTTATAAAAATTACAAACTGGTGACATTAATTTAAGACTTTGAATTTATATTGTTAAACTAGACCTTTAGATATATTTGATGAAATAACTTACAAAACAAATTTTGAATTTGTTTCGCATTAAAAAAAACTAGAAAATATAGCAATTTGTGTAAAGAAACATCAGTATGTACAATATAATATTTAAAAGTATGACTAAATCAAACGGCAATTAATAGACCAATGTAGTTATTGTGTACTTTTTAACATTTTTCTTTGCAATTGCATTTATTTATCTATCTCCTGGATAATATTTAACAACATCATCAAAGTTTTAATAATAATCCTTGAATGGTTATTAGCTTATGCTTAATTGAATATATTTATGTTCATGTTTCGGATGACCAAGAGCAAATGGATGCTATCTCGTATATAAAGAGTTCTAAGGCTTTGGATAAAGTTGATCATAGGAACATGGTCTTATGATTGTTTATCTTAGGTTTTTCTAGTGGGGTTATTTTTAATTACAAACCATATTTTTAATTACTTGTTTGTTCCAATTGTCACAACAGAATATTATATGGAACACTTTAATGGTATATTTAGGATATTAAAAAAACACAAAAGGAGAGTTATGAAATATATAAAATATAGTTTTTAAAATGGATCTAATTTACAATGACAGAGGTTTAAATAACAATACAGATAACATCTAATGTTATTAAAAAAAAAATGTTTTTTTTTCTTGGGTGAATGAAGTCACATTTCTAATTATTAATTTAATTTATGAAAGGACAATTGTTGGCAAATTATTACTAATATTACCACCCCATTTATTAATTGTTATTAAACAACATGAGTGTAAACTCAATATAGATATATGATATATCATATTAGGTACTTCAATTTTTTAACCTTTCTTGGTGATAGTGATGCCGTTAGACAAGACGAGAGAATGACCTTTCTCGTCTCGTCTCGTAGGTCGAGAGAAAACTGTTCTCTCGTCTCGACGAGAAGGCGCTTCTCTCGCTCGAGAGAGCCCTTCTCTCGTCTTGTAAGATAAAAACAAGGAATTTTTTAAGAAATTTGCGCGTTAGTACCCAAATTTAGCAATAAGAAACACTTATGTCTCTCTGTCTGTGCGTCTGTCACAGTCGTTTTACAATTGAAATTTGAAGTAATAAGTGGCCCAGATTAGGCGTTAACTAAAAACGAAAATACTTTGTCTTGTAAGTCAGTTGGGGAGGGAGGAAGAGGTTAAATTGGAAGTTAGAATTTTTCTAATGCAAGGAGATAGAGACATAAAACAAACACGATGTGAAATTAAAGAAACGTTATGATGTTTTTGTTATAATAAGTTGCACTTTACCTGATACGGAAAATAGAGGGCGTTACTGTCTTTAAATTTTCTACTGGAAAGTAATGTCATGTAATTCCTCATTTGAAAGATATTTTGATTATATTTACGTCCAAGCAAACAATTTCTTTTATTTTTACAAAAATTACCTACATTCCTAGTAATCCTCGTGTGCCGCAATAATCCTAGAAATGTTAGATAATGTTAAAAGAGAATTTTTTAATAAGCTTTTTTTTAACACGTCAAGTGGTTTTTAAATCACCTTTGATATTCTTAATTTATAGAAGAAGCGTTTCCTTAGTAATAAACAGTAATTTTTAATACGAGAGTTATTAAGAATGTAACTTATTAGTAAAGGACCAGAACATGTCTGCATAAGAACAAAGTACCAGCTACAAAAAATTGCCATTTGTGCACTGTTAAATTCCCCTAACAGTAAAAATGACTTAAATTTATAAAAGATACTGACATTTACTTTGTACTACCAAAATGTTAATTATCCATTGTATACTATTGTAAAAAAACAGTATTTATAAGGTATTATACCTCCGGTAATGATCCTTTGAGGTTTAAGCGATAAATAAAAAAAAAAGAATTTAACCTACTACATGAATTTATTTAATGTAATTTCTGTAAAAACATAAAAACCTAAATCTGTTTACATGAACGTAAAAATATAGAAATATCTTTCAAATGAGGTATTACATGACCCTACTTTCCATTAGAAAATTTAAAGCTAGTAACTTCTGCTATCTTACGTATCTCAAGTAAAGTGCATCTCGTTATAACAAAAATATAATATCTCTTGAGTTTTACCTCGTTTTTGTTTTGTCATTGTCTTTTTTCAATTTTCGTCTTCACTGTATATAATACATTCGTTTGTATTACCATTTCTTTGACAGATTTTCAAATCTAATAAGTTAAAATTTTAAGTTACGATAAGCAATTGAAAATTTCAAATAAGCAAAGAGAAAATTGTTCAAGAGAAACGAAAAATTCTTGTCAAAAGATGATACTCTCTCGTCTCGTCTCGAATCTGTTTTCGAGAGAAAATGTCTCTCTTGTCTCGTTCGAGACGAGACAAGATGAGAGACGAGAATCTCTCGTCTCGCGGCATCACTACTTTGTGAGATTTTATTTATTCATTTAAAGAACTATATCTTTTGCCAAAGAAATGGTATGAAAATCGTAATTTTTAAAAACCGTTACGATACTTTACATATATTTGTCTATGGATTTATTATTTAAAAGTATTGAAATTGGGAGTTTCAATATATTTAAGGCACGAATGGAAAATTTTTGATTAAATTTCTCTTAAATATTAGTTCCGTTCTAAGTAGGTACCTATTAGTTTGTATGTATTATATACTTTATTTTATTACATGTATTAACTGATAAGAAATACACTTATATAGTGAATAAATTGATTAAGGCAGTATGTAATTAAAATAAGTTTCTCTAAAGATTAAATTGTTAAAACAATTTTTCACATCTATTGTTTATCAATTTGTTTAATTTAGTTCTGGCTTATTGAGTAAGTTATTTCATATAAATATGCGATACTTATAAAATAAAATCGTTTTATTTGTTTAGTTAATGAAAACAAAAATATTTTGTTTTTTATTAAAAAGAAGTTTGCAAATTATTCAAAATATAATTACCTACACCAAAAAAAGATTAATAGAACCAGTTAGTCTTATTCACATTTTCTATATATTTATAGGTACTCTTTAAATAACTTTCAATACTTTCGAAATCTGTGGCTTTTATTAATCTCAATATAACAAATAATAAGAGGTTTTCTCAAAAAATTTTAAAAATAAAATCGAGACGCCTATAGTTAATGCATTGCTGTATGTATATCCCTGAGTTTTATATATAGGAGCAATACTGCTTCTCCACACTGGCAGTATTTTTTTGCATCTCACAAGATTATATTTATTAAAAAACCAAGTAATTGTTTCGGGTCTATTGCTGTGCTCTTTTTCAACATTCCCAAAGCTTTTTTTTTGCTAATTGAATCTGCCATAGCGACAACTGCATTTGTTGTTTCCACTAGTTTTTTATCAACCTTTTAAAATAACTTCTATATATTTACGTTTTGCAACGTTCCGTATTCCCCAATTTCTCTATAATAGTCCTGTGTCTTTGGTTAGTTTTAATAGTTTCCCTACCAAGTGTTACTGGGGCGTCCTTTCCGGTTCTAGGCCGAAAAGAATGTAACGTCGCCTAGTAAGAGCTTCGCATTCGATAATCACATGGTATGAGGTTTCTTCCTCTTCCATGCAGAGTCTACACGTAGTGGGATCATTGTGTAATCCCATTACATGAAGGTGTTTCACAATGGTGGATATCTGAGGCCTTGCGAGTTGTAGTACCTCAGTGCCAGTGAATTTGGTGTCTTGTGGTTTTCCACTTGTTCACTGCCTGTCGAGCAGAGGTTTTGCATATCCCAAATACAGGTTCTGTTCCTGTGAATGGTAGATCTGATCCCTCTTTGGCGAGTTTATCAGCCTTTTCATTTCCTTGGATACCTTTGTGCCCTAGTACCCACGCTAGTTTTACCTTGTTGTGAGTTGCCAGATTATTTAGTATTCCAAAGCAGTTCCAGACAAGCCCTGTAGAGCCCACAAATATGCGGAGCCAGCATTTCTATTGTCTGTTGCAAAAGCACAGGTAGTATCCCATCTGGTCCCGGTGATTTGTATGGATTGAAAGTACGTATTGCCCATGTTACTTTCTCTGTTGTAACTACTCGTTTAGCAATTTCCCACTTTTGGCTGGAGACCCTTTTTTGAGAGTTCCAGTTCGTGTGAGTTTGGTTTGCTGCATTCGAGTTTGTTGTGCAATCAGCAAATTAGACTTTAAGAAGTAGTTCTAATATTTCCATTCCAGTTTTAATGTATTCCCTTGTTTGGGTTTTTAAAGTCCCCACAGGTTTTATTGGATCTTTTGCTAGAATGCTAGAATGTGGTGCATCCTTTAGTTGTATTTTCAATTTCCTGAGAGAATGTTCTCCATGAATCCCTCTTAGATTTCCTAAGAGTTTTGTGATACTCTGTGTTTTGGTGTATTCCCCCCACTCATTCGTCTTTTTAGCCTTATTAAAAAGTTTACGTGTTGTCCTTCTGAGTTTGGCGAGTTGGGTGTTCCACCAGCTGACCAGTTCACCTCCCTAGAAGTTTTCCTGTTCTTTGACGAGCAGTTATTGTGATATGATGTTATAATTGCGTCCCGTAGTTGTTCTGCAACTTCATCTATATTATTTTTAGTATTAAGAATTATTTTAACGTTTTTTAACACTACCCCCAGCTCCACTCCATATCCAAACCAATCGGTTTTATGTGAGTCTCGGTATACATCTCCTGGTTAATCGACGCTGCTGATTTCCATGAGATTATGCCGATGGTCTGAGAGCAAAGGTTCTCTAGACACGTACCACTTGCCAATGTGATTTGAAACGAAGGAAGAACCAAGGGTAATATTAATAACCTCGCTCGGTCTACTGGTTACAAAAGTAGGTTCGTTTCCACGATTCAGTATTTCCAGGTTAGTGGTTTAAATGAATTTAAGTAAAGACTCACTTCTTTTGTTGTCCTTGCTGCCCCATGTTATATGGTGTGAATTTGCGTCATCAGCAATGAGTACCTGCAGGTTTTCGGTTCTACAGGTATCTGCTAAATCCCTCAGCTTATCTGTTGGTGAAGGGCTGGGCGAGTCATAGGGAAGGTATGCAGAGGTTAAAAATAAGTGGCCTCTTGTTGCCTGCTATGTTTATTTCCATCCTGACTGCTACTAGGTCTTTAAAACAGAAATCTTGTAAGTTGAGGATGTCTAGACCATTTCGTATGTATATGCAAGCCCTAGTATTTCCACATTGGGTATTATATATTATTTACCTTTGGTTTGTCCAAGCCCCATCACATACCCTTTGTAGATCCAGGGTTCTTGTATTAGGGCTACGTCTATGTCCTCCCTGATAATGGAACGTGCAAGGATTGCGGAGGCGGCCTTGCAGTGTCTTAGATTAGCTTGCACTATTCTGAGCATCTAAAGGTTCTTCATTCCCCTACCTTTGCAGAGAGCCGTTGTCAATCAACAGTACAATGGTTTAACCGTTGTCTTTCACTTGCCTGTGAATGACTTACTACTGTTCCGTTTGGAGCCCTTGGTTTTGGGTTTTAAGGAACGCAAGTACCTTCGTTGTTTCCATGTTCTGCATGGGTTTGGGTATTCAGGCCACAACTTTGTTGGTTCAAACGATCTCGCTAGAGGGTTTTACCATAAGCTGTGCTCCCTGCCATGGTTGGAGCTGGGGGATTATTTTGGAGAGCCAGGTTTTAGCGGTCTCATTAGCACAAATCAAGAAGAGAGCTCCGTCATGGAAATATTCCTTCTTGAACTGTGGTCCTGATCCCGGCCCACTCGTTAAAATTTCTACCATGACTTTTTCCTAAGTCAGATTCGCTTATTCCTCAGTCAGTTTTTCCTTGGGAAATTTTTTAGATACTACCGCCATTTTCATGGGTGTTAGTGCATCTTTATAGGACAAGCCTTCTTCTACCGCTTGCGCTGCAGATGTAGTTGCCCTTGCTCTATCAGATCCAAAAAATGCATGATAGCACAGTTTTTATGGCAAAGGTCTAATTTTTATATAATATTGCTATCAGTTTTTCTAAAAATATCTTGTTACCGAAGTTACCTAATTACAAAGTTTAAGTTTTTATTGTCATGTTATAATATAAATGGATGATCGGTTAACAATCACATCCTTTTAAATAGTTCATTTGAAATTGAATTTAGGTATTGTCTCTATATTGCTCAACAGAAACAGATGGTTTACTTGTAAATTGAATTATATTACATAAATCTCATTGAATTTCTTTATAATTCTCACGTAAAAATAACATTTCAAGATCGAGAAAATTTATAAAACCGGGCCTGTCTGAAGAGATCTAGGAAAATCAAATAGGTTTGTCAAAGCTTTGTTTCTGAATTGAAATTAGAAATTGTGCGTCTCACTCACTTATAACTAATAACAAAGTGCAGATTATCGGTGTTCACCTATTACAGAACACAAAAACTAAAAATCAGTATAGCCAAAACATAATCTACCTATCATGGCAGGTGGCATGAATGGGGTATCTACACTTTCTAGGTCTAACATCTCTTATTACATTGACACGTAGTTAAGATTTATAATACACACAATTGTTATAAGTTACTATAATGTACACACACATAAAATATCTCAACCTTCCTACTATAACGTAGGTATGGGAGTCGTTGGCTCTCACACTATTAGATTAAAATATAAAAAATAATATAAATTATTGATAAAAATTTAAAATTAAAAATAATAAATTACGATTATCTGAAACTATTTTTTCTGTCCAGAAGCCCAGACTTGGTCAAATTAGATAGAGTGGCAGACCCTGTATACTTTCCACAATTTATAAATATTCTACATGCAATTACTAATGAGCGACGTACTTGAAACACATAGAAAGGGAGTCAGTCCTATTTGTAACCTCTTTAACATCAATTAAATGCAACTTAGTGTAAATAGTTTCAAATACTGGAGCAATCAAACGGAAAGATGAATCCGGATAGATCGGCGTTAAACTCCGGCGATGAAGTTGGCATTCGCTTGATGTTCAAAGTCGTAGCTGATTAATAGCTAGTGAAGATGATTTATAAGCCGAAGTTCCAGAAAGCGACTCTGTGTGCGTGTCGGTAGTTAACTAGTGTCACCAGTCAATTAAACAAACTAATGGTGATGAAGCGCATACATCCATCACTTACGTTTATTCTCCGTCAAGGTAAATGTATAGGCGATAATCTTCGAATTACTACCGGAGCTAAGCAGGAGTGATTATACCTCTGTGCTCCGGATCAGCAAACGCAGCGCTATTCAATCTCCGTTTCACTACCACCCTCTATCTCATTCATATACAATAGTTAATCAAAAATATGGATTGCGGCTAACTTATTGTTTCCGGATGTTGGTTCTAAAAGACAAAATGTTGGTGAAAACGGTTCAACGATATTAACCGGAAATGTAATAAGACTACAGTTTTAAGAGGAATTGCTCTAAACACTTTAGAGGAAATTTATTTTACAATTCTTCTCTTATATTCTCACCTCAAAATATAGAAATAACTGCGTTCGTAAGGTGAATGTACAGGGTTATTCATTATAAATTACCCACCCCTTAGCATCGTTATTATTGCCTATAGAAAAAAAAGTTTTAAATAAAAGTTGTGTGGTTATGACTAAATTTCGTTAAAATGCTATTAAAAATGCAGTAGCGTACAGATTTTAGGGGATACGCAGTAATAATCTTTTTTTATTAATGGGATACCCTGTATATTATTTATTTTTTGAAATGGTCCTGTCTTTCTGATTTTAAAAATATGTATATTACCCCCACTGTATGCCGTTTTTTAGGTAATAAACGTCAAGTATCTTAGTTAAACTTACCCACCCCTTATTATCCTTATTATTGCCTATAGATAAAAAGTATTGAATAAAAGTTGTGTGGTTATGACTAAATTTTGTTAAAATGCTATAAAAGATACAGTACCCTGCAGATTTCAAAGAATACGAAATATTTTTTTTTAAAATGGTATACCCTATATATTATTTAATTTTTGGAATGATCCTTTCTTTCTGATTTTAAAAACATTTATGTTACCCCTACCGTATGCCGTTTTTGAGGTATTAAACGTCAAATATCTTAGTTAAACCAATATATGAAAAAGCATTATTAAAATAAGCTATGAAAATGACAACTATGATTGACAAGTGACAATTCTTTAATTTAATAAAATTGTTTAGAGTAAGGAAAAATATACAAAATAAAGAACAAAGATTTATTTAGGAAATATAAATAACTTATAAAAGATGTTCGATGTGTCCACCATTATTATTAATGCATAATTGATAACGTCTTCTTATATTTATAATTGCCCTGGCAATGGCTTCATTATTCATATTCAGATTGTTTATTTCAAGTAGAATCCTATCTTTAATGGCTTCAATACTATTATTATCATTATTGCTATTGACAATGTCTTTTATATATCTCCAAACAAATGAATCCATAGGGGTCAAATCCAGACTGTTAGGTGGCCATTTGATAGTTCCATTATTCCCTATCCATACTGGGAATACGTTATAAAAATTATCTCTAACGGGTGCGACACTATGCGGAGTTGCTCCATCTTGCATCCAAATCATATGATCTAGTTCGTCTTCCGGAAAATTCTGTAAAAGAATATCTTCTGCTTCTGGAATAAGTATTTCCAGATAGGTAACTCCAGTTAAATTATAATCGTAATATATAGGCCCAACTATTTTGTTTCTAAAAATTACACACCAAACGCTAACAGTTTTTTTTTCCTGATTTTTTTATTTGTTTTACCAATCTTTTTATGTTGTGCTTGTTTTCCCACGACCTTCGATTTTTCCTATTAAAAACTCCTGCCGTAGAAAAGGATGATTCATCAGTCCATAATATTTTATTAAAATAATCGGGATCTTCATCCAACTTTTGAATCATCTAGCGACAAAAGTCAAAACTTTTTCTTTTATGATCCTCTGTTAAAATTTGTACGGATAAAATTTTATATGGTCTGTACGTTGAATTTTGAAATAAGTTTTGCCTAATTGATCGACGGCATTATTTATACTACATTTAGAATTTTCTAAAAAAAAAAACAATGTTTCAAAAAAGTCTATACGCGAATAAATATGGATGGGTTTACCTTCGAAATGAAGCAGTATATCTAACTGTTCTTCCTGCTTGAACTACACGGATTTTTCTACTAAAACTAGAAGTATTATTCACCTTCTGGTAAATATTTTTGAACGTATTTTCTGATGGTATTGGACGATTTGGATACAACATTCTATAATCTCTTCGTGCGGCTCGTTTATTTTTGTTATTTTTTATATAACAAGTAAATATTTGGACTTTTTCTTCCTCGCCGTAAACCATTTTATTTAATTAAATAATTCTCACTTGTCAATCATAATAGTTGTCATTTTCATAGCTTACTTTAATAATGTTAGCTTTTCCATATATACAGTTTAACTAAGATATTTGACGTTTAATACTTCAAAAACACCATACGGTAGGGGTAACATATATATATTTTTAAAATCAGAAAAAAAGGATCATTCCAAAAATTAAATAATATACAGGGTATATCATTAAAAATGTTTTCTTTCGTATTCCTTGAAATCTGCACGGTACTGTATCTTTTATAGCATTTTAACAATATTTAGCTATAACCACACAACTTTTATTCAAAACTTTTTTATCTATAGGCAATAATAACGATGATAAGGGTTGGGTAAGTTTAACTAAGATACTTGACGTTTATTACCTAAAAAACGGCATACAGTGGGGGTAATATATATATTTTTAAAATCAGAAAGAAAGGATTATTCTAAAAAATAAATAATATACAGGGTATTCCATTATAAAAAAAAATTATTCCTGCGTATCCCCTAAAATCTGCACGCTACTGCATTTTTAATAGCATTTGAACGAAATTTAGTCATAACCACACAACTTTTATTTAAAACTTTTTTTTCCATAGGCAATAATAACGATGCTAAGGGGTGGGTAATTTATAATGAATAACCCTGTACCTGGAGCTAAAAATTATTGTTACAGAAAAAAATGGCTTTCTATCGCGATTTTTTTCATTTACATTATCGATTCTTTATTTGAATGAAGTAGAAACATAAGCAATTGCATATTTATTAATAAATACAGAGTGTCCCAATGAAAAGTAGCCCATTTCCAGAGCTTACAACTTTTAAACAAATCGTAAAAACGTGCGTTTTTTGCTGGTATGTGTTATTTTGCTATAAGTTTTGCTTTAGTGATACAGAAAATATGTATTACCAATACTGGGTATTTATAAAAAATCTCCTCTTTTAAATTCACCGTAACCAAATTTTATCAAATGGAAACGGGCTACTTTTCATTTAATTTGTTGTATATTCTTCTTTTTCGACTTAAAATTATGTAAAAAAGTAAAACAAATATTATAGCTGTATAACGTTAATGAGTAGATATAAAACAGAAAATAAATTTTATTTTTTAAATATTTTGGGTTAAACAAAGTATTTCAAATATGAGCAGGTTTATAGATAATAGGTGAAAAACAATTATATATATTTAAAGGAAGACCACTTGCGCGTTGGAGTGTGAGATGATGTCAAAAGGATGGCCGGAAATTGGATTGATCCTTCTAAGATGGAAAAAATGGAAAGATTTATAGAAGTTCTGTTCAGCAATATTATTTTAAAAATACGTTATTTAAAATTTTACAGTTTTACACAACACAAAATATGTAAATTAACTTTTTTTTATTTAAATCTATATAAATAAATTACTCGGAATCTGTATTGTATTCGATGTTCAGTGGCAAATTAAATAACATAATTCTCCTATATTGGGTATAAAAATAATCAATGTACCTCTTACCTAATAAATTATGTCTTTGAGAGTCACGATGTACATTTTATCGAGTTATAGATTTAACAATATTGTAAACAGAACTGTCCAATTTATTAATAATCTTATCTAATTCCATTTGCGTGTGACAGAATAGTATATTATGCAACGATCATGTAATGATGGTTATTAATACACGAGCATTAACCGGGATACGAAACGAGCCAAAGGCGAGTTTCGTATGGTTTATGCGAGTGTTTTAATAACCATTACATGAGAGTTGCATACGCTATTTTTTCTACACCCGATAAATAATCAAGACCTATAAATATTCTATTTATATTGGTATTGAACACAATAACAGTAATTACTCGTATTTCTATAAAAAATTCTACAAAATTGTAATTAATGGTATTTATTACCTTGGGTACTGGTATTACCACAGATTTTTGGGGAAAAATATTTTGTACTGCATTTTCTCCTTTCTCCTATATGTGTGGAGGAGTGTTCTATATCGCTGATATCAGACATTTTAATATTATAATTATCGAAGTTTAGCTATCTACGAAAATTTAATACGTTTTGACAACTAAAACAATTACATAGGAATTTAGGACAAACGTCAAACATCATGCTTGATTGAAAAATTGTAGGTTTCTATTGATTAAAAATCTGTATCATAATGAAAAATCTGTATCATAATGGGTATCATTATGAAACGGATTTTTGGCATATAAGTGCATTATTATAATACGGGTGTAGAAAAAATCAATTTTACTTCAAATAACAGATGTTAAAATTATACGTGTATTGTACCTAATACATTGTATAATATTTATAACCACTTTCATTTGCATTTATCTTGTGCTTATCTATAGAAATGTCAAATTGGTATATAGATATTTAAAACAAATTATACTCAGAAGCATTAAATAAAATAAAGAAATTTTTAAATGTTTATTTAATTATTATTTTTTTAACGGTTAAATATTTAGTAATTTGTTGTTAATCTCTAACACATGAAATTGGTTTCGCAAAGTTCATTATGTCACCAGTTGCGAAAAAAAAACTAATATAAAACTTTTTTGGTTTTAACATCAATAATTTACATTATTATTGAAAGTTTATAGCAAAGGTTTATAAAAATAGAATTTGGTTAAACTTAAAACCCAGTAATAATGTTGTTTTAGTCCTTGTTCTCTATACTTAATCAGCATAAAATAATTAAAACAATATACAAAAAAATAACCCATTTTCTATAAATTTATATACCTTTAAAAAACAATGCCTTCAATATAACAGTGGCTATGAAAACCACACCGACCAGAGTCATGGAAGTCATTCTTAGTCTCACTTTCCTTGATATTTCCATCAAGGAAGTTCCTCTAATGACAATGACACTCCTCCGCACGGTTGGAATAGGACCTGATGTAGGCTCTAGTGAGGCTAGACGTCGTTTTTGGCAGGTGGCGCTTGATACGCTCCCACTGATTCAAGCGCTCATGGGCTCCATCTCACCGAGATGTATATTCCCTAAGCCATATACAGTTTTAACAGAACATATAGAAGAACCAAAAGTGGCAGGTACGATTATTATATACACCGGCGATTCTTAACCAAAATAAGCCTCAGAAAGTGAAATATACTTCAGATCTTCATACCCGAACATAAAATTGGCTACAAGCAACAATGCAGTGCAAACAAATCTCACAGGGATTCTCATAGCAGCAAAATAAATCACCAGAAACAATATCACTGGAAGAAACATACTCATCTATACAGATAGCTGACAAGCAATTCTCACCCTGGAACAGTTCACAAATTTAGTCAGTGTTAGTACTAGAATGTCACGAAGATTTGGTCAAAGTACCTATGAACAATGTGGTCATGTTAAGATTGATTAAAAGTCACGCCACATTGAAAGGTAACCCCCTTGCTGATTTATAGATCAAGAAGGCAGCCAGCCAAATACTTTTTGGACCTGGCCCTTCTATTATCCTCACAAAACCTAATTAAAGAACATTCCTTTGTAAGATGCAAGAAAAGATGGCACGAAACAAGAAACTGCAGAGTTGCCAGGTAGATTTCAAGTTAGCCTGACTGTTAAATTATATTCAGCATGTTGCATTCGTTGCTGTGTTCAGTATTGCATCAAATATATACTAAGATTTTATTCTAACTTACCTTATAACTTCTGGAAACGCCTCTGTAAGCGACACTGCCTTAGCCGATAAGAAAGGTATCCCAACTAATAACTACATCACAGGCATCATCCACTTCTCATTGATTAGCAACTAAGATGGTATTATGAACTTCCTAGTTGGTCAACGTCAAGCATGACGCTAAAGCTCGCTTAACGCCTGGGCTCCTTCTTCGCGCTAGAGCTTCGCTACCTCTCAAACACAATAAATCGGTTTGCAGTGTTAAAAAAGGCGACGCTTCGGCAGCCGACATGTAATATAATTTTATACCATAAGGTTTGTTTTGGTTTACTTTCGTAACTATTCCAGAACTCTTTCAGGACATTTGGAGCATGCGCAGTAGATATTCGCTGTTTTGGTTCAGCCAGAACTAGTTCCGAACCTGTAAGTTCTGTGTTTTGGTTCTTCTTGGGAATGATTCCACAACTATTCTCTAACAGTAACTTCGGTTCTAGCCCAAAGCGAGAAGTCACTTAGAATTAATATGTTTGCGCTTGCGCATTTTTGCAAGTAGTTTTGTTTTTGGGATTCTGGCCATGTTTCGTGTTGGAATTTTTACAAGTAATTTTCGAATGACTAATGAAAATGGAGCATATAAGATTTTTTATGAATAAATTATTTAATTTATCTACGTTTTACAATATTATATGGCTTCTTTCTTAACCAGACACTGACCTTGTGTTATTTCTTGTTTTTATTTATAATATACTTTTTGACATTTAACTGTTCTGTTAGTTTTGGTTTCGGAATGATTACAGAACTGTTCAGAATTAAGGACCATTGCGCAATAGTTCTGCGCATGGTTCTGGAACAATTCTAGAACGTGAACCAAAACAAACCTATAAGAATAGCTTTAGTAACAAATTTCCTAGAGAAATTCTGGAAATAGTGTAAAAAATATTTAGATTGTAAGTGGACCATGTAATAAAAATAAGATCACTTTAGTAATGTTTAAAATGAAGTGTGTAATTAGAAGGTAATGTTTTCATCTAATTGCCAATCCTTCCAGGCCTATGAATCGCAACATAGTATTTCCAACATTATTATTTAATACTGTCACGTCGTGGCGTATCAGGGTAGTTTTTTCGGGGTTTGGGTAGCTCAGATTTTATCTGACGAAATCACGACAAACTCTAGCTCGCCACGCAATATTCCAGGTAGCTCGGACTTCTCCAATGTTTGGATAAAGTCCGGTTGATTCAAAATACAACCTATTAATTTAAATTAAGTGTTACTTTAACTACTGTTCTGCTTGTTGGAAAAAAGAAATTAAAATCACTAATAAAAACCAACACTTTTAAATAGACATAAACAAAAATAATTATAAAAATGTTTTTTGATTACCTCATTATTTGTTTGGGGAACGTCCACAAATTCTTTTTTATGTTACTTTTAAGTTTTTTATTTTAAGTAAAAATCGGCGGAGCTTTTTAGCTGTTTCTCAGGGCTCAGGACTTTCCTGACTGCATCCTGTTTGTTAGAACATTTAAGAAACTTTTATGTATTAAGGATTCGGTAATATATTCTAAAAACACAAAATAATTTAAGGAGAAAATCATGACAAAATATTATTATTTACATATCCACTAGTTTTAAATTTCTATACTAATAACCAGATATAAATAGACTTTTATAAAAAAACGTGTATTTTTAAGACAGGAACTAACGACTTCTATATAATATGGCAACCATTTTAAGAATAAACAAATCCTTATTTGCTGTGTAAATATACAGTCCGTAGCAATATTCTAAAAGACCCCGCATGTTTGACAAATAATACCTACTTTAATATTCTTACCCACAGATCGGAACGAACATTCCCATTGTTGTATTTTAAAATATTTGTTATATTTTATAAAATATAGGCGAAAGATGTAGTGTTATAACTATGTGAAGAAGTTGTAGAAAATTATTTTTTGTTGTAATATTTTATACTGCTTTCATAGAAATATCATTGCCTTTTATCCATAATTTGGGATCCACAATATAGAGCATCAGAAGGATGTCGGGATTTTTTGTTATAAATAATAATTTTTAGGAAGTGTCGTTGGAAAATTTCTAATGGTTGTATATAAGTCTTTAAAGCACATTCCCAAATTAAAATTCCATATCGTAAATGGCTCTCAACTATCTGTAACGTGTGGAGTGTGAGTTACCCCCCACGACACTTTGGCCTCATTGGGCCCATTGTGTATCCTTTTAAGATGATAGGCACCTCCTAGCTCGTGAACCAGCCTACAGATTTGATGTAGTTGACAACGTCGCCAAGAGGCGCTTCTCTCATATCGGCCGGTGTGTGCCGATACTCGCCGAACACAAATCTTCTAATAAATGAGATGCTCGATGGTCTCATCTTTTTGTTCGCACCCTCTGCAGAGTGCGGATTCTGACAGCTCCATGATATGGAGATACTTTCGTACTTGACAATGACCAGTCAGAATGCCTGATTAGGCACAGATTCTGTCTAGTCACAGTCAAGTATTTGTTAGCTGCAGTATTGTCAGGTTAACTTCAGAGCTCCCTGGCAACTCTGCACGGGAATGTTCTTTGATTAGGTCTGTCACTACCGATTTTGTTAGGCCAATAGAAGGGCCAGGTCCAAAATGAATTTGTTTGGCTGCTTTTTTGACTAGTGAATCAGCAAGACGGTTACCTTTCGATGTGGCGTGACCTTTGATCCATCTTAAGGTGACCACATTGTTGATGAATACTTCGGTTAAAGCTTCGTGACATTCTAATACTAACCCTGAGTAAATTCTTGGTCTATTTAGGGCGAGTATTGCTTGTCTGCTATCTGTATAGATGTGCATGTTCCTTTCAGTGATATTGTTTCTGGTTTTTTCTTTTGCTGCTATGAGAATATCCGTTAGCTCTGTTTGAAATACACTGGCACTATTCCTCACAGCCCATTTTATGTTTAGGTTTAAGAATCTGGAGTATATTCCACATCCAGAGCCTTGTTTTGTTTTAGAACCATCGGTAAAGATATGAATCGTACCTGCCACTTCCGGCTCTTCTATTTGTTCTATCAAAACTTTATATGGCTTATGGAAGATATATCTCGGTGAGATGGAGTTCATGTTAGTTTGAAACAGTGGGAGCGTCTTAAGCGCCACCTGCCAATAGCGACGTTTCGCCACACCAGATCCTACATCAGGTTCTATTCCAACCGTGCGGAGCCGTGTCATTGTCGTCAAAGCAACCTCCTTGATGTAAATATCAAGGGGAGTGAGACTAAGAATGACTTTCATGGCCCTGGTCGGTGTTGTTTTCATGGCTCCTGTTATGTTGAGACATGCTGTTCTTTGAATTTGTTCTAGTTTGCGGATAGCTGTTAATTTTTGAGTTTTCGGTACCCAGACAACTGCACCGTATAATAGCATAGGTGTTATGATAGCCGTGTAAGTCCATGCGACGACTCTGGGGGAGAAACCCCAGATGCACCCCACGGTTCGGCGGCATTGTTCATAAGCAATGTATGCTCTTTTAACTCTATTTTCTAAATGCGAGTTCCATGTTAACTCTCAACTAACGCATAATATAATAACCTGAGAATTTGCTTAGGTAGTAAATCTTTGAGTACTCCAAATTTGTATAATATAATTCTGAGTTTTTCAATTATATATAAAATTTGTAATTTCCATTTCATGTGCTGGTCTAAAATGATTTCTTAATATTTTATTTTATCTACAGGTAAAATTTCAAGTGGTTGTTCAGCATGTATCCACAGTCGGTTAAATGTTAGTAAACCCAAATAATTGCAAGCAAAAGGTAAGTGCCCTGAGGTACACCACATTCAACCGTTTCATAATTACTGACAATATTATCTATTCTCACGGCTTGTTTTTCTTAGTAAGATAGCTTTTAAAAAACTTTAAGCAATTGTCCCTTATTCCTAAGTCTTCCAAAGATTGTAAAAGTAAGTCATGGCTGACTATGTCAAACGCTTTGGATAGGTCGATAAAGACAGACAAACATGGCTTACTTTTATTAATTGCTCAAATAATTTTAGATGTTAAGGACAATATTGCATCCTGCGTTGACGTTTTTTCTCTAAACCCATACTGGCTATTAGATAGTATGTTAAATTTGTTTAGGTAAGATGTTAAACGGTTTTTAATATTTTTTTCAAATATTTTTGAAATAGGTGTTATCAAAGAAACTGGTCTATAATTATTTATATCTGAAACATCTCCTTGTTTGTGAAGTGGGATAATTATTGAATTTTTGAAATTAGTCGGATATACTCATTTTTTAATGCATTCGTTGAAAGTAAATTTTAATAGTTTAGTGATAAAATTGGTTATTATTTTAATAATTTTAGTTTTTATATTATCAATACCTACAGCTTTCCTATTTTTAATTTCATTTATTGCATTTTTTTATGTCAGGTTCTTCTACAGGAGTAAAGACAAATGAGTTTGGGACAAGTTTTCATGGAGGTTTATAGTTACAGCTAGTTTTAATGTCTTGTGCCAACTTCTTATCAATTTGTTTAAATCTAATATTAAATTCATTTTCTATATCAATTTTTTCTGTTAATTTTTGGTTCAACTCATTTTTAATAATATTTATGGTAGGTTTTAGTTTTTTGTATAACTTATTTCTTGTACAGTATTCCATAATTTTTGTGAATTATTTAAATCACTTTGTTTTATTTGTAAAATAGTTATTTTTAGTTTATTTTATTAAATCATTTAATTTGTTTCTGAAATGTTTGTATTCTCTCTTAATAGCCATATTATTTACACTTTTTTAGTTTTTTAAAATAAATAATTTTTTTATTTATCGATTTTAGAAGACCATTCGTTAACCAAGGTGCAATTTTTATGTATTTTATTTTTTTATTTCGAACTCCCTCTACACACATCTATTATTTTTAGCACAGTTTTTATATAACATATCTGTTGCAGTGTTTGGATCAGATAATGTAAAGACATATTAGTCATCCAAAAAAAATAGGATATTTAAAATATCCTATTATTGATACGATACAATTGGTTTCTACTTAGTTTCTATTATTTTATATTAAATAAATTAGGTATGAATAGTCGCTAATTCAAAAATTATGTCTATATGTATAGTTGAATTACAAACTAGGAAATATGATTTGTAACAAATTTAGAATCCAAAAAGGCAGACCAATTAACAACAAACTATATCTGAAACTTCAGGGATAAAGGACGAAAAGATAATTTGGGATCCACAGTTAGTTACGCATACAGACACAGATATGCTAGATTATTTTAATCAATTTAGTTTACGTATAAATAATCTGGCAAAGGTTTATCGTAATTTAATCAGTACCATACTACCATATAAAGTAAGTCTCCAAAAATTTAATTTTTCTTTTATGCAGGTACAAACAAGAAACTCTTATAAAAAAAATATTTTTAGTATTTAAAATCGGAGTCGCTTTAAAAAACTACAAAAAAGATAAAGCAAATCATAAGAATAAACAACGAAATCTGTGTATCGAAAGCGGTCAGAATTCATTTAAAGACTTTCAGATTCTAGACCAGACATTATTTTAAATGAACACCTGATTCAATAAAACTTTGTTGCTTTAGACGACGAATTTAATAAAAAAAAACAATTTTCAGTTTACCGAAACAGAAACATACCATCACAAATATTCAAGATTTTTTCGCAATTTTCCGCAAATAGTTAAAAGTTAAATTTATGTAAAGTCAACAAAACCAGCGTGCAAAAAGTTTTAGTTCCGCTACACACTAATATCTTGTTTCGGTTAAAATTTAAAGATAACCATAAAAAAATACTCGGTAGTGTACTGCGGATACATGTATTTTATCGACCTTATATTTATAATTTAACGTTTAACCGTAACAACCAATTTCATTACTGGGACAAAAAACTGTAATGCATAAATGTTTAATTTATTTGAAATACACATAGGGTTGCCAACCGTTCTGCATTTCGGCGTTCAGTGTATTGCAACAACCTGTTTCAGGACGCTTATTGTACTTAATTTCTTCACTTTCTTATATTTTATAGTCATATTGACATCGTCGCTCATTTAACCTGGGCGCACATTAAGAAATGAGAAGAAGCAGGCAAGGCAAAACGGAGGCGACCACAAAGCACATAGAGGTTCCACGTGAATGACCAAGGTCAAAACCGACAAATGACATTTTTTATGCTATTTGCTTCAATTTCTAGATGGGGCTACTGGTGAAATTATGATTTCTTACTCCATTTTTAAGCTTTATGGGAGAAAAACTTAACCAAAGACTCCAACGATGTGACGTGTATTTATGTTTTTGGTTAGTCTCATTTTTCCGTCTGATTTTAGTATTTTTTTGTTGGTTTTGACTTTTGGTTTCTGTTTATAGTTTCGTCTTAGTTATTTGCAAAATTGTGATGTTTCGCTTTTCTATTTCCTACTGTGTTTTGCAATAATTTTGGTGCTACGTTGAAAACTTCGAGAAAAACTTCATTGATTCACCATGCATCTGCATCATAAAAAAACGGGTACAACAACTAATTGATAATCAATTTATCACTGGACTAGATTCCGAAATCATTTTTCACATAAGAGAGTAATACTACCATCTGTATTTGGAAGGAAAATACCTATTTATCATTGAATGAATAGTTAAAAGGATTCACCTTTTAATACAATACCTATATTACATTTGTCCTCGGTTAAAAAGACATTTATAAAATATATTACTTTAGTGTTAATAAAATGTAATATCCTAGTCTCTACTTCACATTTAAATTATTGATATGCATTTTAAAGATTTGAGATTGTATACCTACCTATTTGCTTCAAGTAAGTATTCGTTAAATATGTATTAGTTAAATATGTATTATTATTTGTATTTATTTTTATTTAATAATATTTATTTAAGTTATTAATAAACATATTTTAAGAATGTTCTATTTTATTATTTATTGATATAATATTTATTTAATAATAATATGCAGAACCAACTCTCCACATCAGACCCCTTATAACAAATTAATTCCTCAAATTTGGCATAATCGACCTAAATTATTTTGTAAAATAAAAGTTTCGAACTTACTAGTTCCATACTTTATTTTATAAAATAATTTATGTGAAAAATCATTTAAAATTTAATTTAAAAATTACAATTTGAATTTACCGCCATCTGTCAATTGTCATTTTAGTTCCAGCTCTAAACACAAGGTGACGCTAATTTGGTTTAAAAGTTTAACATTGGCGTGGGGTCTCTAGAAGATACGTGCTTTGTGGAGGCGACTTCCATTTATTTTGTCCTGCACTCTTCACTGTAGTACTGTTTCGTCTACGTCAACAATATCCTGTGGTGTTCTTATAAGCGGCTTATGTTTCTTGTGCATTTTTATTAATATTTCTGGTACATATTACAATACACACACAGCGCTATCCGCTAAGGCTGAGGTAGGACTTTTTTACATTACATAAACTAAAGATTTATGCAACAGAATTTTAATTTTAGAAAAAAAATCACATAATGGATTCTGCATCAAATTCAAAAACTCCTCCTAAGAAAACAAGAAGACTATGTCATTACCGAAAAGAATTGAATCAGGAATATCCATGACTACTTGAGGAAACTACTGTTAGTGACGGTTTGTCAAAAGCATATTGTAAGATTTGCCATAAGTCTTTTTTAGTTGCGAATTAAGTGAGAGCACTTTAAAAATGACTTTTTAAAAAACGAAAAATTTTATAAGAAACCTTTGTTGAGCGAAAACTAACAATGATCTAAACTTTTCTTTTTCTGACTTATATTTATAATTTTAGTACACAGTGTAACGTTAACATTATTCTTGTATTAGTCGGCGGGATTCTTTCCATAACTCCTCCAGGGCTAAATGAGAACTATGGGGTTGAACCAGGGTTCGAAATGAGCGGAAAATTCTTGAGGTCTATATCTTGAGGATTTTCTTCCTTCTTTTTCTCGGTCAACTTCTTTGTAATATAAAATTTGGAAGCTGCATAAATGATTGCTGAAATAATTATAATACATAATACGATTGTATAAAAACTTATTTTTTGAAAATGCACAGGGATGTGTCGATGTCTTCTAATTTCAATTTATCTTCCTGGAATGCAATATGAATATTATTAAGTTCATCATCGAGATTTACTGAGTTTATTTGCACTGGTTTTAAGTTTATTGTTAAGGTTTTAAAATTGTTTTTGAATATTTTTGAACTTGGCGATTCAATATTTCTAAAATACGGAATTTTGGTTTCAAATGTTTTTAGAGAAAAACTTCTATAATCACTATACACAAATTATTAAGTTCTATTAAATAACTACCATTGATAAGGACATTGTCTAAATTTTTACCAGATTTTTGTTTTGTAACCACATTATAGGGTGTTATAACAATCCACTGGTTCTTTTCTAATTTCTGGATTTTAGTTTCGCTGACATCTACTGGAAGTTGTCGACATTTTTTGATAAATTTAGAATATATCAACAGCTGAACTTCACAAGGGGAATTTGGAGAAATTCTTAAGGTCTGAACATCTTGGCAGAGGAATCCATCTTGAGTAACTTCTTTGCAAGTGCATATTGCTGCTCATTTGAGATTTTTATAGAAATATTCTTTCATATGTAGAACGAAAATTTGATTTTACTGACAACTTCCTTTCAAAATTAAAAATATTTTCATTGAATGAATCCTTAAAATATAATGACGTGTGTCAAGCTGTCACTAATTTTGGTCTTTTTAACATAAACATGGATCAACTTTATGAAGAATTCTGTAAAATTAAGCCGGATTTAAACCTGGTTTATAATGAAAATCATACAATACTTGAAAAATGGAATTTAATATTTCTGAAAAATACCGAGTTTGTAACTTGTATTTTCTATATTTGGGTCTAATACTGACGCTGAAAGGATTTTTCAATGTGTTCAGCTTCGTGGACTGACGCACGTAATCGATTGTCCATTGAACACATCAAGGCCAAACTTCAAATAAAGATTAATTATTCTTATACTTGCAAAGAATTTTATGATTATGTAAAAGGTAACAAGAAATTAATAGTGACTGCAAAAAGTGAAAAAAAATATGATTTTAAACGCAGTGACACTGTTAGGTAGCTGTAACTTTCCATTTTCTTTTTGTTTTTTTTAATAAAATGTTTAGAATCCTGTTTTTATCACTTCGTTTTTTTTGTAGAATTGTTTATTTAAGTTTTTTATTGTTTGTTATATTTTTTTGCAATTATAAATATGTCCAGAATTTATACCTTACGTCCTGATTTTTTATTACCCTCGTCCAGAAAAAATAAAAAGCAAAGTTGGTAATCCTAAATACACATAATTGTTATTTTGATTCTGTTTATTCTATTTCTATGAGCTAAAACCCTTTATCACTTGTGTTATGGCTTTAAACACCAGTACAGTTATATTTAACAAAAATAAAAAATAATAAATATATTTTTTACCATTCTAATAATACTTTCATATCTTTAGTGGGTTTGTATTGCTTCCTTGAAGTGTTGCATAAATTAAATTTTAGCTAAAGAATAATTCTGAAAGACTTTTAATTTCATTCTTTCCTAATTTAAAACAAATTTCCAAATTATGAGTTTGTTTAAAATTTCTTTACTTACTCATACTGGTTGGTATAACTGGTCACTTACCTGAAACAAAAATTAAAGAATTAGTTTAAATAATATTTATTTGTTTAACAACGTTATCTTCATTTTTCTTAAATTATATACCATACTGACAGCCGGTTTAGTAAATTATTTATTACAGTTTACGTGACTAATAAAGTTTGATAATGAGTAATTTAAAGTTCGTTCTTCATTAGCGAGAGTGATGTACAATATTTTTTTACGACTACAAAATAATTTCCTAAAAAAATTAAAAAATTAGAAAACCTGGATATAGAGGTTGAGAGGTTGAAACTGGTTTGGGTTTGTTTTATTTGCTCTAATGCATTTGCATAAGTGTTTTGTGGAAGATATTTCGTCCAAATTAAAAATATTGGGATTCCAGGAGGGGTTCCCTCTTCATAATAAGTATAATTATCAAAATTTTGTAGGATTTATCATAAATCGCGTATATTTCTGTTTGCTCAAAATATATTATGCGCATCGACATAGCTGCCAATAAGTCAATATTTAATAAAGTGTACTTTAACTTGATTTTTAACACTAAACGCTATATTGCTAGATATTAGTAAATTAATATATTTCGTTATTTTGATGATGAGTATATTGTTTCTTGGAAACACACTTAATTCACAAGTTCTGCCTCCACAAGATGCCAGGAACACGACGTTGCCAAGGACAATACAAAGCCATGATCGGTATCAACTCTCAGGAGCCACTTTCTCTTCCTTTCGGATGAAACGATAATCAAACATTAATCTTCAAATGTTTCCCAAACATCAATAGGTAATCGGGAAGTAATTAAAGAGGTATCAATTATACAATGTAATTTGCAGCACAGAAGGGTGGCTACGGGAACAATATGCCGTCGCCTTGATGAGCCACAAAATACAAAAACACTCGTTTTGGATAATAAAAAATCTAAATGATTTAATTTCTAGCTTTTCCAGTAATTAACAACGTAGGACATTTATTTACATTTCCAGGAAATATAAAAAAGCCCACTCAATGGCACACATTTCCACCTTTGATTTAACTGCGATTAGGATGAACTATGTCATCAAAAGGGAAAAGAAAACATTGATCCTGGCACCTGAGTACCTCCCCTCCGACACAACCACACCACCACCCAGCAAAGACTTGGATAATCTGTTTGAATACTGCCTGAACCAGAAGTTTGAGCTAATAATAGGTTTCGACTCAAGTGTTTAATACTTCAGTTGGGGCATATAATTACCAAAAATCTTTGACTTTTAAATAAAGGTACTACACTAACATTTTTAAACTCTCGCTGTCAAATACTAATATATATCACTTTATCCACAACTGGTATATATAATTCTATTCTAAACTGGCAAGTGCCTGATGACATTTTGATGTTAGACCACTGCTGGTTAATATTCAAAATAATCTTGATGTTGCCAACCTCTACGTTATCTCAGAATCTTTTAGGAAGACGGACAAGGCAAGGCAACCTATGCTCCTCCAGGAGACTCTGAGAGAAGTGGAAGCCGAAATACCAAACAATAACACTGCTTTGTAAAAGTACTCGAACACTATCTAAAGCACAATAAACAGTCCTGAAGCTGACCTAACATGATCAGACGACTATCGCATGGTGTTGTTACGAGTTGGATCTCCTAAGGAAATTGGCTAAGAAATCTTTTAGTAAGGCAAGAACCACAAAACTTAGAGGTCTGGAAAGCAGGGGTCGCGGCACTTGGGCGTGGGAACTTTTTACTGACCGTGGGAACCAAATTTTCCTTTGATGATACCGCCCTGCCACGCCCACGCAATTCTTATCTACTAATCGGTTTTTAATTGCTTTTTAATTGTTTAGTCACGTGTTTTTTACTGACCGTGGGAACCAAATTTTCCTTTGATGATACCGCCCTGCCACGCCCACGCAATTCTTATCTACTAATCGATTTTTAATTGTTTAGTCACCTGTCATATTACGTGTCATCCATCTCTCATGCTGCATCTATATAATATATCAAAGCAACCACCATACACCATTTTATAATAATTTTATTTTTTAAACCATTTAATTTTTTTTTTATTAAAAAAAATCTGACTACACGGGGGATCGATCCACCGACCCAGAGATTACCAGTTGGCGCCTTAGACCGCTCGGCCACGAGGACATTTAATAATCATTTACAAGATGATGTATATAATCAACGTCATTCTACGTGATATATATAGTTGCCATTTGCAACTACACATGCGCAATGCCAAAAGGACCTAAGCGTGTATCTTTATTGCTATTCAAACGGCATTCAGCGTGAACTGGCTTCTAGTTGTCATTTCCAACGAAAGAATTATCATCAAAGTCAAAAGGGCATTAACGCTTATAGTGTGTGATACGTCGTTGAAAAGGTCTTAACGTACAGAGTAAGGAAAAAATAATGAAAAAATTCCAACTGCCCCCCTTTCATCCCCACGACCCCCTCATTGAAAAATTGATCAATCATAGCGTGTGATACGTCGTTGAAAAGGTCTTAACGTACAGAGTAAGGAAAAAATAATGAAAAAATTCCAACTGCCCCCCTCCCTTTCATCCTCCACGACCCCCTCATTGAAAAATTGATCAATAATAGTGTGTGATACGTCGTTGAAAAGGTCTTAACGTACAGAGTAAGGAAAAAATAATGGAAAAATTCCACCTGCCCTCCTTCACCCCCACGACCCCCTCATGCTTATAAAATATAAAACATGTGATACGTCGTTGAAAAGGTCTTAACGTACAGAGTAAGGGGAAAAATAATGAAAAAATTAATCTCCTTTAACAGAAAAATCATGCGCAATGCCATAGGACCTTAGCGTGTATCTTCACTCGATTTAAGTGGGAAAAACGGGGGGTATGTGCACCGAAAAGTTTGACGTTTGACGACTGACGTTTCACGTTTGACGTTTCACGTTTGACGTTTGACGTTTCACGTTTGACGTTTAACGTTTGATGTTTGACGTTTAGTTTCTGCTAGTATCAAGCGTCAAGGTTAACAACCCAGATCTCCGAGAGGAGGCGTATCCTACACCCGGTTTTTAAAGTAAAATAAGTATAGTATTCAGTATTGAGATCTTTGCATCTAAAACACCTACAAACAAATAAACTTCAGATTATTGATTCATAAGTCAAACATATTAGTTTGATATCTAACCAAACACTCTAACTCAAAAAATATTTCTATCAACATGTTTTAACAGCAATTCCTTGAATAGCATACTAAACTACACTACATATTAAAATTTCAGGAAAATCAGAGCTACATGCTGAATGGTCACGTGGTTGACCTAATATATGTTGTAAAACGTTATTAGATACCTAAGGAGTTTAATGGTACCGTCAAACTTCTTATCGCATTTTGATCTGGAGGAAGTTTAGTTATAGACGCAATATGAAAAATTTTGATGTCATTGTATTCTATTTGCTTCCCAATATGCACTAGAGGTTTTGTTTACTCGACCAAAAGCCTTTTCAAGGTTAAAAAGGTTGTATCTTTGCATCTAAAACACCTACAAACAAATAAACTTCAGATTATTGATTCATAAGTCAAACATATTAGTTTGATATCTAACCAAACACTCTAACTCAAAAAATATTTCTATCAACATGTTTTAACAGCAATTCCTTGAATAGCATACTAAACTACACTACATATTAAAATTTCAGGAAAATCAGAGCTACATGCTGAATGGTCACGTGGTTGACCTAATATATGTTGTAAAACGTTATTAGATACCTAAGGAGTTTAATGGTACCGTCAAACTTCTTATCGCATTTTGATCTGGAGGAAGTTTAGTTATAGACGCAATATGAAAAATTTTGATGCCATTGTATTCTATTTGCTTCACAATATACACTAGAGGTTTTGTTTACTCGACCAAAAGCCTTTTCAAGGTTAAAAAGGTTGTATCTTTGCATCTAAAACACCTACAAACAAATAAACTTCAGATTATTGATTCATAAGTCAAACATATTAGTTTGATATCTAACCAAACACTCTAACTCAAAAAAATATTTCTATCAACATGTTTTAACAGCAATTCCTTGAATAGCATACTAAACTACACTACATATTAAAATTTCAGGAAAATCAGAGCTACATGCTGAATGGTCACGTGGTTGACCTAATATATGTTGTAAAACGTTATTAGATACCTAAGGAGTTTAATGGTACCGTCAAACTTCTTATCGCATTTTGATCTGGAGGAAGTTTAGTTATAGACGCAATATGAAAAATTTTGATGCCATTGTATTCTATTTGCTTCCCAATATGCACTAGAGGTTTTGTTTACTCGACCAAAAGCCTTTTCAAGGTCAAAAAGGCTGTATCTTTGCATCTAAAGCACCTACAAACAAATAAACTTCAGATTATTGATTCATAAGTCAAACAGATTAGTTTGATATCTAATCAAACACTCTAACTCAAAAAATATTTCTAACACCATGTTTTAACGTCAATTCCTTGAATAACATATTAAACTACACTACATATTACAATTTCAGGAAAATCAGAGCTACATGCTGAATGGTCACGTGGTTGATCTAATATATGTTGTAAAACGTCATTAGATACCTAAGGAGTTTAATGGTACCGTCAAACTTCTTATCGCATTTTGATCTGGAGGAAGTTTAGTTATAGACGCAATATGAAAAATTTTGATGCCATTGTATTCTATTTGCTTCACAATATACACTAGAGGTTTTGTTTACTTGACCAAATGTCTTTTCAAGGTTAAAAAGGTTGTATCTTTGCATCTAAAGCACCTACAAACAAACAGACTTCAGATTATTGATTCATAAGTCAAACAGATTAGTTTGATATCTAACCAAACACTCTAGCTCAAAAAATATTTCTAACACCATGTTTTAACGTCAATTCCTTGAATAACATACTAAACTACACTACATATTAAAATTTCAGGAAAATTAGAGCTACATGCTGAATGGTCACGTGGTTGACCTAATATATGTTGTAAAGCGTTATTAGAGACCGAAGGAGTTTAATGATATCGTTAAACTTGCGCACCAAGAGAATACGCTGAAGAAAAATAAATTGATTGTAACCATTAAGACACCACCCTGTATCATGCATTATAAAATTTAATTTTAAACAAAATAATATAGTCTCGCTGATAACAAAACCACATTTGTTGAAACTTGAAAATTGATAAAATATTTCCCAGACCGTTACACGGGAAGTTAGAATTTGATAAGAAAAGTTCTCAAAACAATAAAACCACATTTACAGGAAGTTATAATTCTGTTAGGAAAATTCTCAACCGCATTCACAAGAAATGTTTACTGATATAGCAGTTGTTTTTGAATAAAAGACTATTCATTGACGTCACAACAACGAAGATATAAGACCTGGAAAACACATCGTTTCTCAGTTTACGTCTCACCAGCACCGAGAACAGTAACAGCAAGAACAGATCACCGGTTTATTGATATAGCAGTTGTTTTTGAATAAAAGACTATTCATTGACGTCACAACAACGAAGATATAAGACCTGGAAAACACATCGTTTCTCAGTTTACGTCTCACCAGCACCGAGAACAGTAGCAGCAAGAACAGATCACCGCAGCAATCCACAACAACAGCAACAAATATTTGGTGTGTGTTAAAGTTAATATACAGTGACGTTAAGGTAAGAAATATATATTTTATTATTAGGTTTTCATCATCTTTTTGTTTTCTATCAAATTTAATTATAATTTATCCTCTAAATAGTAGATTTTTCTCAATCCCTTTGCTTTTGAAGCAATTTTAAAGTTTACTGACTCTCTACTTTCTATGTAAACGATTTTTAGTATATTTTTTAATTTCTTTTTGTAAATACCAGATTTTGTTTTTGAATTTAATCATAATTTTTCGTTCTATGTAAACGATTTGAACGTATTTTTAATATTTTGCTATAATTTTCTAAATATTTTTAATCAAAATTTTTTAAATTGAGAGAACTTTTTATTCAAAACTTAACGAGGTATCTTTAATTACAGAAAGGAAACATAAACCAATAATTAAATTGAATACTCTACCTATTGGAACTCCATTTAAAATTATCCAGTCAAAAATAATACAAGGGAAATTTGGCCCAAGCATTTTGGTTGAACTGGAGCACAGTGTAACATTTTTACCACAACGGGTTGTAGAAACTTACAAACCATACCTACATCACCTCACAGACAGGCAGTACAGTCTCACATTCAGAGGAACTGTTGACACAGGAAAACCGCATCCAGCTACATCTTTTGAAATTGTCGAAAATTAAGGATAAAAGGGTAAGCGATTTTTTTTAATATTTTTTATTTGCCAGTGTTAAAATGAATCCTTTTAGTGTTATTAAACAATCTGACGGGGTATTGTCGGCTATAAAAAACTTAGGAAAATTTTATTCGATAATTTTACAATTAGAGATGCTGAGGTTTGGCTAAAACGACTACAAAGACAGATTACATCATGTAATAAAGCAATTCGTAGTAGACGGCAATATAATTTATCTATTGGTGCTCTACGTAAATTGGAAACTAATGTGGGACATTTTAAACATTTTAGAAAATTAATTTTGAATAGACATATTGGTATGGGCATACAATCAAAATTGGGGCAACGCGTAAAATGGGCTAATGTAGAATCTAGTTTTAAAAGTAGAGCTACAACCGGAATTATAGTTAATTTACGTCATAAAGACTTAGATTCATTTTTGGATGATTGTGTAATTATTTTTAAAAATAAAATTAATAAATTTTTAAAAGCAAATCAAGCACTTAAAGCTAATACTACATTTTGTGGCGAATTCATCAAAAAATCTAACGATAATGAGATTTTAGATTTAAAATATTTCAATACTAAAAATGCTGTTATTGATAAATCGACTGAAATAACAGAGTGGTTTAGAGATAATGTGCAAGATAAAATTTTAAATAAATTGTCGGAATTTTCGGAGAAAGATAGTGGGTGGGCATTAAGTAAAATCGTATCATTAGCAGTAAACGTAAATAAATATGAAATGGATGAAATTTTAAAAAAACAAGCTTACATTAATATTAAAAATACCGATCAGGCTTTCTGCACATAATTTCAGATCGCAGCGAATTGTGTTTTTTGTAATACATCTTCACCCCTTACAAAAAGCACACGGTTGGATGTTGAGAATTCTTCTTAAAACAAATTGTAGCAAGAGGTTTGTTAACCAACGATATATATGGTTGCACACAGAACTCGCGATGAAAATCGGAGAATCGAAACGATTAAAGTGTATCTTTGTAGGGTTGTATATATGTAGACTAATACGATGGGTATATTTTCATTTTACTGGCTAATTATGTTTAATTTTAGTAAAGTCTCAGCTATTTTAGAAAGGGTAAAATTCATAGATTTGATTGTTAAAGTTCTTTATAAATCTAGACAATTTTTAGCAATAAAAAGGAAAAAACAGAAGATTCTGTAGGGAAGGAGAGGAAACATTTCATTTTTACTTAGTTTTTAAATTTAAACAATTTAACTAATAAAAATGGAAAAAGCAGTAGGATGGAAAAATGAAAACATTTAATTTTTCTACTTTTTTTAAATCTACACAATTTTAATTATTAAAAAGGAGAAAACTATAGGTTCGTTAAGGAAGAAAACATTTTATTTTTCTACTTTCTAAATCTGAACAATTGTATTTATTAAAAAGGGGGAGAACTGTAGGATCTGTAAGGAATGAGAGGAAACATTTTATTTTTCTTTGTAAATCTAGATAATTTTAAATAATAAAAAAAGGAGAAAGCAGTAGAAATGAAGAAAAGAAAACATGTTATTTTCTACCTAAAAAGTTCTTTCTAAATCTAGAAAACTTTTTAATAATATTAATTCTACTATTAAATATGAAGGAAACTGTGGATTCTGCTAGAAAGGGGAGAAAGCATATATGTTTTCTCGAAATAATTATATATCATTATGATATATTCAACGCCGTCTTCTTATAGAATCTTTCAAGAGGTACGTCTCTAGTATTTTTCAACATTTGCTTATTGATTCGTATTTCTTCGTGCTTGTTTTGCCTTTGTTCTCACAATTTTCGTCTTTGTTCAACAGCATTTTTAAAACTATTAGATTTTGTCTTATTTTTAAATAGAGGTCTAATGATGGAACTAAACTATAATTTGTCAGCTTAATGCCTTAAATGCCCTCTTGAAACAAGGTGGGCGCGAGGTATATCCAAAAATTTGTTTGTAAAGTTGATGGTCCTTAGGAGTTAAATTTGTTGGTTTCTTAGAAAATAATAATTCATATAAACCAGGAGTAGCATTAAACCTGGTATCACCTAGAACTATATTATGTTTATCAAATTCTAGTTCCTTAGTACCCATTAGCCATTTATTATCTATATAAACAAGTCCTTAACAGTTATCATAATTGATACATTTTTAGCCATAATTTTCTAGATATTAGTTTTTTTTCTGCTTCGTTTACTTCAACTATTTGTTTTAATGGTTCTATCACACTGTTTAAAAAGTTCAGTTCTTTTCTATCAACTTCCATTTTCTTCAGGGAGTTATACTTTTTTGAATAACACGTCTAAGTTCTACAATTTTTCGTTTACGTGCTGCATCCACTGACATCTTCATAAAATCTAATGTATTTTTATGGTAACACACACTAATTTATACTGTGACCTACAGTCTTCGACTCTTCTTTAGAGAGGTCTTCAGACATCTTTATAAAATATATTGTATTTTTGAGGTAACACACTAATTTATACCGTGTTCTTTTACGGTGTTCGACCCCTCTTTAGACGTCTTCAGATATCTTCTGAAACGTTGTTCAGAGGTCTTTAGAAACGTTCTTCAGAGCTCTTCAGGTGTCTTCTGAAACGATCTTCAGATGTCTTCAGAGGTCTTCAGAAGTGTTCAGATGTCTTTAGATACGTTCTACAGAGGTGATCAGATGTCTTTAGATACATTCTTCAGATGTCTTTAGATACATTCTTCAGATGTCTTTAGAAACGTTCTTCAGAGGTCTTCAGATATCTTCTGAATCGTTCTTCGGAGGTGTTCAGATGTCTTCAGAGGTGTTCACATATCTTCTGAATCGTTCTTCAGAGGACTTTAGAAACGTTCTTCAGAGCTTTAGGTGTCTTCTGAAACGGTCTTCAGATGTCTTCAGAGATATTTAGAAACGTTCTTCAGAGCTCTTCTGGTGTCTTCTGAAATGGTCTTCAGATGTCTTCAGAGGTATTTAGAAACGTTCTTCAGAGCTCTTCAGAGGTCTTCAGAGGTGTTCAGATGTCTTCAGATATATTCTTTAGATGATTTTAGATATATTTAGACGTCTTCAGAGGTCTCCTGAAACGGTTTTTAAAACTTACATTAGCATTGAACGTAGAAAAATATACTTTGTTGAAGCAAATCCTACATTATTAGAGTAACAGATTCATGATTAACATGTCATATGGTCTTACGACTTCAAAACTCACGAAAATATGAGACATATTTCCAAAAAAAAAAAAAAAAAAAAAAAACCCCCGAAAAGATACAATGAATGACGTAATACCCGTTTAAATTTAGTCAAAATCTGACCAATACTAACAAAGATATGTGGTGCTTAACACAGGTGACGATTGTAACAAAAAATTCTACTCGTTTAAATTTAGTCACAATCTGATCGATACTAATAAAGATAAGCGGTGTTCAACAACGAATGACATGCAGATGAGTGTTGCAGCAAAAATTCTTCTCAGTAACTTGCTAAGTCATTGAGATTTCTTACAATGACTAATGACGAAGTATACCTATAAATATAAATTACATCGATAATAGCCGAATACTTAGGTCCTTACGGCTACTGAGCCTAATTTTTCTCTTCAGCGTTAATATACATCACGTTTCCGTTACAATGTTATTTTTCCCGTTTAATTCTATCCGATAATAGCCGCTACTAAGGTTCTTCTGGCTTTACACATGGTTTTTCTCTTCAAAATTAATCGTTCTCTACATAAAGTCGTTTGTTCCGTTTAAATCGGATCAATAGCAATAAAGTTTGATGTTTTTGTCTATTTTACTGTTTACTACTTTTTATCTTCGGCGTTAATCTACGGCTCGTTTCCGTTACAATGTCATTTTTTCTCGTATAACTCTATTCGATAATGAAAATATTAATTATTATAGAAAGTTTTATTACCCAAAATTTACAATTTTTAAAATTATACAATTATTATTTTATGTCATTATATTAAATATTCAATTGTCTTAACAAAAAAAAATGTTAGATTCTTCCGCTTCTATAAATAAAAAATCGTTGCTTTCAATGACACGTCTAGAATTGTTTTTCTCATTGATCAATTTTATTTTCTCTAAGATGACAAAGACTAAAGCTGCTCATTTATTGTTGTTAAAAACTTTACTTTGAAATTATAAAGTTTATGAACGTTATACATGTGTTTATAAATGCATGTTCGGCCCATTACTTTTCCACATTCTTCACATTGAACAGGTTTCCGATCATATGTCCACTGCCATTTCTTAAAGTCCTCGTAATTGTCCCATGAGTTTGAGTTAAATGGAATCCATTTTCCGAAATTTCTGCCTTCCGTAATATAACATTTATCACAGTGTACTCGTCCTGTATCAGGATACGTCTTGTGACAACGCTCACAAATCTTCTCCATGTCTACTCAGTACGACAAGTAAATATAGAATGAACTAGAAACAATTTTTGTGGTCCATACATAGACATTCAAAATTAATGATACCCCCCACCACTCAATAGTTTAATTACAATACATCAATAGGGAAGTATAGGATATAAATTTATTAATAATTGAAAAGCATTTGACACTTTTTCTCGTTTTTATACGATGAAGAAATAATTGATTTCTACAGATCGCAGTTCTCTCATTTCAAAATGTCTCCTAAAAAGTGCTCAATTTGACGATTAGCGTTAAAATGCACCATTTTTACATGTTTTCTTATGGCGAACAACACACAAATTTGCTAAAGTCAGGGGCCTTTTGAAAACATTTTAAAACCGTTCAGTCTTCCGTCCGACCAAAAGTTTACCTTATACCTATTAACTTTTGTCATTCTATTTCAGATCGTTGGGGTGTTCAGTCGTGTTTGCTGAAGTTCTTGGTGAGATTTTTTAGAAAATTTTCAACTTTTTTATATTTTCAATTTTATTGATTTTTTTTTTTGTGTACAATATTTTTAGTTTTGAATTTCAAAATATGTCCACTGTTCAAAAGTTTAATATTGTCAAGGATGCAACAAAAAAGATCAATCGTTTTAGACTGCAAGGGCGTACGTTGGAGTTTAAAATTAAAGATATACCTCACGGTACAGAACCTGTGGGGTGGGTAAAAGACGCAATCACCCAAATTGTCCTCAAAGGAACGGAGGGTGTCAAATCTACCGATATGGTAGGATTCACGTTCTGCTCAAAGGATTTTGCCAGAGGGCAGGGGTGGATGCGTTTTAAACCCGCCGCTGAGGTGTCAGTTGATGATGTATGGGAGAAAATATCTTCCATATATCAATCCAACTCCACTGGGTTGAATACAGAAACTTTTTGTTTGGGGGTAACTTTAGTTAAGATGCCGAAAGGACAAGGTCGCGGTCGAACGTACAATTCTTTCAACGAAGAATGTGCTAAACGCCGTGGTATTCTTACAATCAATAATAAAGATAACTTGTGTCTACCTCGCGCTCTTGTTGTCGCCAAAGCCTGCGTAGACAAAGATCCAGAAGCGAGAAAGATTCGCCGGGGTATTGGACAATTACAAGGGAAAAGAGCCCGTGAATTAATGACCTCCGCCGACGTCTCCATACCCGAGGAAGGGGCTGGAATACCCGAACTACAACAATTCCAAAGACATTTACAAGATTATAAAATAACAGTATACACTTATGGTTCTAAGGGTCGTGATGTTATCTTTGAGGGTAACGGTGTTGGACCCCCGTTGAATTTGCTTCATCATGAGGGTCATTACAATGTCATTGTGTCTTTAAAGGCAGCTTTTTGTTGTAGTTATTTTTGTGATGAATGTCATATTCCTTATGATCATAAGAAAGCGCACAGATGCGGGGGAACGTGTCCTGGATGTCGACAGTCGCCTTCTTGTTCCAGTGAGGAGTTGGCCATAAAATGTGATTCTTGCAAAAGGTCTTTCCGTGGCCAGAAATGTTTTGACAATCACTTGCAACATAGTATCTGTACGCAAATACGTCGTTGTGAGGATTGTTTTAAAGTTGTGCCCACCAACAGAAGACATACCTGCGGAGAGATATTTTGCAAAATCTGCAATAAACATTGTCCAGCTGATCATCTTTGCTACATTCAGCCTGACACTCGTTCACCACCCACCAAAGATTTCCTTTTCATCTTTTATGATCTCGAAACCCGTCAAGAGACAACTCGTCAGGAAGTTGTTTCGAAAAATGGCAAAGATGAAGTCAAAACATCTCTTCTTCACGAACCTAACCTTTGTGTTTCCAAACAGTGCTGTCATCATTGTATTCAAGAAACCAAACTTGTTTTCTGTCAGTCGTGTGGATTCAGACAAAAAATTTTTAGTGATGAGGATGTAATCTCTAATCTTTTAGATCATATTTTCACATTTCGAAAAAAATTTAAGAATGTCACTGTTTTAGCTCATAATGGAGGTGGTTTTGACCATCAATTTATTTTCAAATACATTCTCAGCAAGACTGATATTACTCCTGATTTAATTATGCGCGGTACAAAGCTTATTTCGATGACCGTTGGCAATGTCAATTTCATTGATTCATTAAATTACTTTCCGATGGCCCTCTCCAAACTTCCAAAGGCCTTTGGTTTCTCCGAGTTGAAAAAAGGATACTTCCCCCACTGTTTTAACACTGTAGCTCATCAGAATTATGTGGGGCCTATGCCTCCTCTCGAATATTATGACCCTGATAATGTAAAAGATGAAAAGGCCAAAGAGGCTTTAGTTAAATGGTATGCTGAAAAAGTTGAACAAAATTATGTCTTTGATTTTCAAAAAGAGATTGTGGACTATTGTATCTCTGACGTGGATATTCTAGCACAATCATGTCTCAAGTTTAGAGACTTGGTAATCAAAGAAACAAACGTATGCCCGTTTATGGAAGCTACAACAATAGCGTCGAGCTGTAACAAAGTCTATCGACGCAACTTTCTCAAACCAAATACCATTGGTATAATTCCCAAAAGAGGGTACAGATGGCGCGATAATCAATCTAAAGTCGCTATCCAATGGTTAGTTTGGGAGGAACACCAAAGAGGTGTTAATATTCATCATGCTGCTAAAGGCGAAGAGGTTCGAGTTGCTGGAGTAAAAGTAGACGGGTATTGTGAGGACACTAAACAGGTGTTTGAATTTGAAGGCTGCTATTACCACGGGTGTCCTCGTTGTTTTACGTATCAAAGAGATACTCCCCTACATAAAGATCCTAGCGAAACATTAAATAGTAAATACGACACAACGCTGGCTAAGAATGAACGACTTCGCTCTCTGGGATATGAAGTTATTGAGATGTGGGAGTGTGATTTCAAGCGTCGGCTAACTGACAACAAAGAGTTGCAAAATTATACAGAAACACACCCATATGTGAAGCAAACACCGCTTGATCCTAGAGATGCGTTCTACGGGGGCCGCACGGGAAATACTGTTGAGTATTACAAAGCCCTGGAAGACGAAAAAATAAAATATGTTGACGTTTGCTCTCTGTATCCATGGGTTTGCAAGTACGGAAAGTTTCCCGTCGGCCACCCAAAAGTCTACGTAGGTTCAGAATGTCCTCCTCTCGCCTCCATCTCGGGTCTTGTCAAGTGCAAGATCCTTCCTCCTCGTGATCTTTTTCATCCTGTGTTGCCTCAGAAAATGAACGACAAGTTAATGTTCGTTCTTTGTCGAAAATGTGGACAAAATCTCAATTACGAGAAATGTCAACATTCCAACGAAGAGCGAGCATTAACCGGAACCTGGGTAACTGAAGAAGTTCTTAAAGCTGTTGAAATGGGATACACAATTTTAGAAATATACGAGGTGTGGGCATATGAAACTATCCAGTTTAGTAACAATGTATCAGGATTATTTACAACTATGATGAACAAATTTATTAAGATTAAGCAAGAATCGTCTGGCTGGCCGGCAAACTGTAAAACAGACACCGAAAAAGATCAGTATATTGAACGGTTTTTGCAAAGAGAAGATATTCACCTAGAATTTTCCAAGATTGTTGATAATCCTGGCTTGAGATCATTGGCCAAACTTATGCTCAACTCGTTTTGGGGTAAATTTGGACAACGTGAGAACCAACCAAAGACATCGATTATCAATAACACTGCAGAATTCTTTAAAATTATGTCTGATCCTTCGATATATGTGAACACTGTGCTCCCAATTGGTGATGAAGGTAATACTCTGATTGTAAACTGGGAGTACCGAGAGGAGGCATCTGACTCTTTGTCTACCGTAAATGTAGTAATAGCAGCCTTTGTTACTGCACAGGCTCGTTTAAAATTGTATGACTCCCTTGAAAAATTGGACAAAAGAGCGCTGTATTACGATACAGATTCTGTAATCTATGTGTCACGACCTAAGGAATACGACGTCCCCACAGGCGAGTTTGTTGGTGATATGACCGATGAACTCGAAAAAGAAGGTCTTGGTTCATATATTACCGAATTTGTATCCGGTGGACCGAAAAATTACGCCTACAAATTTTGGTCAACTATGGAACAAAAAGAAAAGGTATGTTGCAAAGTTAAAGGGATATCTTTAACCTTAGAAGTACAAAAGACAGTAAATTTTGACTCCATCAAAGAGATGGTCCTTACTCCTGATGAACCTGTTTATATAGTTGCCAAACACATTGAGCGCACAGCAGAACATGAGGTTGTAACGAAGAACATTAAAAAGAGATACCAACCAAACTCAACAAAGAGAAAGTTCCTCGAAGATCATAGCTCTGAACCATTTGGATACAAAAAATCAAAAAATATGTGAACCATCGAAGAGGTGGTACCTGATGAGTCCCACAGATTCAGTAACACAGAGTACAAGGTGACATTTTTTAGTACATTTTAAGTAAAAATTTTCACGTACAAGAAACCAGTAACTTAAATTGTTATATTGTAAATCTAGTTCTACCTTAATCTTATAATACTTTTGTATTTTTTTTTTTTGTATCTTCCAAGTAATAAGCAGTGTGTAGTTTGCAACAAATTGATTAACTTAATCACGACGTTTTGTTACATTTTTCTTGTAAGTCCCCAAAGAGAAAGTTTCTGACTCTGTACCGTTAGGGTTAAATACTAGTCATTTTTAACAATTTCACCATGAACACGAAAATCCTGGAGCAGCACACTCGTATATGTTTACGAACATTACTGTGGAATAAGTCCAGCGAGATCGTTTACTCCAGCAATCATTTTGGAGCAGCATTTCAGACCGAGTAAAATATCTTTCGGTACTTTCCAATGATGATTTTTCCATGAGGATTTGCCTACGTATCCAGACGAGTATGATCCCGTTTCATGTGCATGTGACGATTATTGCATCATTACACATTATGACGATATCAAATTACTGGTTGAAAAGAAACATGGCGTTGAATACTATTTGTGTGAAGAGGTAGTGCATGAAATTCTTGAAACTAACAAACAATTGGTGTCCAATCGAGCGGCTTTATTAGAAGAACTTAATTTCTGTTTATATTATCATTGATTTTTGTAAATCGCATGACGAATACTTCCTAATAAAATTTTTGTAATTAATGACTTGAATAAATAATATTTAAAAAAACTTTTGTTTTATTTATTGGTGGGTAAACAGCTTCATATTTCATTATTAAACAAGATGTCTAAGAATTGAGACGTATTTACTCTGATACTTTTTAGTATCGTAGCAATGATATTTGATAAAAGCATAACAACTCGAGATGATGTTGTTGAGTATTTACAACGTTTTGGATATATAAATAAAAAGTGAAAATGGGATTACTGATATTGACGGTACATTAAATAACGAAAACATGAGCATATTATAAATGGAATAAGAAATATTTAAAGTGGTACTTTCCGAAAGCGGAACGGCATACAATGTATTTTGAAATAGCTAAGATGGCTTTCGCTGTATGGACTCAGAATAGTACTCTAACCGTTGAAATGTATATAAATTTATGCTACATCCAGATATTACGATTGTCGTTTAAAGGGAGTCCCCCACCTTTTACCATGATTGCCAAGGACACCACGTTTATCTTTGATGGACCATCGCTTACGTAGTTTGCATCACTTGCGTCGCTTGCATCGCTTACGTCGCTTACAACACGCATGTGTACATGTAAACGAAGATATGAGTTTGCAACGTCGATGCTACATCGCTTCTTCTCGCGCACTTTTTTTTTGAATTGCTGCCAAACATTTTGTGTATGAGCATACTTCTCATCACTAATATCCTCATCATTCAGTTTAGTCGATTTTGTTATGTTCTTTACATAATGTCGTTTTCCTCGTCTAAATCCAACCAACAGTAGCCGAGATACACGCTTAGGCCCTTTTGACATTGCCACTGCGCATTGTGAATGGCAAGACGTCTCACGTAGAATACCGTTTTCCCCGTTCGAATCGGCCTAACAAAATATAAGCTTGGGCCCTTTGACGTGATCATTGTAAATGCATACCTGTGTTGCGTGCGTTGTGTATGTTGCGTGCGTTGTGTATGTTGTGTGCGTTGCATGCGTTGCATACGTTGCGTTGCGTGCGTTGCGTGCGTTGTGTGCGTTGCGTGCGTTGCGTGCGTTGCGTGCGTTGCGTGCGTTGCGTGCGTTGCGTGCGTTGCGTGCGTTGCGTGCGTTGCGTGCGTTGCGTGCGTTGCGTGCGTTGCGTGCGTTGCGTGCGTTGCGTGCGTTGCGTGCGTTGCGTTAACAAAGATATACGTTCGGTGCCCTTTTGGCCTGTCACTGCATAGGTGGTCCGTCACTGTGCATGATTTTTCTGTACGACGTTTTTTTACATATTGACCCCGTTTGAATCGGACCACGTGATACACGCTTAGGTCCTTTTAACATTGCGCATGTGCAGTTGCGAATGGCTAAAGATACACGCTTAGGTCCTTTTGACATTGCGCATGTGTAGTTGCAAATGGCAAAACATCACGTAGAATGACGTTGATTATATACATCATCTTGTAAATGATTATTAAATGTCCTCGTGGCCGAGCGGTCTAAGACGCAGACTGGTAATATCTGGGTCGGTGGATCGATCCCCCGTGTAGTCAAATTTTTTTAATAAAAAATGGTTTAAAAAATTATATTAAAATGGTGTATGGTGGATTGCTGTGATATATTACGTGTATAGAATGAGAGATGGATGACACGTGACTAAACAATTAAAAAGCAATTAAAAATCGATTTGCTGTACACGACACGTGACTAAACAATTAAAAATCGATTAGTAGATAAGAATTGCGTGGGCGTGGCAGGGCGGTATCATCAAAGGAAAATTTGGTTCCCACGGTCAGTAAAAAACACGTGACTAAACAATTAAAAAGCAATTAAAAACCGATTAGTAGATAAGAATTGCGTGGGCGTGGCAGGGCGGTATCATCAAAGGAAAATTTGGTTCCCACGGTCAGTAAAAAGTTCCCACGCCCAAGTGCCGCGACCCCTGCTCTGGAATATTTACAAATCTCACCTAAAAAACAAAAACAGAGAGATGCATGGAGATCATACTGCGAGGCCTCAAAAAGTTCTCTCAAGAAATTTACACCACAGTATTGGTGCACTTATCAAAGAGGATGGCATGAAAGCTGCAAACCTCGAAGATACCATCAAACTTCTGCTGTCGTCACACTTGCCTGACTCGGTCATCACAGACATGGCCGACTTGGCAGAGGAAGAATACAACCAATCTATCTACGATTGTCAACAACCTATCTGTCTACGATTGTCAAACTGCCAAATACATTGTATATTGATAAATCAGTTGTTTGCGGAGTAGTAAAGAGTTAATTTTATTATATATTTTTAATTGGGTGTAGTCTAGACAATGAAGCTACTACTACTTTTTGTTGCCTTTTTGTGGGAACACAAGTCGTTTCTTTCTTTCATTTGGTTCAGGAAAAGTGGACCTCATTCAAAGTAACTCACCAAAAACAATATGACGGAAGAAAGATTTAGTATTGAGGTTCATTATGGAAAATTCCTACAAGGTTGCCAAACATAACAACTTATATGCTATGGGATTGGTTTCTTACAAATACGCCAATTTGCTACACAGCGAGTTCTTTCAGGCGTTGAACGGATTCAACAAGACTAAGAATATGTTAGGAGGAACGGAATTGGACGATTTCATCACATTCATAGCACCAGCTAATGTCAAGATGCCAGAAGAAGTAGTTTGGCGAACCCAAAAAGCTGTGACAGCTGTCAAAGATCAAGGCCATTACGTGTCTTGCTGGAGCTTCAGTGCAATCGGTTCACCTAAAGGACAACACAACAAAAAACTGGAAAACTCATTTCTCTATCCGAACAAAACTTGGTCAACTGCTCCACTAAATATGGTAACAATGATTGCAACGGTGGACTTATGGACAACGCCTTCCGTTACGTCAAAGACAACCGTGGTATTGACACAGAAGCTTCTTATTCATACAAAGCTGAAGATGAAAAGTGCCATTACAACGCCCAAAGTCCAAGGGATTCACTGATAAAGGTTTCGTTGATATCGATTCTGATAACGAAGAAACTTTTAAAGCCGCTGTTGCTACTGTTGGACCAGTGTCTGTAGCCATCGATGAAACCTTCCAGTTGTATTCTGAAGGTGTATACTCAGACCCAGAATGCAGTTCAACCAAATTAGACCACGGAGTCCTAGTAGTGGATTACGGAACTGACGAAAATGGCGTAGATTACTGGTTGGTCAAAAACACTTGGGGTCCTAGCTGGGGACAATCTGGTTACATCAAAATGGCCAGGAACAAGAACAATGCTTGCGGTATTGCTACCCAAGCCAGTTATCCTCTCGTATAATATAATTTATTTCCAAATCAAAAAATTAGAATAGTGTTTCGAAATTATTAGCTCTCTTATAATTTTTTTGTAAAATTCTTTATTAGTTTCTTTTTTATACCATTTTTAAGTCGTTTTTGTGTATTTCAGCAAATGATGTTTTTTTTTTTTGTCAAAAACGTAATTTAGTTGTGCATGTAAATATTTTTATCGTTTACGATCATTTATTTACAGAGGCTGTGCCGTTTTTATTGCAATATAGTGACATAATTAGATATCTAGCTTCTCTCCATTTAAATTAACAGGACCTGACGGTATCTATTTAGACCTACTTCAGTGGGATCTGGAAAAACTCACATTTCACTTGGTAAATATGTTCAGATCCTCGTTGGCTCTGAGGTATAACCCTTAAAAATGTTAGATAGGTAAAAGTTGTATTTATATCCAAACCTAAAAGGATAGTCATTACAACAACACCGCTACACCCAAATCAACATGCATATATTGCAGACAGATCTACTGATTCAGCCCTTCACCTGGTTGCTTGCAGGATAGAGAGATCCCCATATAATAAATATCCCCTAGGGTGTTTTCGTAGACATAGAAGGTGCTTCGACCTTTCCCAAGATAATACACTCACTAAACAACAGGAATGTTCCATAGATGGTTAGTGAGTGAATACAAAACATGTTCTTAAAGCGAGCAATACACATAAGTATAAAGATGTGAATATAAAAAACTTGATTGCGAGGGGATATACACAGGGAGGGGTGCTATCACTTCTACTGCAGAGCATGGTTTTCGGCACCCCATCAGCCGACCCAATAATGACAATCACTACACAACAATTTTGAGAACACACGCTGCGAAAGAATGCAAGTAGCTCTCAAATAACAGTGGCGCAGGGACCATTTACTGTCTAATAATCCAAGGAAGATAGAAATTGCACTTTTAACAAGGAAATGAATGAAAATGGAAATAAAACTTCCAGAGCTCCTAAATCACAAAACTAAACTTTGCAACAGAAGTGAGGTACCTAGATCTCACATTTGACCACAAGTTACCATGGAACCCACACTTAGAAAACAGAGTAGAAAAAGCATACATTGCTTATGAAAAATACCGTAGAACCATGGGGTGCACCTGGGGTCTCTCTCCCTAACATACCGTCTGGGTACCAATAAACCAAAAATTACTAGAATATTTGTGTTCGTTGAGAATTGGCTAACACCGGCCGATATAAGTAAAGCACCTCTTGATGTTGTCAACTACATACATTAAATCTGTAGGCTCACTCACAAGCTGTAAGGTGCCTATCTACTTGGGACGATGCACAATTGGTCTAGTGAAGCCTAAGTGCCGTAAGGTAAACCATCATACATACGCTATATATACAGACTCTTGTTCGTGCTACATTATAAGAGTAAATAAACTTAATTTAGGCATTTTATTCTCAAATTAGAACCGTGTACAATGTTACAAGTATTTGACTACTAAAATAGAATAATTTTAAAAAACCGAGTCCAAAATCGTGCAGATGCCATCGCAAATTCAGTTTACTAATGTATATGGGACCAGTCTGGAGGTACCCACTCTTTTCCTAACAAAAAAGAATCATAAAAATCAGACAATGTGGTAAAGAAGTATCACTGAACATGCAAAAAAAATTTTACGAATATTAAATTAAACAATTTTGGTGCTCGATTTTTATAAACGATTTTTTTAGCATGCATGATTAAATTTTTCTTAAACAAAGATTGGATATGCCTGGGTCAAAAACAAGCACAAAAGTGCTTAATTTTTGCTTCATATTAGCATAACTATCTCTGTTAGAAAAAATTTAAATCGGATGAGTTATCTATCGACTTTAATCAGATTCATTCCGTTTTTATTGAAAGACTCAAATGCATATTAAAAAATATAAATGTTTTACTTTACGTTGTTTATCTGAAAAAATATATATTTTACCGTGTATAAAAATAAATTTATTAAACAATAGGATAATAAATTTTATACTCAAACTATACCTAAATGTATATATTTTATTTTCATATTTTAATATATATGTAGATCAAAGAATTTTATTAAGTATTCGTGTTTAAAACCATAACTTTAAAAGTGTTGACAAATTTATGTCATGTATAGAACGTGATGAAAATATTTTTAAAAAATTCCAGGAATAATGAGCTCCACGATAAAAAACGAGTTACATTTTAATTTGCCAGATTCCCTTTCTCGATAATATTATAACTTCATAAAATTATATACCACTTGGGTGCCAGAGATTTTAATCTAGATGCGAATAAAGTTGTGAACTTTATCATGACTTGAGAGTATATCTTGCCGAGTTGGAATGTTTTATGGACTGGATCATTTTTCAGTTTTCAGACTTTTATGAAGAATGTACGTTGCCGTCCATTTCATCTTCTTTACTAAACTGCAACCGAAGTACAGGGCATTGCGGTACATATAACTTTTAGTCAATGAAACATATTATGATTATTATAAAGAAATTGGTCAGAATATTAGTCACGAATTACGTCAACTTTCCTTATGGGAATTGAAGAGTCAACGACTTTTATTCTTAGAAACTCGTATCGCGTATCTTATTTCATTATTCTGGTTTAGAACATTTTTATGCCAATTATTTACTTAATAATTAGATCTCTTGGTAGTTATATGTATTATGTTAGATGAAATAAAACTTGTAAAATTTTAAAATATTTTTTTAAAAAAAGAATCTTGAGATCAGAAAATATTTGTGGCGCAGTCAGTAGGATATCCAAGTTGTCGCGTATCGAACGTGTTAATTTTCGTTTTAACGATTGATATCGAACATTTTTTGCGATTCGTGTGTGAAGGTGTTGATATTGAAGTAATTCCCAAACATCGAAAAGCCTATCCATCGAAGACCAGCATAGCCGCTCTCAACAATCAGCGTCGAAAGTTAGGATAAAATCGCTCAATTTTGCAAGAAGTGCAGATTCCAGGGATAAGTACTGTTTATCCTTATAGTTAGACAAGGATAATGCACAAATTCATGGTTCTCTTGTGACCTAAAATTATTTTTTTTTTATTTGTTAAATGTCAATTGGTTTACTCGCAAACGAATTTACAACTCTTGATTTAGATAATTTAATTGACCTTCCTATTCCAAAGAAAGAAAGAAAGAAAGAAAGAAAGCTGCTCTAGATTTATATTTAAAAATAATAATAAAGAAAAAGATCTAAAATACAAAAAACCTTTAGGAGAAATGGCAGATTTTAAACCTGAATATTTAAATTGCGTACCAGAGTTCGATGGCAATCCAAATGAACTTAACAGGTACACCTTCGAACTTATAGTAGGCTCATTTTAAATTAACCGAAGGGGGCAATGTCAGATATTGCTGCTGCATCTTGAAGATCCGGTGTATATTTATTAAATAGAGATGAAAAATGCCTCTAGTAGAAGGTTATTTTCCAGTCAACATTTTTTTTGTTTCCTGTTTTTCTTTTTTTGGTAGAATCAGTGAGCTGGCTCTTGTGTGGTGAATAACAAGAAATGTGGAGGTATTTGTGTGGTACTTCTCATATGTACCCATCATTTAAAAAATGAACAGTTTTCAAAATCATCTGGTATCTAAAAAAAAGAAAAAACATCGTTACTACAATGGTAGATAATTGAATGATTAAATTACAATATAGTATATTACATTACGAGTGTGGAAAGTGACATTTTTCACACGAGTGGGAAATATTGTCGCACGAGGCGTAAGCCGAGTGCGACTATCACACGAGTGTGGAAAATCACTTTTCACACAAGTGATGTACAATATTTTTCCTACGACCACAAAATAATTTCATCAAAAAATGTAAAACCAGATTATTATAATAATTAAAATGTATTTAAAAAAATAATCAACAATAATCGTATTTATTAAATTTTCATAATTTCTAAACAAATAAAAAAAAATAAAAAAAAAATAAAAAAAAACTCTGGCACAGCCAGGATTCGATCGCGGTCGTTGGACGGTCTCAAATTGCAAAGTTGATGCTCTAACCAACTGAGCTAACAGGCCTTACGGTAATTGATTGATCTAATCGCTTATGTGTTTAACCAGAATAAAAAGCAAATATATCTTAGTTATTTTAAAATTATTTTAAAAATAATTGTTAAAGATAAATATCTAGGATCTAATTTACAATAATTTAACAATCATATCGATTTTAGTATTAATATGGACATTACATAGATCAAAATAGAAATTATGTGTTTGACATTTTCTGACAGCTACTGCGGAAAGTAACATATTCTCACTTGGGTGGAAAGTAAATTCTTATTCATACGCGTGTGATATAGGGCACTTTCCATAGGTCTGTATAGTGTGATATGTGTCACTTTCCTAAGTGGTCGTAGGAAAAAATATTTTTATTTTAATAAAGAGTATAGATACAAACCTTAACAAAATATTCTAGCTGTTGCGTGAAGCGTTTCTGTGTAATAATAATAATTTTCGTCTTTTCATATTTCTATCAACACTAATAGATATTTTTAATAATGAATGTAAAATGTAATCATTATCACATCTTGGGTGGAAACATTTTTTTCATACTCATAATATGTATAAAAACATTAAAATTGCATAATTATCGATTGACAACAAAAAAATTTTTGATTCACAGATGACACATGCAGTGCTGCCGCATTTCCATTTTCTTGTATATTAGTTGTCGTTTTTTAAAACAATGAAACTTTAAATATAGTGAAAGTTTAAACATAAATAATACTTTTAAAAAAATTTGATGTTTTATATTTAAAAGATATTTGTTTAACGATATTTTAGAACACAAACGAACGTAAATTACTTTTCGTATACCGTCTAAATGGCAACGTTGTGTTGCTAGTTCCTATTAGTCTATTCCCGATGACGTCATACATTTTTAAAAATTAATAACTCGAGCAAATGAATAGATAAATAAAAAAGTTTAAATGTAGCTTTATTTTGAACTCTATTATTCATAAAAAAAAAAAATTCAAAATTTTTAAACATGCCCCATTAACCAAAAAATCAAGTTATTGCATTTTAACAAAGTTGTAGTAGTTATTTAAGTTTATTTTAACATTTGAAGATGTGTTTCCTTAATAAATTAATGTTGTGGCTTATCATGTTATTCAAATAATCATACAATCATACAAAATATTTCCTTTCAACTAAACATTTTTAAAAGTTTTACTATATCTTTTCCACAACATAACAGTTTCCTCCACACTTTACTCTCGCTTGGTTACACTGAATTGGCATTGGCGTCTGGGTAAATACGTACATTTAACTAGTAGGGGTTCGTCTCGTTTGTGGGGTGTCTATTTCTATTCGACAATGCAAACATTTAGGCATTTCCCTTTACCATCATCATGCTAGCAACCCTAACAAGGGTTTAGAGTATCAACGCGTAGTTACTTGCCCTACTTATTTCTATTCATAATAAATATATTATTCGGTATTTTACATTTCCAACTATTAGAAATGATTGTAATTTAAATTTAAACGACAATAATTATTACTGTAGGTATTCGTAAATTAAAGCGATTTACTAATTCATCATTGTTTTATTTTGTTTATTATCAGGAATAATAATATGTGTATTTTATTCAACTAATATTATTACAGTATGTATATAATTCATTTGTCACATGATGGTGATCCGACTAATTGGGTTGAATACATTTTATTACACTACTTGCCATGACTATTCAACAAACTTTTAACATAAAACATTTTTTCTATATTTCGAAAAAATATGAGAATTTTTTTAAAATGAAATCATTTTCAATGTTGCCTCATATGTATTTTGTTAAAAAATCAAATATACACAGAAAAAAGGTGTACTATATTCAAGATGAATGGTTTTATTTTAATGCTTTGTTGTGTTTGAATATCGGCAAGTAAAACTCTCGATTTGAAATTCTAGTAGTACTTGTTCAACAATAGCCAATAATTCTTGCTTCAAGATTAGAATCAACTTGCCCTAACCAAAATACCTCTAATTAAATGAAGAGTATCTATTGCTCAATTGTACATATTTACATCTTAAATGAAATAGTCTTACACTTGTTTTAAATATACTTTATTTATATTCAATAATACCTTGTTTTTAAATACAATACCACCTAAATTTATTACAATAATAATATGATGTTCGACATAAATATATTGATTTTGGTTGAATTAAAAGATAGTTTCATTGAAGAAATAAATAATCTTGAAATAAGATCAGACTCTTCTTGCTTTTTAATAGGGTTTTCACTGGTATCTATCCACCAAAAAACGGTTTTCAAAATCGTTTTTGTTAATATACCAAATTCCTCTGTCCTCTGAGGTGTCCCACCTCTAATAAAAAAAATAAGTAATTTTATAACTTCAAAACCTAAATGTAACATAAAAGTTTGTCCTACTAAGATAAGAGGTCGTATCTACAAAATGAATATTTTTAGTAAATGTGGGTAGGTAGATAAGTACGTCCTTTTAGATTTCGCAAATAAGTTTTGTATATTTTACTAACCTTCCTAATGCAAATAGGCCTTTATTATTTTGTGTTATAATAAAATGTAAGCTTATTAAATTTGTAAGAATCTTGAAATCAGATACGACCTCTTGTCTTAGCAAGACAGAAGTCGTTCTTCCAAAAAGTCGTCATCCAGCATCATACATTTTTTTTTACTTCTATTCCAGTTTGTTTCATGTTCTTATGATTATAAATTTACTTATATATATAATAATACCTAACAAGAAGTGAACTAAATATAGATACTGTAATGATGAGGATGTTATAATTATGTTTGAGTAGCTATATTGTAATGGGTAATGATGTCCTTTTTTTTTATTTTAATTTAATTATTCTAATTTATTTTAATCATGTACAATTTTTTTTTTATTAAGGTTCCTCGTCTGGCACCATACTGTAATGAGCTTCACGTTTAGTTGCCATAAATTCTAGTGATATGAATATTTTAATAAAGAGTAACATTACCCAAGTGTTATTTTATTTAAAAGTAATTTAGATTACAAATCATCCTCATTCATCCAAATACTTAATGCTCCGGCTGAAATACTATCTGATGCAATGCGCGATCGTGATAAAACGATATAACTTAATTCTTTTAGATAATGGGTTTAAAAGTTTTCATCTATGTATTTAAGACACCTCTGCACCTCGTGTATCTTCAACTCTTGAATTATTGAAATAAAAGTAAGTAAAAATTTGAGACTCTGTATATAACTTGTAGTTTTATTTAAAATATGTTAATATCAGGGTTTAGTGCGAGTTCAAAGATTATGGCTGGTATGGGATAAAGAAACAGAAAATTGTTACATAAATGTAAAAAATAAACTTAAGAACGAAAAATAATATAATGCGTCATTTAAAGATCGATTCTTGGATCGAAAATAGCGCATTATGCGACAAAAATACAGTTAGCTACCGTGACTTATTGTTCTACCCACTGTACGGCGCTTCTCAATGTAAGTAACAATCTTTTGATCGCCTATACAGTAATTTCTCAAGTCGGACAAGAGATGGCTTATAACCTAACCAACCCAAAATGTTTCTACATAGTTGTGACACTATGTTAGACGTATATAGAAATATTTATCGTCTTTTCGATTAATTAAATACTCAATTATGGTAAGTAAGTTTTTAAATTAGTCACTAATAATAGTTTTTAATTAAAATACCTGTGTTTCACTGTGAAATATGAGATGTCCAAGTGTTAAACGTATCTTTTTTCAGTGTCCATAAACAGAAGCAGATATTACAAATACCTGGGGAACTGGAGGCCTTTCGTCGAATATGCCGGTGCATACAGCGGTGATGATGTCTTCCTTGGGACTAGTCTTCGGTCAGTTTTACATGATTTTCCATGGGTAAGTTAAATTTTATATTACCTTTGACATTTATACACTTGTTAAGTATTTATAAATAAACATTGAAGATTTAATATTTCTGTCTCTTTATTTTTTAGGAAAAAGGAGTTTTGGAAAGGAATTAGAAGGAAAAATTTTACATGTCCTTCCTCCTTCGTTACATGCTACCCACTCTTTTGTTTTATCAACAAATTCTGATTTGAATTTTTTATCAAGTTGGATAAAAAATGGAATTAGCCAATCAAAATTTTGACAGTTTAGTTACATTATTGAAATTTGATTATTGGATTTATAAAGGTGAGTTTATTTAAACGGCTTATTTCATAATTTCGATGATAATTTATTGTTCATTAATTAATATGTTATTTTGAAATCCATGTTCTATTTTTTTTATAAATTTACATTTTAAAAATTATGATTTTCATTTGGTAACACTGTCTCACTACATTTAGTTACTTTAGATCTTGTCAAATTTACCACTATACAGGGTGTAGTCTAAATACTTAGATGAAACTTTTTAATTTTATTTCTTTAAAAACCTTTAATCATTCACTTGATATTCTTGGGATTTCGTGTTTCATTATAATACTTACATTTAAATATTGGTATTAGGTCGCTGAGACCCATTCATTTAACAAATGTTTCATTTGATTTTAATTTATTCATACACTTATTAATTAAATCACAAAGAATTTCTAACAAAAAGGCAACCCTAACGATACGATGCAAACATGTTACAAAATGGACAATAGAATGAACACGTGCTAATGCCAATTTGCCAGATTCTCTATAAATGCGTTGTGTCGCTGACTTCCGAATAATAAGTAACACATATCAACATGTGCCAGTCATATATCTACCGTATCAGTGCAGTGGTTGCATTTTAAAATAAGTTTCAGCTGGCAACACCGTGCAGTGAATTTTTACTAGCTAATCTTTTGTAAAGTACATCGGTTTTTGATTCGAATTGTTTAATTTTTGTTATGAAATTTAAATGATTTGAATCAAATCCTTTTATAACATTGAATCAAGTACGCAATAGTCGGTTTTAAGAGCATATCTTACTTACAATAAACAAAACGCTTTCTTGGATTAATTCTATACAAGATTATGCCTATACTCCACTCAACATTTATTTTCTTATTGTATCGAGAAATATCATTTAAAGCAAACTCTGCTTTATTTCAAACAAATGTAAACTTCCAAGTGTAAAGCTATTCTTGAATGTAGATGATATTTTTTTTCTGTGTAGATAAATCGTTCAACGTGTTCAAATATTTTTTAAAAAAAAATACAGTATAAAATAATTAAAGTTGTTAAAAATTTTTGTATTTTTGGGTTAGCCTATTAGATCCTAGCGTTACAATTATGTAAAAGTAAAGTGGTGCCATCTAAACGAATCTTCTGTCGTACGAATTGATATTTTTTTGTTGAGAACGCGTCAGTTCCTATATATCGGTATAATTTGAATTTATTGCGCAGCGAACATTTGATAAACTTACAATTGCGCAAGCGACTAAGCTATATGTGCTGTGCGCGAACGAAAGATTCCCCACTTCATATCGAACGAGATAGCTTTCAAGGGGTTTATATCATATGCACAATACATAAACACATTTCTGTACATGAAACTCCGCGCTTGGGTGCACTGATGTTCGTTTTACAATAACAAAATTGTATTAAAATGTGAAGCACATTGAATAATTTACTCGTAACATCTTGCTTAGTAACATACAAAAAGTAGTCTTTCAAAAATTTTAATTCATAAATTAAAAAAACATGCCTTCACTTAGTTATTTGTACAATGTAAACCTGGCTTTCTGTCCGCTGCATGACTGCTGGCTGCTCGCTATCGTGGAACTTGCGCGCGCACTGTCAAAAATCAAAAAATATGGGTATGGTTGTCGACGTGTGAGTGAGAGTATTTTTATTTATTTTAGTTTTAAGTTTTAGATATGTTATTTCGGATTATTTAAAATTTAGTAAAAGTATTTTGATGTTTAACACGTCTTTACCAGGCAGAATTCATTATAAATGCATAATTTCCAATTGTAATAGTAGATTTTATAGGCCCATTTCTCGTAAATTTTAATAACAAACATTTTTTTTAAATTTCCTTCTGATACTGATCAAAGAAAGGAATGGTACCGCATTTTAAATATTCCACTCATTCCACTTACAACCAATCATTATAAATTATGTGAAAATAATTTGATACAAAATCATTTACAAACACAAATCGTTCAAGATTCTAAGATTTGTTTTACCTTTAGCACCCTCACAACCAGATATATCCAGATGCCAAATACTTCCAAACAGATTACCTGTGAAGAGAAAGTTAAATTTTAATAATATAAATAAAAATTTCAACTACAGTTATTTATCAAGTGAATTTGAATTATTACCTAAGAAAAAACGTTTAGATAATGGATGTTTAAATAAAATGAATGAAACTCAAGTTAATAGTTTATCTCCTAGAAAGAAAAAACTTTATTTTTTTAATAGAAAACAGAAAAGTCAAATTTGCAAATTAAAAAAGGCCCTAATTAATTCAAAACGTAACATTAAAAATGCAGTCAACATTTCAGAGTCAAAGATATTTTAACAATTTAATTCAAAGCTCGATCCTGCAGGCATGAGATTTTTAAATAGTACTTCATTTAATTCAAAAAAGATAAAACCTTCTTGGACAGCATCAGATAAAGTCACTAGCTTTATACAAGAAGGGTCCACAAGCTTATAATTTTTTAAATCGTTTCATCTCATTACCTAGTTAATCCACTTCAAAGTCACTTTTAAAATCAGTTCCATTTGAAACAGGCATTAATAAATCAATTTGTAACAGGCTTAAAGAAACGGTTGTTAAAATGAAGCAAACTGATAGAAACTGTCTTATTATTTGACAAAATAGCTCTTACAAAACAACTGGCTTTGGATGTAGCTAGTGATGAAGTTGTAGGGTTCGTAGACCTCAGTAACAATTTAAAAAGAAAATTACAAACAGCTGACCACGCATTGGCATTTGTAATTAATGAATTACTAAAGACTAAAAAGCAGCCAATGGCTTATTATTTCACAAAAGATCAGGTTAAAGCTGACGATTTGAAAATTATTCTTTTAGAAGTAATTTAAGTGTAACAAAAAATGGGGTTAAATGTAATGGCAACTATATGTGATCTTGGGAATACGAATCGTACTGCACTGAAATAATTACGAGCAGATAGTAATATTAAAAAACCTGGTCCTTATTTTTTTGTCAATAGAAAGAGGATAGTTAGCTTGTACGATCCTCCCCATCTTTTAAAATGTACCAGAAATACCTTGCTTAATTTAACTATATTAAGGAAGCTTTTTATTTTGACAAAAGTAAGAAATTTCAAGCATTACATAAAGTTAGAGAATATTTTTTTGATATTAATAGAAACAGTAAGTTAAAAATGAAAGTTCCAGGTGCTGCAAAAGCAATGAGCCACACCATGGCAGCTGCCATCGAAAGTCTAATAGTGCTTAATAAATTACCATCTGAAGCTATCTATACTGCTAAAATTATTAAGGACGTTGATAAGCTCTTCGACAACCTTAATGGTAATAAACCAAGTGTCGGTGGTAAATATCTTAGGCAGTGTACTTCAAGATCTAAATATTTAGAATTTTTGAATTCTATATTGCCAAAAATAGAATCTATGAAGGGGGTAATGCCTTTTAAGACCGGTTGGTTAATTACTATTAGGGGTGTCGAACTACTTATAAATAAGTGTTGGAAAAAGAGATTCAAATTCACCAGAACCCACGCTTTAACCAAGAACCGGTTGAAATTATGTTTGGTACAATTCGGCAGTATGTTGCTGCCAATACTTCTCCAAATTATTACCAATTTATATAAGCTTTTAAAACATCAATTTTAAATAGTTTAATTAAAGGAAGAAATTACAATTCCAATTGTAAGCTAATGAAACCAGCATATTAGATAATTTAAATTCATTTTTAGATATTTCAACAGAACCGGAAGAATTAATTTGTAATATTAATAATGAGTTAGATAATATAGATTTAAACATTTTTGATTCAAAATTATTAAATGATTCAGAATTTGAGAGTCAGGCCACTAGTCGTGTTGCAGGGTTTGTTGTTAAAAAACTTAATAGTTTAGAATGCAGAGTGTAAAGCTAATTCACAAACAGACATTTTAGAAGACCATCATACATTTACTTATTTTAAATAAAATGATGATAAAAGACGTTTCATTTATGTACAAAGAAATGTTATTGAATTTCTTTTAAAAATTCATGTAATTGTTTATAAAATTTTACTACTTTTGGGTCATATTGACAACATAATTCAGAAAATTAAACTTTTTTTGCCGGACCATACTGATTTTGAATGGTTTATATATAGTCAAACTTGTCTGCCATTAATAATAAGAAAGTAATATAATAATAGTATAAGGGCTGCGGCAATGTCTAAAAGACAAAAAAGACAAACAAAATGATTTGAAGTTACTGCATTTAATTTTTTTTTCTGTTTCAGTTTATATGGATGGTTGCTTTTGTTTTGTTTCCCAAGATTCAAGAAGAATTTTTTGTTTTGTTTTTTGTTTATTTGGAAAATTTATTAGGCATTAGTTTTCATATCAAGTAAATTAATTATTTATTATACAATTTCTGATTTTTATTTTTTTTAAGGAAAGATAGTCAATGTACCTGAATAGTAATGCAATGTTTGTGATATTAGAGTAACTTTCTTAAACATCGATATAGATATATTTGGAGATAATTTATAATAAGAATTTGATTTTAAGTCATTAGTTAAACTTTAGAGATTAACATTTTTGTGATATTAGGATTATTTTTAATAGAAACTAGTAAATATTTCTAAAAAAAGATTGTACTATTTTTGGAAATAAACTAATATATATGGAAACAATGATAGTGGGTGGGGTTTTTCGGGCTTTCTTCACCTGTAAGTCAAAGTTGCTGCAAGCAAACTTGTTACCAAATTTCTACATAGACACGGCAACTCTTAATAATCCTTCCTCCATGAGAGCTTTTTGGTACTTCATTCAGTTCGGTTGCATAAGCTTATAAACTATAATCATACATGTATTTTTAATCAATAAATTCGTTAAATGTAAAAGTGTTACATTATTTAATCAAAGAGAAAATATAGCATTACAATTGCATTTTATTCAGCATTTATATTGGTTTAGTTGTGCGATTTTATTAGGCAATGCGTTGAAACTTCGCTTTGTTAAAATGCGACAAGTGAAAAAGAGCTCTATATTATAGACTTTATATTAGTACAAAAACATTATGTGTATTTAAAAATATATATTTGTCTTGATATTTTTTAAATGAAATTGTGTTACATATGTGTCATGATATAATGTAATGGAATTATTTTCTCCAGTTATTTTGTAATATGTTTTAGTTTTATTGTATAGCATTTTCAGTAAGCTTCTATTTAAGTATTAGTATATAGAGTGTTCCAAAATAATTTAAGAAATTAGAAATAAGCTTTTTTTATTTCTGGAGCCTTGCTAAAATTCTTTAAAACGGACTGACTGTTCAAGATACATATAATATTGCCTTCGGAGAAGTTGACGGGAAAGTTATTTTATAGTTTGCATAGTGTCACCGGATCAATATACTCTGACGGATGAGGATTTCAGAGACAACAGCAAAGTTGTTGACAATTCACGATTTCAAGACAGTGTTGCCATGTAATTCAGGATCAGATTAATAATGAATACAATATTGCATCTTTCAAATTAATATATCTTTTCGAATATTGTAGTGTGCTACTGTGGCTTTCTTCTACTCGTTTGGTTCATTTCTTTCTACATTAAATAAATCATTTTATTTAGTCTATGTTGAATTCAGAGCATTGTTTTTTTACTGGGAAAAACCCATTTTTTATTATTACTATATATAAAACGATGTATTGATAATCGAAAATAATATGGATCATTCTTTTTTGGCGAATAAAATAAAAAACAATAAAAAATTAATTCAGTTTTGATAAAAGAAGTAATCTATTTTGGATTACACCCAAATAATATTTCCGCAATTTTAAAAATACGCCAATGACCAAAAATAATACAAAATTAAAATAATTTTTAGGCATAGTAAAATATTTTGGGAAGTTTATACTTAATTTAGGTTTGAAGTTCAATATTTGTACAGTAGCATTGTGATCAATCTTACGAAATATGTTTCAACTCGATAAAAAGCGAATTATCTTCCGTAAAGCTGATGGTATAATATAATCTCTCTTTACATTTACCTTTGTTTTCTTATGCGAGTTGCTTAGGGTAAGGGAATATGTGGTTTATATAATATATCCAAAATCGTTTTAAATCGTTTGCGTTTTCGTCTCTGAGAAAATCCCAAACGAAAATAGGTTACAAAGAAACCGTAAATTTTAATATTATTATCCTCTTCACACACTAGTCTGTAAAAAGTATTATTTATAGATTTACTTTTAAAAAACCAATATTTTTAATATTGGTCTAAATTTAAAAATTTTTATACCAAAATCATTCTCATCTAATTTTAAACAACTTTCAAAAATGTCGGTCCGCCAGATATTACATATTTTGTCCGCACAATTAGTCAAATAAGAAAAATGATTGACAATTTTATAAAAAAAATAAACTATATAAGGAGAGAAGACTATTAATTTAAAAAAAAATCTTATTAAAAATAGGGGTTTAAGGAAAGGTTGAAATAAAAAAAAATCATAAATCAAAAACGAAATACGATATCAACATGAAAATCTTAGTAAAAATCAAGCTGTATAAAGGAATCAAGCATATTGATAAAAATAATGATAAAAATGGAGAAATAAGAATGGATTGAAATATTGAAAAAAAAATCATAACTCAGAAAAATGGTGTTAAATTGAAATCTTTAGATAACAAAAACTTTGTAAGGGGATGAAGCGGTAATGCAAAAATATGACTCAAAAAGGGGGTTAAGGAAGGCTCTGTTAAAATGTAGCTCTTTTCTAGTTGACAAGCAAATGAAAGAAAAGACCGGAACCACTAAGTATAGGCAACGATGCTTCTACCAATTGGACTACCGAATCACATATCTACGAAAGTCAAATTTGAAGATAATAAAATTTGTGTCGGGGTTTTTAAAATTTTTAGTTTACGCTTTTGGGAAAAAATGCCAAAAGTCCGAGGCTACCTCGACAGATAATAGTCAAGTAACGGAAAATATAAATGTTAGAGATAGTGTTCGTAAAAGTGTGAGTGATATTTTAGAATAATATATTCTAAGATTAATTTTTGTTCTAGGGGAGTGCAATTCTAATGGAAACTAATAATGGTCAGTTCTCTTTGTCAGTTTAGATTAAATATTTTTAATATTTTGTTAATTATGAAACTTTTTGATTTTAGCTATCTAAAAATTTTATTGGTTGCATTCTTTCTAATTAAATATTTTGTATATCAGCAGTAGAGTAACACCAAATTAGTTTATATGAAAATAAATTATAGCAAAATTTTTATGACCCAGGAGATAGTCTTGTAATTGTAACATGCAAAATTGTTAGTTCTCTAATGAGAGGCGATAAAAAGCGATACTGATCACGTAAATTTGTACAATAAAAATGCTACAAACGTCTAATACTTATACTTCTGCGAAATTAAAGTGCGATTTAACCGTGCATATGAAAACTTAAGTGTTAAATGTACATGACGCTCTGGTACATAAACATTTCAATTGTACTGATTGGAGTACAGTTTCTAAGTGTTTAAATATGACAGGAGTTGGAGAAGCAACCATTTTTATAGACTTTTGAAGCAACGAAAAAATGGAAGTATTACAGTAGCACATAAAATGTCAACTGGAAGAAAACAAATTTAAATAGACGGTACTATGAAACAACTAATCCGAAGAAAAGTGCATTCGTTTTATTTACAAAATAAGATATCTACTTTGGATAAACTTTTAATAGACATTAATGGAGACGAAACTTTTCCAAACGTTAAAAGAGTTAAATTGTGGAAAACTTTAGATATATTAGACTTCGTTTGGGAGAAGAACGATAAAAAAATCTGCACTCATAGTGAAAGATGAAATTATTTGATGGATGAGGCAATATTTAAGGGAAACTAGAAAATTAAGAAGTGAAAACAAAAATATTTTTTATTTAGATGAAAAATGGATAAAAAAAGTTTAACAAGATAAACAGCTTACAAATGCTCATCAGGCATTTATATAAGGTTTGTCTACTGCCTTAAAATGTCCAAAAGTTATTACTCATATTGGAGAAGGTAAACGATTTGTTGATACAGGCTTGTTAGAATTTGTTTCAAATTTAAAAGACTACCGAAGAACTGACTGCCGATGTTTTAGAGAAATATTTCAGTCAAAATTATTGATTTATTATTGACCAATTCTGTAATACTTAAAGACAATGCCAGTTACCAATCAAAATTAAAAGAACCATTGCCTAACACTAAATCGAAAAAGCAAGAACTCTTCGATTGGCTAATAACCAAAGAAATAGTGGCAGAAGAGGGATTACTAAAAAAAAGAGCTATTGCAGTTAAGAAGTATACTGTAAATGATATAACAAAAGAACATATAGTTAAAGTGTTGCGGTTACCACCTTATCAGTCAGTGCCGGTTTTACATGGGTGCTATTTGGGACTTTAGTACCGGGCGGCAAATCGTAATAGGGGGGTGCGCAGGCAGAGCACTAGTAAGAAATAATTTTACCCTATGGAACACTGGTCGAGATATTGAAATAATTCTAGAGTCTTGGAAAGGTCAGAATTTAGAACAAAGTAATTTTTCCAAATCCAAGAGGCCATTTAAAGGACAAAACAGGTGGGCAAATTTTACGTCGAGATTGGGCAATATATTCTGAAAGCACAGGTAATGTGTACTGCCTTTATTGTATGTTATCTGGTGGGTCAGTCGACCAGTTTAAAAGAGGTTTTTCATCCTGGAATAGGAATAAAGAAAGGTTTGATGAACATGAACGATCATCCGAGCATTTAAACAATCTACTGAATGAATTGATAAACTTGAAAAAGAATGTAACGTAGCAAAGGAGTATTGGATTAACATATTAAAAAGAATTGTTAGCGTTATAAAATTTTTAGCAACACGAGAGTTAGCATTTAGAGGTAGTAATGAAAAGATAGGCGAAGATCATAAAGGCAATTATTTGGGTGCGATTGAACTTTTGTCTGAATATGATCCTTTTTTAAAAGATCATATAAAAAGACTTGCAAATCGTGGAAAAGGCACTGTTTCTTATTTATCAAAAGATATTTGCGATGAGTTTGTAGGGATTATATCAAATGAAATTTTAAAGAAAATAGTATAACAAATTAAAGTTAATAAGTATTATTCAGTAAGCTTGGATTCTACGCCAGATATAACCCACCATGACCAGCTTACAATTATATTGCGATTTTGTGATAGTAATGTATTACTAGTTGAGCGGTTTGTGGGGTTCAAGAAAACGTTAGACATGGTGCGAAAGAACTCGAAGATACCGTCCTGAATATTTTGAAATCAATGGAAATACCTTTAAAAGACTGTAGGGGCCAGTTATACGATAATGCGAGCAACATGAGCGGAAAATACTCTGAGTTACAGACTCGTATTAAGACACGAAACAATTTAGCACATTCGCTAAATTTAGTTGTACAAAATGCAGCAGACTGCTGTTTGGAATCTACGGCGTCCTTTAGATGGTACAAGAAATTTACACCTTTTTTACGGCATCTTCATACAAATGGAACTTGTTATCTCAGTTTATAGAAGTTTCAGAAAACGAAAAACTTTTAACTAAGAGAGTTAACACTACGCGATGGTTATCACGATTTGATGCCATTAAAGCCCTAGGACACAGTTACGCATCAATAAAAATAGAGCAAATATCTCAAAATAGAGAAGAAAAAGGTGTTGTGAGAGTTGAAGCGGCTTCTTTTGCCGAGACATTAGATCTTCTTGAAAATGGCATTCTTTTAACATTTTGGTTGGATATTTTACACCGAACTAATGATGTAAATAAGGCTTTACAACAAGAGAATATGGATATAAGTACCACATATAACCTTTTATCTTCATTGGCCCAATACTTTCAATATTTAAAAAATGAGTTTGATCAATATGAAGCCAAAGGAATAGCTTTAACTGGCAACGAAAAATACACAGAACGGCGAAGCACTAAAAGATAGAGGCTTTTTGGGGAACCAAATACAGAAGTTATTTTGGATCCTAGAGAGAAAATGAGATCGCAGATTTACCTTCCAATCCTTGACAATCTTTAAACAGAAATTATTCATAGATCCGAAGTGTACAAAACATGTTCAGCTCTTTTCGAATTTTTGTTTAATTTAAAATCTTCGTGAGTAGATTCATTTCGACGAGACACCCAACTTTTCTATCTGCGTGGTAGCTAATAAAGTGCGCAGCGTGAAACGTGTCAATTGAATAATTGTCAAAATTTTGTATTAAACATAACATGTCAATATTTTTGAATATGGGCATTAGCAATATTATTTTTCGTTATTTGTTTATTATTTTTATAGTTTATTTTTACTTAGTTTCAACAGTTATTTAATGTATTAGTGATAGTACTTATTAAGATAATATTATAGAAAACAAGAATGGAAACTTATGTTTTAGACTGGTATTTTGTTTTCATTCCATTTTTCTTTGATCTTATTTTTGTTTGTTTTATTTTATTATTTGTATTTGCGTAGTAGTTTTATAGCTGTTTCTGACCATTATAATATTATGGTTTATTGATGTTGTGACGTTATAAATATAATACTTTTGAATTTTGTAATTTTTTTTTTTTTTAATAATATATAAATTCAGTAATCTAAGATGTATAAATTATTAATAGATAGGGCGGCGATTACAAGTAGCACCTGGCGCAAAAGTACCTTAAACCGGCACTGTTATCACTGTGAACTTAACCCCATTGAACTAATCTGGGCTCAAATGAAGGAATATGTCGCGAGAAACAATACATCATTTAAACTTCAAGATGTTCGTCAACTATTATGTGACTCTATATCAAAAATTTCACCGGACAATTGGCAAGACATATCATAGCAGAGGAAGAGAAATTCTGGAAACTTGATATGTTAATAGAGGAAACAATAGAACCAAATATTATTTTTGTGGGAAGAGAGGAAACTGATGATAATGACTCCTTATATTTATAATAAGTTTATTTGACCCTAGTACCTGAAATACAAATAAAAAAGTATATATGGAATCATCCCGTATTTCTAAAAACGAAATATGAGTGTTTTATAAGAAAATATTTGTTTGAAAAGATTTTTTTTATTAGTATATCATATTAAATTTGGTGTATATTTATTATTAAATTTCAAGGAAATGTCCTAACCTAATATCTAGTATACTAGTTTTATAAAAATTAATGCAAGTACTTAATATTGACAGTTTACTATTTTTTATATTATAGTAATTTCGTGTTCCTTATCACTGAGGTATAGAATTATTGATTAATCCCTTAGGGTTGGCTCATTTACATTTTATGATGTATTGTATTCGAGATTATTGGTCATACTAAAATAGAGTGAAAATTCAGATAAGAAGGTATCAATATTTACTTTTTTTCTGATTTGAACAATCGTATAGATCTTTTTGCCATAAAAACTGTACTATCATGCATTTTCAAACAAACTATAAAAGGCGAAACTCTTAACAGTATCAGACTGCAAAACTCAATAGCTGCGGCCCTGACTATACCCGTCTTTATTCACTTTAAGTGACATGACATTTTGTACATATTATTACATTGTTTTTCTCAAGGCGTTGGCATGCTCTTCTGCAGAGTAACTCGTATGTTAAGAGATATATTGTAATTTCTCTGACAACAGTAACAAATGCTTTTCCATTTGTCATTTTATTTCAATACATGCAATTCTGACAGAATTCCCAGCACTTTAGTATATGTTCGCAAAGATGTAAATTAATACATGATTGTCTATTTATTTTGTAGAATGTAGAAATAATTACAAATATTAAATGGAGTTAAACAAGGCGTAAGGTAGGATGACAGGTAGTTAAAGAAAATTATCGAGTGATAAAATAAATAAGACACTTGTAGAAACAGAGAGACATTATTGAACCAGATTGTCTAACAACGCAGCACAAAACTGATCCAGATAGAGATGTATGTATTTTGGTGTTTTTTTTTTTATTCATTAGATTCATAGACTAATTGTCCCATTAGTTAATGGATTTTTAAATATTCATTATTATTAAATCGACCCTTACTAATATTACAACATGACCAAACAATTATATATGAGTAATTATGCCCTAATCTAACATGGCCGGTGGTAAGAGCCTATTGGTTAATATTCTGACTATTTGCTTGCTGACAAAATTAATTTTTATATAGCCACCCTTCTCTTGATACAAACTTTGCAATATTTCATTTTCCCGTTAGGCTACAATTTGCAATATTATTTGTTACCTTTTTGATAAATGTTCATTTCAAAACACTTATAGAGATTTTTACTAGCTCAGTGAAATTTAATATCAAACGTTACTTACCTTTAAAAATTAAAAAATAAATGAGCACATCCTTTTCTCTGTCGTGAATTCAGCTTTTCAAATAGACAATTTTAAGGGTAATAATCTTTCTAGGAAATGTTGGGCACCAATAATTCTCTTTTTTATTTTTAAAAGCTAGTGAGAATTATAAATTCTAGCTTTATCAATAAAAAGAAGTTAATAAAAATTATACAGAATTTAGTGAATGAAAGAGAATTTTTTGTGACCTTTAAAAAATAAGATTCAACATATATACTTATAAAAATTAATAATTTTATTTAAAAAAAAAAAACTTTTCGAAAACAAATTATTCACAGTTATCAGGTATCAAATTGTGATTCGTACATAAATAATTCTAGTCACTAGTAATTACCACATTTTACTTTGTTAGCTAACCACTTCTAGATAGCCATAGGTAGTTGAGATTTCTGTCCCTCGGAAACCAACGCCTTTGTCGGTTAATCTTTCTTCTTATGAAGCTTCGAATTGTAGCTGTCGCTTTTCCAATCAACTAACTTTTGACAAGAGATTTCTGCTCCTCGAGAACCAACGTTCAGATTACAGCGGTTGAATTATGGTTTTATGACGTTAGAGCTTATGTCGTTATGGCTTATGTCGTTATGGCTTATGTCGTTATGGCTTATGGCCGATTCCATTCGTTTGCTAGACAAAAATAGATTTTGTGTTTCACGTGGTTCTCTACGATATATAAATTTAAAACATCTATTTAAAAAAAAAAAAAAAATGAACCAATCAGATAATAAAAACTAGTGACTATACATATTGTGCCGTTCTAGCAACCAGAATGAATCATACAAATATATTTAACTTTACTATTAAAAAACTAATAATTAACAAAAGGTTTGAATAATATTTCTACTGAGATATTTAATAAAGACATTATATACTTTTTATGCTTACCACTTTAACAGCCAATGCACCACCGATACAATCGAAAGGTAATAATAAAATAAAATTTACAAATCTAATTTGAGATCGTTTGGTTAGTGGTACTCCCACTTCAAGAAATTTCCCTTTCTTTAGAATATTGTGTGTTGGCGATAATTAAATTATACCGGATGGCACACATTTAAAATAACATTTTATAATTAGACTTTTAAAATGTTACAACTTTCAAAAGCAATGAAGCAATGTACTGTACTGAAATGTGAAATATTTATGTTTGGTTTTAATTTAATATAATTTAATTCAATATTGTCATTATGACATATGACAAATTGGACTAAATAAAGTTGTAATTTAATTTTAATAAGTTGATAAAGTTTTCATCAAATGTATTTAGACACTTCTATCCCACGTATATTGCAATTTCTTGAAAGATAAAAAAACTAAATAATAATTAGAGACTCCATTTGTAATTATAATTTTATTCCTTAGCTCATATAGTTCTGAGGGTAAATTGCGAGTTCCAAAAAGCTCTCTTTAGTTAAATAACATTAATGAAGGAAACAGAATAACTAAAATTATAAATTTGATTTCTTTACTTTGAAATGACAAATTAACTTTATCTATAAATTATAATTATATATATAAAAATAGTGTATTTATTCATGATCTAAAGTTTCTACACAGTGGCTTCTACTAAGCAGAATACCTCAAAGATAACTATAATATAATTCATAATAACCTCATATGTTAGGTTAACGTATTTATTAATAAAATGGCTTTATATGATAGGTATACAAGTAATTTGCTTTCCTTTTGAAAGTTCATGTTATAACAATTATGGAAAGTAACTTCTTTAATTTGTTACTAATATTAGTTAATTAAAAATGTCGCTAATGTGTTTTCTTTCAATATTGTATCAATGGATGGACACAATACTGGTCACCTTGGGTAAGGAAATTTATGCCAGCATAGCATAACGGCCTGAGAATGTCTTCCTGGATTCAAATCATCTTCGTGCTGGAATCACATATATTTCCATGGGTAAGTAAATAGTTATATTACACGTGAACATTTTTTACCTTTTAAAGTTGTTATAAACAAACATAAATGATTTGAATTTCCTGCTTCTTTTTATTTTAGAATTAAGGGAAAGAGGATTTCAGTAGATAATCAGAAAAAATTAAAACCATACCCTCCTTTTTTACGTTTCTTTTCATACTACCTTTTGTTTTATCAACAAATTGGGTTTTTAAATTTAAATCCAAATGGATGAAATTGAACCTGACCAATCAGAATTTTAACAGTTTGGTTATAATATTAAAATTTAGTTATTGGATTTATACAGGTGAGTTTATTTAAACGGTTTATTGCACAATTTTAATGATAATTTATCTTTTATTAATTAAAAGGTTATTTTAAAATTAATATTTTTTATAAATTTGCATTTTAATATTCTCAATTTGTGTGTGATAGTACTGACTCACTAAATTTAGATATTTTTGAACTTGTCGAAATCACCATTATACGAGGTGTAGTCTGAAAACTTTAATGGACACTTTTCAGTTTTAATTTTAAAAACTTTTAATAATTATATTAATTTTCTGGAAATTTCGTATTTCATTATAGTATATATTGATTTCAAAACAAAAAACGTTTTAATTTTATTTGTTTATTTTATGTAAATATAAAGAGTATTAAAATGGTATTTTATAAGTAACTTAACTACTTTTTTAATCATATTTTTTTACAGCTACAACTTTAACAAATTGAATAGAACACAAAGTTTCTTGGTGGTTTGCCAAGGGGTTAATTTGGGTTTACCCTAAAGCATTAAACCAAAATATAAATAAAATCACTTGTGCATGGTGGCGGGATTAAATTAATCTAAATCAGATATGAGAATAGTTTCTAAATACATAAAAAATTTCCCAAACTATCAATAACTTATGCTAGAGAGTCCCAATAGCTTTAACAATGCTGTTTAATTAAAGATTTAATGTATTTTACACTTATAAATGTTAAGTTATTTTAATTAGGAAATGAAAGAATTTGGCCATGCCGTCTAAACATTATTTGTTGATGTTGCACAATGTTACTTCTTTATCGCCGCAAAGGTAAACATGCAATAATCTACATTTGCGATAAAACACAACTTAACTTTTTTCTATTGTTGCGGTGCAGTAAGTTGCAGTATTGATGCAACTGCTGAAAAACTGCTAAACAAAGAAAATAAATACTTAAAAAGGTATTTTATTTGGGTTTTAGGTAAAAAAAGACCTGTACAATTCATTATTCAGTTCGTTTCCGTTTTAGATTAACTAAATTTTGTGCTTTAAACTTTTCTGAAGTAATAAAACAGTTAAAGTTAGTTTAATTAAGATGTTTAATTACAAACTTGAATTTTTTTTAATGCTAGAGTCTTTCTTACAAGTAGATAAGGAAGATGATAGAGTCATACCTTCTAAAAATTTAGATACAGATCAATGTGTTATACAGGGTGTACCAATTTTATGGAAATTTTTAATATATTTTAAAATTACGTAGAAGAATATAGGGTGTTTCATGATTTATTTACGAATCAAACATAGGTTTTTTTTAAACCAGAACACTAGAGTATTATTTTTGAATTAGATTACTCCAATATATGGTGTGTCTAGGTTATATAGGGCACTTTAAAAGAAATTGGCATTTTTGTATGAAAATTGTGAGTAAATCAATGTCCTCTAGTCAATTACATACTGTACACTTTACTTAAGTAACATTTTTATTCTATGCTTATTAATAAACTGGGGTTTTATTTAAATGGGACACCCTATATTTTATATCACCAGTAAAACCCTCTGTAAAATGCTTTAAAACATTCTCTATACCTAAATTTAATATTTATCGAGATTTGGTAAAATTAAATGAAAATTGTGGACTCTTCGAATGAATGGAGGTTTAAATAGGCATAACTTTCACTATTACCCTATTTAAAATCAACATTTTATAGTTTTTATAGTGAAACGAGGTAGTATTTCGTCATAGGGCCTTCAAAGAAGGTGCAGTATATTTTTTGACCATTCTATCATTATAAGTCAAATTATTACCAACTTCTCCTCCTTGGTTTTCTTTTTAAAATTTTTTTAATTTCTGTTCAATTTTCAATTTTGCATTAAATAATTTTTTACCGTTCATTGACTTCATGACTTTCCATTTAGATGTGCCTGATAATAATATAATCACTTTGAAACCGGTCCCCAATAAATTGACTTTGTTAGAAATAAAAGAATTTTCTTTAGAATCTTTGTACTAAAAAAAAGAAAATTAATTTTTTCCACAGGTTTAAGATAACTCTTTGTTTTCTAATGCTTTTTTAATCGTATTTGAGATTCTATAAAACTGATCTATAGTTGAATGGTTTTCTCTAACGCCGAACTGGTAATCTGGAATTAGTTTTCTTTGTTCAATGATGGGTTTTAGTATTTCCATTAGCATTTTTTTAAATAGTTTTCATCATGTTGGTAATAGAGTTATTGGCTCGTAATTATGTGATATTGGCTTTTAGTTATGTTTATTTTATTTTACGTCTTGATCACATTTGAGTTATATTAAACGATACATTCTGTATCATTTTCTAAGAAAATATTTCATCCTCTATTTTATTTTTAAAGTAAATATAATAATCAACTACTAGTACATACAAGAACACAAAAAAAAAAACATCCACAACATGACCACTAGGAAAGGATATATTGGTATAATATTGGAAGCGACAAGTAGTTTTCAGAACAAATAAAATCAGAGACACGAATAATATTTTCCTCTATGTGCTGGATATTTTCCCGGTTCTATTTTATTGAAACAAGAAATTCTTGTTGACCCTATTTCATATCTCGGTTTGAGATTTTTTTTTCGTTGCTTTAATAACTTATTTTTAGCGTCTGTCGCGAAACAAAGGCAAAACAAGTTTACGCCCTAATTGTAAAGTTGCTGAATGCCGAACAAGAAGTTTGTCTCTATTCTTGTATACTTTAATTTATGGTATTTGTTTCTTTGACATAAAAATTCGTTTCTTTTAACATTGTTCTAGATGAGAAGATAAAAATATTTTCATTAAACCTGCAATAAAAAGAAACCTGTTTAATTATAGAAAAGTTTTTATCAGTGCTAAATTATTTGGATGACTTTTTAATATTTGGTAATTCTTATACAGAGTGTCTAAATAATACATCTTTGACATTAAAATTATTAGAATCTTTAGGTTTTGTAGTAAATAAAGAAAAAAGCTCAGTAGATCCTTCCCAAAACAAAAAGATTTTGGGTTTTATATTTAATAGTAAAAATATGACTATTGAATTACCCCAGGGAAAAAGAGATAAGATAAGAGCATTAGTTAACAAATATCTTTCCAAAAAGTTTTGCAAAATAAAAGACTTTGCTATGTTCATTGGTGTCCTTGTATCATTGTGCCCGGTGGTAAAATATGGCTTGTTGCACACTAAATTACTCGAAAGAGAAAAATTTATAGCATTGAAATTACACAATATGAACTAAGACGCCATTATGAACATAACAAATAAAATAAAATCTGATTTGCTTTGGTGGAAACTAAATATAATGAGAACTCAAGAAACAATCAAATATGACAGGTTTGAACTAGAAATCTATACTGACGCTTCTCTTTCTGGGTGGGGAGCATGTTGCAACAAACAAAGCACTCATGGTTGGTGGAATCAAACAGATAAAAGAATGCACATAAATGCACATAAATGTTTCGTTTTCAACTTTACTGACTGTAAAATTCTAATTAGGACTAACAACACAACGGCCATGTCCTACATAAATAGAATGGGTGGTGTTCAATACCCACACTTACATTCTATAGCAAAAACAATTTGGACATGGTGTGAAGAACGAAACATTTATATATTTGCATCATAAATCAATTCAAAAGACAACTGGAGAGCAGACAAAGAGTCTAGTTGTAAATCTACAGAAACCGAGTGTTCTCTAGCAAAATACGCTTCCGTAAAAATATTATATAGGATTGGAACACCAGATTTAGACCTATTTGCTTCTAATATTAACCATAAATGTTCTAAATATGTGTCTTGGTTTCCTGACCCACATAGCTGGGCAGTCGACGCATTTACTATAAACTGGACCAATATTTATTTCTACGCATTTCCTCCTTTTTCTCTAGTATTAAGAGTAATTCAAAAAATTATATCAGATAAAGCAAAAGGAATATTGGTAGTACCTAGGTGGCAAGATCAACCATGGTACCCAATATTTCGTAAACTAATTATTGGACCAGAGTTAGTATTTCAACCCATTCATATTTTGCATTCATATCCTTTTAGCGAAACTCATCCCCTTGCCAAGGACCTTACCCTGGTAGCAGCAAGGTTATCCGGCAAGCTTTGGAATTGAAAGGTTTGCCCTCCTGTACAACTGAAACGACCATGAAATCGATTACTGTATCTACAGAGAGGCAATATAATAGCACATTAAAATTATGGTGGGAATTTTGTGGTAAAAAAGGCTATTCAGTGTTCAACAGCGGAGTCAAAGAGGTAATTGAATTTCTAGAACTCAAATTACAATCTAAATCTTATAAATATGGCACATTTAACTCGTTTCGATCTGCTTTGGCACTTATCCTGCCTGATGGAATTGGGACACACCCGCTAATAAAAAGGTATCTCAAGGCATTATCTAATATTAGACCGAGTGCTCCTCGGTATAAGAATACATGGAATACTCAGCCTCTCTTAGATCATCTCCAGCAGTTATATCCTAATGAAAAGCTCACATTAAAAAACATGTCTATTAAACTTGTGACTTTGTTAACATTGATAACTGGACAACGGTTACAAACAATTTCCCTCATAAAATTGGAAAATATTAAAAAGTTAGATATAGGTTTTCATATTTATATTACAGATAGAATAAAAACCAGCGGAATAAATAAATTCCAACCTTGTTTGCAGGTCCATTTTTTCCTTGAAAACCCAGCATTGTGTGTAGCAAAATTATTAGAATGTAAGGTATATAGAAAAAACTAAAACACTTCGTAATCAAATAAATGAACTTTTCATTACCTCTCGGCCAAGTTATAAACCAGCTTCTAAACAAACGCTTTCTAGATGGATTAAGACAGGCTTAGAGTTGGCGGGAATTGATCCTAAATTAAAACCCCATTCTACCCGGCATGCCTCAACTTCAAAAGCCTTTAGCAATGGAGTATTAGTTGATTTGATTTGTCAAACAGCAGGATGGACTCAAAGCTCGACTTTTGCAAAATGGTACAACAAACCAGTAGAAGACACAACGAAATTCGCAAATCTGAACCTACAATCATGAACTAATACTTAGATTTTTCCTAATGGTTTTATACTTATTTCTTGTTCATATTTTCGTATTGGTTTGATAATCTTAATAAATATTCGCAAGTTACTACTTTAAACATCTACTTAGTTTTCAATTAAGTGATATCTGAAGGACTGGCGGGAAATAAAATTTAACGATCAAACGAACTTACCTGTAGTGAAGTTCGATCGTAATTTTATGAACCTCCAGTCCGAAGATATTACTTCCCAGCCCTCCCAAGGAAAAATAACAATATTTTCAGCAATTGTAACCCCAATAACTTGCGAAAAGGGATAATTTGAAGAAATGAATCTGTAACCGACGACGCACGGCAAGGTGAAGGACGCGGGAACGTGTTCTGTGATACTTTAAGTATTGTCAAAGAATACCTACCCAAGAAGCGACACTAAATGGGCGATTCGTGGACAAAAAATTGCCAAGTTTTCTTAGTGTTTTAGAGGTAGTTTAACGTCAAATATAGTTGTCAGTTCATGTAGTGTATGACGTTTGGTATATTATTCTTAGCGTTTTGAGAAAATTTCAGTAGGTTTATTTAAAAGTAGTAATTATATATTAGATAGTTTAAAGGTTTTTATTACAATGACAAAAATACATTGCGATGTTCGTGGTTGTGTTACAAATTCAGAACAAGGGCTAACAATGTTTAAATTCCCAGGAGATGCCATAAGGTATGTACTGAAATGTTACTGTTCAAATTTATTTAGAAAAATTAAGTATTAATAAATATAATTTTGTAGAGCTCAACTCTGGTTAAAAGCTTGTAATCGTGAAGATTTAAATTTCACAAATCCTAGTAGCTTATCTTCATATAGAATATGTGAACAACATTTTGAAGAAAAATATTTTTCAAGCAGTACATCTTATAGAAGACGATTATTTGACAATGCTGTACCCACAGTATTCTCCAAATGCAAACGAAGCTATGATATTCCCACTACTGATCCTCCAAAAAAGGTAGTAATTGTTTCTGGTAAGTGTTTCAAACTAATATACATATAAAAATGTTAGTTTAACGGGGTGGCGTTTGTTCAGTGATTTTAACCAGTGTTTAACATGAAGAAATAAATTATGGTATTTGAGTACAATTAAATATTACAAATTACAGTTCATCAAATTTCTAGAGGTGTTCGACGCCCAGACAGAGAACGCGCTACGTGTGACTAAGATAGCTATTGTACAGTCTGCTAAACAAGTTATTTTAAATAGTTTTTAATATTTTTAGGTAATTAAATTTTAAAAGTGTGGAATAGTTTAGGGATTAAATTGGTCTGATTGGACTTTCTTAGAACGTTTTTAAAAGCACCTAAAGATAGTATGTAGAATTGGAAATAATTATTATGCCATAAAAGGTGTTTTGGAATTCCTTCAACCTTTTGAAATTGAGTCAGAAAATATAAATTTTATAGGATAGCGAAAAATACCTATAATTTTTTTGTAGGCCTTTGTAAATCGTGGAAATAGTTTAATTTTATTTCTACCTTATTAAGGAAAATGGTACCTATTATTAATAACGGTTGTTTTTGAAACATTACTAAAATTTTCGAAATTCTGTTTTTCTACAAAATAATAAACTATACTATTTAGAAAAAAATTTATTTCTCTTATAATTTTATAAAAAATAACAGGGGAATATTTACATTTCTTGATCTATTAAACAAAACGATAAATTATCTCGACGAATGACACCATGTTCTAGTACGGAAGCTAGCTTTACATTTTTGTTGGTGGTTTCATGGGTTTCATATCAATTTTTTGTAATTGTAGTTTACACGTACATATACCTCTTAACACTTGTTTGCTTTATTAAAAAAGTGTGTTGTTGTGATTTACGTCGAAATAAGTCAAAAACAACTTGAAACCCCATATAAAATCAAAAAGGAGAAACGGAAAAAAATTGAGCCTGTAAATGAACACAACTCAGAAACAAAAATAGCTATCTAATAATAAAAAAATAAAATTTGATTCTTGTGCAGCTTCATCTATATCATTAACTGTTTTTGGTTTTTTAATGGTTTTTCTTGGTGATGAAAATTCCGATATCTCACGGTTATCGATTCTTTTTTTCTCTCCAGAAATGCGGACGACAGTGTTTTTAGATACTCCTGTGGCTGCAGCAACACGATCATTTACATTTTTAAATGGTATTGAAGGTGAATTAAAGTTTCCTTCTCTTCTCATAAACTCTATAACATTGGCTATTATTTCGCGAGATTGACTGTTAATCACGCGGCCTCTTAATTTGCTATTAAACTCCATACTTAGGTTCTATTAAACTGTAATGAGCAAAAAACACAAACGAAAATAAATGAAATGTTTTAGCGAAATTTACATCTGACATTTACGTCTGAATGAAATAGTGAAATACTTGATGCGCAGAGTGTACTTTCATTGCGTAAATCCGTCGGGATGCCTGTCAGTAGTTCTTTCTCTATCTAGCCGTCGAAAGCCTCTAGAAATTTGATGAACTGTAAAAAAAAACATTTAGCTAATACTATAGTCTTCGGTATACGAGGAGCCGAAGCAAAACGATTGCTTAGATTGGCGACATTTTGACAGGGTCGTATCCAGAATCAATTAATATAGCAAGAATTTTCCGTCATTTTAACTTTAGTATGTGTTTAATTCTCATGAACCAAACAACAAAAATTGATTGGAATTATACGTTTCCCAGTGTATTAAGTTCCCATTTACGTCAAGGTCGCTGCTACTTTGGTACATAGAAAAACTCATTCAGTTTCGCTTCTTGTATTATGGTCTGTGAGCAGCACAGAGGCGTACTACCTAGTTTTCAATTAAGTGATATCTTCGGACTGGAGGTTCATAAAATTACGATCTAACTTCACTACAGGTAAGTTCGTTTGATCGTTAAATTATTCGTAGGTTATGTCACATGTTTTTTTTTATTATTCACATATACGTTAATTGAAATCATAAGTTTAATATTAAATAATTGATGATAAGCACTTACCAGTAAATATTCTCCTGATCCATAAAATATTCAACAATATTAAGCTTATTCATAACATTTAATCTCACGAGTTATGCAAATGCACAGCGCACAGTTGTTCATAATATTATTTGTATTATTCGACACTTTACTTTGACAAAACGGGGGAAATTTAAATTAACTTTAAGTTTACAGTTATCTTTAATTCCTATTTAATTGATTTTTTCTCATTCTCTAATTTAACAGGCATGTTTAATTAAATTAAGATATTTTTTATGATTTATTATTTATTTGTATACTTATAAAATACAGGTAAACTGAAATTAGGTCAAACGTATTTGAACCCAACTGAGATAGGAATCCTCACGTTCCCCGAGAGGTGGCGCCCAGGCAAGGTTCTGTCTAAGGTTACAGAACCCGGTAAATAAAGAAAAATAAAATACATAAAAATATTTCAATCGTTAGAATCATGGTATGGTATTTATAATGTTACATAAAGAAAATCAGATCATAATATATCATAAATACTAAATGCCACGATAATATATTGTACTACCGATATTTAAAAATAAAAATCGGCGGCGACAAAAATGTTTCAAACTCGGTACATAAAATCAATAAAATTGGAACGAAAACACAAATGTATAAAACCGTTTCTATGTTAAAAAGCAAATGACTATAGTTGCGCATATAAAAAAATAATTGATGAACAGATGGAGCCTACCACTCATTCACCACAAAAAAGATCACACGTTTGCAACATTACCTAATTGGTCCCGATCAGACAAAGAGAATCATTTGCTGGCATAAATAAATATACCTAACGGTTTAAAGATGATTTCATTCATAAAATTTGATTTTATTTATCTACAATTTTACTAAAGAAATATTTTATATAATGGTAATATTAGTGTTGATCCTAGTACACGGGGTGTCTCATCGTTTAGTTTACAGGGCGCTCTAATTACTCACAGTAAAAGTAACTTAAGTTTATTAAATCTTCAAAATTTCAAACTTCAACGTTGGATGGAAGTATTTAAAATTAGCAAATCAATTTTTTACTCACTTCCCTAGTTTTTAAATTTGCGCATGATAATGAAACTTTTATTCAAACATTAACATACAACTGATGGTATAGGTCAGTGGTCGGTAAACTCATTAGACAACAGAGCCAAATTGCAACAGTAGAGCGCCTAAAGTTCCTTTTGAGAGCCAAATTTCAACTCTATAGGTGTACATGTTAAATTAATTAGGGTACTGCTAAGCTGGCTGTTGTGGCACGGGTCCTTTGCCACAACCAAGATGAAGATAAAAATTCGTTCTTTTTTTTGACAATTCTTTTTTATTTATCAAAGTCAATATGAAAAACATACAACAACGTGATCAATAATAAAAAAAAAAATGAATTATTGCTTTTGTCAACATGACATTTTTATTTAAATTACACGATAATTTTGTTATATACAGAATGTCCAAGGAATAAAATTAAAAATACTGTATGTGATTTTAATGAGCCCTACACTGGCCTTTGCTAAAAACTTCCTCAATCTGATTGAAGTACGTTTGCTGAGGTCGAACCTTTTCAACTCTCTTAACCACACTCGTCTTGTAAACTTGTTTCGTCTATCTTATCATTTATCCTCTTTATACAGATTAAAAAAAAATTATACGAGCCATAGAATATAGGCACTATGAGTAAACGCCATTTCTATATTTTGTGTACGACTACCACCTCATAGAAAATTCCGATAGTAATGAATGAACAATTGTGGGGTAGCGGTCTCTTCAATTAATTAAATACAATATTTACGTAATTCTCCGATTCTAGAATTAGGAAATATATCCAAGTGAAAAATGATTACTTGATTTTAAAATTTAATATATTTTGCCATTAAGTTTACCATCAATGAAAAAGGACCTATAATGCAGTCCCTTAAAATGTTTATTTTTTCCAGCACAATGTCTCTGAATTGTTGATTGTGCAATGAAAAGGTTGAATTGTAGGTAAATAAAATGTATTTTAAAAAGTTTTTATTTTAACTCCGTCGAGGGGTCAACCTATCCCGAAATACTGGTACGTTTTCACTGGAAATTACTACAAATATTCTCAAAATTTTATAAATCATCATCAAAATCAATTCGTTGCTCAAAAATGTAAATGCAGAAGCTTGTTGATCAAAAGACAAGAGAATAGTCCCAAAAAAGGTCTCATCATATACAAGTATTAAAAGTAATTTTAAAAAACCGACTTCAAAATCGTGTAGATGTCACCACATCTTAACCAAATTTATATGGGACCACCCCTGAGGTACCCCCTTACTAACAAAAAAAGAATCATAGAAATTGGACAAGGTGGTAAAGAATTACCGCTAAACATACATTAAAAATGAAGAGTTTGAGGATTTTCCAATGGACCCAATTATTAGATGTTGACCAAATTAATATGGAACCAAGAAGTACCCCCTTTCTAACAAAGAAAGAATCATTGAAATCGGACACCGTGTTAAAGAATTATAGCTGAACATACATAAAAAAAAATATTACGAAGAATTAAGAACCTCCTTCTTTTTTGAAGTCGGTTAAAAATTAAAGGGGATTTTTCAGCGAAATCACCGAAATCACATAAAAATTTGTTTAGGTGATAATTTCGCAAAACTCTAAAAAAAAAGTTACAAAATTATGCTATACCTATTGTAGCAAGTAACGAGTATATATCAATGTTTATTGTACATATTCACCGATTTGATTACGATGTTCTTTGACATTTTACGAATAACTGCCTACAATTAATAAAGATTGGCGTACCTAGACCGTATGGCCCGTATAATTTTTTTCAAACCTGTATATCCAAACCATCTCAAATACCTTTCTCAATATTTGAAATTATATCTTCTGTATATTTATTTGTTGTCTAAATGCAGAAATTTACACATAAAGTAGTATCTTCTGCAAGCTAAAAATCAGTTACATAAAAAGAAAAACATTATTTTCCTACCTTAGTTTTTACCCATGTTTTTATTATCGCTAAAATGTGGTCGGTTTAATGATGTGAATCAGGCGACACAACAATTGGTAATGAGTAATGTAGACAGGCAGCGATAAAGACGTAAAATTTTAAATCTATACATGTGAGTCAGCGGCGTAACATAGGTATACTACATGGTTATCTTTATTTCCACTAACAAGGATGTGAAGCATAATTCTAGTCTTTCCTGTGTACAATACACGTTGATATTTTATATTTCTGGAAATGTTTTTTTAATAAGTCGCTTTAGAGTACTCGCCTAAAGATGAAAACACATAAATACATAAACACACACATAAGACCCAAAAAAAAATAACCATCAAATTCAATCGTACTGTATGTGCGAGCCCATAGTTTGGGAAAGAGTCACACTCAAGGGGCCAAGAATAATTATAAAAATTACTATTATTTTCTATTTGTCAGTAAAAGAATAAAAGAAGTTAATCATATGCAACTAACAATACAAGTAGTAATATTGTTTGCTTAGATTTTATTAAAAATCTAGTCAAAATTAGAAAAAATATTTTAACAAGTTTTTCCTTGAATTTATATACTCCCAAAAATAATTGGGGTTAGAAGATATTTTACTCTCAATATTTGTCAAATAATTTCTGTAATTTATTGAAATGTCGCATTTAATTTTAGACCTAAGAATACTAAACTCGGTATAAATTTCAGCCTCTAGTGTCCTTTTATACAAATGATAAAGACATGATTTTTTCCTCAAATCCGAGATTGTACTTCTATTAAACCAAGGAGGGTATTTTGAGTTGCACCTTGGTGTAGTTTTTGGTACATTAGCGGCAATTGCGGAATTTAAGATAGAATAAAACATCTCACAAGTCTCCTCAGAAGTTACGTATGCATTCAAACTACTCCAATTAATTCTACATAAACTCTAGTAGAGTTGAGGAAAATTTGCTTCTTTAAATTAAGATAATTTACTAGATATAGCAAAACTGGGTGTTTATTTGAGAAAAAGGCAGCCGAAATTCTAATGAAAGATGTAAAATATCTTCGTCAACTAATGGATCAAGTGAAAGATTTACAGCGATGTCAGATCTACTAAAGTTTAAATCGAGTAAAAGGTTATTAAAATTAAGAGTATTATTATTATATTGTCTTAAAGCTAATAATTCGGTAAAATTGTCAAGTTCAACTATACTAGCATTTTTCAAAATATTGTCATTACAACTAGAATGATAATATGGTATATTAAAATCCTCTAATATTAACAGTTAATCATTGGTGCACCACTCGTTATTGCATAAAACATCATAAAAGACATCGTATATATCATTACTAGTAGAGGGAGGAATATAAAGTAATATAACATACAGATTGCTATTCGAGACTTAAATGTTTAAACTAAGTACGTCATTAGAAGGAGTAGAAGTAATCAGTTCTAAAAAAATCTAGTCTTAATGCATTTCTTTAAAGCAATTAACGCACCTTTAGTAGTATTGGTAATATTAAAATTTCTGTTTGAACGAAATACTACATAATTTTCAAAAAATAATTTAGAGTCGTACACAGAAGAACTCAACCAAGTTTATGAAAGTGCTTATAGGTCGTGGTTACATTTGATGGAATTATTGAACAGTTTTACAAGTTTGGTGTTTAATACTTTAAGATTCTGGTAACTAAGTAACTAAGTTTATGTTGGCTAGTATCAGAAATGCTCAATAATTGCTACGATGACATTAAAGAGTTCTTATAATATTCAAGTTTATTCTAATAAACAGAGCACTTTGAGTGATCCCAAGCAAAATGTTTGACATCAGAAGTTTTAGCGTTAATACAGTTTATTTCAGAATCAATGGGACAATCTTTAATTTAATGTGGTCGAGAATATTTAGGACAAGCTATATTTTTTAAACACGACCCTTGGTTATGAACGAAGCCGCTGCACTTATAATGTGATATCTATAGCATCAAACACTGAACATACATCGTAGCCAACAAGAAGACTTTGAAGAGACATCGCTTTCACATAGGTTTCGGCATACATTTTTAGAGTTGCTGGATACATCTTATCATTTTTCTTGGTAGCCCAAATTTTCACAACGCTTCAAACTCTGGACGACTGGATAACATCATTTTGGTACTTAAGTATCGAAATAAGTTCATCAGGTTCATGCTTCTCAATCATTCCAATTATTCTAATTTTCGGATTTCTATTTTTAATTTCTTTTACTTCGTAAGCATCTGATAATTTTGCGTTAGCCGCATCTTTAAATTTAGATGCGTCTTCATTCTTACTACACCCAACAAGTATTCCGCATTCTTTAGTATTCTTAACTCTTAAAACTTTTATATTTAATTCAGTGGGATTAATATTGTTCATAATATCAGCCTTAGTTTGAATATTATTTTGTGTATCATCCTTAGGTTTAATAACTACAACCGATTGATATGTCGCTTGAACCACTTGCGAATAAGTTGACTTATTTAATTCAAAAGGAGGTATATTACTAATATTTTCTTTGGCCATTTTAAAAATTTCTTCTTTAGCTTCAGTGAATAGTTTCTCCATCTTACCTATCACTTCTTTTAACTTAGTATCCATTAAACTGTAAGTTTAAAATGTATATAATTTTTAGGTATTGTATTGCATAATATTATTATAACTTAGGCACTTAAAAACGGATCAAGCTGAGAATGAGAATTGATTAAAATAGAAACTGCTTCCAGTTTTAAATTCGTCTTTCCTGGCAGAATTTATAAAAAAAATCATAATTTAAAAAATGTTTTAGTTAGTTTTATCAACTTCAACCGTTCCTAATTCTAGAGTTTGTAAAAAATTACTAATAATATTTTAACGTGTACCGCCCATTTTTTTTTATTTACTTACCTTTGAAACGACGTGGAACTTGTTCAAATGTATATTGGCTTGTTGACATTTGTGAGAAAACTTTGGCGCTGCTATTCAAAATAAACGAGTCACATCAAAGACTAAGGAAAAAAGAAAGTAATAGAAAAAATGGTTCACAGTGGCTTCAAACAGATCTAGGCCGTTAATTATCTATTATTAATTTTTTTATCTGAGTAACACATCAACGTTTTGATCGAATTCATTAATTTTTTAAAAAAATATTTTTATTAGATATCTTGTGAACCTATTAGCCTGTGTCCAACATTTCCGTAATTATGGTCGCGGGACAAGTCTATTATTAGAAATGAAGTATTTTTGAACATATGTTTATTGTGCAAAAAAACAGTTGCCAGAAGTCTAAAGTCTATTCAAATTTAATTTGCGCCTGATGTAAACAGAAGCAGGTGGACGCTAAAATTGAGCAGGGCCGTATTTTACTTTTCCGTCTTGCAAAAATGTAAAATAAAAGAGTGTAATTGAATCGTTTATTTCAGAAACAACCCAAGTCACTTTTTGTCCGTATAGGGTTTATCTCATTAAAATTGTAGTTTCAGAGTAACACACATTTAATGCAGAAAAATCTAACTTTCGTTAAAATCCTTATTTATATGATAATTTAAAATTTTCGTTTATTTCTGAAACAACTTTAGTCCTGCTGCTAGTTCAAAACGTTTTTTTCATCACCTCCTGAAAATTCTCAAAAAGTGACTTAGGTTGTTTCTGAAATAAACAATTCAATTATGAAATTATTTTTTTATTACGCTAAAAACATATTTTGTAAACCAAAACTATAAAATAAATGCCATATACGGTCTCCCAGACTTTAGTGACATTTCTGGACGAAGATAGGTGAGCGACATAAACTGCGTTAACCTGCAATACAAATTAATAAATGTATTTGACTTTAAAAGAGATGTTTGCATTATATTTAGTTCAATATATATGTCTACTGTGATACAGAGCATTAAAACAATAATATTATAAAATTATATTATACAGGGTGTCCAAATAATTGCAAATTCTTTAATAGCTAATATATATCTACTGAAAGCATTAAAAAACTTTAAATATAAGAGGTATTTGGTATTTGAATTTGGTATTTGATTTAAAATTGTGCATTTTAAAAAGAAATCTTTTGTATTTTTGACAACTTTTGTTCTTTATTGTTCTTGTTCTATTAGTATTTAGATTAGACACCTTGTACCCTGTATTATAGCAATCTTCCTTACTTGACTTAGCACTATTCTGAATCGGATAAATTAGTTAGACTTGAAGGGCTATCTTCATTAATCAAAATTACAAGTGGTACTTTTTGGCGAACATGGTCGATACACTCTTTCCATTTTTCTGGAAAAATTAATATTACTTCTTCAAAAAGAATTTTAATGTCTCCAGATTTAAATGTTGAGTTTTTATCTGCTACGTATTGTTTAACGTCAACCTAGATTCATTCAATATTATGTTGTTTTGCTGCTTAACCATTTCATCTATTACATACCTATCATAATGTTTATGTTGCTTACCAAGTTTTAGAAGTTGGATCTTAAGCATTTGTTAGTCGAATTCAATTTTTTTCCCTTATAGCCATTTTTAAAAATCACCTTTTTTAGACGTCGTTGTAGGTATTTTTTCCAGCTTTCTCGAATAATAATGCAGTTATCTTCTAATTTTGGTAGGGTGTTTGAAAACCACTCTTTGAACGATTCTCCACACATTTCTTCATGGTAGTCACCGGATTTTTCAACTTAAATACATAAAGTGCATTAGAGACAAAGCCTTCTTCACTTCCAATATGGCATATAATGAGCTGTTTTTACGTACATACCTGATGGGTTTTTAATACCAGTTAAAAGTTCATCCAAAAAGGCTTGTCTGGATGATAAAACCGACATATCGAAACATACTTTTGATTTGGTGTGGCCTGCGTTAATCCAAGTCTCATCAAGATAATATATTTTTTGCTTTTCTTCTCTGTACCGTTTTATTTTTTGTGGCGTAGGACGAAACAATTTCATTTTGTCTAAAAGCAAACTATTTTTTCCTCGAGTTTTAAATTTAAAATTAAGGGTTTTGAAAAGCTTGTAAAGTGTAGCTCGCTTAAAAGTAGACAAATATGGATCATCATTGACGTCTTATAAAACATTATCCATTGTTGGAAGTTAATTTCTAAAGAAGAATTGATGTACTTTGCGCCTTATTGCATTTTTTCAAAATCATCCACAGAGCCACTAATTTGTTTATAACGTAGCTTTCTTTTTGGTTCAGAAAATTTATAAATCTGCCTATACTCCTTCATAACATTAAAAACTGTTTTAGTGCACATCCCTGTTTTATCAGCAACTCTCCTTTCAACATCATGTACCAACATATCAGGGTTCTATAAAATTTAATGCTTGTGCGGATGACCAAATGTCCCTTTTTCGGTCGCTTTTTAGAAATAGTAAAAACATTTTTCTGGACTTTATCTGCTATATCTGTGGAGGACGCAGCAGTTACAAAATATAGTCAATTAAATGTCCATAAAATAGAGTAAAAAATGTTCAAACTAACAACAACCACAAAAACAAAAAAAATGTCCAAACTAACCAACACGGTGAATGCTACCAAAACGCCATTTATAATTATCCAAATTGAACTGAATTCGACTCTGACAAAAAAATATTTGTCTAAATGACTAATGACCCATTAACCAATAGAAGCGCAAAAAAATGCCACGTGAGATGTTGCTGGATGGGAGAGATTGTTTTGACACGGCGTAAATGAAATCTGAATAGACTTTATATATTTACAAAACACTCTCTATTTTAATATTAAACCCGTAACTCTATCTCTCTCATGCTTTTTCTCTCCCAGCACTGTTAGTACAACTAAAATTATCGGAAACAAGCAAAAGGCGAACATTTTTAAAAACTCATACTGTTTTTTTTATCTACCACTGTAAATTAGTTCAAAGCGAGACTACCAGCCTACAGTTATATCTCGTTTACAAGCAAACCAAAAATTACCCTAAAATTACATATACAGCAATAACTGGGGAACAACTACTGATTACTAACAATTGTGCAAGCCCAACCTGAAACAACCAAAAAAGATCACAAGTTCGTATTCAAATGCGATAAAGCTGTTGAATATAAAATGAAATGCGGATGCTATGACATAGTGCACTAGCGTTACGACACATATTTCATTCAAACATGCAATAACAATAAAGCTCCCAGAAAACTGTCAATACAGCATTATAGGAAAGCATATATCAGTTTTCTAACTGGAATGTTAGTAAAAGAAATTTGCTGTTTGTGTTCGATTCCAGCCTTCTGGACGCCTTCGAGACATATTGGTTAAAACTATTTAGGTAACTGGGCGACTTAATCTTTTTCCGCGTAACACTTTCCAGATATTCCAAAAACTTATCTCTTTAATAAATGTTTTTCGAATACCAAGCATTGATTTGCTTATTATACTAACGTTAATATTACATATATATTTTTTAATGTTTAGGTAAATGTATTCAGGGTAATCTGAGGCGAATTTCAAAAAGGAACAATATATTAACAATGTGTTTAAACGGTTCCCATGTTCCAGAAATTAAATATCATATTAGTCTCAGATAAACAAATGAAATATAGATGTGTTACGGGCGCAGTTTTACAAATGCTTTGTTTGAAAGCCAGTATCTACGAACTTTTGACAGTCGTGGTCTCCATGGGCGTATCAAATAGTTTTTTCATCAGAATCCAAAGCATTATTTTGTAAATATTTTGTCAATAACAAATTTAAAGAACAATGCAACTCATGCATAAAATTTCATTTTACAAAAATTAAATTCTATTTTTTATTCAAGTGTAACAAACGATATTTATAATTCAAATAATTACACTGTTAATATTGTTTATAGGTAGATATCAGTAAACTGTATATTTAAAATGGAACAACAATCCCTATTGAAAAAAGTAAGCCAAACTGAATTTACGCATTAGGTCACAGGAGTACTGGTGAGATTGGTGCATCTTTGCAGGTCCGTTTTAATCATTTCATCTTATTTTAAAACCAGGAGAAATTAATATTTCTGAAACTCAACAATAAAAAAAATCCAATTTGCTTTTCCCTTATATATCTAAAGGTAGCATTCTTACCACTTGAAGTGATAAATTTAAATTTATTTAGCATATACGAGGAATTAAGGCAGTTACTTATTTTTAAAAATATAAAAAAAAGATATGTAATAGATTTGATAATTTCTTAAGAATAAACAAACATATTATAAGCTTTGAAAGTAATTTATAATGGATAGACACCAATCTATAAATTTGTTGAAACTTACCTTTATAGTCTGTAATCTTGTTCCAAGAAAGATCTAATGGAGACTGTTAAGCCTAATAGAAACAATAGATCTCTGTTTACAAACATATAAACTAGAAGCATAAAAAGGTTGAAGTGACGAGGCCTTTAAACCTTGACTAGCGGCATTAATTTTATTCGAATATATTTATATTTAAATAAAATGCTAAGATAAATTAACTGTAGCTTTATTAGTAAAATAGCAACATTACAATTTTCCATAAAAACGACCCCAACTCTAGCAACATTTTCATTGATTTGTTATCGATTCAGGTTTTATTTTTGTTCTTAGGGAGCGTTCAAGTATTACGTAACGAATTTGGGGGGAGGGAGGGTTTTTGTAAAACGTTACGATGCGTTACAGGAACGTTTGAACTACACGTTACGCAACATTATTATTTTTTAACCCTTCAGAAAAGTCGCGTAGAGAGTTTCTCTCACGCATTTTTTAAAACGTTTTTTTTTCTCAAAATTTCAAGTCACCATTTGACCTTTTTTTACCTTCACAAAAACGTTACGGCGCGTTACATGGGGGGAGGGGGGGGTTAAAAATCTCCAAAAATTGCGTTACGTAATACTTGAACGCTCCCTTATAAACTAAAATATTTCTTTATCGTAAATATAGATGAGAAATACATTTTTCATAAATTTTTAATGACATTTATAAAATTAAAATAGATATTTGTGTACCAAAGGCTGTAAGTATCGAGTTGATCTTTTACGGCCGAATCAGAAATTTACGGCCGAGGCCAAGTAACTTCTGGCAAGTAATATTACATCCATTTAACAACTTATGTAAGAATAGAAAATCCGTATCATGCATTCATTTTTCACGAGAGCAATTATTAATAATTCCAGATATTTGACGCCAGTATCTAGCTAGTTTATTCCTACATGGTATGTATGTCTGAAAAACCTCCTGTATACATCTAATAAATCACATAAATTAAATTTTGTCTATGTATAACTTGTGTGTGATAAAAATGTTTTATATATGACTCAATTAGGCTTCATCCAAAAATGTATTAACATACAATTAACGCAAATTGAAAAACAATACAATTAAATTATAAAAATTCAATATAAAATTAATAAAAAAATACAATATAAAAGTATCAAAAGTGGTAATTATAAATAAAAAAAGGAAAAAATTGGTTAGTGGAGTGTCTATTTTCAAAGAAATATAATGGAAATCCCATAGGAACCAAAGTTGTGCATGGGCTACATATTATATTTAAATGTATGTCACCAAATTGAATTATTTATAGTTTCAACTGGTTCTGATGCATTTTAACTCATGTATGTTTTGGTCTCTTAAATAAATATGTTAGAAGCGAATATTGACAGATATTCTAGACTGAAACCTTCTACTTCGCTGAGTTAAAACAGGGGCTTATTGTCTAACCAGCTCCCTCCATAAACGCGACAACTAGCAAAAGTGTAAAGCACAAACGTTTTGGTATTCTCTACTTGTTGTGCTATTCGTATTTGAAAAAAGTAAAGGGCATTCAAAAAAGTTTATTTTTAGAAGTAGATAAGTCAAACATTAAAATATATATCTAAATATTATGACTTCAATATTAAAATGTCAGCAAATGTATGATGTTTATTGTTTTTGATTCCTTACAATTCTGAAATTGGCCTTAATACATTCTAATTGAGTCTATAATTGTATTAATGTCAAAATGACATTCAAATACTAACCCTAGATATTTAGACAAATCAGCATTTACGATTTATAATTATTATGACAGATTACAACAAAAATTAAAATCACATACGAATAGCAAAATCGTCTAGCATTAGAGAATACCATAATCACATGCTTGTCGGTTTGGTGATCGAACTTTGTTGAGAAGTCTGCTTGGCGCTTTCGTTGATATGCATTTTCAGCTGAAAGTTAGAAAATAACCCCCTTTGACTTGTTCTAGATTAACATACTTCTCATTTATAAACTTTTAACATGTTTTTTAAAGTTTTTGGAATTTTAGATATTTTAATAATCTCCAAAATGATATGTGACAAATATTTTTTTAAAAACGGGCATTTTTAAATGTATCTATTATTTTTTTGGGTATTTTTATAGATGTCTTCTTTATAATTTGAATAACCTATTCTATAGCTTCTAGAGCAATGTCGGTGGAACAACTTAAATTTTCTGATCCAGTATGTGCATATTATAATTATAAATCTCTTCTAGACTCTGTCTTTCACTACATTCACTAGGAAGTAAATTTTCCCTAAAAAGAATTATAAAATATTTACAACATAAGTATAATTCATTTCATTACTAAGAAAAAAGAAACACTTTGGAGTAGTTTATATTTTCATAAAATGTTTTCTTTCCAGAAAGCACTAAGATTTATTTTACTTTGTCTAGGAGAATACAATATAGCATTTATTTTTTAAATTTAATCTCCAAGTTTATAATGTATGAATAATTTGTATTAGGTATTGTATTACATAATATTATTATAACTTACTTGTATAACTTACTTGAAGACGGACCAAGTTGAAAAGTGAATAAAATAGGAATTGCTTCCAAAATTCGTCTTTTCCGGCAGAATTCATAACAAAATAATATTATAAAATGTTTCCAATATATTTTATATTTCCAATTTATGTTAATTTTATCAACTTCAACCTTCTCTTTTTCTAGGATTTGAATACAAATTTCCATTGCTTCAGTTTGTAGGAAACCTGCGTAAAAAAATACTAATAATATTTTACAATATAGGTGTACCGCCCATGTGTTTTATTTACTTACCTTTGAAACGATGTGGAACTTCTCCAAATTTGTTTTAGGGCAAACAAACATTGAATAATAATTTTTAGACTAACAACTAACACAATTCGTTAAAAAAACATTCTAGACACTCTAAAAACTTTAAAAATATGCCCTGGGAATATAAAATCACAAAAAATGTACAAACAAAGCTGACAGTTCCCAAATGCTTGTTGACAGTTGTGAGTAATTGGCGCTGGTATTTAAAATAGACGAATCACATCAAAGACCAGGAAGAAAGAGAAAGTAATAGATAAAACGGTTCATATTAGCTTCAAATACATCCAGACCGTTACTTATCTATTATTTATTTGTTTATCTGAGATATTAGTTCATTTCAAAAACATGAAGACAGAAAAAATTATTAGCAACCACCAGTCACTATCAGTAACGATTACCTTCGTGTACAATCATGTCAGAGAATTCATGTAGTGATAATATATTCTGCATTAGTACGTTTAATTAAAGAACGAGAACAAGATAACAACGAAATACTTATGCACATGGGCGCCGCCAGAACTTTTTCCAGGGTGGGGCAAGAATGCAAAATTGTGAATTGTAAACAAATTACAAAAATGAAGGTATTTTTAGTATTGACTGTGAACACTCGATACGATCTATTATTATTATGTAGATTATGCCTCAGCATAGCGTTGCCAACATATATATCTTTAAACACCTCTAAAAAAATCGTAAAATAACGATAGAAATTATGAGAAATCGGTAGATTTAAATTAATAATAGAGGCAGAAATATATTGTCTCAAATTAAATATATTATTAAAAAACAATAACAAACTAGTTTTTTATTAAAAAAAACAGGCAGAACAATAACATAAGAATAAAGACAATTCAAAATAAGTTAGATAACTAATCTAATTAACATTTTATTAATAAATAAAAATATATAGGAATTGAAATTGTTTTATTTTTTATTTAGAATACTTTCTGAGGTTGTAAAATTTTTCTTGTGCAAGGTAAAATTAATTTTCAATAAAGATAATTTTTTGTGCATATTCCACTTATTTTTTTCTGTAGTTTTGTATTTTTGTAACAAATAAGTTTTGATACGAAAGGCAAAATAACACTAAGTGAAATGTTTTCCACTATTGAGATAAAGAATGTTATTCATTTGTTTTTTTTATTGATGGTTGGCTGAAATATAGCTAGGTGCAATGCGAACTAACAAAAAAATTGTTTTATACAATAGTACTAATTTCAACTTTCAATAAATTTATTTTTGAAATACCTGGATATTATTTTAACACAGTAGGTTTTTTAATTTGTAGAACAATAATTTGGCTCATTCAAAAATTATTTTTGATCTAAAAACACTATTTTTTTTAATGATATTGCTTTTATTAACTTCATATTTGGTATATATACGGTATGTCCCGCTAAGTTGGAATCATATGGAAAACTTTTTTATTAATAATTTTAGGAAAAAATTTATTCTCCATAAAAAGTTCTGCACTATCTAAAACCTAGAATACAGTCATCAAATATCAATTTTTTTCAGTGGTATAAGAGGTTTGTCAAAAAATATGAATTTTACTCAAGAGTAACGTCGGGAAAAATCAAATTTCTCAACTTTTTTTTACATCATGTTAAAATTGATAAGAAAATTTTGATTTTTCACATCAAAAATATAACCCTCACCAAATTCAAGTCCAAAATACGATAAAAAAAATGTTTATAGTAGACGAATATTTGACATAGTATTATTTGGCGAAACATTAGTATCTTGATATCCTGAATCTATATTTAAAATAACGGCTATACCTTTAATTTATTTGCACAATTGGGATGCAAATCCAAAAAAGTATCCTCTATTACGTTATCAATAATAATTTATAGTGTAAGCTGATAATATAAGTAAGTTAGTATAATAGTGAAAGAAAACATGAAAGTTCAAAACGTCTAGAAAACGAAAATATTTTTTTTTATACCCACAAGGATATAAGATTATCTACGCATAGAGTACAAAACGAAAAAGAATGGTATTGCGTTAAACTAAACGAATATAATATTTCATATCCATTCTAGATAGTAAGAACACTACAAAAAATAAAATCTACCAATCACAGTGCCTAGTTTGATCACCCAACTATTATTTTTAAAATTTTATTTTATTTTTTTTTTTTATTTGACAACTGCATATTTACAATCTACTCTCATTGGAACAATAATTAAATGTGTTATATGAAGGTGACTTGAAAAGAGAAATCGTCCAGTGACGAACCTCTTATCGATACCATGGCTAGGGTTGTTAGCTGAAGATTAATCCTCGTCGTGTATCTACTGGATTAGGTCTGTGGGCCATTATCATTGTAATCTTCTTGTGACGTTTGGAGGGATGTTTAACTGCGCTATGTATAGATTTTCGTGGTCTTGTCACTTGTGCGGATTTGGTTTGATTAATTTTAATTTTCCATTGCTCAAACCACACTTTTAATACATCTGGATGATATTGGAGTTGTTGCAATGCAATAACTGAATTAATGTGTGTTACGAACATTGCTGTTTTAGTATTTTTTGTAGTAGGTAAGTTCGCGGTGTATATTAAGAATAATATAGGCCCCAGAACACTCCCAGCCTTTATTAAGTGACAACTTGAAAGTGCAGAATTATACTGGGTTTGCAAGTATCTTTCGGTAAGATATCATTTTAGTAGCAAGTAATAGGGACTTGGAAGGGATTTTTTGATTTTGTGCAATAAGCCACTATACCACACCTTATCGAATGCTTGAGCAACGTCTAGAAATACGGCGGTACAAAATGTTTTTTCTTCGAGAGTTTTGGTAATTTGGTTAATTATTGTATGCGTTTGCTGGACGCTCGAGTGGTATTCCCTAAACCCAAATTGATAGTCAGGAATTACTGCGGATAATTTTACATCGTTAATTTAGATGTTATTGGTAATAAGCTAATAAGACGATAAGAACTGACTTCATTCAACGGTTTTCCAGGCTTAGGTATCATTATGATTTGAGCAGACTTCCATACCACGGGAAAGTAGGAAAATCTCAGCATGCTGTTGAATATTATTGTTAACAGCACCATAGTCTTCCTCGGTAAGTGTCTTAATATTTTTGCAGTAATAAGATCGTAGCCAGGTGCTTTATGTTGATTAAATTTTCTTATTTCTTGAACTATTTCGTTGGGTGAGAAGTATTTGATAGGTAGTAACAAGGTACATCTAAAAATTTTTTAATTTCCCTGTCGTTATTGTTTATTGTATGTTCATGAGGTTTAAAAGTCTGGACAAGATATTCAGCAAACGTGTAGCTTCTTTAAAGTCACTTTTGGCCCATGTCCTATTATTTTTTTTATAGGTGGTATTGGCACTTGAGGTCTTTAAAACTTTTTGGTGGCCTTCCAGATAGTGTGATCTTCTTTACTGAGATTGGTTAAATATTGTTCAAAGGAAGCATTTCTTGCATTCGCTAGTGTATTGTGGAGTTTGCGTTTTAACCTTGTAACGTTTAAATTTGGCCTTATAGCGGTTTTTCATAAAAATAGGAATAAGCTAGTTTTTATCCGTGTTCAGTAATTATTTAATGGGTCCTTCTATACCCGCATTTAAACCACTGTGCTTTTGGATCGATATGCGAACCACTGATTTTGTCCTCACCGTCGAAAGCGATTCAGGGGTCCCTCTGCGACACTCTGGGTGAGCATGTGGCTGCCCTGTATTCAAGATGTCGGTCTAGCGTTTCCGCCCTGATGTTAATTGTGGGTATATGATCGGTGTGGGGTATATAGGACCTCTATTTGAGATAAGTTAGGCTATTTATTTGGTTTTAAAGGTTTGTTTGGTTATTTTAGCCTTTTCTGTCAAGAATTTATTTTGTAATAGAGGGCGCTGATGGGAAACCTATTTGTCACTAAGGTATGTTGGTATTACTGGTTTGGGAGCTGTCAAGTGACGTTGTTCCGTCTTGCTTGGTATTTCGAGATTGATATTCCACACGTGGTTTGTTTGAAAGGTACTGTTTCGAAATTTATTGGAAGTCGTTTCAATCCATTTGGGATATTGCGAAGCAACCTTTTTGTTTTAAGTTTACAACAGTGTGGATTGGTAGTATTTTTTTGGTGACCACATGTTGTAGGAGCTCTTAGGAGAATATATTTAACCACGTGTTGAATCTCATTGGTAAGTTTTCTTCTACGCAGTAGTTACGTTATGAGGTATTATTTCTTTTTGTAAGACCTTCGTTCTTTTATTTCAGTGCCCACATATATATGTAGTCTTTCTGAAAAAGCACGTCAAAGAAATTGGTGATTTTGTGAATTCGTCTCTCTCTTTTTAGCTGTGAAAGGGGTAAATATGCTTTGATTTTAGTTAGAATGCTTACTTAGACCTAACCCTAGGTTATGTTTCTTTTCGCTGTATATATTTTCAGTATATGGGAGTGACTATTAACGGGTGGTATTTTAAAGTCTAAGGGTGTAATTTGCCTATTTAAATGTAATTGTTGGGTAGAACTCGCTTCATGAGCCGTCTATCCTGTTACTTTGTAAATCTGAAGATTACCTACATAAACTGATAAGCCGAACTTTAATTAATTAGTAAACGTTGAGTAGTTATTACCTATTTCTAGACCTCGCTTCACGAGAAAGCTATGTAGGTACCTGATTATTTAATTTTAACTTCTTTATTAACCAGGGATAAATAGTTATTTCTGTTTTATCTTACACGTTTTCTTTAGGGTTCTTGTGACGGGCTATCAATTCTTGCGAAAGCCAACACCAGTAGTCCTTGTGAAGGGCCAACACTTCTTGTGACGGGCTATCAATTCTTGCGAAAGCCAACACCAGTAGTCCTTGTGAAGGGCCAACACTTCTTGTGACGGGCTATCAATTCTTGCGAAAGCCAACACCAGTAGTCCTTGTGAAGGGCCAACACTTCTTGTGACGGGCTATCAATTCTTGTGAAAGCCAACACTTCTCGTGACAGGCCAGTATCCTTGTGACGGATCAGTAGTCCTTGTGAAGGGCCAACACTTCTTGTGACGGGTTGACTAGCACATCTTGTGACCAGCTAGTACTCTTTGTGATCAGCTAGTAATCGTGTAACAGGCTAGCAACCTTATTGACAGGCAGATTGATTTGTATGCCGAAGTAGGACATCAACCGTCTACTAGAGCAGCTGAAAAGAAGTCACAGTGTACCGCAAGTTTTTGCAATCTTATTTTTTATATTACTATTTAATCTATTTTATTGGGGGGTGTTATTAGTACGTATTTTATTCTAAACCTAATGTAAACGAGGTTTAGGGGTGTATAGTTTATAGTACATTTTATTAAACCTGAAATACGTCACCAAGAGCTCTTCGTGTGGTATATTACTTACGGATAGTTAATATTTTTAATAAGTAACAGAGTTTTACTTGTTTTTACCCCTAGCGTCCGTAAATAGTACACTATTATTTGTTTATTTGCTAAAATACAGTAGGCACCTCATGTGTTACATCTTTACGATTACCCTTAGTCTCATTTAATTATTTTAAACATAATATAGCGTATTAATTGTGATACTGGATTATTGCTATTAGTTGAGGAATCTATTAGTAATGTACTAAGTGATTTAGTTGATATTAAATTATGTAATTTTGAAGTGGTAACGAAGTTGACCCCCATGTCAACACGATAAATTATTTATAATTATTAAACTTGGGTATATATTGAACCTTACTTATTATTTATCCCACTTGCTAATTGTCTGTTTGATTTTATAAACATCTGGTTGAGCACTTATTTTTATGGTAAAGTACACTTATAATATAATAGGAGCATACTCGATTTGTAGCCGCTTGATGGCCTTGTAGAGGAGATGCTATAGTTTTCTATTTGGAGTTTGGTAGTGAACTGTCACATGGATTGTTAGATGTGAGGTTAAACTCCTGGCGCCCACTTAAGAACATAAGTTTTTCTACGACTCACCCCCTTCTTCACTGTTGTTAGTCGGCATCCAACATTGGATTAATATAAATCCCACCTCGGTGCTTAGGCACAAAAAGTAGGTAGCAACCTGTTATATGTAATTCTATCATCGTTGTTACGTAATCTTTGCCATCTGTTTCGCGCTCGACGTTTTTCCGTTACCAATTGACGAATATGCAGTGGTATGTTATGTGTCATTGGTTTTCCGGTTTACTGGCGGAGTTGAATGCTATGCTGCTTGTTGGATTAGTGTGGTGAAATACTGAGTAGCTTGGTCCACTTCGTCAGATTCCTTGATTTTTATATTCAGATTTATATGTTCATCTAAGTAATTATGAAAGATATCCCAATTTGTCGCATTTGTGATAAGCGTTAGTATATTTGGTTTACTTAACACGTGTGTGCTAAGTGTTAGGATTACAGGAGTATGGTCAGAGGATAACTCATAATTTGGTTCAATCTGAATGTAATTTGCTGTTACACCCTTGTGAATAAAGAAATCTAACAAGTCTGGTAGTCTATTAGGGTCGGATGGCCAATATGTTGGGGTGCCAGTTGAAATTTAGTCACAATTTACTCTGTTAATTGCCTGGAGTAGATTTATTCCTTTTGGTGTTACTAGTCTTGATCCCCATCAAGAACTTAGATCCTTGAGATTCAAAAAATTCTACATACTGTTCAATCGATATGGCATGTCGAGGAGGACAATAGATGGCTGATATTGTTAGAGGCCATGGATAAGCGTCCACTCTAACGTTTGCAGCTTGACTTTTATCACTTTGGTGATGGATGAGTTCGTGATGGGAGATGGTATTGCGTATTAGCATGGCTGCACCTCCATATGCTCTATCATCTGGGTGAGATACGTGATAAACATTATAGTATGGTATTTTAAAATATGTTATGGTTGTAAAGTGGGTTTCTGATATTAGAGAAATATCTATTTAGCAAGGGAGTTTCTCAAGGGTGGTCCCATATAAATGTGGTTACGATTTTAAAGTTTTTAAAATTACTTTTAATACTTGTAAATAAAAATATTAACAAAACATTTATAAGGGCTTACTCTCTCTTAATATTAAACTTCATGTTTTCTTCTTCAATGCTACTTTTTTAAAGGACTATTAAAAGGAAAAGAGAAACGTATCCTGTACAACCCTGCAATGCTACATCGCGTTATATTGCGACGCACACTGGGGCAACAAGCCCTCAAATTTGGCAATAAATAAAAAAATTAAATGGCATATACACTCTATCTCAAATTTTTTTCTGATATATTACTGTCCACTACATAATAAAACGAACAAGTGCGATCTTCTGTCTTGCGCGTTTCATCACCACCCTCAGTCGAAGTTACTTATCTGAGGCGAGTATATATTCATTGTTATTTCGTAGTTTTTAACTTGTTTTTGTGCTGTGTTTAGGCTGTATTTTGATTTTTTTTTTCAAATTTCCGCCACGGAACCTTCAATTTCAGCTATGTATTATTATTTTAATAAGTAAAAAGTTGTAGAAAAATAAACGTAATCATATAATATTGGGCTTAAGTTATGAATAATGAATATTGTTTGTACTTGTTGAAATCGTTTAGTTTCTCTGCACTTATTTGCACTTTTCTTCACTATTTGGGTTTTTTCAAAGTATATAAATATATGGCGCGACGATCGTCAAAAACGAATTCTGGTTTTTTAATATATTTCGTTTATTAATCAATCGATTTTATTGTCCTTAGGCTAATTTTATAGGCAACTAAATATGCTCCCAGACAGACATAACAAAATGCCAGAAATGTAAAATTTAAGATGGCCGACCTAATTGAAAAAAAAAGAGCCTAAAAGTAACCCATTTTAAGCTCGTTTTGCGTAATAATTATAAATTAAATATAAAATCTAATAACAAAAGTTTAATATCTAACCTATTTTCTTTATTTTAAGACCTCTCCGAGCACGATTCGTCCATTCAGTCGTAAGACATAGACAATCAAAGTTGTCTGGTTTTTACGTTTTCATAGAAGCTCATAATAACACATTATTATGCTTTGCAACGCTGCTATTTTAGTTTTTGACCGATTTGGATTCAATGGGTCTGATTTGGTAGGTATGTAAATATACTTTCCGACCATTAAATTAAAATGGCGGAAATTTTAAATTCCAGGATGGCGAACCTAATTGAAATATGACTTGATTTAGACCTAGTTTATTTTTGGTAGATCTGGGAGCATAGTTAGTTATCTATAACATGAGCCTAAGAACAGCAAAATCGGTTTATTATTTAAAAATTAAAATAAAAACAAAATACAGTTTTTTATAGCCCACCCGGTATAAATGAAACAACACTGTTTTGCACATAACAATTGAATTTATTTTTTATTTTATTTCAGGAACGAGGTTGAACACTATATTTTTATCAAGATAGAAACATTTTAATATCATGAGAACTTCTGGAAAGAACGAAATTAATAGAATTTGCTCACAACACCGCTAGATATTTTGTTGAAAAGTACCCACGGTCAATATGCCTCCGACATTGCCCAAATACTTTATACATGGGCCTGAAATAATATCTTCTGCTTTGTTGTCTATAGACCAATAACAGAGAAAACTAATGAGGACGTCTTTACTTCGTTTTTACTTAGTTTCGATCTCGTAATCACGATCAAACGAAAATTAAAAAAGAAAGAGCCTGCAGCACTTTTCTAAAGAAGCAGTAGATTTGTTTAAATATGGACTCGTCCAGCTTCATAGCCATGGTATATTCATGACACTGATGATGACCGTGGAGACGATGAAGAAAATGTCTTATCACATTCTAAAGAGGATGAAATTTGATTACAATCATCATAGCTTTTCTAAACTAAATTATTATAATATAACATTTTTATTATCTGTATCTTTAACGTGTGGAGGGTGGATTACCCCCCGGCACTTGGGCCTCATTAGGCCCATGACATTTTTATTATATTACATGTTAGTATTACAAAAGAAAATACATAGAGGGCTTATAAAGTGTTTATTTGCTAAAAAAAAAAAAAATAGATATTAAGAATAGAATATACATTTTTATTATATTATATTCTTAATACATCTCTATTTTTTTTTTTAGCAAACACCCACATTATAAGTCCTCTATGTATTTTCATTTGTAATACTAACGCCCATATGCACCGTTTTAAAATCTAATCCAGATTTGCAAATCTCGTTTAAATGGCTAGTGAATATTTTCTATGCACCGGCTACGGATTAGATAATCGAGTTTAGTAATCTGACAACACTGGAATTTTATAAATTTCACAAAAAAGAGAAGAAGAAAACGTCAGATTCGAGTAGGAAAAATGTTTGTCAGAGGATAAGAGGCCGATGAAAATAGAAGCCCTATTTTTTAAATGTACTAAAACCGTAAACACACTGTAAACGCATACCGAATTCTACGCAGGGTAAAAAAAATGCCCAATGATTTTATAAAAATAATTCTATAGTAAGATGGCGATTATCATTATGTTAATTATTGGTAATTTTAACATATACACATAGCTGCTGTATTTCAAGCTTTTTATGCAAAACGATATACCTATGTGAATACTTTATTCCCTATACTGTGCATGTTCAAAACTAGATATGACATATTATCAGTATTTAAAAGTGGACAAAATCAGATAAATATATGTACCTATTGCTTACTTTTTTTTCATATTTTTAACGTATCTGGATTTGCCATCTAACTACAGAATTATGCTGTAACGTTAGAATATAAAAAACCTCTTAAAAATGACAAAGTTGCACATCGTATAAAAATATTCACTTCTCTAGTAATTTTGTCAAGAATCTTTATCATCTTCCAAGAAAAGCTGGTATTCTATTTCCGATTTTTATTAAAATTCAAATAAAAGAAACACAAATAGAAAGTTCCAAATATACTGACAAAACATTGACATATTTTTGACGTAAGAAAATCTCGATTAAGCCTTGGTTCCTTTGAACACTCCGTCGCGGTGAGCGGACAGTCCGTCGACCGCTGAGGACAGCAATTTTCGCCCGAGGTGGTTTGTTAAAAAATATAGAAAATGATACTTTCTCTATGTCTGTACGTCCTGTTTATGTATTATGAATGTAAACGAAAGGTACTAAAATGGATGCAAATAAATTGTTTGCGTTGTTATTATTGTTGGAAGAGGAAGAACAAGAGGAACTGGCAATTGCAACCGTCAAAGTTTCCAATAAGCCAGTGGATGAGTTGTTTTTGGGTCGCGATACAGAAGGTGCCTTTAATATTACTGTGCAGCGGAGGCTTTTTGGAAATGAAATCAAATTTAGGGAGTATTTTAGACTTTCTACAGATCTTTTTGAATTCGTGTTGAGTTTTATAAAGGACATAATTTCCAAGAAACCTAAAAATAAAGTCATGATGTCATCTGTATGTGTGACTTTGTCACTCATTGTTTTAAAATTAATAACAATATAGTCTCCGCACACGCCGACGATTCCGCTGATATCAAAATCAACAGATATCAACCGACTCTTCGCGACAAATCAGCGGCATGACGCCGTCCTGCTCAGATAAGTGGATTCAAGAAAACCATACCCATTTAAATACTCGGGTTGGATAAAATCGTCAAAACGCGACGGTTGACGGACTGTCCGCTCACCGCGACGAAGTGTTCAAAGAAACCAAGGCTTTAGATAGTTTGATCCACCGATGTCGACGGATTAGAATAAAATCGGATTAAGAATGATTTTTATTACGGTGCATCGCTAAAAATGGTACTAAACGCGATTAAACCCTTAATCTGGATTAAACGTGTAAGGTGCATACGGGCGTTACACCTCTACAAAGCAATATTTAACTTACAAATTCATAAAGAGAGTCTGTGATTTATTGCCAACTTTGATGGCTTGTTGCCCCAGTGTGCGACGTTACGTCGCTAAGCAAATAATATTATTTATATATTGTCTTTAAAACTTAAAACATTATTTTCATAATCCTTCAGTTTGAAATTATAGACAGATTTCAATCATAGCGATTCTTCTGAAATCATACACTAAATAATAGCTATAATTTATTTTGACGATAACTCAAAATCTACATAAGGAAATGAAGCTTATATAACTTCAATACGTAAATTTATTGCAGAGCCGAAAAGTTTCACCTAAATATACATTCATTTCTCAACGTGATAAGCTGATATCGAAAATCCAACCACTTTAGGGCCTATCCTCGATATCTGTACTAAATTTCCGAGCGTGCTTCGAAATATATCCTTCGAATCAATTTGTCAAATATGTCTTAAATCGATTCGTCTCAAAAAACGTCTAGAGTTTACTTTTCTCTCCAGATGAAACTTTTTACGACTTTGATGGTTGGTTAAGTTGTATCTGTTTTTTTACGACGTATTAAACTTCGGGGTTTGGTGTTTTATTCAATTTGGAAAAGAAGTTAATTGATGGTTTACTACTAAAAGACACTTCAGACGGAGTAGTTTGCAAAATTGTGGAATAAAAAAAATTCTTGCTTGATTTGTTTGATTTTGTATTTTGGGGTCCTTTTTTTAAATTATATATTTTAGAATGAGATGACAAAAAATAGTAAAATTTAGTATTATTTATAAAACGATTACCTAGACGAAAACATCCTGTAATCAATCCAATAGGAATACGTAGATATTTCCTATTTCAATCCTGGATCTAAGCAAAGGGTATAAACACTTTAGACTGAGTTTATTCTGGGGTATTTCTCCATGTTACGAGTGTTACACATTATTTTTATTTTAAGAATATTCCTTTGGTAGTAAATAATTTGACTCTAATAAAAATAAGACAAAAATTATTTCTAACAAAAAAGTATCTTTTAAATTTCAATCGACATAATTAACTTATAAATATGAAAAATATGTTAAAAATTTAGTAGAAATTTGTCTTCTGAATGTATTACAATTCCTACGCTGGGCTGGTGTTATTTCAGAAATGTAGACTTATTGACAAACTTCTACAAAAAAAAAAGATGAAATTTTGGTTTATCGTGGTTTTATCATACAAGATTTATTATATCATAAATACATAATGTTAAATAAGTCAGAGTTTTTTTTTTTAAATCTGCTCAGCACATGAACTAACGAGGTCAAAAAGTTTCATCTCGTATTTACATAGAACGTGTAATTGGATTAGGAAAAACAAACAAGGTTTATACAGACACGGTGGTATCTTCCGTGGAGCCTCTTGGAGAAAAATTATATGTTTGTGTTTTATGTTAGCCAATTTACGAAATAATAAACTACAAAATAGGTATAAATATATTTTTAGTCCATACAACAAAGCTTGTAGAATTATTTTTTTATTTGTTTATTTCCGGGCAAAGCCCAATTAGGTGTAAATGCAATTATAATAAAAGACAATGGAACATAATAAAATTGTGCTTACATAAAAACTAATAAAAATATAAAATAAAAATGATAAAAAATAATTTACATAATATATTCGTATGATTATGTAGCAAATTGGTAGGATAAAACAGTAGACACTACTGTACAAAACAGCAATTAAATTATAATGAGTGAAAATAAAGAATATGAAATTAAACGAAACATTCAAATACTCAATTTAAGTGGTTCTTATATCTATGAACAGAACTGTCAAAAAGTTGAATATCATTAAGAAGATTAGCTAGTCTTAGTGTTCTAGAAATTAATCTATTAAAAGCATATTAGTGAAAAGAAACATGAAATATTTGAATTTGTCTAGTAGTACGGGACGGCACAAAAAATATTGATTCTGGCAATGAAGTAGAAACAATTACATCTACCTTTGATAATATTGGACAATATAATATATTTTCGTTTCCTACTTCCAGAGGTGGTATGCTTATAACTTGTAGCAATTCCGCATAATTATAGTAAAAGTTAAAGTTAGATGCTACGTAGGCATCTAAGAAAACTATTTTGAACTCTATCCAGTTTACTTTTATGATGGGTAGTGTGAGAACCAGACTGGAGAGCAATAATCAAGTTGTGTCCTAACTAAAGGGAAGTATAGAATTTTAATTGTTTAAATTTTTAAAATCATGAGTTGTCCTCTTAACAAAGCCCAGCATTTTTATTAATTTTTAAAATGTAGCAGTTATATGGCCATTAAAGCTCATGGAAGATAATCCCTAGATAGATCCTTGATTTGATCGATAATAAAAATAAATTATAATTATACGTTATTTAATTATGACTGCGGATAATGTGACATTTGTTAGTATTTAAATCCATGCCATTACTAGGGCACCAACTTGCTAGTTTAATTAAATCCGATTGCAAAATCTGAGTGTCATCACCTACATTAATGATCTTAAAGCACTTCAAGTTATATGTGAACAATAAAGCTTTGGTGTCAGGAAATCAAATTGTAATATCCTGATATCGTTTATAAACAGATTGAATAGTAGCGGTCCTAAGTGAGATCCTTGAGGAATACCCGAGGTTACTGTAAAAATTTGGAAATAATGATCATTTACTCGGACCTGTTGAGTCTTTCTTATTCGTTAGATAACTATTTAGCAATCCCATCTACATAATGTATTGAGCTTATGAACGAGAAAATCATGGTTCATCTTTTTTCAATCTACCTGTAAACCCCATCCCAAAGCTTCAGACATAAAGTTGGCATAAATTAATAGGCTCAGTTCAGCAATTTGCCTGGTAAAAAACCAAATTGATGGAAATTTAGGATATTGGATCAGTCGTATGTTATAAAAACAGTTTTAATACGTTTAAAAATTTTTGGGATTTTCAGATTTGTTGCTCGATTTGTAAATGAGAGTAACATAACAGAGTTTTCAAAAGTCAGGAAATACTCCTGTGCTTAGTGATTTGTTCAAGATATGAAAAAGTAGTGTAGGTAATGCAATAATAAATTGTTTGAAGAAAATGGGTGGATTTCCATCGCGGCCGGGCCCTATATTAATGTCAAGTGTTGACAGATTCTCGTAAATCTTGAAAATTTAGATACAGTAGAAATATATGCATATTACAAATTTGATTTCACTAGGATTTAAATTTAGGATTTAGTTCGAGTATGCAGAAAAAAAAATGACTAGCAAATATATTGGTAGTAGTGTCATTACCACAGGTAGCTACAGTGTCGTTTAATGTCATTGAGTTAGGTAAAGAATTATTTTTTGTCTTATTTTTTACAAACATTTTTTACAACTGAATTCTTAGTTCGGCTTATGTAACTAGCATAACACTCTTTTGATAACATTTTGCATTGAGCTCTCAGTTGACTGATTGGCCAATTTTTTTACTGATACGAACTGTTCATTGACAACATGATATCATAGAATACGCACACCATATCGGAAAGTTCTTTACCATAAAGAAGACCATCTCATTCATTTTCTTTCAGACACTGGTAAAGTAGCTGGGAATCTGCATTACGAAAATCATAGTAGTACAGTATAATTTCGATATTTAAGACAGTCGCTATCTCGGGCACTCCAGTAATCCGGATACTGCTGTTATTCGGACATTTTTATTGTTTTACTTTGGTAATCCGGGCATAAATGCAAAATAACGGAATTTTTCACAGTGAACACGTTTACGTTACGTTTAGGAGCAGCGTCTATCATTTTGCATTTGGTTTCCAAGCGTGCTGGACATACTGGTTCAAAGCAAAAGATCACACACAACATACTCGCAGATTAATCTAAAATATTAAATTACTATGAAACTATAATTTTTTATAAATTTTAAGTTGTTTTAATTCTTAAAACAAATAAATTCTTTAGTGACTCCAATAATCCAGACGCCTCGATAGTCCGGGCATATGCCGGAACGATTTTTGCCCGGACTATCGAAGTTATACTGTATTCCATTTCAGAGGGTGTGCTTTATCAACATAAAGCTGCAAAGTAGTTACAAGTGATGGATGGTAAGAGTCTGCTGGAAACTGTCAGTCCGTCAGGTGAAAGGACTAGGTCAATAATAACTCCTCTACTATTGACCACCCTGTTTAATTGAAAAAGAATATATAAGACACATATATTTGAGATAATTTCAGTAGCTTAAGCTTCCGCCAATGAAGTGTTGTGCTGTCCAGTTGCTGGTGAACAATAATCTTCCACTTCCCAAACTGCAGACTAAATATTATAATCACCAAATGTATGGAACTTGGAGTTTAGATATTGTTCGCTTAAGTGTTCAATCTGATTAAAGTTGGTTTGATAGTAAGTAATAGGTGACTTTGAAGAAATATATAGTGCAACCAAGATACATTTATTTTTCATGTGAACAAATAGCTCTTCAACTGATTCGTTGGATTGAATAAGACGTAGAAAGTTTTTTCTTTTCTTAGTACACCTCCCTCTTTTTTATATTTACTGTATTGCTGCGTGCGATCTTGTCTATACACGTTATAGTTAGTAAGGACAAGTTTAATCTTATTAAAGTCGACAGTAAGCCAAGTTTCTGTTAGTATCATAATGTCACAAGAATTGTTTGAGATATTGAAACAATTCAGTTAATTTGGTTCGAAGTATAGAGAAAGCTATACTATGTTGTTTTGTAAATATATTTAAAAGTTTATGGTCTCAGATATACAGGGAACGAAGGTACAGGAATAAAAAACCTACTAATGCATATATTAATGTCCTCCTTAAATTTTCAATAACGATTATGTTGAATTTCGAGCAATGGGTTAACACTAGTTATATAACACAGAAACTAGATTTTTCATTGCACGCGTGAAAGATTCTAAACTTGTCAGGTCTCTACCCACGTTCATCTTATTTTTTTTCTGCAACAGTAATTTACAAGTTTATTTTAAACTGAATCATTTCATTCAATGGCACAGGGTCTGTTAAATTCTAATTTAAAATTTATTTTTAACAATATTTTCTCCATAACCCCTCGTAACACAATTTAAACAACAACGGCTCGCTTCTCGAGATTTACAGAGAACGAATTGCGCACATCGGTTCTTCTACATTTACGCTGATGAACAATAAATCCGCTGCTGTCGCCTGGATCATCCTTTTTGGCTTATCGAACTACGTGGTAGTGTGTGTTGACAAATATTCTACTATAAGTAGATTTGCGTAGTTATCTTGTCTTTTATGTTTTCTTATTGTGTGTTACCGTTGAAATAATTGTCAGGTAATGTTTTTTTAACTTATATTTTAACGCTTTGCTGAATTTAGTTGGAAAGCCGAAATGATCGGCCATTGCTTTTTTTTATTACCATCATGCCGGTTATTATAATTGTTTTATTTTATATAGATTATAGCTACCCTACATAATAATATTTTTAAGCCTTCTTTGACATATACGCGGAGAGGCAATTAAATAACTGAATTACAAGTCAGTCTGGAAATAAAGTTTAAACGGAAATCTAAGCCTCTTACCTTATTTTGGCCTTGTACATATTTTATATTTTGTTCAGATGACGTAAAACTAATTGTTATAGCTTATTAATATTTTTCCCGTTCATGTAAGTCCGTTAGATTTCCAAACTGGCCTGTAGATGTACTATTCCTGTTACTGAGGTTCTTTTTATTTCTAAACCTGTAGTGGCTCCAAGTCCATGTTACGTAGTTTCTCCAAAAAGTTCCGAGTTACGTAGTTTCTCCAAGTTCTGAGTTCCAAGTGCAAGCTCCAGGCTTTAAGCTCCGAGGTACGTAGCTTCCAAGCTCCAGGTTGTGTAGCTTTTCCAAACAAGCTCCAAGTTTCTAAGTAATGTTGAAATAGCTCCGAAGCAGCTCCATGTAGAACCATGACTGGACATATATCCAAGTCTCAGCATACGACTAGGAAGTGCCGCTATAGAATGCTACATGGTCGAGACAATTAAATATCTACATTCAACTTCGTTCAATTTTTATTTAACAGTCAATTTTCATCCATCTTTCAAATTTAATAATTAATTATTAATTTATTGTATAAATACATTCTTTTTACTCATAACAGATAACCTAAAGTACCAGAGACTGACTCAATTAAACAGGGCATATAAAATATGATAAGTTTTCCAAGTTACTCAAAAACTTGGTGGCGCTCAACATTTTTGTCGTTATTTTATTATAATATCTTTCATTTTATCGTAAAGTACACTTTGGCCCGCGAACAGGTCAAGATACTTTGATTTTAATTGTCCTGGTCAATTTATAAATCCACGCCGTACCAGCAATTTGAGCTAAGTCACCTCTTTAGTACAATTTACATCGTAGAAATTAAAAAGAAGGTAACAGGCGTCATAACAAAAATTTCTTTTTTTTTTCGCATAGATACATTGTATTCTTTTACTTTCTCAGCTTTTTTGGGTAAAAGGTTCATTGAGGTCTCGTTTGTGATTCCGTTGGGGTACATTTGGGATCATTTTTACGTTTCGGTAAACCTCAAAACAGTGCAGTATACAACCGTTATACGTTTGCAGACAGCCTTCTGTCCTTTGCCGATCAACAGACAGTCTGGCTGCACAATGTTGCTCCAAAAAATTTAACTTAATGATTTTATATTTTAAGAATAAACTTGTACTATGAAAAATGTATGGCAATCTATGATAGACTGACTGGGCAATATTGGTATTTTAAAAAAATGCAACTTGAACATAATAAATCAATGATCTTATATTTTCAGAATGAACTTACACTTTGAAAAATATATAGGTGTCCTCTAATTTAATAATCATAATTAAAATATAGTAATTTACCATAATCGTTTCAACCTTAAATTATTTGTACATAATTTTATTCTGAAACGAATTGATTTAGATAGAATATGTTAAAATCTGGTTTTCTTTTTAGCGAATTAACACTGACGTAACTATATTTTTTTTGGTATTTTAATACTATATTGCAGACTACTTTTCGGTATATTAAATTGTGTGAAAATTATTGTTCCTGTCGTAATATTGAAGCCGGAAATTCATAAAATGAGAATTTCTTTACTTCCAGTCACTTTATCTCCTCTTCTTTTAAGTTCCCTACTTTCATACTTTTATGTTTAGATCTTTCAATGGTTACGGATAAAGTATAATAGGACCATGCGTGAAACAAACAAAAACCTCTTATGGCCCCAAAGGGCAAAGCGCATCATGTCTACGGCTTTCGGCTTACTTCCACTTACTCTTGTCTCTAATAAATTTGGTTTGGACTTCTGTACCCTTATATATTTAAAACATACTAAAAGTCAAAGTTAATCATATCATTCTTATGAAAATGACGCTTAATACGGACTTCAGATTAAAGTAGTGCCACTTGGTGATACTACATGTTTGAATGAAAGTTTTAGTAATTAGTTTTGAACTTGGGATATATTGGTGAGAATATAATTCCTACGTTACCAGTTGCTGCTTTCTACCCATTGAATTGGCTGAATTTTGTTATTAATAAATGACACAATCAGAGAGGGGACATTCATTACCATGAAGGCAAAACAAATTTCTTTCGATATAAACCATTCTCTATATCTCAGAATATTTTAACTCAAAATTTCATTAATCTAAACTTCACCCCGTTATTAACACAGGCAATGCAGTTGAGTTGTTATGCATTTTAATTCAATGGTTGTCACAGTTATGAAAAATCTAATATCGCGAGCTTTGATAAATTACATGTCAGCCATAACTTTAGAGTTGATAACCTAGAGAGGCAATCAATTGCTAAATGGCAAAAATTATATCAGCAGCGACCCAAGTACCACATAATGTGATTACGGGTAGCTCGTAGTCGTGATAAGTAAATCAATAAATCGTTTCTCTAATAAAGTGTCGCTTCTTGGTTTGTGAGGCGGAAAAGGGTAGTGTGTGTGAGCGTGGTCTCAACTGTGAGAAGAATAAGATATTTACTTTTATAGATCGGGTGTAAACTGCGAACTTTATCCTTTATTGATATTTTTAGTAAAGAGATATTTACTGACTTAAATATTCTACTACTTTCATTTAATAATAATAAGGTTTATATTGACTGTTAATTACAATGGAAAAAAAAATGAACACTAATTCATGTACAATAATAATAATTACAGTCAAAAGGCAGAGTTCAGATTTCTTGGGAAGATTCTCTTAAATCTTCCGAAGAATCTGCTATTTGACTCAACCTAGGAAAATAAAATAAAAATAAAACAAATAAGTTGCAATAATCATTAAAAAAGAAGAAATTTAATATAGTCAGTTTGGAGAATGAGATAAATCTACTCGTTAGCCAGTAATCAATTATTATTTATTTTATCCCATAAATAAAAATTTAAATTTAAATTGAATACTTCCGTTCAATAAGGATTCTTTTATTTTTCTTTTATAATTAGAAATAGGTAGTATTTTAAATTCGGTTGGGATGAGTTTATAGATTTTTGGTATATTTTAAGAGAAACTGGATCGGAACAGCGTTGTGTTACGTTTTGGGATTTATATCTTGTCCTTAAATCTAACATTTATGTTGTGTACCTCATATTTTTTTTAATTTTTTCATATAGCTAAGTAGGTTTTTTAGTAAGAATATTTTTTTATAAAGTTAAGAGGCATGTAGGATTGTTTAAATTCAACAAGCCAAGTTTCGCCGTATGTTGTGAAGTAGGGCTACGACGTCTTATTCCGCAAATTATTCGTACACATGCATTTTGAATACGTTGAAGACGGTTTTTATCAAATTGTGACAAAGCAGGTCCGTAAATTACATCGCCGTAATTTAGTTGTGAAAGAACCAGACTATCACATAGTAGTATTTTTGACTGCTTATTTAGTAAGTGTCTGTGTGAATATATAAGATTTAGGTTTAAGAAAGCTTTTCTTACATCAAAAGATGTATTTTGAGAAATAGTTAGATAATTATCAATATATATTCCCAAATTTTTTTTACAATCTGAAAAATGACTTGGTTTTTATTATCAATCGAACAACAATAGAATTTTTTATGCGATTCCCAGCTAACTTACGACTATACCGGGTGTCCGCGCGAAAACTTTAAATGGAATTATTTCTGGTGTTTTAAAATATATCGACTTGAAATTTTGGAAGGTCATTAAGGAAGTAGGGGGTAAATTCATAGTGCATAAGATACCACTCCAACGTGATATCTGCCGCCCCCAGCCACCCCCGGTTCAAAAGTTTAAATGACACTCTGTATTTTTTTTACATATTCTGGAAGAGCGTAGTTTTTTTAGTATCTCTATGTGAAAAAATTACTTAATTACATAATGAACTTTGAAAGATATTTACAGCTAAAGGTTCAGATACCAGATACCAGATATTCAAATATCGAAAGCAAAAAATATTAGCAAGCCATGAAAGCTGCTTCGTTGCTTGAACTGTCAAATAATATTGTTTGCGATACTTCTGTTTACTCGTTAGTACAAAAGTTTTCGAAAAAATTTGACTTAGTTTAAATTAAATAGCTAAAAAAATAGAAAAATGGTTTACAGTTTGGAAGAAAGAACTGAAATTGTAGTTTTATATGGGATTGCAAACAGAAACTATTCGCAGACGGCAGCATTATTTAACGAAAACCATCCCAACAAAAATGTATCTGCTGTTTATGTAATTAATCTAATACAAAAAATTTTTGAAACTGGATCGGTAAATAATAAAAAACGTGATATGAATAATCGTGAAGCACGAGATGATGCAACGCAAGTTGCAGTTCTTGGTCACGTAAATTTAGATCCACAGCTTTCAGTTAGAAAATTATCAGAAGCTTCGGGAGTGGCAAAAACAACGTGCCATAAAATAATAAAATTAAATAAAATGCATCCTTATAAAATACAGCTTCATCAAGAGTTGGGCGACGATGACTTCGATAGAAGAGTCCAATTTTGTGAAACTATGATAGGCATGATACGGCAAATAGAAATATTTTGCGAAATATTTGTTTCAGTGACGAAAGTTGCTTTTCCTTAAATGGTTTCGTAAATAGACACAATTGTCGATATTGGAGCGATGTTAATCCCCACGTTTTCGTAGAAGGCCATACGCAACGTCCCCAAAAAATTAATGTATGGGCTGGAATTCTAAATAACCAAATAATTGGTCCAATTTTCTATCACGAGAATTTAACTGGGCCTAGATATCTCGAGTTTTTAGACATCCTCTTATCATTCAGTGCTTGGAAGAAAACTTAGATCAAATGCAGGAGGATCAGTTATACTTTCAGCAAGACGGAGCTCCCCCTCATTACTGTTTAGAAGTAAGGCAATATTTAAATACCGTTTTTCCAGGACAATGGATAGGTCGTAGGGGTCCTATTGAATGGCCAGCTCGCTCCCCAGACTTGACCCCACTGGATTTCTTTTTATGGGGACCTTTGAAGTCTGTTGTTTACAGGACACCACCAAAATCCATTGATGATTTGCGTAATAGAATCATAGAGGAATGTAGAGATTTAACACCACATGTCTTTGAAAATATTCGGAACGCTTTCGAGAATAGACTGTACTATTGTTTAAATGTAAACGGTAAACATTTTGAACATTTGATTTAACTAAAAAAATAAAAAGAGTCCTTACTTTAGTTTATAAAGCGAATTTTTGTTGGTCTATAAGAATACCTATTTTTGTGATAAGTTGTATTTTTTTGTGATAAGTTATATTTTTTTGTGATAAGTTATATTTTTTTGGATAATTAGATTTTTTTGTTTCTATCTGCTTTAATTATTTCGAAATTTGTCTACTGTCCAAGGTTACTAGTTCTTTTTTTTAATATCTGGTATCTGAACCTTTAGCTGTAAATATCTTTCAAAGTTCATTATGTAATTAAGTAATTTTTTCACATAGAGATACTAAAAAACTACGCTCTTTCAGAATATGTAAAAAAAAATACAGGGTATCATTTAAACTTTTAAACCGGGGGTGGCTGGGGGCGGCAGATATCACGTTGGAGTGGTATCTTATACACTATTAATTTACCCCCTACTTCCTTAATGACCTTCGAAAATTTCAAGTCGATATATATTAAAACACCAGAAATAATTTCATTTAAAGTTTTCGCGCGGACACCCGGAACATAGAATTTGATTTAGTGGCATTAATTGATAGACAGAATTTTGTGGACAATTCTAATAATGTTCTCAAGTCATCATTTATATTAAAGGAAGCTTCTTCAATTTCAAATTCTTTAAAATCAAGATACAGTTGTGTATCATATGCATAAAAAAGTGATTTCATATATTTAAAGTGTCTATGAAATTGAGAAGTATATAATGAGAATATACACATAATCAAAAACAGTTACGCTTCTTGGCACAAATGAATACATTTCTAATAGAAATTTCTATTTTTTTTTTTAATTTTTGAGCCTTTTTTAATGGGCCTAATTATACAACCAATAGTGTAATAGGGCCCTTGCTTAAAATCCGATTCTTTTAAAAAGGCCCACAAAATATAACGCTTACACGTGTATTTATAAATTCAAAAACATTTTTAAAACAAAATAAACTAAAAACAGGCACAAATATTAAACTTCATTAAATAGTTCATTAGCAACACTTTGGACAAACAAAACATTCCGTATCGCGTTGTGTTAACCCTAAATAAGCTTCATGACACCATTTTGCTCAAGTCTTCAGTTCCGCAAAGAAAACAGTACCACGAATCACTGTCTAATGCTTCTTTTGAGGAAATTGAAGCCGAAAATTTCGACGTTGAAGGTCTAGGTTCTTTTGCTGCAGACTTACTGATTGACGTTAAAGATTTAGATTCTTTTGATGCAGACCTGATGTCTGCAAACTTCCTGAAGGTAGCAGATACTGATGTCGACTTTGTGCTAACGGATGAAAAAAGGTCTTTCGTTACCGCTTTCGCTTTATAATAAGGGATTTTTTTCTGTCAGCTGTGTTATTGTTTTTATTCTTTGTTGCAAAAAGCTCAGGAGTAGGAAGCAATTCCTTAAAAGACCTATTAAGAACTTCATTACTAGTGTCCACCATGATGTTGTCTGTCAACGTTTTATCTGTAGCTGTGGTCTCCCCCGGCGATTTTCGTGATTCGTCATTTTTTACTGGTGTTTTTTCTCCATATTTGCTGCTTCCTGCTATTGCTGAATCTTTCACGATTTTTGCTTGCTTATTTAGCAGTATTTATTCTAACTCTTATCGGACTCAGATCTATGATCCGTTGTATTTGTAGTGTTATTAACTTCTAAAATATTCAGAATTACACTGCTGTTTGTGTTGTCTCGCAGAATTCCTTCATCAGGTAAAGGTCGTTCAGGGTCTTCTAAATGGCGCTGGTTTACAAGTGATGGGACAAATGCTGACTCTGGAATCCTTTGTGGATTAAGTGGAAGCATTCCAGTGGCTTTAAATCCAGTAATAATATTCTCAGGCGTCATACATTTGGGCCAGATTTTGGTAAAAATTTTACCGAATTGACTCTTATTAAGACGTCGATCTGGATGCGCATCCCAGAATTTAAGCAGTTCTTGATCCCAGTGATGCTCAAAGGATCTGTAAACTGCCTTATCCAGTGGTTGGAGTTCATGCGTCGTATTTAAAGGTAGACAAAACAATCTAATTCCAAGACGGTCTGCAGCGTCCACAATAGAAATATCCAGATGACTAGAGGCTCCATCAAAAACTAGTAACGCTGGTCCATTACCTTTGTAGCGAGCTAGATTGTAACGGTTTTAATCGAACGTTATGCCTTATCGCCTTGTCTCAAAACTAGCAGAGAATTAACTTTTTATCTAGAAATTACCTTGAATATGCTCCTGTCGTAGAACTTCATTAGATTTTCGAGAAAACACAGCTTTATTCAAATGGGATTTAGCGTAACTGGTGTAAATGTTCCTTCTTAGGGCTCACATAATTTTTACAAGGTTACACTGAATTTCACTATGGTTTTCAATGGTAGTTTTCACTCTTAAGATATTGTTTACAATAACCTCTGTATTTTGTTGATTTTATTCAAAAGGAATTTAGCGTAACTGGGGTAAATGTTTCTCCTTAGGGCTCACATAATTTTTACAAGGTCACTATGATTCTCAATAATACTTTTCACTTGTAGAGGTATTGTTTACAATGTTTTTTTGGTATTTTGTAGGTTAAAACTGATGTCGAATGTCATTTCTGAATAATGAAGTATGCCTGTCGCATTTCGAGATGTCTATCTTTGTTCGATAAGTGATTCTTAGGAAATGCCTCTCTCTCTATTTGACGGATGGTCTAGGGACCTCGTATGTCTGACCACGATTCATACGCCAGCGATTCGTGAACTAAGGAGTGCTCGTTTAAGTTATGGTTGCTTTTCATGGGCATATTTTTGGGTTTTCTTATTCGTCGAGCAGTGTTAACAGAGCTGTCAGCCTGAATGCGAATGGTCGCATTCTAGCAATTGAGGAAGGTCATTGGTCGCACAGTGTAACCAACAAAAATTTCTAGAGATCGGACAGCTGCGATTGGTTTTAATGGGTTTTCTTTGAGGTGATTCTGCGCAGTCGAGGTTTTATGCTGGGGGGCGAAGAACGGCGTAATTTGTAACACGTGACAGCTTCGTCTTTCTTTCCAACAAGGAATGTTAATGGCGGTGTTGAACTGAAAATTCGCTGAGAGACTTTCTACTTTTTTATGTGATTTTGTATATCATCCCGCGTGGGGAGTCTAGTAAAAGTGTCTCTATTTTATGGAAAGCATTGATGGTACGTTTTGAAGTTAGTTAACGCGAAGTTAGACCCATATTTTTTTATGTGATTGTGTGCCGGCTTTCTCATCTCATTTCGAGGAGCATTGAATATTGAAGTTCAACCCATTCGTCGTCCTGGAGCAGTTTGATGGTTGGAGACCGATCATAATTGGGTCTTATATTGAAGGGAGAATTGGTTTTTAAGAAGTTCTAGCAGATTTCATTCCCTGTTTGATTCGAAGTTACACCCTCCGGAATAGAGGTTGGTTTTATTCTTTGTGTTTTATTTGATAAATTGTAAATATTGCTACCCATTCATTTTTAATAACAGATTCGTTCAGATTTTAAGGGGGTTGAATATGGGGAACAGGTTATACTGTATAGTTTTACTGGTTCATTTTTTATTGGGAACTTTTGATGCTTTGCTTGAATAGTCTTAGGCAATAATTTCAACCGTCTGGGAGGTTCAATTAATTCACATTAATTTTCAAGAGATAAATGGGCGACCTTTCTCGATTTAAGGTGGTTTCTAAGCGTCCTTCTGGGGATTCTGTGTCATTTACCGCATTTATAGCCCTTTGCATCTGCTCTGAGGTCCACTGTGCACGTCGTCCAGGCATATTCTTTATAAGTATCTAAAAAAAAAAGAAAAACATTTATCATCGTTTAATAAGGCCCGGGTCTTAATCGCAGAATATTATTGGGCCTTAATAGCCGACATGACAATTAAAAGTTATAAATTAAAAAACTCAACAATCTCTTACCTTTTCGCAATTAGTTTTTTGTCGAAATATGCGGTAGGGACCGAGGAACACCACTGGCAGTAGTAGCCGAATAAAAAATCTTTAGAAACACTAAATCGTAAACAAAACGTGGCGCGCGAAATTTATAACACTGGACGTTGCAACACACATGCTCACAACCTTCGATAGTACTGACGACGATTCTAAATTTCAGCGGAGTCGAAATTGGCGGATATGATTGACTCGTGGTGGGGGTTGAATCGGCATTGCCAGGTTTAATAATATGTTTCTATTTTGTGTGATATTATTTTTAGGCTTTATTAGGCGCCGGGCCTTATTTACCGCAGGTACCTTAGATCTAAACAGATTGTGATTGATTTTGTCAAATGCTTTAGAATAGTCTAACAGTACTAATATACACAGCTGGTTAAGATCAATTGCATGATAAATGTCATCTAAAACCTTAAGTAAAGCAGTAGTACAGCTGTGATTTGGACGAAAGCCTGACTGATTTATAGGTAATATATCAGATCAGGAGATGTGAAGTCTTATTATTTGTTCTGCCATTATTTTTTCTAATACTTTGGACAGTGTACAAAGAATGCTTATAGGTCTTAGTTGGCTATATTCCAAGGGATTGTCTATTTTTGGGAGTGGTATTACTCTAGATTTTTTCCACAGTAAAGGAAAGATGACTTACTAAGACAGTAGTTAAAAATATGGGTTAGGTACTGTAGACTAAATGGACAGCAGTGAAGTAGCATAGTTATATTTATCTCGTCTGGACCGCTGGCATTTGATTTTATTAAAAGCAATTTTTCATAGACTTTTAGTTCTTGTACAGTTTTAAAATTAAATGCATTAACATTATCGATGGTCGATGTGCGATAAATTTCCAGGATGATTGGGTCTTGGGAATCACTACCTACAATACCAATAATAAAATAATTATTTAAGGTGTCAGGATTTTGCAAGTGGTGAGGAATATTCAATGACGATTTTTTATTATTGTGAATTATGTCTAGATGTTTGAATTCTTTCCAAATGTTATTTTTACTTTGCAATCTGATTTCTAGATAAGCTGTTTTTCTTGTTTAATTGCGTAATTTACCTTGTTACGTAATGTCTTATAATAGTCCCAATGATGTTGCTGTGAATTGGAATTTGTTGCTCCTTATCTAAAACTTTGTTTAATTATATTTTCCTAATGGTTAGTGATTTTCTATATTTTTATCACTAATCGATAGTCAAGTTTAGTAAGTTTTAAATATAGTGGTGCCCAACATTTTTTTTTTTTCAAAGTAATACGAGTTATTTAACAACCTGACCCACCCCCAAAAACATTAGAGCTGAAAACACTATAAAAAATAGATAAAATAACAAGTATCATATTACAATTGTTGAAATGGAAAATCTGGGGTCTATTGCAGCAGTTTCATTGCTTTCTAAAAGGTGTTAAGGCCCATTGAAAGCCAATGCAAGCCTTTACCTGGAATTGTCTGATTTGGAAGACAGATTTATAGTGATTTAAGCTCAATTTAAGATTTTACAATTTTCCATACAGGAAAATGGTAAAATTTATTATACTCAGGGTTGTGAATTCTCAGTTGTTTATTTTGGAACTTTTATGATTATCTGAATTTGAACAAGGCGCCACCTGTTTTGACTATATTAAAAAAATATACTTTTTCAGAGAAAAACAAAATAGGAAACAAAACTATATTATGACAACTGTCAAGATAAGATACGATAAGTTCAAATTCAAATGAATATCAGGTAAATTAAAACAGATAAATTCAATTTAGATTTTATTGTCCACAACAATGACAAATACAGAACTGAGGGTTCTTAAAAAAAAACAAATATAGTTAATGTTGAACTGAAGGTTCCAAATATAGAAAAGTATAAGATAATAATAATTGACAAATACAGAACTGAGGGTTCTGGAAAAGAACAAAATATAGTTAAAGTTGAACTGAAGGTTCCAAATGTAGAAAATTATAAAACTTAGGTATTAAATAGTTATAAAAAATGAAAAAAAATGATATTCGCAATTTAAGTAACCTGTACATAAATAAATACAAGTAAGCTCGGCTGTGTTTCGGTTTAAGTTACCGGATGACTAGGCTGAGGGATGGTCCTGCTGGTTCTGGAGGTAATCGAGCCTCTTCAGAAGTTCAAACGAGGTGGTGGTGCATTTGGTTCTTATTCAGGAAGGAGCCTTGTACACTATAAGGTCTCTCAATTCTATGGGTTGCAGATTCACCGACGTTCTGATGTTGAGGAACTCGATTTCCACTTGGATCGACTAACTTTCAAAACTTTTCTGGTCTGTTGGCTTAACTTGTCATCGGTAATACTCCCAGTGCATGAAAATGAAACATATGTGTGTGTGAGCTACTTATATTGGCAATACAGAAAAATGGTGGTTAAAAGACGTCTTTTACTACCCCTGAGGTTACGTAAATTGCCCAAAAGACTGATAATAATGAAGGAATGCTATTATTCCCCAACGATATACCCTTAACGAGGTTCTAGACCATTTAGTCTGATAATTATATCCACCTGTGTGGAAAAAATAACAATATTAAAACTAAATAAGTTAACAGAAGGTTAACTTATTCAGAAAGTTAACTGAAACTTAAAATTAGGTAGCCAAAGTTAAGCTTAGTTGGTAAACTAATAATTACCCCCTTGATTAATTTAAAACCATGAAGTGGTATCCTAAATATATTTGAAAAAGGAATCAATTAAATATAATTGGTTTTAAATCCCCAAAAATACTAAAATTATCAACAGATAATTTAGACAATAGATTTAACAATCTAAATCCCCTATAACCCTATGGTTATATCAAACAAAAAACCCCAAAAATAATAAAATAATGAAAAAACTTAAAAGGAAATAGGATAGTAGAGATAGAATTAGAGTAGGGTACCTTTTTTTATTAATTAACCGGCATTTAGTAGCGTAGCTTCCTTTATCAGGAACTATGCTTTTGTTAATTAATAAAAAAGTACTAAGAAAGTGAAGAGAAAAGATGAGAGAAGAAAGAAATAAGCAACCTTTGTATATAAGCTGTCCGGAAGCCGCTTTATCTCCGTGTATTATTAGTGAATTCGGTTTAATATTTCGTGGCGATAAGTAACGTAGCAAACCTTCAATATTTCTCCAAAAGACAAATTATTACCTAAACACCGCACCTAGAATAATTAGCTCACCAAAAAAATTACAATAATCCAGTAATTAGCGCTTCATCGATTTATTACACAATAGAAAAAGAAACAATGAACAAATTATTATTTTATTTTAACACTGCAAATTATCCATTGACAAATTGACACAAATCGATAAATCCCTGCTCACCGGAAAAATACTCTTAAATAGCGAAGCAATAAAGGTCAAAATTCGTAGCAGGTATGAAATTTAAACTATGTCATGAGCATTTACAACGCAATAAAGGTCAAAATCCCTTGTTAAGACACAACCGGCTTTTTCGCCAAGAAAAAAATACCTGACAATTAATGAAATTCTAATGCAGCATTTAGCCAACAATCTACCTTAAAGACAAATAAAGAAAACGCTCTACATTACCTATTGCTAAACACTAAACCATTTCACTATAACCACACTTTGATTAAAACTAAACTCTCCGGAGATAAGAAAAGAAAAGATAGAGGTGGGTTGAATTTACCAAATCAAAAAGTACTCCGCGTTTCGATGAACGGTCTTTTATAGTCTCTCACACCCCTCCTCTGACGTAGCGTAGCGTCATCACACATAGAACATTCGAGAAACTTCGAATTAATAATACAGGGTGCACTCGAAAAGTTGCTTCTCAAATATTAAATATAAAAATATGAAATAACAATTTCAATGACTTTAACGATATTTATTATCCTTTATGTTTGAATAATAAATATAAATATACACAAAAAAATAAAATCCTAACGAGTATCCAAATGCTCGTTACACCCCGGGTCCCCGTGAAAAAAATTAACGAAGTTAATTTTTACCAAAAATCAACCTAACTAACTTAACCTAACTAACTTAACCTAACTAACCTGGAAATAACATCAACCAAACCATGCCAAACAAACCTATCCCCCAGAGACATCCACAGCGCGAACGAATCCCTCGCCGCAACACCAACGTGACACGGTCTAGGGTGCGTAGACTATACTTGCGTATCGAAAACCTCGTCCCTGACTACGGTAGTGACCCGCACACACCAGAGACAACTCCAAGCAACAGGCTACCCAACACCGAAGGTCGATATTACCCCCCAGTTTGACTTAATGGGAAGTCACCACCCTGAAAAGAAAGACTGAAGGTCATTTCTGGCAATAAAAAATCGTCACAATCGGTAAGAAGAAAGAAAGCGTAAAAATCGGAAATTTAAAATGATGGTCCGACGATTTAACCACCCACTATCGGCTGAATGACACGAAGGACTCCGCATCCATTCTTATTCTTAAGGCAGATGTATGAGGTTATGGGAATTAGGAAAGGCCTGATTTGGTCAGAATCACCCGCGAGAATACCCACATTACCCGTAGACTGTACTGATATTCCCGGCAGAAAAATCCAAATAGTAATCCCTTCCAAACCATCCTTAAATCATAAATAAAGTAAAAAAATAAAAATTAACAGGAATACACCAAGGAACATCTCACCCCAGAAGTCCGAAGTCTGACAGAGAACCATCGTTCACGCATATACTAATAGCTAAGGAAAGAAGAAAGAAAGAACGAAGAAGAAGAAAAATTGAGAGATTATACCCATTACGTAGCTACACCTGATTGAGTGTACTGCATAACCCTCAAACTCAAAATCGGTAATAAATAAGTCAAAATCGGTAATAAGTCAAAATCGGTAATAAATAAGTCAAAATCGGTATAATAAATAAGTCAAAATCGGTATAATAAAGACACAATCTGCTACTATGATCTAACACTCCCACTACAACTTTCAGATCATAGCCTGCATCTCCAAACACAGCATACGTATATATAATTTCAACCACTATCCAAAAATGTATATTGTCTTAGTTATCCAATAATTTACTACAACTTTTTCAGCCACTTGTTAAGTACAACATTTTCTTACTCTAATAAGAGACAAATTATCTGAAAATGTCTAACTCAACAACCTGCTTACAATAACTAACCACCTGTAGTCTATTACCTAACATTCTTTGAGAATCTTCTCTAAAGAAAAAACTAACGATATGATACCATCTAACATGACAATATCCGATACACATAAGTAACAACCTGGTAACTTCGATACTATACGAAAGTCTTAACTTTCCGATACGATACACGACACGATAACTCATTATCATCTCAATGATACTATAAAATACCCATAATACTTTCGACTAATCTTGAAAGTATTAACATCTCAATCCGATACGATACTTGTGTGCGCACAATCACACAATCACTCCAAACGATCCTACTAGTACATAACACACAACATGGTTGAAATCATATGTAAATATTACTGTCGACAAAAAAATTTTCTACTTTAGCCTTAAAGCTATCCAAAGTTACCTCTAAAAGGAACGATACAGATACGATACGATAAAACAAGCACAACCTTGTTACTGTACGAAACTATATTTCCTAAATACCCACTATGTCATCTTCAGGTAAATTTTCCTCATTATCATAAAAAGTACCCTTAATATCCTTAACATGCCAATTACCCAGGTCTTTACCTTCAAGATCACGTAAGTTATAGACTAGTTTCGATATTACTTTATGTACCACACACGGTATAAATTTAGGAGCCAACTTTGCTGCAAAGTTTTCACCTTTATTAGACTGTATATAATTCTTTTTCCACAATTTATCCCCTACATGATATTCTACGTCCCTCTTCCGTAAATTATATAATTTCTCATACTTTGAATGAGCTTTCTTCAGTTTTTCCCTGACATCAACATATAAAGTAGGCAAAGTTTGAATATCATTAACTAACTGTAATTTTTCACCAACCGATACTACATTGTCCGAGTTTTCTGAAATTTTCCCATAAAAATCCCCAGTTAAAGGAACATTCCTTGCAAAATTTAAAAATGACGGACTATATCCAGTTACATCATGCTTTGCTAACCTAATGGCTTGAGCCACCTTATGTATACTAGCATCCCAAATTTTATGGTTTTCATGAACATAGGACCTAACAGCTGTTACAATGACTTTATTAGTCCTCTCGGTATGATTAATTTGAGGGTGATAATTTGCATTATAAAAAATTTCCTGTACTTTGTACTCTTGCATTAAATTTTTAAATTCCTTACTAATAAATTGTGAACCATTATCACAAGAAAAAATTTGAGGTACCCCGTAAATTAAGAAAACCTCGTTTTCTATAAACTTAACAATATTTTTTGAATTTGCCTTTGGCATAGGGTGAATAAGACAAAATTTCGTAAACCAGTCTACAACTACTAATGCATAGGCATTACCATTTTTAGATCTTGGGTAAGGGCCGATAAGATCCGCCGATATCCACTGAAATGGAAAATTAATATTTTTATATGTGCCCATGTGTCCGGCACGCGGTAAATTACTTGATTTACTAGCTGCACATACGGTACATTTTTTAACATACAAACATATATCTTTCTTCATTCTAGGCCAATAATATAATTCTAAAATTCGATACAAAGTTTTAGTCATTCCTAAATGTGCGGCAGTTTCATCATCATGATAAAGTTTCAGAACTTCAGGTCTATTAAAAGTAGGTACTACAATTTTCCAATTTGTTAGATTTGACTCAATAGGATTATTAGAAAATACATGCTTATACAAGATATTGTTTTCTACACGAAAAGTGGGAAATTTTTCTGGTGAAGTCATTACTTTATGAATCATGTTCCTATACCAGTTGTCTGGTTTAAAGGTAGATATGTCAACAACGGCAATATCCACTACTGATCTACTCAATGAGTCTGCTACTACATTTAAGGCACCTTTACGATGTTTGATAGTGAAGTTATACTGAGATAACCGCATAGCCCATCGAGCTAACCTACCACTAGGGTTTGACAAAGTCGTAATCCACTGTAATGAGCTGTGGTCACTTTCTATAGTTACATGTGTACCCTCCACATAAGACCTAAACTTTTCCATTGCAAACAATATGGCTAAAAGTTCTTTTTCTGTTACGGTATACTTCCTCTCAGAAGAAGTCAAAGATCTACTTGCATAGGCTATCGGATGATCCAAACCATCACAGTCTTGATACAAAACAGCACCAAGTCCAAAATCACTTGCGTCACACTGTATTGTGAATGGTTTACTAAAATCAGGACTTGCTAACACAGGAGCGTTCGTTAAACGCAACTTAATCTCTTTAAAAGCATCATCAGCTTCCGAGGTCCATATTATAGACTGACCTTTTTTCCTACCATGCAACAAATCAGTTATAGGGGCTGCGACAGTCGAAAAGTCCTTGATAAATCTGCGATACCATCCCACGAGACCTATTAACCTCTTAATTTCTGTAGTTGTTGTAGGGATTTTATAGTTCACTATTGCCTCTACCTTCCCCGGATCTGTATGTAAACCTTTATCATTGATCACATAGCCAAGATAATTTAATGAAGACAAACAAAATTCACTCTTTTTTAAGTTAATTGTTAATTTGGCATCCCTAAGCCTTTCGTAAACACGATTTAGGACTTCTAAATGTAATTCAAATGTAGGGGTTGCGATAATAAGGTCATCAAGATAAGCATAACAATAAGGTTCCAATGACGGACCTATGACCATATCTATTAAACGTGCCATCGTTTTTGGACTATTTAGTAAACCGAAAGGCATCACACAAAACTGATATAACCCTCTACCATATACTCCGAATGCCGTTTTTTCCCTAGAACTCTTCTCTAGTGGTACTTGAAAAAAAGCGTGACGTAAGTCAATCGAACTAAGATAGCATGCATCTCTTAATTTATTTAAGATAGCATCGATATTATGCATAGGATATGCATCTGGTAACGTAACCTGATTTAACTTCCTACCATCAAAACAAACCCTAAATTCTCCAGAACTCTTAGGTACTAACCACAACGGTGAACACCAAGCTGATTTACTAGGTTCAATTACACCTAACTCTAACATTTCATCTATTTGCTTGTTAAGATGATTTCGCATAGTTGGGGACAATGGATATTGTTTCTGACAAATAGGTTTTGAGGTACCGGTATCTATTTCATGTTCAATTATATGTGTTCGACCTATGCTATCCTCAGGAGCTATATCTTTAAATTTCTCTATCACTATCTCAAGTTGATTTTTCTGACTATCACTAAGGCATATCAACGATTTAATCGTGTTTACTACTGAAGTTTCATTCGAAACCATATAATTAAAACTAGAAAAATTTACTTCAATATTAAATAATTTCAAAAAATCCATACCTAATATTAATGTATGTTTAACTGAAGGAATCACTAAAATTTTTACCTCTTTTACTACATTAGATATTGTTAAAGGCACACAAATATATCCTAAACAATCCTGCAGTTTACCATCTGCCGTGGTAACTTTCATACAATTATCATATAAAATGGGAACGTTATTATGTTGCAAAAAAGAAAATCCTAAACTACCTAAAATTGTACTATTTGAACCGGTATCTACTAAAGCTAACAGTTCTTGTCCAAATAGTTTAATTCTAATATACGGCCTATTATCACCAAATTTTTTAATGAACAAAGGACATATGTTTGTTGCTAACTTCAAATCATTTAAAAATTTTTTTACAAAAGATAAATAATTTTTCCATTCCGGTAAAGATGTTTTTACTACTTTCGACCTTGTGAGCCACTTGGTTTGGGTGAACTTTCGTTTGCAGAACTGGAGACAACGTTCAGGCTTTTGCCTCCAGCCTCCTGCACGTTTTTTGACATACAGACATCACATTTACTCTTTACTATGTTTTTCTTTCCACAGCCAAAACAAAAAATCATTCGCTTCTTAAAACATCTACTATACAAATGCCCTGGCCTATCACAGTTCCAACACACTGACGAAGATAAAGCGGATGCGTTAACATTTTTATTCGAAAAGTTATTTTGATATTTCTTAGAAAAATTATTGTTTTCGTATCTTTCAGACTGAGAACCACCTTTATAAGTTGCAGCTTGAAACAAAGTATTACTAAGATCAGGTTCCAACAATCCGGAACTAGGATGTGGTGGAGGTCTATACCTTTCCGACCAAATTCGAGATTCCTCTAATTTTTTACACAAGTCAGTCAGTTCCGTAACTGTTTTAGGTTCCTGTAACGCTAAATTTGAAATAAAAAATGGTAAAAGGTTTCGTCTTATTTTATTAACCCGTGTAAGCTCATCAGGTACCTTTGAAAGTCTATTAAAAAGTCCCTCCATTGATGAAATAAACAACGCTACTTTTTCATTTGAATCTTGTGTTCTAGAATTTATTTCCCTTAATAGATCTTCATCATAATAATATGGCAAAAAGTCCTCCCTGAGCTTTGTAACTAAACCATCCCATGAATTAACCTTTGCCCTTATTTTTAAAAACCAAGTCCAAGCTACTCCCTTAAATAAATCACAAGCTGAATCAAACAGCTCTTGTTTCGTTACATTCCTAGCTATACTAAGCATTTCTACTTTTTCTAAAAATGAGTTAACAGAATCCTTCTGACCTGTTCCGTCAAAAGAAATATTCCATTTATAAGGAGGTACTGATCTTTTTGAAAAAACATTATGAGATTCTGAATTATTAATATCATTACTATTCCTAACTGTAGGGGTTGAGGTACTTCCACTAACTTTCAAATCTAAATCTGCTTCTAATGCTAACATGTCATAATATAAATTATCCCTTTTTGTACCTTCATCACTAGTTTCGCTTTTTATTTTATATATTCTACCGGAAACATGTTTTAGTCTAGCTGAAACCCTCTTAAAAGTTGGATCTTGCTTTGTACCAGTAAAATCCCCAATAATGTTTTTTAAATCCTGCAAAGTCCCTTCGACACCCTTAACATCATCCTCAAATGAGAATGGATGTTCTGTCAACCCTTGAAAACTTCTATCAGCACTTTCCTGACTTAAAACACCCCTTAAAATTTTATTTTTAGTATCTACATTACCCTGTGGTTTTAAATTTCTAATAGCCAACTCATAATCTAATTCTTCAACTTTTAAAGCCTGTGGGTCCATCTTTATTATAATATTGATTAATGCAGTACCAAAAATAGTTCTCTAATCTCAAAGAAACTCAAACCAAACTACTATAAAATATTTCGAAAAAAATTTCAATCAGTTTTATGACATGAGAAAAAAATTTTAATTTTTCAAAGTCAAGTTCACTTCCAACTTACTCATTAATTATCTACAATAATTGTAAATACGATACGATATATACGATACGAAAAATATTGAACTAATTCCCATCAAAAATATTTATACACCAAGTATCAAAAAAATGTTGATAAAATTTACCAAGTTTAATTTCCCAATAATATATGGAATTTATTTTCAAATAAAATTCTCAAACCCAATAAAAAGTACGAAAAATAGATAAGATATACCAAAAGATAGTAAATATTAAAGTAAAAAACAAATACCAAAGCCACTTTACTTGTATCTATTAACAACTTGTTTCTTTTACCTGATAAATCATAAAAAAGTCCAAAAAAACTGGTTGGTTGGGCGCCAATGCAGCAGTTTCATTGCTTTCTAAAAGGTGTTAAGGCCCATTGAAAGCCAATGCAAGCCTTTACCTGGAATTGTCTGATTTGGAAGACAGATTTATAGTGATTTAAGCTCAATTTAAGATTTTACAATTTTCCATACAGGAAAATGGTAAAATTTATTATACTCAGGGTTGTGAATTCTCAGTTGTTTATTTTGGAACTTTTATGATTATCTGAATTTGAACAAGGCGCCACCTGTTTTGACTATATTAAAAAAATATACTTTTTCAGAGAAAAACAAAATAGGAAACAAAACTATATTATGACAACTGTCAAGATAAGATACGATAAGTTCAAATTCAAATGAATATCAGGTAAATTAAAACAGATAAATTCAATTTAGATTTTATTGTCCACAACAATGACAAATACAGAACTGAGGGTTCTTAAAAAAAAACAAATATAGTTAATGTTGAACTGAAGGTTCCAAATATAGAAAAGTATAAGATAATAATAATTGACAAATACAGAACTGAGGGTTCTGGAAAAGAACAAAATATAGTTAAAGTTGAACTGAAGGTTCCAAATGTAGAAAATTATAAAACTTAGGTATTAAATAGTTATAAAAAATGAAAAAAAATGATATTCGCAATTTAAGTAACCTGTACATAAATAAATACAAGTAAGCTCGGCTGTGTTTCGGTTTAAGTTACCGGATGACTAGGCTGAGGGATGGTCCTGCTGGTTCTGGAGGTAATCGAGCCTCTTCAGAAGTTCAAACGAGGTGGTGGTGCATTTGGTTCTTATTCAGGAAGGAGCCTTGTACACTATAAGGTCTCTCAATTCTATGGGTTGCAGATTCACCGACGTTCTGATGTTGAGGAACTCGATTTCCACTTGGATCGACTAACTTTCAAAACTTTTCTGGTCTGTTGGCTTAACTTGTCATCGGTAATACTCCCAGTGCATGAAAATGAAACATATGTGTGTGTGAGCTACTTATATTGGCAATACAGAAAAATGGTGGTTAAAAGACGTCTTTTACTACCCCTGAGGTTACGTAAATTGCCCAAAAGACTGATAATAATGAAGGAATGCTATTATTCCCCAACGATATACCCTTAACGAGGTTCTAGACCATTTAGTCTGATAATTATATCCACCTGTGTGGAAAAAATAACAATATTAAAACTAAATAAGTTAACAGAAGGTTAACTTATTCAGAAAGTTAACTGAAACTTAAAATTAGGTAGCCAAAGTTAAGCTTAGTTGGTAAACTAATAATTACCCCCTTGATTAATTTAAAACCATGAAGTGGTATCCTAAATATATTTGAAAAAGGAATCAATTAAATATAATTGGTTTTAAATCCCCAAAAATACTAAAATTATCAACAGATAATTTAGACAATAGATTTAACAATCTAAATCCCCTATAACCCTATGGTTATATCAAACAAAAAACCCCAAAAATAATAAAATAATGAAAAAACTTAAAAGGAAATAGGATAGTAGAGATAGAATTAGAGTAGGGTACCTTTTTTTATTAATTAACCGGCATTTAGTAGCGTAGCTTCCTTTATCAGGAACTATGCTTTTGTTAATTAATAAAAAAGTACTAAGAAAGTGAAGAGAAAAGATGAGAGAAGAAAGAAATAAGCAACCTTTGTATATAAGCTGTCCGGAAGCCGCTTTATCTCCGTGTATTATTAGTGAATTCGGTTTAATATTTCGTGGCGATAAGTAACGTAGCAAACCTTCAATATTTCTCCAAAAGACAAATTATTACCTAAACACCGCACCTAGAATAATTAGCTCACCAAAAAAATTACAATAATCCAGTAATTAGCGCTTCATCGATTTATTACACAATAGAAAAAGAAACAATGAACAAATTATTATTTTATTTTAACACTGCAAATTATCCATTGACAAATTGACACAAATCGATAAATCCCTGCTCACCGGAAAAATACTCTTAAATAGCGAAGCAATAAAGGTCAAAATTCGTAGCAGGTATGAAATTTAAACTATGTCATGAGCATTTACAACGCAATAAAGGTCAAAATCCCTTGTTAAGACACAACCGGCTTTTTCGCCAAGAAAAAAATACCTGACAATTAATGAAATTCTAATGCAGCATTTAGCCAACAATCTACCTTAAAGACAAATAAAGAAAACGCTCTACATTACCTATTGCTAAACACTAAACCATTTCACTATAACCACACTTTGATTAAAACTAAACTCTCCGGAGATAAGAAAAGAAAAGATAGAGGTGGGTTGAATTTACCAAATCAAAAAGTACTCCGCGTTTCGATGAACGGTCTTTTATAGTCTCTCACACCCCTCCTCTGACGTAGCGTAGCGTCATCACACATAGAACATTCGAGAAACTTCGAATTAATAATACAGGGTGCACTCGAAAAGTTGCTTCTCAAATATTAAATATAAAAATATGAAATAACAATTTCAATGACTTTAACGATATTTATTATCCTTTATGTTTGAATAATAAATATAAATATACACAAAAAAATAAAATCCTAACGAGTATCCAAATGCTCGTTACACTATAAATGGAACAAAAAGCAAAATTTTTGTTAATAATTTTTATTGAAACCCACAGGTATTCTAGGTTCAAAATATATCTACAATTAAAATATTGCCTAGCATACATAGCATCCATCCACCCCTCTTGTTGATTCTATCTCGTCTAAAAAGTCTGTATCCCGACAAGGCAATTAAATTGTTAAACCATGATTCTGATACTGTGATTATGTCGAAGTAATTATGTACAGCATTTTTAAATTCGATAAAATTTGACAAAACAGATCTAGCATTAACATGGTAAACTGAAAATGATTTAAACATAATTGAACAGCTATTTAATAATTACAAATAAAATCAATAGCTACAAAAATATAAAAATTAAATTGGAAAAAACTTATATTTTTACTAGAGTTGGAAGATAATATTATTGTTAACGTTATTTCTTTACGTCACTTCTTGTTGATCTACTAGAATTGTTGCTTTTGGAGCTGGAACTGGAGTTGGATCTATGAAGTTTGATTTTTTTTTTCTAATGCAGACTGAGCCGGTGAGGAGTTCCCTCTTTTTCCAGAAATTACTTGAGACGAATTATTGAAGTTATTATTTTCTGAGACAGGCGATTTTGAAACGTTTTGTCTGGTGATAGTTGATATATTCGTTATGAAAAAGTTACCGCTATCTTCAAATTCTTTGAGTGTAGCAAGAGTGTATTCTACTCCGCTAACTATTAGTACTTTACCTTTAATATAAGCAGAATACGCTTTAGTCCTAGCAGCCTTGAGGTGCTTTGTAAGAACTCTTTGGTCTTATCTGTCTTTCTTACAGAAATCACTGTTTATGTATATGTTTTTGCCTTTTAGCTTGGTACAGTTTTGGAGAATTTCTCTCTTTTTGACATAGCTCTACTTTTATGGGAGGAGTATTGTCACTGTTTAATTTAAAAATATTATTTATATCCTGTTTTGTAATGTCTATATCAAGCAGCTCTTTAAATTTTGTTATAATATATGCCAAAAAATCTTCAGTGTCTGAAACACTTAAACCATAAATGAAAATATTTTTTCTTCTTAGGGATATAAATACAGACATCTATTTAAAATATTTTCATGCTTTGTATCAAGTTCTTTTAATTTGGCCGAATTCTCATTAAGTTTATCAAGAAGTATTTTTTTGTTTCTCTTTATTTCTGTTAAGATATTTTCATTTTCAGCACCTTCAGCTTTAATTACCTGCATAAGATTAGTAAATAATTCATTGTTGCTTAGTTTGTTGTCTCCCATCTCTACATCCAACCCAAACCGTGTATTCAATATCAATCAAAAGCACACAACCAAAAAAAGATTTTGTTTGGTATATCGATTTATTCCTCTTTTAATGAATTGAATCTTTGGCATCAGAAGATTCAAATGGTACAACTTAGTGCAGTTTTAGAATAATTGTATTTTATCTGACTCACATGCAAAATCTTAGAATAAATTTTACACTGGAACACTAGATAATTAACTTTTAACGGTAGCACAATAAAATAAGTGACTTTTAAAATAACAAATAAAATTTGTATCCATATGGATTGATTTATATAATTTAATAAAATAAATCCGAGTTACAATTTAATAGATATAGTACAGACATTTCAAATATTGTATTACATTTGTGTGTAGTATAAAATTATATGAAAACTCAATTATGTTTACATTCCTTGATTCTGAGAAAAATATATTGAATTATTTCTTACTTTTATAATGTACTCATACAATTTTTGCCTTTCAGTAAATTTATTATTCTCAATATCCCAGTATCTATAAAAATCCATTACACAAATTTGCTTTGGTTGTAAACACTGAGGTTTTTGGTAAAAATTTTAATTAAAGCCACAGGCGAGCGTTCCTCAACTCCCTAGGGTACATGTGAAATAACAACAAGGAGGATATAAAGGGATTAGCAAAAAATATGGAGTATTTCATTGGGGAATGGTAATAAGTTAACGGTGATTACAGGTCGCCGAGGTAGTTCTAAATATTAAATGACTCCTGCAGTCTTAATTACCAAGATACAGGGGGCAGTTTTCTCCATTTAACTCATATATTTTTAAGCGCATAATAATAATCATTAATGTACCTATCACTTTATTTTTTAAATTTCGTACAAATGTTTTTCAGCAAAAACAAAAAATACATCAGCATCTTCAATCTGTTTTCACATCCAAAAAGACCTCAAAAAAGAAAATTAAAAAAGTTACGTTTTATTTGACCATAAAAAATTTGGACCAAAAAAATTTGGACCAAAAAAATTTGGACCAAAAAAATTTGGACCAAAAAAATTTGGACCAAAAAAATTTGGACAAAAAAATTTTTAACCAAAAAAAATTATACCAAAAAAAATTTGACCAAAAAAAAATTGACAAAAAAAATTTGACCATAAAAAATTTGGAACAAAAAAATTTGGACCAAAAAAAATTTTGACCAAAAAAATTTTGACCAAGAAAATTTTGTCCAAAAAAAAATTTTAACCAAAAAAAATTTTGACCAAAAAATTTTGACCAAGAAATTTTGACCAAGAAAATTTTGTCCAAAAAAAATTTTAACCAAAAAAATTTGGACAAAAAAAATTTGGACCAAAAAAATTTGGACCAAAAAAATTTGGACAAAAAAATTTGGATCAAAAAAATTTGGACAAAAAAATTTGGATCAAAAAAATTTGGACCAAAAAAATTTGGAAAAAAATTTGGACCAAAAAAATTTGGACCAAAAAAATTTGGACCAAAAAAATTTGGACAAAAAAATTTGGATCAAAAAAATTTGGACAAAAAAATTTGGATCAAAAAAATTTGGACCAAAAAAATTTGGAAAAAAATTTGGACCAAAAAAATTTGGACCAAAAAATTTGAAAAAAAATTTGGACCAAAAAAATTTGGACCAAAAAAATTTGGACCAAAAAAATTTGGACCAAAAAATTTGGACCAAAAAAATTTGGACCAAAAAAATTTGGACCAAAAAAATTTTAACCAAAAAAATTTGGACCAAAAAAATTTGGACAAAAAAATTTGGATCAAAAAAATTTAAACCAAAAAATTTGGACCAAAAATATTTGGAACAAAAAAATTTGAACCAAAAAAATTTGGACCAAAAAAAATTTTGACCAAAAAAATTTTGAAGAAAATTTTGTCCAAAAAAAATTTTAACCAAAAAAATTTGGACCAAAAAAATTTGGACAAAAAAAATTTGGACAAAAAAATTTGGACAAAAAAAATTTGAATCAAAAAAATTTGGACCAAAAAAATTTGGACTAAAAAAATTTGGACCATAAAAAATTTGGACCGAAAACATTTGGACCAAAAAAATTTGGACCAAAAAAATTTGAACCAAAAAATTATGGACAAAAAAAATTGATCAAAAAAATTGGACCATAAAAAATTTTAACCAAAAAAATTTGGACCAAAAAAATTTGGACCAAAAAAATTTGGACAAAAAAATTTGGATCAAAAAAATTTGGACAAAAAAAATTGGATCAAACAAATTTGGAAAAAAAAAAATTTAGACCAAAAAAATTTGGAAAAAAATTTGGACCAAAAAAATTTGGACCAAAAAAATTTGGACCAAAAAAATTTGAACCAAAAAAATTTGGACCAAAAAATTTGGACCAAAAAATTTGGACCAAAAAATTTGAACAAAAAAAATTTGGACCAAAAAAATTTGGACCAAAAAAATTTGGACCAAAAAATTTGGACCAAAAAAATTTGGACCAAAAAAATTTGGACCAAAAAATTTGAACAAAAAAAATTTGGACCAAAAAAATTTGGACCAAAAAAATTTGGACCAAAAAAATTTGGACCAAAAAAATTTGGACCAAAAAAATTTGGACAAAAAAATTTGGATCAAAAAAATTGGACCATAAAAAATTTTAACCAAAAAAATTTGGACCAAAAAAATTTGGACCAAAAAAATTTGGACCAAAAAAATTTGGACCAAAAAAATTTGGACCAAAAAAATTTGGACAAAAAAATTTGGATCAAAAAAATTTGGACAAAAAAATTTGGATCAAAAAAATTTGGACCAAAAAAATTTGGACCAAAAAAATTTGGAACAAAAAAATTTGGAACAAAAAAATTTGGACCAAAAAAATTTGTACCAAAAAATTTGGACCAAAAAAATTTGGACCAAAAAAATTTGGACCAAAAAAATTTGGACCAAAAAAATTTGGACCAAAAAATTTGGACCAAAAAAATTTGGACCAAAAAAATTTAAACCAAAAAAATTTTAACCAAAAAAATTTGGACCAAAAAAATTTGGACAAAAAAATTTGGATCAAAAAAATTTGAACCAAAAAAATTTGGACAAAAAAAATTTGGACCAAAAAAATTTGGACCAAAAAAATTTGGACCAAAAAAAATTTTGACCAAAAAAATTTTAACCAAAAAAATTTGGACCAAAAAAATTTGGACCAAAAAATTTGGACCAAAAAAATTTGGACCAAAAAAATCTGGACCAAAAAAATTTGGACCAAAAAAATTTGGACCAAAAAAATTTGGACCAAAAAAATTTGGACCAAAAAAATTTGGACCAAAAAAATTTGGACCAAAAAAATTTGGACCAAAAAAATTTGGACCAAAAAAATTTGGACCAAAAAAATTTGGACCAAAAAAATTTGGATCAAAAAAATTTGGACCCAAAAAATTAGAACCAAAAAAATTTGGTCAAAAAAAATTTTGACCAAAAAAATTTTGACCAAAAAAATTTTGACCGAGAATTTTGTCCAAAAAAAAATTTAACCAAAAAAATTTGGATCAAAAAAATTTGGATCAAAAAAATTTGGATCAAAAAAATTTAACCAAAAAAATTTGGATCAAAAAAATTTGGATCAAAAAAATTTGGATCAAAAAAATTTGGATCAAAAAAATTTGGACAAAAAAATGTTTTTGGTCCAAATTTTTTGGTCCAATATTTATTTGGTCCAAATTTTTTGGGTCCAAATTTTTTTGGTCCAAATTTTTTTGTCCAAATTTTTTTGGTCCAAATTTTTTTAGTCCAAATTTTTTTGGTCCAAATTTTTTTGATCCAAATTTTTTTGTCCAAATTTTTTTGGTCCAAATTTTTTTGGTTCAACTTTTTTTGATCCAAATTTTTTTGGACCAGTACTGCCACAGAATATTCAATTAAGACATAGGTCTTATTAAACGCATATATTTTTATATTTGTTGATATTAGGAGTTTAGTAACATCACTTATTATTCTATATTTTTATTTTAAATTTGTAGATATTAAAGAAAATTGTTCGATCTTTAAATTAGCTCTTAAATTTAATTTTAAAAAATATGAAAAATCGCAAAAATGATCAAAACGGATTAAGGTTACCCAAAACATCGAAAACTCAAGACCGAAAAAAACATACTTCCTATATTTTCCTTAATAGTTACTGGAAAACAAAATCTGAATGTAATTAATAAAATGAAACTGTACATTTAATAACTACATCTATAGTAGAATCCAACAAAACAAAAAAGGAAAAATAACAAACAGTAATTTAAGAAAGAAAAAGAACTTTTCATTTGGTTGACTTATATTTCTATCATGTTTTAAATATACTATAATAAAACTAATTTTTCACTGTATATCCTTTTATTGAATTAATCACATCTTTCATCCCATTATAATGCCATACAAATTCACAGGAAATTTCCTATTATCAAAATCAAACATAAACATAAGATATCGAAAACCAACAACTACGATAAGATCTCAAGTTTGCAAGAAGTGTCTGTGCTTATTTTATCTTTTATGAATCTTTCGAATTGAAAAATAATTGAATAAGAAGCAGCAGAGAAACTTCAATTTCAATTTCTAGGAGAGTTCATTAAAAACAAGGTAAGTTTTATAGAACTCCAGCGTCGGTGTTAGATGTAATTGACAATATTCCTTGTAGGAAGTAGCTGAATTAATACTTCTAGAAAATGAATACAATTATTATTCACTCGTTTTAAAATTGCCCTATTGAATTTAAAGATGGAACGATACTTTAATGGAGAACATTTGAAAAAGAAAATGTTCATATTTTTGATTGTTTGATTTCATTTCGGGTTTAAGTTTCATTTTAAATCGTGAAAGTCGTAAATGTTTAACATTTAGATAGATTCGATAAATATGTATACAGGATTGGGCAAAATTGGCGGAACATCCGATTTGTGACTCAATTATGGATTGTATTGAAAATTAACGCGATTTAAAGTTATTTGTATATTTTATGCACTATTTATTGGCTCATGGAGATTTTCATCATGTGTCATATTTGTCAAGATATGACGTCGTCGGTTGAAATTTTAAAAAATCACCCTAAATTTATATTTTTTTCGGATTGATCTTTTTTCTAAATACATAAATGTAGGGATTAAGTGCAGAATAAAATAGAAAGTAAAAATTAATCAAGTGTCGGCTTTGTACACACGATAACATAGTGCTCTCATATAAAAGCAATTTAAATTGATTAAAAAATAAAAGTTTAATGTAAAAGTTATATCTATCAGGAAAAACCGAAAAACTGTAAATTGTGAGTAACTCCTTAACATAAATTAATGAAGTCTTTTAATAGAAACTTGCTTTGTTAACGCATACATAGACAGAAATAATATTCAAATACGAGGGGATTTAAAATAAATGATATTATTCCACAAACTACAACAATACAAGACGTGTTTAATTTATTATTAAGTATAGATGGTAAATCGGAAAAAAAATTGATGAAGTGCGACAAGAAGTTATATCACTTGAAAAAGGCGTCAATAAAAAAACGGAAGAACTTAAAAAACTGTAGTAAGTCTAGAAGAGAATAATAATAATACTCTCCCTAATTCACCTCCTTACGAGTGAATTTTAACCCCAAAAGCTGAGCTTGTTTGGGAAAAGGGACGGCCATTATTATTATTTGTCGTGGCGCTCCGGGGCGACTTAAAGATGATTGATGGTGCCATTTGACTTGCAAGTGAGGAAAACCCGGAAAACCTCACTTACTATCATCGAGACGGTAATGCATAGCGATTTTATAATCTGCATGTCATATCAACAGAAATTGAATTTCTATTAATACGGCACACATCAAATCCTAAACCGAACCATGCAATTTAATTAAAAATCCACATGGTTTGGTCTGGGATTCGAAGCCCAGCAGTCTCTGACTCATAAACTTGCCTATAAATGAATATAAGCGCGTTAGACCGCTACACCACCGACCCGATAATAAAACACTACATGAAAAAATTAAGTACCTATATTGAAAGAACAAACAAACATAACAATATCATAATATATGGTTTAGAAGAAGAAGCAGATAAAAATTAGTCCAAAATTATAGAAATAGTTCTTTATTTAATAAATTCAATCCTTCAAGTAAAGCTGACGCCATTAGAAATTATACAGAATAGGTAGAAATAAAAAATTTTTACGTCCTATTTTCCTATTATTTGTGACAATATTAAACAATTAAGAGGTTATTAAAAATTGCAAACATTTAAAAGGCACAGACATTGCAATAAATGATGGTATTATAAACAAAGATTAAGAGGAGAGAAAAATCTTAATGAGTTCTGTAAAAAAACAAGAAAAGAAAATAAGAAAGCGATTATCCAGAGAAATAAATTAATTATTGAGGCAACCATTTTCACTGCTAAAGACATAATAGAAGATAAGACCAGAAAAAGTGCTTTAGAATGATCACATATTTGTAAAAACAGATTCAAAGCAACATAACATTATAAAATCATTTTGTTTTATGAACAAATAACAGATCATAGACAAACTGCACTTATAGCCTACGGTTAGGCTATAAGGGTGACTTTAAAAAAACTTTATAAAAAATATATAAAATATGATAGTTTAAGATTGAACTTAAAAAATAAAACATGGTCAAATATATACAAACATAGAAATAAATTTAATTTCCGAAACTTTCCTTATAAAAATTAAAAAAATTATAAATAAAAATACAACAGAAATAAAAATCAATAGAGAAACATATGCTAAGAAAAACTGGATAACTAAAGAACTATTATCGTCAATAAAGGCAAAAATAAAATGTATAAAAATTTAAAGAAAAACCCAAATGACATACAATTGAAATATAAATAAAAATTTTCCTTGGTTTAATCGGTAATTCTTTTTATTTTCAAACGTTTAGCACTACATGTTTCGGAAATTAATTTTTTTCCATCCTCGGGTGCAGTTAAAAGTGTGAAGATGTATTCGAAATAATATTGATTTGGTTTAACACGATAACGACAATGTAGAGAAACAAAAAGATGAGTTTTTACAAAGTTAAAAATTACCAGTGGCGTTACATTTAAGGATTAGAAGCTTACAATTATTTAATAATATTAAAATAAACGTTTGACAAATCTTTTATGTCTGTTTTATTATTTACATAGGTGTTATTTTTTTTTTTTCGTATGTATCACATTTTTAAAGTCGAAAATGTAAGAATTCTCGAAAATGAACATAATCTCAACAAAAGAACGCATTTCAATAAATTGTTCGGATTTAAGTGAATTACCCTATATAATTTATCATCTTAAGGATAAATTATATAGGGCAATTCACTTAAATCCGCACAATTTATTGAAATGCGTACGGTATTTTGTTGCGAGTTATTTTGTTCCGAGGCCCTTACCCAAAATTTGTAGTTTGACCTTTATTATCATTAACTTCTTCAGAATCATTATATTCATTATTATATTGATTTTCAGGGTTTTCAATTAATGAGTTATATATAGGTTAAATAACTCTTCGGAGGTAAAATTGGGTAACTGACCCGCCGAATTTCTAAAATAATTCGTAGGTCCTGGTCTTGAATAATTTTGTGCAGTATTTCTAGTTGATACTGATATAGGTGTAGGGTTTGGTAAAATTGTTTTTTGATTTGGTTTAAATACATTTGTATTCCTTGGGCATTAGTTGGATAATTACGTTGTATGGGCCTTGAATTTACATTAAAAGGTTGAGACGGAAAATTATTTCTTTGTTTGTAGAAAAAACATTAGGTGTGTTAAAATTATTTGAAAAATTTCTATTTTGATTCGGTGGAACATAATTATTGTTATTATATTGGAAATTAGATCTTTGATTGGGATTAGGTCTTGAGAAATTTCTGTATGTATTTTGTACTGGTACATTTGGAGAAGAATTTTGATTTTGGAAATTGCGAGAAGAATTTTGATTTTGAAAATTGCGAGAAGGGTTTTGATTTTAAAAATTGCAAGAAGAATTCTGCAAATAATGAGCATTACCTTCTTCCAAAACAAATTGCAAAGCCTCACTAAGTGTGGTTGGCTTCATGCATCTAATTGTTCTCCCTTAGGGCTATTTTCCTAACAAAAATGTTTTTAATGTTAAATTTTGATATAATTCTCGTTTTAAATTTTTTGCTGCGTCTGTTATTTCATGTATGTTAACGTAACTACATAATAAATTTAATATATGTAAAAATTTTGAATATTAACTACTGTTTAACATTATCCCTTAATTTTGAAATAATTGAATTCAATAAATATGTACTTTGAAAATGCTTTGGATGTTCTCTATCATAAAATTGTGTGAGCAAAGATTCACTTACGGTTAAAAATTTACTTATATCATTAGGATTACCATCGAATTCAGGTATACAATTAAGAAATTCAGGTTTAAAAGCCATATTTAATTCTTGTAAATTATTGGTTCCTTGTAAATTATTTGTTACTTCTTGTTTTTGTAAATTATTGCTTACACTTGTAAATTATTTGTTACTTGTAATTTATTTGTTACTTCTTGTAAATTAGTTGCTACTATTGGATTAGTATCTGGATCTGAATCAAGATCAGTTGAAGGTGAATCGATTTTTAATTGCAATAAACGTTTCTCTAATTTATCAAAAGTAAAATCTGCCGTAACTTGTACTTATATACAACAGTTTCTAAAATTATTCACCAACAGTTTTTTGTTTTAATGGAAAGTTCGTAATTCAGCTAATCGGTAAAACGAAAAATTAATCCGTTCAATACGACTCGATCCCGAATTATTCTACTGACTGCACCAGAAATGAAATTTCGAACCAAAAATGATTTTATAAAAATTTTATTTTTACTTAAAATACAATAAATGTAGATGTTTATGGTTTGAATACTAACTAGGAACTCTCTAGGAAGTGAATAAAATAGTTTTATATAATCAAACTATTCTAAAATGCTAACTATGCAAAATAGTATCTTCTATATATTCTCCTATAGTATAGGTGATATAACTCGTGTGACGTTCCAATAACAGTGACTTATATTCTGACTTTTCGACGAAAATAATATAAGAGAAATATCGATGAAAGAAATACTCAATTACCACAGACATGAAAAGAAAATTGTCAAGTTTTTTAAGAACATAAATTTATTTAACAAAATATAAACTATGTATTATATTAGATTGCAATTTTGTTACACATCTTATCGATACTAATAACCTATAGTGGTTGAAGCTTAAACTAAAACCATGGATTACAACAGCTCTCATAAATACTAAAAATTAATGGAATCACCAAAAAGAAATAATTAAAAAAATTCCAAAGTCTTCGACTCAAGCAAGAGGATATTAATTATAAACTCATTAATAAAAACGACTAAAAACGATTATTACAAAGCTGAAATAAATGAGGCTGGAAGCAATTAAAAAAAAATGGAATGTAATTAATATCACGGGTAAAGGAGCTTAAAATAAAATGTAAATAAGTATAATGTTCCATTACCTAAAAATTGAAAAGTAAAAAGACTTAACTATCCTGCCATTGACACAAAATTCGTTGAACTAAGAATGTACCGCATTGTAGTGAACTAAAATATTAATGTAAAATTTTTAGCATTACATGTAAGCTATTGTTAGATCTACCCCAAAGCGGCTTTATACTATAAAGAGACTACGTCAAGTTCCTCACTTTGTTTAATAATGCCAAAACTTATTTTGCCTTTAAGCAAGATACGGCTATAATTATTTTAGATAAAATAATTGAATTCTCTATAACATCCCGTCTTCTTAGAGAGCAAATTGTTTAAATTTCTTATCTATGCTCTGAATGTTCTACGCAGTACAGCGTAAGAGAAAATTTATCTAAATGCGCTACGAAACAGACATCCAAAAAGCAAAGTACTTGGGTAATAGTCAGATAAAGTGTTGAGATATGTGAATTATAGTATATTTATTTTTCTTAATGTAAAAGTTTTTTTCTTTTTGCCTTCATAATTCAATTTATTGCGCCTTCTGCTTGTTTTGTACGAAATACGGTTTTTATTGTTTTTTCGTCTAATAAGTATGGTACACAGGGTAATTCCAAAATGTTTACCATAGAAATTATTAAAATAAATAATTTTTTATACATAAATCACAAGGACTTAGTTCTGGTGACCTCGGTGGCCAGGCAACTGGACCATTTTCACCTATTCGGCAATGCTACGCCCCAATAACGAAAATCTACAAATTTTAAAAATTAATTTAAGTTAAGATAAAATTACCAAGTTAAAAATAATTTATGACTTATACTAATATATAAAATAAAACAAAGTTGAAAAAATCTTCAAAAAGTCTTCAATTCTTTATTTCTAGATTTAATCCCCGGATCTTTAACATGACAACTCAGTACGGTACCCTCAGTTCAATTGAGCCACAGCAGGGTATAAAAGTACTGCAGGCGAACGTCCACCATACTAATGTAACGTTCATTTTTGGCCACACGAATTATTAAAATTGTTTTGGCTTACCTGGTTAATCATACGAAAAAAAAGGGTAAAATCGTATTGATGATATTACTATTATTTTTGTCATTAACTAATTTCACCTATATTCTAACTTTCGGACATCATTATTACAATTTATTTCATCTCACCACTAGGTAAAAGGATGGCAGTTCTCCTAAAAATAGACCAAGTTTCGTTGTAAATTTATATATATTATGTATTATAGTCTCACCTTTGGGTAATTAATTATTTACGATACCATTCTTTAAGAATTTCATTGCTTATTTTTGTTATTAGGTTAATATTTTTAAATTGTGACAGTGAATGACATAAACGTCACTTGACGACAGAACACCGACAAGTGTCATGTTTGTAGTACGTTCCAACATCGGGCTCAGAACCCGAGGTAAGGTAGTTTCACAATGAGCGATTTTAAGTCGTGAGGGATTTTTTTTTGCGATCGCTGTTGTATTAATTTTTGTCGGGAACAGTTTCCCAAATGTAGTTATACTGTATATAAATATAGTTTTTAGGGTACCTTTCGTAAATGGTCTGTTAAATTATATAGTGGGGAATTCTTGAGGATGAATTTCTGAACCCACTTGGCTTGAAATTTATCGGAAAGGGATTTCGGCCATTTTGGACGGCTGACGTATTTTTTAGTCAGTGGGTGTTGAATCACGAGAAAGACGAATTTTGCGTCGAAGTAGAATTTTGTTAATATTTAGCACCATCGGTTTACCTAATTAAAGGGGATTTTAGATTTTACTTCATGGTTAATTGTGGGTAAATGGACATTTCGTATTTTGAGAGGAATTTTAGTGTATTGGTAAATTCCTATGGTCATTGGTCCAGCCCATATCTATTATAGGATTTTAACGCAATAATTGGAAGTTCACAGTATTTGGAGTGTGGAATATTGTTGTGCTGTGGATCATCTCACGTGTTTCTCATCCTTGGAAGGCTACCAAGTTAACCCTTTACGAAAAAGGTATGTTTAGTATATATTTGGTTATGTTACGCACCATGTGGCTGTTAATTTTTTTTATGTTATGACATGGTGTAACAGAATTTTAATTATTTGAGCTCATAATACTGTTTATGACTCACTGTTGAGCCAATGTAATTTTTCTTCATCCTAGATGCTGAATAGTTTCTAGTTTATGTACATTTTTGGGTAATCCTATAGTTCGGGATACTTGAGTCAATGTGTATTGACATTTTTCTTTGTAATATTTTAAGGGTTTCACCCAGGGGGTTGTTAACCCAGGATTCGACCACAATTTTTACCTAGGGGGTAGCGACTCGGGATTTCAACAGTTGTTAATGTGTAAAATAAACCAATGGAGAAACCGCCTCTGATCCCATCTGTCAATTAAAAAACAAAATTGTAAATGTAGATGTATATAATGTGTATGTATAATGTAATTTGATCATGACAAAACATTAAATTAAAATGACAGTATAAATAAACTGAGAAAGTTATATAGGGTGTGACGGGCCGCCCCTGTGCGGATGTGTTGATAGTACGAAATTCGCGAGTGTGATGACGTAAGACAGTACGAGATGGTCCTGTCCCACCCCGCCGCAGGAACGGTAGGGGCGGATTTGTGGTCCGGAAGAGGAGAGAGTTTCTTTTTACTCTCGATCGAAGATTTTCCCATTTCTCACAGGTTGCTCGGTGTGGATTTTTAACCTGAATTTGTGGTCAAGTGTGACCAGTGGTTTTTTTTTGCATTCATAATTGTTAGTGAATGATCCCAGCCGAGTTGCCAGGAGATCGACAACACTTAATAAAATTTAGTCTAGTTAGTGTGTCATAGTTTTTACATAGTGCCAAACTATTAAGGTATTTATGAAATCAACTTTTTGTTACGTCAATCTGACTATTTAACGGTTACGCGAAACACCCCTCTATAAACTGTATTTGTATTAACTAATTTTTTTTTACTTATTTGCTATATTTTATTTATTTATTTTTATTTATTTTATTTATTGATACACTGCTCAACAGGCAATTCTAATTACAGAGCAGGATATTCTGACAAAAATAATTACGAAAACATAAGAATAGGTAAACATTATACGGACTTAAAAACTTCAGACTTAATGCTATATATACTACAATTAAATATATCTATGGTGTTTACTGACTAAGTTACATAATGTACACATATTATGCAGTGGTGATTTTAAAACATTAGTTCTTGCTGATGGGAGATAGAAAGTAGACTGCGACCGTGTAGTAGTTCTCGGAACGTTAAAAGCAAGTTTTTCTAATAGTTATTCGCAATGGATTTTGTTATGTACTAATTTGTATATGAAAATGATTAGATGACAATTTCGCCTTGTCTCAAGATCAATAAAGTTATGTCTGTTAAGCAAATATTGATGAGGTGTATCTATTTTCGGATAAACGCCATCCTGTTTGAAGCAAATTAATTTTAAGAATCGCCGCTGCACTGATTCTAACTTGTTCCGATGAGTTTGGTAATGGGGATTCCAAATTATGGAAGCGTACTCCAGTTTAGACCGAACGAATTAAAAATACAGCATTTTGAGAGTTTCTATATCTCAAAACTCCCTACTAACACGTAACAAAAACCCATACATTTTTGATGCAGCAGATAGAGTTTTTTCAATGTGTAATATAAATATGAGAGCTTTGGATCAAAAGTTATACCAAGATCGACAAAATGTTCAGGTCTTTGTAGAGATGACCTGTTTATCTCGTAGTTGAATAAAAGAATATCCGGTTTTAATGAAAATGACATTATAAAACATTTTGATGCATTTAAAGGGAGAAGGTTTAAGCGACACCAATTTTCGACTGATTTTATGTTATTATGCATACGTTCACAGTCAGCATTGGAGGAAATTGAACTGAAAATTTTTAAATCATTTGCATGTAAAAGGCAATTTACATCAATGCACTCCACGATGTCGTTAATAAATATATTAAAAATCAGAGGACCAAGGACAGATCCTTGCGGCACTTCAGACGTTGCAAAGTATTCTACAGACATAAAACCGTTTAAGATAACATGCTGTTGACCATTTTACAAGTATGAACGGAACAGTTTTATGACAGACTCTGACATTGTTCATTGTTCAACACGTTTATTTTTTGTAATTTGTTCCACGTTATTTCTATCTTTTGTTTCATTAAAGTTTTCTTTTTGACTTACTCGGTGTTTGGATTTACATAAACCTAATTCTAAGTAAGATTAGGAGTCTCAAGTTCACACGCACCAGGTCGGTGTCCTTCAAGGGTGAGCTCAACGCCTGCCTCCCACTAAGAGTGCCACAAAAACTAAGGCGATGCAATAAGATGCGAAGGAAGGTTAGTAGTCAACAATACATACACCTAATGATGAATTTAATTTAAAAAAACAGTTTTGTAGTTATTACATTTTTGTATATAAGTGGATTCTTTAGTTAGTCAAGTAAAGATAAATTGTTAAAGTAGGTAATCAGAAATCAGTGTAGTTCTGATTTTAAATAAATAAATAATTATAAAATTAGTTGGTGTTCAGTGAATATAAATCAAAACAATTAAACTGTTTTAAAATAAACAAACGTTGCAATAAATAACACAAGAAAAGCCGAACATTTTATTATCACATTATTTTTTAAACAACTACTTTTGTTAATCGGCCCGGTAGCTACATAATTTTCCAAAATCCATTAAATATTTAAATACTGCTTTCCGTTGCGAAGGGATCAGGTCACCCCAGAGGATTTTGTATCCTTAGCAGGTACACCACTTTATAAATAAATTCATGATGAAACCATAAAAATATTTCCGATAACGTTCGCCTAAAAAATACGTTCAATAAACGACTTTACGGCGAAATCAGTACCTTGACATTCGCATAAAAACAAGATGGTTTTATGGATGATATAAAACAAAAACATAAATAATACATGAGGTTTTTTGTTATAAAATAATATTAAATTCTTTATTATATTATATGGTGACACCTTATTTTTTTGATGATCTCGAAAACCGACAAAAATTGGATTTGTGTAAAAAATTGTATGTAATAACAGTAATACTATTAGAGGCATAATATCGCTTTTTTAGAAGAACAATGACGCAAGTGAAAATTAATGATTCCACAGAAATAGCAAATTAAAACAACTGTAATATGATACAATTAAGACGTTAAGGTAAAGTTTGGAATATAGCAAATTTATTTCAGTTTTAGACAGAACTACTCTATTTTATTCTTTTTGAAACAATTAAAGATTTATAGGTCTTAAAAGTAAAACATGCATTTGCGTTATTGTTCTTCCGGAAAAGCGATATTATCTAAAATAACTCAATTAATAAATAATTAGTTATGCTGGTAAATAAAAATGAAATTCTAGAGAAGGAAAATCCTGAACGTGTGTGAAAAATGTCATTTCTATTTCCATGCCAAAACAATGATATTATAATATACAAATTTGATAAAATAAAAAATAAAACACCTATTTAGTAACTTAGTTACATAGAAATAGTATAGAAAGCCAATTCCATAATTTAAAAATGAAACCATAAGAAGAAAATAGTGTGTCGGAACTCATGCGCATAACGGTGCTAGCTCGGATAGGACCATTGCACTACCATTTATCCATAAACAAACCATATGTTTAAAACTCCCAAAAAAGATCATCCGTTTAAAACCTCCAAAATTTAGCCATTTTTAAAGTTTTAGAACCATAAAGTGAGGAAAGGTATATAGGAGGAATTAGATAAAATAAATTACTTAATTAAAAAAAAAAAATTGATTAATTAATCAAAAAGAACCAAAGTACGTGTTGTCTGATGGATACGAAATTTGATGGGTTCATTCGAGCCTATAGATGCTACTTCCTAATAATTTAAATTTTCTCTGTTAAATGATTTGGTGGTCGCATAACATGACACATGACTCATTAGTTATGTATACTATATTTTTGTTTTTGAAAATTATTGTAACGCTTATTTATTTTACATAACAGTGGTTATACTATCAATATCAAGTAGTTAATTGAGTTATTTCACCTTTTTATGAAGCTATATTTTTAAAGAAATACTCGCTCATATATCATATTAACAACAAAAGGCGTAATACTTATTCTGAGTAATGTCTCGACTGTTAAATGGCTAATGTCAAATTAGATAATTAATTTTTTTTCAGAGAGCGTAAGTTTATATAAACCCTTTAATTCTTTTTGTATAAGTTAACATACGCTTCCCGCATCAATCTTTGGTACACTAATCGCTTTTTGTTTTAAGTATTTTTATATTTCCAAAGATGTCTGCACCTCTTAAAATTCAAAATTAAAAAATACTACTTCATTTACCTGGTATTTGGTACATATTTTAATTTTGAACCCTTTTAAAAGGGTATTTCGGTTCCATAATAAAAGTTAGTCGCTGCTTACTAGAATACAATTTATGTATTGTTTTCGATCAATTCAATACAAAGATTTAAAGTTTTTAGTCGATGATAACATTCCACATCAGCACATTGCAAACCTATTTTATAGATTATAAGAATAAATTTGTAAATCATTAATTTGGTAGTTATTTCATTTGTAATGATTTATTTGTTCATATAACTCTTTTGATTTTTAAATATATTATGTCCTTACAATACGAAGCGTTTTGTATCTAACACTTTTTCGGAACAAAAAGCGCTTTAACGACGGAAATGATTTTCGAACTATCCAGTTAGTTTTCGAAAAACTAGAACACGTTTGAAGAAAGTCGTCAATAACATTAGCGTATCGTTCATGGGTTTCATTTTGATCAGCTTTCATTCTAAATTGCATAGAATACTCTTCCTCCGATTTAAAATCGAGATTCTCGATATTTCCACATTTTATTTATAAAACTTTCTAAACTGGCTTTATCTGTCATTTTATATACTTTATAATATATGTTCACGCCCTACTTTTAACATACTTCAAAATGGGAGGATATTCTCAATTCCTTGAAATATTTTTTTATGTTGAGCGATAATTCTTTACCACGTTGCCCGATTTCTATGATTCTCTTTTTGTTAGAAAAGGGATAGTTCCGTATACATTTAGTCAGGTTTTGAATATGGGATCCATGAGAAAATCATTAACATCTTCATTTTTAAAGTAGGTTTTTTAAAAAAATTTTAAACCGTATTGGTTCACACGCGGTAAGAAATTAAGAAATGTAAATAATTGTTATGCCAGCCAAAAAGCGAAGAGGAAAGTTCGTGTAGATGAGTTTATGTTTTAAAATGCCTTGAAACCTTTTTTTGAAAGTATACCTCATGCCATCTCCGTCAGTGACGTCACAAATGTTAAGTAAAGGTACAATTTAATAGTGTTCATTTTCAAATTATTTTAAATTATACCCGACTGAAACACGGTCTCTGACGTCATGAGTGTTGTGTAAAGGCATATATTCAAAATAAGCAACATTTCATGTTCTATCGATATCAGGAATAATAGAAGTGGCATCTCATTTAAAATAAAACTGAAATAACATAACTGTTAGAATATTTTAGATGGGAAGTTCATAACCTGTTTATTATTTTTAACTATTTTTAACAAAAAATCATTCATGTTTTTGTCAGATACCGATAATGTCTCCCCGTCGATGTAAATAAATATACAGCTCTCTATTTAAATAATTATAATTTTTAGGTAGGTTTAGATTTCTAGACATAAATCTTGTAATAAATATAACAGCTGCTAAATACTTTGATTACATTTTCATAAGCCAATGTAAAAATGTCTTTTATTGTATCTAGGATTTAACTTAGTACCACACAAGTCTAAAACTAAAATGCCACTTTCACCGTGTAATTAAATAATAAACGACAAATTCAAACCAAAATATCACAAACGGTCCTGTAAGGGCAGCGTCATATAGCCTTGAAACTCGAGATTTAAGTGGATTGCCAGGTGAATATTGAATTTGTAGGTGAATCGCTTGTTGAACATTAATACCGTATTTGTATATATTTTTGGGAATGTAATTACACATTAATATTAATAGTTGATTATTTAAATGTTTATAAGTTATTTTGTTGCGATATTTTGTAGATATTGTAGTTTATGTAAGAATAGAAAATTCGCATCATGCCTTTGTTTCTTACGAAAGTAATAAATATTAGTAATTTCAGAAAGAAGGGGGGGGGGGCACGTTTTAAATGTAAAATCCCATCGATCAGAATTTGACGAAATTTTGATATGTTGTAGAACTGGACCTATCACAAATCTTCGTTGCGCTAAAGCTCTAAGTTTAATAGTTTTTGATTTACAGGGTGTCCAAACTCACTTGTTCATAATTTCACATTATCATAAAATGCATATTTTTGTCAATATTAGCACAAAAATAACTGAAACCCTTTTTTTATTTTTTGTGGAATTAACTACTACAATTTTCTTATTTGTTTTCAATATTTTTGTACATACAACTGATATACAGGGTGAGACCATATTTGTTTAAAAAAAATGTAAGGTGGAATTGATTTGATATTTTGGTGAAAGGAAGCTAATACATATACAGGGTGTCCCAAAATTAGACGGTCATATTTTAACAGCATAATATACATCCTAAAATAGAAGTAAAAGTTCATATAAACGTAGGTCCGGAAACCTTTCTTTTCCGAGATACAGGGTGTTAAAAGTGAAGTCCTTATGACACTTTTTTGTAAATATTTTCCAATCGTTTAAAGATAACCAAGTGTAATTTGGTACAAATGCTTATCTTTTTACGCTTTATTTAATTCACTAAACCGCAGTTTTTGATCATCTTCATAGGTGGGTAAATTAGGGGGGCCTTAGGGTAAAATTGCCTCAAGTTTTTTTTGTTGACAGTTTTTAACATTTTTGACTATAAAATTTGGAAACTTAATGTTTTCTTTATAATAAAGCTACTTTTATTGCATCTCGCTAGGACGCACCATTTTCAAGAAAAAAGCATTTGAATATTTCATGCCAAGTTATTCGAAAGTGAAAACAATAATTATTAGAAATGTGAAATCAGAAATTTTATTTTTTTTTACTTTGGAAATTCGGTGTCTAAAGAAATTTTAGGAAATATTTACAAAAATGTGCCATCAGGACTTCACTTTTAACACCCTGTATCTCGAAAACGAAACGTTTTGGAACCTATGTTTATATGAACTTTTATTCCTATTTTAGGATGTAGATTACGCTGTTAAAATATGACCGTCTAATGTCGGGACACCCTGTATATTTCCATTTAAATTGTTATTATAAGTTCTAATAGACGTCTGATGTACAGAATGGTTCATTACATTAAAATTACTCTTTCTAGTTAATTTTCTGATTATCCAACTGAAATACTCATATCTGTATATGCCTATATACTATTCACCTTGTGTATATATTTATACTGGGTGACCAAATATAAAGGACTACAATTCTTCAAATAAAAAACCCTTACAAATAGTTTAGAATGATGGACAAAAAGGTTAAATATGCTTTATTTAATATGCTGAATATTTTCAAATAGGGGTTTCAATAGCGTAGATTCTTTTGACAAAAATAGACATCTTACCTTTATTTTGCTGAACTAAGAAAAGAAAAACCTCAAGATCATAGCCATGGTTGTCTCCCCGACTTATCTCTAAGAGTAACGTTCAGCAAAATATGAAAAAATTTCACGAACCTTGAGAATAAGATGTATTTTGAATTAAAATTATTAAAATTGCATTCTGTTATATAGGGTCAGTTTGGAGGGGGGGGGGATTATACATATTTTCTGATGCTATCGTGTGAGGTATCAAATGAAATCTTTTGCGTTTTTCCCGGCAGAATTCATAACAGAATCATAATTTATAGGAGAGTTTGCAATATCAATATATTTTAGTGTTTTTGTTAATTTTATCAACTTCTAAGTTGTAGGTTCTAAATTCTAGGGTTTGAATCCAAATTTCCATTGCTTCAGTTCAAAGGAAACCTGCGTAAAAATTACTAAGAATATTCTACAATACATGTTTACCGCCCATGTTTTTTATTTACTTACCATTTAAAACGATGTGAAACTTCTCCACATAATGGATATTAATTTTTAGACATGTCTATTTTGATGTATGAGAGAGCAATAAAACAGCATTTCTAATGCGAAACTTAGTACGGTCATTTTAAATATTTTTACAGAATAATCTAAATATTTCCTAAAATTGTAATAAATGTACCTGAGCTATTACAAGTTTTGGGTCTTTTATTGGTCTTTTATAAACATAAGCTGTACAGAACAATAGAAAAAGGTTTGAACAGGCCAAAAGCCCTGTGTATTAAAAATTACATAACCGTATCTTAAGACTATTTTCAAAAAGTACCTATTTGCCAATTTTGTTTTATTTTAATTCCAAGAATTTCTTACAGTAATCAAATTATAAGTAGATAAATACCTTCCCAACAAATTTCACCGAAAATGCGATTATAGGTTTTCCATTTAGTAAGGAGGACCAAGTTGTGTATTCTTGATAGTTTACTAAATGTCGTTAAGTTGCAACTTGCAAGGTGCAGTGTGAATTCTAGTGTGATCATGGAAAATTTAAAAGGGCCACGTAAACGACAAAAAATCGGTCCTTTAACAGTTATTGAAAAAACATTATTATTTAATTGTTTTAAATCATTTACAGACAAACATTTATGTAAAAATGTTGATGACACAGTGGAATTAGTTAGTAGTACGCTTGGTGTTGGGAAATCTACGATTTACAGAGTTGTTAAAGAAGAGAAATGTGGCGAGTTCCAAACAGCACGTAAAGCTCCAGGAAAACCAAAATTTCAATTAGAAAATCTTTTGAAAGAAAGACTTCGAAGGAAAGTGCATGCGTTCTTCTTTAGAAAAGAATTTCCGACAGTAGACAAAGTTCTTGCCACGGTTCGAGATGATAAGGATTATCCTGAAATGAGTCGAAGCACACTATGGAAACTTTTAAAAGAAATAGATTTTCTATGGAAAAAGCATTCCAGAAAGTCTATTTTAATAGAAAGAAGCGATATTGTAGTATGAAGGAGAAATTACCTAAGGACTATAAAAGAAATGAGAAACTAAAGAAGAAATATATTTTATTTAGATGAAACATGGATCAACGAGGGACATAAACCAAATAAATTTTGGCAAGATGAAGCTGTTACAAGTCGAAGACAGGCTTTTTTAAATAATTTATCTACTGGTTTAAATCCACCATCAGGAAAGGAGCGCAGACTAATAATAGTACACATCGGTAGTTCAAACGGTTTTGTTAAAGGTGGTTTATTGACTTTTGAATCTACTCGTACCGGTGACTACCATGAGGACATGAACGCTGATGTCTTTAAAGAGTGGTTCGAACAAATTAGAGATCTTCTTCCTCAGAACTGTATAATAGTAATGGATAATGCAAGTTATCACTCGAGACTTATAGAAAAAATGCCCACAACCAAGTGGTTAAAAAAAGATTTACAGAATTGGCTAAATTCAAAGAATATAAAGTTCCATCCCGGTTCTGTGAGAAAAGAACTGTATCATTTGTGTTCTCTTCATAAAGAGAAATTGATAAAATTGCAAAAAATCGTGGGATGACGGTGGTTAGATCACCACCATATCATTGCGAAGTAAACCCGATTGAACTGATACGGGCACAGATAAAGAGAGAAGTTTCAATAAAAAATAATTGTTTTAAAATGAGTGATGTTAAACAGTTGTTTTTGGAGGCTGTAAACAATGTGAAGCCTGAAAACTGGGAAAAGGCAGTAAATCATACGATTAAAGAAGCAGAGAAAATGTGGAAGTTGGACAATAAAACTGATGAAATGATCGAGCCACTCATTGTAAATATTGGTTGCGACAGTTCATCTTCTGATTTCGATTCTGATTTGGATTTGTAGGTAAGAAACAGTTTTTATATTAAAATTATTATTTATGAACGTAACGTTGTTTAAAAGTCAAAGTTTAAACCCTTATACCTACATAACCCGTTTGACACAATGTTCTTAACATACCTTGTGGAAAAATAAAACATTTTAGAAAAAATTGCACTTTTTTACCTTCAGCTGTTTAGGTTAATTAGGTGAACATATAAGTGTATACTCGAGAAATAACTTCAAAAAATATTTTAACTGTCTACTAAAAGAAGTGCTACGCCTATGGATTACGAACGCTTTATTATTTTAATACTCTCTTATACATAAAAATAGACTATAACAAAAATCGTTAAAAACATTTTATAAACTAAAAACTTTAAAAATATGCCCTAGTAATATACAATAACACAAAATGTACAAACAAAACTGACAGTTCCCGAGTGCTTGTTGACAGTTGTAAGAAAATGCGCTGCTTTTAAAAATAGATAAATGACGTCAAAAACCCAAGAAAAAGAGAAAGTAATAGATAAAAGAGTTCATACTGGCATCAAACAAATCCAGACAGTTAGTTATCTATTATTTGTTTATCTGAGGGTTGAACATTAATTTTACCTTATTTCTGATTCTCAGTGGTAAATCGAAAATAAAATTAAAACCATTTAATTGTTTAGCACCAAAAGTTTTGATGGTCACTTTGAAAAATTATGAATTTTATTCATACTCTTTTCCCATTGAACGGAAATTTTAAATACCAGATTGAAATATGAATTTTTAAATTTAATTATGAGTTTTCGTACGTTCGCAATATTTTCATGGATTATTGAAAAATCGGGAATTGATTTGATTGAAATATGTCTACCTTACTGCGCTTTTATCCTGAAAATGCATATATATGAAATTAAAGGCATATGAAATACCGAATAAACTAGATGATTTTAAAAAATGCTTTATAATAGAACTTTTTATATACTCAATTTCTTTTATTATTAATTTATTATTCGCTGTTTTTGGACTTAGTGTAATTATTCCTAATCATTAATTCTAAACTATTTAGTTAAAAGCAACAGATAGTTTAAAATGGGTAGAATATTTTAAAATTAAAAAATTGTTAGATATTTTTACTTGTAACAACTTATACTTGGAAATAATTGGGCGCCAGTTTTATTTGAAAGTACTCGGGCAGCTTCAAATGGAGATAGGAAATATTCTAAGAGTCAGTTTTATCAGAATTTAATCTAATTATAGCAACCATAACGGGCTTTGTTATTTACACGACAAATAATTCCCGCTAGTGCGAGAAAAATATGATCTACACACGTTTAAATAATAGAAGCCAACTGGGTAAAATTGATAAATACATTGTTTAAGAAATATGATATTATTTCTAGGCCCTCATGGATATTAGCTTATCTACGCATAAACTACAAAATGAAAAAATTAGCTATTGCATTGGTGATTTTTATGGCATCAATAAGGGAACAGCTAGTAGATGTATAGGTACACCATAATGTTTGAATCTATCAGCAAGTTTAAATTCACAATTTATCATTATAAAACAAATCATAACAGACAAGGGTTATTGTACAATATTGCAAGATTTCCAAGTTGCATTAGACTGTACCCACATAAAAATTCTGGTAATAATTTAAATATTTTTTTAACAAGGATTTTCCTCTTTATTTTATTTGTTTTTCATGTTATTTATCATTCTTAATCAGTTAAAAAAATTGCCACATACCTAGGTTTTAATTAAAATCGTTTTAATTTTACATTTCAGTCTTCTGGAAGACTAGAAGCTGAAAATTATACAAATGGATTTTCCTTAAATGTGCAAGTCATATGTGACAGTGAATTAAGAAACAGTAATATGTTTCTCATTGGCCTGGTTCATCTGCTTATTCCATCATTTTCTACAATTCAAGTATACGATAGAACATGCCCAACGACAGGAACAAACCTGGTATACAGACGGGTCTAAAACTGCGGAAGGCACTGGGGCGGGAGTATTCTCCAAAAACCCTGATACCAACCATAGCTATGCTACAGAAATACATTCCTCGGTATTTCAGGCCGAGGTATACGCAATTTTGCAATGTGCAAAAACGAACAATGAAAGGTTACACAATGAGACATAGTAGGGATACAGTATCCAGGCTGACGATGCGTCGTCGTAAGATTATTTGTTTTAGATTTATATTTTTCCAAGTGCCGGAGGCACAAAACACAGCCAGAGGCTTTGGTTTGGAAATGTCCGAGCCTGAACCATTTCAATCCGGCGGTTCAGAATTTATCCATAATGAAAATGAATATGATTCTGAAGCCGATGATGTGGTTATTCAACAAAACGAATTATTAACAAAATCAGCCTTCCAAAGCCAATGTAAAGATTCCGAAAATTTTGATATAGATGTAATAGCTTTCTTTCAAACATCTTGTAGTAAAATCCCAGACCTAGTCGATGAAAATTCCTGGAAATATGAAATTACAAAATATTTTTCTGAAGGCAGGGCTAATAGTTCAGGAAATGTATTGAATTGGTGGAAGAGGCACGAGGCTGTATTTCTAATATCTAAAATGGTTAGAAATTTCTTAGTCATATCTGCTCCATCGGCATCAATAGAGAGGATTTTGTCAAGGACTTCTTTAACAATTACCAAACGAAGGAATATACTAAATATTGAATACGTTAGATGTTTAATGTCTTTAAATTTTTGGACGCCTAATAGAGCGATTTAATTATTCAAACTTTCAAACTAGTTTGATCAAAAGGTTTGATATTTCAAACTTTAAAATTTTATAGTTTGATTTGATTTGATTCAAAGCACTGCTAGGTTTGATTTGAGTTTGATTTGAATTCAAGTCAAACTCTTAAAATCAAATCAAACTCGTGCATCTCTATTCTTACCTTTCGTCTTATCACCGCGGACCTACAAATAGAGTGTTATGATTGTCGACTTTTCTCTGATTTATTTATAAGATATTATATGGAAAATTTAGTAGTTATTTTAAATAAATTTTGTAGATTATTGTAAACAGTTAATGTAAATAATTTCATTAAAAGCTTGAAAAAGCTTGAAAGCTTGGCTTGAAAAAGCTTGGTAGTTCAAGCTTTTTTTTTTAAAAAAAGATGCTAAGCTCAAGCCAAGCTTTTAAAAAATAAGCCAAGCCTATGAATCTCTGATACCGGGAATTCAAAGTGGTGAATAACATTGTCTATCAGCTGCCAAAGTCTCGTAGTGGGGTCTATGATACATGCAAAAACCCTCTCGGCTCCCGGTCTAATAGTATTAAATATTGTACGATGGTGTGGAACCCTTCATGCGCGAGTCCGACTCGCACTCGGTCGATTTTAAATAAAGATACTGGCTTTTTGGCTGAGGCTGTCTGTATAGTATCGGAATAAAAAATAAATAGTTATTTTCCTAACAAGTGCGGAAAGTGTTACTTTCCCGCACGCGACTGCAGTTGGCCCGAACGACGCGAAGCGGAGTTCGGGCAAGCGGTCAAGTGCAAGAAAGATACTTTACGCATGAGTTAGGAACATTATTTTTTCTACGACCGTATATACTTCTCCCGAAATGAATACAATATTAAATAATAACTATTTTCGTCCGGTATGTTTAAACGAAATAAATTAAATTTAATTTTGGCAAACTTTTCAAAACTGTTTACAAATCAATAATTGATTTCTGCCCACTCCAGATACCCTGGATCGTAAATTGAGGTAGAAGAGGAACATTAAATTAAATGCGTAGATACCACTGTATTTTAACAGGATGTTAATATGACCGTTAAGGTTTATATGGACCCACCTCCTCACTCGTTTCTGACTCTAGAGATGGCTCTACCTGTCGAATCAAATTTAGTATACAATTTATTAAAGTTACAGGGTTCTATCTGTAATAGAATAATATTTCGTTAGTTTATATCGCCGCCAAAAGAGACTGCTAGCACAATAATAGATTACGCGGGAGATCTTTATGATTCGATGCGAAGAACGTTGCCAAACTTCAATATAATTATTTTATTTCAACATATACAAATCTTTAAATAAAAACAACTAATTATTATGGATATTATTGTTAAATACACAATTTGACACATTTTGTAAATTATGTAAAATTGCCGGTACAGAGGAATTAGTTGGTGTTAATTGGCTGTTAATAGTCGTAACGCTCGTAGATTGAAAAGATGACGTGGACGGGAGTGACATCGGTTGCAGGTCGCATGAAGGTGAAAATAACGGTGGCAGCAAAGGTTGCAAGTCATTTCTATTTGAAAGAATTTTATTCGAAATGTTTTTCTTCTGTGTTTCGGAGTCCTCCAAATAGCCTTCAGCGATAGTAGTGGACTTCCAGCCACCGAGACGTTTTATATTGGTTATCGCTTCACCTGAGTCTGCTAGGAATGTTGCTGAAGAACGTCTAAAACTGTGTCCTGTATATCATTCAAGATTAGGTAGACGCAAATATGCAGCAATCTCTGTTGGTATTTTACCAAAGGTGTTTACGCCAACGCACTGAATTGAGCATTTTCCCTTCTTATAATAATTAATAAAAAAGCGGCGATGCGGAGTGGTAGGTGGTCGTAAACCTGCGTACTTTCTGTACAGCTTCAGAAAGTTTCCATTATTTATTTCTTCACATAAAACAAATGATCTTGAAGAATAATTTTTGGAATCGGAAATTTTCACAACTATCAGATTGCCTTTATCTTGTATATCATCGAGAGTGATATTTACAAGCTCCGCTCTGCGGAGAGCACCAGCTAAAGCAAAAATGGTACTCACTTTAATCATAAGGTATACCTCATCAGGGGCTAACATAAACCTGGATATATCTTCTTTGGTAAAAACCTGCGCCTTCTGTGCTCGAAAACCAACATTTTTTTGTTTTAGAAATGACGTTAACTTATGGAACTGGCTTATATCCAAATTTTGTTTTATTTTTACTAAACTTTTCACCATCGAATAGCGAGACCATAAAGTATTAGATTTTAAAAACTTACTTAGGTGCGAAAAATACGCCAGAAACACCTCTTCTTTGTAGGTTTTTACCCCTTCCTGTTTACACCATGGTCGTATTGTTTTTCATATCTTCCTCGTGATTTGGCAGGTAACACCTCCAAATGTGCTTCATTTGCAGCTTTTAAAATGGCTTCGGGCAGCTCTTCATCCGATGAATCCATTATTTCTTTAATTTATTTTAATTCAGTTGACGCTTCAACAAACAACTTTGACGTTTTTGTAACAATAACACCCTTGGTTACCATATAGCAACCATATCAAGCCATACATGTCACAGCCTAGTCTGACTTTTAAAAATATACAGAAGGTATATAAAAATATCTCTATTATTCAAGTTTTCCAAAAAATTAAAATTATAACAAAAAGCAAGAAAAAAAGTAAATTTTATTAAATGGAATAGTTGGAAAATACTAAATTACCTATTGTAACAATAGTTATAACATCCGAGGTAAAAAAACTATACAATAGGTAAGGCCAAATATTCATAATTTTACTTTCCCGCACTCGTGCGGGAAAGTGATCTTTTCCCGCACTAGTGCGGGAAAGTGATTTTTTCCCGCACTAGTGCGGGAAAGTGACACTTTCAAAACTAAAATGCGTGCGGGAAAGTGGGTAAAAATACACGGTCGTAGAAAAAATTAATTTCATCCTCTGCTGACAAAGGACTTTCGCCTGCTTCCGCGTACCTCTTCTTCTACTTGCGCAATTGTACCGATATTGCTAACGGTTTTGAGCATGGATCGTACCGAAGAATGAAATTTATAGTACGATAGCTTTGATGTAAATTCGAATATCTTATATCTTTCGGACCGAATATTCCGTATATGGAAAAATTACTAAAAAATAAATCACAAAACACTGCTTTTTATCTATTAAAATCTGGTTCATTGGGTTCAAAAATATTCTACAAGTTGTGCGCATAAATGTACTTTAGTATAAGATGAAATTACTTGTGTTAAATAACAATAAAAGTAAATAAATTGGATGGTAATTTTCTAAATTCTTAGTTTTTCCGGTTAATGGAATGCCGAAACTATAAAATGTGAAAATTGTTCCGTATTCGATTTTTAAATCGTTTATCGGCTGTTTCAGCTCAGCACGGAGCAGTGCTGCATGCAGTAAAATAAAATCTCTGCAAGAAAGAATGTGGAATGATGCGAACCGTAAACCCCCTTGGAATTTGGAAAAGTACAAGAAGCAGAGGTCGAAAAGTTCCATTTCCAATTACAAGCCGAAAAGTCGCAATTATTTCTTGGACAGTTTTACGAAAAGTTTAATGTTTTGTAATTTATTTCTCGGTAAGTGAAACCGAAACTATGGCACCCTCGAAATTATTTGCTGTGCGAATGTAATTGCCAGCTTGGAATACGGTTGGTCGAGAAAAATAAAAGAAAAATGGTTTGTTAAATATATTGGAACGAATATGGAACGCGTAAAAATATTAACGCAAGGAAATTGAGGAAATCTAGCTTATATGCTTTGTTAGTTTTCCTTTTCGAATTATTTACGAATAATAAAAATGAATCTCAGAAGTTTGTTCAGGTAAAGTTCACCATACTAAATTTGATTACAGCTGCAAGAATACTTTCCTTATATAAATAAAACATTTTTTTTTTAAATCCGTAGGTATTTTAGATTTAGTATAGTCTACTATTACTGCCTTTATCTACACCCGTGAGATAAGAATTTCTAATCTGACTCATTTTGCGTGAGATAAGAAGTTTATTAACGCGCGCGTTTTTCTTATCTCACTGCTTTTCAATCAACCAAATAAAAAAGTCAAAATATCAAATCTATTTAAATGTAATAACAAACTACTATCACAATCTAAAGTAACAAGTAACTATATTTAAAGCTTGTTCTTTAATATCAGATTACAAACTTTCCGAATCACTCATTTTATTACTAGAAAATACAAAAATACGTTAAAAATTAATTATTTTTGACAATATTATCCTTGCTAAGAAACCAAATTTTGTAAACAGATAACTTCCGATCAGTTATATTAAGGGTGAGCAGCTTTAAAAAAAAAAACATTTTTAAAAGTCGGCAGATTTCGACTAAAATTGGTATCTGAGCATTTTAAAAACCAAAGATAACAAATACTAATTAGATTTTTAAAAAATCAAAATAGTGTTAAAAGAAATCGGATTTAATCAAAAAAGGTCCCCCTTGAATGGAAATAAGAAAAAGTTTCCATTTGGTTTGTGTAACTGGACCATTTTAAAAGCTGCCAATCATTATTGTTCAATAACGGTGATCTTGACGAAGAATACCGAGCGGACGCGAAGTGAAATTCCGGAAGATCGATCGAGAGATAAATGTGAAAAAGGGTTTTTGGTTATTATTAAAATTTAAGTACTTAGACGTTCCTTCTTTTTACAATTTCTATATCGAGGGAAGTTCTGGGTAAAATACTTTACTGATTTTTTGTTTTGATATTAATTTTTTCTTATTTATTTTTAATAATTTTATCTATTTCCTTAGAACCTAATGTTTTATATTAAGTTTTAAAAATCAATTTTAGAAGACTAAATGAGTTTAAGTTGCTTATATAAATTGTATATACTCGTATATCATCAAAAATATTAAATTTTCGAAACTTATTTGACAAAAGGTGTTTGTTTTGATGGTCTAAATACGTGGTTAAAATTATGGCACTTTTTTGGTCTTATAAAAATTCAGACAAAATTCATAAAATACCCTGTATCTGTGTTCAGTTCTATTGTGCACACTTCGTCGTTATTGTCAACTCTAAGACAGTTAATTTGTAACGGCCGTTCCGCCCTCAGAAGAACTCAAGTGACTTTACGGCATTAAATAAAAATATTGGTTTTTCTTTTGTTTTTAACTTTGTTTTGTGATTCGAGTTAAAAGAATAAACGTACTTTTAATTAAGTAAAAGTTTTAATGAGATAAAACTTCTGAAAAAAAAAAAAGAAATCATTTCAGAGCCAATTCTCTTATTCGAGACTTATTTAAACATTTTAGGATCGTGATTAACCACTTTTATACTTTTGGTTCTGATTAAAAACTGAAATATATAATATACTAGCTATTGCCCGCGGCTTCGCACGCGTGGAGTCGTGTTTTTAATATAAAAATGCACGACTAAAAAAAAGTGCGATGTTTTTTAGGGTTCATAGTATGTATGTGATAGTATTATAGATGAAAGTTAAATGGAGTATTTTAAAATTTAAGTACATTAATCTAATTAAGAATATTTTTTTTGTGTACCACATTTTTGGTATGATTCTCATCTGCTAATATCACCAGATTGCATGCGAAACTCGCTCTCATATATACCTGTGCGTCAGAAAAAGATATCGACATATCGTTGCCCTATCTCCGTTTTAGAAAATTTTACAGGAGAGACGAAAAACCGTTATTTTTTAACAAATACATTGTAGTATTACTACCTGTTCTTCTTCACATCTAACACATATAACTTTGAATGTAACACAAAAATATAAATCACACGCCTTACTCTTTTAAACAAAAGTGTGTAGGCATTTCTTTTTGGCAATTGTTGAGTCGAGGATATACAAATTTATATTATTTGAATATAAAATTAAATGATTAAATTAACCCTTGGAAGTTTTACCAGAAGGTGGCTTAGTCGATATTCTAGTAGATGGTAGCAAAATCCTATTTTTGCAAAAAATTGGAGTTAGGAACTATTCCTATTAGGCAATTCACTCCTCATATTTTTCATTAAAGAAAATCCACTTATTTGTTTTCAATTATTTTTATCATTTATATTTATTTTTATTTAATTTTATATATTTTTACTTAATTTTATTTATTTTTATTTATTTTTATTTATTTTTATTTATTTTTATTTATTTTTATTTATTTTTATTTATTTTTATTTATTTTTATTTATTTTTATTTATTTTTATTTATTTTTATTTATTTTTATTTATTTTTATTTATTTTTATTTATTTTTATTTATTTTTATTTATTTTTATTTATTTTTATTTATTTTTTGTTTTTTTTAATTTTTACGCCACTACCCATTTTCTTTCCTCCTTAAATGTGAAAATCCAGAAACCTTGAAATACGTCATTATTTATTTATGATGAGTACCTACAATTCCAATTTTCAAGTTTCTACCATACAAACTTTCACTCCCCACATTTGCCCCATTTTCCCCCATTTTCCTTATTTCCCTCATTTCCCCTCTTACCCCTATTTGTCCTCTTCCCCTCTTGAAATATGAAAATCCAAAAACCTGAAACACACCATTATTTATTTGTGATGAGTAGCTATAATTCCAATTTTCAAGTTCCTACCTATAAAAAAATCGATGCTTCAATGCATACTTTTAACCCCCGTTTTTCTTCCTTAAAATTTGAAAAAACAAAAACCCAGAAATACGTCATTATTTATTTATGCTCAGTAGCAGTATTTAAAATTTTCATGTTTCACTACCACTATGCAAAAAATCATGTCCTTGAAAAACAAAAACAAATCGATCCTACGGGAACTGTACATTTTTTTCGGGATAAAAAGTAGCCTACGTATTATTCCAGACTATATTTGTCCAAACGACCCCGCACAAATCTTATGGAAATTGGGTCCCGGTCAAATTCGCTGAATTTTTGATATGTGATAGAGTTCATCATACTGGTCAATTGTCTCAATGGCCACAAATCTCAAAAATGGATAGTTTGACCGGTACAGAGCTTTAAAGCTCCGAGTATCCTCCACGGATTTATGTATATGCGCAGTGTGTATAGACTTTTGAAATAGCCTATTTAATTTTTTGAGGTTACTATATTCAGATCTGTTGTTAGATTTTCAAAATTGACAGTTGGCAGCTGTCAAATAGCTGTCAATGTGCTATAATAAAGCCAAAAACTTGTTTTTTTTATGTTTTATCTTTTTTTTTTTTTTTAGTTCGATAAGTTCAAAGATGATATCAAATCAAGAACAATGACTATCGGCAGCTGTCATTTAGCTGTCAAAAATTCTTCAAAGTCCGGTAATAAAGTCAAAAAATTATTTTTTGTTTATAACTTCAAGTTTTTTATATAAGTGAATATAAATATGATATAAAATTATGTAGTCATCAGCTTACAGCTGTCAACAAGCTGTCAACTAACTGTCAAAATGCAATAATAGAGCAAGTAATTTATTTTCTGTGCTTAACTTTGTGGATAAGAAATCAAACATGATATAAGTTTATGACATCACTTTTGAACTCAGTGCAAAATCCTATCGTCTAACCTTCCCGCGGTGCACATTGGATTACGCTAATGGCGACGGTAGAAAAGTGAATTTAGGCATTACTAAAAGAGTAAAAGCCAAAGTTTCAACATTCAAAAATAATTGGGAATAAACTTTAACAATGATAAAAAGCATCAATGTATTTTTCTATTTGGAAATTCTTGGCTTACAGCTGTCCCCTATCAATCAGCTAACTGTCAAAATGCAATAATAAAGTCAAAGAGTTACTTTTTTTAAAAAGCTTTAAGTTGCTTAGATCACTGAGTTCAAAAGTGATGTCATAAACTTATATCATGTTTGATTTCTTATCCACAAAGTTAAGCACAAAAAATGAGTTACTTGCTCTATTATTGCATTTTGACAGTTAGTTGACAGCTTGTTGACAAACAATTTTATATCATATTTATATTCACTTATCTAAAAAACTTGAAGTTATAAACAAAAAATAATTTTTTGACTTTATTACCGGAGAATCGTTGACAGCTAAATGACAGCTGCCGATAGTCATTGTAATTGATTTGATATCATCTTCGAACTTACCGAATTAAAAAAAAAAGAAAGATAAAACATAAAAAAACAAGTTTTTGGCTTTATTATAGCACATTGACAGCTATTTGACAGCTGCCAACTGTAATTTTGAAAATCTAACAACAGATCTGAATTCAGCAACCTCAAAATATAAACCTAGATAATAAAAAAAATTAAATAGGCTATTTCAAAAGTCTATACACACTGCACATATACATAAATCCGTGGAGGATACTCGGAGCTTTAAAGCTCTGTACCGACCAAACTATTAATTTTTGAGCTTTGTGGCCATTGAGACAATTGACCAATATGATGAACTCTATCACATATCAAAAATTCAGCGAATTTGACCGGGACCCAATTTCTATAAGATTTGTGCGGGGTCCTTTCATCCAGATCCGTTCGGCCGTTCTTGCGTGAATGAGCAACAAACATCCATCCAAACTTTCGCATTTATATATTTATTTGATGATTTTAATTGTTTTTTTGTATTAACCCTAACGCCGACACAAAAAAAATGCTTGCAATAACATCTTAGATTCAGGAAAAACGCGTTTAAGCTTTATCCCAAATTTCGTTTCGTATAATTTTTTCATTGACAGCAACAAACGAAAAAAAAATCATCGATAAGCATGTTTACTTCGAATTTCCTAGGTCGCGTAGCCGCCCCCACCACCGGGACATAGTACATCTTTTTCACCATTTCTACCTTGTACTCAACTACAAATAGCAAGCAAAAACCACGACGTTCCACTTTTACAGTCAGGTGGGGACTGTAAATATGTAATCTTGGTATGTTAAAAAAAACAATATTTTTTAAATTTTAACTCAATTTTTAAAAAATATAATTTTTGCTTAACACTAGTTGCATTAACGTGGTTAGGACTAACATTAATGACATTTCAAAAATTGTCGTTAACATTGGCACTACTGTATTTCCTTTGATAATCATTTAAGTTCCATTTTGTTTTTAATTCAACATTTTAGCGAAATTTTATAAAACAGCAAAAGAATAAAAAGATTGTAGCTAACCTATCTAGAAGACTTTTATTTACAAAAAAAATATGTGTGCCCCTAAAGTGTTTGTTTCATTAAAGAGAAGTATTTAAATTAAAAATAAAACATAAACTAAGCAGCAATTAAAATAAATTAGTGCTGGTCACGTATTTAGTTTAGGTTAACAATTTTCTGGACTACTTTATGATCTTTTTCAGTGAAAAAACATAGTAGATACTTACACAATTTCAGGCGAAAATTAAATGAGATATTGTATCGTTTATTTATTTATTTATTTATTTATTTACACTAGTACGCTAATTTATTTTATAAATTAATTTATAAATATTCAAAACTTATACTAATTTATATGAACAATAATAATCTGTAAAAACGAATATCTAACTTGGTCTATTTATATATACATGTGGAGTTTTTAAAATGGTACGCGTATTCGCCAGAATTTATTAAGACAGAGATGTCTTTATAAGACTTATACGTTGTCTCTGGGTGCTTTTTCAGTGTATTCACGAAATATTAAAAGTTTACTCATCAGATAATCTTGGAACACGAAAGTAGAGGCCGTAAAAGGCTCAAATAAGACAGAGAGAAACTTAAGGTAATAAAGCAGGATTATACTGGCTAGTTTATTGTTTTTATTAGTTTATTTTAGGAAAATATTATATTGTAAGTTGTGGCAAACTTACTCAGGTTCCTGAAACAGTGGCCCAATCTTTCATGAATGGTTTCAAATATTAGATGCACATTAAAAAAATTGGCAAATTTATATACCATACCTATAAAATCGTAACAGTAAAATTTTTTCTTCCTTTTTAAAGGTTTTTTTAGTTGAATCTCTTAATTTTAATTCACTGCATGTATATAGAAATAATAACGAATATAAAAGTTGGTAGCTTAATGAAAATAATAAAAAGAATTACATCAACTACGTGTTTTCTTTCTAGGTCACATTAAAATTTTTCCTCGTACCACAATTTAAAAAGATAAAAATCGTTGGATTTTATTTATATCTACCTCTGTCGTCGTTTTCGTCTTAAATTTATCCTACTTTTTCCTACTACTTGGCTATGTTCCAACTTTCAGCTACACAAAATAATCATAAGAGCACAATTATCTACTTGGAATTGTTTAGAAAATTAAGATGATAAAAATAATTGATGGTTTAATGCATTATATACAATCATATTCTATATTCCACATTTCTATATTATAATGTGTATTGCATAGACTAATGGAGATAAAATAGAAAAAGAAATTCGAACACGTAGTCAAAAGTGTCACCACGTCGGCCATATTCTTTCACTTGTGACGGTTTGTATTATATTGTATTTTTTAATCTCATTAAAATTAATTATATACGTTTATATAAACTATTCGTCTCGAAAACATTAAGAGAACAATGACGTCGTGTTCCAAGCGCAACTTACAATGGATAACTAGAAAATTTTAAAAATAACATTTCATAGGTAAGTAAGTATAAACACATTGCAGAGTGGTATTAAAATAAAATATTTTCAGAATTAAATTAAATGGTTTCTTATTACTGAATTTTGTAAACAGAAGTTCTTGGGTGTTACGCTCCGCACCTTACTTATGAAAGGAGCCAAGCGTTATTTTTGCTAACTCAATTTGTTTTATGTGTCCGCGGAGAGTAGGGTCGGGTCCTTAGGCAGACTTAATAAAACAATTTCTCATCTGAGAGTTAATTTTATTTCTGAGGTTACGTTAGTAAATATGAATGAAAAAATACTAAAATACGACGCCGTTGTATTGATAAATATTAAGTTATACCTGCAATCTATAATGCTGAGAATATGTAAGGTGAAGTTCTAGAATAGTACTATACGTTACGAACCGTATGTATACCACGTGAGAAGTAATTAAATCAACAAAATAGGCTTTCGTAACTATAAAAATCTAACAAAATATCTCTTATCGTGCATAAGAATTATCTATTATGATTCACATTTAGATATAAGCTTGTTCTACGGGATTAATACATAAATATTCGCAGAGGGAACTAACGGAATGATCTTACTTGTGATCTAGATGGCCACACGTCCTGTGTAGCTTGCTGTATTTTAGGTCCCAAGAAGGTCTCACAGGGGTAAGCAGTAAATAATCCTTAACCAGTAGAAAGTTGGTCCGGGGATAATCAATCTCGATGCAAACCATTCCGAACTGATACCAGCAAACGTAGTAGGAGGTCTGGAAGGCCAGTTATATAGCGAAAGCGAAGATAGCTTGAAGAAGAAGGAAGAGTCGCAAAGTTGTAAAAACTGACTAGAAAAGTTCTCAGATACTTATAAGAAGGTCTGAAAGAAGGATTTGCATAAGCCATACATATAAATAGCCTTTTAAACTATAGATAAGCCAAAAAAGTTGTCTTATTTAATTTGAGGGACTCATCTGGAGTTGTCGGATGACCTTTTTAGTTGTAAACTAAATTAAAACATATTTAAATCCACCAACAGGTGTATTATTGATTCGTTTAACAGTTTCAGCTCAACGTTAAGATCCCAGAATTACTAGAACGTATGGATTATGTTACCACAAAGCTGAGCTTATCAAAATTGACAATAGGAAGTTCCCCAAAATGGTAGAAAATCCATATAAGTCAATGAAATGTCTTGAATAGTAAAGGTTGGCAGGACAAAGTCTGCTAAGAGTGTGACCCTGCTTGTTAAAAGAAGAATTAAACACTTGTGGATGTCATAAAATAAATTTTGACAAATAATAAAATGTACTTATCCAAAGCTCCTCTATTTACATTTAAAACCCGGTCATACATTGCAAAGAAACGTAGCGCGTAGCTATTTTGTAAATGAACTGACATGCGTTTCCTTGTGCGCTGTTGTCAGGCTGTGTAGTTTATCCCTTTCATATTTAAAAATAGGTTTTACCTATAACTCACTAATAGCAACAAGTTTTATTAAGTAGAATAGTTTTGAGATATATTGCGATACACCAATTCATTTTCGTACCTAGTGCAGTGTTTCCAACGCCGAGATGTTGCAATATTTTCCGAAACATTTCTAATAGTAAATCTATTAATAAAATGACTTGTAAGAAAACAAAAAAACGTATAAAATGTGTACAAAGTAGATTATCTAGTTTAACTGCTTTCAGCAGACTTGATATTTTAGCAGCACCTATTTTAACACCATTAGGCAGGGCATTTTTGTACCTATCGTTTTTACATACATACGCTTGCTAAATAACAACAACTTTGCAAATACTAAGATAAACTATGGAAAACACCATTATTATTCCTGCAAATAAATGCAAGGATTTTAAAAGCGTTAAACGTGACACCACCGCAATTTAAAATAACTTTGTTTCATTCATACTATACGTCACGGACGTCACGTATAGTATTTTATCCATCGATAGTTTGCGACGTTGCGATCCAGTAAATTGTTGCATATTGGGTGTTTTTGTTAATCTTTAGACTTTTTTGGAAACATTTCGGCTTGTGTATAGCTAACAACATAGTTCGCGAGTGCATTTTGAGTAAAAAACTGGAAAATGTGGGTGCTGAAGTATCTTTTCATAAGTAAGTAAGGTTAGGTGATGATGTATTGCATAGTTCAGTGGTGTAGATTTAAAGATTTTTGCCGTAATATTACATATATTATCTACTTTTATATTACTGTTAGTTTCTTTGACCTTTTAACATTATTAATTTCGCAAAAAATTGTAATTAATAGAAACACTTTAGTCTGGACTATAGTGGTAAAATAAATATGTTTATGCTTGATTTTTAGATTCAACTGAAAGGCATACAAGAAATATTTGGCTATCACTTGTAGGACTTGAAGAAAATGAAGGTATCTAAAAAAGAGTTATGCTCGGAGCATTTTGATCCTAATGATATTCTTCAAAAACCAAATATCTCAAGCATGGAGCACTGCCAAAACTAAGTTCATTGTTTAGAGAAAGCTCATTTAGGTAACTAAAAACTTTCTTAATTATATTTCGGAAATGTTCATTTATTTGTTTATCCTTTAAGATGATAGTTGGTAGTTTATATCACAAAGAATTTTTTATATTGTAAGTTATTTAAATTTTGTAGGTGCTTTACAAGGACAAACTTTTTTATGAACTCATATTACATGCCTCATTCTTTGATTATTTTCATGAACTACCTTATTATTAATCAAAATGTATACTTACCTTTACATTAAAAGTTCTGAATACTCTGTTACAGCTCTGATTCCAGTATCAGTATTTTTGACAGCTCTAGTAAAAAACCAGAAGATAATTTATCTATGCCGCACACATTTATGGATGATAATAAGTAAGTTAATTCACTGCCTAGTTTTACAAGTTAAAAACTATCAATGGATAGGTTTATTGTTGTACAGTTCTATGTGTTTTCAGATCTTACAAAATTCTTATTACCAGATCCGCTATAAGAAGCGTTCCATTTAAAATCCCCACCTTGTATATAAGTATGGTAAATTTATTGATTTAATAACTTTTATAATCAGTACGGATTCGACTTCGATAGAATCGGGTGTTTTTGAACAGTGTGTGATATATAGATAAAATCCAAACAGGTTTTTGTGTATTTCACTTTATTTTATTAAAATATTTATAAAATTCGGTAAGTAGTAAATTAAGTAACTAAATAATGGCAGAGGACGGGGGCGGTCCCGGGCCGCACTTACTGGAAAATAATAATAATAATATAGATATTCAGGAGACAACTCAAGATAATGAATTTCGTTATGATCTAAATAATAAATACCAACTTAATGATATCGGTTCATTCAACGTTTTTTTAGAACATAAAGATAAGAATTTGGGAAGACTGTTTCCAATCAAAATAGGCTTTTATCTGCAACAAGATAAAGAATTACAAAACGATATCATAGACATCAAATCAGTAGGTCTAAAGAGAGTTAAAGTCATTTTTAAATCTTACAAAGTCGCAAATTCTTTAATAAATCATTATTTAGTTAAAAATAATGACCTGATCGCATTTATCCCAAAAATTTTTAATCATAAAAAAGGTATTATACGAACGGTTGATACATTTTTCACGGAAGAATTTATTAAACACGCTATTGTTTCAAATGTGCCAGTGGCGGAGGTTAGGAGATTAAAGCGCAGAGTCGTAGATGAAAACAAATCGGTACTTTATGTAAATAGGCAGATGGTAGTTGTAACTTTTGTTGGTAATAGAATCCCAGATTGCATAAAAATTAATATGGTAAATTTTCCAGTGGAACCGTATATACACCCAGTAGTGCAATGGTGTCTATATACAAACCTCCAGATGTCAAAGTCACTCAGCAAGACTGGGAAAAATTGTTCGGACAATTCACTAATAAAACAATCTTTTGTGGAGATTATAATGCACATCACCCCTCTTGGGGCCCAATTCCGGAAGATCCAAATGGTAGGATTCTCTATAATGCATTAGATAACCTTGATTTAGTTACATTAAATGACGGCACCCCAACTAGAATTTCCCCAAGCGGCACACAAACGGCCATAGACTTAACTGTTACTGCTCCTCGTTATGCAGACTTATTCAATTGGGAGGTATTACCAGACACATTGGGATCAGATCATTTTCCAATTTATATCGAACTTCAAATAAATCCGTCATCCTTTCAAATAAACCCTTCTACTAAATGGAATGATTTAAAAGCCGACTGGCCCAGTTTCCAAACAAGTATTATATCTTCATTTGAAAATCTGCCTTTTTTTGACTCCCTAAATGATTGTGAGAAAATCGAGTTCATCTTCGATACTATTAATTCTGCTGCAACAAACTCTATGCCCACTAAAAAACCATTTAAACCCACTACTTATAGGCCATTTTGGTGGGATGAAAAATGCTCAAATATGACTTCAATTCGAAGACAAGCATTAAATGAATATAAAAAACAATCAAATTATGTAAATTATCTGCATTACCAAAGTATAGCGGCAAAAACGAAACGGCTATTTAAACAAAAACGAAAATCCAGTTGGATTTCGTTTATAAACAAAATAAATAAAAGCACACCAATATCAGATATATGGCGATTTATGAAGTCAATAAATAAAAAATCTCATACGTCCAAAAAAACTCAAATCCCAAATGAATTAATAAAAAAACTATTCGATATTTTAGCCCCTCCATCTGTCCCTGGTAACCTCTTTGGTCCTCAATTTATATTTCACTCTGAGTCAGATTATTTGTTGAAATCTTTTAGCTACTCTGAATTGGATTTGATTTTGAAAAACACACGAAATACAGCACCTGGGCTAGACGGGTTTACCTATAAAATTCTATATAATTTACCACCCATAGCTAAACTCGCACTCTTAACAATCTTTAACAATTGGTGGATGAAACAAGAATACACAGAAAAATTTAAAGATATTATAATCTGTCCCATACTAAAACCGCAGAAAAATCCTGATTTACCTTCATCATACCGTCCTATAGCATTAATATCGTGCATAACAAAAACATTTGAACGCTTAATCAAGTTAAGATTAGAACATTTCTTAGAGAGCAAATTATTGCTACCGACCTTTCAATATGGCTTTCGAAGAGGGAAAGGAACACTAGATGCAGTCTCTCATTTAGTGACAGATACACAAAGGTGTTTTGCTAAAAACGAATACTTAATGTGTCTTTTTATAGATTTAAAAGGAGCCTATGATGTTGTAGATTTAAACATACTTTACACAAAAATGCTTAATATTGGTATAAACAAAAAGGTTTCAGTTAATATTTTAAACTTGTTTCAGAATCGAAAATTATATCTCAGTGATCATAATAACATATTACATGGTCCACGTTTAGTCTATAATGGTCTCGCACAAGGCTCTATTTTAAGTCCGTTACTTTTCAACATATACACAGCCGAATTGCATGGTTTATTTGATGACAATATTAATATTATCCAATACGCCGATGATATCTGCTTATATGTCTCCCATAAAACATATGAAGAATGCTACAGAGATTTGCGATATATACTATATTGCCTTAAAAGTTGGTTATTCGAATTAGGTTTTAGTATGTCACCAGAGAAATCTGCCATTATGTGCTTTTCAAGACACAGAAGGAGATTTCCAGATAATATTACTATTGGTGAATATACTATCCCTGTTGTCGAACATTACAAATATTTAGGTATTTTCTTAGACAAAAAACTATTATGGACCAAACATATACAATACTTAAGATCAAAATGTGAGAAAGGTATAAATCTTCTAAAGGTTGTATGCAAGCAAACATATGGAGCTGATCCTAACTTATCCATTATGTTCTATAGGTCCTACATTCGTTCTCTTATCGATTATGGGTGCACATTATACGGATCCGCATCCAATACTAACTTGTTAATATTGGATCGCATACAATACAAGGCCTTAAAAATATGCTTAGGTGCAATGAAGTCATCACCAAATCATGCAATTCTAGCTGAGTCACAAGAACCTTCGTTAGCATTTCGCAGACAATACTTGGCGAATAAAGCAGTAGTCAAATATAGATCATATAATACGTTCATAACAAATCAAATCTCAACTATTGCTATAGAAAACCTTACAAATAGATATTGGAAGAAAAAAAACGCGCCACCTCTAGCTGAAGCCTTTGTTGATACCAGTAATCTCGAAAATCATATAACTAAATACGAACAATACCCGATATTTCTTTATACATTTAAAACAATAATTGTTAAACCCGACATCATATTTCCTACATACTCCGAAATACCCTCTTTAAATAATGCCATCTTGAAAGGAATATTAAATAGATTCATAGACTATGACGTAAATATATACACAGATGGATCCAAAAGTAAAATCGGAACTGGTTTCGGAATTTTTGTTTCAACCACAAATCATATTGAAAAATATCGTATTTCAGACATATCTTCAATATTTACGGCCGAAGCTTTAGCAGTACAAAAAGCACTAGAATGGGTTAAAAACAATTCAATTCAGAAAGCTATAATATTATCTGACTCTAAATCGGTACTACAAGCTCTACAAGGATGCCCATTGAAATATTATAACAATGAAATCATATTTAGAATTAAAGAACTAATTAAAGATGCCAAAATAAAAAACATAAAAATACAGTTCATTTGGGTTAAAGGCCACTCAGGTATTGTAGGAAATGAAATAGTAGATGAGGCTGCCAAACAAGCATGTAGTATTGAAAATATCACAAAATCTCCTACTAATAATAATGATATCTTGTGTAAACTAAAGAAGGACATTAGGGACAAATGGTCGGCTTTATATAATGAGTTTGTTAGTAGATCAAAAAACCATTACTTTTTAATACATCCTACCCTCCCAAAAGATATTCCAAACCTCTATTTCTCTACTTCTAGAACATATTCTACCATTATAACGCGACTTAAACTAAATCACGGACGTTTTCCTCATTATCTGAACAAAATAGGAATTTTAGAGAATCCCTACTGTCCTTGCGACAATTCAAGTATTGCAGACTTGAACCACCTATTCTTCCACTGTTCCAATAATAATAATAATGCTATAATACAATTAATATCTGAGCTAAAAAACTTTAATATATTCCCCCCACTTAATATTACCACTCTTCTTAATAGTTTTGACAAGAACATATATGACCTATTAGTACAATTTATATATAAAACCAAAATAGTTATATAATATATTGTAATAATACCACAAACAATCTGTGGCAAATGGACTTCGAATCCGATGCCAGCCCCCACCCAACACACACACACACACACACACACACACACACACACACAACTTTTATAAATTTGGTAGTGTTAAAAATCTAAATTTTGATTTAAAAATCTCTCATTTACCAATTTGTAAAACTGTTCAAATTTTAACCCCAAAATTTAATTATTACTGTGGCTCCTGTTGCCATATTTGATTTAAATGCATCGGTAGGGTCCGATTAGATTAGAAGAACACAGCTACGTCATAACTATTACTTCGAATTTCGAATTCATATTAGAGAGTTATTGCAAGTTCACTTAAGGTCAGTCACTATTATTGCCGCTCTTATTTTGACATCTGAGCATGCGCAGATCACTAACTTTAATAAAGATTGTGCCTGTCCTTAATAGAAAGATATTGCAAATTTCCATAAAGCCAGCCACTAAATTTTAAATTATAGTTCATCTTTTTTGTTGTCTATAATATTAAAGAGGAATTAGAAATTATAGTTTAAGAAGGTTTAAATGGCGATTATATTAAATATTTAATATTAAAAAACTTCTAACGGCAAGCGCATCCGAAAACTATAAAGTCTCCACTACCTGCTGCCCTTAAACATCCACAATTAAGGACAGGCACAATCCTTAATAAAGTCAGTTTTAAAACATAAACATTTGCGCATGGTCAGATGTCAAAATAAGAGCGGTACTAATAGTGACTGACCTTAAGTAAACTTGCAATAACTCTCTTATTAAGGACATACACAATCTTTATTAAAGTTAGTGATCTGCGCATGCTCAGATGTCAAAATAAGAGCGGCACTAATAGTGACTGACCTTAAGTGAACTTGTAATAACTCTCTATTATCTATAACTTTTAATAAACAAAAATTAAGTATGTTGTTAGGTGTAAAACAATATTTCTTATATTCCTATAATATTAACACTTCAATAAACTCCCATTAGGCGGCGATAACCAATTAAATGATGACGTAGCTGTGTTCTTCTAATTGTAATCGGACCATATATATTGATATTAAAATTTCTGGAGTATGACTTCAAAAGGTTCAAATTGGAGATAGTAATACCAGGGTGGTGTAGAGAAAATAAATGTAGTAGTAGTTGCAGTAGTAGTAGTAGTAGTGGTTGGGAGGAATGATTTTAAGGAAATTGATTGATGAAAAAGAAATGAATTGTCAGCGAGAATGAAAATGTATTATGAATGTTGAATTAAAGCTGAAATATACAGATGGAATATATAAATTGAAGAATTGCAATATAGGATTTTATAGAAACTAGGCAAATTTATTTAAGCAAGAAAACAGGGGAACTAGGAAGACGTTAGACACTAGCAGACAGGCAGATACAGGCAAAGATGGTAGAGACAAGCAGACAGGTAGAGACATGAAGGACAGGCACAGAAAGTAGAGAGAAACAGAAGTGAATAAGCAGAGGTGGACAAGCAAAGAAAGAAAACATAGAAATTATCATGTTTTTATTTTTGTAAACAATATTATATCATATTTTAGATCATTGAACCCGCTCCAAAATTGATATTTTTATTTTATTGTTTAGAAATCATAAAGCCAAAGGATGTTTCCATATTAAGAAATTAGTAAAACTTTAAAAATCTCTCAAAATCGTAAAACATTGTTGTTTAACTGGGTAATAAATTTACCTGTACCTGTAATTCACAGAGCATTTGGAAGATTTTTATTTCTAAGGGAAGAAAATGTTTAATATTTCAAACTATTGATATAACCAATAATTGACGATGGAATGCTAGATCAAGAGGCCCTTTTAGTAGCATATCATATAGTTTAATATTATTTTACCAGGGGTTGTTCAGTAAACTCTCAGGATGAGATTATGCGCTGAATTTTGTATAATGCCTAGAGACTTAAACACAGATGTTTTAGTCGAGGTGAATGCAATATAACCGTAGTCAAGCTTGGAACGCATGAGGGTAAAATATGGTGTCAATGTTTGTTAGAAAGACTACATTTAAACTTTTTGACAGGAAAAAGTAATATGTTCTATATATTTCTTCCATGTGAATTATCGGTTGAAGATAAGCCCAAAAAAGTTAATTTAATAAGAAACAGAAAGTGATTGACTATAAAGGGTGTCTGTAAAAGGTCTTTACAAAAACATACCACATATTCCTTAGACCAAAATAAGTCGATTTAAGTAAAATTACCTTAGTACAAAGTTGCTTAGTTTGGGCTCCAGAGGGCCTCGAAGTTACAATTTTTTAATCGTTTTAACCCATATAAATTTAAAACGGCATATGCGATTTTGCTGAAATTTGGTACATTGGTAGAGTTTTATGTGGCAAAAAAAATGGTATTAAAATTTTGTCCGATAATAGTACATAGGCGTAGAACTTGATTTTTTAAATAATTGCACCTTTAAAAATTCTACACCAATGTGTAACGTTTAAATTTGGCCTTATAGCGGTTTTTCATAAAAATAAGAATATACTAGTTTTGTCCGTGTTTCAATAATTATTTGATGGGTCCTTCTATACCCGCATTTTTAACCACTGTGCTTTTGGTTCGGTATTCGGACAGAGCGGTCATTCTGTGACACTCTGGGGAGCATGTGGCTGCCCTGTATTTAAGATGTCGGTCTAGCATTTCCGCTTTGATGTTACGTGCGAGTATATGATCAGTTTGGGGGTAGATAGGACCTCTATTTGAGTTTAGTTAGGCTGTTTATTTCGTTTTAGAGGCTTTGTTTGCTTATTTTAGCCCTATCTGTCAAGAATTTATTTCGTAATAGAGGGCGCTGATGGGAATCTGTCACTGAGGTATGTTGGTATTACTGGTTTTTGGAATTTTAAGTGACAGATTTCTGGATTTTTCTAGACGGTTATTCGACACGAGGTTTTTAATTTGAAAGATTGTTTCGAAATTTATTGGAAGTCGTTTCAATCCATTTGGGATATTGCGAAGCAACCTTTTGTGTTAAGTTACAACAGTGTGGATTTGGTAGTATTTTTGGTTTCCACATGTTGTAGGAGCTCCTAGGAGGATATATTTAAAACACGTGTTGATTAGTAAGTTTTTCTACATAATATTCGAAGTTACGACGTAGTTATTCTTATTGTAAGACCTTCGTTCTCTTCTTTTAGTGTGCACATATATACGTAGTCTCTCTGAATAAGCCGTCCACAAATTTGTCATTCAATTGATCTGGTGGGTGCATCGTGTTCCCCTTTGCGGATTAAAAAAGGGTAATTATGCTTTGATTTTAGTTAGAATGCTTACTTAGACCTAACCCTAGGTTATGTTCTTTTCATTGTACATATTTTCAGTATTTGGGGTTGACTATTAGGGGTAGTATCTTGAAATATAAGGGTGTAATTTACCTATTAAGTGTAATTGTTGGGTAGAACTCGCTTCACGAGCCGTCTATCTTTTTGCTTGGTAAATCTGAATATTAGCTACATAAATTGATAAGCCGAACTTTAATTAACTAGTAAACGTTGAGTAGTTTTATCTATTTCTAGATCTCGCTTCACGAGAAGGCTATGTAGGTACCTGGTTATTTAATTTTAACTTCTTATTAACCAGGGATAAATAATTATTACTGTGTTTTATCTTATACGATTTCTTTAGGGTTCTTGTGGCGGGCACACACACTTCTTGTGACAGGCTGATACTTCTTGTGACGGGCAGTATTCTTGGTACGAGCCAGTATTCTTGTGACAGGCTGATACTTCTTGTGACGGGCACACACTTCTTGTGACGGGCCACACTTCTTGTGACAGCTGATTGATTCGTAGGCTGCTAACGAGGCAGAGATATCAACGTCTACTGGAAGAAGTCACCGTGTACCGCAAGTTTTGCTATTTTTTTTATTTATCATTTATTACTATTTAATCTATTTTATTGGGGGGTGTTATTAGTATATATTTTATCTAAACCTAATGTAAACGAGGCTTAGGGGTTTATGGTTCACAGTACAGTTTATTAAACCCGAAACACTTCACCAAGAGCTCTTCGTGGGTTATATATTATTATATGTAATTAATATTTTAATAAGTAACAGCCTTCTACTTGATTTTACCCCTAGCGTCCGTAATTAGTACACTATCATTTGTTTTCTTGATAAATACAGTACACACTTCATGTTTTACGATTACCCCTAGTCCCATTTAATGATTTTTAAGCTTGATATAGTATAATAGTTGTAATTATTACTCCCAGTGATACTGGATTACTGTTAATAGTAGGGGAATCTGTTATTAAGGTACTAAGTGATTTAATTATTTGTTTATTTGTTAAATTTACATACATACATACATTTCATAGTGGTAACGAAGTTGACCCCCCATGTCAACACAATAATTTATATATTTAGATTATTAAACTTGGGTATATATTATTAGTTAACTTATTATTTAGCCCCACTTGCCAATTGTCTATAAACATCTGGTTGAGCATTTGTTTTTATGGTAAAGTACACTTTTAACATATTTGGAGTTTCTCGATTTGTAGCCGCTTGATGGCCTTGTAAAGGAGAGGCTATAGTTTCCTATTTGGAGTTTGGTAGTGAACTGTCACGTGAATTGTTGGATGTGAGGTTAAGCTCCTGGCGCCCACTGAAGAACATTACTTTTACTACGACTCACCCCCTTCTTCACTGTAGTTAGTCGGCATCCAACTTTGGATTGACATAAATCCACCTCGGTGCTTAGGCACAGAAAGTAGGTAGCATTTATTTTTGGCGCCCAACGTGGGGCTCGTTTTTTCTTGCTTTTCATATTAGAAAAAAATTTGAGGACTTTACCATATTTTGAATTTTCTTGTAGATTGTAGATTATAGTATTTAAGGATGGGATTTGCTATTTAACCTAGTGGGAACTAAAGATTTTTGGGGAAATAACTAAATAATAAAATAATTCCATTATTATTATTATTATTTCAATTAATATTCACTTTCTTTTAGTTCAGATCTGAGACATTTTTTTGTTGTCTGAGAAAAGGAGTTTGAGTATAAAATTTAGATTGCGCAACTCATTTACTTTAAAAAAGGTACTCTTGATAAGACTCGGTTACTCTCATGGTTTTGACGAAATTTGCATTTTAGTAATTTTAGAACATAAACAATAATTATTAAAATACAAACTTTGTCAAAAACATGAGAGTAATTCGAGTGTTATCACGGGTACTTTTTTGTAGTAAATGAGTACCCAATATAAATTTCATACTCAAACCCCATTTTTACCATTGACGTAGAATTTTTAAAGGTGCAATTATTTAAAAAATCAAGTTCTACGCCTATGTATTATTATCGGACAAAATTTTATACGATGAAAAACATAAAAATGTACTTTTTTTATATCTTCTTCAACGCCTCTAATCGAGACTTTTAACAAAAATACTCGATTCTTGCCATGTACGATTTTTTGAGGAATATTATTTATTTGCCTGCAATACGTATACAAAAACATTTATTGTTGGTTTCCATAGTTTCATCTAAATAAAAATATTGTCAAGTTTTATCACCTAATCTCTTGTTAACGATTGAAAGTGTTCTATCTGACTCAATAATTAAAATTACAAATGCGTGGTTTATTAATATGGCTGTACAATATACCAATGCAGAATATACCGATATGTTACTGACATTAGGATTTTGTGAAAGCAATGCTCGAGAGAGTGTCAGGGTATACTCTAAAAGGTTTCCAAATCGTCGTGTACCTAGCCACCCAACTTTTGCTGCTGTTGAGAGACGTCTTCGGGAAATCGGTTCCTTTGCTCCCAACACTGCTGATAATGGAAGAGAACGTTTTGTAAGGATACCTGAAGTTGAAGAAGATATTTTAGAACGTGTTGAAGAAGATCCAGAATTAAGCACCAGACGAATTGGAAGGGAACTAGGAGTAAGTAAAGATGTCGTTCATAAAGTGCTTGGAAAACAATCGCTATATCCATACCATAAGAAGCCAGTACAAGAATTATTAGTCCATGATCCTCAAATTCGTTTGGGTTTTTGTCGATTTGTTAATATGCAAAGAGAAAGAGATCCAAACTTTGTCAAGAAGGTTCTCTGTACCGATGAAGCGGGTTTTATAAGAAGAGATATAACTAATACCCATAATGAACATGTTTATGCCGTTGAAAATCCGCATACAATAAAGGTAAACCATTTTCAGCACGAATTCAAAATTAGTGTGTGGGCTGGAATAATTGGTAATTTCATTGTTGGTCCTGTAATACTTCCACGAAGATTAACTGGAGGAAATTATTTGGATTTTCTACAAAATACGTTGCCAGAATTGTTAGATTTACCTCTCCAACTTCCGAGAGATATGTGGTTTATGCAAGATGGAGATCCACCACATTTTTCTTTAAACGTTAGAAACCACTTGAATGAACAATATCCACACAAATGGATAGGCAGAGGTAATGACGCACCTGTAAACTGGCCACCACGTTCCCCAGACCTAACACCGATGGATTACTTTTTATAAGGACATCTGAAATCCACAGTTTACAGGGAACCTGTAGAAAATGAGGAACAACTCTGGCAACGTATTCAAGATGCAATAAACAATCTTAGAGGTGATGAAGAAGTTATGGAAAGGATACATTTTAATTTTCTTGAACGTATAAATCTTTGTATGCGTGAAAATGGTGAACATTTTGAACAATTTTTGTAAAATCTCTTATTTGATTATGTTGTAAATAAATATTTTTGTGAGACCTATACACTCTAAATTATTAAAACAGAAATTTAGCGAAAACCATGAGAGTAATCGAGTCTTATCAAGAGTACCTTTTTTTAAAGTAAATGAGTTTCACAATCTAAATTTCATACTCAAACTCCTTTTCTTCCATTGGCGTAGAATTTTTAAAGGTGCAATTATTTAAAAAATCAAGTTCCACGACTATGTATTATTATCGGACAAAATTTTAATACCATTTTTTTTGCCACATAAAACTCTACCAATATACCAAATTTCAGCAAAATCGCATATGCATATGTGGTATGTTTTTGTAAAGACCTTTTACAGACACCCATAACTTCAGAGTTGAAAATCTATGATTATTTGATTTTTCTAAAGAAAATTTAAAACCTGGATGTTTCGATACCAGAAAGCTGTTGCTAAAATACTATTTTTTGCTTTTACGTATATTATCAAATCATCCGCGTACAATTTGGCCTGGATTGGATACTTTAGATTGTTGATGACGTAGTTGAGTGCAAAGATTAAAAATAAAGTAGGACTGAGGTGTATTATTTTCTTAATTTTTATATTTGATAATAAATCGTTGGTCCAAACTTGAAAATTGTAGCTTCAATTTTGTAAAGATAACTTTATTCTACTATGCATTTCTGTTTAAGGCAAAGGCAAAGGAGAATATGGGTTTCAAGATCAATTATGCTATTTAAAGTACCTTTGTAAGGTCAAAATTCTGTTTGTTCTGGTATTAATTAATAATGTATTTTGAATAAGTCTTATATTAATAATTTATAAATCTTCTATTAATATTTTTTTGTAATAGATTGCATGTAGAGCATGTAAGAGATCGGTCTATATGAATCTACTTTATATAAGGGTACAAAAATTGCTTCTCTCAATATCTGTTGAAACGTCCACATATTATTTTTATTCAAGATTTAATAAACTTTTTGTTTTCATCTTGAACTTTCCTTAGATTAAAAAATAATCAAAACATTCCTTTCGTGATCAAACCTTGCATGTTTATATCTGACTATTCGTTTTGTATTCATTATTTTAATACCATTCCATCATAACCATTACAAAAATCATTTATTCCCTATCAAATCCATCAAGATTATGTCCTGATAGGTCTATTTGTATCGTGTTTGTGAAATTCCATTTTTCCGATTAACAAGTATTCAAATAAATTGATAAGGTTGTTGCTCTGCCAAGAACACCGAGCTTGCCTGATTCAGCAAATACTTGTGTCAGCAAATAATTTCCCAATATAATGTATTATTCAGGGGTTTGTCGCTCGTCGTTCTCGTCCGAAGTGTAGTTCCGTAACCGACAACTTCCGATTTTTCTCTTCGCTTATTTTCTCCAAATCGTTGGTTGCGGTTTCCCTGATAGAAAAAGGCACACACGTTTTAAAGCCGAATTTATTCCGTAGTTTTCGTAAATAAATTATGAAGTGGCAAACGTGATTGGCGATGGAATCACGCAACTGGATTTTCGGGGCATTAGCAAGCTTCGTTCCCGGGTATCGGGACCGTAACGACCGCGACCGCGTCGAAAAAGGGTAGAAATAGGTGGAGTTGGAACACAGGACAAACTTTTCGGTAATTAGTAAAGATATTAGTGTAACAAGTTTGCTGAGCCTCGGTTTTAGCTTGTTCGATGTGTTTAACTTTAAAATTCTCTTTTTGAGTTTGAAAAAGCATTTAAATTGGGCTTTCGACATAAAATTCTTTTATTTGAATAATAATGTACATAATAGGTATGTGAATAGTTTTAATTTGTTTAGTTTTATGTTTTATTCATGCCTGTATTTTAAAAATTTCTTTTAAAAACATTTACTTTATAAGTACATACTTAATTTGTATTTCTAACTTCATTTTTGGGTTTTAAATTTTAGGCAATTGAAGATGATCTCATTGCTTAGCAAAAGGTGAATTGGCCAAAATAATGATTAAGAATAACTGGTTTTTATTAAATATAAAACTGATACAACGAAATCTAAAAGTGAGATACTTATCACACAACATAGACGTATCACAAATATATTTTGTAAGGCCATCTAACAAAAAAGAAAACTAAACAAGAGGCTAAATAGAAGGAGAGACAGGATAAGGTTAGTATTTGTTTGTCTCGTTCAAAGGGATGCTTTTATTGTATTAATACACAACATTTGCATGTTCAAAATATCTGTTGTGCCCTTTCTTGGTCTTTAAATAATTTTTTATTGTCAAGCATAAAAATAAAAGAAAGAATCTATTTGAAAACAAAGTTAAAATTTATGCAGTAATATGTTTATAGATAATTTTCTACACAAAGTAATTATAATGTGATTTACCACAAATTTTATATTTTAAAAAAATTGATTAGCAGTTGATTTTGTCTGTTCTCAGATGGACCCTCTATGAATCTTTTGGACTATCTAAGTCCAGGAAGTTCCAACCAGATACTATGGTGTTCTTTATTTAATTGTTCCTTTAACCCCTTTAACATGTTGATATGAAATACCACATGTGAGTTCTAATCCAATTAAAGTTTTTTCCGCTCCCTTTCTTGCTGGGAGGTCTGTTTTTCATTTCCAAACACTCCTTCATGTCCCGGCACCCATTTAAGGGTGACCTTGTTATGTTCTGCCAGGGCCTGGAGGGACTGTTGGAAATCAAGTATTTATTTAGAATGTACTTCTACCCTTTTCAGTGCCCACAGTATTCTAACAGCTTTTTCTGTTGTTGCAGAAACTAAGCTTGTCATCAAGAGTGATTCCAAGATATTTAACCTCTTTTGCTATTTTTAGATGTTGTCCTTACATATAAAGCTCCTTTATTCCTTGAAGGTTCCTTTTTCTTGTGAATACAACAACAGAGGTTTTTTTTATCTCTAATTCCCATAAGAGCTCATCAATCACCAAGGTCCACATAAAAGGAGATAAAACTCCTTCCTGCGGGCATCGCTTGTTAACTGAGACCTTCCTTGTTGTGTTAAAGAGATTACTGGTAATGGTTATATGAATAAGCATCAACTCAACCCTCTTCCTAATGGAGTGGGCTACTCCACGCCTGTGCATAGATACCAGTATTGGATTGTATAAAGCCAAATCAAAGGCTTCTTCTATATCTAGAAAGACTCCTAGTGCTATTTCTTTGCTTTCCAGTGGTTGTTCAGCCTGTTGAGCTAGCCTATGTATGGCTGCATCGCAAGACTTTTTAGATTGGTAAGCAAACTGGTATCGATGTATCGATTTATCCAGTAGAACATCATCCCGTATATATCGCACAGCCCGATCCGTCTTTCCTCCAATATCATTTATCAAAATATTGAAGAAATTCAGGAACAGTATTCCTAGCATCTCCTTTATCTTCTCTCAAGAGACGGAATCCATGGTAATGAAAAGTTGCTGTCTCCTAGAGTCCAACTCCGTTCCAGTAACCCTCCAGTTCCCCAATTGGAGTCCCGAATATTGGATTTTTAGTCTTTTCATTATTCTGTCCAATTCCACTGCTGATCCCGGTATCAATGTCATGGTAAACTTAGGTATTATTAGTTCCCCAGAGTCTATGACTTTGAGTTTAGCACCATATCAAGGTACCATGGTTTTGGCGGTTTGCTCAACCCAATCTCTCATTGCTTGATCAACGCAAGAAAGGTTTAAACTCCCGTTTCTTATTCTAGCTTCAGAGAACCTGGGTAAACGTCCTTCTTCGTCTAGTTCTTTCAGTCTGTCTACCAATGCAGTACTTAGTAGGTCTCTCTGCTCCATTGTTAATAAATTATTAAGATAGTCTACTGGTAGCCACTACAATATTGCTTACCTTAGAGGTATATGAACACGATGCTACCGGCTCGGCCCCATCTGGCCCCACATCAGATGTAGTACCAGTTGATCCCGAACCTGCAGCTCTCGCATCCTTACCCCTTTTTGTTTTTTCTTTATCCGGTGTACTGGTATCGGACCAATTTCCTTTTTGACCCCCGGTTCGTCTCTGCTCGCTGGACAAAGCTTTAGCTATGTTTTTTTTGTTTTGCCATCCCAGAGGTATTAGGACTCGCCTTCCGTCCCATCTCCGAAGAGATAGAAGACTAGATGCTTGCCCCCGTTTCCCAGGTCCAACATTCGCTGGCACAGTGTTCCGACCTGTGCCGAAAGAATTGAGTCCTGTCACAATCCCCATATATAATGATGCGGGGATGCGCCGCCCTATCCCTCCCGCTCAGAGGTCCCGCTAGTACCAGCGTTTTGTTGGAGCCTCCTCTGCTTTCGCCTGAAAGCTCCAGATTTTTTTAAATATATTTTTTTTTAATATTGCTGTCCTTATTATCCCACGAGTAGCTAGGGAAAGATTCTTTACTCCTGACAGAGTCCCGCATTATCAGAAGAAGGCTGTTTACTTGGGGGGTGTCGCCTGGTGCCCCCAAGGGAACGTATGATGTCGCATCTACCTCTGCGACAATTCATTCAACCTAGCTTTTAATATATATTTTTTAAAGTCACAAACTTGTGTAATTAATTAATAATATAATAATTTTAAGATACTGGCAAACTTTTTTTTAATTTAAAAAATGAGCAAACTGTTACGAATAGACTTGGATAAAACTATTATTTATGTAATGTAAACTATTATTATTTGTAATCATTCAGTAACTAACGTTTTAAGTTATAGTATAAAAATGTCAATTTACCGCTGGTTTAATTAAAATGTTCTGGTTCTGGTTCTATTTAAATTATTTTTTTAGGTGTTAAAAAACGCATTACAGATTATGCGAGACATCTATTAACCTTTAGTTTTTAATCGTTATACTAAACAACTACAAAATCCCGTCAACAAGGAAGATTTATTAGGTGGAACAGATAGTGGCTAGAATTGATACAACACTTTTGACAGTTGGTCTGGTGTGTACTGAATAACGAATGGATATAAAAATTCAATAGGATTATCACAATTTATGTCCTCTTTGATATACGACTGGTGATTGATGAGTGTAACTACACATTTTTTGTCGGCGCAGACTAGTATGATATTATAAATGATCTAAAGTTAACGTGTAGCTAATAATAAAATAAAATTTCTGCAGAAAAACTACCAGAGTCGTGAATCCGAGTTCATCTAGCATAGCGATTCTTAATCTTGTTTACCAACGTATCCTTTATTATATTTTTTTTGTTGTCGCAGCCCTTCAGGTAGTTTGAATTGGCTTAATAATACTATAACATTCGCACTCATAAAGCATTTTTAATACTTGTAAATTCTATGAGTGAAAATATTGCGTTCCTTGGAAAATAAACATCAAGTAGATAGATAGTCTTAAAGACGTTTGATAGAGTAAAATCAAGATACTTTATTTGTAAACTTGCAAAGATTGGATTTAAAATATGTCTTTTATTATGGATTAAACGTTTTTTTAATGATCTTGAGGATAGTAGAGTGTTAAAATTAGATCAAAGGTCATTAAAGTTCCACGTGGGTCTCATTCTGTAACTCTTTATTAAATCTCTTCATAAAATGATATTCCTTAATTAATTAAACACTGCAATTATCTCATGTTTTCAGATGATCTTAAATTATTTAGATGCATTAATTCGAAATTACTGACTTAAAAACGTTATTATATTTTAATTAATTATTTACCAAAAGGTATATATGTTTTCCTGATTTTCCGCAATTTTAATTAAATAACAATAGAGTTTTCTTTTGCACACCTCACTTCCTGATTTCATAACAATTTAGGAAATTCATTGAGAATACTGTTTTTTTTTTATTCAACACAATACACCATCCTTTGTTGAAGACAGTTTTTCCCTCTAGATTCCAATGGAGCGAGATTATTTATTGAGGAAACGTTCCCTTTCCTGTGGAATCAGTTTGGCACTTTAGGAAATTTTATTTCGGGAACCGTTTCCGGGAATTCAAGTATACTTACTGATGCTGTTATTTTGCAGTCGTCTTTCTATATGTTTCTTTTATTCTTTGAGAATTCGTCCACTCACAAAATGTAGCCAAAAACTCTAATTGATTTTTAACATCAAACAAGATGGTTACAGGGTATACAACTTTCTCATAACCATCGAAAAAGAAAATTCACTCGTATGAAGGAGTATGTGTTGAGAGATAATTTTACCTAAATGATAGCTCATATCAGCTAAGGGTATATTTTTTGTGTAAAATTTTGGTTTATGTTCAAAGGACCTTTTGGGGTAATTACGAATTATTTACCTTTGTTTTTTTGTTGCCGTCTGCTTATTGCTAAAGATCATGTGTTTATGAAATAACAGCAGTTCATTTTATTAATATTATATTGGAAATTCTCGCAGAACACTAATATTCTAATGCTCGATAGTCTCATATTCTTGTTCTCATTCCCTGAAGAGTGCGCATTCTGACAGCCACATGATATGGATATGCTTTTGTACTTGGAAATGACCAATCAAAATGCCTGTGATCAGGCGCAGATTCAATCTAATCATAGCCAAATATTTGTTTGCTGTAGTGTTGTTATATTAACTTAAAAACTTTCTGGCAACCTTAAGCTTCTTGTTCCATTCCATCTTTCCTTGAATTTCACAAAGGAATATTCTTTAATTAGGTTTGTCACTACTGCTGTTGGCACTGCAATAGAAGGACCAGATCCAAAAAGCATTTGTTTGGTTTCCTTCTTGGCGTGACCTTTAATCCATTCTGATTTTAACCCTTAATTAATTTGTGATCATATGATAATTAAAAGAATTATTAAAAACTTTTAGAGTTTTTGGATATTTACAACATTATAAATTATATGTATCTTAGTTCTACAATCAGTGAAATCTACGTTATCTTTATTTAATTATAATGCTTCACGCATTACTAAACTTTAGCTTGCTTGCAGATTGAAGCTAATCCTTGAAGTTTGATGATTGATAAAACTACGCAATATCAAACAAAAGGAGTATAGAGATCCACTCACAGTACATATACCCTATGGCTCATATATTTTTTCCTAACCTGTATACCTGCTAAATAATTTTGAATACCTATCAAATATTTGACATTTTTAGATAAATTTTCTATGTGCCCCAGGGGTGTGCTGCAACTAGATAGTTGAGATTCTGGCACCAATTGAGTGGCCTATAATCGGAGTGGCGCTAGAAAACTATATTGTTAATTAATTAAAATTAATATTTAATTAATAATTTGCTATTTCTGATGCAATTTATTTTTATTTTTAAATTTCATGATATAACCAGCCTTTATTTACAGATGGCGCATTTAAAATATTAAAAAAGTGGCTCAAACTCTCCAAAACACAAATCCGAGTAAAAAAATCAGACGAAATTTCTAAACTGATACCTGCAAACCAAAAATGAACGATTAGAAAAGTGAAAAAGATGAAAATGACTATGAGTGATTCATTTTCAAGAATCAAAAAATGATTAACCGACAAAAACAAAAAGAAGACCAATGGACTAAACACCAAAAGAAGACAAAAACTAAAAGAAAGCCGCTTATCCCTACCATCTTACGTTCCAATACCACAATTCCAAAAGTTTGCCCTAAGCAACATTAAAACTGACAAAGCTACATACAGAAATGGTAAAGTGAAAATATGGGTAAACATCGATGAAGATTACAGCAAAACTACTTCCTACCTTAATGAAGTAGATAGAAAATGTTATTCTAACAAACTAACATAAAACAAACCGTATAATGTGGTTATTCGAGGTTTGTGGTAGCACACGCCGATGAAGAAAAACACGCAAGACCTAATGGCTACTGGACTACATCAATACAAGTGCAAGATAGTTAAGATGAGATTTATAAAGAACCCGCTGCTTCTTGTATGCATTAGTCTTAAGGAAAATTACTTTATACTGAATTTTAACAGATTCCAAGGTCTAGTTATTAGTACTCCTAAGAGCCCTCCTAAAACAAACTCAATGCCCCAGGGACCAAGAATTTTACCACGCCCAGTTTAACTGCAGGATTGCCATCAAGTATGTGATACGCGATAGAAACCATAGTGTCGAGTTTCTCCGTCCAAAAAAGACGAACGCGACATGTGTGAACTGTCAAAAAGAGACCTCGGAAAATGTATAGCGAATGTCCAGAAATGCTGAAATCAATTACCAAGATAGCTCACACTGTCCCTGGTACTCGTTATACGCTATGACAGCGAATCCCAACATCCAATAAACACAATCAAGGAACCAACAGGACACTATCCGTTAAGAGATAAAACTTAATAAAAGAAATGACAAAGTAGCGCGAGTGAGTATGTACTAATCTTCTGCCTTATTTCTAACGACCAATGAACTTAACGAACCAAACACGGACAAACTGATGATCAGCCGTTCTCTGTAGACTCGGCTCGCCATAAATAATGGGAACAAGCCAAACACTGACTAAACAGTAACATAAATAGAATGTACACACAAACGCAAATGCCACAGGTCAAAGGTACATCACATCACGATGCCACATAGGTGACTATTAAAGGGTTATAGAGTTAGAAAGGACTCTGATAAAATGAGTTGGGATCGAATCTAAATACTCTAATTAGCAACTAGGACACCAGATGGTGTTCTGGTTATTAGAAAGATGGAAAAGGGATCTAGAAGGCGCAGACTAAAACCCCGTCTAGGGTAGAATTTTTTTCAATTTTTCAATTTTTTTTTAGTTTGTTAGCGCACTCCAATTTCTCCCAGACTTCTCCATCATTTGTTTTGGCAATTTAAACCAACAAAATTTTTACAATAATCCTTTTGTTTATTCTTAATTTTTAATCACATTACGTTAACGGCGTATCCGTAACTGGTTAATTTAACACTTGGAAGAAACGAGGGTTGAATGTTGAAACATAGGTGACCATTGAAGAGTTGTAGAAATGGAAATGATTTTGATAAACTGAGTTGGAATTGAATCTAAACCTAAACACTCTAATTAGCAGCTAGGACACCAGATACACAAGATCTTGTGGTCTGGTGGTTATAACCGCTCAGAGCAGGGCAAATTTTTAGAATGTCAAACCTTGGATAACATTCTAGTTCAATATAAGCCATTGACTAGAGTAAAAACCTAATTGTTTGTTTTATTGAAATATGTGCGTTTTCTCTTAAATGTTAAGTTAAAACATTAAAAAATACTTTAGAATTTTTGTTAAATTTTTTGTATTTTCAAATAATAATGACAATTATTACAGAGCCTCAAATTGTTACCTAACGTTGAATTTTAAGTATTCTAAACTCTAGTATATTTATAAAAATTGTAATTAGAACTACAATGTAAACTAATAAAAAGTTAATTAGCTATATTATTTTCTAGAGACACTGTAGGTAACCGTATAGCAATTTAATTTATAAAATTTTTGTCTATATCCGCAATGTTCTTTATTGCGTCAAAATAGTTTTCTCTTGAGAAATGTTATACTCGACAACTGCGCTATTAGAGAAAATAGCGAAAATCCTTTGTTAGGTACGAGATTCAGGCAAGTACAATCTTTTACAGTTATTCCATTCTAGTTGCCTCAAAACGGTTTGTATGCACGAATCGTTGTAAGAAAATATAAATCTAGCTCTTTCCTAAACTAAATCTCTAATCTAAAAAAATTCATATTACATAAGTTTACATAAGTTTAGGTATATTACTGCATTGTAACATTTTATTCTAATGGCAAGATAAAACTATAGAAATAAAATAATTTTTCGTAAAAACCAATGTAAATAATGAAAAGGAAATAGATATAGGGTTACCTAATTAAACACTTGTTGATAGTATTGTTTATACAGGGTGTTTCAAAAAGATATGATCTTGGGTCAAAAATAGGTCGATTAAACCGTACTTATCTATATACAAAAGTGCACTTAAAAATAGTTACAGGGTGTATAAGATAAAAATTTAAATGAATTTTTTTAACGTTGCTCTTAAACCGTTTGGCATTTTTTCATGAAATTTTATATGACGTGTTAGAATACCATGACTAATAATACCAAGGCATAGGCAATATTTTTTTCTTGATTTTTATAGGTTTTTGGAGGGGGTAACCGCTCTTTTCTCCACACAACTTTTTCGTAGTATAAAATTTAATTACAAATGAAACGCCACTGGAATTCAACATCCATTTGTAAACTTTTTTGTCTCTTAGTATTTGTTTGTAAAAAGTTTAGTTTAGACGATACAGCCATTTGAAATGACAACTTAAAAATATTCAATGCAAATTCTACGTATGAAAAATATCAAAATCAAGTTTATTTTTAAATTACAAACTAATGTCATCAAAATAAAAAAAAGTTAATTGAACAGTTGTTCAAAATTACATTTTCCTCCTGTATACACTTACTACATAGTTTTAACAATGAAAATCGAATTTTGATATTTTTGCATACGTACAATTTACATTGAATATTTTTAAGATGTCATTTTAAGTGGCTTATCGTCTAAACCGGACATTTTACAAACATATACTAAGAGACAAAAAAGTTTCCAAATTGATGTTGCATTTCAACAGCGTTTGATTTTTAATAAAATTTTATATTACAAAAAAGTTGAGTAGAGAAAGGGGCGGTGACACCCTCCAAAATCCTACAAAAATAAAAAAAAATATATTGCCTCTACCTCGATTTTGTTAGTCATGGTATTCCAACACGTCATATAAAATTTCATGAAAAAATGTCAAACGGTTTAAGAGCAACGTTAAAAAAGTTCATTTAAATTTTTATCTTATACACCCTGTAACTATTTTTGGGTGCGCTTTTGTATATAGGTAAGTATGATTTAATTAACCTATTTTTGACCCAAGAATACGTGGTATACTTTATGACCAATCTTCTTGAAACACCCTGTATAATTATTGTGAGAGAAGTAAGTAAATACAGAAATTTATTTTGTACAGTACAGCTTCACAAAACTCGAATCTTTTTTAAAAATCTTTTTCAAAAACCGTTTTTAAAAATGTTTCAAAAATCTGTTTGAAAAATCTTTTTCAAAAATCTTTTTCAAATTTTTTTCCAAAAACTTTTTCAAAAAACTTTTTAAACATCTTTTTCAAAAATATTTTTCAAATATCTTTCTTCTTTAGAACAAAAAGCATGAGAATTAAGTATAGTGATCTAAGTGGCCACGAACTGGACTATTTCGACCGTTGCATCTATTCGGGAAAGTAATGACTAAAAATAAGGATGATTATTTATTAATTATTAAACATTAGTCTAATAACAATAAATTATGAAAAAGTTATAAATGACAGTCTGGAGGAGACTGGGGTTTTTCCCACAGGGTAGGATTATCTGTGTAGGAGACCCTCCATGTTAACGATTTTCCGAAGCTGCAGAGAATCTGACTGGAAGCTCTACACGATCTTAAAAGCATAATAGTTGAGTTTTGTATTTTAAATCGCGATTTTAACGTTTATTCTCCTAAGATTCCCGACCAGCCCAAATGTGGATATTTTTTTTTTGGGTAATTCCTAAAATTTTCTCTTATTTTTGAATTTTTTTTTAGAGATTATTTTTAACACTTTTATATACTAATAAAAACGATTCCTATTGTCGTGCAATCGCCTAAAACCGACGCTATTCTTTATTTATCTTTACTACACCATAGAGCTAGCGTTGGTCATTGTGACCCGACTTATGATCGAGAAATTTCTGAAATGTTCTCTGTATGCGACGCGTCGAAGATTTAGAGATTTTTCTAGCCAATATTAGTTCTTTCTAGGCCATTACATTTTTATATAAATAGCAATACTTTGTCGATAAAAGTTAAGTTTTAATATAAATGTTGTCAATTAAAGATTAATTGTAAAAATAAATTAGGAGTGCGTAAGTAATAAATAAATTAATTAGAACGTAGTGTAAATAAATTATAAATAAACTGAATTAAATTACAGAATTGTTATACTATTCTTTCCTTACTGGATACAGGAAAATAAAAAGGAAACATCAACTTTTGAATCATTCTACATATTTCGATTACTTTTTATATGCAGACAAAATTTAATTTTCTTAATATTACTTAACTATTTATACTTCAAAATAGATTAGAAAAGCTTCGAACTTTCGTTACCATTGCATTTATGTTTAGGGTTAAAACGAAATATACGTTTTCCTTACAATATTCTAAAAGCCTTTCAGCATATAACCAAGAATTCACTAAAATATAATAAAAAAAAGGGAACAAAACATCAAGAACAGAAATAAAAAAATTGAAAGCCACATCATTCTGATGCGCTACATCAGTGCGATACGGATGCGGATAGACAATTTATAAATTGATATACATTTACCAACTATTTTTCATCTCGCTAGAGGTTCCACTACATTACTTGATATATAAATCCTCGATGTAGATAAAAGTATTGCATTTCAAAACGACATTCGACACAATAGTGAGGTAATTCAACACTATACATGGAATGTATATAGTTACAGGTCGGTTTCTATAGAAATAAATATCAAAAAATATTTACCTTTATTCGTATTTTTATTTTCGGATTTTCAGATATTGGCAATATACTACTCATGGAGAAAATTATCAATAATTTTCTGTTATATTATAACAAACAGGAATTTCAATAAAACCATCAAAAAATATATATATATTTTCACGATATACGTATTCTTTAATAAATGTCAGGATATACGTCATCTCTGAAAATAGGGAGTAACTATGTCAACAGCTACAGGATCGTTACAAATGTATGTGATCTACAATTTTGGTTTATTAACCCAAATTGGACTATAGTAGTATCGCTATCGACACGGAGTGATAAATCTGTCCGATTAGGAAATTTCAGGTGCGGGTGCCTATATTATTATTTACGGGGTACCAAAAATTATCAATTAAAAATACATTTTTTTGAATATGTATTATTGAGTATTATTTCGATATATAGGTACTTTACAAAATGTTTTTTGAGTTATTTGCAATTTATGTGAATGGTAGAGTTATCTGTTTGAGTAAATTAACAACAAAATATATATCGGCAATGAGCGGTCACGTGAAGACGTGTTTAACAGAGCTCCTGAATAATTAGATTAAGTTTGAAGGTTTCTAGTAAAAACTATATTAGGAGAGTGTTTTTCAATGTTAATAACAAGTCAATGTTTATCCAAAAAAGTTTGTTTGTCGTTTGACCAAATATTTGAAGTTTGGTTGCCTCAAGTCGTTTGGAAGATATAGTCCGTAGACCATGAGTCAAATATCAACCAGAGCAACAAACAAACAAAACTTGGACGAAACTGCAATAGAAGGCATTATGAACAAGGTATGTCAGAAATTTATGAACAAAATAGAAGAAAACCTTGATCAAAAAATTGAAAAAATTGAAAACCGATTGATAAAGTTTCAAGAAAATCTTAAAAAAATTGATGATGCCGTTAAAACACATGGAACAGAACAATTGTTAATTATAAATAAAATAGATGAAATAGAACAACATCAAAAAAGAAACTGTTTGAGATTCGATGGCATAAATGAAGTGAATAATTCAAATCTGATGGACGTTATCATGAATTTAATAAACGATACTCTTAAAACTAAGTGCACTCTAGTTGATATAAATAATATGTATAGACTGGAAAAACAAACAACCAATGGAAAACCTAAAACGAACGAAGTATTGAATGCGAGAAAATTACTAAGAGGTTCAAGAATTTTTATTAATGAGGATCTGACTGGAAGGCGATACAAATTATATAAGTTGGCCAGGGATGTGCATGGTTTAAAAAAATGCATGGACATGGGGAGGACGCGTCTATATTAAGAAGGACAATGAAATCAAGATTGTCAAAACTGAGGCCGATTTAAACTAAGTATGGGCAGTAGGCCCACAGACTATTTATTACTTTAAATATTTAAATTCTTTTTATTAGTCCAATTAAATAACGAAAAAAAGCCCCTTCGAGCTTACATTAATTTGTAATTGGATGAAACAAAAAGGACCTTGTGTATTTTGATGTGATCTCTCCGAAAAAAAGGAAAAAAAAAGATTAGCAACTTTTCAATTTTGTTTAAATTAGGAAAAACCGGGTTTTCCAGAATTTTCCATTGTAAAAATGCTAATTATCTGGGCAAGTATCATTCCGATAGTAAAAATAATTGCACCATTCGAAAGAGGAGGCAAAAATAGTTCGGAAATTCATTGCACAGGTAGTTTTAATGGCGAATTTCTCGCCGCCAGAAGTGCTTTTACCAAAAAGTCGTTTTTTCGTTTTTTTTTGTACAGAACCATGGACATGAAATTTGCGATGAATTTGTGGCGAAATTATAAATGTTAGACATATGTGCCCATGAGAGAAGTTGCGTATTTTTTTGTTGGCTCTCAAATAAAATAAGTCCCGCGGCGAAATCTGACATAATTTTTCAAGAATTCGCAGGAAACCAGAGGCGTAATTTTTTTTTAATTTTTTTCCCATATGATTTTTTCCGGGTGTTCCGAAAACATCTAACAAAAAAAATATATTTGAAAAAACTAACTTCGCCATCGAAAAGAGCACAAAAAAATACCCAAATAGGTATACTTTAAAAATGTTAGGAAATTAATCTTAAGCCTGAGTGTAAGTTCCAACTTGGTGATAAGCTTGCTTTTTGTTCGCTAATATCTGGTAATTCTATATTTTTCACAAAACTCAAGAAACGTCTTATAACAAGTCAGTAAAATAATAAATTTTAAGCCTAATAAGTTTAGATATGTAAGAAATTTAAAACTGGAAAACGCAAAAAAATCAAATTACAGTAATGTAGTGTATACACGAGTTTTGGATCCCGCGGAGCGCGTGTAATGGGACTTTTGTCGGGAGAATTCTACAACTTAGAAGAAACATACACACTTTAAACTTTGTATACACATTTAGAAGACATGAAATTTGGGTTTGTTTAATTTTCAGACAAAAAAACTAAAAATTGTCAATTTTAGGCAACTTTTCTCAAAAACCGTGTTTTTTGGTCGTCACTCAATGAACAGTGGTCAAAAAATTAGATAAAATATATTTGCAGAATTTTCCGTAATGTAATCGTATTCTAGACACAATAGAGTACTCAAAAAAAAGTTTTGAGCCATTGGGTGCATTTTTGGCATTTTTGTGCCACATAAAACTTTTTTTAAGGAAAAAAAAATTATTTAATTGTTTGATATCTTAGCCAATTATGGTCCGATGTCGGTGAAATTCACACACACATAAGATTTCATATTTAAGAGTAAGCTTTGTAAGTGGCATTAAAAAAATTCAAATAGTTTGGCCATTATAGGCAAACAATGAAATTAGGACCGCGGTGCATTTTGCCCTTCCGCCATATGCCCAATTTTGGGATTTCTCTTGCGCCCTTCTGGGAATCACTAGTCACATCTCTTAAGTTCAAAACGCATTTTTGTTTTTCAAATATCTTAATTTTTAACAATGTTATAAAGAATTTAGTGTTTGAACATTTAACAAATTCAATTTTTCGACCTTCGTCGCCTCAAAATACTAAACAAATTTCAATCGTCCATACCTCGAGAACGATGCATCGGATCAAAATTTCTCAAGAGACATAAAAATTAGCATTTTTCCTGAGCTTTCAAATGTCGTAAACTGCGTTTTAAAAATATTGATTTATTTTCGAAATGCGCCTGCGCAAAATTGAAAAATTGACAAAATCCAAAATTTCGGAACTATCGAAAAACTGCTACATTTTGTTTTGCCTTTTTTCGAAAAGCTCACCTCAAAATACATAGAATCCATTTTGTTTCATCTAATTACAATTTAATGTAAGCTCAAAACCCGTAATTTAATTCGATTATTATTGTATACTCGATAAATATAAGCCACATTATCTTTCCTTGAAATTAGAAAAATAATATTTGACTTTTTTATATTAGATATAGGCACCGACAATGATTTTGAGTGTTATTTTTAACCTTCAATAAATTTTGTTTTCTGTTAACAATATGTTTATCAGGAGCTCAAATTGTAATAAAAAAATTATACTTATATTATTAGATTTGCAGAGGAATAAAAAGAAAACTAGACGATTCTTTCAGAAATACATGTGTATATGAATATGATGCTATTGCAGTATCTGAGACATGGCTGGGAGAAGGGGTTTTGGATGAAGAAATTGTTGACTTAAATAAATATAGTTTAATAAGAGCAGATAGAAATAACGAGATCAGAAATAAGGTAAAAGGTGGAGGAGTAATGATAGCAATAAATAAGAAATATAAAGTGGTAAGAGTGGTTAAAATTGGGAATTTGTTTGAAGGTTTAATGGTCACGATTATAATTAAAAATAATATTAAATTTGAATTAGCATGTATTTATGTTCCTCCAAAGAGTTCTTCTATGATTTTAAAATCTTGTTTGAATTTTTTGCAAAATAATATGTCGTGTGAAGAAAGAACATATTATATTCTTGAAGATTTTAAGCTACCAGAAAAAAATAAAGATCAACTGTATACTGAGTGCAGTGGAAAAGTTTCAACTTTAAGAGATTTTTTAAATTTTAATTCTATGAAATTGTTTAATAATATAACTAATTTCCGAGGAAATACATTAGATCTAGTTATGTCTTGTGAGAATAATGATTGTAGAGTTATTAAAGATAATGATCCGATAACTAAAGAGGATGTATACCACCCCGGACTGGAAATTATTATAGGAATAATCGATACTTTAAATAATAGTTTTGTTGTAGACGATAATGTAAAAAAGTTTAATTTAAATTTCAAAAAAGCGAATTTTGAAAAACTGACGGAACAAATTAGATATACTAATTTTGATGAGGTGTATTTAAAATTAGATATAGATTCAGCTTTGAAATATTCTTACGAAATCCTAAACAATATTTTCAAAACTTGTGTCCAATTTAGTTATTGAAACCGCTGTTTTTCCAAACATTTGGAAAACTGTAATTTGCACACCAATTTTCAAGTCTAGAATTAAAAGTTACATTCAAAATTAAAGAACAATTTCAGTAATGTGTGCTCCCTCAAAATTATTTGAACAGATAATTTACAATAAACAGTATGCACATGTTGAAAATAGTATTGCTGATCAACAACACTGTTTTGTATTAAAAAAATCAATTAATACAAACTTGCTTTTATATACACACGATATTATTTAAACATTGGACAAAAAGATACAAACTGACACGGTATTCACTGATTTCAGTAAAGCTTTCGACAGGGTGGACCATGATGTGTTACTGGAAAAAATCTATCAGTTTGGACTTATAAATAGAAGTATGTCCTTATTTAAAAGCTATTTACAAGACAGGTGTTTCATAGTAAGGCATGATGGTAATGCATCTTGAAAATTTACAGCTAATTCAGTTGTGCCGCAAGGGTCCAATTTGGGGCCCTTGCTCTTCCTTTTGTTCATAAATGATCTACCACTCGTAGTAAAATACTCAAAATGCCTGATCTTTGTTGATGATTTAAAAGTGTATAAAGAAATTCAAACGAAGTTGTACGTGACAATTATCGCATCCACCGAGATGCATTACCGCGAAACACTCAAGGCCAACCATAGCACGTATGAATATGCATCTATCTTGATGAAAGAGACAGATAGTTGGCTAGCAACTGTTGAACTATTCACATGGCAAAGAACGAATCACCCGGCCTTGGGCCGTAGTGAACAGTTACATAAATTACAGTTATTATCTTAGCAAAGAGGATATTAATCCTACAGCAGTGTTAAGCCTTTAGGTATTTGAATACAAATTTTTAGTGTAAATATGTTCAAATTTTTTGCACAATAAATTGTTTTTACGAGGTATTTGAATTTTATTGTCAGTATGGAAATATTTGCAGCTAGCAACGAAAGAAGACAGTTCACTTGGTAAGCGCGCCTTAGGACCTTATTCATAATTTGTGTAAGTTTTAACTTTTAGTAAACTACAAATACAACAAATGCACTGCGACCTAAAAGATATAATGTTTTCTTTTCTGTGGCAATACATCGAGGAAATAGTGTTGACGTTCATAACGATTCTTTCAATCCCATTTTCTCAGGGAAGTGTAGGATTTGTAGTAGCTTCAAGGTATGTAGATCGACCTCGTCTATTTGGTAAGCTCCTAAGCATAGTGCCATTTGGATTTAGGAGTGCTACGTATTTATTCTGAATATGAATAGAGGTTTTATCCTCCTCCTCACAGAATTTTCACTTACCATCTTCTACTACTCTTAGTTTACTAAACTGTCCTCTGTGTCAGCATTGCTTGGTAAGGATCCCTGCAATGCGTAGCCTGTTCTTGCTTAAGCTCATAAAGATTTTTTATCTTTTCTCATTATATTCATCCAAAAGTATCTTAGCCTTTCTTAGCCCCAAGAGATAGTTCCTTATATTTGTTTACTTCTGATACCGCAGAACGGCTCAGGTCATACAAAGGATGTTATAGACCCAAGTAAGAGTGACTGTAATTTTCTCTCCTAGTTGCTCATTCAGTATTTCTAGGTATCTTTAAACCATTTTTGAGCTGATTGCGTAAGAGCTCAGCACTTTTATGACTACTTGCTCTCGGACATAATGATAATCTCTTGTCTGTGATAGTTTCTTTCGATGTTAAAATGATACACTGCTCAATGGTGTTAATTTTCGCCCGAAAGATGTTTGGGTATTTATTCAAATTTTTAGAGTGCCTGGTTCTAGGTCCATCCACTTCTATTCCAGTTCCGTCTATGGTTTTGGAACCATCCGTATACCAATGAATGGCATATATTTTTGCAACTTTCTGTATTAATAAACGTAGATGGGTAAGGTTTAAAATCACCTCCATTGCAACCGTAGGACAGATTCTCATAGCACCGGTGCAGTGATGCAAACACATGCTAGTCTTAGTACTTTTGAGATAATAACTCACGTAGTAGCTTAACTAGTTCTTTTACTCCATGCTACAGCCCCTTAAGTGATTGGTGATTGGTCTCACATATTGTTGTATACATCCATTACATTATGTTTAGATTACATCTCTATCATTACCAGCAATGTTTCTGTATATTAGTAGGGCTTTTGTGGCCTTATTTACTACTTTCTTTTCAAATATGCTCCAGAGAAGTTTAGTGTCCAGGTTTAGGCCTAAATATTTGACTTCTTCTTTTTATGTTATATCTATTTCATTCAATTTGACTAACCTCCTATTAATAGCAATAAAATTTAATAAATACACATACTACCAAGATTTTATAATGAATAAACAACTGAGATCTATAGTCTTGTTGTAGATTAAAATTGGTAGTAATGCCAGTGATAATTTAGATTAACCAATGTAAACATTAACTCATTGGAAATTTCACAATATATATCTCAAAATTGTCCTTACAAAATAACGATAATTACTTTTAAACCTCAAAGTGAAAACATTTATTTATTATTTAAAAAATTTAATTCTGTACCGGTAAGGATCTAAGGATTCGAACCCTCCACATTGGCATTTTACGTACGCTGCCATATCAACTCGGTCACACTAGATGTATGAAGTCCGAATTTTTAGTTTGAATACTAAACAGAATGATCTTAATAAACAACTAGTCGAGGGCCACAAGGCAGGACCTCGTAAGTCGCAAAATCGACAGTTTTCAAGAAATGAAAAAAATGTTTCACAATTGCATAGAACAATCCATTTTACTCTATTTTTTTCTGTAAGTTAACCCATGTGTTGTTAATAAATTGTAATACAAATTGTATACAATAGATGGAAAGCAATGTTTATTATAAAATATAATTTACACATTAAATGACAGATCGGTTCAATGTTTTTAATTAAAAATCGGTATCAAAGTGCCTATTTTTGCAATAAGTAAAATTTCGGTTAGTTAAAAATGAACTAAATTTTAAATTATTATTAAAATTAATAAGCCTGATAAACTGATGTCATTCAGAAAGATCAAATTTTTAATTTACTAAATATAACTAAGTATCGAAACTAAAGTTCTTGCAAGCAGTAAGCGTTATGAATATTTATATTTTTTAATTTTTTTATATTGAATAAAAATCTTAAACACATTAAATAAACTACATGTTCCTATTTTAATAACTTTGACAATATTCTTATATATGCAATAATACTGCAAATGAATAAATTCAACTAGAGTTATGTAATGAGTTAAAACTACCAAGAACAATTATTCCAAATATACATATTCTTAATATGAATTTATGAAACATGGAATAAACTTACACAACATATTAGTATAATCAACATCGCTGAAATTAAATTGCTCGGGAAAATAAGAGAAATGGCAAAATTTAGCAGTAAAACAAATGAGGCTATTCGAGAAATTCACTGGTGGTTATAAAACACTACACTGAAATCTTCTGAAAATTAGAACAGTCAACCTAAATTGTACCTGGATACAATTGTAGAAACAGATTTTTTGTTTTTGAACATTTTTCATCGCTAATCCTCTTTTTCAGTGTTAGTTCGTCTGAATCACAAGCAGAAGAAGGTCCCCGAAAAATGTTATTGAGTGAAGAAATAGTAGTGTATGGAATATCAATTTAGAAGTATTTATAAGGAATTTAGAAAAATATCAAAAAATTGGTGATTACGAATAGAAAAAGCTAGAGAGATATATTTATAATATTGAATAGAGAGATAGTTTAAAACATTAATAAAAATTATTTGTATGTGAAACACGGCACATATGAAAATAAGTGAATTCCTGAACAGGATTTAAAAAAATCCGTTGAACTGAATTTAGTGTCGATCATTTCACCTCTGAGTAAAGTAACATGTAAGTTCACTTGACAGATTAATAAACGCTGGGAAAATGTACACTAGTACACATTGGATGTGCCTGAAATAGAACAGAAATAGTACACATAATACAATAATAGAGTACACAAATTGTTCCAAAATACCTAGTACACAAACAGAATAATATTAGGTTGATGAGCTAAAAATAAGATGTCAGATAGGTCTTGGATTTTAAAATTAGGTACACGACTTAAAAACAAAAAAAAGGTCATTTGTGTATTCCTCAACAAAATTTTTTTCTCTGGTTCATCTTCGCTGCAATGTTGGCAATCCTATACAATAATTACACATAATTTTACCCCTCGACTAAAAAAACTAATTTCTCATTTTCTTAATTCCTATGTTTTTTTTATTAGAAAACTTATTACACATATAGTACATTATACAGTGCCAAGTAAAAAAATAACAGTTTTGTATCATCTTAGTAAAAAAAAACTATATGTACACAAAATATAACTAGTATAATAAAAATATGTAACAATTTTTTCATTTTTTTTTGCCTTTTTACTACCAGCTTGAATCTTTTTTCTTTTATTTGTTTTTTTTTTTCATTTTTAATGTTTTTATAATTGATTTTAATAATTGTTCGAAGTTTTATGAAATATTGAACTAATTCAAATGGAATGTTTACTTGTGTGTTGATGAAATTAGTGAGTTGTTTAGTAACCACAGTATTTTTTTTTAATCCACTCTCCTGTAGGTTTAATTAAGCCTCCATAGAAAAGATGTTCTACCCAAGAAGGCAAGTTATATTGGTGCTCATGCTCACTTTGAAATTTATAGGTATAATCACCCAGTTCTGGATATTTATCTTTAATTTTTTTTTGCAATATAACCAGCAATATATTGGAGAAAATTATTTGTTGTTTCTGTAGTGCTTACATTGTTGGAAGTCCATTTGGTTTTTGGTAAAAACATTTTTCTAGACCTTTAGTTCTTCTTTGCTTTGTTTCAATAGCTTCTGGTATTTGCTTTTATACAAATTTATTTGCAAATTTAATTGCTTCACTTGTTTAAAAATACTAAGTATAGTAAGTTTTAAACATAGTGGTGCCCAACTTCTTTTTCAAAGTAATTCGAGTTATTTAAAAACCTGTCCCACGCCCAAAATCAATTGAGCTTAAACACACTATAACAAACACATAAAATATCAAGTATCAAGTAACAATATATAAAATAGGTATTTGAGATAAATTACCTACTGTTTAATTGTAAATACATTAGTGGATATAATAATAAATGGTATAATATTTTTAAATAAAATCAGACACAACACTAACCCAATATATTAAACAAAAGTTCATCTGCGATCAAAATAACAACTCATCCATTAAGGCATAAAGAGTCTAGTATGACTATACTCTATTTTTGACAATTTTCACGAACTGGTGCATTAAATGAAAGCAAAAAAATTAAATTGATATTTCAGTTGTATTTCAGATTGCGTGAATTTTTTTAGAACATTTCGACATAGTGACTGATTGACTGGTGTGACTTTTATTGTAGTTTTTATATAGAGTACACTCAAATCTGCTGCACGATATTGCACGGCAGCACGTCATAGTTTTCTGTATTTCATGAATAGCTTTGTGTGTTTCATGAGATCTGTCATTCGATTTGATGGACTCATTTCATTTTTTTTTTGTTTTTTCGTTTCGTACGAAGTAATTGGTTTTTTAATTATAGAATTTCCTTATTCCATTACTCGTTCAGTAGAACTACAAAAATACATGTACAGTGTGATTTAAAAGTAGATACATTTTCAAAAATTGAAAATATTCATTAATTTTGTAGACCGAATATTTGCAATGTGCAATACTTACTCTAAATTGTTATATTATCATTTTTTGTATCAAGCTTCCATGAGCTAACACGATTTCTATAGGAGTAAGAGCTTTCATAAAAAAAACTTTTAAAAATCAATTTCTATACAACTAGAAACCAGTACAAATTAAGAGACCATTAAATACAACATTTTTAATTTTAACGGAGTATTCTAACAACAATACTTTATAAAGTTTTAATGTCTATTGAAACAAACAATAAAATGTCATATAATTAAAAAAATATTCTTTGAGAAGAAATTAAAGTAGTTTTGCTTTAATGAAATTATTTTACTAACCCATATTTTCTTACTTCCATTATCATTAGTAATAAAAGCAAATGACTTTAACCTTTATAAGCTTTACGAATAGTAGGTATGTTACATTATATTAAAAAACAACAAGAAAAAGATTATTCATTTACAGGTCAAATGTGAAAAATATATGTACTATACCAAAAATTAAACTAAAATACATAAAAAATTATACAATGTCATAAAAAGAATTTATGCTACAATATTTAGTAATTTAACTTGTTTTTCTACTCTCGTTTCATAATTTGTCAATTAAAATGTGAGTTTATTAAACAGTAGCGTAAAAAGTAATGAAATTGTTGATGAAGCTGTTAAAAAATTCTAGATTATATTGAGAACAAAAGAAAACGATATAAAAAACATATAAAATAACGTACAGGATTATAGAAACATTTATTTTGGTAGGTAAAGAACATTTTATTCCGTTGAGATTACACCCACCACTTGTACTGCTGTATTTAGTCACTATTGATTTTAATAAAAATAATTTATGCAAATTTAAAACAATTGTATTTAAACAGTTAAGACAAATTAAAATTTTACGTTCAACCGACTGACCCTTAATTTATCATATCTACTCGAGAAATTAAACCTTTTGTAACAATTTATGATATCTCATACTGGCAGCAAATTCAGCAGAGGAATATTATTTGTTGTTGATCGCCAGGGTTAGATTGGGCACAGAAACGGAACAGAAAGTAAATCTTGAATTTGGTTGGAGAAGAGAAAGTTATTCAAGCATACAGCCGCTCGCTCTATCTACCTAACAGATCCCAAATAAGCCATATACCCTTTATGTAAATATTATATTCGGTAAAGCGACGGATTTTATCGAATTTAAAAATATTCATGTTGTCTTTGTAGCATCGATTTTGATGTTTGTAGATAAAAGATGAAAGGAGATTAATTATTATTGCCTTTTCGTAATTTATTGATACATTTGTTTTCGATTAATTAGATCGCAGTAAATATTATATTATGTAAGAGAAATAGATAAGTGATTTAAAAAATTGTACATAATTAAAAAATATCCTTCGCCAAAAATTTAAATAATTAACCACAAAAAATTTGAAACTTAACCACCAAAAATTTATGTCATAACCACCAAAAATTTATGTCATAACCACCAAAAATTTAACTTCCCCACCAAAAATTTTAACTTAAACACCAAAAATTTAATCTTAACCACCAAAAATTTAAATCTTAACCACCAAAAATTTAAACCTGCTACTTCAAAAATTTTAATTGTAACCCAAAATGTAATTTTGGAAGATCGTTAAAACAAGATTGAAAGTATTCTCTTTTCCGACTTTAGAATTTTCGGGCTACTTTGGACGGGATGAAAATATCTTTTTGCCTTAGATTATACAAACCGTAGATAGAACATAAGACAATGCGCATAATTCCACTTCGAAATTATTCACACCGACCAATCACAGTTGAGGACGTCACATCTCAAGTGTCTTTCATCCAAATTTAATTCAATTATTTGTATCATCGAAAATTAATTTGGTATTTAAGTCACTTAAATTTTAAAAATTAACGTTTAAAATGCCAAGATGTATTGTAAAAAGCTGTATTTTTAATAGAAGTTCGAAGTGTGACGCCGATAAAGGAAACTTACATTTATTTAATTTTTAAGCAGTCATGTTTGTTTATTTGAAAATAAACAGAATCAGACTTGGTCATATACATATAACAAGTAGCAAATTGGATAAAGGTTTTTATTGTAAACTGTTTACTATTTTTTGTTTTATGGGGAATATTTTATCAAGAAGTGGAAAGACTGACACAATAAAATACAAAAATATCAAATTAATTACCAATTTATTCAAAGTTTAAAGTCCACTACTGGTTTTAATAATTTTCAAAACTATTTATCAGTATTTCTTTTAATTTATATTTTGTTCAAAGGTTATTATTTATGAGTTAATTTTCTTTAATATACTCTCTTTATACAAGGTGACCCAACGAAAACTTGACATGATTGTTTGGGTAATAATATCGTGAATGTTAATAAACGCTCAGACAGATCGATTTTAGTTCAAAGAAGGACATATTTTGATCATATTAACTGTCATACATCATTCCCTTTTACTCTGTTACTCTAACCATTGCATTTTAAACAGGAAAAGTGGCAAGTATGACAAATCATTGAAAAGAAAATTTTAGAAAGAATTCGGCAATACATTACTTTTGATTTTAACGCACGCTAGCGGGATACAAAACTATTGTAAAGTATGTCACTTTTATTTGAAATTTAATGCGTAACATATTTTTTTTATTTTGGTTGATTACGATAAAGTTTGTATTTCTTAACGTTTGAACTATGCTAATATTATTCGTTTCCTGCTTGTCCTAATGCTAATTATCTGTAGTTTTTACATGAACCTGTGCAAAGCGAAAAATGTTCTATAGTCGATACTGTGTATGTTAGTGAATAGAAATCTATTCTGTAATCTGGATAATCACGTTAAAGATCATTACGCTTTAAGCTGTTACTATGGTAAATGAATAAAGTTAGTAGCATCCATCTGTACAACAGTTTATGATTTATGATTCAGTACACAAAAAAAAATGTTTGTCAAAAGCAAGAGCATAATATCAATGTATACTAAATTAATATTATATAGAGGCCAATAAAGTAAATTGTCTTTTTACTGTTATTTTTATTTGAATTAGTTTTTTTAGTGGTAGCAGATGTTATCTCCGTCATTTACCACATACCTATAAGCAGTCGGCTGGCTACGTTGATATCATTAGTTTTCTGCTCACGATCATGGCTAAAACACTGTTTTTTTTACTTTGTCATTAGCAAAGTCTATTGGAATGCGTTATATAACCAATACTTCACAATGAGTACCTACAGAAAGTACTCATATGAATATAAGTATGAGTACTTATATAAATAATACTCGAAGCTTTTGCAAATTTTAGAGAGTAGTCTTAAAAAAATTGAGAAGCAAGTATATTTTAAATAATTGTAATTAGTGAATATAACTTACTTTCTATCACTTTTGCATTTTAGTGATAAAGTAAAGTAATAAAAATATTAGGTAGAGGTATAGGTAGAGAAAACTCAAAAGAAGAGTTATATATTTTAAAACATAGATATTCGCGAGCATACAGAGTGGACTAAAATGGACATACAAGGACTGAAAAGAGCAGAAAAAACTTTTTTATTTTCACCTATTCTTCATAAAAGTATTTTACTGTTCTAAAATTTATAATATTCCAAACAGAAACTTTGACTTAGTAAAATAATAGAAAAAATGTAAAACAAAATGTATTTTAAAAACGGTGAATTTTAAAGTACCTAGTTTAAACCAAAAATTCTGAAAATCTACAGATATCTAATTTAGGAAACATTATTTCAAGAAAACAAAAATATTTACCTTCTATTTGAAATAAAAACTTTTGAAGAATAACATTTTTTCTAACACGTGTGCATTATTAACGGTGGATGTCCAGAATGCATTTAATTCTGCTCCTTGGGAAGGAATACTGGAATACCAGCGGAGCTAAAATGAAAAGGGGTTGCTAGCCAAACTTACAATATGATAGCAAGTTACCTAGAAGATAGGACGTTAGTAGTAGAAACCAAGGAAATGAAAGTAACATGTGAGGTACCACAGGGATCAGTGATAGGGCTTACTCTATGGAATATATACTACGACGGAGTGCTTAGGATTCCAATGTCTAGCGAGGTAAAGTTAGTGGGATATGCCGATGATCTGGCAATTCTGGTTACAGCGAAAAATGTCATAGACATCGAATGAAAAGCTAACAGAGCTATCAATATCATAACCACCTGGATGAAAAATAAAAGCCTTAAACTCGCACTACACAAAACAGAAATTGTGATGTTGGTAAGTGGTAAAAAAGAGAAATCCATCTCAATAAAAGTTGAAGATGTTTAATTACAAAGCCAGGAAATGTGCAAATACCTTGGCGTGTATTTTGATAGAAATATTAGAATGGGAAAACATATCCGTATGATTGCTAAAAAGGCCACGAAAGCTTTAGCAAATATTAGTCGCATAATGCCAAATCTGGGAGGACCAAGGGAAAATAACAGAAGAATATTATGTTCGGTGAGATAATCAATAATTCTATACGCTGCAAGCATATGGAAAAGAGCAATTGAGAAGAAAATTTACAGAGACATTCTACTGAGAGTACAAGGAAAAACGGCTATAAAAATAACTAATGCGTACCGGACAACATAGACAAGTGCGCTACTTCTAATTGCAAGGATGTCGCCGATAAACCTACTTGTGGAAGAACGAATTATGATTGAAGAAGGTAATAAACCCAAGACCAGCGCTCAAAATAAAATCATACACAAATGGCAAGCGACGTGGGCAATAGACGACGGAAAAGCAAACTGGACTAAGAGATTGGTGCCACATATAAGACCATGGATGACTAGGAAACAGGGAGAAGTAAACTAACTTTTTACTCAAATACTGACAGGACACGGCGCCTTTCAGGCCTATTTACATAGATTCGGACTAAATGATACAGCTGACTGTATTTACTGTGGTATGCAGGATACAGCCGAACATACTTTCTTCAAATGCCAAAGATGGCAAGACGAAAGAAGGCAGCTAGAAATATTTCCAGGGAGGATAAGACCAGAAACCCTCGTAAATAGAATGATGGAATCGAAGGAAACATGGGAACTTGTAAATAACACAGCCATTATTATTGTGTCCACTAAAAGAAAAGACATGAACGACATTATGAGATGAGCCGAATACATCAAATAACAAAGCGTCTTCTCGAAGTAATGCCTGCAGGTAGTTTCAAAAAGACCCACAATGCTTTAAGGGTGGTTTTAGTGGGTATTTCGGCCTTGCACCCTCCAGTTAGGAGTCCCACACTACCAGGTATGGGCAGAATCATATGCTTGGTGCCTGTAATGGATTCCCACCCAACCAGAAAAAAAACACGTGAAAATAAAAAGGTTTTTGCTCATCTCTTTAAGTCCATCCGGGGACATCCTGTATAAGCGCCTCGGTATTCGTTACTCGTTAGATGTAGGACTCAGAAGTACTAAGTACTCTAAAAGGTGAAGAACTGGAAAAATGTTGAGTAGTGAGTCTCATCTATATGAAAGTACTTTTAATACTAAAATCCAATTTTGAGGTACTGCTTAGTTATGCCTGAACTGTATGTTGCTTACTTTAAAAATATGTTGATCTGGACCAGGCCTGCACAAGATATTGCTCGCGAGCCGCAATTGTCGTTTTCGTGGCCCGTTGGCCATTGACCAGTTTAGCCCGCCTACGTCAAAGTATTTTTTAGAAGCTTTACCAGCAGGGAGTTGGTTTATAAATTATCAGTGCTGACGACCATTTTTTTGTTTTTATTTTTAGGAAAGCTCGGTAAAAAGGACTTGGTTTATAGAAATTATAAGGTGAGGACCGTTTTTTTAGAATCTGCACAGACCACTATAGCCTCAGGCCTCTCTTGGCCTTCGTACACTTACGGTTTTTAAACTGGCTCTTTGAAAATCTGAGTTGTGCAGGCCTGATCAAAATAGTGATTCGTACCTCCGTATGGTGAAGAAAAATCCATTTGATCTCTCCGATTAACATTAAATGTCACTTTTTGTGACATTTTCCATAGAAGTAGAACTTTTATTACCTAGGAATAAAATATAACTTGCTTAAGCAATAAAAATTTAATTTTCTCTTTTGAAGTCTTGCTCTGCATAATAATCCGTCCAAAAAAACTTACTCTAATAAATTAACAACAAAGTCACTATAAGTATATCTATCCATATAAGAATTGATGATATATATTTATAGAAACAACGATTAGAATAAATAATAAAAATGTGTGAATTGTATCTGTATTAATTAAAAGAGGTTTTCATTTGCTTTGTTTGAAACATACTATATAAACAGTATAAGAAAACAAGTATGTTTTTACATAGCAGAGAAACAAATTTACTGGCTTTGCCAGTTAAAAGGTATTACAAAATTTATTTAAAATATGTGTGCATTTGCTTCAATTTTCACTTAGGTATGAATCACTTTGTATATAAACATATTTTCAAAATAAGGAACATAATGTTAGTTACGTGCTGGTCATAAATATTGCCAATAATATTTGTCACCGCATTGGCCAACGCAAAGAGTACCTTAATATTAATCAGTCTTAAACTGTATTATAAATTTTAATTTTATTTTAACGTAATTATTAACATGTTGCTTAATAATTTGTAATGTGTATTAATAACAATAATGTCAATGTTAATATAGTGCAACATTTTATGAGGTAAGATAAATAAATTTATTTTTGTTACAATAATTATAATAATATCATAAACGAATCGTGCTAAAAAATAAGGTCAAAAAATTTCTCATAATTTTTCATTTTTTGACAGTTACCAAAATTAGGTTTTACGATACAAATATTTAAGCCTGGCCCAGAACATCTACCTCCTCCTTTTACCGAGTTTTTCGATTTGGACAAAATTCACGCAGCGGTAAACGCTTTCTATGTTATCTCCTACCCTTTCTAACAGCTTTGCTTTTTGCGTACTTCATTGGTCAATGTAAATAATAATAAAGCAATATTTAATAAAGATAGTTTATAAATAGCTGAGATAAAAGAAAGGGTGTTCTGGTTCTATGTCGTTTCATTTTTAAAACTAAAAAAAATTGGTGGTCTAAAACAGAACACTGTCTTTTTAGTAATGAGTCAATACTATTTTTCATGATATTCTGTCGGTTTTGTATTTAAAATATTTAAGAAAATGTTGCCTCAAAAAGCGGTAATAAATGTCATCTGTATTTCTAACTGTTGTTTGTTTCAGAAAAACATTGAACTCAATTTAATTTAAAAACGTTTTATCAACTATTAACAAGAAAGAATTATTACACAAATAACATACATTACTTTATTCAAGTAACTTACTGAATAATACTAAATCATAAAATAGTACTGTAAAGTTTGTATAAAAACCAGGAATAAGTTGTATTGAAACTTCTCAAAAGTTCTCAAATATATTTCCTATTTTCGCTATTCCCTTATTTACCAGTATAGGCTTTACTTAACAAAATTTATTATATAGGCGTATTTATTTTATTTCTTGTAACAGCCTCACGTAATTGCTTTTGTGTGTGAGACGTTTTAAATTAAAACAATAAAGAATTATCATTTTTAAATTGCACAATTTAAATGTCATTCCAATTGATTCGTTTCTAGCGGATTTTTTCGGCTCTAATATCCTACGTAGAATTCGTATCACGAATATCTAAATCAATTTCGTTGGAATAAACTGGTGATATCCAATGTTTTATTGAGAAAAAATCGGAATTTAGTAGGCATGACATTGCCCAGATAAATCTTACTTGATTGGCCTCAAAAAACTTATTTGTTACGTTAAAACCGATTGAAACCTGCTTAAATTTTGTAACACACATTTTTATGTATTAGAGCACCTTGCTCAATCCGTATTGATTTTCCAAAGGTTCAGCGTCCACTCTTAGAGTTTCAGCATTCTAAAAATTTAGGCAAACTTCCTGATGTGGTATCTAATGTTTTAAAAGTTATTGAGTATTGCGTATCCAACTTTTTAAAACTGAATACCAGTAGAACAAAACTGTTAATTTTAAAATAAATAAGGTTCGTTTGTAAGGGCAATTAATCTTAAATGTTTGTATCTTGTTGCAGTTTTAAAATGGTATAGTTTCAATTTACTTTAAAACTACTTAGTTTTATGAAGGACTTGTAGATTGTTTGGTTCTAATATGTTTTAGATTGTGACGTTTTAGTTTTTAAGTAGTTTTAAAGAGATTCTTAATGTAACTAATCAAACCAATTATTAAATCTGCTTGATCTTAGGACAATTTGGTCAGTAAATATTGCGTTTTAAAACTATTTCATTACTTTTCCTTATAACGGCTTTCTTAAATACAATTAGATAGCTATATTAAAACGAAACGCTCTTAACTAAATTAATTTGGTTATCGTAAAGACTAACTATACTTCTTGTTAGAAACAATAAAATTAAACTCATCCCCTATTTTAACGTGACCTAAATGAACCCCGCATTTTGTATCATGTCAAACAGGGGTAAACTTAAAATAATTAGAAAAACTGAAAACAATATATTATTATTATTATTGATCTAAAAATACACAAAACACAAACGACTGATATGACACGGGGATTTTAAAGTTAGGTTTACAATAAAACCGAGCGGCATTTATCACAGCCGCATTAAAACTAAACCGTTTTGTCTAGGGTATATGCTCTTGGAACAGTATAAAACTCTATTAAATAAAACCCTTTGATTTTAACGTTTCCTTGTTTATTAAATAAACGGTTTTATTTAATTTCCGGCCATTTTACTTTCTCGAGATGATGGAAGCCATGATAGATAAAAATATTTAGGCTTACTGAAAAATCTAAAATAATAGATAAAATTATTTTTCTTTCTAATTTATGTTTTTCAATTTTGTTTTTTAGGATTATAAAACTTCAGGAAATTTATGGCCCCTAAGTTTTTTAAGACTTATCGTTAACATTTATTGATAAAGTCGAGTGCGCAGTATATATTTCTACCCTGACATTCCGAAATCACTACCTTACTTTTTATTATTTTATAGTTCATGGTTAGAGCGTCATCATATTATCATCTTCAAATATAAATTGCTTTTATTTGCTAAAAGAATTATGTATATAGTTTTAAAAAACTATTTTCATATGTTAACAACAAGATAAATTATCTTTAAAAGTGTACATGTAACTAACATTATTAAGGTTCATTTGCATCACTAGTCGTTAAGAAATAAGCCAAGCTTGAAATGACATTTCTCCATTGACAATGTTATTTTAAGCTTCGTTTATTTCTTAACTACTAGGGGTGCGAATGGCCCTATGTCCACTTTAAAACCGCGTGTTTTAAAATGTATTTAAAGTGGTTTTAAAAGTGTTTTCACAGCAGCTTTAAAATTACTTGTTCAAGGTAATATAGTTTTATGGTGGTTTTATTGGCCTCTTTCAGAATGGGCCCTTTTATGCTGAAGGCGTATTTATTACAACCTTAAGGCCTCTTTTAAAACTAATTGGTTTTAATTGCAGTTTCATTTTACATTTTTAAAGCGTCCTTGAAATACTGTATAAAACTTGGGTATGTCTAGCAAATTATGCTGCCTTTTGCAGGCCACTCTTAAACGCATACAATTTTATTGAAAATGTAATAATTTGGTTACTATTTTAATTATTAATCTATAGAGTTTACATAAAAATTTTATATAAATTTTCAAGTACCATCCCATCATCTGGGAACATTAATAACAATTATTATAATAAACGTCAAGCTAAATTAAATGCATTAAGTGATTAAAACTTTAAAGAAAGCACGTCTTAACTAATGTAAACCCTAGCTTTATAGACGTATACCGCCTTCGATCATCGTGGACTGTATTCAAATTAGATTACCTGGGGTGGAGGCCTTATGCTCCACCCTGTAGCCTCTAGAAAATATTCTTGAAGTACTAGGTGTATTAAAATAAAACCATCACCCTACATTTGAATTTGATATATTCACTGCTTGATACGTTCACGTTTAACACATTTGCAACTTGGTTACATAAAATTATTGATAAGTTACATATTAACTTTTATAAATCAAATCGCACTTTGCTTGGAATTAATTACCGCGAATGCCGGCTTTTAAGGTTATAGTTTTTGCGACTTGTTGCTTGTTTGACTGACAAAGCAAAAGTGATTTTAGTTTTTGTGCTGCCGTTGTTCGTCAACCCGCATCGGCCTTTTTGCTTTCTTCTAATTGGCTCCCTTTAATCGTATGTTTTGCAAATGAGACCATTGCTTTTAGGATCTGACTTATGATTAGGTGAAAAATCTCGCGTGACTAGCTTTAACTTTTCGCAAAGCAGCAGGTGTCTTTGAAGGTTACTTGAAAGTTAAAAGGGTGGTTAATTGGTTTATACAGGGAATGTCTATTTAGTATTTTATTCTTTTTAATTTGTTAAGTGCGGAGGTTTATACAGGAAGTGTCTATTTAGTATTTTATTCCTGCAGATAGAACATGTTGAATGTAATTTCAACAACTAATATTTAAACAATTTGGGAACAATGGTAAGAAACAGTGACTGACTGGACAGAACGTTACGCTGTCCGACTACTCAACGGCGCTACCATAAAGCGAATTTTAAAATCATTTCTGAAAGTAGTGATCAAATATTAAATATAAGCCAACCGATTTTAAAGTTAGTGAAATCGAAACTACGTTCCGATCAAGGCAAGCTTTCCTCTTTCACTTTATTAAAATTGTGACAGTTTTCTTTTTATTTGCCAAATTATTTCATAGAAAATATTATAGGATTTTATTTTATTGACTTTGATGGCTACTAGATTCAACGATATTTCTGACACTTGTCATTTATTAAAGTTATCGGTATTTTACTATCGCCGGCTGATTTACCGGATCAGACAAGAACTTCAGGAGGGATGTTGTACCTCTAAAATAGGGTAATATTTGATAGTTTTGATTATTTAAATTGTAACATGTTACATATTGAGTTGTTGAACATTCACCTCTGATATATATGGGGACGAGATGGATGAAGAAAAATAAAATATGTAGTAATGTTAAAGAATAATTTTTGTTATTGAAATCCAATTTTGAATATATTAATCTTTGACTTCCCCTTGTAATTGAGATTATTTTTACGTACCTATCCTTCCGCGTTTATAATGAGATTCTCAGGGTCAAAGTTAGGTTCCTTAATCTGAGTTGATAGGGGTCACTTACTGTATGGTGCGCCTTATCGAGGATATTTGTATTGAGTGTTTTCGATTTCTAGTGATTAAGTAAAACACAGATTTATAGAAATAACAAGGTAAATTAAATTTGTATTTAATTAATTATGATTCTGATGTTTTCTAATGAATACCTAAGGATATAAATTAATTTTTTTAAGATTTTTCAATAAAAACACAGATTCTTATTGTGTGTAAAAATACGAAGAAGCTTCAGAGTGGAATCATCGTTATGTTGGTTTTAAAAATAATAAAATGTACCTAGATACAAAAAATATAGAGACTTCTTTTCGGCTCTGCACTGTTTTGTAATTTTCGAACGTGGCCAAATTCGTTGTCAGCTGACGTAACTATCTAACCTATACTAAATATGACAATTTACATCGAAAGTATAGTATATTACATTACGAGTGTGCAAAGTGATATTTTTTACACTAGTGGGAAATATTGTCGAACGAGGCACAAGCCGAGTGCGACTATCACACGAGTGTGGAAAATCACTTTTCTCACAAATAATGTACAATATTTTTCCAACGACCACAAAATAATTTCATCAAAAAATGTAAAACCAGGTTATTATAATAATTAATATGTATTTAAAAAATCATCAACAATTTATACAATTTTAATATTATCTAAACAATTAAAAAAAAAAATAAAAAATAAAAAAAAATAAAAAAAACAAAAAAAAATTCCGGCCCCGCCAGGATTTGAACGCGGTCGCTCTCCAGGTCTCAAATGGCAAAGTTGATAAGTTTGACGCTCTAACCATCTAAGCTTAGAGGCCTTACGTCAATTAAATGATCTAATCGGTTATGTGTTTAAACAGAATAAAAAGAAAACACATATCTTAGTTATTTTAAAATTATTTTGATAATAATTGTTAAAGATGAATATCTAGGATCTAATTTAAAACAGTTTCAATAATTCAACAATCATATCGATTTTAGTATTAATATGGACCTTACATATATCAAAATAGAAATGATGTTTGACATTTTGTGACAGCTGCTGCGGACAGTAGCATATTCGTACACGGGTGGAAAGTAAATTCTTATTCATACGCGTGTGATATAGGGCACTTTCTATAGGACTATATAGTGTGATATGTGTCACTTTCCTAAGTGGTCGTGGAAAAAAGAAATTAATTGCTTTACCATGTTATCAGAGAAAAATATGCAATTAAATATAGAACAAAGTTATAAAATAGTAATAATAATAATAATAATTAAAAATAAAAGTTTTTATTTACGCTATGCTAAGTTTTAGCCTTTGGTGGGGACAAAAATGGTGTTTATCAGAAGAATTTTTGTGTTTAATTAAAACATTTTACGATAATAAATAGAAGATACTATATGGACATAGAATTTCTAAAAGTAATGTTTTTGAGTAATACCTGTTTTCACAGTGCGGCTCAGTGTGTGAATTTTATCTCATAGTTGTAACCAATGAGTTCTGGGAATCTTGTGTTGTGATAAAATCAACAGGTTGACCTTTATGAAATTCCAGAAAGCCTTTCTGGAGATAGAAATTCGTATCAAATTTCATGGAAGCCTTTTCAAAACTTTTCTTCCACCAAAATGGAGACCCTTTTTCTTCTCAATTGATGATGAATTTTTGTCACTATGGTAACGAAGAATAATTTTTTAAAAGATCTTTGTATAGCAAGAGCCAGATAATAACTGTCGATCAACTTTAATGACTTTCCATTTATACTCAGGAGAAATCATGGTAAATTGATCATATTTTTAATTAGGAAAATGTAAAAAAAAACCATATGTATGTTGGAATTTTCACTTTCATAAAATTTTTATCATTAATTAATGTTCCAAATATATCCTAACTCCCTTCTTGATTTTAAAATAAACGTCCCTGTATCACTAACACTTCTGAAAACTAATTATTCACAAAAATAGTTTACAAAAATACCTAAAATTAAATTGATCAGAAATTCTGTTTTTATTAAAACATAACAGCTGTTATAGTATTTCATAGTCTAATAACTATTATTTGTCTCTTGTTGTACTGTTTGCATGTTTTTAAACATATATAGAGTGCTTATAATGTTGTTGATGTTTTAAATTGCTTTTAGGTGTCAAATCTGCACACCACCCCATATTATTTGATGTTGATTGGAATTTTGTGTTTGGGGGCTCGCATGGTGTCTGTACCTGATGTCAGATGTTCCCTTTATGTTTTACTAAAGAAATCAGTTGAATTTAAAGTACGCGTCAGGAGATATCAGGACATGAAGTCAAATAAGGTATGTAGGTTTTTAAATTTAAAAATAGTTTTGTTCGGATTGAGAAAAATTTTATAAGATTCATAGAAATACCTTGTCCTATTATTTCTTAATATTTTGAACATTGTTAAAAGCATTCTTTATTTCTTGTTAATTTTATTAATAATTAATTTTGATGCAATCGTTTAAATAAATATTTAGCTTATTTTCAAATTCTATCTTGTTAAATGACTGTTCATCAGAAAGACATTTCGGGCACTTTTGTGAAGCCCCGGCGAACCTACCCCCAAGTACCACCTATGGAGGTGCCTTATATGAGTTTGTCAAACCCTCTTTTTAACTGCTTGCGCTATTCATCACCTGGGAAATTCTTTAATTTTAAAACATTTTATCTTATTATTTCTTTATCCTTTTTTTTTTGCACGGTGCGAGTGGATAAGCTCCAAGGACCTTTTCCCAGACTGTGACTGGTAACAGTCGCTGCTTTTATACTTAAAAGTGTTGATGACTAGAATCAAATTGGCTACTATATTGTTATTTAGTGACAGTAGTTACTTTCTACGTGACGGTGGTTGTTACACAAACTTCATTTTTTTATTTTAGAAACCTTAAATTAAATTTTAAATCACTCACTTTAGAGTCTTCATCGTTGACAAATTTTCTATAAAACCGTATTTATCGCCTCGAGCCCAAACCACCCGAACTTAATAATTCACCAGGAAATTTTCTCCTAATTTTCAAGTTAAAAAAAGTTTAGGCGGTTGTACCCTTAATGTAATCTAACAGATCCCTTACAACTTTTTGATACTGCTTCAAAAAAAAAAATGTTAATTCTCACAGCAATAAGCACTTTATTCAGCGCAAAAATGGGATGTCTCCGCACGCTAACGTTTCTTATGAATTATTAAAGAGGGACCAACAGAATTCAAAACTTTTTCTGGAAATATAAAGTTCGCATTTTTGTACTTCAAATATTATAATGATACTCTCCAGTGATCGATGACAATAAAAAAGTAAAATTTGTTGTGGATATATAGTACAAATATATATATGAAAGATTTCAATGATAAAAAAGCGTGTAAGGATTTGATTAAAATTACTATTAAACCTTTCCTACCATTACGAATATTATAAATATGGAGGACATGATAATGTTTCTTAAATATGTTAGTAATAATACCTAAGTTATTCTATCGTTGGTGGGATTATCGTATTGTTAATACACGTATGTTAAGAGTCTGATAATATAGTTCCGTTTCAGTTAGTATTCGAGAGGTTAATTTAGTTAAAAGCGCAGTAATGCCTTTTAAAACAGTCAAACTCGAAATGGTAGTGTAGTGAACGAAATTCCTGCATTTTTCGGCTAGTTTTCATGAAAATTCCTTCTCAACCACACCTTAATGACAATTTATTTACCGACTTTTTGCAGTTCTTGTCCTATTCATTCACCAAGTTTTCATTTTTAACTAACTAATAATTAAATATGAATTCCTCAGTAAACAAATAAAATAGTATAATGGTTATTCGTCTTTGATGTCCGAACATCATGTCTTCCGCAACTTTTGGTTGTTGTAAAAAAGACAAACTAACAAGTTTTTATTGTGGCATAGAGGATGTGTTGAGAGAGGATCTTTTACAATTCTAAAAGAACCTAAAATCTATTGCAGTAAAAAATGTGAACGAAGTATTGGTTACAACCTAAAAGACGCTAACGGAATTGAAGAACTTAAATCAATCATCACAGAACTTAACCTCGAGTTGAAAGACAAATCTGATTTTATTTTACGTCAAACAAGATGTTCATTTAATTATGAAAAAACAGTAGTGGAAGTCAAGGAACAATTCAAATCTTAGATCTCAAAACTAAACGACAAGCTATTAGACGTAGAGAAAAAGCTCTCGGACGAATTTAATATTAGAAAAATCAAAGAGTTATATTATAATACTGCACACTGAACTTAAATTGCTTATTAACTAGGATAAAAATATTGATCTTGCTACTAAGGTAAAAATTTTAAAAATGCAATGAATAAAAATGAGAGACAAGTATTAAATTTTAATGACGAGAATAAAAATTGAGAAAATTCAACAATAAACTAGACATGGAAATCACAAAAATGTCATGTAAATTAAAATTACTGGAAAGTGAACTAGAAGGTTTAAAAACAATGATATCAAATGAAAACTTCAATTAAAACTTTAGAAGATGAAAACTGTAATCTCTTTAGTGAACTTAACCAAAATCGTAGTTCGCTAACAACAGCCCGCACTATCGCCAGTGAATCTAATACTTTACTTAGTGATAACACTGATTCACTTTCTTTTCCACCAGATACCCTGATAACATACAAAAGACAACCTCAGCTTCGAGTAGTAGGCGATCAAGTCTGCGCTAAGGGCTCTGGGTTACTTTTCAAATCTTTTTCTATACAATTACGATATTAACTTTTAGTACAAAAGAAATATGTTTAATTGATTTAATAACAACCGTTAAATTGCTAAGCAATAACTTTACAACATCAGACCATATAATCACCTTCATTGCAAATTCACATTTAGTGGCTATCAACCAATTATTGATGAACTGTTACGCTTGTCCGATTATCATACATAAACCCCTTACATACATAAACCCCTTAAGACCAAACATATGTGACAACTATGGCGAAGGCGCTTTCGAGAACTGGAATCTCTTTAACAGTCATGACCAACCTCTTCATCGTGTTTCCAAGGTTCTATCATGACAGGTGTTCCTTCTTCCATAGTTTCTTGTTGCCGTGCTACTATAACGATTTCACTTCTGCCAGGTACTACCGTATCCTCCTGTACAGCAACTGGCACGGTACTGTCCCTATATGGATATAGAAATACCTTTTAAGCACCAACTTTGACCACTCTGTTCTTAAAATCTAACTGGAAACCATGTAAGTTCATTACATTTATTCCAAGTATAACATCTTTTTCGATATCAGCGACAATAACAGCATGAGTAAACTTTTCTGTACCGATTCCCAATTGAACTTGGATTTCCCCATGGATTTTGGCACTATCACCTGTGGCAGTCCGTAGTCGCAATCTTGTTGGTAGAAATTTCTTACGGTTATTTATGGTTGTTGGTCATATAATAGTCATATTTCACTTCTGCCAGGTACTACCGTATCCTCCTGTACAGCAACTGACACGGTACTGTCCCTATATGGATATAGAAATACCTTTTAAGCACCAACTTTGACCATTCTGTTCTTAAAATCTAACTGGAAACCATGTAAGTTCATTACATTTATTCCAAGTATAACATCTTCTTCGATATCAGCGACAATAACAGCATAAGTAAACTTTTCTGTACCGATTCCCAATTGAACTTGGATTTCCCCATGGATTTTGGCACTATCACCTGTGGCAGTCCGCAGTCGCAATCTTGTTGGTAGAAATTTCTTACGGTTATTTATGGTTGTTGGTCATATAATAGTCATATAATGGTCATATAATAGTTGCTCCAGTATCCACCAACAGTGTATACTTTTTACCATTTACTTCGCCGTCTAAGTATACAATATCATCGCGACTTTTTAAATAGGCTATCAGTATGAGAGGGTCTTTGGAATAGTTTCGGGTCGAAGCTTCCCTCTCTAGGCCGACCCACTCTAGTTTTCCTGCGGTGTGTTGTTTTGATTCGATGTGAACCTAGGGCGTTTGCACGAACTATATACATGTCCCAGTTCACCGCAATTCCAGCACCTGGTGGTCTTTGTCCTTATCTTTCTGTCAGTAAGGCTCTTCATCATGTGTACCAGTTGGTCGGGTTCACTTCTTTCTGTACTTCTTTAACAGTTCTTACTTTACTGTATCCACCAGAAGGCTGCGTAGCTGCCTCATATTCTAAAGCAGTGGACAAGACATCGACCACCAATGTTTTGTGGCGAGCTAAGCGAAGTGATTTCTGCATCTTGTGGTCACGGAGTCCTTCAAAAAAATGTTTGAACTGCCAAACATTCCATCATATTTTCCAGAGCTGATAAGTAAGCAAATCGCACCAACCTGGCAATATCTACTTCATATTCCTGAAAAGTCTCGCCTCGTTTCTGTTTACGATTCTCTAACTGTGACTGGTATAAATGCTTCAAGCATTCGTGGCCTTACCGCATATTTACTTTCTTTTTGAATTGCTCAAAATCATCTGTCTCTTCCACGGGTATCGTCTGAAGGACATCTAGAGTGTCTCCTCGAAGGGCGATTGTCAGATTCACTGCCTTTTCTCGTTCAGACCATTCATTTGCTCTGGCAGCTGTTTCGATTTGTTTAAGGTAATTGACATCTTTCCATCGAAATTTGGGGCTTTTACACTAGAAGAGTTTACAGCTCCTTCCAATTTCAACTTTGACTCCACCTCATGGCACTTTATTTCATCGTCTTTGACCGGTTCTGAATGTTCCAGTTCTTTTATCTTCTTTTCCATCCGTTTTATTTTCTCCTCTACAGAAGACATCTTGTTTTCCACATCAGCAGAAATTTCATTTTTTTGAAAAGACATATCAGAGAAATTTCATCTATTAATAAAAAAAATTTGTTTTCCAAATCGGAAGAAATTTCGGTTTTTAAAGAAGATATGTCAGAAGTTACCTTTTCTTCTAAAGAAGAGATATCGGACAAAACTTTACTTTCTAAGGTAGTAATGTCAGAAGAAACTTTACTTTCTATTGAGGAAATATTAGAAGAAATATCGGTTTTCATAGAGGTCATATTAGACGAAAATTTGGTTTCTAAAAACGAAATTTCGTTTTTCGCAAGTGATATTTCTGTTTTCATACCACAGAACTAATAGAAGAAGCGTCATTCGAAAAAAGATACGTTTCCCAATCCAAGCCTTCATTTTCTAGTGCTGCCAGTTCTGCTTTCTTCCATGTCGTCTCCAAGTCGCGATCTTCTAACTCCCGACGTAGTTCGGTGACTTAAATCACATAGTCTTTTAGCCATTTTAACCACTATTTATATACACTATCTCACTTCTCGACACCAATGTGATGTTTGTTTATTTTAAACAACAGTTTATTTGTTAAAAATATTTAAACATTTATTTTATAATAATACTATTCTAATTTATATATATATATATATATATATATATATATATATATATATATATATATATATATATATATTTCGAATCAATTGTCTATATACAACTGACTGCTACGTTGTTCCTCCACCAATATTTCTGAAAAGTTCTTAAAAGCGCCTTTGCCATAGTCGTTACATATGTTTGATCTTAAGTGGTTTAATTATGTGTGATACTCGGACAAGTTGAGCCTCAAAGGCCAAATAAAACAGAGAGGGACTTAGAGCATGACTGTATAATGAAATGGCTTACATTACAATTCTTATAGTCGACACTTTATCCTACTACAATATCTTTAGTTGATTTTTCTTTTGTAACTGTTGGTGTAGCTGGAGCTCTACTCGCTTGTTTTTCTTCTTAAATACTGTATTGTTCCTCAAGTTCTTGCACGGTAAAAGGTTTATCATCAATAAATAGCTTTTTTCTCTTAATAAAGGACTGCGTATTTTGCCTAGTTTTATTTAAAATTGACCTCAGTAAGATCACTAGAAATCGATAGTCTGATGCCTTTTAATTTTTTTCAATTCAATTTTCAAGTACATCCAGTTTTTTATAAATAAAAGGTTTTCAACTATGATAGCGGAACCTGATTTTAGTGGATATATGTTATTTATATCAGTGATATTAATTTGTACCTCTAGTAAGTCCTTTAATTCTTCTGATACATACACTGGGGAGGAATTATTTAGGTAATTTCTTTTATATTTTTAAATGTAAACCTAAATTTATAGGTATTTTACTGATAGAGATTCCAATGCATGTTGGTGAATAGAATTCTTTTACGTATCGGTATCTTGCATATCAGTATCTCGAAATTATATTCTGTTTACTCCAGTCTTAAACGAATGCTTAAATTCTATGTGGAATTCCCTATCAAAGAGCTCGTAAACAAGAAACTCAAATGTACATCAATACTGATCACATGTTTTCGATGTGACATATATACTTTTAGTAGATGATGTATGTGTCCTCTTTTGATAAAGTTTCTGTAGAGATCGATTATGTCTTACAAGATCAGCTTCTTATTAATTGAATTATATGAGACTAATGTGAGTGAAATAAATAATTTTATAGGACGAATTATTATGATTTTTAAAAGAATTTATAGATAGATAAATTTATTGATCTTTTTGTATCATTTACATGACATAAGACAAGTCACAATCATAGTATACTCATTTAATAATAAACTAAAAATTATCTTAATAAAAACACTATTGGGTAACAAAAATTTAGTACAGAACAAAAATACAAAATTAAATAAAATTACAGGATAAATTTACGATACCAATAAAGTATTGTTAAAATTAGGTGTTATTGTTCCAGCCAATAAATTATTCTAAAAAAATTAAAATAATTTTCAGTTAAAAACAACTTTAAACTGGTCTTGAATTTGTTAAAATATATTTGATCGAATCTGGTAGCAAATTAAAAAACTATCCTCCAACCTACATTGGAAATTTTTTCTAGTTGAAATCGATTGAATCTGTTTAGGTAGATATCACTTTTATTCCTTGTGTCATAATTATGGACGGTTTTTGAAACTTATTATTATTATTATTAGGAAAGGTGTAGGTTAATATCCTAAAAAGATTGATGCATCTAAAGGTCATGATGTTATTCTTTTTAAATGTATTTATACAAGATTCGTTGAAATCTAAGTTTAAAATTACGCGAATTAATTACTTTTAAAGGAAGAATATTTGCCCCATTTCCGTTGCTCTGCCTCATACAGTTATATTGCAGCTGATCGCAAAGTATATAAATGCATAAAACAAGTAGGTTGAGATTAAAAAAACTTTAAATTAAAACTAATAAAAGCAAAGAAGAGTTTATTAAGTTATTTAATAGTTAAAATTTAGTTTGGAATATAATTCCATTCTAAGAAATTTAGTACGTTCCACAGTCTCAAACTTTCTATTATTTAATGTAAAAGTTATGTATAACCAGACAGTGGTTGTTAGAACTCGGGTGAGGACATCAAGAATTATATACAGATCATTTAAAATAAATTACAATAACTAATACATACAGATTCTAACAACTAGAAATGCAAAAAGCATGCAAATTGAGGCCTGCATAGACAACTTAAAATGTAGTGTTATGGGAACCTTATATTGTTTGGATCTAGGTAATAAAGTGCAATGTGAAACGGTCAATAATCTGTGTATTCTTTACTACTTTTTTAATTTTTTTATTTATTTAGTGTTGCATTTAATTATTTATATTATGTTTGTTTCTTTTAGAAATTATTTAAATTTTAACAATAAATATAATTATTCTTATTTTCTACCTTAAAAATTGGTGATCTTAGAAACAAAAAAAAAACAAATTATAATGGTTACAGCTTTTTCTACCTAAAAATAATTTATTTACAATTTTATTAACGTAAACATTTTCTTCTAAGACAACATGGGAAAGTGACACCTATGGCACTATTTAGCCTTATGGGAAGTGCTCTTATTACGCGCATATGGACAAATCTACTTTCCATAAGCTGTCAAATATGTCAGACGTCAAATCTGTATTTTTATTGATGTACTGTTCATTTTAATAGTAACATCTGGTTAACGATTAATTTTTAAAAATAGATCTTAGATATTTCTTTTTAACAAATTAATAAAAACAAATTTAAAGTAACTATATTCATAAGTTTTGTTTTTTCCTGGTTGGACAAGTCAAATGACAAAACCGTGATAGGGCAGATCGTAACGTTTTCAACTTAGCAATTCGTGATGCTGGTTCAATTCCAGATGAATTATCTTTTTGATTTTATTTTGAAAAAATATGAAAATTGCAAAAATACGACTATTGTTGTTTATTTACATGTACATTATTTATTTTTTACTATTTTAATTACTGTTCAGAAAAAATTGTGAGTAGAGAAATTGGTTATCATTATAGACCGTCAGATAGTGACCGATTTAGGTGCCCCATTTTCGCATAAAAGCGTCGAAGATGGTTAAAAAGTACATCGATGTTAAGTAGAACCCTTTTCGAGGCTTGTATGCGAAAATGGGGCAGCTAAACCTGACGCTATTTGACGGTCTATAATTATTAAAAAAAGTTTTTTCACGATTTTTCAACTCATTTGTTTTAATAAAAAAACTAATGATAAACATTAATGTATGTTAATATTTTTTTACCTCATTATTTTTTTATCATCCTATTAATTTTTTTGTAAATAGAATCACAATATTTTTCACTTTTATAAAACACTAACTGTAAAATGCTTTAAAAATTCATTCAGTAAGGGGCGTAAAAAACAAATCTAAAAGAAACCACATCTTGATGGAACCTTTATAACCAGATTTCCTAGTTTTACATTTTTTTGATAAAACTATTTTGTATTCATAGGAAAAATATTATAAATCACTTATGTGAAAGTTACTTTTCACACTTGTAATATAATATGGTATTATTGCCTTAATGACAGGCCCAAAGGGGTCGTGGTCGTGTCTAAAACTATTTGCTTTTCATATTTTCTAAATGGGTACTTATGTACAATAAACGCCAAATTTAAAGTACCAAGGACGCGCATTTATAATGCTACGAACACGCCTACCGATGAAAAGAATTGGTAGCTTACCTAGAAAGTTGTAAACCAGGGGCGCGTATATTTTAAGACAAAATAAATAGAAAATAGTAAATGATATTTGTGCATACATACTGCTTAGTGTTATTATTAGTACATAATTCTATGTCAATTAAAAACTCATTATTTTTAAGTAAGCCGACTTTAGGTTAAGGCTGTTCTTCCGCTTTCCGTTCATTGTACTTGTTTTTTCCTCGGCGTGGCTTGATAAGAAAAAACGGGTACTTACTATTATTTTTGAAAAAAACTAATAAGCATGCGATGGTAGCCGTTATTTTTTGGGAACTGGATGGGCTTATTCGATGACATTGTCAGTTGACATGTGCCTGCCAATTATCTCTTTTATTATGATTGATTTTATATTGTATTTGTATCCAGTTTGTTTGATAAAAGGTTAATTTTTTTCGTATAAATCGGTGATTTATGGTATTGAGATGTAATTTGTGTTTAATAATTGCTTATTATTTTGAGACTTCTCGTTTTAATATAAATAGATGGTATAATTCATTTCAGTTATGTGTAGCTAGGGTCGAAAATCTCTTATCTGATTTTGTCGTCTTAAATATAGAAAGTTAATATTTTTTTGACAATCCCAAATATTCCTCTGTAAAGAAAATCACATGCTGTGTTAAAAAATATAATAATAATTTACAGACATGTCCGTGGCATACGTATGACCCATTGAAAATTATTTTCATATTTTAATATAAATCATGCAATTTTTTTTATTTTGATTCTGATTATAAGGAAAACGTTTTTATTAGTTGTATAAAAAAAAGTTTTAGGTATTTCATAAAAATTTTCGCTTGGTTTAAAAACCTTAAATGAAACAATCATGTATCAAACTTTTTTATTCATGTATAAGGTTTAATGAAAAATGTGAATTTTATACTAAAGAAAGTAAGTTATATCTGACCACAGTTTTAAATTCAAGATTTTTTCAAAAATGTCCAAATTAAGTTTATTTTGACAATTGGTACATTTGGCACAAATTGCGATATTCTACAAAAGTAACACAGAAATAGAGATATTCACTATAAATATAGAATGTATAACACTGGTATAATATTTTTTGTACTTCCTGATTTTAGACATGTGTCGTTTTTTCAAAAAAATCTTCAATTCTAATCAAGTTTTTACAATAATTATTTTTTAAATTGTTGAAAATAAAGTTTCACATAAAATTTTTTTTTATACAAAACGTTTTTTATACATGATGGTTCTATTTTATGTTTCAGACCATATAGGTATGTTCAGGAAAAATATATTTTTAGCATAAAATTAATAATAAAAACGTTTCCCATACGGTGCCGACTTATGTAGATACGCTGTATAATTTTTATCTAAATTAAACCTACTTTGAATGTACCTTTTAAATTAATATTATTATTAATTTAGTATCGTAAATATTTCAAATTTTTAGTACTTACTAATTATTGATCAAACCAGTTATCAAAGTTCACTCACCTGAAACAAAAAGAAGAAACGTTAAATTTTAAAATTTAAAACAAAGTATAAATATATAATAATAGCTATTTTTTTGTACACAGATTATTATTAGGTTTTTTATTTTGTTAAATGGTTACTTATAAAGTGTATCATCTATTTCAAGTTACATTTAATAATAGTATTATTAGTTGTTTATTTATTAAGGACCGCAACGTGTAAGTAAGAGCTATTAACACGTAAGGTCCATAAACTCTGTTTACGTCCGAAATACATACAAAATTTTATGTACGACCCTTTTAATGATAATTTATTAACAAATATATAAAATTTTATGTTCGACCATTTTAATGATCGTTTAATAATAAATAACAATTATTTTCTGTTTTTCGCATTTTGTGAGCAGGTTTATTATCTATCGATTCTTTTGGGCATGCACCTTCCACCATTAACACAAATAATATAAAGTTAGTGGATGTTACAACAGAGCATGGTAGCAAATCCTGACATTTTTATACATAATTTGTAAATTATGTTATTAATAAACAAATATTCATGTATCGAACTTATGCTTGGCTTGTTTCTTTATTAAATTGATATTTTGTTAATTGTTAATTTCTATGATAATAAATGAAGTTTGTTTCACTAACCGCGGGCGATAAAGGGAGACTTTACGCCCGCTAAACGTATTTATAATCTGGACTTTATCACCCGGTCGTGCATAAAAGTGATATACTGTTTGAATATAATTACTCTTTTGACAATGTAATGAACCCTACCTTTATTAACGTTTCTAAAAAATCCATTTTTTTCATGTACGTTATTGGTTTTGAGATGATATACTTTTTTTCTTAAAGCTTTAATTAATATAATTTTATTACATTTTTTATTCAACATATATAAATAACTTTAAAATTATACAGTTACATTTAAGTCTACCTATATTTTCGTATATTTTAAACCTGTTAAATTTGGGTCAATTTTAAGATAAGAGTAAGGAGTCTATTCTGTAACAATTCCTTTATATTTAACGGCCTTTAAAAATATTTTCTTCTTTACTTCTGTCATTATTTAAACGGATCTTTAAAATATATTAAAGAACTATCTTAAAGAAATCTGTTTAAGTAATGACAGAAGTAAATTAACGAATACGAAAATATTTTAAAAACCGCCAATATTTTTAAAGGCCGTTAAATATAAAGGAATTGTTACAGAATAGACCCATAAGTCCGGTACATGTGAGTTAAATGTAAAAAAATAAAACAAAATGCATTATCAATGTTGATATAATAACTAAAAAATAACAAAAAGTATAGTGCGAGAGCTGGTTGACATTTTTCGGTAGGTATTTAAGGAAAGTGGAAAACTTGTCCTATACCTCCCCTATAATACCCTAACATAGAACGGCAGTAATGGGGCTAAATCAACACTTATATTTTCTAAAGTAGGACATTTTTTTTTGCAAAAAATATCCTTGAGGCAATCTGATATTTTTATATCTATAAATTGAATATTTATAGAGTAAAAAAATAGATAGGCCAGATTATTTAGTCGGGTCTTTAACTTTGCTAGATGGTAGCAAAACTGTTTTACACAAAATTGAAAAAAATATATTTGAAGCAGATCGAAATTTTAACAGGATATTAATTATAATAAAAAAAATTCTTAAAAATAATAGATCATTTTGGTGGGACATTCTACCTGCCATGCGATTGAGAAAGTTACGTATACGTGTAAGTGGCGTTAAGGGTAAGTTGCAGTGTGAGAGAGAGCGTTTACTGACAGCTGTCATCCTCGAACGCTGCGATACCACTGGCCCGGGCAAAACCACATGACTTACTGTACTCATGCGGTTATGAGTAATGAAATATTATATTGACACTAGTAATACTTGTTATATAGTTTTAAGTTAAACTTTACCTCCATGTAATCAATAAAAAAAGTAGTACATTTATATTAGAATTCGTTTTTATTTTTTAACGTTATATTGACTATGGTACTTAATTTCACTGGAGTAAATGTGTTATAGTTTTTATACAAAAAGCTTCCAAAATAAAATGAAAAGTTTATAAAAGTATACAATGGATCTTTGCGCATTAGTAAAGTTTTTCAATTTGAAAAGTAAAACGATTATACAGATCAAAGATAAGTTAAATAAAGTGTCATGAACACTGCAATGTTTAATTGAAGTAATCTAACTAATTAAAAATAAGTTCCCAAAGTAAAAGTATACATAATTTAACATATTTAGGTGTATGATCATGCGGTTTTTTTTTTTTATAAAAGTAATCGACAAATGTGCACAAACGAAGCGATCTCCATACACATTGTGTTTATTAAAATGGAAAATAAATAAGATAGTAAGAGAAGCAGTGGAATATGAACAGAAAGTGATTTTTAAATGAAAGGAAGGATAACAAATAATATTTTTTAATCGCAATACTTTATTTATGATTCCAATAAAAACTAGGATATAAACAACGACATTACAACTAAGAGACCAAATTGTTTACATTTTTATGTGGCAAATCATTAAACCCACCAGATTCTCGTTTATTACGTTTTTGCCGGTTTTATTAGTCTGTAAAAATTATTTGGAGAAATTACTTTCGGAAAATAAAATTTGATGTATCTTATAACTATAATTTTATATTATATAAATAAAAATATGTTTTTAATCAAATTATTCTTTAAAGTTTTAATATAAGCTAAATTTTTTATTAAAAATCAATATTAATCTAAACAAAATATTAGGGTTGCAAAGAACCCAGTAAATACGGCAACGCTGAATATCTCATTTTACGAATTAACAACTAGTACCTATTTTTATGAATAAAATGTAGTTACCGTAACCAGCCGCAACGTTGCCAATCAGGTGTAACAGCTATTTTGTATTTCTTACAGATTCTGTGTGGCTTATTGATTTATTCATTTATAAAATACTATTTTTGTGAACTTTTGTGAGAAATATAAAGAATTATGGTACATGCATGTGTAGTGTTCAATAAGGTAGAACATTTAAATTGAAATTTATCCTTTCACCAGTAAGTATTTTTAGATATGTTGTTTTCATTTGAACCAGTGGAGTAGGGCACCCGTCTTAAGACTGTTTTGACTATACAATTTCTTGTACAAGATTTGATACAATTTCTTATAGAATTTAAATTGTATAGAATCACATAGTAAATTGTTTGAAAATAAATATCCAATCTAATTTTGCAGACAATTTACTGCAGGTTTAATAATATACAATTTAAATTGTACAAGAAATTGTATCAAAAACTTGTGTAGTCTAAAACAGTCTTAAAACAGTTTTTAAAGTGATATTCCTTTTATAAAATAGTAAATTATTCTTATATCAATAAATAATTATATATTTTTAGGACAGTGTTTCATTTAGATACCCCTACCTACTTAATCTTAATTTAAAATTTAAAATAATTTTGGTTAACATCATACCAGGCAAATATATAGTAAATGCCAATAAACTATAAACCAATAAATATTAAAAATCGGAAGGTAACTTGATTTCTCTTGTATTTCAATTTACTTGTGCTTGAATTTACCTACATGAAAAAATCATCATACTTATATTACTAAAAATATATACCCACTTATTTACGTATTCTTTTAACATACTACTCTGACAATACTGGTAAGTTTAAAACTCTACGCCAGTGGCGAGCATATTATGGACACTGTTTACAACGTTGCCAGCCGGTCCTAAGAGACCTGCTTTTCTCTCTTCCACTCACTAACAATTTTAAAACAATAACAGTCCTCAATTGTATAGGATTTATGAATGAAACATTTTGTCTCTATGTTGTAATGTCTTTGGATATAAATGATTATTAGTTATAAGGCCAGTCACAAATTACTGGTAATTGTATTTTTATTTTTACTATAGCATAGGCTTATTCTTTAAATTAATATCATGCTGAAAAATCCTTAATTTATAATAAAAATAAGAAATTATAAAATTTTATACAGAATGGGTCAAAAAGTTGGTAAGCCTTGTTTTCTGTGCTTATTAAAATTTTATTTTTTATATATTGTTAAAATTAGATCTTAAATCTTTTGAAAATACAGTTGGCAAACCATATAAAGTATGAATAAAAAAATCATTTTAAAATATAGTTAGTAAACCATATATAGTACGATTTAAAAGATATTGTGATGAGAAACATGTGGAAACACGTTTTCGCACTAATTTTAAAATGCCTTCGGTTAAAATGAGTATTTTCAAACATTTTTATTTTGAGTTCTAATATTCTGCTTCTTGTACTTTTTTCCAGGCCTTTCTGTCACTTGCCAATGTTTTCATGTCATACAATACCTTGATTTTTTGTATTCCTAATTTCTTATTTTGATCTATTTTCTTATAGGCCTTCCTCTTTGTTTCTTAGCAGATTCTTCTAATTCTGAAAATTTTCTTGTTATTTTATTTGGTTCTATTAATAATAATGACTACACTAGTTTACTTGTTTGTTGTTTCTGTTTAATTTTTTTTGTTATTGGTTTTGTTTATTAATTTTCTGATATCCTATTTTTTATTCTATCCCATTTGATCTTTCCTGCGGTTATTCCAAAACATTAATTTTTATTTAATGCTTCTTACGTATTACCCAGTTTCCGCAGGCATAGATTAATGTTGCTATATGAATTTTATCTCCATTTTGATATCTCTTGGTCAAATTATTGTTTTGTTTGAAGAATATTGTATTTGTTAATTCTGCCTCTATTTTCTCATCTTTTAACAGTATATTTTCTAAATATTCATAGGTTGTTACTCCTTCTAATATTGTGTTTATCATATTATTTCTGTTTTTTTTTTGTTATCTACTTGCCTTTTTCATGTGCACTATATCTCTGTACAACAAATTCATTTTATTTTTTACATTTCATATTCGTATTTAAGATCAGAGCAGTTGCTTGCTCCCTTTGTGCCAAGCAAACTCTTCATGAATACTAAAGCGAAATGTCCACGTTATTGACACGTAGACGATGAAATGGTGGCCTGAATATTTTTTTTATTGAACCAAAATAGCTTATTCGATACGTAACGTAGTGCAAATTCTGAGTAGGTAACGAGAAATTAATGTATTTCGTTCATTCATTTCGAATCGTTATCCTCAAACGACAACGATATTTCCTTATCACTTTACAGAAAACCAAGATAGGGAGTAGACATATCTCTCTCCTTATGCTACTCGTTTTAATTACTATCTAATACCTTTGCACTCTTGTTCATTTACAAAATTAACTTTATAGACTATATAGAGAGGATAATAATTTCGTAGAAACATGTAAAGCAATACTAAGTACATTTTTTTATGGAACAGAAAGATTCATTTTTCCTTGGTAGAAACCTGTGGCACCTTTAAAACTTTGATACGTCAAATTAAAAATTTAAGATGCTCCATCGACGATTAGCAACATGTGCCCGCAGATTTAACGCTAAATATAATAAGCGCATACCAATGAAATTAAAGGTTTTGTCTTTGGATTTGATGTGTACAGAACGAAATAATAAATTGGGAAGAAAAGAAAATACACATTGTTGCGATGAAATGGCGAGAAGGATGACTTGTGTTTTACAATTTAAAATAAATGTAGGATAGGGGTTTGACCTATATGTGGCGAAGATAAGTGAGGAGAGGATTAGGGTTAGATAGTTAGAGATTAATAATAATATAACAATATTTATTCATAATAAAATACAAATACACTAATTAAAATACATACAATCAATTGAATTAGATGAATAAACCTAAAAATGTCCACTAAAGTATAAATACTTGTTTGCGGTCAGAAAAAAATAATAATTTTTAAAGAACATATTTAAATACATATATTAGAAACAAATTAAATTAAACTTTTGAAAAAATAGTATTCTAAGTTAATATTTTAATATTTTTTTATTATTTTTTAGTATTTTTTTTTTAATATTTTAATATTTTTTTATTATTTTTTAGTATTTTTTTTTTAATATTTTAATATTTTTTTATTATTTTTTAGAATTTTTTTTTAGTATTTTTTTTATATTTTTTTAATATTTTTTTAGTATTTTTTTAGTATTTTTTTTTAGTATTTTTTAGTATTTTTTTAGTATTTTTTTAGTATTTTTTTAGTATTTTTTAGTATTTTTTAGTATTTTTTAGTATTTTTAGTATTTTTTAGTATTTTTTAGTATTTTTTAGTATTTTTTAGTATTTTTTAGTATTTTTTAGTATTTTTTAGTATTTTTTAGTATTTTTTAGTATTTTTTAGTATTTTTTAGTATTTTTTTAGTATTTTTTTAGTATTTTTTAGTATTTTTTAGTATTTTTTAGTATTTTTTAGTATTTTTTAGTATTTTTTAGTATTTTTTAGTATTTTTTAGTATTTTTTAGTATTTTTTAGTATTTTTTAGTATTTTTTAGTATTTTTTAGTATTTTTTAGTATTTTTTAGTATTTTTTAGTATTTTTTAGTATTTTTTAGTATTTTTTAGTATTTTTTAGTATTTTTTAGTATTTTTTAGTATTTTTTAGTATTTTTTAGTATTTTTTAGTATTTTTTAGTATTTTTTAGTATTTTTTAGTATTTTTTAGTATTTTTTAGTATTTTTTAGCATTTTTTAGTGTTTTTTTAGTATTTTTTAGTATTTTTTTTTAGTATTTTTTTAGTATTTTTTTAGTATTTTTTTAGTATTTTTTTAGTATTTTTTTAGTATTTTTTTAGTATTTTTTTTAGTATTTTTTTTAGTATTTTTTAGTATTTTTTTAGTATTTTTTTAGTATTTTTTAGTATTTTTTTAGTATTTTTTTAGTATTTTTTTAGTATTTTTTTAGTATTTTTTTAGTATTTTTTTTAGTATTTTTTTTAGTATTTTTTAGTATTTTCTTAGTATTTTTTTAGTATTTTTTTAGTATTTTTTTAGTATTTTTTTAGTATTTTTTTAGTATTTTTTTAGTATTTTTTTAGTATTTTTTTAGTATTTTTTTAGTATTTTTTTAGTATTTTTTTTTAGTATTTTTTTAGTATTTTTTTAGTATTTTTTTAGTATTTTTTTAGTATTTTTTTAGTATTTTTTTAGTATTTGTTTTAGTATTTTTTAGTATTTTTTTAGTGTTTTTTTTAGTGTTTTTTTAGTATTTTTTTTAGTATTTTTTTAGTATTTTTTTTTATAGTATTTTTTAAGTATTTTTTAGTATTTTTTTAGTATTTTTTTAGTATTTTTTTAGTATTTTTTAGTATTTTTTTAGTATTTTTTTAGTATTTTTTTTAGTATTTTTTAGTATTTTTTTAGTATTTTTTTAGTATTATTTTTAGTATTTTTAAAGCATTTTCTTTAGTATTTTTTTAGGATTTTTTTAGGATTTTTTTTAGGATTTTTGTTAGTATTTTTTTTTAGTATGTCATCCCGACAAGGCAAAATATCATATGCGCATTTAAGTAATTTTACAGGAAACACAGAAACTGGTTTCTCGCTTTATGTTTAAAAGGTTGTAGAACTTTGGAAAATAAAATGTAAGTGACATAAGCTTACAATATTTTAAGAAGATTATGGTAGATAGAAAGTGACAAATGTTGAGAATATTGTAGCTTGTGATATTTTATGACAAACTTTTAAATAGAAATTTGACGTTTTATGAGTTTTGTAACATAGGAAATTTGATTGAGTCGACATAGCTCACTTAGACGATACGGACAACACCAACATCACAGGTTTGCAAAAAATGTCGTAGTTTTTTTTTACTTTTGTAGTTTTTTATTTATATTTTTTCTGAGTTTTTACTGGGTACATTGACAAGGAAGTTATTAAATATATTTGCAATTTCTCTGTAATTTGCAAAAATTTAATTTTTTTTTGTCGTTTTTAATGTTATTTATTTGTTTATTTACTGTGTTCCAAGGTTTTTTACTTGATTTTGTTCATTGTCCACTAATTCTATATATTTTTTTTTAGTTTCATATTTTTTTCAGTTTCTGTTTCAATTATTAAATAAATTTCATATTGTCGTTATTTGTATTTTGTTAACATAATAAATATAAGTAAATCTTTCTATTTGCCTGTTTAATTACTGATTTCGTAATCCAATTTTTTTTATTTATTTATTTTTTATTTTAAATAATTTAGTTGACTTATGTATGCAAGTGTTTATAAATTTTTTTGTTACAGATTCAAGATGCTGTGTTGGGTATAATTCAACTTCGCAGTTAATACGTCAACTAACTTCTTTTAATATTGTCTCCTCTATTTTTTAAAATATTTTTTTATTACTATTGTGCATGAGACTACTATTTTCTTTATCTAATACAATTTGTAATAAAGTTATATAATGATTAGTGATTGTAGTAGAGAGAGTGATTATTATTCATTTATTATAATTTTGTTGTTCTATTTTTATAAATATATCATCTATGACTTTCCATTTCTATCCCTTGTCACAGTATTTATGGTTGATTATATACTCATACTCACCCATTATGTCAAGGTAATTTATTGAGTCTTCAGTTTTCCTTAATGTCAATATTTAAATCTCCTAGAAATAAAGCATGATGAAAGTTATCATTGCCTTCATTTAATATTTAATTTAGTTGGTCTAAAAAATCAATAATTTCACTTGCTGTAAATCTGTTGTAGGCATAAATGCCAGACTATCTACTATCAAGTTAATTTGAAGTAAAATACTTTCATTTAGATAAATTTGATTATAATTCTGGTACAATAATATAGCTTTCAGAAAGACAATGACACCATCATTTTGATTGTATCTACCTTTACTATTAAGGGTTACTATGTAATAAGATATATTAAAGAATACCTCAGTAAAAAGCGATAGGAGCTGGATAGTGAGTAAAGAGAGGTGAGAATGAAAGAAATTAAAACATGGCAAAATTAAACAGAAAATAACATGAGAGAAAAATTCGAGATGAAGGTAATAAAAATAATATCAATCGACCCAAAAATAATTATTTATGATAAAAGTGATATTTTATTTTGTGAGAAGGGAAGTTTGAAACACGACGCCGAGCCTCGAGATTATCAGTTTTGAATCCAATTTCATCTAATTTATTCATGAAACAAGTTGCCAAGGTAAACAAAAACCGAATTTGTTGATTTGTCTTTGTTGACAACTAACGTCAATAAATCACGAATTATTCTTCCTCGTTTCTTCGTTCCTCGATGGAAAGTTATCAAGAAAATGAATTTCTACCGCCGGAAATTGAAGAAGCTTCCAATGAAGCTGCTTTTGAATTATTGCTTAGTAATTCAAAGCAGAGGATTATATAGAAGACTCGCTACGAAGAAAACAGAACATTGCGGATCAAATTTTGTCCAAAACTTCGGCGGATATCATTGCTCTCTGCCCTGGTACAAGCTTCACCAAAATAAATTCTGGTTACATTCGACTTAAAAGACACACGAATTTCAAAATATTTTTTGTACTATTAGAAAGTGGAGAAGTTATATATCATGAAAATTAAAGAAAATTTGGAGATTATCCACGATTAAGCAAGAAATTTAATGTTAAAATCTCAACATATATGTACAGGGTTGCCAAGTATTTTAGTATGTAAGAAGAACTAACTTTTAAACTCGTAAATTATCATATTTTTATGATTTGTTTATTTAAATAAATAATAATAGAATTTTATGATAAAATGCCTGAATCTGTATCAAACATCGCTCACCGACCCCTAACACAGATCAAAGAATATTATCTGTTCATATCAGCTTATATAATTGTTTATAAAATTAAACATTAATTCTTTAATGTTAAGTTTTTTTGACTCATTCAACATAACTGTTCACTCTAAATTCTCCGCTACCCGGTCATACAGGGCGACTTATATACGGCCTGGAATCATTGCAGTTGAAATAGTATAATCTATATCAATATATCAAACAATAAAATATGATCATATCAGCTTAAAAAATATATATTACAAATGGGAATTTTTCAAAAAATTGGATTAATTAGAACAAATAAACAAGAACAAATTAAACATATAAACAAAGAACCATTAATATTTTTGTGATATGTGCAAAGTTAAATTTTTTAATCTATCTTCGGCACTTTTTTATCTTTCTTTCCACATAAAAGTGTCGATGTATTCCGGCAAAAATTTAGAATTCATGACATCAAGTTGTCTAATATAACGTTTTAAACATGACCATAACCCTCCACATGGTTCGTACAGACACCTGTCTCGGGATCTCGAAAATATTTGGAATGGTAAACTGTTTTATGGATATAACCAATATTTTTTAATTGATTATATCCATTTCATTGGTCAGTCCAAATTTCAGTATCTGGATGAACAATGCGGCGAATTATTGGTATCAAAGTTGTTTGTTTCCTGTTTTTTACATATGTTACATAACCTTTTTTTGCGTAATGCCGTAGATTCCGAGAATCCATTTTTCCGGAATAAACCGACCCCGATTGTATTTCCTTTTAGTTATTACAGATTCGTCACTCTGCACAATGTGTCCGTTTCCCCCCCCTCCTTCCCCAAAAAAAACAACCTAAGTATTATATAAATATATTAATAGGGTCAAATTTTGTTTAGCCGAAATCAGTTACGTAAAAACTATTACCATGGCAACCATCTACATAATATCACGCTACGCTCCTCTTACCTACCTCCTAACTACTATAGAGAAAAGCGAGCGAACGAAGCGCGCCCGGCCGACATGGAAATTCGCGCGTGCCAATTTCCAAACGTCGGCCGGGCACGCCTTTTTTCCACTTACAAGATTACGCTAAGCTCCTTCCACCTTCATCCACCTCCTAACCACTACAGAGGAAAGCGAGCGAAGCAGGCGCGCCCGGCCGACGTTCGAAATTCGCGCGCGTGAATTTCAAAACGACGGCCGGGCGCGCCTTTTCTTCACTTACATTATAAGATCACGCTAAACTCCTCCCATCCACCTCCTAACCACTACAGAGAAAAGCCAGCGAAGCAAGCGCGCCCGGCCGACGTTACGAAATTCACGCACGCCGGGCGCGCCTTTTTTTCACTTAAATTATAAGATCATGCTAAACTCCTCCTATCCACCTCCTAACAACTACAGAGGAAAGCGACCGAAGCGAGCGCGCCCGGTCGACGTTTCGAAATTGGCGCGGCCGGGCGCGCCTTTTGTCCACTTACATCATAAGATCATGTTACGCACAGATTTCGGCTAAACGAAAGTTGAGCCTATTAATAAATTCATAAAAATTACCTAAAATGAACTGATCATTTTCATTAATCAGTTTCCAGCTTATAACATCCCGAATGTATCTGTATTGCTGCACCACTCTTTCTCTAGTTTCTTCCAACATTTCTGCTGTAGAAACTACCCTTAGTTGGCATGCCCAGTACCAAAACAATAAAATTGTATTTCTCACCGAAATTTTCATCTTCTCAAAAAATGAATTTTTAAATAATAAGTAGTCAGTTCTATATTTTGGGCAATAAAAAACCGTATTCAAATTGTTTGCTTCTTTCTTTTGTCTGGTCTTACAAAGTCGTCTGCAAGATCTTCTCTTGCAATGAAGATTTGACTTTATTAAATTAATATCTTGTAAGTATTTCACTAAATCAGCATTATTCTTGTTAATAATTTGATTAATACCATTAATACTATTCACCTCCATAATTTTGATTATTAAAAAACACTATAAATAATTGAAGACAAAATTGTGAATGACATTTACAATTATTATTCTGAGAAAAATGTTCTAGAATAAAATAAATGAACATCTAAATCTAAACTGTTAATACCCAGACTACTTAGTTTTTGAAATATTACGGGTAACGGCAGAAATAGTAACAAGTAATAAATTAATCTTGGCAAACCTGCTCATTATCCAGAAAAGAAATGTCAAATAATAAAAATTTTAAGTTTTAGGTTAAATTTAATGAAAGACACGTTTTCTTATTTTTAAAAAGTATTTAATTAAAATATATAATTGATTTATACTTTTTTTCGTATTTCTAAACCTAAGGTGAGTTAAAATCATACTTAATATCATTTAAATCAAAAAACAAAGTGAAATTGGTCAAATAGTGTGTCCCTAAAGTCGAACGTAACCTAAATTCTGTTACATCTACCAATGAGACTGGCCATGGAGTTTCTTATTATAATTGTAGTTTCACTAATTGTAAGTTTAATTGAATAAACACTTCATTTCGAATTATGTTTTTATAATTTCTCAAAAAAATAAATCACTTATAGTGATTTAAGTGAAACTGAATGAGTTTTCGTATGTATTAAAGCATAGGAACTTAATACACTGGGAAACGTATGAAAATTAATCAATTTTTGTCGTTTGGTTCATAAGAATTGAACACATACTAAAGTAACAATGACATACAGAAAATTCTTACTATATTCTTTATGTAAAATAGGTTATTTTAATAACAAAATAAGTACTGTAGGTACAATAATGACAGTAGCTACACAATAGCGTAAGCAAATAACCTGGTCATTCTGCAAATATGGAATTTTGAGAATAATTGAAGACAAGTGGATAAATGTATCATGTCACATTTTTTCAATAAATGATTTTTATGGGCTATTATACTTAAAATATACTATATTTTTTGTTTGTGGTAGTTCTAAATTCCAATTTTTAATAAATAACGGCTATTCATCAGATAAGAAGGTATCATGAGCCATATATCGTAATGCAATTGTAAAACTTTAAACTTGATTTTCTCAAAATAATCTTTTTGTGACATGACACCTTTATCCACTCGTGTCTCTAATTATGAAATAGTAATTCACTATCTGTCAATTCCAAAAAGAAGGAAGGTGAAATACCTAGGTAGCTCCTTTGATAATAAGTTAATATGGAACTCATACTTAGGAAACAGAGTCAAAAGAGCATAAATTGCTTATGAACAATGCCGCCGAACCGTGTGGCGCACCTGGGGTTTCTCCCCCAGAGTCGTCGCATGGACTTACACTGCTACTATAAGACCTATGCTAACATACGGTTCAGTTGTCTGGGTACCGAAAATTCAAAAATTGACAGCAATCCGCAAACTAGAACAAATTCAAATAACAGCATGTCTCAACATAACAGGAGCCATGAAAACCACACCAACCAGAGCCATGAAAGTCGTTCTTAGTCTCACTTCCCTTGATATTTACATCAAGGAGGTTGCTCTGATGATAATGATACGCCTCTACATGGTTAGAATAAAAACTGATGTTTAGAATAGAAGAGTCGGAAGTGGCAGGTACGATTCATATCTATACTGACAGTTGTAAAACAAAACAAGGCTTAGGATGTGAAATATACTCCAATTCCTTAAACTTTAACATAAAATGGACTGTGAGTAATGTAGCTCAAACTGAGCTCACGGAGATTGTCATAGCAGCAAAAAAAAATTCCAAAAACAATATCACTGGTAGGAACAAGCTCATCTATACAGATAGCACTACTTACCCTAAATTTACTCAGGGTTGGTACTAGAATGTCACGAAGCTTTATCAAGAGTCTCCATCAACAGTGTGGTGCTGACTCACTAGCCCTTCCATTGGACTGACAACATAGGTAGTGACAGATCTAATTAAAGAACATTCCCTTAAGAAATTCAAGGAAACATGGGATGAAACCAGAAACTGCAGAGTTGCCAGGGAGCTATTAAGTTATTCTGACAACACTACAGCAAACAAATACTTTTACTATGATTAGACAGAATTTGCGCCTGATCACAGGTATTCGAACTGGTCATTGCCAATTACGGAAGCATCTCCATATAATGGGTCTATCATAATCCGCACCCAGCAAGGGGTGCGAACAAGAAGATGAGACCGTTGTACATATTCTCTTATTGACGCTCTTATTTATTAGAAGATTTGATTTTGGCAAGTATTGGCTAATACCGGCCGATATAAGAGAAGCCTCTCTTTGCGACGTTGTCACCTACATTCAATCTGTAGACGGGCTCACGTGCTAGGAGGTGTCTATTCTCTTAGGAAGATAAACAATGGTTCTACTGAGGCATAAGTGCATGGTGTATCCCACCCTTCACACGTTACATATCCAGAAATACTGTAGATAGCTGCATGCATTTCGATTGCATCCTGATAACAGTTACTTGGTTCTTCGAAATGAGCTTGTCATATATTTTAATTATTGTTTTATATTATTGTTTAATTACTGTTTTAATTCGAATGGTTAAAAAAAACATTTTAAATAAAAGACTAAGAAATTAAACGATGCATAATACGTAGTCGTAAATTATAGGTAATACTGATTTAGAAATTTTAAAAATAAAACATATGCAGCCGAATGCAAAAACGTTTATTAAATTTACGAACAGCGCAATGTATTTTTTTATGTAACAAAAATCTTAAAACTATCTAATTTCTAATTACTACTTAGTTACATACAACTACTTAACTATACTGCAGTTTTCACAAAACGATGATAATAATATACCAAACGTTGCTCTACATAAATTGACAGCTATATTTGACGTTAAACCACCTCTAAAACACTGAGAAAACTTGGTAGTTTTTTGTCCACGAATCGCCCATTTAGTTTCGCTTCTTGGGTAGGTCATGTAATTTGATTACTATACGGTGCAAGAGAGAGGTCCGACATGCCCAACATAGGGTGCGGCCATTTTGATTCCTATGCCACAGTTTATAGCTAAAGAATCAGATCGCTCACTCTTCGTCGGCACTTTTAATCTCAATGTTCCAGTTTATACACTGCGCAACTCGGGTGATACAACATATGACAACCGCCTATAATAAAACAGCAGTCTTCTGCGTATCCTGAATTTGTATCCCTGAAGTGGATGTTATTTTGGAACTTTCAACTGGTCCGAGTGAGCTAACTGATTCTTTAGCAATAAACTGTGACTCCAAAAATAATATTCACTGACACTGACAGCAGCAAGCAAAATATCAGGTGCGTTTTGATCATCCGCTTCTGCTTCCGGAATTGTCGGTTTAGTTGTTTTAACCTGTCAGATTAAAACAAGAAAACCGACAATTCCGAAGCAGAAGCGGATGATTGAAACGCACCTATTCAAAATATTACGCCAAGATGTAGGCATCACATAATAAAGGATCAAAATGGCGGAGTTTTCTATCTCCTTTTAAAAGGCACTCAGAAAGCTGCGCAGTGCGACCATTCTCCGTATAGTAAAAGAAAATCAAAGTATGTGGGGTAGGTGTTCTTTGACACCAGTGTCTTAAATTGACATTTTAGACACTGACAACATGCGTTAAAAATTATACTTTTACTGACGTTTGTAGAAAAAATGTATTTTTAGAATCTAAAACAATAGGTGTAGTTAAGTATAAAACATATTTAACTGACAGAGTGTTTAAATTAAATCAGTTAACGCGAGCATAAACGAGCTAAATAATTAAAGTAACAACGTAACGCAACTAAAACACAGTTTTAATTACTTTTATATATTTCCAATATTGTTGGGCGCTAATCGAGAGAACATTCAACTTTCAATTAGGAGTTTTAATACGTTTCCAGTACATAAAGCTTGAAATACCTGCCGCACGACTATTAGCAATATTAAACATAAAACAAATGGCCAGCAACTAAACTATGCTGTAATTTACAGAACATATTAAGGTGATATAGAAGAGAAAATTACACTTGATGGTAGAAGATAAGCAGAGGTATTAGAACTTATATGCCTGTGTATGCTAGGAGTTGGTAGTTTTAATTCTTGTGCAAATACCGCAATTTGGAATATTGTATTATGAATTATGATGTTTACAGTAGGAGTTAATTATACAGCGTGCACTTATTATACATCTTAATTTATTTAACAAAAATATATGACAGTAACATCTCAAAATATTGTTACACTACACCCTGCAGTGGCCTGCGGCCGTTATAGGAAACGTACAAATATGAAGAGAAGTGCAATGTCACCCATCACACTATAGTGTGCTGTGGTCGTTATAAGTAAAAGTACAAGTAAAAGAAGTAGGAATAGTCCCGAAATGTCTAAAAATGTTATTACCCGTCAAGAGTATTCTAGATGACAGTTCGAGAAGGTTCGAGAAGGCAAGCAAGCTATATAAGGATGATCCTGACGTTAGTTTTCAGTTTTATGATAGACGTTACATGTTAATGTTATCAGTTGTATAATTGTTGTTAAAGTTAAGCGATACCAAAAACCAGTGTAACAATATTGTTAGTAAAAAAAATAACTTGTTAACTGTAAAATCATAGCATTGTTATATTATATTAGTTTTCTTAATTTATTATAATTATTTAATAGAATGCGTGTTTGGCGAGTAACTATAAAGTAAATTTAGATCTAGAATGGCTGATATTCTCAGTAAATTTTAAAAATATATTAAAAAACTAGAAATGTATTCAATGTATTTAATTAACTTGTGTTATTACCATTCAAAAAACATTCTTCTGAACATTCCAAACTACCTCAATATAAATGACGGAATGTTTCTCTAGAAGTTAAACACGAACCTTTAATTATTGTCTTTCTAAATTTTTTTTAAGGACATTTTAATATTCTTATAATATTTTTTACGGAAATGACTCCTGAATTTCCATTATACAACTTTGGAAACTTAAAAGCTTAAAGCAAATTAAATTTACGAATTTGATTTGTTTGAACTGAAACAATTTACTTCGGTCAGACTAACTTTCTTAAATTGTAATTGGATTGTGTTTAGAAACGTGACAAAACTTCAGGGATCCTAAAAATTAAGGCTAACCCGGGGATTTGAAGATATATTTCTACGAAGACGAATTTCGCAATTACTTCTTTTCAGAAATTGAATTTTGATATTTTCGTTTAATAGAATTATTATAACATTTCGGAAGAAAGCCATTTCTTGAAATAAACAGGAAAGTTTAGTGAAGCGGGAAATTATAATTTTTTAAGTACTTTTGCTATACTGCCATCAAAAGCAAAACTACGCAAATTATGGAATGGAGATATTTTGCAACAAAAGAAATTTATTAGTGTCAGCATTTTGATCGATGGTACCAATATACAGGGGCGGTTTCTCCATTGGTTTCTTTTGTGCAGTGACCTGCCAGTTACATTTTATAAAAACAGATTGTTTTAATAATTTTATTGTTTTCATACGTTTTTGAGTACGCCACTGCGCTCTGGCTAATTTCGTCTCTATGGTGAACTATTCTGAGTGAGCGCGAGGGTGCTAGAAGTTTTGTAGTTAAAAAGGAAAGGTCAATACGTCAACAGATCTGTGAAACAATTTTTCTGCTTATAATCACTTATCACGTTATGTTGTGCATCGCGCATAATAAAGGCGTGACGTCACAAAGTAGGGCGGGGCATACGAATCTTTTCAATGATTGTTATGATACAGAATAAAGAGGCAAGGCTATGACGATACTAAAAGTGTGCACCTGTGCTTTAACACTTTTACGTCAAATGTCAAACTCGAGTTAGTGGAACGAGTCAGTTTGGGTGAGAATAAATATTATATTTATGAAATAGCGGGATATAGATTATATGAAAGCATTTTGATTTCATTAATCTTCAAATATAAAATTAATAACTTCCAATTAATCAAAATACGACTCAAAGTGTTATATCGCAAAAGAGTGCTTATGTCGTATCTACTTCATTATGATTTTATCTTGATGTTTTCAATTAAACTACATTTATAAATCAATTAACAAATCCCCATAAGATAATTTTTTTTAATTGTGTTTAAATAAAACTGCGACTTTAATAAATCGAAAGTATGTGTGTCAATTCAACAATTGTTACTAAAAAGCGTCTCCAAGATAAAACACTTTATTTTAGACATAAAAGTATTTTTAAGGATATAATGTTTATTTACAAATTTTATACAACTATAATTATGTTTTACCATCCTAATTTATTTTTTGTTTCTGTTTCAGTATCTACGACTTTTTCAGAATAATTATATGTGTTTTGTACTTAGAATAAAGAAACCAGAGATGTAACACACTAGTGTTTTAACCTGCTCGAATGTTGTCAATTTAAAAAAAAGGTTAATGGACTGGGGGAACTGGGAGGAGACCCGAACTCTCTGACAGGGACGGCCTTTGTTTAATACCATCATAATGAACTATTATATTTACTAAAAAGGTGTTTATTGGAATGTTGCACTATCACATAAAATTAACGTGATTTTTTAATATGAAAGAGATGCAACGACATTTTATGTATAGATAAGTCAAAAGTTATTTTATTTCATTGGGGTTTAATTACTATGGACTACAATAAAATTTTGAAATAAAATTGCCAATCGAGTAAGGAATATTACATTAGCAGCATGTGCGCTGGCGAATACTGCAAATAAAATCTTGTGACTTGGACATTATATTTTTCAACGGCTATTACGTAAAATTAAAAATTAGTCAAAATGAGAAAATGCTGTTTTTTATTATGGTAACCTCAGAAAATGGAATATTTAAGCTTCTTTCTTTAGGAATATTAATTAATATAGGTGATGCGTCACATAAATCACTAGAAATGCATATTTCTGAAACCAGATAACATATTAAAATTTAAACCTAATAAAAGTCATTTGGTCGCTAGACGTGGACGATTATCAAAATAAATTATCAATCATTGAAAATAATCGATTATTAACCATCTTTTTTTCGCATTTCCTTTAAAATCGATTATTCAATTATATCTTTGAAAAATCGAAAATAATCGATTAATTAAAAAACCGATTAACCAATAAGTCGGTGTTTCCAAAAAGTAATAAACGAATTATCGAATATTTTAAATATTCGATTATTTTCAAATAATTAATTGTTTTCGTATTTTCATTGAAATAGATTATTCGATAACCTTTGAATAATCGATTAATCAAAAATAATCGACTATTTAAAAAGCCGATTAACCGATAAATCGATTAAAAAAAATAACCGAATTATCGATTATTTTAAATAATCGATGATTATTAATTCGACATTCCCGTCGAAAAAGTTAGTGCTTTTATAAGAGCGTCAAAAGACAAAATAGTTTTTTATTAAATATTTTTGGAGAAACGGTATAATATTCTAGTATTTTCAAATGTTCTATTTATTTTTTCGTATTTCTTTTAAAATTGATTATTTTAATATCCTTGAAACATCGAAAATAATAGACAAATGGAAAATAATCGATTAATTTATAAGTCGATTAACCAATAAATCGATAATTCTAAAAAATAACCGAAATATCCATTATATAAAATAACCAATTATATTTTCATATTTTCTATTTTGTTTCCTTTAAAATAAATTCTTCGAATACCTTTGAAAAATCGCAAATTTTCGATTAATCGAAAATAATTGATTAATTAAAAAAGGCCGATTAAACGATAAATTAGTTTTTCTAAAAATTAATCGATTATTTTTGATTTATTTAATCAATCGATTATTTTCAATAAATACATTTTCTTTTAAAATCAATTATTCCATTATCTTTAAAAAAAGGAAAATTATTTATTAAAAATATAAATAATCGATTATTTTCGATTAATCGAATAACTAATAAATCAATTTTCATAAAATCAGAATAATCGATTAATCGGTCACTTGCTTTTATCCAAACTTTTATTTTAAAAGTTTAGAGATTTGGATTTTTGAATTGAATAATTAATAATAAATTTTGCCAGAATTTAGACTTTATTATTTTTTTTGCATATACTAGATCATATTATGCTTGTTACTTTATTTTAAAACCTAAAATTCAAATGCCACTTCGATTTGATCGCAAATAAAATAAAAGTGGGGGTTAAGGGAGTCTAAATATATAAAAAAATCTAACTCAAAAACGAAAAATAATATCAACTTGAAAAATCGAGCCTTTTGATTCTGAGTCTGTTAAACAGTAAAGAGTATAATTTAGAATGCCAAGCATTATTTATCTTTATTCTAGTATGTATTCTGATGGGACTGTTATAAAATAAACATTTTAGTTCGCTTGTGTTATTTGCGAGTAAAGAGTATTTGACTATCGGAGAGTGCAGTTGAATATTTCAAAAGACTGCTCGAAATCTAGGTCAAGATCAATCGCGTATGTTTACATATGTGCTAAATTGTGATCGTTCAAAAAAAAACAATGATTGCTAAAGTTAATGTCTAAAAGCAAAATTAAAAGTGTGCCAATAAAAATAATTTTAAAATGTGTAGAAAAAATCTTCTGAAGTTAAAAAAAATCTGGCCATGATGCAGGAGAACCAAACTAATATGGAAACAAAAGTTTAAGATGACGAGGCAAAAATTGAGAAAAAATATAAAAAATATAAACTTAAAGAAAGAATCATCTATACAGGGGTTGACTAAACAATTGCAGGGAATGCAATTAAGAATACAACAAATATAAATGATGTTAGATATGCAAAACAACAACAGCATATCGAAACAGACTCGGAAGAAGAAATAGTGAATAAAGAAACAGCTTGGATAGTACAAATAAGAAAAAAAAAATAGCCAGGAAAGAAAAATTCAAGAATCTCCTGAAGTGTTAACTCAAGAACAATACAACGTACAAAAAGAAGCAAAATTAAAATACCCAAATGAAAACGCTTAATAAAGTTTTGCACAAAAAGAGCAACCAAAACAAAAATTACTAATACCAATAATAGTAACTCAGGTCAAAAACTTTGAAGAGTTAAGACAAAAACTACCAAGTAAGCAACACAATATTGTAGCTACCATATTAAATAATAATAAAATCAAATTAAACGTAAAAGATGAACAAGAATATAGAACAATGATAACAGCTCTCTCAAACCAAGGGTATCAGTGGCATTAATATGAGATGAAACAAGCCAGACCAATAAAAGTAATGGCTAGAAACCTACACCTTAGTTGCAAGCCAGAAGATATAGCTGAAGAATTAAAATGTTGGATATAGTTAATATTAATATTAAGATATTATCATACTAAACATTTTTGTAATAGGCAACCAGTGTATGTTAAATGTGCCAAAAGCAATCTTACAGGAGAGTGTGATGAGCCGGCAAGTGTATCACCAAAATAAACAAATCGCAATCATGCACATCCAGCAAGCTATAGAGGATGCGAAGTGGCAAAGGAAATACAATACAGAAGAGACCAGGTAAGCAAAACTCACCACAATAGAAATAATACCCAAACTAGACGACCTATCATTAATAATGCACAATGATATACCCAAACGTGGCTAGAAATAACAGATCTAATAATACTGAAAACGAATCTTCAACGAAGCAAATAATGCTTAATACAATTCCAAACAGAATTACTATATTAGAGGAGGTCGCCTTCCCCCAAATAGCTAGAGATTCTCAATGAAGCGTAAAGACTAAATTATTCCTAATGAAACAAAATCTTGGTGATGATTTTAATGCTAGCATTCAACGATATCTCTGTATTGTGCATAACATTTAGAAATGCTATGTTCGGGTTTATCATTAGATTATGAATTTTGTCATCGCCTAGTATCTTCTTTTTTTCTGGTAATCGCGATAAACAATCTGAAAAATTTTTAGAAGATGATACGAATCGTATTTCGTAATCAAAAGCAGACAATATGCGTGCCCATCTTTGTAGTCTATTTGCTGCAAAAATAGGCAAACCTCCTTTATCCCCAAATATCGACAAAACTGGTTTGTAATCGGTAAATAAATAAAATTTTCGTGCATAAATGTACTGAGAAATTTTTTTTACCCTAAATATAATTGTTGCTGCTTCTTTCTCAATTTAAGAATAACTTTGTTCCGCCGAATTCAAAACGCGTGAAGCAAAGGCTATTGGTCTTTCAGAGCCATCCTCAAAATTGTGACTAAAAGTAGCTCCTACAGCAAACTTAAATAAATTATAAAAAGGTTTTAAAATGTCGGAAGCATGTGGGATGAAACGAGCGTAAAAATTTACCATTCCTAAAAATGATTTTAATTCCGTAACCGCTTTAGGCGTTTCAATATTTTTAATGGCCGAAATTCTTTCTTCCGACGTATGCAATATCCCTTTTTGTCAATTAGATGTCCTAAATAATTTACGGAATTTTGGAACAAAACACATTTTTCTTTTTTTACTTTTAAGCCACATTCTTTTAATGTGTAAAACACTCTTGCTAATCTTTCCAAGTGCTTATTGTCATCCTTCCCCGTAATAAGAATATCATCTAAAAAACAAACAACTCCTGGCATAACAAACAGTTGTTCCATTATATTTTGAAAAATAACTGGTGCTGTTGTTATTCCATGGGGCAGACGAGTATAAGAATACATACCCTTGTGGGTGGTAATCATGACAAGTTTTTGAGATTCTTCAGTCAATAAAACTTGTCGATATGCCTCTGACAAGTCGATTTTTGAGAATTTTTCGCCATTTTGTAATTGAGCAAAAAAATATTCTATGCAAGGAAAGTGCTGAATTACCAAATGAGAATTTAAAGTAATTTTAAAATCGCCACACAGCCTTATGACTCCATTAGGTTTTAAAATTGGAACAATTGGCGTAGCCCACTCTCTAAACTGTGTGGGTACTAAAACTCCATTTGCAACTAATCTATCAATTTCATTTTTGGTTTGAGTGCAAAAGAAACCGGTCGTGGTTTACAAAATTTTGGCAAAGTACCCTCTTTCAATCTTAAACAAATTTTCATTTTGTTAAAAGCCCCTAAAGTAGGTTCTAATACCTCTTTGTAATTTTAAAGTAATATTCTTAGCTTAGCCAGAAAATTTATTTTACAAATTCCTAGCCCTAACATTTTCAGTCCATTCCTACCAATAAGAGGTGGTCCACCATTTCTTATGACATAAGTTTTTAATACATAAGGTCGATTCTCAAATTTTGTATTAAGATTTAAAAATCCTAAGGGTTCAAAAGTCATACCTACATAATCTTTAAGAGATAAATCATTTTTTCCAAACAAATATTTTTAAAATGTTTAATGTAAATTTTCTCAGAAATAGCTGAATGTGCAAAACTTGAGTCAGCTTCATAATTTAAGGGAGTTCTTTCTACAATCAATTTTATAAAAGTTGGTTTAACATTATTAATTTGAAAATCGTCCGTACCTTGACCTAATTTCTGTAAATTAAAAATTGACTCTGTTTCTTTTTACACTCTGAATCTTGTGAAAAATAAACTTCTGGGTAATCATTGTCCTCATTATCAATTAAGAAATGTTAATTCCTACTTCTACATCGTAGGGCCAAATGTCCTTTTGTGCCACACTTATAGCAAGTACAGCTTTTGAACGCACAATCAGCCGCAATATGATTGCTTTTTACGCACACCACACATTTTCTTATAGTTTGATTAAAGGGTTATATTACCGAAGGGTTTCTTCCTTTGCCTTTCTTTCCCAAGCCAGAAGTTGAAGGTCGATTGTATTGAAATGACTTAGCATCGCGCTGCATTCTTCTAGGATTTTGTTGATAGAAATTTAATTCATCTTCTTGTTTAATATGAAGTGCTCCTATACGAGGATATATCAGTATATAACGAGACTGGTGCTATAACTTCTTTCAGAGGTAACATTTTATAACCCAAAAAATGAGACATGAAAGCCTTATATTTAATGTACTACCCCGCAAGTAGGCTTTGATTTGACTTTTGACATTTGTTACAAATTAATTATTGAATTGTCAGTGTTTTGCGTACCCATCGAAAAATGAAAGTGGAGCAAAGATACGCGATGAAATTTTTGTAATAATAGGTGCATATCTAGATTATAGTTTATCACGATGTAGAGTGTTTGAGTTGCATAAAAAGTTTAAAGACGGTTGTGAATCAGTTGAAGATGAACCTCGTCCCGGTCGACCACAAACTGCGAGAAATAACACAAAAATTGCAGAAATTAACGACTTGATACAAAATGATCGCCGGATTGGCATAAAACAAATTTCTGACAATGTTAATTTGTCCTACGGTACCACTCAAAAAATTATTCATGAAGATTTAGAGTACCGGAAGATCGCGGCAAGATGGATTCCAAAAGTGATGACCGATGAACAAAAAGCGAATCGAGTGACAATTTGTCAGCAGTGGAAAAGGCAATTGCAACGTAACCCACAGTTTTTAAATAATGTGGTTACATGTGACGAAAGTTGGTTTTATCATTACGATCCTGAATTGGAGTCTCAAAGTATGCAATGGAAGCATAAAGGCAGCCCAAGACCGCAGAAGGCCAAAACTGCTAAAAGCGCTGGTAAAGTGATGGACCTGATTTTTTTTGATAAATTTGGCGTTATTTACGATCACATTGTACCTAGAGGACATACAGTAACAGGGGAGTACTATTCTAATGTACTTCAAGGACCCTTAAAGGCAAAATTAAAGAAAAAAAGGCCGATTTATCAGGACTTTGGCTGGACGCTGCATCACGACAATGCTCCGGCTCATAGATCAATGATTTGTCAACGAACAATTGAAGAATTAGGGGTTGAAATTATGGTTCATCCCCCCTACTCTCCTGACCTTGCTCCATGTGACTTCCATTTGTTTCCTGAAGTCAAAAAAGAATTGAGAGGTAGAAGATTTGAGTCTGATTTAGAGCTCAACAACGCTGCTGTGATGGGTATACTAAACAGACTATCAAAAAATGGTTTCTCAGAAGTTTATGATAAGTGGATAAAGCGATGGAATAAGTATATTCAATAGAATGGAGAGTACTTCGAAGGATAGTTGTTGAATTTTTTTAAATAAATGTTTCGTTGTTATACTATAGCACCAGTCTCGTTATTTTCTGATACATCCTCGTAGATTGCCTAAATGCTCTTTTATTGCAGACTCTTTAGACAATACTAACTTTACGAAAATATCTCGCATCACTATGTTCAATTCATTTCCGAACGCAAAGTTTGAAGCTAACTTTTTAATTCGAGCTTCCCAATTAGAAACACTTTCACTTTTTTCTCTTCGAGCAGAATAGAACTTTAATCTTTCCCCGAATAATGATTTTACCGGTACACAATGTTCGACTAATAAACCGATTAATTGCTCATAATTTTTATCAGATTGCAACTCGGGAACACACAAATTTCTCACTAATTTATAACAATTTTCTGATATTGTATTTAATAATATCGCCTTTTTTCTCTATGCTTCGGTAATATTATTTGCTATAAAAAACTGGGCGAGTCTTTCTCTAAATACTGAAAAGTCTCTATCTTTGTGATCAAATTCCGATAAGGATCCCAAAAATGCCATTTTCACTAACACACTTGTCTATCGCTACCACCAGTATAGATTTTGCACGTGAATTCAATAAAAATTATCCTGTCGCCAATGTTTCATTTCATGGTATTTTATCTAATTTGAAATAAAACCCGTATTTGCGTATTTAACAATTTATTCAATACTGAAATTATAAATTATTAATTCCCAATCGAGGCCTGGTTTTTATAAGAAGTCGAAGATAAGGAAACCACTTTTTGTGTTTAACATATAGTATGGACCTATATACAACAATATTAATTTACAAATTTTGTTTATATGTCTATTTGTAAATCTTTTATACTGTGTGAACATTAATTTTGGATTTATGGAAGCAGATTCATCTAAATAAGAACATCCCCACTAAGACAACTATAAAAAAATACAAACCCCTTAAACTATCTAAACACTACGAGAAATAAATGGTAGAAAACTTGGCACAGTTATAAGAATGTGTAGTTTTGGATAGAGTATATTTTTGCGGGAATATTCATTAGAAATGTTTTTTTTTTATTCATAATTTTTTCAAAATCCTAATAAAATAGGTGGATATAGGAATGAATGAATGTTTTCTTGCATAAATAAATATCAATATTGATTATTTCTAGGTAGGATTACAAGTTATTATAGTCAAGTGTTATGTGAATTAAAAAGTAAATTCATCATAATTCATATCCCTTCATATTTAAATGAATTTAGTTTCAATTTGTGCGTCACTTCCAAACCCGACCGACGCATTCCATTATCTGAAGTTCGAATTCATTTCCAACAAACTTTCCTCTTGTTGTGAGGAACATAAATTCAAAACTTGGGGATGCGTCTATTTCTTAATTGGATAACCACACAAGTGGAATCCCTCGTCACTTTTTGTCATACACTGAACTATTTCTACAACTAATGAATATGGTAGACCCTCGTCTGCGAACGACGCATATTTATCCAGAACAATAATACCTTCTGGTGCCAGTGCGTTAAAATGAGATAATTTAGGTCGTTTTTGCTGGTTGTTGTGGTTTATTAGTCACTGGTGTTATTATTAATATAATGTTTTAATACAATGCAGATATTCATAACTGTATAACATAATATTTAAAATTTTAACTTCGTAATTGTATAATATAACGAAATTACTAAAAATACATCTGTACGTAAACAAGTAAAAGTCAAAAGATGTAAAGAAGGTGATAATGACGATAAGAGAAATGAAAACAAAAATTGGAAGTGATACACAATGGCTGAAAAACAACAGTATCCGAAATATAGATCAAAAATAACAGATTATCACCAAATTATCTTGGGTGTGAGTAAAATAAAATAAAATATATTCCTATGGACGAAGTTCGGAAGGGAATCTATCGAATACTAATAAAAACAATTTTATGGCAACTGGCCTTCATAAAAGAACATGCACAATAAAAGTTGACTCAAATATGGATGAAATAATCCGAGCATAAATTGAAGACGAAAAAAATTATTTACCCTTATTTGGACATTGAAAGGGTATACATTTCAGTTAAATTGGAAAATATTTATAATGTAATAGTACCGGAAAATAATATACAGTAAGTTTGGACCCTTCCTGTTTTGTCAAACAAGGCACCGCCCGGCGATATAAAAATATTTAAAAAAATTTCTATATTAGTGGCTCAAATTACAAAGCAGTTTTATCTGACAAATTGTAAGTATACGTAAAGGGATAATGTTAATAATTTGTGTAACTACTTTTTGAGAAATATGTTTGTTGTTGTAAAACATCATGGGAATAAGTCAGGAAAATTTGATGCTAGTTCCGGAGTTCTACAATGCTCTACTTTGTATTCCTTCTGTTTATACAATTTATTCATAATCTACGCGCTTCATTTAAATACCTATTGCTAGTGACTTATTTAAATAAGCTGAAATTTTAAGGAATTGCGTTAAGTTTCAAAATGATCTAAATAGAATTTTACAATGGAGTTTGATAATTATTTATATTTTATTTTTAGTAATTTTTTACTTTTTTGTACTTTAACTTATAATATTACTTATGAAACAAGAGCAAACTTCATTTACCGATACTCAACACTAATCTTAGGTATAGATAACAGTTACATACGAATACCGAACACAAAAGAAAATTCGGTTAATGGATGCTATATTCAACAAGAGCGAAAGAAATACAGAAAAGAAGGGTTCCCTAAATGTTTAATTATTGTAATTAGGGAGCATAGTGGATAAGATAAACGAATTATAATCATTATCCTTTTTAAGAACAACAATTCACACCGTCCCATTCCAGAAACATAATTTATCTGAAGAAATTAGGAAAAAGGATATGAGAAACAAAAATGTTTATTGTCAACATTATAGAATTAGGAAAGTATCCTTCTTATTTTATAAGAAACTCGTTATCAGTAGGTACAATGATTTTTTTTTATAACATAGAGCTGATATTTACTCAATCTATTTAAAATTTATTGTAAAGAAAAATACAGGAATATTAAGTAAGGAAGCAGACTGTATACTGGATACAAGATGGTAGATGGTGTCCAAATATATTTAAATATGTGTAAATCATTAATTTTCTACAAATATGGCAATTTACATACAAGGAAGTCGTTCCAGCATTTTGAAATTTTATTGTGTCCACGGTATTGGCATTGTTGTTTCAAGTTAAACAGACCTATTGTATTATGTTTATTGTATTTGACTGCTGCTCATAATAGTAGCTTGTCACGACTCTTACCATGTTCATCGCCTTCTTTATAAGTTGTTTTAGAATTTAAAGCTAATTATCAGACCCTCCTTAGTGAGTAAATATATAAAAAGACATTTTTTACGAATATTACTGGTTTATATTTCACCAATTAGAAACAGAAAAGAAATTGGATTAATTTTTCAACCCACCGCTCATTTTTTGGATTTACTCTTCGTCCCCATTCTTTCTGATCATTATTTTTCTTGTTTTCTTTTCTCATCATACCGTAAAACGGGGTAACTTTGGCAAGTTTTGACTTATTTTGGAACTCTAAGTCAGAAACCGATTAAAAAATCAAACTTCTTAAAATTGCATCGTGCCTTGTGCCCAATTGACAAGATTACCCATATATGGTTCGTTTTCAAGAACCGCATGTTGAAAAAAAAATTTGTTTGTGGGTTGCCAAAGTAGACAGATTTTTGAGGCTACTTTAGCAGTACATGCAAATCTTTTTTGCGCCAATGTAGAGGCTGTATAAAGCCTTCTTTGGCACCAAATATGGTTAAATACGAAAGAACAGAAAGGCAGCTTTTTGAGTTTGGTCCCAATATCTTTCATAGTTCCTAACTTATTGAAGTTAGAATGCATTTCTTTTTAAGAAATTATTTATTTATCCAACCATTATAAAAGAACTAACTAAAAAATTATTTCTAAACGAAAATAATTATAAATTCTTAAGAAGTTGAATATAGAACATAAAAAAAACTAAACATTCGTGTGTACAGAGGGTACATTCATAAAACGGTTCCGTGCTCGCCTCATTGCCAAAGCTACAATTCCATTGTTTGTATTTCTTGTAACAAATCCGATCAGGCCCTGTATAATTATCCCACTTTCTGAATCAAGCTACGCAGACGTCGTCTGTACTTTTTGCTTGTTTTCTCATTGCTTTTTTTGTAGAAACTGCATATAAATTTGTTAGTGGTTTGTCGTCACTATCATCGTCGCTAATGTTTGAAATGTTTTTATGGGTCCCTGAAGGGCCAGCGTTTGGTTTATCTGATTGAGGAGCAACTATCTTAAGTTGTTTATCGGACTCTATTTTCTTGCCACGCGATCGAGCAACCTTTTCGTTATTTGAACCGCGCAGATCTTTAAGCTGTCATTTAGGATAGCAGCTTGGACATTTTCGTCATCGCCTTGTATTTACATGTCTGGAATTCTTTTTAGAACTTCTTGAGGATTAAAAGGACAGAGCCCTGTAGACCTAACTCAAGATTTTAAATAATTCGATACATTTTCAGTGACTGCAACCCACAATCGATTTAGGAGGACAGGAAAATATTCTTTTGGACTGGAGGAAGTTGATTGGGTTTCACTGCGCCATTTGTCTAAAATCTGACGCCACTTTTTTTAAATGAGGCAAACACTGTCATATCTAATGGTTGCATTAGGTGGGTGCTGTTGGAAAGCAACGCTGTCATATACATATTGTTCTCATCACCAGCTTTAATGAGAGTGGGTGAAAAACGGGAGGCTAAATTGTCCCCAACAACAATTTTTTTGCAGGATTTTAATTTTTTTTAATTTTGGGCAATAAAGTGTGGAAAAACCACTTTACAAATTGGTCCATATCGAACCAGCCGCTAGGTGTGTTACTATAGACCTTTCCAGGAGCACCACCTTTTGTCCAAACTTTGTATAGATTTGTATAGACACCACCACAGAAAGTAATAAATCAGCGTTTTCACACACTATTATACAGATCGACGACTTGGAATGCTGTTGAACTCTTTCCACGCGTTTGGTTCCACTTGGAACAATGACTTTTTGGCTCCAGGGTCATTTTGGACATTAGTTGCATCGTAACTAAAAACCAAAGAGGAGTCAATATCTTTCCAAACATCTTTTATGTTATCACATATCACAAATAGTGATTTAAGTGAATATATCCCCTAATTTTATATTTAAAGTAGACACTGCCTGAATTAGAATGACATGTATTGGTTTTATTTTATATTCTTACATTTTTACTCCACTTAACCGCTACACTACATACCTGTTCTTCCTAGGATAATATTAAAATCAGATTTTTGCAGATATTTAAAACGTCTTTTTTAGCAACTAATAAAATATTTAAAATATACGGTACAATTTTCAATGCCATAACGATTTAAATAAATTCTGTAAGGCACAAATCCCCTTTGCAACTTTAATATATGTACAGTTTAACCGCTTGATGAAGCTCCATGGTAGCCAAAACTAGTAGCCCCATTATTAATTTCTTTTAAATAAAGTTCTATAGCAACTTTCCTTAAATCAATTTTTCTGTTCCTATTTATCCCTAAATTGTAATATAATTTTTTAATCTTTTAAGAAACGATATAAGCAGATTCAGTAACAAGATAAATAACTGTAATAGATCACAATAAAAAAACAAATAACGAAGAAAAAGGGACATTAACTGATGTTTTGCTTTGGCATTAAGAATAAAGATTTATTAACAATTAAAAAATTAAATTAATTTATTAAAAAAAAAAAATATTAGAATTAGTTTTGTCTTTTTTGATGCTTATAGGCTGGTGCCGATACTGTTTTGAAAAGAAAAATTAATAACAGGTAAGAACCAGATGGAACATGTAGTTGGAGCTACATTTAAGAGAACCAATAATTTTTAAATACCAGATATTGAAAAGGGATGGAGTGGGTTGCAGTTTAGGGATTGTAAACGGTTTTTTGTGTTTTGAGGCGAAATGTGAGCTCCTAGTGAAAAAGGTTCATTACATAAAAAAACCTAAAACTTTTGTAAATGCCTTTTTTTCAACATAATCTCAAGTTTTTCGAGAAAATAGCGAAAAACCGATTTTTCAGTTTTTAATTTTGTTCTAGCGTAAAAATAATTTAATATATATGAAATTTGATGAAAGTATAACTTTTTTACTACCACGAAAAATTTTATTGATGTTTTTTCAATTTCAAAGTTTTATTAAAGACTCATTTTAACCGTTAAAATGCCTACTTTCAAATGGTCTATACATGTTGATAGTTTATTTTTGATAAATAAAAATTGAGAAAATTCTCAATATTTTAATAATATTATGTTATAGTGATATTATATGTATGTTTTTTCATTTGTTCATTATTAACAATAAATAATAAAAATATTCAGTTTCCTGATACATAAATTGACTTTTTTCAGATTTTCTCAATCTTTATGGATTTCATCAAAAATAAACTATCAACATGTATAGACAATCTGAAAGTAGACATTTCAACGGTTAAAATGAGCCCCTAATAAAACCTTGAAATTGAAAAAAACAAAATTTTTCTTGGAAATTTTGGAGTATTTTTTTTTAAATGTAAATATCTCGGAAACCACTCGTTTTTTGAAATTCATAAAACTCATGCTTATTTAGCACTAAAAAAGTTTCACTTTCACCAAATTTTATGTAAACTAAAAAAAAATTAAATACTAAAAAATCGGTTTTTCGCAATTTTCCCAAAAAATTTAAGGTTATGTTAAAAACGTCATATATAAAAGTTTTAGATTTTTTTCATTATCTACAATTTTCGTATTGGATACTTTTTGATAGGCGCTCACGTTTCGCCGCAAAACGCAAAAAAACCGTTTTCAACCCCCTAAACTGCATCCCTTTCCACCCCTTCCCATTATCTCATGTTTAAAAGTTCTTGGTTCTTTTAGTTACAACACTAACTACATGTTCCACCTGATCCTTACCTGTTATTATTTTTTTTTTATCCGTTTTGGCATCAGCCCATTATAGAAATGATAGTATTTATCTATAAATCTGTCTACATCTTAAGTACTTCCGGAGTAGCCAGATAAAATGTGTCTACAAAACTCATAATATTTTAAGTCAACAAAACCTACAAAAATTTGTTTCAACTTTAAAGGACAATTTTTCTTCTTTACTGTGACTTCGTAAACTGATAACGGCCCTTTGGTATACGAATCCCCCTTCAGCAGCAAACAACTTTTACTCTTTTATTCAAAATTATTCCTATCGTCACAGAGTTTTATCTTTATTCCTCTGCGGCTTGGTGCTCAGAATCCTGACCTCGAAAATTTAGGACCTGCATCTCTATAGAAATATAGTCAGCGGGCATGCAGAAACAGAAGTATATAATTGTTGAACTTACGAAAAATATATTCACCAAATTAATAATAACAATAATAATAAATATTATAGGGGTAGAAATAGAAGAAGAATTTAGATTAGGTTTTCTTTGGGTTAACAAACTTTCGTAGTCAATTTGAAAATACCTCGATGGTTATTTTAAGCTGTTATAGTTTTCAATTTAACCTTCATGTTTTTATTGATGCAAGTAAAGATGTCTATGCAAGGTTTATTTTCTTGAAATCTGAGAGTTCTTTAGGTGTAAGTGTACACTTTGTATAGGCAAAATCCAGGCTATGTACACTGAAAATTCTCAGTATACCGCGTTTGGAGCTTTTATCTGCCACGATTAAAGCCATACTGGCAAATAAAATTCTAGAAAATCTTGACTATGATGTAAAAGTTTTTTATTGGTCTGATTCTTTTACGGTTTCAACTTGGATTAAGGCTGATGATCAAAATAAACCTTTTGTGTGAAATCGCGTAAGTGAAATTCGTCGTTTCACGAACAAAAATGATTGGTACCATGTACCTGGAAATTTAAACGCTGCTGATTTGGTATCTCGTGGTTGTTCTTCCAAAAAACTGGTTAAAAGTCCAAGGTGGAAAAGCCCTAATTGGCTGCTGAAACCCGCTATAGATTGGCCGTCGCAGATTTTTTACTTTAGATAATAATAGTATATTACATTACCAGTGTGGAAAGTGAAATTCTAAAAATATTTTAAAATTATTTATTAAAAATAAATATCTAGAATCTAGATATAAAAATCAATATTCACGATTTATTTATTAAATTTATTTTACTATTAAAATGGAAATTACATAGAATAAAATAGAAATTACGCGTTTGACATATTTGACAGGTGATACGGAAAGTAGATATTCCCAAAAAGTAGATTCTTATTCACACGCTTGTGATATAGACTAATATATTAGCCTATATCACAAGTGTGTGGATAAGAGACTACTTTCCATCCATGTGGATATATTGTCATGTTATGAAAAGACAGCTCTAAAATAATACCAAAAAGAAGCGTAAAAGGTTTCCTTTGGAATTAAATAATTATAGTTTGAAAAACTTATACGAATATGAGATATTTGTAAATATGAACTGTTAAAGTTTATGACAAATAGGAACATTACTCTGATTGGTAGTGATACAAAAAAATAAAACTTAGTACTTACTTGAATTATAACTTTAATAATTTTGTAAATAAAAGGATAAAATTTTCAAAATAACGATTAAATATATCTTGTCCAAGCATAAATTGTAGATAATATCCAAATCATAATATTTCTTGTAATATCAATCATTAATTGCTGAGTTGTTAGGGAGATCAAATCCATGGAGAATAACAAGGGCTTTCGAAGAAGGAGGATGCCGCATTTTTTTTTTAAATTTAACTAAAAAATAAATTTGTATTAATTAAAGCAAAATTGATTAGTAAACATTTAAAGGTAATAAATTTGCAAAGAAGTATTTTCACGATTATAAAACAAAGACGATACCTACCTTTCGATTTGGATGATGGACATAGGAGTTTGGCAGTCTGAAGAAATTTGCTTTGTATTTAATAGATCACAAAGCACTGGAAATAGTATAAATATTCACAAGTGTTGAGTGAGTAATTCATTTTTGCCTAAAACTGAATAAATAAATAATCTAACATGTTTTTCTAACAATACAAATGGTATGGTTAATTTGTAACTCTTGTAAATAGTTAACTGTTGTTGTTTACTTACTTTAATTTTAAAATATAAATTTTATGAAAAGAATAGTTTATTTCACAAATAATTAAATAAATTAATAAAATATAAGTCAGAGACAAAATTTTGATAATGAAAATCGATTTGAGTTTATTGAGATAAAAAGCAATTAAAATTCATATAGTAAAATTTAATCGATTTGTCCATAATAATAATAATATGTTGGTATGAATGGTAAGTTTGGATGCCAATGATATAGTAAATATAGATTGTTTTCTTTATTTTCTCAAAAATTTAATTTGTATAAAAATGTTAAATTATGTTGAAAATTTTGCTTAAATGAAATTGGACATACATGGAGAATAAAAAAATTAGGTACACTGATAATTAAAATTTACATGAAGTTATTTTAAATTTTGAAATCTAACAGTAATAGTATTTTATCTAGTTGGTAATAAATAAAAAATTAATAACAATAATTAAAAAAAATATTAATAAATAGATATTTAATATAAAATAAATAAAGCTAATAAAAATAAATAAAACTAAAATAATGATAAACATTTAATATAAAATAAAATAATAACAATTTAACTAAACTAAAATTTTATTAAATAAAATAAAATAAAGTAAAACTATAATTGCCTAAACTCAATCTGAGAAAGAGATGATCTCATGATTATTTCAAAGTTAAGAGTTAAGCCGAGGTAAGTCCACACTTTTATTAAATATTTTAATATTTCAAATAGCTATCAATATAGTCATTACCAAATAGCAGCCAACGTCTCATTTTTTGAAAATTAATACCTGTGTTAATAAACATAATCAGGTCAATATATATATATATAAGACTAAATAATGCAAAATGTGTCACTTTCGTCTTTCCTAAAAGGTCGTAGGAAAACTATATTTTCGTAGTGCTCAGGGAGAGAATACTAATAGCGTGTTTTTTTATTATTATTATAATTATTATTATTAAAATTTAAGTAGTATTATATTCCGAAAAAATGAAATTTTACTGAGATCGTGAATTTTGGACTGGAATATTTGCACAATTGGAAGCAACATGGTTTGTTTCCTTTGATTTAAAGTCATTTAAAAAGAAAAATAGAGTTTTAAGTACCTTCAAAGTCTATAATTATTTAATAAGAAATAACAATAGTCTCGTTGTTTTGTTTATGGCTATATGTATGTGGATATATGCAGGCTTATACAAAGCAACTTTTAAACGAATATAAACGAATATAAAAAACGTTTAGCGGGTGTAAAATGCCCCTTTATCGCATGCGGACTACTTTACCGCCCGCCCGCGAACTACTTTACAGCCGGGCGGTAAAGTATTAGTATATTATTCAACGAGCGGGTAATGCTGGTTATTACTCACTATGATGAAGTTTGTACTATTAGAAAAGAGTTATGCAATATTTTATTTCATTTATTTGTTCCAAAATTAATTATGAAATTGAAACAGTTTTGAAAATTAACTAAAGCTTTTGAATCCAAATCAACAGTAGTAGTTATGTTTCTACTAGTCAACTGGTTTACCGTGTCGGTTGTAGTTGTGGTTTAATTTTGTTAAAAATAATTAAATAATGGTTGAAAATAATTGAGTAATGGAAGAAATAATTGTGTAATAAAAAATAACTCACTGTATGAGTAATCAATTATATTAATCAACAGAAAGTGGATGTATAATACTTATATCTTATATAAATAAAAATTACCTTGGTTAATTTGGTCTTTTTGTTATTTTCTATTGTTTAGCACAGCACTATATATGTTTCGGAAAATTTTTTCATCTTCGGGTGCAGTCATAAATTAAAAAAACATAGAGACGATTACAAACAAATTAATTTTTTTTTTAAATAATAGAAAGATGGGGTTTTAGTTATTTTTAAAAAATAAAAAAATTAATGAAAAAAATATCGTTGCATACAGGTATTTATACGATATTTTCCGTGATTGCTAAATATCTTTATAATTTTATACTTTTTTAATTTTACTTATTTGTTACCTTATTTCTTTGGTATTTTCTTCCCATTTGTTTACTTCCTTCATATCATGGTCCTTATGTTTTTTACCTGTATCAGTCGTCTTCAAAGATCCCTAGACGTGAAGCGAGTGTCCACGTATAAATCCCTTTCGGTATCCTCTGTATTAAATAGGTTTAGTAAGGCATTTAGGATTTAATTATCTTACCTCTAACAATTTAACAATTTACTTTAATAATATACTTTGACAATTTTCTTTACTATAACAATACTTTAATATATTATAGACTGTTTAACTTAACTCTTACTTTTAACCTTTCATACTAAGTAATTTGCTGTATGGCGTTGCTAGCCGAAGGCCAAAAAAAAACTATTTTTTTATTTATTATTGTTTGTATAGAAAAGTATTTAAAAATTAAAAAATGTAAAAAATAAAGCAATGTTGTTAAAATATTTTCTTGGTCGTAGAAAAATTGTGTATGCAACTCTCACGTAATGGCTATTAATACATAATCGTTGCTATTGTTATTAGAAAAAAGTTACCTTCTTTCGCTATAATGTAAGTTTATCTGACATAAGCCTACTCTTAAAAGAGAAAAAATTGTTTTAGTATTCATTTGTCGGCAATTATTTATGATTTAATCCTTTAACTATTTACGAAAAATACTGTTGGGAAATTTAAATTATCAAGAAATCAATTTAAATATTTATTTAGGCTATAGCAGGTGTTAAAATAACTACTAGCTCTATTGTATCTATAAATAAAATTATATGTGCGCCAAAGTTACTTACCGCTTAAGAGCTTCAATAATGTCAAATTATGACAGCTTGCAGAAAACATCAACTTCTGTTACTTTTCAAGGCACAAAAGCCTACTCTCGATCATAGATCGTAGAAAATGGCACACAAGGTATTTGAAAAACACATAAATTCCATGTTTAATTCCAAATAGTTCTGAGAAAATACTTTACTTCCTTTAATATTTCATCATTACAAATCCAAGCTCAAGGATTATTTTTACATGGTGGGTAGATAGTATACGGAAATACTGATTCCACCCAGCAAGTGACCGTTTAGGCAAGGATATATAGCCGTCCCCGGAAATTACAACTTCCTGGAGCTAGGAGTTCGAGAACGTAGATCAACGTTGTGAAAGTAGTCGACCAGGATAAAGTAAAAAAAACGGACTTTTAATATCAAAGAAGCCTGTAGGTGAATTTGTATGTATTTTATATCAGAAATATTGCTTCTAGTGTCGCAAAAAGAAATTTACATTCATTAATGTAACTTCGAGTTCAGGACTGAATAAAATGAAAAATAAGAAAAAGCTAAAACGGAGAAAGACTAATAAACAAGCAGTAGCGGGTCAAGAGTAATTTAATTTATTAAACATTATTAAATTATTTAATTTTTACTGCTTAGGCAATTAAAATAATTGTTGTCTGAGTAGTAAAATATACGCTGATACACAACTCCCTTTCTAACAAAAATATAATCATAAAAATCGAAAAATGTAGCAAAGAATTATCGCTGAACATACATAAAAAATATTTAGACGAATTGAGAACCTCCTCCGTTTTTGAAGTCGGTCAAAAAGAAGCTTCTGATTTAGGCCTAAAGTCTATCAAATTGCTTTCAAATGCATTCGATGTTATTTAGCTTTGTACGAGTAGTACTTTTCTTGTGTCAATAGGTTTTGAAAAAAAAAGGTTTTCAAAATAAATGACAAGGCATAATCCTGCTTCATTTATTTCCAGATTTTGATAACAGTCGTGGGTTGGTTGTATAGTGAATGCTCACAGGAAAGGGTTATGAGACATTATGTACCCAAAGCTCAATGTTAGACACGTTAATATTTTTATTATATTTATAAAAATGATTTCTCAGTGACCCTACCAGAGTGTCAAATCCTGATACATAAAAATGATAATAAATTTACAATCAGGTCGACAAATTTAGATAGGGCAAACAATGAAATGTTGAGGTACACAAGAGCTGCTAAATAATGGTTTAGATGAAATCGTCTCAATGTTAATTTAAGCAAAACCAAAAACATGAATTTTACTATTAAGAAAATATATATTCAAAATAATCCTGAAATTTCTCCATCCAAAATTATTTTTTGTATAATATGTGAAAGTTATTTCAAAAAAACTGTGCTGTAGAACAAGTATCAAAAGTAAAGGTAAATATTTTAATTAAGATATTATTATTTTGCTAAATTACACTGATTTAATTTTAAGATGGAGGGTGTTAAATTTAAAATTTATTTTTCAGTTTTTGGCAATATTTTTGTTATTATTCAACGTATTGACTTGAAAGTAATTGTAGAAACATATTTTTCTACACCCATATTATAGTAATGCACTTATATGCCCATAATCCTTTTCATAATGATACCCATTATGATACAATTTTTCAATCAAGCATGCTGTTTGACGTTTGTCCTAGGTTCCTATGTAATTGTTTTAGTTGTCAAAACGTATTAAATTTTCGTAGATAGCTAAACTTCGATAATTATATTATCAAAATGCCTGATATCGGAGAAAGGAGAAAATGCAGTACAAAATATTTTTCCCCAAAAATCTATAGTAATACCCATACCCGAGGTAATACCATTAATTACAATTTTGTAAATTTTTTTATAGAAATACGTGTATTTACTGTTATTGTGTTCAATACCAATATAAATATAATATTTATAATTCTTGATTATTTATCGGGTCTAGAAAAAATAGCGTATGCAACTCTCATGTAATGGTTATTAATACACTCGCATAAACCATACGAAACTCGCATTTGGCTAGTTTCGTATCCCGGTTAATGCTCATGTATTAATAACCATCATTACATGATCGTTGCATAATATACTATTTTAGGCTAGAAAATCATAAGCATATTATTAGTTTATGAGATAGGACAGAGAGAGGGACACTTTCACTCTATAATAATAATATAATAATAATATTTATTGGCAGAAGTAAATACAACAATAATAAGTATTAATTGGTAATTTGTCAATAAATATTTGCAATTTATAAGAGGCTGAAGTGCCTGTGTATAAATTAAATAATTTATACAATTTTTGAACTAAATTAAACTAAACTAAGAACTAACAGAATTAAACGATTTAAAAATAATTATACAAAGGTTTTATTACTCAATTAAAACTTTTGTTATCACTAAATAAGATAAATGCGCAATTCTATTCGTTCTGTTTCTTTAACAAATATTTTTGGAGCCTTTTTAAACATAGAAAATGATACTTTTTTAGTGTTTCGGGCAAAGAATTTAAAATTTTTGGTGCCAAAATTGGTAACTTTTTTGGCCTATAGATCCGCCCATATGCAGAATTAGAAATTTTTCCTTTTGGCGAGTGACATACTGATGGAATGAGTTATGCAGCTGACATTTATTGCAACTTTAGAATCCTCTCCGATAATCATTTCCGATATTATGATCTGAAAAGAGAATATATGGAGCCGCCTTAATTTAGACTGACTTAATCTTTTCGTTGCAATTGGAGGGTGATCAAAAATTTGAAATTATATAAGTTCAGGTAAATATTTCAAACATTTCAAATAATTTATGAAGAAAATATATTTTTTCTTTTGTTTATTATTGTAAATTGTGTGAAAGATATTACTTTATACTTATTTTAATAATATTGTAAACTCTATGATATATTCAATTACTTTTGAACTTTTAATGTACCAATAAAAACTAACTAACCAGAGCACTCTTGCTTCAATCCATAAAACAATGTACCAACTCTAGAGGAATATAATAACTAAGTTATAAAACAGGACACTCTGGAGGTAAATAAGTAAGAGTCGAATATATCGGAAAATAAGTTGGTATTCATACAGAAAAAGTTTAGGAAGGAAAAATTCTAAATTAACAAAAAAAGTATTTTTGATATTTATTAATACAAAATAGATACCCACCAGTGTGCGATACAAATGTCTTTCCAGTAAAGATATAATTAAATTCTTTATTTTCCAACATAGAATATATATTTACTGGGCAATATGAATTAAAAATACCTAGATGAATAAAATTAACTAATCAAAATATAAATCAATACTATAAAACTAAGCAAAATTATTTAACATATTTGAGATAAAACAAATTTATAAAAGAGGGAAAAACATGTAGCTGTAAAAGAAGAAAACCTAAACATTTTTCCGTTCGTATTAGAGAAAAAATTAGAATATTACAACAATCCTGTATAAATGAAATTTATGATTCATTGTAAAAGTAAATTTAAATAAAAGTGTTTTCTGGATTTATCTAAAATTAGTACTAATAAATCGTGGATAATAGCTGTATATTATCATCATGTTATCTCTTGAGTCACTGTTAGATAAAATTATGAGAGGTAAAATATAGGAAGAACTTCCGTGGAGTGTAATGTTGGATGAGTAGGGAGAGAGAGAGAGACCTTAAAGCAAGATCTGATTATTAGTAAGCGAGGGATGGAATTGCAGAGACAAGCTGCATGAAAATAAAACTAATATCTGTATTTGGAATTCTTTAAAAACATTCAATTACGAATAGGACAGCGTGAGAAAAGTGAAGTTATTACGTAAAAGAAAAGTTTTAAGAGAGCTCCATTGTCTCATTAAAATTGATTCCACATGTAACTTAGGGACAATGGTGCACACGAGCAATACGAGTAGAAAAGTAAGCAGGATTGGCTTCAAAATTTTAAAATTGTATACGTGATATACATAAAATATTGCTGAATATAATAATTTCATAAATTAAAAATATAAAAAATAAGAGTGATAGAAAATAGTATATTTATTATGTAACGATCTTGTAATGGTAGTTATTAATACATACGCATGTAGTAAATACGAAATCAACCATAGGGAGTTTCGTATGCTTCATATAAGTATAACAAATCATATGGGAGTTGCACACTATATTTTATTTACGACGTTATTATTTATAATCAAATATTGATAGAATTATGTCCTTTTTCACTCTATAAAACAAATGGCAGATTATCCTGTTGCCAACTTCTGCTCTTACTTGTCAATTAAAGGCCATTAAAAGTTAACTGTTAAATTGCATTATAAGTTTCGAAACCGAAATACACTAAGACCAAAAATATTAGGACAAATTAATTAGAAACCAATTAGTGCAACATTTAATGGATACTATCATATGAAAAACGTCATGTCTTTGTTCTGGTTCGTCTTCACGAAAAATTAGTTTAAAGGACGTATAGCTAAGCCGGATCTGTGGAAACGAAATGTCAAATTTGCTAAAAACTTCAGAAAGCGCTGGATTAACACGTTGATTTTAAGTTTAGAAGTGACATCTAAAATAATAGACATACATATTATTTATTAATTTTAGTACCAGTAGATTACTGTATATTTTTTAACATAAAGGTCATCTTCTTCGCATCATTTAAATGATAGAATTAAACTATGAATAGGTTTCTAACTACTTTTAAGTTATATAATTTCTCATATACTCATATACACTGAAGTGTCTAGAAAATCGGTCATTAAGAGACTTTTTTTGTTGCCAACAGAACTGATTCAATCTTACCAAACAAAAATAAAACATTACAGACATAATTAAGATGAGTTAAAAAGTCTATCTGCAATATAAAAAAGTTATTGCAAAATTGCCGTTTTGAAAAGAAAATATAAAAATTTGTTATTAGTTTTTGGACGCATACTGTATATTTGTACATAGTCTAAAATACAAACTATCATCAGTAATATATGAATATTTAGTTACCTAATATAAATAAAGAAATTGGATAATTTATATTTTAAACGAGGTCATTAGAAAAGTATATGAAATTCTTATACAGGGTGTTCGAATTAAATTGTTACAGTTGAATTCCGCCGAAAATATGCATTTTAGAAAAAAAAGTTTTAAACAAAAGTTTTATAGTTTTTTGGGGGAAACATTTTGGCTAAATTCATTTTTTTATAGCTGACCATAATATGGCCATATCGAGGTGGACTTTGTTTTTTTAAATGGAAATCCTATTTTTTTACATATTTTTAAAGTACATAAAAAAATAAGAAGCTTTTGATGGAAATATTTTTTTTATTGGACTTTTACTTTTTGAATAACAGCTACTTGAAAATTTTGCTATGTGAAAAAAAAGTGGCCATATTATGGTTAGCTATAAAAAACGATTTTAGCCAAAATTTTTTCCCCACAAAACTATAAAACTTTCGTCTGAAACGTTTTCTTTTTATAAAAGGAGGAATTTAGCTGTAACACTTTAATTTGAACACCCGGTATATTTTTTTAATGTCCTGAAATTATTCTACTTATACTAAGTATAATACTAAGTATAATACTAAGTATAATACTAAGTATAATACTAAGTATAATACTAAGTATAATACTAAGTATAATACTAAGTATAATACTAAGTATAATACTAAGTATAATACTAAGTACTTATACTAAGTATAATATATATTGGTTTGTTTTATTCTTATATAGTAGGTATATTTTTTCATGTTTAAATTAAATGCTTTATTATGTATTTCTTAAGTTCTTCTATTGCATAGGCTTTCAAAAGGTATAGATATTTTATAGATTTCCAAATCTTTGTTGTAAACCTTAATGTTTTAGAGGTAATAAAATATTATTTGAATTAGTTTTATATTATTTGACATCACAATAATGTCATATTTTGTTTTCATTTTAATAAAAACGTACTTACCTTTTAAAACATTATTTTGTATTTTTCATCTACTTTATAGTCACTATTTTCACATTTAAATAAGCCAACGCAATCGGTTTACGTACACTACTGCTCAAGACTCCGATATGAGCGAGAAAGCCAGCATTAAAAAAAAATAAATAATGATTTAAAATTAGCGACATCAACATTGTATAGATTTATGCAGTTGTAGCCTATTTGTACATAAATTGTCTAAAATTCATATGTATCGGCCTTTTAGGTGTTTGTGGTAGTGCTAAAGAAAATGTAAATTTAGTGATATTAAAATTAGTTTTTAAAATACTATGATGTTTAAGGACGTTATTAATTATAATACGCAGTATGTCATTGAAGTGGTACAAAAAACTACAAGGATGATAGTACTCTTGTAAATAGAATAAACTTTCTATGAGCATGGTTTTATAACTGAACAATAAGAAAGTCAGGGGCCTTAAGATGATGAATTTGAACAATATTTTTTTTAAAAGGACCAAGAAAAATTTTCACTTTCAAATAAATTTTGCTCTTATATAAACTTTTGTGAAAAATTAAAATGAAACTAATCGGAAAAAGTAATATTTGTGTATTGTATTTTTAATAATATTTTTATTTGATTTCTTTTACATAGTAGGCAGATTTTTAAAAAGTACTTCTTTCTTGATATTTATCATGGATTGAACTGCGATCGTGTAATACAAATGTGAATAAATGTTAAATACTTGAACTAACTGAAAATAAAAATACATTTTTATTTGCCAGGCAAAAACGCAATAACCTGTATATCCAAATTTTTTTTAGAATATGTATTTTTTCAAATCCATATAACTTATTTGAAAATTGTATGGGTGTCTATAACACAAATTAAAATATTGAAAAATTAAGCACCAATAGGACACCCTGTATATGAATTTTAAGATATATTACTGAAGTGAATTTGGGGACAAATTTGTTGGTCATGTTTAACCTTTTTAATTATTTAGGTTGGCGGACATAATTCATATTTTTTTAATGGTCTTTATGGGATCATTAAGGTAAACCAGTTATCTCCAAATGAACTAAATTAAAGCTGTCATACTTATAGAACTCACCTGATGCTTTTATGTAAATATTTAAAGAAGTGAGAAATAAATATTAGAGTTAAATGTGTTTCTCGCAATATTGCAACAAAATATGACATTTATGTCACCATTACAAACCCTGCGATTTACATTTTATTGCTCGAATATGTCTAATAAACAGCATACTTGGAAAATATACAGTTCAAGAAATTTCTAGAGGTGTTCGACGCCCAGACAGAGAACGCGCTACGTGTGACTAAGATAGCTATTGTACAGTCTGCTAAACAAGTTATTTTAAATAGTTTTTAATATTTTTAGGTAATTAAATTTTAAAAGTGTGGAATAGTTTAGGGATTCAATTGGTCTGATTGGACTTTCTTAGAACGTTTTTAAAAGCAGCTAAAGATAGTATGTAGAATTGAAAATAATTATTATGCCATAAAAGGTGTTTTTTGGAATTCCTTCAACCTTTTGAAATTGAGTCAGAAAATATAAATTTTATAGGATAGCGGAAAATACCTATAATTTTTTTGTAGGCCTTTGTAAATCGTGGAAATAGTTTATATTTTATTTCTACCTTATTAAGGAAAATGGTACCTATTATTAATAACGGTTGTTTCTGAAACAGCACTAAAATTTTCGAAATTTTGTTTTTCTACAAAATAATAAACTATACTATTTAGAAAAAAATTTATTTTTCTTATAATTTTATAAAAAATAACAGGGGAATATTTACATTTCTTGATCTATTAAACAAAACGATAAATTATCTCGACGAATGACACCATGTTCTAGTACGGAAGCTAGCTTTACATTTTTGTTGGTGGTTTCATGGGTTGCATATCAATTTTTTGTAATTGTAGTTTACACGTACATATACCTCTTAACACTTGTTTGCTTTATTAAAAAAGTATGTTGTTGTGATTTACGTCGAAATAAGTCAAAAATAACTTGAAACCCCATATAAAATCAAAAAGGAGAAACGGAAAAAAATTGAGCCTGTAAATGAACACAACTCAGAAACAAAAATAGCTATCTAATAATAAAAAAATAAAATTTGATTCTTGTGCAGCTTCATCTATATCATTAACTGTTTTTGGTTTTTTAATGGTTTTTCTTGTTGATGAAAATTCCGATATCTCACGGTTATCGATTCTTTTTTTCTCTCCAGAAATGCGGACGACAGTGTTTTTAGATACTCCTGTGGCTGCAGCAACACGATCATTTACATTTTTAAATGGTATTGAAGGTAAATTAAAGTTTCCTTCCCTTCTCATAAACTCTATAACATTGGCTATTATTTCGCGAGATTGACTGTTAATCACGCGGCCTCTTAATTTGCTATTAAACTCCATACTTAGGTTCTATTAAACTGTAATGAGCAAAAAACACAAACGAAAATAAAAGAAATGTTTTAGCGAAATTTACATCTGACATTTACGTCTGAATGAAATAGTGAAATACTTGATGCGCAGAGTGTACTTTCATTGCGTAAATCCGTCGGGATGCCTGTCAGTAGTGCTTTCTCTGTCTAGCCGTCGAAAGCCTCTAGAAATTTGTTGAACTGTAGGCTTAATAATATGTACGTATAGTATTGGTCGTAGAAAATAGCATCATGTTTTTCCATGAGCGTATGATGGTTACTACAACTATTACCCTTAACGATATCTCGATGTGTTGCATGGACTTGTAACGGATTAACAAGTAATTATGTTGCATCTAAACTAAATTTAATAGAACTATTGAGTAATATTATTTAATCATACTGCAACTGCTATCCAATTATTTATATCTATATGTATACTATCTCTAGAAAATCGAATACGTATTGGAAATATTATGCAACAGAAGACAAAATTATTTAAATCTCAAGCAACCACTTAAAAGATTTCTCTAATATTCGGATTAATTTAAAATAAATCTCATTTAAAATAGGATTAAATAATCAAAATAACTTTATATTAAGACATTAGTTGTCAAATTATTCTAATAAACTTAAGCACTAATCTCATTTCCTCCGTCGGCAGTTCTGACAGAATTTCAGTTTGAAAACGGGCTTTCAGCAAAAGAGGATCCCATTTACAAAACAAAACCAAATAAAAACTATAATTGCAGTTGAGATTACGCTTAACTTTTAGTGGAAACTTTAGATTTTAAATTAAATAAGACAATGACGTTGCTTTTATGTTGCGCAGTATGGGTGGGGTAAGTTAGTTAATTATTTTGCCTTGTGAGCTTCTTTTCTTTGCTGAAGAATTTATTATTTACATAAAATTTAATCTATTCTCCTTATTTGACAACTATAGTAATAATGTATATATGTATAATAAAATTTTGCATAAATATATACAAAATTTATATAAACAGATTAGCCTGTGTGTGGCAGAAAATACATACGAATAATTATATAATTAAAAATAAATATAATTTAATTAAAACATTTATTCCCTAATATCACATGGAAGTGCTTTATATAATTTAAGACCTATGTAAGTAAAGTTTTTTTAGCCAATAGTTTTTTTCATAAGGGGTGTAATAAATGTTTTATTTCGTTTGTTGTGTTTGTAACCAGTATAATAATTTTATCATTTGTTTGTAAGTTCTAATTAAAACTTTGTCCAAGAGTCAATATCGCTGTTTTTTTTATTATTATTTGAGTTTGTATTAAGTGTAGTTATTATTATCAACATCATACTGTTTTCAAGCACTACAACTATTAATAAATGAATATTTTAGTTAGTGTAATATTTGTTTTGTTTTTAATATGTTGAAAACCATCTATAAACATTATTAGTTAGTAAACTGATTTTTCTTCATAATTTGAGATTATTTTTAAATATACATCAGGTTATGTAGAAAGCCTAACATTGGTTTTTATGTAAAAAATTTTATATGAAACTTTACCTACCATTTTTTAGTTTTTATTGTAAGTTTAATCATTTTGACAATTTGTCAAAGATGTCAAATAAAAAATAAATTTTTTAAATACCTTTTGTAGGAAAATAAAATAAGAACTAAAATGTTTTAAATGTTTATTTTATAAGATCAGTCCCATCACAATACATAATATTACACAGACACAAACTAGAATAAAGGTATATAATGCATGGCATTCTAAATGATACTCAATTTTCAACCAGACTGTTTTCACAATCAATAGGCCTCATCTTCTTATAGAGCTTGATGTTTACTAAAAATTTCATGTTGATATTGCTTTTCATTTTTGATTTTTTTTTTTAATTTCAGCCCCCTTTAAACCCCCATGTTTAATCAGATTTTTTATATAATGAAAGGGCTTCTTATTCTTTTGTTGTTTGCTAAAAATTTAAATTTTATATCATTTTTCGTTTTACAGTTAGGATTTTTTTTTATATTTTAACCCCCCTTAACTCCCCAATATATTTATATTTTTTGAGTATCAATAGGCTTTATCTTCTTATAAAGTTTAATTTTTCTAAAAATTTCATGTTGATATCGCTTTTCGTTTTTAATTTAGGATTTTTTTTTAATTTCAACACATCTTAACCACCTATTTTTAATCAGATTTGTTAAAAATCAATAGGCTTTGTGCCCTTATAGAGCTTGATTTTTGCTTAAAATTTTCAAGTTGATATCATTTCTCGTTTTTGACTTATCGTGCAGACAAAAAACGTGACATCGGACAGACGGACAAAATAAACCTATAATACTCTTCACAGAATACTGTATGAAGAGTAAAAAAAAATGTATGAGGTAAAATAAACAATTTAAAAAGGTCAACAATAATATTCAACTTCTTTTATCAAAGGATATTACAAGTTTGAAATAGCAGCACGTAATTGAACATTTACAGAAATCTGTCAACTAAACTAGTGAGATACATATCGTAAAATGATATCACACTTAATTTTCCATATGACCCTTTCTAAGTGTATTTCACAGCACATTCCAAAGTATTCTTGATTTCGCTCTGTCCTACCCTCATGGTACTTTTGCATGTCTATGTTCACTAAAAAATAATGTATTTTAATAAATAAGAGAATAATAGTATTTTGTCTAAATATGTAAATTGGCTTCATCGGTATTTTCAAATTATTGTTTAATTGTAGATAGTATATTAATATTTTAATATGTACTTATAGCATTGAGTAGCCACAGCATGTAATTTTATAAAATGCACTCTTTGGAAACATTATGCAAAGTAATTTTAAACAATTAAAAGCAACGATGATTAATTTTTGAAGTAAATTTGACGTTAATCATTGTTGATTTAAGCCAATTAGTTCTTGATTTGCGAGACCTATAGGTTAATTTGAAACTGGTATCATTTAAATTGAGAACAATACATTTAGTTGTTTTTATCTAAGGTAAGAACTTACCATGTTCAATTTAAGCAAGCAGTTCTTAATTTCAAATGAACTAATGGATAATTTGAAATTTGACAGGCTTAAAGAAAAAAGTGTGTTTTTATTTTCTTTTCAATTATACACAGAAAAAATTATCATCTACATTCAAGAAAATTACATTTGTTTGAAATAAAGCAGGGTTTGCTTCAAATAATATTTCTCGATACAATAAGAAAATAAATGTTGAGTGAAGTATAGGCATAATCTTGTATTTTAAGAGTTATAATAATTAATCTGAGAATAAATTATTTAATTCGAGTATAAAATTGTGAATTAATTTAAGAAAGCTCTTTCGTTTATTATAAGTATGATATGCTCTTAAAACCGACTATTGCGAAGTTGATTCAATGTTATAAAAGGATTCGATTCAAAGCATTTAAATTTCAGAACAAAAATTAAATAAACAATTCGAATCAAAAACCTATGTACTTCCGAAAAGATTAGCTAGTACAAATTTACTGCACAGTGTTGCCAGCAACCCTTGCACTGATACGGTAGATATATGACTGGCACATATTGAGATGTGATACTTATTATTCAAGTCAAAGACACAACGCATTTATAGAGAATCTGGCAAATGGCATTAGCACGTGTTCATCCTATTGTCCATTTTCTAATATGTTTGCATCGTATCGTTAGGGTTGCGTTTTACATTTTGTTATAAATTCTTTGTGATTTAATTAATAAGTGTATGAATAAATTTTGTTAAATGAATGGGGCCTCAGCGACCTGATACAAATATTTAAATGTAAGTATTACAATGATTTATAATTCTTGTAAAATATAATGAAAATGAAAATAGGTGTGAGCATAAAAATTTTACAACAAAAATATAATACTTATCTTTTATATTTTTATTTAATTAATTTTTTCCAGCATGAGATCTGAAGTGGAAATCTGAGTAAGTGGAAATTTATCAATAATGTTTATAACTAATCTTACTTCATGAAAGAACACCTCACTGATAATTCTTTTTTAGGAATATGTCACCTCGCTCCTCTATTTCTTTCACATCATCGATTGGCTTCGAGAGAAAACAGGGCTCTCCTGTTTTTTCCTTTTCGGTAAGTAATAAAATTTCTTCTACTTCAGTGTTTTACAACCTCCAACTTTTTTAGGTTACTTTTCAAAAATTATTTTCTGACAGCGTCAGAAATAAAATCAAATGTTTGGTAGGCTCTTGCAATTAAAACAATTGCCGATCAGAGCTCATTCAACGATCCTACCTTTAGGACGGTCAAAATGATACTGATTTTGACTTTTATTGTCACTTCCAACCTTACTTTGGAATTCTGAATTTCACAAAAATGATAAATTTTGGATAAGGAACGGCCGAATATGCTTAAAACTGATGTACAAGCTATTCTATACAATTAAAATTACCCCAAACACTGTTCTTTTATGACATTTAGCATAAATCAATGTTTTTTTTGAACTTAGGTTATCTGATGAGCATTTTACACATATTTCTCTCAGATTACCCTTTAGCAAGGATTTATTGTTATTAAAATGTTCACAAATTCCATTTACAAATTAAGAATTACTTCCTATGTGCTAAAATAGACAATTTAATATAAAATTCTACTGCTAATTAATGGTACATCTTCAATGATATCAAATGTGACAAAATAGGCCCCAAAATATTTCAATATGTCTTATGGTGCTATAAGAGCATAATATCACTACTATTTTATCCCCTGCCACCAGAAATTAGTTAGATTTTTATAATTTGAAAAATTTATTCGCATAGTTTCCAAATGTCAAATATTGTAAAAACATCATTCTTTTGATTTACTGATAAAAATCTCCAACACTACTATGGTTGTCTTTTTATATGTTATGCTGTGAGAAATATATTCAAACTAACAAATTATCACAGTTTTAACTTATAAATTTCTCCCAGTGAGATAATCTGTCATGATTCCTTTGAATGAAGATGTTTTCCGTTTCATTTTTAATTCAAATTTTTCTAAGTCCTTTAATTAAGGTTTTGTTTAACTTTGTATGCTTTAAATGTTTTATAATGTTCAAAGTGATTTGTTTTTTAAAATGGTTCATTATATGTGAATTGTTTAAATCCCATATACAGGGTGCAATCATAAAATAATAACAGATTTTTTTTTATTAACTTTATTGAATATTATTATGTCTTCTTGATTGTATTTTTATTTTAACACCTTACAATAATTAATTCATTGTAGTATCTATATTTAGTTCACTTCTTGTTAGGTATTATTATATATAAGTAAATTTATAATCATAAGAACAGGAAACAAACGAATAGAAGTAAAAAAAAATGTGTGATGCTGGATGACGACTTTTTGGAAAGATGACTTCTGCCTTGCTTAGACAAGAGCTCGTATCTACGAAAATTCTGATTTCAAGATTCTTACAAATTTAATAAGCTTACGTTTTATTTTATTATAACACAAAATAATAAAGGCATATTTGCATTAGAAAATAAGTCTAAAAGGACGTACTTATCTACCTACCCACATTTACTAAAAATATTTATTTTGTAGATACGACCTCTTATCTTAGTAGGACTTTTATGTTCCATTTAGGTTTTAAATTTATAAAATTATTTTTTTTTTAGTTATAGGTGGGACACCTCGGAGGATAGAGGAATTTGGTATATTAACTAAAAACAATTTTAAAAAATGTTTTTCGGTGGATAGGTACCAGTGAGAACCCTATAAAAAAGCAAGAACACCTGAGCTTATTTCAAGATTATTAATTTGTTCAATGAAACTATCCTATAATTCAACCAAACTCAATATATTTATGTCAAAGATCATATTATTATTGTAACAAATTTAGTTGTATTGAATTTAAGAACAAGGTATTATTGAATATAAATAAAGTATATTTAAAACAAGTGTAAGACTATTTCATTTATAATGTACATAATACTGCAATTCAGCAATAGATACTCTTCATTTAGTTAAAGGAATTTGTATTAGGGCAAGTTGATTCTAATCTTGAAGAAAGGCTTATTGGCTATTGTTGAACAAGTATTATTATAATACACCTTTTTTCTGTGCAGTTGGGTTAGATTGATTTATACAAGGTGATCCATAATTATTGGGTCATAGGCTAGGGGCAGGTTATTTGGACCAAAATATGGAGATAGGACCAAATATACTTGAATAAAATATTGCTGAGGAATAAGATACAGGGCGTTAAATTTGATTTTTTTTTAGTTTTTTTTGTTTATTATAATGTCACTGTATATTTATGAATTGTTATTAAAGTCGGTACAGAGGTACATCTTTGGAGAAGGAATATTATTTTATGTATTATTTCACATTTTGTTACAAGAGGCGCTACGTGAATGATTCTTCATAAAGAAATAAAGTTATAGCTTTTTTTGACGAAATTTTTTAGTATTTTCGATTAGAAAATATGGTGTAAACTTCATTTCTACGTAATATTGGTACAATTCCCCTCATTTTCCAGAAAAACGCATTTAAACAGTTCACAAGCCTCACATTTATTATTTCATTTATGAAAAGTGTGCTTTGCAGTGTCAGATAATAATTGTGTCTGGTACATATGTCATTTCTTGTCAGTGAATTATTTCTACCATGAGATTATGGTCTATTATTATTAATATATTATTATTATTTAACGCCCTGTATCTTTTTCTACAGCAATATTTTACTAACGTATATTTATTTTTTGTTCCAAATAACCTGCTCTTAGCCAATAGTTAAGTCAAAACAATATTTACAGTTCTTAATTAATTCTTAATTTTCTTTAAGTTTTGAAACAACATCTTAATTATTTTTTGAATTTGTTTAATTTACCACGGATTTTTATTATTTTCGAAACTTCTACTTAAAATGTTTTTATTTATTTATATAAAACTGAAAAATAATCAAATCAAGTATATTTCACTATAGTGAAAAATTAAGAGGAGTTAATTGATAATTTCGTGTTCCAACTAAAAATTTTCGTACATGGTTAATATAACAAATAAAATCAGGAAACCACTTTTAATCAAATTTAATTTTACCCTATTTATTTGGTAGAAAATAATCAAATTGTTAAAGGAAATAAACATTTTAAAATAAAAATGACGCATCTATGAAAATTAATAACTTTAAATTTACAATGTTTGAAAAAACATTGTTGCGCTAAGCACAATTTGTTGATAATATCTACAAAATGTAGGAAAACTAATCATACGAAAAAAAAAAAAACATGATAGAGAACTTTAAATAATTAAAATGTTCCACTGTCTGTATTCCTATTTTAATTAAAGAATTTTCATTAAAAAATCCTCGTATTATACGTGCATGTACAACAAACTTAATCTGTCACTGCTAGTTAAAGTTTTTCGCCAACCTCTTTTTATAAAGGATTATGTTTGTTCTTTCATCTGGGTCACTGACATTAAACGTGGGATTATATTTCATAAGAGATTTAGGTAAAGCTCCCTAACATGAGTCGGGTGATATCTGGTTTCATACAATGCCTAATACAAATAGTTGCATTGTAAAATTTACTTACTATGTGAGCTGCATTTGTATTCTTTAAAATACGGCGAGATATGGTAATGTATGCGTTTTAAATTATGAATAATTTCATTCGTACAGAAGATTTTATAAATGCCGCTGACCTAGATTCGACCTAACAAATTCAATTAATAAAAAGAGATGATTTTACAATATTACAAATGCCTAATATACAAAATAAAATTATTTTGTATTCTAGAGCTTAAAGTTTTTTTTATTAATAATCAAGCAAATTATAGGTCTATGCCATTACAAAATTCATTAAAGAATAGTATATTAAAAAACTTGAATACTGCAATTTTTCAAAAAAGAGGTAAATAAAACAAGGGTGGTCCTTAAGATCTCACAAGAGTAATTTAATACGACCGGTTTCGAGGAGATCAGATCCTCATCATCAGGTATGGTCTAAAATAGAGAGGTAAAAACGAATGAGCTCATAACTAATAAAGTGGGTTTAAAAATTATGAAAGTTGTCAAATATCAAGAACTCACCCGTATTACTCATCTATTTAAGACTAAGCTTAGAGATTATCACAGGGTCGGTGTGAAAAAACAAGTATGCGAGTATTTTTTTAAGAAATACATAAAAACAGTAGTTCTAAAACACAAGTAGGTCTAAAACTATTAATTAAAATATTTCACGAACGGACAGACATTAAGACAAAACAAATTTAAAACTTATTTTATTTTAGTCTCCCTGATGATGGAAATAAACATTTCCGAAAGCTTGGAATAAACTTAAAAAAGTACTCTTTCATTTGCTGTATTACCCACTAATTACTGGTTTAATTATTAACTAGTCAGCAACGACTATCAACTCTCTTATATATATATAAATTATCAAAAAGACAAATCAAATGACGCCCGCTAACCCTTATGAGTTACTAATCGCGGCGCGCCACTGAGATGATCGCTTCACTTTAATCGGTTAAAGCATGAACAAAAATAAATAATCATTCTCCACAAACTCAACGAAAATATCAGAGTTAACACAAAATAAGGATAAAATATATACCCTAAAATATGTTAAAGGTAAATTGAAATTAATCCGTGTGTTATATATTATCCATAACTTCGTTTAGACCCTTACCTAAATAATTTACCTTTTGAATTTAATTAAATATCCCGAACGATGTCTTGCTTTCCAGTGGCTGTGATAAAATTTTGTGAAGGGCAGGGTTATTATTGTAATACTCAAAAAATTATTCAATGAATTCAATAATGTTATCAAATAATAAAAATAATTTATTAAATAATAGAAATATAAGTATTTTCTAATGAAAATAATATGTTTTAAACGTATTTCTCTATTTATTTCTTTTTCTAAATCTTTATACATTTATTTGCGTGCTTATATATATACATTAAATACACCCACGATTTTGTTCCTCTCTTCCATCTGATTTTTGGCTATTTCTCTATTTTCGCTTACACATTCTTTATTTTCTTTTGGATTTAATTTTCTTCCATTCTCTTAATGTTTCTAATTAATGTTAAGAAAAATAAAAACTTCTTGTTTTCGAAGAAAAATTTAAATATTTGGTATTAATGAAATATTAAATATAAAAATATCAAGTGAATGAAGCAAATATTACTCCTACAAGTAAATTTTCGTGCTAAGTTCATTATTTGTTTTTATTTTTGTGTTACTTATAAACTTATTCATTCAGAACCAAATTATTATCAAAAATCTTATGTTTAGATTTACAAACAAAATTAAGAACAATTTTTAATTATAGGAATCGACTAATTTCATGAAATGGTGTGTACCGTGTTCCAGCTGAAATTAGAGTGCCATTAGATAAACATTTTATTATTTTTATTTCCCATTTTTTGAGCGATGGAGTTTACTTGTAGATGCCAAGTTAAACTAATATCAAATCTTTTTTAACTGGATAACCAATTCTAAGAAAAGATTTTTAACATAAAAATAAAGGAAGCATGACAGAAGATGAAGTGATAAACTTCGAAATTGCTCCAAATAAAAAATAGATATCTTTGTGAGATTTAAAGGTCTTTTTTACCTTTTTATCTTACCCACTTACACATGGCTACTCCAAATTTGAATTCTGCATTTTTTGTTTATTTAAGGATTTTAGGAATGTGGAATTATTATTTGGGGGTACTAGGTGAAGGAGGTACCGAAGGCATTGTAAGAAGTCAAAAATATTAGGTCCTACTTGGGAAAACAATTAATTAAATGCTTCTCCTATTTGTAATCTATTCCCAATGTTATTTTTCACTTTCATGTTATTTTTTTCATTATTTTTCATTATATTTCATTATTTTTCATTATTTTTCATTATTTTTCATTATTTTTCATTATTTTTCATTATTTTTCATTATTTTTCATTATTTTTCATTATTTTTCATTATTTTTCATTATTTTTCATTATTTTTCATTATTTTTCATCATTTTTCATCATTTTTCATCATTTTTCATCATTTTTTATTATTTTTCATTATTTTTCATTATTTTTCATTATTTTTCATTATTTTTCATTATTTTTCATTATTTTTCATTATTTTTCATTATTTTTCATTATTTTTCATTATTTTTTATTATTTTTCTTTATTTTTCATTATTTTTCATTATTTTTCATTATTTTTTATTATTTTTCATTATTTTTCATTATTTTTCATTATTTTTCATTATTTTTCATTATTTTTCATTATTTTTCATTATTTTTCATTATTTTTCATTATTTTTCATTATTTTTCATTATTTTTCATTATTTTTCATTATTTTTCATTATTTTTCATTATTTTTCATTATTTTTCATTATTTTTCATTATTTTTCATTATTTTTCATTATTTTTCATTATTTTTCATTATTTTTCATTATTTTTCATTATTTTTCATTATTTTTCATTATTTTTCATTATTTTTCATTATTTTTCATTATTTTTCATTATTTTTCATTATTTTTCATTATTTTTCATTATTTTTCATTATTTTTCATTATTTTTCATTATTTTTCATTATTTTTCAATATTTTTCATTATTTTTCATTATTATCCAGTTATTTTTATTTGATTATATTTGTGACCTCTGATAACGTTTAGCAAAAAAATTCCTGTAACAAATAATTATTGTAGATTTAACCCAATTGAAATGATATCGGGTATTCCCAAGAATTATTATAATCAGCATATTGGTAGGAATGGGAACTCAATTCAAAATTGTTTAAGTATATGTGGGGAAGCCTTACAGACTGTAGCCCCCAAATTTGGTATAATTATATCAGTTATACTGCTAAAATGATTCGTAAATGTTAAGTTATATTTAAACGGGAGCATATTTTACCTTAAATTACTGATTTTAATGATAATAGGTATAGTGATTTTAATTCTAAATAAAGCTTTACTTGTTGTTTACTTTTATTCTATTTATTAATATTAGAAAAACTACTTTCGGAAGTTTTTAAATTTGTATATATGTATGGGTTTGTTGAATTAATTAATTATTTAAAGTGCCAAAAGATGAGGTTCAAATTAAACATTATTTTTTTATCTGTTTCTTGACATCCTCGAAATTTGTAGCAACGTGGCAACGTTTACTTTCATGAGTTTATGACGTGCATTGGAAATTTCATTGCAATGACTTCAAAACAGTCACTGTCTACCCGTGAGGCAAGATTAGCAACACAGATTTTAAGAAAATGTTCTAATACTATAATATAGTAGGTAATGAATCTCCAAATTTAATAATACAGTAGTATTCATCCATTTTGGACCCCTTAACCTTCACGTACATGAGCCACTGTTCTCCCCTTGTCGCCCGTGCTGTTTGCAACGTGATATTTATATCAGTTGTAACTCCGCCGGATTGGGTATTTAACTTGGAATGATGTAAATTATGGCCGATTTATTGGCTGAATTAAAAGCTGACTTTAACCGATGATGTCTGGATTTGAAAACGCTGGGCCATAAATTTTTTGATAGCATGTTGTTATTCCAATAACAGATGTTGGCAAAAATGTTGTGTGGAAGTTTGCGGTTTAAAAGGGAGAGCATCATGAAATTTTATCTTCGTATAGAAATGTTTATCTTGGTAATGGAAAATTCTAGTTCAATTTTTTCGCATACAATTTATGCGAATATTTTTAAAGTAAATGAAAAGTAATTTGGGTATGTGATAGAAAAATATTTGGGTTTGGATAATGATAAATATTTCAAGTAACTTAGCAAATGATAAAATAGAATAGAAATAAATACATTAATTTTAATGAGAAAGAACTTTTATATTGTTTTTTGTATTGTTACTATACACAAAAATAGTACTTTAATACATAAATGAATTGGCGCTGCTCTCACGCACCTAGCGAATAGAAAGGTCAAAGTTATATAAGTTTATTTGTAATAAGTAGTTACCATATATTTTAAGTGGCATTGATAATGGTAGTAATGGGTGCTTATCGTTTTAAAGGAATGTACACCATGACACTTGATAATTTACAAAATCTGGGTTAAGTTTTCTTAAAAACGTTGCCAAATACCAAAATGGAAACAGGAGCGGTTTCTCCATTGGTTCATTTGTGCAGTGAACACTCAGTTACATTTCATAAAAATACATTATTTTAAAATAAATAGCATAAAAATATAAATTAAATTTTATTGTTTTCATACGTATTAATCTCTATTTTTGGGTACGCTATTGCGATCTAGCTAATTGTCTTTCCGTGGTGCACTTTTATGTGAGCCCCGGGAAGCCAGGTTTTGCAAAAGTCTTTAACTAAAAACAGATGTCCACACGTCAACAGATTTGTGAAACAAGGAAACAAACAATATGCCTGAATAAAATGACTTAAATTACTTTAATTTCCGCAACGCACACAGTTAAGTCACAAAGTAGGGCGGAGCATACAAACTTTCCAATCATTGATAAAAAAGAGGACATGAATAACAATACTAAAAGCACAGAGTACATACAAGAGATCAACTTCATGTGGAAGGGGAAAGTACGCGCTGCTAATCTGGCGCACGGCCAAACCCATTGTTTCAGAGGTGCACCACCAGTGTCGCCCTTGAAATTGAATAATCTGATTACTTGCTGTTTACACGAAATTGTAGTGGTAGCGTTTCTCTGTATTATAGTTTTAGTATACGGAGTGGCCTCAAAAGTCTGGAAATGGCCAATTATCTCGTAAATTGCTGACCCTAATTGTACAACATATGGGGTACACTTATTTTGGGTTATGTAGACTCCAGATTTGATATTTGCAATGTTGTAAGATTTGCCGTTTCTTTTATATTATTAGTCACGTTGGTTTTTCAAATCCATCACCCTGTATATTCAGTCATTATTGAAACCTCCTATTCAATACGAGTTTAACCATATGTAACACTTATGATTTTATGTAGTCTGGCAGGTCTTAAATAAATAAAAGAATCATGGAGAAATGTGATAGACGCATTCTACATTCTACTATCGATTAGGGTACTGTCAACTCACAAATGAAGCACATTTTAAACACTTGATAAAGTAACCATTATGTGAAAAATACTATAAACTTTCAATTGTTACGTTTTAATGTAGTTAAAAATAGTTTGTATTAAGAAATTTATTGAGACAATTAGGCGTTGTCAGACTTATTTTATTTATTTAAGACCTTCCAGACTACATAAAATAATAAGTGTTACATAATATGTAACTTGTATTGAATGGGAGATTCCAATAATGACTGAATATACAAGGTGATGAATTTGAAAAACCAAAGTGACTAATAATTTAAGATAAACGGCAAATTTGGCAGCATTGCAAACCTGGAATCAACGTATCCCAAAATAGGTGTACCCCAAATTTTGTATAATTAGAACTAGCAATTTACGAGATAATTGGCCGTATCCAGACTTTTGGGCCACTCTGTATACCTAATTAATGTTGAATATAATACAAAACGCCACTTTTATATGTGTGTATTCATTTATATTTTAAAAATAATGGACTGCTTATATAGGATATCTCGAAAAGTTCTATACAAATGGGAAAAAAGTTTACCAAAAAAGGCTTTACAAAAAGTTTTGCAACTAGATGGTATACAGGGAAAATAAAAAATAATGATTTATCAAAAAATGTAAAATATTATTAAATTTCGATATGGAGCAAAATATGAATTAAAAATGGTAATGGAATTAAAATTATGCTGAAATTTAAATAATTTCACTTGTTTTCAAGTGATTTTTATTTTCTTTATTCAACAAATAATCCAAAAGCAAAGAATTTATTGGAAATTATTGAATTTTTCAATGTACATTTTTGTTAGAGATTTACTTATTAAAATTTTTTTGTGAAAGTAAAATACGCTTTTTCTCATTTATGTAAAACTGTATAGAGCATTTTAAGATTTCATTGTTGTGACTTAATAGATTTTGATTACTGTTTATAGGCAGAAATCTTGCTGAACATTTTAGAATAAAGGGAACATCGTAAAATGATAATTTATTGTTTATTTAAAACCTTTCAAGTTTCTGATGTCTCCTATTTCCAATATTACTGTAATTATTACAAAAATAAAGATAATTTATTTCTTTGATTTAATTTCCACTGTGCTACTGAAAATCTTTATAATTTTCACTGTTTTTTTTTTGTTAGTATTTTTACAATTTTCAACACATCAACTCCGGTTGCTTATTGTATAGTTTTTACGTGTAATTAATATGCCAAAATTACAAAATATCGCCCTAAAATGCACGAATTATCCGCAGCTAGCGTTAGTATAGCTTTTGCTTCCCCTACTATGACTTCGCACTGAGCGAATACTTGTAGACGCATTCGGAAGTATACCAGCATTGAAGATGCACGGTGGATGAAAATCTACAGCAGAAGCAGAAGGCTACATTGATATCTTAATCAAAAATAAAATAAAAATGGTACAAAATATTAGACTCGATACAACAAAATCCGTCTTGTAGGAATATATAAACACAAAAAGCCATATCTACAGTTAACCAAAATATTAATGTAGATTTTAATTTAATTTCAATATTTAAATTCGCACACTCTGTGAATACAAACAAATGTTAATAAATAAAATGTAAATGTTAGTTTGAATTACTTAGTCATAGCTAAATTTAATACTCTGTTTCCGTGGAACTCATCCAATATTACTCATTAAAAAATAAATATTTACAGCAGTTAAATATTTTTAGTAATTTTGGCTAAAATTATTATTAAAATATTAAAATACATAGTTTTGGATAATGTATAGTATTATACTCGTTTCGTTCGTAATACAATCCAACCGCGTTAATAATAGCCCCATGAGTATATGCTTTCTGAATAATACACTGTTAATTCATTAGTAATAATAAATAATAAACATTTAATAAGTATAAATTAGGATAATTTTTCCGGAACAAATCCCTAATCCTAATTAATATGAAAACCTCCCTTTCTATTTATTCGAGCGTCTTTCTCTTTAGAATCTTTAAAGAGATAAACCAGAAATGGATTCAATTGAAATAAATTAGCGAGCTGTTTTTAATTCCTGCGCCACGTCCTCGTAATATTTCAAAAGTCTATCGTGTCAGGAAGGGAAATAATAAAATAAAACTCTCGGCACCTTCACGCAGGTTTATCTACGAGTTGGCTTCAGTCCCAAGAGGAAGTAGATTATGAAAGGAAACACCAAAATGAAAGCGCTGATATTGTGTGCTATATAAACATTACCTTCCCTACAGGGTGTCTCAGAAGTAGTGGGAATATTGTGGAAACAGAGTTTGAATAAAATAAACTGAAAATATTCTTTTAGAGGGCTTTTCTTTAGAGTTGCTCACTGTTATAGTAGAGTTTTTCTCCACGACTATGTAACAATAAGTTGATTTTTAATACATTTTTAGTTTAAGTGTGATATACATTCTTCTACTAGTTGAAGAATGTAAACATTCTTCAACTAGTGGAATAATGAAATTAACCAACATAAACTTTCGTAGTTTTTTAAGTACCCACCTCTGTTTTCAATGTAGTTAACTAATTTATTTAACAATAAAAGTATCTTTAAACCACTACCGTAAAGTGGGGTTACTTTGCACAAAATTTTGTTTTATTTTTTAATATCTACGGTTCTGTTGGAAATTTAATACTTTGGCTACATAGTTTTGTAATTAGAAAGCATAAAAAAAATTAGAACCACATTTTTTAAAAGTTTAAAAAGTTGGCAAAGTTACATAGACTTTGCCGACTGGCATTTTTTCACACTTTTAAGCGCACAGGTCAAGTTAATAGTCTTGAAGGATTACTTTACCCTCCTTTAATGAGTTTAAAAAAAATATTTTAATAAACATACATTTTTACATTAAATGTATATTTCTAAGAAAATGAAGGATTATTTACCTCTTTGCAAGTCAACAAACAACTCTTATAAAATAATAATAATAAAAAAAACTCTTAGGTAATAAAATAATAGGAAAATAATTCTTAACTATAAGTAGGTAGTAAGTCACGAAATAAACATTTAAATTTTTACGAATCAAAAAACTAAAACATGTTATATTTGGAAGAATCAAAATTTTCGAATGTAAAAATTTGTCTTGATGTCGATGCAAGTTTTGACGATTTTAAATAGTCACAATAAAGCATCTAAATAGGTTACTATATAGATATAAAGTTACGAAAAATGTTCAACCAAAATCTACTTAGTAGGATATTCTACTATAAAGACGATTTTTAGTTGTCAAACAGGTAAATGTTACCTAATTATGATACCTAATTTTACTTTAAAGGAAATTTACCTTTGAGGTAATTTTTGGTTATTTTTGTTAGTAGTTTTCCCCTTTCTGATTTGGTTAAAGTTACTTTTAAGCAGATATGTGTACGAGGTAGATTTCTTGGTATAATTTACGTAAATTTATACATAAATTAGAACCATTTGGTAAATTTAAAGTACAGGTATATTTTTTTAGTCAATTTTACGTAATAATTACCTCAATAAGTAGATTTGACTTTTAACAAGTCGAGTTATAGCTAATAATATAGAGAATGTTTGCTGGGTAGATAGGTTAGGTTGGAATAAAATTGCTTATTGATCTTAATAATCAGATAGTCATGATCGTAAATGCTTGTTAAAATGTCATGTTGAATGCAGATTTCACGGGATGCAAAAAAATCGTAATTTTTTAAATAGAATGCCCTGAATATTATAAATATTTTAAAATTATACTTTTTTCTGAATTAAAAAATATACCGTGTGAACGTATCTTATATTAAAGTTTTAGAATTTTCTAATGTCGAAAATCTTTTAGTCAAGTCATAGTTATTGTAAATATGACAAAGTTATGAAAATAGCCAGTATTTTGTTTGATAAGTGTCATTTCATAATATAATCAAATCAGCGAGTAAACCTAAACTAAAATATTCGAAATTTAAGTATTCGAAAACGGTATGAGATATGAGCAACTTATGATATATTTTTGAATTCAAGAAAAAAGGAATTCAAAAATTAAACATTGTAAATAAAATAAAGATAATAAAATTATTTTAAAAATTATTTTTTTATTGTAGCCCGTAAAATCTGCACGCCACTGTAATAGTTTTTTTTTTCTAAATGTGTTAATAACGATTAAAAACGATAGGTAATTTTTATTGAATGTACATATACCTGTACATATACCAGTTAAGAATGCGCAAGCATTTTAAGAATGTGTAAGTAATTAAAACTTTGAAATTTAATATAATCCAAATATTCTAACGTAAAGATAGATATATTAAATCAAACAACTAGTAAGTAAAGTTCGTTAATTAAGACTACGTGTTATATGATCACCACATTTAAATTTTGCTTATTAATTATAATCCATAATTTCAAAAGTTGAATATAATTTTAGAATTTAGTTTCCGTATAATGTACGTACCTTTTTTAAATAAATCCAAATTATAATTTCCAGAAACGGTTATTGACTTTACAAAAAAAATATTTTTTTTACTAAATCAAACAAAAAAAAATGATTTTCCACCAGTCCATATTATGAAAGATGAAAGAAAGAAAAATGTTTGGAATCTCCATTAATGGCTGCTGGAGAAATACGAATAGAAGGTATTCGATATATCATCTCAAATTACACGTAAAATATACTTTTTCATTTAATTAATGGCGATGAAAGAAAACAAAACAAAAACGTCTTTAATTAAAATCTTAATAAGCTTTATTAATTTATGAAAATGGATCTATTAAAATGTTAAATAAATTAAGCTAACTTAATGTACAAACGTAGAGAAATTTTTATTCGGCTTCTGTAAAAGGGTTTCTGTAAGAAATTATAAGGATGCTGTAATAAGCATAATTATACAGGGTCTCCCATTAGTAGGTAATTGTTGAATATTTCAATTCGTGTTATAGCGACGCAAAAAAGTTTTATATAAAAGTTATATGTATTAAAAAAATACATATTATAAAAATTGGATATATAGTGTGTTTCGTTTTTGCCTGGAAAATAAAAGTGTATGTTTTTTAAATAGAACACCCTGTATTTTATTTTATTTTTAAAAGGTTTTGGTAATACTGTATTCAGCCTCAAATGTTTTTAAAAAATATTATAGTTTTGCCGAGCAAGTATTTTTTTTTTGAAATTAGAGAATGATGCAGACCTCAAATTAAATTATCATAATTTAGGTAGGTTTACATTGATTTCAAAATTGTTTATAATACAAACTCATAAGATACTAAGCTTACGAATAGTCGTTTATTTTATACAGAGTATTTTGAAACGTCTTCAATACAGCTAATTTTAAGTTCACTCTACTTAATTTTGTCAATCGCAATAGGTTTTTTAATTTTTTTTTACTGAATAACTTTTTATAATCATTAAATAATCTATTAACTAATCGTTATGAAATAATATACACATAATTACACATACACATGATTATCGTATTCGCTCCGTGCGAAGTCATGGAAAGGGAAGCAAAAGCGATACTAGCGCTAGCTGCGGATAATTCGTGCATTTTAGGGGGATATTTTGTAATTTTGGCATATCAAATACACGTATACATTTTACTTTTTTTCAAAAAAGTAGGTAAAAACAACACAATAAGCAATCGGAGTTGCTGTGTTGAAAATTGTACAAATACTAGCAAAAAAAAACAGTGAAACTTATATAACAAATTTCACTAACAAAGTGGAAATTAAATCAAAGAAATAAATGGATAGGTGTACAATAAGAAGAAAAATTACCTTTATTTTTGTGATAATAACAGTAATGCTGGAAATAGTAGACATCAGAAACTAGAAAGTTTTTAAATAAACAATAAATTATCATTTTACGATGTTCTTTAATATCCCTTTATTCTTAAATGTTCATTCAGCAAGGACTAGATTTCAAGATTTCTGCCGTTGATTATAATATTTGGCTGGTATGCAATTTTGTGACTTACTGATCGGAAACCAGTTTTAATCTATGTTTTCTTTAGAACAAAAATGAAAATATAAGTAGCGATCCATTTCATACATTTTAACTTCACGCTATTATAAATGGTTTCTTCAATGACAACTTATTAGACTTAGGCAACTTCTCATACATTTTCCAGTAAATACTGTTGCCTGCCTATATTTTATTATTGATTTTTAATGATTATACATAATTTTCTTCAATTTAAGCGTGAAAAATATATAATAATAATAAATTAATGTTTTAATTGTTTTATAAATCCATATACTTTTATTAAAACTAACATATATACTTTTTATTTACGAATTCTATTAAAAACTGTATTTGTCAGTATAAGCAGAAATACTCCTTTAATACCAAAATAAATTGGCGCTGCTGTCGCGCACGGAGCGAATAAATTTCTAAGTTTTAGTCCCTGCGGTACAAAAAATAGAGTATGTACCACGAGAATAAAGTACATTTTAATCTCTCGCGTGATTATTGCCCTCTCTCCGCAACAATTTTCACTCTCGGAATTAAAAGTGGCACTTTAGTCCCTTAGTACATAATATACTATTGAGTACTTAAATTGTAGCTACTATTATTTATTTTATTAAGTTTATTACACATAAAAATGGAACCAAGGGAACAAGCGTCCCCATTAACCACTTCCCCCTTATTTACGACCATGTTCATCATATGCTTGTGGACCTCCAGTAGGTCCTCCATTCATACTTGACCCACCTATAAACCTGTGCTGGTACTCTATTTCTTGACAAATTATGTTTAATTAAATATGTCTTGCCACATGCATGAGTTGTTCCCGACATTCCCACAATAGTCTGGATGTTACCTTAGAGAACACAGGATAACTCTTACCTTATTTACATATATTTTTTATGACCGTTTTATAAATGTAAAAATAGCGAAGAAACCGTTAATAGTTGACTACGTTGTTGCTGGTGCGTAAAAATTCATCCAGTGGTCACTAATCTTTTATGTGCGATGATGTTACTGTTGACGTTTGTTTTTACTTAAAACAAAATTATAGATGATTTGAATTTCACTCTTAGATATGTGTTACAAATGGCTTTAGGTTCGTTTTAATGTATCTTGGGTATTAATAATTATGATATTGATATTATTTTCGTCCATTGCTTTAGTCTCGGGCCATTAGACCTACGTGAGGCCGTGTAGCCAATACGTAGATGCCCTTTGGCAAGGGATACACCTGATGGAGATAATCCTTGACTAAATCATATGATACACCCGGATATTATAATTGTTTTTTTAAAGAGAGCCCACTGCAAATTTCGATCGTCATCTGATAACGAAATGAAATATACTCCAAAGGCATGTCACAACATTGTACTTTACCAAATTGCACCTGTGCCAATCTCAATCCTGTGCAAAGTGGTTAACAAAAAGATTTTATGTTAAGAAAAAGAAATAAGACATGACAGCCACAATTGTGTTTTCCCTGAAAATTACAATTCTAATTCATTGTGAATCTAGCGTTTAAACCTGAATTATTAATATGTTTACCTACCTTTTCAATCATGTGCATTCGTGAAGGGAAGAAGGATGGCATTGTATTAACCATTTGCAGAAATAATAATAATTAAAAACTCTTGTTAGACAATTCTTTTAAACCATAATCATAGTAGTTTTTTTGTTGTTTCTATGGTAATTTGTAAAAATAAGTCACAACAATAGGCATACAAATAAATTTTTAAATCAGCAATAGTTAATTTATATTTTTAATGATTTGTATCTACTAACCGTGGATAGATGAGATGCTTTATGTGATTTTTTTAATATAAAATAATTTTTTTATCATCTTTGCTCAGGATTGAGTTTAGCACAGGTACCATTTGGTAAAGTAAAATGTTTTTACATGCTTTTGGGATATATTTCATTTTATTATCAAATGACGGTAAAAATTTGCAGTGGGCTCTTAATCTACTATTATTTGCCTGTAATAAGCACTACAAAGTAACAGATTATAAGCACTACCTTATCATGTAATAAGTTACATTTAAGATAATATAATTCGGAACGGACAAGTAATTAGGATGAGTCGTTATGAAAACAAATATTGGTGGTGAGGCATTGTCCTTTGTTGATCAAGGCTTCTGGTGTATCACGTTCAGTACCTCGTGTATCAAGTTGGTTGGTATATAAAGGAAGGTTGCTACCTTTTTCTTGAAGACTGATGTCGAGATGTATTATCTACTCACGACTCAATTGCCGTTTGAAACTGTCTTAGACAACATAAAAATCTTTTCTGGAAAATTTGTTCTGGTACCATATAAATACCTTTACTTTCCTAGTTGGATAGAAAATTGTTTTGGTGTAAGATCTAAATGCAATATTTGGTTTCTTTGAAGTGAAATTTTTAGGTCTAATAATTTAAACATGGATTTTGGATTAAGGTGAAACCTGCTCCCGAGTCAACTTCAAATTGTGTAGGTTTGTTTTCAATGGATACGGTTGCGTAAAAATTTTTGTTATTATAATTTATTTTCAAAAATGTCAATAATTCTATTAATTCTAAAAATATTTTCTTGTTCAGTTTTTTGATCGATATGATTGGTAGAATTTCATAGTTTGTTTTGTTGGATAAAAAAATTGAAACGCTTACTTTTTAAACGTGATCTGTTTTCTCATGAGCAAAACAGTATAGTTTTATAGGATCAGTTTTGCAATTTTTGGCAAGGTATACATATACAATGCTTATCGTTAACTAATTTTTGATAGTTGATTTTTGATCTTGATTTCGAACGTTTCCTACTATGGGACTTTGATTTAGATAGTGATATGTTTGTTGATATATGGTTGATTTTGTTGATACTTAATGAAGTACAGCTGGATGCAAGTTTTTTATTTCTAACTTCGAAAATTCTGTAGCTAAAGCATTTTTTACTAATTTATCGAAAGATTTTTCGATTGATTAGAGTAGTTACTCACACATTGATGTGTCATTAATGCCTCTAACGAATTGATCTCTCAGAAAAATGTCTTATATTTGATTAAGACTTATAGAATGAAATAATTTCGCAATTTATTGAGAGTAATTTTTTTGTAAATATATGTAGTCTGCAATTGATTGCTTTTCTTGTTGAAAGGTGGATAAACATTTATGCTGAGACACAAAAACGTATAGTTTTGGACATAAATGAGTTTCAAGCTTTGTAATAAAGAGTTTCGTAATTAGATTCACAACGCTTCTGAGGGGCTACCAATGCCGATCAGTAATTGGGCTGCAAACTTTTTGTTATCCAATACATGTTTTTGAGTTGCCTGCATTGCGGCCAAACATTTTTGGTTTTTATTATGGGTATTAAATTGTATAACAAACTGCTTGAATCTTGTTTCATTTAATAAGCTTTTATTATTTAGTTGTGTGTTCATTATTTACTCTATTCAACGTCTTGTGTTTTAGGATATTATTTTATTTGATGTTTCTCAATATAACACAACATAATTTCTTATTTTTGACATAACAAATTTTGAGATCACAGGCCTGAAAACGGATTTGTATACGCTAATAATATTACTATGTGGCAACAGCTGGAGGCCATTATAATGTTACATGCTGCTTTTTTAGAATATATTTCTATCAATAACGTTGAACTATTATTTACATTACAAAGTCGAGGTCGTAGACCAAACTGGAACAGTTTGCATAGATTCAATATATTCTTCAAACAAAATTTTATTATCCTGTTGAGGCGGTCGTCGTGGATATTGATGCTTTTATACTTACGGTCTTCAAAGAACTCGGGATTGCTTATATTCTTATCGCAATCTTATAGCAATATGGAGAAAAATTTAGTAAAAGCCGAGATCCACACATGCGACTTCGTCGGCCGTCTAGATAGAAAATGCTTTTTAAAATATTTAAAGTGGTTGGCGTTTAAAGGTGTTAAGGAAATACATTATTTTTGAATACCTCTAAGAAAACGAATTTTTTGTTGACAACTACAATAATATGAACGAGGTAGATTATCTTAAAATATCGTAATTATTTAGAAACACATTATTTAGTAATTTATAAATGTCGAATAAATAAAGTTTTTCTCTAACAATTCATGTTTGTTACAATTAGATATATGTGTTATATATTTAGTCAGCGAAAAGCGTATTGTAATGTGAGCCATTTCATTATTCAGTCATGCTCTAATACTCCAGGTCCCTCTCTATATTATTTAGCCTTTGAGGCTCAACTTGTCCGATTATTATACATAATTAAACCCCTTAAGACCAAACCTATGTGACGACTATAGTGGAGACACTTTCGCGAACATTCCAGAGTCAACGAGATACTATTTCTAGTCTAAATATAACGTGATAACGTTTCCGGCACATTTTGGTAATTTTGGTGGAGGAACATTCTAGACCACCAATTTGTATATAAATATTGGTGGATGAGCCATCAGAGTTAGTTAGTTAGTATATGGACAGTGAAGATAAATAGTAATTAGTAGATAGACAGTGGTGAATATAAATAGTGATCAGTTTAAAGACATTCGAAGTATATATAAATTAGAATAGTTGTGTTATAAAATAAATAAGTGTTTAAATAAATTAATAATAAATAAACTGTTGTTTGAAAATAAACAAACATCACAGTATTCTTAAAAACAAAAATGTATTAATTTAATAATACATTCGCTTTTTAAAACAAGCATTTAGGCTTAATTACATGAATAAAAAGAAAAGTTTTAAATTCCTCTCGAAATTAAGTGGACCTAATGAAGTTATAATTAACTCTGATTATGATACTTCATGTACAACTAACTAAACTGAAGCAAGAAGTTTTTATTGTACTGATATAGTGATACGGTTATTTTATAACGACTTTTAAAATTTTTGTTAATAGTTTTGTAAATGCTTTCTACCTCTAGTAAATATTTTGGTGATCTTAATAGATTATTTTTTAGTATTTTTAAAATGAGAAGTTTTGATTGGTTCTGAAATGATCGTTGACGGCTGTAGACATTGAACTATCGGAGAAGGGAGAAGCTTGTGGCAGCACTGGAGAGAGACGGTAGGAGGACTTTTGGGGTTCTTGATCGAGAATTTTCTGTAGCGAGAGATCGCATTTTTCTCTGTGAGAGAGTCTTTCGAAAATAAAATGTGAATAGAAGTTCAAGATTACAATACTCTGAAGAATAATATATATAGTAAGGTTTAATCATTTCTGAAAAAGGCGTGAAGAGATAATTATACTAAAATCAGTTCAGATTGGGATATTACTGGATTTTTGCCACGAAGACCTATCCAGTTTTTTTTTGCAAGCGGATTGGTAATAAATTGCAAGTATCGATTTTGTTGGAGCCAGAGGAATTTAAGCATGGGATGATTTTATGGTTATTGAAAAAATTTATTAGCATTCAAGTAGGTACAAGAAATATATCTTTGACATCTCCATAAAAACTTAGTGACCGGTACTTTTTTGATAAGGACTGGTCAAGGTCCAGTAGTGATTGTGATAACTATAATTACTTATCGTTCATTTATTTTAACATTGATTATATAGATAGTTACAGACAACAACCAGGCATCAAAAGAGTATTGGATATTATTTTTCCTGCAAGCAAGTAAAAAGAGACATTATTAAATTTCAGATATTTACTATGTGGAGAATTTGTAGATCAAGATAAACCTATATATTTTTTCCTTCATAACCTTATATAATTAACTAATAATAATGATAGCACAGTTTGGTTAAGATAATCTTTGTAATGGGAATCAGACAATTTGTTTTCTAGGATCATTCACCAAATGTAATTGATACTGTTTATGTAAGTCAGTTTTTCTTACAAAGTTATATTCATTCTTCTATTTGATTCTATTTTTCTTAAATTCACTTAAAGTTAGTTTATTGCCTCAAAACTTGATTTAGTTTTGAAGGTTGTAATCAAGATTCCTTTTCTTTTATTTTATGGTGATATTTATTATCAGTTGGTATTTTGTTATAAATAGCTTAGCTTTTCGTTGTTCGGATTTTAATGTTTTAGTGCATACACATATTATTGGAGTTAATGCTCAGAATGATACACATCAGCATAAATACTAGAGTGTCTCAAAAAAACCGACTATTTTTTTTTCCAAAGAACATTAAAAATTCGTCAGAGTATCTCTAGAAAATGACCCTGTTAAAATATGAGCTCTTAATATTAATATTTAGAGGTGGCGTTTTGTAATTTTCTATTTCCCATTTAAATAACATGGGAATTTTTTTTTTAAACTTTGGAATTTTGTAACGTGATAACGAGTTATTTTATAAGTATGACGAAATTACTCCTTTTAGGAAATTTGATGCTCTGCAAAAAAGGTCTGATTGACTTTTTGCGTAAGTCAAGCCGTTTCAAAGATATCGAGCCTCAAACTTCAGAATGTTTAAAATTATGCTTGTTTTTCTTAAATACAAAAAAATCAATTTATATGTATTTAAAACCCAAAATTATTAACTTAAGAATAAATATATGCATATATTTGATGGAATGCAGATTTAAAATTCTAAATAATTTGATAAATGATAATTTTTATTGATTTTTAGCAAAAAATATTTACTTACCTAAAAAAATTTGGTAGAAGTTTACTATAAATTTATTTATATTATGTATCAATAATCCATTTTAATTAATAATAACAGATTTATTGTCTTATTAATAGATTAAACAGTAATAACAGTTAAATACAAGATCTATACATTTGTAGTTCACTTCTTAGCAGTAAAATCTAATTTCTATCCAACGTTTTTTTTTTTTTCATGAGTGTTTTACATTTTTCAAGGACATTTGATTTTCCTATTTCCCTGCTATAGAAGTTATCCTCCTTTTCAGGGTGGTCTGCCCTGATTACAAAAGTAACCTAGCTAGATATTTCCTAATGGTGTCGTGTGCGCATATATGACCTGTGTGGCAGGTTGTGTTCCCCAAAAATATCGCCAATTTGTGATTACGGGGGCTGATTCCAGCAGATCCTGGAGTTCAGCGATGAGAGGTCTTGGAAGTCTGAGATTAGGTTGCGGCATTTTTCTTTTAAGTTTTCGAAAAAGTGGAAGTTCGTTAAGGCGCCTTGGAGTTCGTAGAGTGTCTTCAGAGTGTGTTGGTGCCTTGTTCGGTCTCGTGTTTGAATTGTTTGTCAAAGTAGGGGGTTGTAGGGGTTTCTGAAAGTGGCTTCAAGGTGGGTTTTATGGGCTAAGGCTTTTTCGTCAAGGGTTGAGTGGATTTGACCGTCGATTTAGAGGTGGAAGTTTTTTGGCCCGTGATGATTCGGAATTTGTCCCAAAACTTGGAGCCCTCTCTATGATCCAAATTAGAAGTGGTATTGATCCATAGTTGCTGTTTGTGTAAGTTAGTTTGGAGCCTTATCAGGGCGTTGAAGCGGTTCCATTCTGTTTTGATTACAGGGTCGTGGGTACGGACATATTGTCTATACAAGCGTCGTTTTTGAGAATTGATAGTTAGGATGAATGGGGGAGGGCATTTTGTGCCGTGTTTATGGAAATGATAGGGGCGGATGTTTTGACGGCGTGGGTTTCGGTGGTTTGAACTTCGTCAGTCATTGTATCGATGTCCTGCGGGGAATTGAGCGGGCGTTGCTCCAGAATGTTTGCAGAGATATTTCTCTGAAATAGTGGCCAGTCTGCTTTTTTGAGATTCCAAAAGGTGAAATGGGTGCAAGTAGAGATGTATGTAACATCAAAGGAAGGTGATCGGAGGTGATAGTCTCTCCAATGAAACATCTTTAGGCAACCAGTCCTGTACAGAAATCTGTCAAGAGGATATAGTCTATGATAGATGATCCTTGGTGGGATACGAAGGTCGGAAGTCGGTTTAAGGCTTTGAATATGGGGAAGTCTATGAGCAAATTAGCGAGGCGGGTACCGTTTGGGTTTGAGGCGTGATCTCCGAACATGGTATGTCTGGAGTTCAGATCTCCAAGCAAAACGGCGCGGGAAAGTGATGATAGGTATTCTATCAGAGGTGTGGAGATGATTTGACCTAGGCGGTTGTAATATGAGATGATGGGTAATGGATTATCTACCGGGAGGTCTATTGCAATTTTGTCTATTTCTGCTAGATGAGCAGAAAATATGTGTGGGTTGAAAGGAATTAAATTTTTTATTAAACGAGCTTCCCAAAAAAAAGTGAACTGTTTGATACTCAGTGAAGCTAGGTGGAAGTTTAGACTTGGTGTCTGTTAAGGATGATATTTAAAGATTTTCTGTGTTCAAGAGGTTTTTGATCAATGGCCTCTTTCGAGCGAGGCCATTGCAGTTTATAGTGCCGATTAGACAATCCATTAAAGGTCAGGGTTTATCGGAGAGATCCAAGGTTAAGTAAAACATTGATGACACAAATCCATGTGGTTGTACTAAATTTAAATCAGGTAACAAAGTTAACTGTTAGCACACGATTGTAAAAAGCCAATGAACGGCATATATTTTCTATTATGTATATTTCTATCTATTTTGTAAGTATAGGTTAATTTTATAACAATGATCCGTTTGTACATATTGAAACTTGTACATAAATTGTACTTCTTGTTACATAACACATTTACGATATTGTAATATATTAGATAGGTAAAAATTTTAACTTTAAATCTTTTATTTACCTTTTTTCACATGACTTTTTTTTGTAAGGGGTAGCACTTATTGATTTAATTTTATATTGTTGGGAGGGTTTCTAATTTTAACTTTTAATTTACCTCAGAACACAATTAGTAGCGCCTTTTTCTCATTAGGTTCTTAAAGCAATTAAGAGACTATACCAGACGTAGAAGTTCTGCTGTAAGGATTAGGGTCGGACAAAGGACTACCACCCTGAGATTCAGTCTCGAGAGCTAGCAAACAACCTTGGGCATTGGATCAAACAACTTATGATCAGCCAGTTTCATTTTAGTGAATATAGTTTTATCTTAAATGTAGAACATTTAGCATATCATATTTATTCGATAAAAAAAAATTAGTATTAAAAGAAAAAAGTTAAGTTTGTCTTATTATAAATCAGTAAGCGATTTGGAGATTTAACTACATGTTTTTACATCAGCAGCAAATGGTATATGAGTATAAGTAACACACCCACTTGCCGGAGAGGCTAGCCGCGAGTTTAGTGTACATCAACATACTCGCAACAGTTAAGCAGTGATATCTCCGGTCACGTCGTGCATGGGTGACCGCTGGGAGGTTCCACCATGGGTCGTGTCACCATGGGATTCATCCGACTAGCGTTTAACCATCGACAACGTGGAATTAATGAGAGTGTAAATGGGAAAGTAGTAGGGCCTTCAAATGGTGGTACAATAAGCCGCAGGCTGCAGTGCTGCCAGACTACAGACGGATTAGGGTGTAGCACAGGAGGTCTGAAGGGTGTAAAACTAAAAAAAAAAAAACACACCCACTTTTGATACCTGCGTTTCTCTTTATTGTTTCATCCATTATCATAATGTCATGCGAACCATTTTCAACCGGTCCGGTTAAGCTCTAATCCCTTAAGTCATTCTCTGCCTTCTTTGGCCCTCTTACGTCTCCCAGTTATTTAGTTACCCAGAATATTCGATAGAATAAGTCAACTTCAACCTCCAAAACTACCTATAAATATGCCCATATTTCGAAATAAATAATCAAAATTAACTAATAAAATTCTAAAATTTATCAACAGTCTAAAAAAAAGTGAATTTGTCAACGTATATTCTGGTTCTAGTGGAACGATGTCGGGATATTTAGGATAATATTATGTGTTACGTTGATTTACTAGTAAAATAAGCCTCAATAAGAGGTATCACGTTTTGTAAATACTTATAACAATGTTTGTTTTCTCAAGAGGGGGATAGAATCGACGGCTGGAGTATTCATATTCATACTGATAAATTACATTTCCTATGATTCGTCACGTTTGGTGTATTTCCTATTTGAATTTTCTTGATGGAGATATGGATAAAACAGAGTTGGTGTTGATATAAAATGGTTGTCACTTCTAAACAAAAATATGTATTTAGGGTGGATCCATTGAAATGTATATAATGTAAAAAAAATTTCAGCTGTCCCTTAATGATTTTATTATCAAATTTATTCCATTAAATTAGACCAGAAAAGCCCATAGAAGCTTCAATATATATTTATAATTTTTTATAAATTACAATCTTTTTTTTTTTAATTTCATATGTTTCACTCTATTTTGTATATTGCATATAGTAAATTTTTTATATTGTAAGTATTGAATATTGTATATTGTAATTATTTTATATTGTATATATTGTATATACCATATATTGTAAATATTATATATTGTATATATTGCATATTGTAAATACCATATATTGTAAATATTGCATATTGTAAACATTGTATATTGTAAATATTGTATATTGTAAATGCTATATTGTAAGTACTGTATATTGTAAATATTATATATTGTAAATATAGTATATTGTAAATAATATATATTGTAATTCAGAGTTGGGTAGTATCCGGATACTTCTGTTTCCGGATACAGTATCCGGATACTTTATGTATATCCGAAAGCTGTATCCGGATACTTTTTAAATTTTGTATCCGGTATCCGTATCCGTGACCAAATTTGTAAGTAACCGAGTCTGAAAGTGAAGTGGATGAAATATTTATTCCTGATGATGAGGATAAAGATGTGGAAGAATTCGGAACTCTTCCTGAAAATGAAGATGTCAAGGGCGAGTTGTGGGTGTGTTGTTTGATGCGTCATATGTGGTCACATGAGGCATGTGCGGACACAGAACGCGGCGAATATATCTGCGATTTTTGCAAATAAGTTTCTTTATGTCACATTCTTTAGAAATAAATATTTTTTTACGGTTTAAGAAGACTTTTTGTTACTTTTTTAGGGTGGCTCATATATCAAGCACTTCACACAAATCTTAAAAATTTACACTTTTTGAATGTTAAAAAACACAGAACTAATGATAAGGATTTTTTTCAAAAATTTGTTTATAACTATGAAGTAAATGCTCCTAGTAATTCATTTCCCAAGTTACAGGTTAATTGGTCGAAAAAAACTAAAAAATATTTTCAAAAAACAAAATGTGGCCCATATTTGGACCTTCTCCTCTATCCACTAAATTATATAGAAAAGATCTTAAAAACAAAAATAAGAAACATTTATAAGATATTATGTCTACTTGCAGACATGAATATTTAAAATCTAGGAAAAAACGTGAGTTCGTTGATATTTATTTAAATTAAAATTACTTTAAATAAACATTTTAAGTGGTAAATAGAGTAAAAAGTTAATAAAACTTTAAACTCTTCGTTAGGGATTTAAAATAACTAAATACAAATTTGTAGAACGTTAAACTAAACTTTGTCTAGACGTTTAATTAGCGATTTTTGTGTCCTTTCTAAATTCTTCCATCCTTTATTACCATTGGCAGCGTAAAGCTGTTGAAATGCTCGTCAGACTTGTTTCCAATTAACTCTGACATCCTAATCACACCCACCAGGATGCACAACTCGAGTATTCGGTTTTAACCAGAATTAATTAACATATCGATTTGTGTCGAAGTACTTTTCGTGTATATATTTCCCCTGTTTTTTGTTTAACTAATTTGAGTTTTTTGTTGACAATTGAACATGAGCGTGTTTTCAAAGATTTTATAACATGCTCGTTCAGTCTAGTCATTGATGGAAATTTTAATTAATCAACTGATTTTTCTGTTATGCATTGATTTTTAACGTTTATTTTTTATTTTAGATGTTTCGCTGACTTATGCCAGCATTATGAAGGTACTCGAAATAAAGATTTATTTTAGAAAGTTATTCGCAATTATGTAGTAAATATTGAACTACAGGAACATAAAAACTGATCTTTTAAGAATTTCGGCTGAGTTAATATTTTCTTCATTATCTGGGTCCTATTTCATAAAAATAACTTATATTATTAGTAAATAATATTAGACTCATAAAATAATAATCCATTATTCAGTAAAAGTAAATGTATTTGTGAGTGTGAGGTTATTGGGAAGAGGATGTGCCAAAAGAAAACATTTATTTCTTAATTTGCCGACGTTTCGACGTTTATTTTTCGTCGTTTTCAAGGCTGAAAATAGGTTTTAATAAAAAAAAGACTTTTAAAGATCAGATACATAAATTTTATTTTATTTTGAGAACACAATAAATGAATAAAAGAATTATTTGTAATTAAGTGCTTAATCTGACAAAATAATTAATAATAATAATAATAAAAAAGAATTTGTGAAATTGTCAATTCTTTTTATTATTATTATTATTATTATTATTATTATTATTATTATTATTATTATTATTATTATTATTATTATTAATTATTATTATTTATTATTATTAATTATTATTATTATTATTATTATTATTATTATTATTATTATTATTATTATTATTATTATTATTATTATTATTATTATTATTATTATTATTATTATTATTATTATTATTATTATTATTATTATTATTATTATTATTATTATTATTATTATTATTATTATTATTATTATTATTATTATTATTATTATTATTATTATTATTATTATTATTATTATTATTATTATTATTATTATTATTATTATTATTATTATTATTATTATTATTATTATTATTATTATTATTATTATTATTATTATTATTATTATTATTATTATTATTATTATTATTATTATTATTATTATTATTATTATTATTATTATTATTATTATTATTATTATTATTATTATTATTATTATTATTATTATTATTATTATTATTATTATTATTATTATTATTATTATTATTATTATTATTATTATTATTATTATTATTATTATTATTATTATTATTATTATTATTATTATTATTATTATTATTATTATTATTATTATTATTATTATTATTATTATTATTATTATTATTATTATTATTATTATTATTATTATTATTATTATTATTATTATTATTATTATTATTATTATTATTATTATTATTATTATTATTATTATTATTATTATTATTATTATTATTATTATTATTATTATTATTATTATTATTATTATTATTATTATTATTATTATTATTATTATTATTATTATTATTATTATTATTATTATTATTATTATTATTATTATTATTATTATTATTATTATTATTATTATTATTATTATTATTATTATTATTATTATTATTATTATTATTATTATTATTATTATTATTATTATTATTATTATTATTATTATTATTATTATTATTATTATTATTATTATTATTATTATTATTATTATTATTATTATTATTATTATTATTATTATTATTATTATTATTATTATTATTATTATTATTATTATTATTATTATTATTATTATTATTATTATTATTATTATTATTATTATTATTATTATTATTATTATTATTATTATTATTATTATTATTATTATTATTATTATTATTATTATTATTATTATTATTATTATTATTATTATTATTATTATTATTATTATTATTATTATTATTATTATTATTATTATTATTATTATTATTATTATTATTATTATTATTATTATTATTATTATTATTATTATTATTATTATTATTATTATTATTATTATTATTATTATTATTATTATTATTATTATTATTATTATTATTATTATTATTATTATTATTATTATTATTATTATTATTATTATTATTATTATTATTATTATTATTATTATTATTATTATTATTATTATTATTATTATTATTATTATTATTATTATTATTATTATTATTATTATTATTATTATTATTATTATTATTATTATTATTATTATTATTATTATTATTATTATTATTATTATTATTATTATTATTATTATTATTATTATTATTATTATTATTATTATTATTATTATTATTATTATTATTATTATTATTATTATTATTATTATTATTATTATTATTATTATTATTATTATTATTATTATTATTATTATTATTATTATTATTATTATTATTATTATTATTATTATTATTATTATTATTATTATTATTATTATTATTATTATTATTATTATTATTATTATTATTATTATTATTATTATTATTATTATTATTATTATTATTATTATTATTATTATTATTATTATTATTATTATTATTATTATTATTATTATTATTATTATTATTATTATTATTATTATTATTATTATTATTATTATTATTATTATTATTATTATTATTATTATTATTATTATTATTATTATTATTATTATTATTATTATTATTATTATTATTATTATTATTATTATTATTATTATTATTATTATTATTATTATTATTATTATTATTATTATTATTATTATTATTATTATTATTATTATTATTATTATTATTATTATTATTATTATTATTATTATTATTATTATTATTATTATTATTATTATTATTATTATTATTATTATTATTATTATTATTATTATTATTATTATTATTATTATTATTATTATTATTATTATTATTATTATTATTATTATTATTATTATTATTATTATTATTATTATTATTATTATTATTATTATTATTATTATTATTATTATTATTATTATTATTATTATTATTATTATTATTATTATTATTATTATTATTATTATTATTATTATTATTATTATTATTATTATTATTATTATTATTATTATTATTATTATTATTATTATTATTATTATTATTATTATTATTATTATTATTATTATTATTATTATTATTATTATTATTATTATTATTATTATTATTATTATTATTATTATTATTATTATTATTATTATTATTATTATTATTATTATTATTATTATTATTATTATTATTATTATTATTATTATTATTATTATTATTATTATTATTATTATTATTATTATTATTATTATTATTATTATTATTATTATTATTATTATTATTATTATTATTATTATTATTATTATTATTATTATTATTATTATTATTATTATTATTATTATTATTATTATTATTATTATTATTATTATTATTATTATTATTATTATTATTATTATTATTATTATTATTATTATTATTATTATTATTATTATTATTATTATTATTATTATTATTATTATTATTATTATTATTATTATTATTATTATTATTATTATTATTATTATTATTATTATTATTATTATTATTATTATTATTATTATTATTATTATTATTATTATTATTATTATTATTATTATTATTATTATTATTATTATTATTATTATTATTATTATTATTATTATTATTATTATTATTATTATTATTATTATTATTATTATTATTATTATTATTATTATTATTATTATTATTATTATTATTATTATTATTATTATTATTATTATTATTATTATTATTATTATTATTATTATTATTATTATTATTATTATTATTATTATTATTATTATTATTATTATTATTATTATTATTATTATTATTATTATTATTATTATTATTATTATTATTATTATTATTATTATTATTATTATTATTATTATTATTATTATTATTATTATTATTATTATTATTATTATTATTATTATTATTATTATTATTATTATTATTATTATTATTATTATTATTATTATTATTATTATTATTATTATTATTATTATTATTATTATTATTATTATTATTATTATTATTATTATTATTATTATTATTATTATTATTATTATTATTATTATTATTATTATTATTATTATTATTATTATTATTATTATTATTATTATTATTATTATTATTATTATTATTATTATTATTATTAATTATTATTATTATTATTATTATTATTATTATTATTATTATTATTATTATTATTATTATTATTATTATTATTATTATTATTATTATTATTATTATTATTATTATTATTATTATTATTATTATTATTATTATTATTATTATTAAATATTGATCCCTTATCATTTCTAAATGGTCTTCCTAGGTCACCTCATTCTTTCTTCATGGCTCCATTCATTGAATCTGATGTGCGTGAAGCAGTACTCTCCTTGCGAAACAAACCCGGACTTGACTACTACGGGATGAACGCTACGATTCTCAAAGCATCTCTCAACTCTTTGGCACAGCCACTTACAAATATGTTCAATAAGTGTGTAAGCGAAGGTGATTGGCCGCAACAGCTGAAGGTATCAAAGATTGTCCCCGTTCATAAAAAGGGACCTACTGATATTCTAGACAATTATAGGCCTATAGCTGTGATGCCAGTTATCTCGAAAGTTCTGGAAAAGTTAATTAAAGATAAACTCAGCGCGTACTTAGAAACTAGATCAATACTTATCCCCGAGCAGTTTGGATTTCAAAAAAAGAAATCTACAACATCAGCATTGATTAGTGTTATCGATAACATAGGGCATTGATCAAGGAGCACAAACATATGCTGTAATGTGCGACTTGACCAAGGCATTCGACTGTGTTAACGTAATTATTTTAGAACAAAAATTAGAATTCTATGGTATTCGGGGAGTAGTATTGAAATTGTTTCACTCTTATCTAAATGACAGAAAGCAATATGTAAGTCTAAACAACCAAATATCTAGCCTAACCACAGTATGCAACGGGGTGCCTCAGGGTTCGATACTGGGCCCGATATTATTTCTATTATACGTAAATGATCTACCTAGGGCTGTCGACAACTTAAGCTCATTCAGAATATTTGCTGATGATACCACGATTCTTACTAGAGGGAACGAGAGACTGAGCAAAGAAAGTCTTTGCATGACTAAAGATTGGTTTGCCGCAAATAAATTAAAAATGAATGAAAGCAAAACACAACAAATTTTGTTTAGTTCTGACAAATTAGCAATTAAATCTGAACCAGTAAAGCTATTAGGAATTACATTAGATACAAGACTTACCTGGCACAATCATACAGACACTCTATGCTCAAAACTCTCTTCCCAACTCTTTGTAATGAGACAATTGCGTTCTGCCATTAAGATAAATAACACTTTAAAAACAATTTATTTTGCACTTATTCACAGCCATTTGTCCTACGGCATTACACTATGGGGACAATCCAGCAGTGCTCACAAGGTCTTTTATATGCAAAAGTCTGCGGTGCGCATTGTGGATGGTGCTCAATATAAAGCAAGCTGCAAAGAGCTGTTCAAGAAGTACCATATTCATCCGCTTCCTTGTATATTTATTTTTGAGTCACTCATTCTAATTCATAAAAATTTGAATAAATATGCAAGACATTCTGAGGTACATCATTATAACACACGAGGAGCGGATAATCTGGTGACTTCTTATAGCCGTATACAGCTAACACATGTAAATAAGTTAGACATAAGGCTCTACAATAAATTTGATAGCTTATTTCCAGCAATAAACATTCAGGGATTATCCTCCAGAAAATTCCACACGTTAGCTAAAAACTTCCTCGTGGAAAACTGTTTTTATTCTGTTGAGGAATTCCTAAATTCTAAATTTTAACTTTTAAGTTTAAGTTTAAGCTTCTTCATGTGTATATGGACTCCAAATACTGTATTATGTATCAAACGGGTCAATAAATGTATTGTATATGTATTGTATTATTATTATTATTATTATTATTATTATTATTATTATTATTATTATTATTATTATTATTATTATTATTATTATTATTATTATTATTATTATTATTATTATTTTAGATGAAGCACTTAATTACAAATATTCTTTTATTCATTTATTGTGTTTTAAAATAAAATAAAATTTATGTATCTGATCTTTAAATGACTTTTATTCAAAAAAAATTGTTATGTCAGATATTTCAAATATTATGTTTCCGAGTAGGAAATTGCAAGATCTATCAAAATCAAGAAAAAAAATTGGGGTTACTATTTAAAAAAATTGTCAATTACGTCACTGCCCAAAAATGGGAAATGGGGGAAAATGAAATTCTATTTAAAAAATTGCGCTTTTAGTAAACAAAATTGACCTGTCCGAGCATTTTTTCGAAAAACCACCTACTTCCATTATAATGAATTTATTCCTTTCATTTGAACCATACTGTATACAACGTAAATGGTTATTGTTATTTCAATAAAACAATCATTGTTAGCATTAGATAATTAACAAATCAATATCAACATAAAAACCAGGAGAAATAAAAACTAAAAACCTTACCTTATTAAATTAATTTATGCAAGGCACACGGCATATGTGGAATTTGACGAAACAGTTAAAACAGAACAATACATAATTAAAAACTAATGCTAAAAGTAACATTTACACACAGATATCCTTAAATGATTTAAAATTAATCAAAATATTGTGGCAGTTAAAATTATAGGTGGACGAAGAAATTCATTTGTATGTTTTTTAATTAATAGTATGGTAAAATATTTATCTAATATAAGTTTTACTTATTTACTATTTTAAATTACTTACTGTACTTTATGATGTTTACAAATCCTATTCTGAGGCGATGTGCAACTATTATATGAAGTAGATTGTAGACTTACCTGAAACAAAACAAAAAATAAAAATTAAAATTCTATTAAAAAGATATTATAATGGTTTTTTTTATATTATAATCAATAAATACAGGGTGGGCCACCAGTTACATTTCGGTCTCTAGAGCAAAAACTGTTTCCACAGCGAGATGTATATCAGAAAAGGTAACAATTTAAAAATAATTTTAATAGTTTAATAAAAAAGTTATAGATATCAAAGTTACTTTTTTTAATGGGACATTTTATATTTGAAATTCCCACTTTTCTTCCTAATATGATAATACAAAATAGTATGAGATTATACAGAGCATTTTCCACGCTATAACCAGTTTTAAATGAAAATTGTATTGATTTCAATGACCTGTATACTACAGAAGAAACAACTGAAAACCACTTTATTGCAGTAAAAGTTTTTCGATATTAGTCAAATTTTTATGCCGATGCACTTCTTTTTCCAGTTCAAACAAATATGTACAGGGTGAGTCAAAACTCGAATACATCACATTTTCTCATTTTTTTAATTGGCCGCACTGTATTGTTATGTGAGCCATTTCATTATTCAGTCATGCTCTAACCCTACAAGTCCCTCTCTGTCTTATTTGGCCTTTGAGGCTCAACTTGTCCCATTATTATACATAATTAAACCCCTTAAGACAAAACCTATGGGACGACTATGGTGGAGACACTTTCGCGAACATTCCAGAGTCAACGAGATCCTATTTCTAGAACGTGATAACGTTTCTGGTACATACTGGCAATTTTGGTGGGGGAGCATCCTAGACCACCAATTTGTATATAAATTGGTGGAGGAGAGCCATCAGAAGGAGATGTTATATGGACAGTGAAGATAAATAGTAATTAGTAAATATACAGTGGTAAAAATAAATAGTGATCAGTTTAAAGACATTCGAAGTATATATAAATTAAAATAGTTGTGTTATGAAATAAATAAGTGCTTAAATAAATTATTAATAAATAAACTGTTGTTTGAAAATAAACAAACATCACAGTATTTTATATCAACATTTAAAAGTACTATAATTAAAGCTTTGTTTGAGTTAAGTATTCCGTATACCTAAAATTACTAGTTTTGGGAGATTTTTAAATTTAATTGCCAAAAAAGATAATTGAAAAAATACTTTAATTTTGACTGGCCACTGGTTAAGAGGAAATAGACTGTTTATTAACACCTTATCAAAATTTAACCAATTTTAATTTATTATCGAATGACTAAGTTTTTGAAAATTTCTAACAGGATTCGGTTAAAAATAAGTACAACCAGCAATCAATCACAGACTTACTCCATTTTAATACCTACTTCAATCTAAGTTTATTATAATTTTAAGTTTACTTTGAAATCTCAATCTTAAAGTAATTATCTCCAACTAAACGAGTTGGTTTTTCACTTTATTATTTTTCGCTTTGGGTAAAGAGCCATTTATTCATAATTTTACTTTAGAATAAACCCATCTTTTATCTTCAAAATACAAGCGGAGAATCATTGAAGGCGACAGTCCGACCAACCCTAAAAGTCAATACTCTGTAAAAATGCAGTTGAAACAGAATTTGTATTGCCTCGGTTATTCCACCTATATTTTCTTCGGTATACTAGTAACAGAAATGGTCTCCTGGAGCAGGTAAATACAAATATCTGCAGACTGAATGCAGGATTTATAGATTGGCAGGACAGAGAATAATATAACGGGGATGTGCTATAGAGAAGTCTTCACAAAATGGATTCCTTTTATTTTATATACTGATTGATGCTATTTTAGAGTAACAATCGAAAAATGTTGAAATAGACACAATTATGCTTAGAGTTTTTACGAAATAAATTTTAAAAACAGGATATAGTACATAATGAAATTTTATGAAAAGTATTACCGAAAATCTATGTATTAAAACAAACAAAAAATTTAATTAAACAACATAAATTAAAGAAACCGTGAGATTATGAATAATTGATAAATTTGCATATAAAAAGGAAAAAGGATGAAACAAAATCAGAACAATATCAACATGTGCCTGAGCGTTTAGACATAATAATACTAATAACACTAATAACTTTTAGATTCTACACTGCACCAACAAAAAGGTTTATTCTTATAATATCGTAAGTAAGTTACAAATTATTTAAATATTACTATAATATTTCTATTGCGATCATAAGCGTCTTATTAGAGATGACAACTGACATTTTCCCTAATTTTTATTTACCTATCAATTTTTTACATTTTTGACATTAAAATAGACTATGGAATTGTTATTCAAAACTATTACTCTTGTTTGATACGGCCGTGCCGTACTCTTCTTTTCGAAAAAAAAAAAAAAAAGATTAAAACATTTAATATCGCCATGCTTATACTTAACATCCCTACTTAGTTCTATGAAATAATTTACTGTTACGTTTATTTTAAAAGAGTTTAATTGTTCTGATTTATGTTTACTAAATACATCTTCAACTTATTTTATAGCTTATTCATGTGTAATCAAATCTAGAGAGATTTATATTTACTTTACAATTTACTTCACAACATTTATCTCCACAACTTAAATGGCATAAGAAATCACTTATATATAAAAGTATAAAATATAATGACTAATATTATATTGAATAATCCAGCCCTGTCTTAAAAAAATCTTGATGCTAGTCTAGACGGTCTCAAAATTATTAGTCCAGGATCCGTAAGTAAGGGGGACCTTCACCCATCTGTTTAATGGATAAAAGTTTTTTTTTATTAGATAAAATATGTTTTCAAATATACCGCAAATGGGTTGCCTAAGAAAATACGGTCACGGCCATTTTTTGCTTTTCTTTCTGTATACAGATAAGAAAGTTATAGAAATCATAATAAAAGTTACTTATGATGTCATTCTCTATTATTTTGTCCCTATACATGATTTCCCTAAAATGGACCTAATTCGAGATATTTGAGGAAAAATGCAAATTTCGAATTTTGAAGACAACTCAAAAACGGATAAGGAGAAAAACACCAAATTTTAAACTTAAGCTTTATTCTATCCTGCGGTGAGCTGATTAAAGTTTGGGCATAGTCGAAGCAATCTGGGGAAGACTTTACAGGGTGTCGTTTTTTTATTTTAAGAAAATAAATAGTATGGACGGTATTTACTTAGGGAACCCTTTTGCAGTTACTTATAAACATATTTTATTTAATAAAAAGAAACTTTCATCCATTAAACAGATGGGTGAAAGTCGACCTTATTTCGGATCTTAGACTATATTCTTTTATAATCGACACGCGCGCAAAACACACTCCTAAACGGCGTAAGCAAAGATCAGGGCTGGACTATCAAATGTAATCAAGACGTAAAATAAAACAGATATAACTAAAAGCCAATATCACATAAGTACGCGCAACTGGTTCCTTTCAGAAAATAACTACTCCTTTAGCTAATACCGCAACAGGTATTGAATTATATCCAAAGGACAGACAGCAGAGATAAAACTTATATTTCAACATTCTACCTGGGTAGAGTGTTAAAATTATTATTTTCCTAATGATATTGCATGTAAATGTATAGATACCTCGAGAAAACTCATTCTAGCCTCGCATCGGTCTCATCTTCTTGTTTGCACTCTCTGCAGCGTGCGGATTCTGACAGCCTCATGATATGGAGATGCTTCCATACTTGGCAATGACCAGTCAGAATGCCTGTGACTATGTCTAGTCATAGTCAAGTATTTGTTTGCTGCAGTGTTGTTAGGATAACTTAAGAGCTCCTTGACAACTCTGAAGTTTCTTGTTTCATCCCATCTTTCCTTAAATTTCACAAGGGAATGTTCTCCTTGATGTAAATATCAAGGGGAGTGAGACTAAGAATGACTTCCATGGCTCTGGTCGGTGTTATTTTCATGACTCCTGTTATGTTGAGACATTCTGTTTTTTGAATTTGTTCTAGTTTACGGATAGCTGTTAATTTTTAATGTTTCGGTATCCAGGCAACTGCACCGTATGTTATCATAGGTGTTGTGATAGCCGTGTAAGTCCATGCGACGACTTTAGGGGAGAATCGCCAGGTGCACCCCACGGTTCGACGGCATTGTTTATAAGTGCTGTCAAAGGTGAGATCTAGGTACTTAACATCTGCTGCAAAGTTTAGTTTTATATTTAGGAGTTCTGGAGGTTTTAATATCATTTTCATCATTTTCCTTGTGAAAAGGACCATTCATGTCTTCTTAGAATTGATAGACAGTGAATGGTCCTTGCACCACTGTTCTATAATTTTTAGAGCAACTTGCATTCTTCCGCAGAGTATGTTCTTAAAATTCTCTGATTGTAGAATGACCAGGTCATCTGCATATGCTATTGTGTAGTGACTGTCATTATTGAGGCGGCTGATGAGGGTATCGAGGATTATATTCCACATTAGAAGTGATGACACCTCTTCCTGTGGACATCCCCTCACAACCAAGCCTCAAATAAATTAGTAATAAATAAACTGTTGTTTAAAATAAACATCACAATACTCAAAATCAACTTCTAACATTATGGATGTCTGAGGATTTTTGTGGATGCATAATGGTTTCTAAAGATTCATAAAAGATTTATACGGATTTCTGACGATGTTTGAAGGATTTATAAGGATATACGAAGATGTATGAGGATTTCCGAGGATGTATGAGGATTTATATGGATTTATTTTTACCAAAAGGATGTAAGTGTACAAAATTTGGGTCAGTGGTTTGCCCATTTACGGTGTGGAACAGCCAAATGGAATAAATTCGCTAATAAATAAATGGGGACGTGTTTGGAAAAATGCTCGGACATGTCGATTGGTATTTTTAGTCGCGCATATTTTTAATAAAAACTTTTTATGCAGGGTGTGTCATGTAACAGTAACCAATACCAACTTTCTTAATTTAAATGCACCTCCCAGTATATTTTTCAATTTTCTAGGCTTCCTGTTTGTCATTATTTTTTTCATTAATAAAATAATTTGATGTAGAGAAATTACTACATCTTTCTTTTCTCTTACCGTTCTCCATATCCATTTCAATTTTATTTTTTGACAATTTAAAAAAAAAGTCATCTGAACTATTTTAAAAATGTTAAAATGGCAATGAAGTATTCATCATAATTAAGTTACTTGATTAATTAAATGACGTAGTTTCGTAATAATGTGTTTAATTCAGTTTTTAAAAACAATTCAAGAGACGCTAAAATGGTGGTTCCACCTTATTGAGGCTGAGGCCCACGCTGCCGTCCTAAAAACAGATGCCGTATCTACTGAGAGCATCAAGCGGTGAAAATGAGGTTTAAAGTTATTTATTTAGTCGGTAAAAGTATTCAGTTGCGGCTAATTGTGTTATATTTTTAATATTTTGGAAACATACGGCATTTCTACTTGGTAAGAAGTTAATTTAGCTTGCCACGAGCCTATTGATGTAAAAATTTCAAAAATCATATTATCTGTCTTGCTGTACCTTTATTTATGGAAAACCTGAATTGAAATACACTACAATATATTTGCAATAAATATCAAAGGAAGCATACAAACATTTTTAAATAATTTGACATTTAAGAGCCATTCACACATCACAGTTGACATCCTAATACTTGAGAGGCACAGTCAAGCATTTTTTTGATTTTTGCCAAGTAAAATGGCCGACTAGTTATTCTATGGGGATGCGACAGAGGGCCAGTAAATTTGATGAAGGTGTTTTTGTGGCTAGGAGCGAAATAGTAGTAAGCTTTATATTAGCACTACCATAAAAAAGTTATTTTTAAGAAATTGCCCATATATTTTTTATAAATTGGCAGGCTTGGCGATTAATTCTGAATAAAAATACCTCTAAAATGGATATGGTTGTAAGTATGAAGATTGCAACCCGCCTTAGAAATCTTTACCATTACAATCAACAGCTGTTGTTTGATAGGGCGTTGAAGAATGTTTGAAATGTATGGAATGTTAGGATTGTTAGGAATGTTAGACGTTAGGAATGATTGTAATGCGTAAAATAAGTCGCATAAAATATGCATGGGCGGATTTTAAGAGCATTGGTATTAAAATAGTTACGATGAACCGAAAATTCTGAAAATTAATAGGGTTCTAAAAAAGAAGTAATTATTCAAAAAAATCAAAACCGCAAGTCAATCAGAACATTTGTTCTAGAGTTATCGTGCCGGCATATATACACACAGACGATAAGATGAAAAAAAAAATTTTTTCAGTTTCGGAAACATGAAAAAAAGTTTTAAAAAATGAGTGTAAGAATGCACGAATGCAATACTGAGGGCCCATAGGAAGGGCTTCAGTAATTTTACATGAATAATGTGTAATGTGTAGGGATTAGGTATTTACAAAAAAATTATTTTAACTTTAATTGTAGGTATATAATTATAAAAATTATTAAATGTTTTGAATGGTAAATAAATTTTCTTATTTTATGTTTTAGTATCTTTTTAAAATAAATATTAACTATTTTTAAATTGTCATTACTACCAACCTAAGTGACTTAAACCTAATGAAAACACCTTAGTATGTTCTTTATTCCACTTAGGAACTGTACTAATAATAATCATAAACTTTAATATTATATTACAAAACTTGTTTACGCTTCCGTTTTCTGTGTATCTAATTGTATTAATAAGTTGTGAGCTTCGTTTACAAAAACTTCTTTACAAGAAACAACTTCTCGGAGCGGAATCCCAAACAAACACACTTTATGCATTCTACCAACAGTATGCAAGACGAACCAAACGGACAGAAAGTAAATAACGTATAACTGCAGCTAAGTCCGAGCTATGCTAGACGAAGCATATATATCTACATTTCATTTGTATGCCGTTCGGATACCATTAGTTGTGCCAGTTCTTCGGAATTTCACGGTCTTAACCTTTAATTAAAACAAGAATGGATTAGGTTTTCGTAGTTTATTGGATTAAGATCTATTTCCAAACGTACTGTGTTCTCTCGTAGAGCCCATACGAGAATTGGATGGAAAAGTTTGTATTTGGTTTGGGACATATTGAAAGGGTCGAGTTTTTGTTATATCCTTTCATTGATTTTTATTTTATCTCAATTTCATGCAACTCATTGTAGTTCATTTGAATTCTATACATACGAATGTCCGCGAAAATATTGCGTTCTATAAAGGTATAGGTAGATTTTATTGTGTACAAAAAAAACATTACATACAGGGTGTTGCAGATTTAAACGAGCATAGCTTAATGGAAGGTAGAGTATACTTATCTGAGTTTAAAACATCCCCATACTTAGCCTTTAATCTTACTCGTTTCTGAGATATAGGGTGTTTTATATTTTTTTGCCAAAACTAAAATCGGCTATTTTGTTTGAACGACTAAAGACATTTTGATAAAATTTTGTACAAAAGTTACACTCTCTTAGATTAATCGAAACAATAATTTAATTTTAAAAAATTCCAGGACCAGACTCTCTTTTTTTATATTGCTCTTCTTAGCTAGAATATTACTGCAAATTTAAATAGTACATGGATCAATATATAAATTAATATAATAATATTTAATGGCACCATCTTGATTTTCTTACAGTAAATTTTTATAATGGCGACTAACATCTTCATTTTTTTTAACTATAGTATTTTCCATTAGGAAAATGAGCATCTATACAGGACCGGGCTCACTTTATTTAATAAAGTAATAGAAAAAACTAACAGAAATATATAATTAATTAAAACTAAAGTAGATTTTCAAAATGAACACCGTGAACGTCAATGCACCTCTGCGAACGTTTTAATAGGTTTTTCACTGATTTGTCAATTATCGGTTTATTTCTAATGTTATTACATACGTTGTAATTTTTTTTCAATAACTGTGTTTGGGGATTAAGTGATTTTTATAAATTCCACACAATTTTATGTGTGTTCAAGTCGCTGTACTTTTTGTACATAAAATAGATACAAATTTAATTTTGTTTTAAGTTCTCCATACACTTGTTTCTGGTACCGAGGTACTCCTTATTCATAACTAATTCTTACACTAACAGAAAGATAATTTCGAACCACCTCATTCATTCTTCCCTTCACGTTCATCTTTAGGAAATTATATTTGGAAATTAAAATGAACTAAAACTTAAACGATGAAATCAAATTTAAAAACTGGGTATTCTATAAACGAGCTGGAAACTTAATTTAGTCAACTGCCAATATGCGCCAAATTACACCATCACTCATTATGTCCTAAACATGATTAATGTAAAATTGTATAATGCCAGTAGGCTTGTGTCAAATAATATAATTTGTTTAATGTACAGTATTTTGAGCTAAATTACTTTTGTTCATAAGTGTAAGTTTCTAATAGTATGAAAATAAGTATTTCAGGATTCCGTTTTAATTTAGTAATGAAGAATATGCATACATTATTTTTGGGTTTGGTTTTGTCATAGAAACGGTAGAGCAGCAGTAAGATAGTATCACGATGCTTTCCTAATCGCCGTATACCAAATTCTAAAACATTTTTACAGGGTTTTTGAATTCAGTAAAAGTTTCTATTTACAGTTAAACATGAACATGTTTCGAGAAATAATCTTCGACAAAAAGAGGAGATACAAATACAGATGAATTAGCAGTACCGATAACAAGAGTATGGAAAACTTTAAAAAAATAAAATTTGCATCCATTCATGTAAAAAAGGACAGTGACTTGAACACAGAGACGACGTACCCCGCTTATCTTTTTGTAGATGGACTTTGGCCCGCAGAAGGACAATATCGAGAATTTTATTTACTTAAGAATCCGAATTTACACGTGATGAAATCAATAACTCTAGGAATGGTCATATTTGGTGTGGCGACATCATTTTTCCCACATAACCTTACGTTTTTTTAGTTTTGGCATATTTTTCATTTCATTTTAAAATTTTTAAGTCGTTTGTATTTGAGGTTGGTCAAGCGTCGATGTCGTAACTGATGTCATGGTCATAACGTTGTTAAGCCTTAGGTAGATATATCGGCTAGATGGCTTTTGAGGTGTGCCCTGATTGGTCGAGCCTTGACAACCGTGATCATAATAAACAAGACATCGACAAGTACTGACGAACAAGACTGTCAATACATTATAATATTATACTTTTTTTGAGGTCTAAATAAATTTTTATTATTATAGCGAGATGTCTAACTCATATTCCCAAACCTATATTTGGTCAACTAAAATTCCTCACACTGTATCACAAAAACATTTCCAATATAGATTTTCTATAAATGTATGTTGTGGTATTTATAAAAATCATTTAATTGGCCCTCATGTTTTTGAAGGCAGATTAACAGCTGAAATTTATTTAAATTTCCTTAAAGACAACAATATAACCAAAAAAGATCGGAAGCTTGCATCTGTCTGAGGAAAAACAGGCTACGTATGGTAACAGGGATCCTTACCGGGCATTGCCGACTAAAAGGACACCTAAGTAAATTGAGAGTAGTAGAGGATAGTGAGAGCAGATTCGGTGAGGAGGAGGATGAAACCTCCATTCACATCCTAACTGAATTTGTAGCACTCCAAAATCCAAGGAGGATATAAAATAGAAGAGGGAGATTTACCTAACTCGAAGCCACTTCAAATCCTACACTTCCTTGAGAAAATAGGATTGGAAGGGTCGTTATAGGCATTGAGACATTTCCTAGGTGCATTGGCGATAGAAGGAGGCACAATAGATCTTTTAGGCCTAACATAACATATTGGAAAATGCAGTAGTTAATGAAGATGGTACCTAATTTGTGAAGAGTTTTAAAAATACAGAGTAAAATATTTTATTTCAATTTTGTAAATACTGATTTATATTATTGTAGTCGCCATTATAAAAATTTACTGTACGAAAATCAAGAAGATATCATTAAATATTATTACATTATTTTATTTATTAATCAACGTTCTATTTAAATGTGCAATAACATTTATTAAAATCCGGTATACAAGGTGATACTCTAGCTAAAAAGGGCAATATGAGTCCAGTCCTGGAATTTTTTTAAAATTAAATTATGGCTTTTGTACAGAATTTTATCAAAATATCTCTAGCTGTTTAATTAAAATGGCCGACTTTAGTTTTGGCAAAAAAACATAAAACACCCTATATCTCAGAAAAGAGTGATATTAAAGGCTAAGTATGGGAGTATTTTAAACTCAGCTAAGTGTACTCTACCTTCCATTAAACTGTGTCCGTTTAAATCCTAAACACCCTGTACATATAGAATTCGTGGGCCCTTGTTAACTTTTTGACTATATTGAAATCTGATGTTTAAATTTTAATTGAACATTTTAAATAAACAAAAAGTGATTTTCAGCTTTAAATTTTTTCTTGAAAAAGTAAATTGCTCGAGAGAGCTCGAGAGAAACGAGAAATCCTCGTCGAGAGATGACACTATCTCATTTTGTTTCGAATCTTTTCTAAAGAGACGAAAATTTCATTTCTCGCGGCATAACTAGTAAATTATATGGTATAAAATGGTTTGTAAAATGTTTTCTAAAATATGTGTCAAATAACTTTTATAGTAGAAATTAGAAAGTTGTTTCTCAGTATTTTTTCGGTAGCCTCTATTGACAAAATAAGCCCTCTTCCGAAATAAATAACCTATATACCTACCAGCAGTGTAAGAAATATTTAACTTAACTCGTTTGAATAACACAAATCTATAATAAAATTTAAAATTCGACTACCGAAAGAATTCAGTTGGATCGGATGCTAACAACGGATATGACACTTTCCTGTTATGTTCTAAAATAAAACAGTATACACTAGTGGAGTGTTGCCAAAAACGAGTGGAAATTCTTCTTGTTTGCCATTTGTGCCCGTATATTAGAAGTTTAATAACACCCAAGTGGACGCAATACAGCTGGCCTCGCGGAGCTACAACAAAGTACCAAACGACTTTCCTTAATATCTTTAGACATTGCGGAGAATGACTTTATAGAGTAAACTTCTTAAAATCCCTAGCCAAGGAGAGTAAACTTTGTACAAGAATTATTCATTATATATTGTTTGTACGTTCTTTGAGAAGTGCGATGATTTATTCTGTTGAAGTTTCCTTCGCACCCAGGACATAATAATGAGGTAGCGGTAATCACTCTACTTATAAAGAATATCTGAAAAATTCCTTTATGAAATTGAAAAAGGGTCGTGAAACTATCTTGGCGAGAATTTTCTTCTAAAATATGGTCTTATTACATTATGTATTATGTTCCAAATCTCTTTAAGTAGAGACATTTTTCTTATTTAATAAAGGGAATTAAACGAGCGAGTTGAAAATTTCATAGCCCCAATTTATTACTGTTGATTTCGATTTGCATAAATCTGAAAAAGATTCCATTAGATAGCTATCATTTTTGCATGTAAATCATTTTTATTTTATTCAATAAAAAGAGGTTGAATATAATTATAATATGATAATGTTTTGAAATATGGCTACTTTTCTCTCATTCTTAGTTATATTACAGGGGCAAGACTCTCCTTGAATTAAATATCGAGAATTTTATAATGAATTTATTTTAATATAGCTCATCCATTCGATATAAACAAAAAATAAGAACAATTCCTTTTAATTACAAGCTTAGCAACCGATTTCAAGAACATTGAATTGTCTAAATGACGTGAATGGTATATAATAGCTATTACTTGTGATAAATGGTTATGTATGCAGCAAGTGTAAAAAGTAAGTGTTTATTGCACGCGACGTGAAATTCGCGTGCAATAAACACTTTTTGCACGAGTTGCATAAAATATTTTTTCTACGTTCATGCAAAAACCAAAAAATGTTTTATAGAACTGCAGTTGTATTATCCAAATCATAGTAGCCGTGATCGTGCACCTTTGTTTGAGGCATTTATTTACGTTTGTGTTCATAATTTGTAATGACTCTTTTAATAAAATACATTTTTTTATTAATTTATTCATTAAATGATTGAAAATAATATAAAATATGCAATTTTTTTTAAAACGTAAGACGGAAAATGAAAATGGACTAAATATTTGGCGTTTATTTGAATATTTATGTTTGTCATGATCATAAAACGCTGTAGTAAAATGACAGATGAGTGCAATAAAATTTGTATTGCACTAGTGCAATAAAGACCCAGTTTTTTCACTAAATATAGTTCAATAAAGTTTTGTTTTTTGCATGAACGTAGAAAAATATATTTAATCTACTCTTATAATATAAGTTGATAATTAAATGCTAATTTTCAGTTTTATAATGATACTCATTATTACACTGGTTTTCATTATGAAACTAAAAAAACTGACCAATAGAAACCTAGATTTTTAAATAACCAAGTAGGCAGACCAAATATTTTCTGTAAAATGTTTGAGTACAAATTCGTTTGTGACTAAAGATGGTACACCTCAAGTACTTTTTGATAACGGTACTATTCAAAATTTGTATACAAACAAAATTGATTAAAATGTAATTTATAATTTATCTTGTTTAATGTTAGGTATGAATTCGTTTACCTTTTATTGTTAATAGTTAAATTAATATTATAGTTATTATATTGGCTATTGTGTAGAAATAAAAATTAAGTCGAAGAATTTATTTTTCTTTCATATTATATTTCTTATTATGTGTATCAAAATGTATTAAAAAAATAGAGCAATGTTGTTGAATTGAAATAGTTTCTTGGTCGTAGAAAAAATAGTGCATGCAACTCTCATGTAACGGCTATTAATACATAATTGTTGCATAATATACTATTATTATTTATCATTATTATTCCTGTATAGTGAAGGAATTTCATTAAATATATTTGGCAACATTGTATAAATATTAGGTTCAAAATTATTAAATACACATTTTAAATTTTAAATAAAGTAGCATAGTCTTAATACGTAGTGTTGCCATATTTACGATAATTATCGTTTTATGCGATAATTTTGGGATTCTTTACAATGTACGATTGTGCATGGTACATGTATACGATAAGATCAAAATGTACAATAATTTTACATGCTGTTATTTTTATTAACGTACTTTGACTTAACTTCCTTGTATCAATGTTTAATTTGAATAGAGGTTGAACTAGTATAATATGTACAAAAACATAACGATCATTTTGACCACGCAGTGTAGGTACGATATTTGGATCCGAGCGACCTGGAAACACCGATAATGTCACGTGAAAAACAGATGTTGTACTGATTGTACTGAATTATTTTGCCAGGAAATAAAAATGAATTTTTTAAAAATCCAAAAATTCAAGCAATTTTGAAACGCGCGCCACAATGTTTTTTAAACATCGTCATAATGAAGCCTAAAATCTGATTGGCTATTTTATAAACTTTCAGACAATAGTCGATATGTTTTTATCTTCTTGTCGCTTATTATAAGGAATTTTTGAAATTTCGGATGACCGACAATTTAAAGGTTAAGATGGTATAATTTAACATATATTAAAACTAAAACAACATTTGTTTAAATTCAGTTTTTATGAAGCAACTTTACACTTACTATTTCAATAAACTTTCGCTATATCGTGAAATAATTTCTATAAGTCTGGCAACGTCGTTTCATCTGTGCGTCTAAAATCCTAACCTCGTTTTTGAGTGCGAGATTATTTTGATTTATTTTAAAATTGTTATTTCATTTTTTCAAATTGGCCAAGTACAAACAGGATTAAAAGAAGAATTATTAGACAACTTATCCAAGGTGGATTGTAATATGATTAATAATTTTTTATATAAATAATATAAAGTTTATTGGATCTGAAATTCGCAACGTAATGACGAAAACAGTAAGTAAACTTTCTAAGCTCCAAATCTTTTTAGAATTATTGTATTCAAAGTGATTTGTGTTTAATACAGAAACATTTTTATTATACTCACAACTTAATATTTTTCTATTCTATTGTAGGTCTACCAGGGAAGAGTACTATCATAATTATGTTCGGTTACTATTTGTAACATTAAAGCTAGAATTACCCCATAACACAAAAATTTTATAGCGTTATTCAGTAATAAATTAACAAAAGTAAGAGGGCATATCTTGTAAATTCACAGAATATTCTGCTTTCGAAAGTAATTTCAATTAATGTCAATATTAAAAAGCTCAAAATACGGTCATAAATGATTTTACATGGTTCTATTAGTTTAAGGTTCGTGAAAACAGTGTTGCTTTCTTGTTGTGGCTTCTAAACAACATCGAAGTGAATAACCTCCACATTGTGTTAGAAAAGGCCACTGTTGTCAAAAGTTTGAAGTTCTAATGATTTAAAGGTGTCGATTCTTCTTCAAATTAAAAACAATAAATGTGTGCTTTTTATAATTAATAAAAAAGAGTGAATTTATTTATGTGCAAAGTGAACAAAAAATTAAATTTTCATATTTAACTGCAAATCTTGCTTTCTAAAAAAATAATGGCATTTTTAGTCTCCAAATTTTGAAATAAATAAGAAAGTTCAAATATTAGAAATTTATTTTTATTAAACAAGAACTTAATGATATTCTGGAGCCAGCCAATATTTTTTGGAACAGTGTTATATATTTATAATGAATTCAAATAAAAATAGGTTTTGTCGTTTTCTTTATATGTATCAATTGCCTTATTATATTACCGTTAATCAAGTCTTTTAATAAGGTTTATTTATGGTAAGACTAGGGGCGCATATATGGGGGTAATGAGGGTAAGTACCGCCCAAGAATTTGTAAACCTAACTAAAACGTACTAATATCAAAAATAAAGTATTACATATTAATATTACCATTGCCCCCCCCCAGACTAAAACTACGAGGCCCGACGAGAGGGATGTTTTGAAGAGACAAGACTTTTTTTTAGAAATTTGTCAGAAAAAGGCGATTTGCGAAAAATACAAACTGAGGACCTTTCTTTTAAATTTCACAAAGAAATAGCCTAATTTTAAAAAATTGTTATAACTTTCGGCGACCTTGATTACCACTAGACCCCAGACTTAAACTTAAACTGGGTGCTGCACCCAGTGTAAAAAAAATATATTATTTATAAAAAACCTCTCATTCCAAACCAGCAGCAGGAACGACACCCTGGATATAACTTAATTTTATATTATATACATCAAAATAAATATAAAAGCAGGATGGTAGTTTGTGTTTTGCAACAGCCCTTAGCCCACTGTCGTTTTTGAATGTCTAGATTTTAAGGAACTTTTTATCAGATTGACTGTTTCTTTTTATTTCTCATAGGGACCAAGTATTTGAAAATATAACCAGATATTTTTAATGTAACGCAGAATTAAACAAATTTTTATTTTATCACACTTTTCAAAGGCAATTTTAATGTTTCCCACAATCGATTTGAGGTTAGAAAATTTTACATTTATTTTTATATCATGAGAAAAAAACATAGATCATAATTTTAAACCGATTTTGGAAAGAGACAACTATTAAAAATGTCACTAATGGCGCAAAAATAGAGTGTTTTAAATTATTGATTTAAAAGTGAACTTTTAAAAGTATTATAACTTTATTATTTATAATCTATTTAAAGTATGTATTTATTGCATAAAAAATAAATTTTTTTAAACAGTTAATAGCATTAGATTCCTTAAATTCATTTACACTAAACATGCCCATTTTAGTCACGCTAGTGATGATATTTTTTTTATAATGAAGATACCTAAGACATTTATTTTGTATTTTTTCCAATTAATCCAAGTCAATTTAGGGTTGTTGGCTTCAAATGATCGGGACATATTCTAATTTTGTCCTAACTAGTGAGTAGTAGAGATATTTTATAGTATTTAGAATAGAAAAATCTTGAATTTGTCTAATAATGAACCCTAATGTACGAAATGCGAAAACGGTGGATTTCTAACCTAAAAATCGAAAACAAACTTTTACGTCAATTCAACGATGTTCTTGCATTTCGTAGATAAAGATTTTTGTTCATTTGAAGATTAGTTGTTTATATAAAAATTAATCTGAATCGCGATAATTTTACCTATACCTCCAGCGAATGTAGAGGCTTTCGGTGCTTTCTGACTTCTAAACAGGTAAATTTTAGTTATAAATTTGTTGTTTATTCATGTATCGTTTTAAGATAAAAAGTCAGCACGACGTTAATAATAAGACTGATCGAACTGGGTTTATACGAGCATATAAAATTTTACGAGTGATTAGCGATCGGAATCGATAATAGGAAATTCGTTTATGGCTCTGGGGTTCTGTTACTATTTGCCGAATCCACTCGAGATTAAAGTATTATTGCGTTCCTTCCCAATTCCTCAGAATCGGGAAAACTACCTTCTCCATTATCGATTCAATCGGAGTAGGCAGAGAACCGAACTTAGGTCCTTTCGGTATTCGCGAAGAGAATATTTTAATAAAAGAGTTATTCAGATAAGCGTCATCAAGTTCGGCGCTTCCAAACTTTCAAATTGGACTTCTGTCAATATCAATATGGAATATTTCTATATTAAAGTTTTTGATATCTTCTTACATGTATAATTTTATAAAAAAAAAAAACATTTTTTAAACAATTTTAATAGTATGATTTTTCTTTTCGTTCTTTCTTTCTAAATTCATTAGTTTTCTTTGTAACTTTATTTTTGCTTTTACAGTTTATAATTTTAAATAAAATTTACTTTCTGTATGTTTCTAATAGCAAATTTGATTTGGAAGCTGTGACGAGAAAATATTGTTCCGGTTTTATAATTACTTAAATTCTGTTAAGATTAGGAAAAATCATAGTCACTACTACAAAATTTTCGTGTTTTTCATAGGTTTATTTTGTGACTAATAATGTGCCATATAAAAGGTCCTAGAGATCGACTGGCAGTTCTGTGTCATTCACCAGAATACTGATATTTGCTTAAGGTGATTACAGCACCCCCTTATAATTTTGGCACAAGGATATCTCAAAAAGTAATTTTTTTAGAAAATTTAAATTTGGGCAAAATAAATTAGGCAATAATATCTAGAATATGCATATTTTTTAAAGTTTTAATTCTTTTCAGTTTCCGAGAAAAAAAATCAAAGGGCGTTAAATTTTGAAATATCATAATGAAAATAAATGCATTCCTCAACAGCACTATTCCTAATATAATCCCCAAATTTAGGCTTTTAATCTCTTGTTAATGATTTTTTAAAATTCGCCGAAATTAAGTGCTTTTTTCTAGTGTAACGCGTCTGTAACTATCGTATCGTACACTCTGAGTCATCATTCGTTTCTTGCAACGATTTACACCAGTTTAAACCAGAAAATAGCACTTAACAAGGCGTTTTAGCCACTAATTTCGGCGAATTTTAAAAAATCATTTACAAGAGATGAAGAGCTTAAATTTGGGGATTATATTAAGAATAGTGCTGTTGAGGAATGCATTTATTTTCATTATGATATTTCAAAATTTAAAGCCCTTTGATTTTTTTTCTCGGAAACTGGACGGAATTAAAATTTTAAAATATATGCAAATTTTAGATATTATTGCCTAATATATTTTGCCAAAATTTTAGTTTTTTAAAAAAATTACTTTTTGAGATATCCTTGTCCGAAAATTATAAGGGGGTTCTGTAATCACCTTAAGAGAAATTAGCCTCCTTTGGTCTCTAGCGTCGTTTTAGTTCATAATATGTTGGCATCGAATTTGTTGAAATCGTTCATACTAGTATATTCGGTTACGATGATGTTGGTTAATAATTATTTTTAATATAAATATTGTTTCGAACACATTAAAATTAAATCCAAATTCAACAACCTCGAAATGCCAATTCATTTTTATTTGATGATTAATTTAACTTTTTAGAAATGCTGAATCTGATACATCACATCGTGGAGCAACCTGGCCTTCTATTTTTTATTTCTTTAAGATTTTGGCTTTGGTAATTATTATATATATTTGCTACAAATAAGTATTGGTACCTTTTTTATTTTTATTAACATACTAGATATGTTCCTTTGTTTAAATACTTATTATTAGGACAATTGAACCCTTATGTGAGATACAAATCTGTAAATTTGGTTCTTTGCAGTGTGAGTTATTGTGGATTACATTATAAGTAAAAACTTCATATTTTGTGGTTTAGGAAAATTTTTTTTTATAGTTTAAGAAAAAAATTTGTCTTTAAATTGATAAAAATATCAAATTTTTTAGACTTTACGACAATTTCAAAGTTTACAAACATTATGTGAGATGTTATGTATAAGGTGTTAGATAAACTTTGACATAAAATATCTAATAGCTCCTACACACAATCGGCCATCATGGGAGATCACAGGCAAGTACCATCGAGTGGATGGCCTATTTGTCGGTAACAGCCATCATTGGCAATTATCGTTAGTAATCGGTGAGTTGTCGGTTTTTTACAAAATAATCAAAGATAATCGCCTGAAGTTGCTTTTGTTTTTGATACCATCGCCGATCTGTCATTTTCTATTTAAGTGGTAGGCACCAGAAGCCATTTTTGAATAATTTATAATGTTATTAGCATTGTTTACGGGACGATTGTATGTACAAATGATATAAATTGTAATGCAATGGCCCATCATGGCCTATCGTGTGAATTACAGCGCAACGATGGCCCATTACGCAATGGCCCATTATGACCAATCGTGGATAGAAGCCACAATATGCATGTGTCAGAAATGCAGCAAAGGAATAGTCTTTACGTCTTCCAAAGACTCTTCAAATTCTATCTATTCAATAAGTTGTAACGTTTGGAACCGTTATTTCGTTATTTCGACACAATCATCTCTTACTCAAATGTCATTTGTACGTACAAATGATATAAATTGTAATGCAATGGCCCATCATGGCCTATCGTGTGAATTACAGCGCAACGATGGCCCATTACGCAATGGCCCATTATGACCAATCGTGGATAGAAGCCACAATATGCATGTGTCAGAAATGCAGAAAAGGAATAGTCTTTACGTCTTCCAAAGACTCTTCAAATTCTATCTATTCAATAAGTTGTAACGTTTGGAACCGTTATTTCCTTATTTCGACACAATCATCTCTTACTCAAATGTCATTTGTCGTCTATATTCTTTTTGTCAGAGAAACTGACATTAATTTTGATTTAACACACAACGAAGAATAGGTCACTTATATTTTGATTATGAAGACCAGAGAAAAGGAGGCGAATCGGCAATGGTCAAATTTCGGTCCTTCTTTTTATGAAGTTTGCGAAATTGACTGTAGTTGGCATGTTGAATGATAGCGGTGTCAATTTTCTATGTAAGTCGATGTAAGATAAAGTGATTTTATAAAAAATTGGTGAAAAGAATCAAAATAATGTGAGAAAAAGACTTGAGTACAAGTAACATAAGTGACAAAAAAATCAAAGCAAGATTTATGTCGTTCCAGATTGTAAAACAGGATAAAAATCAAATGTAGAACTAAAGAAAACACAAGAAGAAATAAATACAATGTCTTTTAAAGCTTCTAATGTATGTAAAATAATGTATTCATGTCTAAATATAATATTTATTGTAAACTAGTCACAATATGTATTTTACGAAGTTTAGTTTGTTTTATTACAAGTTTTTATAATATAAAATTTTACAGTCATAGAAGCTAACTTACAAACAACAATAATTATACATTAAATTTAACTCAACAGAAAAGAAAATTTAATTTTTGTAGAGTTTTAATGTTAGATTAGAGTTGCTACTGTTATTTTTTTTTTGGAGCCCAATTGTGTCATTATAAATATTTTTTATAGGATACTAAACATTTAGAACAATGGCAGCATATATATCATTCTTAGTGCCGATAAAGCACTTTCTAGAGATGATGCTGTTCTATACTTTTTAGAAGATATTAAAACGGTTTCATCTCTAGACGGTTTTGAGTTCGAATACCATTTATAGAGATAGATATTTATTGAAGTAGGATAAACCTAATATACAAAAAAATATTATAGAAATACAAATACAGTACACCTAAAACCTTAAGATAATTATTATTAACATTAACATAATCTGAGTTAAGAAAAATAAATTTGTTACACATTACAAAGATACTTTTAATCTGGAGTTTATACAGCCTTAATTAACAATAAAACAAATAACAGTAGAAAGCATGAACCCAAATATTAAAAAAAAAAAAATAAAAAAGTAAAATAAAAAAGTAATAATCAAATATATAAAAGTTAAAATTAAATTTTATCAGTTTTAATAAAAGTTGTTATTTTTTTTTAAAACTTGCTAATGAATTACAATCCTTCAAGCCCCTGGGCAGTTCATTATGTTCTTGGAAACCTTTATACAATAACAATGCCTGTAATTTCGAATAATTAACTTTTTTAATGTATATATCGTTAGTTGATCTTGTGCTGTAATCATGAATATCCCCATGATAACAAATAAATTGATAAAAGCCAAAGAATGAATTATTTTATAAATAAACATAATTGTCAAGTAGTACCACCTTTGCTGAATCGAAAACCATTGAAGAGAATTTAACATTATGGCAATTGGTGTAAGATGATTAGTTTTTAATATTATGCGATTTTGTAGTTTTTGAAGTTGATTTAACTTGTTGAGATTAAACAAATGAAGAATGGAGGCACAATAATCGAAGTGAAGCTGAATAATTGTATTATATACTGTTATTTTAGTTGAAGTTAACATGTTATTTGAAATTCTAGAGAAGAAATATAATTTTTTCAAAATTTTTTTATTAATATAATTAAAGAAATCATTAAAAGTACGTAGATTAACTAATTGGATACCTAAATACTTAATAGTTTGGACTATTGCGATTTTTTCACCATTTATTTGTAATATAACATCATTGATATCAAGTAAACTATATTTATGTTTAGTTATAAAAATAATTGCTTTTGTTTTAGTTACATTCAATTTCAATTTGTTAAGTTGAAAATACTGGGCAACTTTCTCCAGCATTTTATTCATTTTCTCGATTGCACTCATTAAATTTATATCAGTGCATGCCAGCAGAGTGTCTTCAGCAAAGAGATTAATGAATTCACAATCAACAAACAGTCCAATATCATTCAAATATAGTATAAAAAGCAGCGGCCTTAGGACACCTCCTTGCGGAACTCCTGTGTCAATGTTAATCTCGGGTGATATCTAATTGTTAAAATGTACTTTTTGTCTACGACCTTGCAGATAATCATTCAGCCACTGGTATACTTTTCCATCTACACCATATTGTTGAATTTTTTTGAAGATCATTCACGATTCAATCACTAGACGTTCTCAGTTTGAATACAAATAAAAAACATTTATCTTAAGGATTGTTCGAGTTTAAATGCTATAGGAACCATTTATCTTGAAGATCATTCACAGTCACGATTGAGAGTTATGAATAAGAACAGAAATCCTGATTTTACCTTTAACTTATCGTATATTATCTTATGTACTTACAGATAAGTGCAATTCATTTATTCAGTAAATTGTTTTAAATTTAAAATATGTGCAAACTTATGTGAATTAGAATTTGATACCTACCTTATCTAAAGCATGGTTAAGGTTTAATTTGGTAGTGGTTAGTGATTTTCTATATTTTTATCACTAATGTAGAGTTAAGTGTATAAGCTTTAAATATAGTGGTGCCCAACTTTTTTTTCAAAGTTATTCGAGTTATTTAAAAACCTATCCTACGCCCTATAAATTGACCTTAAACACATTCATGTTACAAAAATAGGATTTAGGGTGCTTCCAAGCTGGATTTAGTAGGCTCCTATGTACAGTTTCCTTGCTACAGTCAGAATGTGGATAAGGGTTTATTTCTACTCCTCACATAATCTGCCCACATTACCTTCTACAAGTCCTAATTTTCTATGGTATTCTATAAGTAAGGGTACACGTTACTATACATACCATTTTTATGCATTTTTCTGGTTATATCATTCAGAAGCATCCTAACATATCTTAATCCAAAGAAATATTTCATATTGTCGGTGCTTTTACTGCCTTTTCCTAATATTGAATTACTGATGATACCACACTCAAGTCACACAAAGATTGTTTTTTACGAGACTATATCTGCAATCTCGTTACCCTTCCCAGGCAAATGACACAAAAATAAAAAAAAAATTATTTACTGATGCAATGTTTTATACAAACTCTTAAAAACTATATGTTAAGTCTATGTCGAAAAACCTATTAATTGAACAAAATTAAATTGTGAAAGTAAGTTACGCTAGTACATATCAATAAATTTCATTAATAGGACTTCTACATTTTAACAACCGTCGTTATTTCTCTACCAACAATATATTATTGAATTCTTCGACAGGCTAGCATGGTAAGTATGCTTCAACAAAAGGATTTCGAACAATGAATTGGTTCTCTCACAAAACTTCATATTCGATAAAATTAAACTACGATATTGCATTATATAATTCAAATGTACAAATGTAGGAATGTATTATAGAGAAAAAGAGCATGTCGAAATATTATCTACTTCAATTTCCTTATCATTAAATTTAAATCATATATTCCTCTGTTTTCTGCATATTCTATTGTAATGTGAGCCATTTCATTATTCAGTCATGCTCTAATAGTCCAAGTCCCTCTCTATATTATTTGGCCTTTGAGGCTCAACTTATCCGAATATCATACATAATTAAACCCCTTAAGACCAAACATATGTGACGACTATGGCGGAGGAGCCTTCGATGACTGTTCGAGAAAGAACGGGATAATCTTTCTAGTGTATTTGAGAGAATAAGTGAACTTTCTAGCACATTCGCAAATTTTTTAAATTTGTATATAAATACTGGTGGAGGACCAAGCGAGAGTTAGTTATTATATGGACAGTGAAGATAAATAGTCATTAGTAGATAGACAGTGGTGAATATAAATAGTGAACGATTTCGAAATATATATAAATTAGAATAGTATTGTTAAAAATAAATAAATAAGTAAGAGTTTAAATAAATTATTATTAAATAAACTGTTGTTTAAAATAAACAAACATCACACTATGTTATACAGAGTATTCCTAACTATCATGTCAATATTAAATAATTGATGCTAATTTTATAATCGAAATTTCAAAAAACAATGTGCTCTAAATAGGTTTTTTTTTTAAATAAAAATGATATTAATTAAAAAACAATCGATTTGGGGACATAACTGGAATAAAATATTTTAAATTAATAAGGTTTAATTTATTCTTATTACAACAAATATTTATGTCAAGTTTAATAAAAATCGTCAAAAGAATGTTGTCAATATTAATGACAAACCGATAAATTGAAAAACATTTACCACCATTTTTTTATTACCCCAGGTAGAACACATTAGTAAAATTAACCTATTTTATTATTAATTCTCGTTTAAATTTGGCATTGGTTAATTTGGTATACGTTTACAGTCTACGATTATTATACATAGCATTTTTATACGTTTTTTATACGTTCTATGGTACATAATTGTAAATTATTCTACTTCTAAACATTATTTAAAAATAACCGGCATTTTTTTCATAGATACTTCAATTACTCTATTTTTAATCCACCTAAATCACCCCTTATAAATAATATATAATAAACATAAGAACAATAATATATTTTATTACTTATTTAGTAGATTATATCACCGAATTTAAAAATATATAATGACGACTCTGCTTACATAGCAACAGCAAACATAATATAACGTTCTGAATTACAGAAAAAAAATATCACACATGCATTTGAGCTCTAATAATACACTTACAATATGTCCATCATCCGTAATTAACGCTAGCCTTGTTATACTCATAACTTAGTCTTGCTTGCGCTAACATAAGAATAGTAAAACATTGACAGTTAAAATAAATAAAAAAATGTAAAGAACAATATTCTATCTTTATTCAGCAAAACAAATCGAGCTAAACCTCAGGCTATATCCCTCAACCAATCACAACGAAACACGTCTACCATCTACACACTTAACTCGACAGAACGTACAACGAGAACGCAACAACATAGTAAAATTTCTCCCGTCGTGAGCTCGACACTAAAAACATGTACTTTGAGAAGATTTATTAAAAACTGCTGCATGCTAATATTTGTAAAACCTAAATTTGAGTGATCGCATCTTTCACTATTTAAAATTGTTACAAACTGTAAAAAATTTATTAAGTAAATAAAGTTGTTGAACATGGTCCGGATTCTTGGTGACGACGACGTCTTCTAATTTCGGTTTTGAAGAATCCTGTTCTCTGCGACTTTCAATAGCTACCTTCTTAATTAAAATCACAGAATGACGGGTTGCCTTCCCATCAGCTGGTTCAAATGGATGACCCAGACGTTCTGTAAAGCGCTTTAAAGTAGCTAGAAAGGCTTCAGTTGATAAATTAGATACTAATTCTAGATTTGTAGCTTTTATAACCATATAACCAAAGGTGATATATAACAATATTAGTGATTGGAAATTTTCCGAGATAAGATTTAATTAAAAAAGTTAAATATTATTGTTCCATATTTTAAAAAAGCTGATAACAATAAATTATGTCTTCTGAAAAAATATATTTTGTTGGTTACAAAGTCCTTCCAGGGAATAATATAATTTATATCCGGCTGCAATAAACAGTTGGATTAGTTTATTGTATCTTCAATAATATATTTCATACTTTTTTCAGAAGATTTTTAGAACATAAATTGTCTTACAACTAATACTCATACTTTTCACAGCTGATACTTTCAAATATTTTTAACTTTGTAACGGTTAAAACTGTTTTCGTTATTTAGACCCAAACATTGTAACGGTTGAAACCGTTTTCGTTATTTTGACGCAAACATCTCTACCCTAATGTCATTTGTCGTTTATGTCTTGTGTCAAAAGTTGATAATTCATTTCGATTTATATCTGTCAACGAGGAAGTTGATTTTAATTTTTAATTATCTTTTATCTTGGACATTTGATGTACTAATTGTCTATTAATATTCTTAATGACCGTCTGATTTTATAAGGTAAGATTTTATACCGATATATTGTTGAAAATATATATTTTGTATAAGAATTTCTAATTAAAATGTCAAATTTGAAACATAACCTCAACTTGAAAACATAAGAATCAAATGTTTTATATAATTTTATCTATTATTTTGTTAGGAAAGAGATAATATGCTTTACTATATTTAAATATGTTAAATAGGACTTTTTCTTTTCCTATTAATTTTGGTCTCTGTGAAACTATTCACTTGATAGTTTAAATTGTATGTGTTTAATAGTAAAAAGCATTTTATCTGTTTCCTATGTAAACTTCCTAGTTCCTTTCTTGATATTTTGACCTTTTTAGCTATATCTAGATGGTTCTGTAGGAGTTATATCTAAAGAGATTGGTTAGATGTTTATAAGTTTAGAAGAGGGTTTAAGCTGCATGTATAGATGTTTAGAAGTATAGAAACTTAGTGGAAGTTTAGTTCCAGCTACAGAAGCTTATTTCAAGTATATCAAGAGGTTTAGTTCGAGTCATCTAAAGAAGTTTATGAGATTTAAGTTTACCTATGAAGATTTATACTTAAGAGTTGGTGATATCCGAAGTGTATCATACGAATCCCCTTGAAGAATGCCTCTACAAGTCTCTCCTTAAATACTATCTCTTGTTCACAGGTAAGTCTTTTAATAATAAATCATTTAAATTTGAATAAGTCTCTGTGAATTAGAATTTGTCGTTACCTTATCTGAAACATTATTTAATTATAATATCTTAATGGTTAGTGATTTTCTATATTTTTATCATTAATTGATAGTCAAGTTTAGTAAGTTTTAAATATAGTGGGGCTCAACATTCTTTTTCAAAGTAACACGAGTTATTTAATAACCTGACCCACTCCCCAAAATTATAAGAGCTTAAAACACTATAAAAATAGATAAAATAAAAAGATCATGTTACAAAATGGCGCCTCAACTACTGGGTTAAATAGCTCGTTACTCTGAAATAGATTCCTTATAACTTATCGTTCTAATTCACATAGGTATTTCACAGAGATTAATGATACTAACTGCATGAAACTACAGTTCGTTGTCTATCCAAAGGTACTGAAAACCCTTACAGATACCCCTGTAAAAACAAACTAATTTATAGGACAACCGCTTGTCACTAAATATAACAACCACCCAGAGCTGCGCAATACTTAAGTAAATTATACTCAAAATTGTACTCGATTAATCAAAGTACTCAGTAATTGGTACTTGTAAGTACTTTTCTTCTGATGGGACTCATAATCGTGAAATTTCGAGTACTTTACATTTTATTCAGTATTTCTGATTCATAAAGCTCACGAGTACCGGACGTGTGCATATTATATATTATAATTGTACCATCTTGGAAATATTAAACCATTTCAATATCCTAGAACTCGTAGGGTTGTGGCTTCTTTAGCTTCCTACAAAATTTTTAAAGAAATTACCAAAATAATACTAATCGGCAAATCTAAATTTTCGCTTCGCTTCTTTCTTCTTGTTTCCTGTTCTTTTGCTTTCTGTTCTAACTCCTGTTCTTCTGACTGGTGTCCTCTTGCTGTTTTTCTCTTACTTCTTCTGAACTTTTCTTTCTGCTAAGTTCTTCTTTTTTTATTCTTTTCTCTATTCTTTTTTTTATTCTTTTTTTATTCTCTTTTTTATTATTTTTTTTAATCCTTTTTTATTCTTTTTTTCTTTATTTCATCCCGACAATAAAAAAATCTTAAACTTTCATATCTATCACTATCAATATAATTTTTTCGGACTTTTTCCCATCTGACAATTCTAAAATCCACTGACAATCTTCCCAAAATCTAACTGACAATTCTGTTATTTTTTAAAATCCCACTACCACAACGTTACAACTATAAGACAATTCCTAATAACTTATCGACGCCAACAATACAGGACAAAAAACATAAAAATATTTGAAATGACAGAATCATGGAAATATAGGTTATAAAGTATATGACTGCTCTTTTGAGTATTCTCTTTCTGCATCTCTGCCCTTATCTAATAACTTTATTATTTTACTTTAACATTAAAAATTAAAAAGTACACGTTAATGGTAAGTTAATTGATAGAAGATACGATATACTCTTGTTTTTTTTTGTTACCATTACTAGTTATTATAAATCCCTCTTTTTAAATTTAAGTTAACAACTAGAGTTATTTAAAATACTCATACTATGCCTGTTTGTGTTGGCTTTCTTTTACTCACTAGGTGTATCTGATGATGAAGTGAGCAAACTTCAAAACTGTTCGTTGTTCAAAGACAATTTCTTTGTGAGATGTATAATGTATAATGACCTGTTTTCTTTCTTTTCCCCACCTTTTATCCATTAACTTACACATAGCTACCCCAAGTTTGAATATTATTAATTTATTTAACGTCGGCCTATTTCTAACTATGATCTTTAAACCCCGACGCTGGTGAGAATGCTACCCTAAAATACCAGAAATTTAACGGAATCTTCTGGTGTCAACATTTTGTTGAAATTTTATAACGCAGTAATAGATTTTTTTTTGGCGTTTATTGTAGAAAAAATATTTTATATTATATTAAAAATTATGTCTACAATAATTTGTCACAAAAAAAGAAATGCTTCATTTACGACGTATATGAAAATAAAATCGCACCTATATTACATTCTCTTACAATTCCTGACATTTTCACTTATTTTGAAATTTTTCTCAAAGCCCTTCAAATTGCTCGTTTAAAAGGTATGTCATTCAGTTTCTCAATGAAATTCGCATTCGAAAGAAATTTTGTTACATTGAAACACATCTCAATTTATGAAAATTATATATAAATCCCTTTAGAGTACATCAAAGGATCAAATGAAGTATGATTATTTTCTACCTTTCTAATATTCTAGTATTCTTGGGAAAATTACTCCTTTAATCGATCAAAATATTTATTCAAGTATACACGCCAGTAATTTAATAGTCTATTTATATCTTTTTGATGTATATTATATCATAGAAACTGATATTATTACATGTGATTATCGACATTTGCGATTTTTATAAAATTTTATTAATTGAACACGGTCAACCACGGCTAGGAATGATAGATTCATACAGTCAATAGATCTTTTCATCATGTGATAAGCGCAAGCGCAGCCACCATGTTGAAATAGCGGTAATTCAAAAGTTTCGTACTCAATGGCTGGAAAGCAATATTATCTCTACAGGAAAATTAATCATAAGAAAAAATCGTTGATGGTGATTAACTTTTTCATAACTCTGTAGAAGCGCATAATTGTGAGAAGTTGAAAAGGTGGTTGAAGTGTCTTAGACATTTGATACAAACTAAAAAAGTGGACTGATTGAGAGGTTAGGTGTATCAATACTGTGTACAAAATTAATGAAAACAAATAATAATTATAACTCTACTCTAATTAATTATGCCAACCAACTATTAGTACTTGCAAAAACACTTTAATTAACATGAAAGTTAATCACGAGTATAATTAATAAAATATATTAGGTATTGAATATTTTGAGGATCAACATGACATTTTTAATCATATTACTGTGTATACCGAAGTAGACTTTAATATTAAAAAAAAATTGTTTAATACCAGATAATAATTTTCTTCTGTTGGACCACTTTCTCCATGAAATGTAATTAACAAATATAAGAATATTCAGTAACATCATTAATCCATCGAAAACCGTTGTCACTTCGGTCTTCGACCACATTTTTTCGCACCTAATGCACATTTGCTTGATAAATTGATAATTTTTTACGATATTGCAGCCAAGACTTTGGACTATTTATAAAATAATATGTATTGTATGTATTGCCTTTGAATGATTTATACTGTGTGTCAATTTTACATACTCCATAACAACACTGTTTCGTTATTCCTTTCCGTACAGATAACATAATTATAATTGATTGCAAAAATGTATTTTTCAATTAAGATACTAAATTATTATTACTTTGCTTTTTCTTCCTTTTTTTGTAAATGAATATACTTAAATTAATATTTATCGATTATAATTTTTTTCACGTGGGCATTTTAACATGCTTGTTTACAAAAACAGTACGAAAAATATGGCTGATACTGTCGCATGCGCACAAAAAAAAATTATGATGAAAAGGTCTATTGCAAAAAGGTTCATAAAATATAGTAGCCTGGAAAATTTTGACAGATGGTTAGACTGTAAATAATTTGACGTTAATAGCATTCAGATAATTTAGTCCAAAAAAGTTATGGGATCGTTATTGGATGCGTATGCGTTGGTGATGACGGAATCAGTGTAAAGATTCTAAAACAAATGATTGACGAACCGCTTGCTTTCTTAGTTAATTTAACATTGAATATTGGTTCCTTTCTGGGTCTCAACTCTTGATTTTATTCCCATAGGAAAACGATAATTTTCCTATGTGAATTTGTATTTTGTATTTTTGTCACATCCAATAGAAATATTTTTTTAAGTATGGGAGCAAATACACTTATAGCAAATCAAATTTCCAATAGAAATATTAAAATGGATTCTACTGAATAAAAGTTAATCTGCCACCGAAGTCACGTTTGCTATTTTTTGGTCTTTTAAAAAATAATATTATTTCTAATATATCCAATTAAACCATAAAGAAGAGGTAGAAAGAAGAGCAAATAATGCCCAAAAATATTTTTGGACTAAGTGGAAAAATGAGGCAGAAGATCCCTTTGAATCTTTAAATGAAACCAAAATTATAACAATATTTAGACTATTAAAAAGGTGGCCTCTGATCTACTTTCAGATATGTAAACAATAATGGATCCACAATATTTCTTTTCTTTGTATCCATCGTTGTATCGATCATCACAATTATTTTTTTAACGCAAAGAAAACACAAAAAACAAGAATCAAAAATTGACATTATTATTATTATTTTCATTGACATAAGAAGAATCAATGATCCCAATAAAATAACTTGAAAGTTTTGAAATAACTTGATTATTATTGGTTCGTTTCCAATATTTTCGTATTTAATACCAAACATGCGTTTGTTACATGTTGATTTTAGTTTTAGAATAATTAAATAGGTATGGCATTTAAAACACATTCTTAGTATAAAGCATATTAACTATTAATAAAATATTGATTTGTCTTGAATAAGAACCTTCGATTATTTTAAAGGATATGGGCATTTAAAACACATTCTTAGTATAAATAATGTTAAGTTGTAATAAAGCGTTGATTTGTCTTGAATAAGAACCTTTGGTAATTTAAGGGATACAGACATTTAAAACATATCCTTAATACACAGCATTTTAAAAAGGCATTGCTTTGTTTTGCATAAAACTTTTAATATGATTCAATTTATTGCACTTTTCTCTGTTGTCTTACCTTTTTTTTAAGGTCCTGATGGTTTTATGAGCAGAAAACGTGTAGTATAATGATCTGAGAGTATGTGGTAGTTATTTCACTTAGTTTTGGTCCCTTTTATATCACCATTTAGTTGTATTTCACGTTTGTTTACATTTTATTTCAACAATGTTTTGACATTATTAATTATCGAAATTCGGGTTATCTTCTTCTTTCTAGGAAATAACTGTCATCTAGTTTGTACAGTCCGATAGCCAATTCTTGTTCCATGGTACGAATTTGACAGATAACATTAAGGGGATATTTGGTGTTGTGTTATTTAAAATCAATACCATTGATTGTCCATCACGTCATGTTATATTAGGGTGTATTTCTAGGAAAATTAGGTTTAATACTTAACCCTAGTTAGGAATAATATTTTATTAGGATGTATAAATGCATTTAGGGTAGAATTAGATTAATTTAGATAAGTTTTCTGGTAACTTGTAGCGATCACCGGAAATGTAATTTCCAAAGTATGTATGGTCATATCTTGACTTTTGGAAAAGGGGTTAAATACGCCGTAGCCATGAGGTTCCAGGTTGATTATTTTTCGTTTTTTCGTTGGGAACGGTACGGGGGTACGTGGGTGACTGTTCGTCTGGCCTTGTGAGTCGAGGGTCTTCGCGAAGCACGAGGGAAAAACCAATACGTTTGTCGCCGATAGTGATCGGTTTTTTTTTTGTTTGGGTGTCATTGGCTTCAACTACTAAGGTTATATCGCCTCATGTTTTAAGTAGGCTTTGTTACTGTTTCCCAGCGCCACTTTAGAAACAGCACTGTTAATTAGAACAGTAAATGGTCGAGTGGGGAATCCTACCAAGACATCAGAATTAATTTTAAATAATTAAATTAAATGAAAAAATTCCGGCCAACGGTGGGATTTGAACCTGGGACCCTTGGATCTACAGGCAGAGACTCTACCACTGGTTGTTAAACACGTTGCTGTGTCGCGCAGGGGTTGGTACCCTAATCTATTATTTTTGGGTTTATTACGACCGCGTTGAGCGAAGCCTGCTAACGGTCGGCACCACCGACTGCCTGTATCAGACCTCCAGAGGGTTGTTGTCAACGATCCCGTTGCATTCCGTCTGCAGCCGCTATTCCAGTGTTCCGGATATTCCAGACGCATCTGGGTGATGCGCTGTGATTATAAAGTCCAGTTTTGTTCCTAGTAATTAGTCCAGTTTTGTCCATTTGAAGTTTTAAGTCAGTTTCCTGTCCGGGGTAATCGTAACCAACACCAATGGTGGAGAGTTCCATCGCTTGATGGATTTCTACTAGTAATCAGGTATCTGAAAATCTGCAAACCAAGGTATGAAAGACCTTCAGTATAATAGCTTCAGTGATACTAGTAATTTATATTCCGATTTATCATTTAAATTTTATTTATAAGAATAATTCTGTAACTGTATTAATTGTGCTTAAGCTTAACCTGCTGCAAGCCTTAGTGATCACGGGGTAATATTAATTATTTCTTTTACCCTAATAATTTTGAATTCAGAGAATTTCTATTTAACTTAAGTATTTTCCTTGTCATTTTGTATCATATCGGTAGTACAACCATAGAGATCCTATTGTTGGGAGTATCTGATTTAGGTAGGTTAGTTTTAAAAGTTCTCTAGGTAAATGTATACCTATCTACCTTTTAGACAATTCAACAGTGAAATTTTATAAGAACACGTATTTTTCAAAAATAGTAAATGCCATAATACCAACTCTTGCGTTTTATTCACTTAAACTTTAAGGATAATCAGTAATACTAACTATTTAATGACCTACACCTTTTGTCCCGACAGCTAGTCGAAGTGGTCTCCTTCTCTAAGCTCTAGGAGAACACTATAACCTTTTTTTTGTAACGGTTTTCTAAATTCTAAATATTAATATACAAAATTTAGGTTACAAACTAGCACCGATATTTGAGTAATAGTAAATAATAATAATAATACGTTTATTGTTTATAAACTTAAGTTACAGCAAGAGTTAAGGTTTTATAATATATACAAAAAAAAATTCAAAACAAAATTATAATAAACAAAAGTAACAATAGGTCCAGTAGTAGGTAATGCTCACTAATGCTGATCGTAGAGTAATAGTAAATATTCCCGTTATACGTTGGATACAATAATAATTAAAATTATTACATTTCTAACCTAGTCAAGAATACAGTTTTATAAAATTTCTGGAAAATAAGCAGTGGAATTATCACCCATTGGAAAATGTCCCCGTGAATCAATGCTCTGGATAAACTGAAGAATGTAAAACTGGTACCAACTTGCAAAAGATCATGTTCAGAGTTTCCACACGAATATCGTCCTGCAAATTCTCAAAAGATCATGGTAAGAGTTTCCAGACAACTATCGTCCTGCCAGTTCTCAAAAAATCATGTTCCCAGACAACTATCGTCCTGTTAGGGTTCTAAATGTGTCACTTAAGATTTTTGAACGCATCTATTATAATCGGCTTAAAATATTTCTTGATATACATATTGTCTCCGAATCGGTATGATTTTCGCCCGCGAAGACCAACAGAAGGGGCTGGCTGGCAGGCTGACCTCAAATTTTATATTATGTAACTCACCAAGCTTCCAGGACTCGCCTACGGCTCGCCCTGGAATCTGCTTGTCTCGACCTGTAAAACACTAATTTCCGGTCTTGTAACGTAAATTACTATTTCCGAATAATTATTTAAACCATTTATAAAAGTAGAGCTATAAAACTTTCATAAAACTTTTTAATTCGTTAAAAATTAAAGAAACGTAATTTCAAATTAAGGACAAACATCCAAATGAAATATGTTATTTGGACTTGTTTTTCTCAATAATAGTTTAATGCGAAAACACGATAGGTATGCGAAATTCAACGTTTTGGTGGCAAAACGAAGTTCTCTTAATTTCTAAAGAGCGAGATAACTTCGGTGTAATTGCATTTGCATGAATGTTAGCGACAAGTGGGTTAATGTTGAACGTTCAGCTCGGTAGTTCATTTTGAAAACGAACTAAATTTATTTAAATAAATGCACAATTGGGACGTGCAAAATGCAAACCAAAACAGCGATAACAGATGACAAATGTAACCAAGCCACGGGTATGCCATATTACTATTCATATCTTGTAATTGAAAGCTTGGTAAATTTTTGATGAAATAATCCTGTTTTCCAAAGAAAACTAAATTGTAGAAGCGTACGTTTTAAATTTTTCAAATATTAATGATTGATAAGATTATATAATTCTAGAATGCAATATTAGAGTAGTAGAGTGACACAAAATTAATCGAAAACCAATTTTATCGAATAAAAATTGATCGAAAATAGATTTGATAGAAAAAGCAATTCATCGAAAAACCAAGTGAATATAAAATTAGAAAAAATAAAAACTCAACTAATTCACCTAACCTAACAAATTCACAAAAAATGAAAAATAAAAAAATAGAAATAACTCACCTAACTTATGCAAGAGCAATCAGTTAAATTTAAATAGCACAGGATAGGTAAATTATTTAAGTGATTTTAATTTTTCTCCTTTTTATAACTTTTTTTGCAAAGCAAATCGCGACGGCTCCAGACCGCACAGGTTAGGAAAGTTAGTTAAGTTTTTTTTTATGAAAACAAGAAAATAAAAGAAATAAACGGCGCCATTTAATTTATAAAACAAATATAGGATTAAAATCTAGAAAAACTTGGTACATTTCTGCAAAGTGAATCTCAACCACTGTACCGTGGCACTTTAACTTACCAAGAGATCCTAGAAATTTGACAACGGTTTGGTAATGGATAATTAAGTCAAATAATAATCTCGGTAATCAAGCTAAAAATGAGATTTTAATTAGATATTTAGATGACTACAAAACTATTTGCAACATGAAGATTTTTCGGAGATATGTAATGCTAAAAACATTAACAAAATGTTCAAAATTTTCTATGGAATTATTTATTTTGCTATTGATAAGTTTTGTCCACTAAAAAAACATTTACTATTAAATAAAGTAGAAAAATCTAAAAACAAATAGATTACTAGTGAATTAATCGAGTTACGTAAAAAGCTAAACAATCTATATTGGCTAAAGCATAATTTTAGTGATGAAAATTTGGAAATAGAATATAAAACTTGCTTTGCTTTGATTAAAACAAATTAAAATCCGACAAAAATTATATTATAAAAAAATCATAGAAAATAATATCAATCCTAATGAAAAACAGAAATAATATTTATGGAAGTTAGTTAAAGATAAAACCGGAAAAAATAACCAAAGGAAAATGAAATTGAATATCAATGGGTCAATTCTTGATAGCGAATCTGATGTTGCGAATAGTTTTGTCAATTATTTTAATACATCTGCACGATTATTAAATGAAAAACACTTTTAAAAACTCTGTGATCTAAATAATTGTAATTCATTATTTTTTAGCCCTGTTACACCACAGGAGATCTTTGAGATATCTAACTTGAAAAATACCAATTCGATCGGTGTACATCAACAAGAATTATTAAATATATAGCTCTGTATATAGCACAGCCTCTTTCTGATTTAATAAATATCTCTACTGAAATTAGTCAGTATCCAAAAGAACTGAAAACTTGACTGGTTACTCCCATATATAAAAAAGAAAATCCCCTGTGTATGGATAGATACAGGCAGATAACTGTTTCAGAAAAGAAAAGCAAAAAGATATTCATTCTGACATTACAAAAAATTAAGTAAGTACAGTACACGTTTAAACTATTGTACTATTTATTATAAATAAAATTGTATTGGTAGGTACTGTCAAATGCCAAATAAATTTATAATAAACTCATTAGTACTAAATTAAAAGTAGCTTTAATAATTATTAGTGACTCCATTATGCATGTCTCGCACAGCAAAGTTTTTCAAAAGAAGGTTATACAGGGTGTTTCAAAAAGATATGTCATAAATTATACCACGTATTCTTGGGTGAAAAATTGAACGATTAAACCGTACTTACCTACATACAAAAGTGTATAAGATAAAAATTTAAATGATTTTTTTTAACATTGCTCTTAAACCGTTTGACATTTTTTCATGAAATTTTATATGACGTATTGGAATACCATGACTAACAAAATCGAAGTAGAGGCAAAATATTTTTGTTTATTTTTGTAGGATTTTGGAGGGTGTCACCGCCCCTTTCTCTATTCAACTTTTTTTTAGTATAAAATTTAATTACAAATGAAAAGCCATTGAAATCCAACATCCATTTGGAAACTTTTTTGTCTCTTAGTATTTGTTTGTAAAAAGTTTAGTTTAGACGATACAGCCATTTTAAATGACAACTTAAAAATATTCAATGGAAATTCTACGTATGAAAAATATAAAAATCAAGTTTAGTTTTAAATTACAAACTAATTTCATCAAAATAAAAACATTTAATTTAACAGGTGTTCAAAATTACATTCTCCTCCTGTATACTACATAGTTTTAACAATGAAAATCGAATTTTGATATTTTTGCATACGTATAATTTACATTGAATATGTCATTTTAAGTGTCTGTATCGTCTAAACCAAACATTTTACAAACAAATACTACGAGACAAAAAAGTTTCTAAATAGATGTTGCATTTCAGTAGCGTTCGATTTTTAATAAAATTTTATATTACAAAAAAGTTGAATAGAGAAAGGGGCGGTGACACGTTTTAATTACTTATAACAATGTTAGTCTTATCGCTTTACTTTATATAAAAATTATACTGAGTATTATTGAATGCGTATTATCTTAAAAAATATCCATTACTAAAGAATAATTTAATTACGAACATATACGCACATCTGTCACATAAGACCATTGATCTCAAATACCCTAGCTGCGCTGTCATATTACATTACAAATTATCTAGTAATAAACTACCCAAAAATTCAACAGTCGCTGTAGAGAGGAATTTTAAAAAACCCAAAATAAGTTACATATTGTTGTTTACATAACTAATTACAAATCTGTAAAGACTGATAAAATTATTATACAACCCATCAGTAGTTGTATAGCAATTTTATCGTTTTTACAGGTTTGTAATTAATTAGTTATGTAGACAACAACATGTAACTTATTTTCTTTCTTCCTTTTAGGCCTGAAGATGGCATTAGTACCGAAACAATATGTGTTGAATTGACTTTAAGTATCATTTTTTAAATTTGTATTAAGTTTAGTTGACTGATACTTTAGCAATACATAAAAAAACAGCCGGTTGTCAGAACGTCTATTTAAATTTATTAACTTAATAAATTTTGATAAAACCTTGAAATTGTGATTCTGAATGATATAAATTCAAAATTATTAACAGTCTAAATATGTGTCAAAGTTTAGGATAGTACATTTTTATGAACGGTTTACAACCTGTTAAAAATCTAGTATCTTTAAAGCGTATCAGCTCCATTTATTTAAACTCAAATATGTCTTCATTCCAAATAAAATCTTTATTATCTGTCTACAACAGTGCACATAATATTTATTTCGGAAGAACTTAAAAGAGAAAAATAAAATTCGAAAATAAATTCTCTTCCGAAATGTATCCAAGTTAAAATCATAAATATTGATGGAATGTAAAACATTCCTTAATAGCATACAAAACGTTCTGCTTCATATTAGTCTCTTGAAATATAGCTTTCTCTGGGGTCTGCACACTGGCTGTCTACATCAAAAGATATTCAGATTATATGAAAGGGAACACCAAGATATACGACTCGCAGGCAAAACCAAGAAACTTGTGCATGAGACCGTATTCGTTTCAGCAACAGTTTGTCTCATTCCTGAGAACATGGCAAATTATGGGAAGTAAGATACAAAGGATAACAATGAGGGGTTCTGGTCAAAATGAAACGGTTTGTTAAGTTTAATTTATACAACAGTTGCGGGGAGTTTTTTGTTTGTTACAAAAAAATGGTAGTTATCTACTAGACATAATTATAAGTATTTATTTATGAGTTAAACTTGGACAACTTAATAATATTAATTTGGTTTCTTAAAAAAAAGCAATTAGGTAATTATGTGATAAACAATTTTTTGTTTTGAATTTGATGAGCAATATTTTAGCAGAATTTTTGAAATAAAATAAAAATTACTCTGCATTGGTGTAATGATAATTTTGTCTAACATGCAGTGTGAAAAAAATTTTTATTTCATTCTCGAACGAATAAGTATTACAGTTAAAGTACCATGTGTTGATTTACGAAAGGTATTTGTAAAAAATCCAATTAATGCATAATGAAAATGATATAAATTATTTAACTGGCTCAAAATCCGAAATATGGACGCGATCAATCCAATAAAAGTGAGATTGCATTTGTGAAATTCGAAAGAGAACTATAAAATGGTTTATAAAGCTGTCAAGGAATTGGGAAATACCTGATATTTAAATAGTCGTAGAAAAACCATCGTATTTGACTCGTAAATAGTGGTGCTTAATATTAAATTAACCTATAATATATTTTTTATATAATTAATTTATTTTTCTTTATTTGTAATATAATTATAATAAAGACTCCAAATTAACGAAGCATCAATTAATTAAATATAACAGTTACCCAAAAACTTTTCTCCAACATCAAAAGATAAATAATGGGTTTTCAGTCCATATAGACATAAAATATTTTTTTATTTATTTATTTGTTCTTAACTTATAATAAGTTACCATCTATTCTGAAATGTTAACATACAGTAGAACAGTGTTACTCAAAGTGTGCTCCTTGGAGCCCTGTGGATTCGCAAAGCCTTTGTGGAGGTGCCGCGAGAAAAATAATTTAACTGTATAATTAATGTGACAATCTCATTTTAAATTATCAATATATACGCCAAGATACTTATATTCTTTTTCAGATAAAATATTATACACTTTTCCATTGCTAGTGATCTTTAAACTTTGAAATTCTTGTAATCCACCTGCATTGCAACTGATGGCTAAGTATTTTGTTTTTTCTAGATTTAGCGTCAGTAATTTTGAGTCTGAGAATTGTTTAATAGAAGCGAAATCATTTTTAGCAACTGTTTTTAGAGTATTCCAGTCTTGTCCTTCATAAAATATTACTGTGTCATCAGTAAATCCAATTATTTCACCGCAGCTTTGTATTGAAAAAAGTTTATATATGAATTAAAAAGTATTGGCCCAAGAACAGTACCCTGTGGAACACCATACTCTAGTATATCAGAGTTAGTCGTTTTATTGGCAACTCTAATAATCTGCTTTCTATTTGTGAGGTAGCTTTTAAACATTTTTTGGCTGTTTCCTCTTATTCCCATATTTTTAAGATACTGTAGGAGTAGCTCATGACTTACAATATCAAAAGCTTTTGTAAGATCCATAAATACACACATACATTGTCTACCTTTATCTAGAGTCTTGTATATTTTTTCTACTAACCTAGGATTGCATCTTCAGTTGAAGTATTTTCTCTAAAACCATACTGTTTTGGAGAGAATATTTTGTACTTATACATATATATGAAGTGAGTCTAATTTTTATTATCTTTTTAAAGATTTTAGATATATGAGTTGTCAAAGATACTGGTCAGTAGTTATTACCTAAAGTTTTATCTCCTTTTTAGTAGATCGGTGTTACAATTGTTTCTTTTAAAGTATCAGGAAATACACCTTTTTCAAAGCATATATTTATAATGTGTTTGAGTGGGCCCGCAATTTCCTTTGAAATATGTTTTAGGATTTCTGCTTGTATTTCGTCGGTTCCTACTGCTTTTTTATTTTTTAATTCAGAGATAACTTTAATGATTTCGTTTTCTTCAGTAGGAGACAACATCATAGAATTCACTGGTGGTTGCTTTCGATCTTGGTAGTAAGCTTTTATAATTTTTTTATAATTCTTTCCCATTTCGATAAACTGTTGATTAAATTCATTACATATATCTTTTGGATTACGTGTTTTCCTTCAATATCAATTCTTTGAATAATTTTTTCATTCTTCTTGTTCTTACCTGATAATTTGTTTACAAATTTCCATATATTTTTTTAGAATCACCAGAATTAGTTTTAATTTGTTTTTTATAGAATTCAAACTTTGGTTTTGAAATGAGATTTATTAAACTATTACGGTATCTTTTATACTGATTTTTTAGAATTTCATTGCCGCGATTATTAAAAGTTTCTTTAAACATTCTGTTTTTAGTATTAATAGACTGTAAAATACCGTTTGTTAGCCAAGGGGATAATTTAGTATTTTTTCGTTTAATTTTTTTAGTTATTGTACTTTGTTTTAAAGCGTCCTTAATAATTTTAATAAAAGTCTTTGTTGCAGATTCTGGATCAGCTTGAGAATATACAGCATCCCACGAGACAGAGTTTATATAGTTAGAGAGTTTTTTATAATTTGTATATGTTTTAGTTTTTATCTGTTCGTTTTTTTCTTGTTTATCTGAAAACATAATCTGTAGTATAGTTGTGTAATGATCCGTTACATCGTTTGTAATTATAAAAGGTAATATATTTTCTGTACTAAATTTTGTTTTAATGAATATGTGATCTAAACATGATTTATATATTGTGGTTGCTTTATTAATTGTTGAGAGATACTCGTGTTCCCTTTGGATGTTAATGTATTCTAATTTGTCCTCACTATCTTGTAATAAATTTATATTTATATCTCCTACGAAAAAATTGTAGTTTTCAAAGCTATTAGCGTGCTGACCATAGTAATTTTGTAATGCTATTAAAAATTTTGGAACGTTTGAACCCGACGGTCTATAGCAAACAGTTATATTTATTTTATTTTGACGATTAAAATTTACAATAATTTGTAGAAAATTAAAATTTTGTATTGTTACTATTTTATATTGAAAATCGTATTTTATATTGATATAACACCATTGTTTTGATTAATATTACCTTCATTGTAAATCAAATTATATCATGGGATTTGAAACAAGTTTGGGTCAGGTAATTTTCTTGTTTCTGTGAGTACTATGCAATCTACGGGCTTTTCCATATTGTTCAAGAGTATTTTAAATTCATCGAGATTTTTATTGATACTGCGTATATTATTGTGAATTATTGTAAAATTTGTATTGATTTAATTTATTTTTAATACCTCCTTACATTGAAATATATCATCTAGTTCAAAAGTTTCTATTTGTGGGATATCAAATTCTCTTATGTATTGATCCATTATTTATTAGTTTTAATTATACGTAAACTACTTTAATTTACAGCACAATTTAAAATAAGTTCTAATATAAAAGGTTTTTAATATATATCTAAGAAATATGTAAGTAGTACAGATTTTGAATAAAAGATTTCAATAAAACAATGTTTAAAATAAAATTAAAATTTCAGTATCAAAATATTATTTTGACGATGAGGTTTTTCGAGTTTGAAGGCGGGTATTTGTTTTATTAGGAACAGATCCTTTTGGTGGATTTTTTCTTGTGCTGGAATTTTAGTTGTTTTTCCTGCGCAATAAAGTGCAATCTTCTTTAGCCTAAATATTCGCTTGTGCTTAATATTTAATTTAGGACATAATATAATTAGCGATAATTCGCTTAACATTCATAGTTTGTTTGTCACAAGAAACAACGTATAGATTATACCGGTTAAAACAGCTAGGCGCGTCTAGTTATTTGGATTAGAGGGCTACGAGTATTAGGATTATAAAAAGAGGTCAAGCTTATAAAATGTGAGTTTTGCTGTATATTTTAAATTCAATTTAAAATAATTCACAGTAGTACACTGCAATAGAGATTAAACAAACATTGTAGCTGGAAACACTATAGATTAACTATTTTACTTTATACCTACATGATTATAAATAATGGACCAAATGTTAACTGTACGTACAGAAGGCAAAATAATATTTTACATAAAAATAATGGGTCTATGATTGATTCTTTTTATTAAAAACTCAGCTCTTTTTCTTGATATAGGTCTAAAAATAGAGATATGACAATTTTTTGTAATGACAAACAAGAATAACAAAGTCTTAAACAAGTGTGATCTTTACTTTTCACAAATAATCTTACTAGTGTTTTTTTATTTGACTCACAATGTATGTATCTAATTATTCAAAAATAAGAACTATAAAAATGTTGTAGAATACTTTAGTCAGAATAAACTTGAGTTTGGATGTATTATTTAGGGTAATCAATCACAGATGCATTCGGATTTCAAAGAAAAGGTGCAAAATAAATATCTCGGTTATTTGTACTTTAAAAAAACATCATTGTTGGTCGGATTTTACAAATATAAGGACAACTAGACTAAGCGAAGAATTCGAAATTATGTCACTGATAAGTCGGCGTAAGTTAGCGATGAATAACGTTTGTTTACAAAATAATAATATGACATCTGTTGATTTATTTTATTTGGTAGGTAGTATTTAAAGTCTTCCTGTGAACACTCGTTTTCAACTGTCTTCTTTTAACATATAAAGTGACATTTTTTGTACTCGCAGCAAGTGTCAAAATGATCTATTTTACGCAACCAGTTGCATAATGTTGAACATTATGAAACTAGTTTCCAAAAATGTATTACTTCACCAGTTGCGAAAAGAAATCAAATAAAAATAAACCATGTTTGGTTTTAAAATCAATAATATACATGATTATTGAAAGTTTATATCAAAGCAGGACATGGAATTTGGTTGAACTTACAACCTATTAATAATGTTATTTTCCAGTCCAAATCAGTATTGAATATCTGTATCTGTAACGTCTCGAGGGTGGGTTACCCCCCACGGCACTTAGGCCTTATTAGGCTCATTGTGCATCCTCCTGAGATGATAGGCACCTTCTAGCTCGTGAACCATCCTACAGATTTAATGTAGTTAACAACGTCGCCTAGAGGTGCTTCTCTTATATTGGCCGGTGTTAGCCGATACTCGCCGAACACAAATCTTCTAATAAATACGAGCGTCGAGCAATCGTAAAGGATATGCTCGATAGTCTCATCTTCTTGTTCGCGCCCTCTGCAAAGTGCCGATTCTGACAGCGCCATGATATGGAGATGCTTTCGTACTTGGCATTGACCAGTCAGAATGCCTGTGACTAGGCGCAGATTCTGTCTAGTCATAGTCAAGTATTTGTTTACTGCATATGTCAGGATAACTTAAGAGCTCCCTGGCAAATCTGCAGTTTCTTGTTTCATCCCATCTTTCCTTAAATTTCATGAGGGAATGTTCTTTAATTAGGTCTGTCACTACTGATTTTGTCAAGCCAATAAAAGGGACAGGTCCAAAATGAATTTGGTTGGCTGCTTTCTTAGCTAGTGAATCAGCAAGACAGTTACCTTTTGATGTGGCGTGGCCTTTGATCCATCTAAAGGTGACCACATTGTTGATGGATACTTCGGCCAAAGCTTCGTGACATTCTAGTACTAACCTTGAGTAAATGCGTGGTCTGTTCAGGGTGAGTATTACTTGTCTGATATCTGTATAGATGGACATGTTCCTTCCAGTGATATTAATTCTAATTATTTTTTTGCTACTATAAGAATCCCCGTTAGCCCTGTTTGAACTACACTAGCACTATTGCTCACAGCCCATTTTAAGCTCAGGTTTAAAAATGTGGGGTATATTGCACATCCTGAGCCTTGTTTTGTTTTAGAACCGTCGGTGTAGATATGAATCGTACCTGCCACTTCCGGCTCTTCTATTTGTTCTATTATAAGTTTATATGGCTTATAGAAGATATATCTCGGTGAGATGGAGTTCATGTTCGCTTGAAGCAGTGGGTGCTTATCGAGCGCCTCCTGCCAAAAGCGACGTCTCGCCGTACCAGACCCTACATCAGGTTCTATTCCAACCGTGCATAGGCGTGTTATTGCCGTCAGAGCAACCTCCTTGATGTAAATATCAAGGGGAGTGAGACTAGGAATAACTTCCATGGCTCTGGTCGGTGTTGTTTTTATGGCTCCTGTTATATTGAGACATGATGTTCTTTGAATTTGTTCTAGTTTACGAATAGCTGTTAATTTTTGGGTTTTTTGGTACCGAGACAACTGCACCGTATGTTAGCATAGGTCTTATAATAGCTGTGTAAGTCCATGCGACGACTCTGGGGGATAAACCTCAGGTGCGCCCCACGTTTCGGAGGCATTGTTCATAAGCAATGTATACTCTTTTTATTCTGGTTTCTAAATTACCTTGCAGAATCCTTTTCAAAGAATTAGATACAGAACCTTCTGCAGCCTAGCACATCAACTCCCAAAAAGAAAGATTGAAAGTCAGAGATCAAGTTCTCTTTAAAAACATTGAACAAAGGTATCTGTCTCTTTCTATTTTTGAACAATTAATTATGCCTATTGTCTAACCTTGTCTAATAAGTTCTAACTGTACTTTAGTTTGCCCAGAACCAAATCTTGTCAATCTGGTGGATTGAATGACAATGACACAAGGACAAGTGACACATTAACAATAAACAAACCCTATCCATTATTAAAATAAATAACTAGAATTATTTTGGGATAGAAAATCTCAACTACTTGAGGAAAAATGAACAGAAGAATAGAATTAACAGAATATTAAAGTGGAAAATCTAATTAAAGAAGGTCAGTAACTTAAGGATTTAGATTTTGGTTCTTCAAATATTAAAGGTATGTTTTATTTTAAATTTCAGGTAACCAGAATCAGGCGAGAGAAACTACTCTATTAAATATTATTAGGCTTTAGATTTATTCTCTATACAGGATATATATAGATTTTAAATATTATTAATATTAAATTTTTAATTTGCATAATAGGCGCATTTTTGTCACTAGTTTGGAGAGTAAAATATAGCAGAAATTTTTAAACCGTAACAGCTATACCATGATATTCCGTTCAAAACACTTTATTGTAAAATATGCAATTATATTGTTTGCTGCAGTATGAAATAATAATGGTGTGCAATAAACAACAATTTTTGCTTTAAATATAATGACACAAACGGATATAACGCTTTCTAGGGTTAATAATTGCAAAAAAATAAGGTAGTTACTTGAATATTTTCTATTTAAGTGTATTTTGCCGTTTTAAACGTAGCCTATATAAATTTATAGGCAGTTTAAAAAATACATTACATTTTCGATGACGGCAATCGATGACTAAAATACAAAAAGAATGATTTAAAATAGGTACCAATCTAGTATTATTTATTTTTTGAATCATTTCACAATTTTGCTTATTCTAATTTTTTATTTAAAAATGCTAAAATAAATGGATAAAATTTTATTTTGTTATATTAAATATGGATTTTGAAATAATTTATCTATTCTTCATTTTGACAATTACTTGTATTCAGAATATTCTAGTCTGAGAGGCATTATTTCGATTAATCATAGTTAACGAACTCGTATAAACAGTGGCGGCTCGTGGGCACTAGCGGCAGTGGGGCACACACTGAAAAGGAATCCCGCAATTTGTTTTTCCCTTAGGAAAACAAGTTCTCCGCTTCTCTGAATATTTTGTTTCAATTGGCTTCAGATAACTTTATAAGATTAAAAATACAAAAATATGGTGGAAATCTTAAAACTATATGACCCCTATCACCTACAATTTCTTCGACTATATACTTTTTTTTCTAAATCTTTAGTCTCTAGGACTTCCAAAAGTTTACATTTTTTATATTTTTTATCAAAATATAAATCGTTATATATTAAAAATTCTTGAATTTCATCTTTCCTAGAGTTTTTATTATGTATATCACATGTATGTATATCACAATGGATTTGGCAATGGCTGGATCTAATTTTTTTTACACCTTTGTCTTTCCGAACTTTTTTGCTGGAAATTCCATTTTTTATAATTTGGTTCATTCTATAAACCGATATACCAGTAATAAACGCTGCTTCTTGAATGGTAGAAGTGTTTTTAAAATACCCACGGTTTAACAAATTTTTATAAACATTTAAACAAATTTGCTGAGATTGTCCATTTAAAAAGAGTTTATTTTTTATTTGCGCAGGCACTGCATTAGTTTCTCCATCACTGTTTGATGTACTGGTGCTCGGAATACTATCCCATGGTCTCCACATAGTTAATAAGACATACACAAAAATATAAACGAACAATAAAGTTAAAATTACTAACCTCCAAAACACAAACTAATTATTGATAAAACGAACCTAAACACTAATAAAACAAAAACTAATATTCTATAAAATTTTAAAAAGTACGAAGTAGGAGCTGTTAACCGTACAAAACTCAACAGGTCACTAAGGCGATCGTCGTAAGAGGCAAGTTCGCAGGTACAATATCGGAGCGCATACAAACCGCTCTAAACATTGTCGACGAGTGATGCAGAGAGGAGGAACTAACAAAACCACAATAGTCAACTTTACAAAACGAAAAGTACCAATAGGACTAAAGTCACCAGTACTAAAAGGAGTGAAGATTCCATTCGCTCAAGAGGCCAAATACATGAGAGTCATCTTTGACCACAGGTTAACATGGAATCAATACTTGCAAAAAGTCACCCAAAAGGGCACAACGTCCTTCAACTTATGTCGATGGTTGTGTGGAAAAAATTGGGGATTACAACCAAAAATGTCCCTGTGGTTATATACCAGAGTCATAAGGCCGATGATAACCTACGGGTCGGTGGTATGGTGGCCAAAGACTCGGCAAGCTGGAGCCATTCGACAGCTCAATGGTATTCAAAGGCAAGCATGCCTGAGTACCACGGGAGCTATAAGAACGACTCCAACAGCAGCTATAGAAGTCATGCTAAATCTAACACCACTACATATATTCATTTAAGGCGAAGCCAGGTCTGTCACATACAGACTGCACAAAAGTGCATCGCCCATAAGCAGTTTGCATGGACGCGACTACAGCAAACTATATAAAGAGTTGGACAACGACCAAATAATGGGAATGCCTTCAGACGAAATGCTTCCAAAGTATAGCTTTCAAAAGCAATATAAAGTAAGTATACCAGACAGAGAATCGTGGACGGGACGACCTCCTATTCATGCAGATCTCACCTGGTATACAGACGGCTCCAAAACCCATGAAGGTTCAGAAGTAGGTATATATAGTACCAAGCCAAAGACAGGAATCTCACTGAGCTTAGGTAAACATGCGACAGTATTCCAGGCAGAAATAGCAGCAATACATCACTGCGCAAAAGAAGTATTAAGACAGAAGGTAAATGGAAAAACCATTGTCATATACTCAGACAGTCAAGCGACGTTAAAAGTACTCAGTTCCATGCAGGTACACTCAAAGCTTGTGTGGGACTGTTTGGAAGCCCTAACAGAGCTGGGTAGTCAAAACAGACTAACAGCCTGGGTACCAGGCCACAGGGGATACAAGGGCAATGAAGAGGCTGATTTACTAGCCCGAGAAGAAGCCTCAAATGCTCTTATTGGCCCAGAACCCTTCTGTGGTGTAACAAAAACAACTATAAGAACATGTACAAAGCAGTGGATGTTTAAAAAATCTCAGGAGTGGTGAAAAAACTGACCAGGACAGAGACAGGCCAAAAAGTTCTTAAAAGGACCATCGTCTAAACTCACCGAGCATCTACTAAGCCTTAATAGGAAAAATACTACAATACTAGTAGGTCTATTAACAGGGCATTGTAGGCTTAATAAACATATGTTTAATATCGGTCTGACAGAAGAGGCCTTGTGCCGATTCTGTCAAGAAGAAGAGAAAACGGCAGAACACGTATTGTGTTACTGCGAAGGTCCACCGAGCATCTACTAAGCCTTAATAGGAAAAATACTACAATACTAGTAGGTCTATTAACAGGGCATTGTAGGCTTAATAAACATATGTTCAATATCGGTCTGACAGAAGGGGCCTTGTGTCGATTCTGTCAAGAAGAAGAGAAAACGGCAGAACACGTATTGTGTTACTGCGAAGGTCTAGTAAGACTGAGATTCCTTACACTTGGAGAAGAAAAACCAAGGGCAACTAACTATACCCAAGAACTACTTCCCAGTCTATGGAGTCTACTACAAAAGACCGAATTAGACAAAGTACTCTAAACAATGATTAAAGGATATCCACAATAGTTCTGAAAAGGTCGAGGTGGGGGAGGCCACATGGCCCATAGTCCTAATTAAATCTTAATCTTAATCTTAAGGTGAACAAAAAACTCTACTGACAGTAAAAACAATTATTTTTATTCAAATACGTCTGATTTTCCTTTTCAGCATTGGTTAAAAATTTCGCAAGTTGCAATACTTTTTAAACGGACAAAGACAATATGCTGACAAGACAATATGTCGTCAAAGACAATATGCCGACAAAGACAATAGTCGTCAAAGGCGATACACCGCCAAAAACAATATACTTACAGAGGCAGTATACCGACAAAGTTGTTCACGCTTCTTGGAGAAAAAAAGCAAAATTTTATCTAAAACACTGAAATCGTTGAAGGAAAACGTCAGTTATAAATCCTACTTATTTTATTCTAATTATATATGTATATAAAAAATTACTATTTTAAATCTTCAAATCGAAAGAAACGGTTTGGGATTTGATGTGTGCCGTATTAATAGAAAATTCAATTTCTATTATTTTCCTCACCTGTAGGTGAAATGGCACCATCAATCATCCTTAAGTCGCCCCGGAGCGCCACGGCAAATAATAATAATAATAATAGCCGCCCCCCCACTCGACCATTCACTGTTGGGTTCTAATTAACAGTGCTGTTCCTAAAGTGGCGCTGGGAAACAGTAACAAAGCCTACACAGAACACGAGGCTAATGGCCGTAGTAGTCGACGCCGATGACACAAAAAAAAAAAAAAAAAAAAAATAGCCGTCCCTTCCCCTACACAAGTCGTTCAGTCGACTTCAGGGGTTGAAATTATTAAATAAAATTTCAAGTAAAAACATATATCTCCGTCTATGGGCGGTCTATCAAAGAGTTAGTTTAGCTGACTTCCGATAAGCAACCCATTCCCTACACCAATTTATTTTCGAATTATTCAAACAGATGCCGAACTTTTTTTGCGTTTGCGGTATTCCTTTATAGTTGACTTATTGTTTGGATGGACTATACAGCAAATTAAGGACAGCGCCCCGCTTGTGACGTATAACCCACCACATCTGTTCATCTTTTGCTAAGCAATATTGTCGTTGTCCTTGTTTTTCGCGTTATAATGAGAGAGAAAACAACAGAGGTACACATTTACTGTGCCCTGTGCTTATCTTCGACTTAACTTTGGCATTTTTGGAACGCCGTTCAACGCGTGGTCGTCCAGTGTCGTGCCAACGCGGTTTGCGCTGAATTATTTTTTTTTTGTTTATTATACTAGGGCACGTGCCCAAGTGCCCTTACGGGCCAACCGCCACTGTGTATAAGAATATATAAAAGCTACTGTCGTCCAGGTTACGTCACCAAGAGAAAATTTCCGAAAAAATATACAGGTTTTCAAGGAAATGGTATAAAAAATGTTAATATTTTATTGTTTGAATATTAATGGCGTAAAATTTCAAATAAAAATTTAATTTTTTACTCACTGATATATTCCTTCCATTTTTCATTTTATATTTAGTGTGCACACCATTGACACAGTCTTCATATCTTCTAATCGTGCTTCGAGGAGATATAATTTGCCCACCCTGTAGAAGATATTACGGAAAATGCAAATTTGCAGGCAACCAATACATAACTTTAAATGCTCAGTTTCCTCACTATGAAATTGTCAAAATTCCCTCAACAAACTCAGAAATGATCATTTTCATTCTATTAATTCCGGCTGGCTCCCAAGATTAATTTAATTTTACTCCATCGAAAGTTCAAACCAGAGGCGTTATTATAAACTCTTAGTACGTTTTCGTGTAGTGCTAAATGAACTTAAAGTTAAAATATTCTTCGGGAAACTTTTCGCAAATTCAAAAGAAGGCGCAAAAATGTGCATTCTCTCTGAAATTTTCTATTTTCCAATTTATGAAGGTTTTTAATTTTCTCTGCCACAATTGAAGTAATGAGACCATTATTATTCATTACTTAATCAAGTTTTAGCCAATGTAAAAACTAAAATATCCCCTTATTGTCAGGATAATTGATTTGTTTGTAGATTGCTGGCATCGTTATAGAGGGCGAGAATCGAGATTGTTTCAAATATTAAAAATTGGGCTTTAATTTTTTAGAATAGGAAATTTTAGCTCAAAGAAAAGTATCAAAATTTTTATAACCAACAGTTCCTTGGAGTAGTAAAGTAACTACGTATTGTTGCATGCTCTCCGTAAATCGAAACAAAATAAAACTTGTCATGCACTGCCAATTAAGGATAGTGGATTAATAAAGTTTTCCGTGTTTTTGATTTTGGTTTATTTATATAAAGTGTAATTGAAATACGGGAAAATAACCTTTAGGAAATTCCAATGCATTACACATAAAATATTACGTAATTAATAAATATAATTGTTATTTCTTAGGGCCATACGCACCGCTTCTACTTAGCATCTAAGTGACACTCAAGAAGGCATAACCGTTAGCACCGTTATTAAAGTTCTATTTATTAAGGTATTATGAATCACTTTAATAATTTTTCAGTTCAATCCATTACTTAACCTTAAACTGTTTAATTTTTATAATTTTGAAAGATTTTGATTGCCATTTTTGTGTCACTGATTTATTAGGAGCACTAGTTATACAAATCAGTCTTTATTATAAGTATTAAAACGACTTTGTAAATAAATAAGTGCAATATACAAAATGTAAATAATGGAAGATGACGATCCTTTAAAAATACTTGATCTTATTAATTTTGGGTATCACAAAGAATGTAAAATATACAAAATACGATTACTTTTACACTGCGATTTAGGTTGGCCGAAGAAACTTCGCAATTCCCTTAATGAAATTGAAGCAAATTTATAGTATCTTTACAATAAATATTATGTAAGTTTCAAACTAAAATATTTGTATAAACAATACGATCACCATTTTTTTCTGCCAATATTTTCTTAGCATTAAACTATTGATATTGTAATGTGCGCCATTTCATTATTCAGTCATGCTTTAAGTCCCTCTCTGTCTTATTTGACCTTTAAGGCTCAACTTGTCTGATTATCATACATAATTAAACTAAAGTTTACTGATATTGTTATTGTCGCTGATATTGAAGAAGATGGCATACATGGAATGGATGTAATACACTTACATGGTTTCCAGTTAGATTTTAAGAACAGAGTTAACAAAGTTGGTGCCGAAGAGGTATTCCTACATCCATATGGGGACAGAACCGTGCCAGTTGCTGTAGGGGAGGATACTGTAGTACCTGAAAAAAGTGAAACCGTTATAGTAACACAGCTTCAAGACACTATGGAAGAAGGAACACCTGTAATGATAGAACCTTGGAACCACGATGAAGAGGTTGGACGAGGAATTCTGATTAAAAAGGGGTTGGTCACGACTACTAAAGAGATTCCAGTTCGTCTTATGAACATTAATGACCCAATTATCATCAAGAAAGAGACCAGAATTGGAACTTGTGTACCAGTAACTTCCATAATTCGTCAAACAACGACTTCCGATAATTCCAATGACAAATTTAAGCAAATGATTGCAGTTTCTGGACAATCTCTGAATCAAATAAAGAAAAAGAAAATAAAGGTATTGTTTCGATGATATTGTGACATTTTTGCACAAAAAGAAGGAAAAACAGGAAGAACTTCTGTCGCAAAATACAAAATTGACTCTGGTGATGCCAGGCCGATTCGTCAATCAGCTCGAAGATTACCAAAGGCCAAGAGAGAGGAAGCTGAAAGGATTGTTCAGAAAATGAAGGAAGACAGGGTGATAGAAACTTCTACCGGCCCATGGGTCTCTCCAGTCGTCCTGGTCCAGAAAAAGGATGGAACTAAGAGGTTCTGTATGGATTACCGTCAGTTGAACAATGTTACCAAGAAAGACAGTTATCCTCTTCCTCAAATCGACGATACATTAGATACATTGGCTGAAGGTAAACTGTTTTCTACCTCAGACCTAAATTCTGGATATTGGCAGGTGGAAATGGACCCAGTAGACAAAGAAAAGACAGTTTTTACCACCAGATCTGGATTATGGCAATTCAATGTCATGCCATTTGGACTATGTAATGCCCCTGCGACATTTAAAAGACTTATGTAAAATGTATTAGGAGGGTTATCCTGGAAAACAGGCCTGGTGTATTTAGACGACATCATAGTCTTGGGGAAGACATTTGATGAACATCTAAAGAACTTAGAAGATGTTTTTAAAAGACTTCAAGCTACCCAACTCATCCTTAACCCCAAGAAATCCCAGCTGTTCCAAAATAAAGTCAATTACCTGGGTCATATAGTCAGTAAGAATGGCGTAGCTGTAGATAAGGAAAAAGTCCCTTTTGTCAAAGAGTGGCCACAACCAACTGATAAACATCAAATAAGAAGTTTTTTTGGGCCGTGTACGTACTATTGAAAATTCATCAGGAAGTTTGCAGATATTGCTAAGCCATTAACACGACTCACAGAAGAAGCGAGGAATTCTGCTGGGACGAGGACTGCTAAACTACCTTTAAAACCTTAAAAAACCATTTAACAACAGCATCAATACTAGGCTATCCACTACCAGAGAAAGAATTTATACTGGATACTGATGCTAGTAATGTGTGAATTGGAGGAGTGCTTTCAGATTCAGGAAGGGAAAGAAAGAGTACTAGGTTATTTTAGTGAAGTGCCCTCGAAACCTGAACAAAATTACTGCCTCACCAGAAGAGAACTTCTGGCAGTCGTAAAGTGTGTGGAACACTTCTACTAATACCTGTACGGAAGCAAATTTTTAATCCGTACTGATCATGCCGCCCTTAAGTGGTTGATGCAGTTCAAAAACCCGGAGGGTCAAATACCCAGATTAATTGAACGACTTCAAGAGTACGACTTTAAGATCAAACATAGAGCCGGAATAAGCCACAGAAATGTCGATTCTCTCTCTAGAAGACCGTGTCCAGCAGAGTGCTCCCACTGCAACAAAGTGGAATTTAAAGAAAGTGAACTACTAAGAACAACTGTAGTCAAAGATGAGTGGGCCCCTGCTAAAATTAGGGAAGAACAAGAGAACGAAACCGTTTTAAAGAAGATGCGATAATGGAAAGAGGAAAATCGTCGACCTACTTGACAAGAAGTAGCTAATCTCTCTTCAGTACTTAAGTCATATTTAGCTCAGTAGGGCTCCTTTATACTGGAAGATGGCTTACTGAAGCGAGTTGGTCATTCCAAGAAGTAGAGTAGCTGAAGTACTCCATCACTTAGACGACAGTTCATTAGGAGGACATCTCGGTGTTAGAAGATCCCTTCAGAGAGTTCAGGAAAGGTTTTACTGGATGAACAGTTCCGATGATGTAAAGGACTGGTATAAGAAATGTACCTTTGCTATAAGTAATGGACCTCAATGAAAACGGAAGGCTCCCATGAAGCAATACAACGTTGGTAGACCATTTAAGAGGATCGCCTTAGATATTGCTGGACCATTCCCCGAGACCGAGGATGGTAATAAATACATTTTGGTGGTTATGGATTATTTTACAAAGTGGGTGGAAGTCTATGCCATTCCAAATCAAGAGGCCGCAACTGTTGCAAATGTATTGATAAAAGAGTTTATCTGCCGATTTGGAGTGCCCTTGGAGATCCACAGCTACCAGGGCATACATTTTGAAAGTCAACTTTTCCGTGAAATCTGTGACAGACTAGGCATGAAGAAAACCAGAACCACAGCATTGCACCCGCAATCCGATGGAATGGCAGAGCGAATGAATAAGACCATTGGCAAATAACTGTCAAAAGTGCTCTCGAACCATTAGAGAGATTGTGATCAGTCTCTTTCGCTCTTTGCAATGACTTATATATCCGCTGTCAATGAATCAACAGGCCAAACACCAGCAAAGGTCCTGTTTGGGCGTGAGATGAGACTACCCTGCGACCTCGAGTTTGGATGCCGACCTGGGGAAAACATAACAGGTAAAGATTATGTAATCCAACTACGACGAAAAACGGACGACATGCATGAATTAATTCGCTCGCATCTCTAAATCACCAGCGACAGGATGAAGAAACGATACGATACTCAAGCTACGGAGGGATGTTTTGAAGAAGGCGAAAAAATCTGGGTCCATAACCCAAAAAGACAAAAGGGTTATTCTCCGAAGCTTCAAAGGTCTTGGGAAGGTCCGTACCTCATCAAGAATAAAATTAATTATATCATTTACAGTATAAGTAAGATCTCGAACGATAAACCGAAGGTAGTTTACCAAAACCGGCTGGCTCCATTTGAGGGTAACCATGACGAGGGAGAAGAAGTTAAACAGCTCCAAGAAACACCTGATCTTGTCTTTGAAGAATTTATGTGTGCATATGGAGGTACCAGAAAAGCAAGACTACTACCGAGCAGTAACAAGACCTACTTTCGCTTCCAAAAGACTACTCGCTGGTCCTTAGATTAGATTAGATTTAATTAGGACTATGGGCCATGTGGCCTCCCCCACCTCGACCTTTTCAGATCTATTGTGGATATCCTTTAATCATTGTTTAGAGTACCTTGTCTAATGCGGTCTTTTGTAGTAAACTCCATAGACTGGAACGTAGTTCTCCGGTATAGCTAGTTGCCCTTGGTTTTTCTTCTCCAAGTGTAAGGAATCTCAGTCTTACTAGACCTTCGCAGTAGCACAATACGTGTTCTGCCGTTTCCTCTTCTTCTTGACAGAATCGGCACAAGGCCTCTTCTGTCAGACCGATATTGAACATATGTTTGTTAAGCCTACAATGCCCTGTTAATAGACCTACTAGTATTCTAGTATTTTTCCTATTAAGGCTTAGTAGATGCTCGGTGAGTTTAGACGATGGTCCTTTTAAGAACTTTTTGGCCTGTCTCTGTCCTGGTGAGTTTTCCCACCACTCCTGAGATTTTTTAAACATCCACTGCTTTGTGCATGTTCTGATAGTTGTTTTTGTTACACCACAGAAGGGTTCTGGGCCAATAAGAGCATTTGATGCTCCTTCTCGGGCTAGTAAATCAGCCTCTTCATTGCCTTTGTGTCCCCTGTGGCCTGGTACCCACGCTAAGGTTAGTCTGTTTTGACTACCCAGCTCTGTTAGGGCTTCCAAACAGTCCCACACAAGCTTCTCGCTGGTCCTTAGTACTTCCGCCAGCATCAACGACGCGCAAGGACTGGCATATGTGATCCGAAGAAGTTTGGTCAACTGCTAGAACTTCAACATCAGTTACCAGCTCCCGAAAGCCCTAAAACTTCAAGACGAATCGTGCTACCTTTTCTATTTGATAAAGAAGAACATCTTCCGAGATCGATTCACTTAGATGCATGAGAAGGTTTACTTAGTTTAAGGGAACACGTACTGGAGTCTAATGTACAGAAACCTGCCATGCCAAAGATAGAAGGAAATCAGCTGGATTGGATGGTCATAAGGAACATGGTGGAAGTAATCTTTCATGATACCGGAGTCCATATATTGGTCTGCAGCCATTCGCCCAGTGTCCAGGTTAAAACAAAGACAGTCCCTTGTTACTTCCATGCAACTGGAAATTGTAAAAGAGGGTTCAGTTGAAAATACAAACATTCCGTTTTAATTTCATAGGAGTTCCAGAAGGAACTATCTCTTAAGGAGGGGGCAATGTAATTTGAGCCATTTCATTATTCAGTCATGCTTTAATCCTCCAAGTCCCTCTCTGTCTTATTTGGCCTTTGAGGCCCAACTTGTCCGATTATCATACATAATTAAACCCCTTAAGGCCAAACATATGTGACGACTATGGCGGAGGCCCTCTCGAGATCTTTTCAGAGTCAACGTGATAATGTTTCTAGTATTGGTGAGAATTGGTAAAAATTCTAGTACCTTCGCCAAAGTTTTAAATTTGTATATAAATATTGGTGGAGGAACAACGCAGGAATCAGTGGTATATAGACAGTTGAGAATAAAGTATTGGACTGTGAATATAAATAGTGAAAGATTCAAAGACATTCAAAATATATTTAAATTGGAATAGTATTGTTTTAAAACAAATAAGTGTGTAAATAAATTAGTAATAAATAAACTGTTGTTTTAAAATAAACAAACATCACAATATTAGGCTAATTTTAATTTATACCTCATTTTCATTTTTCATCGTTGATATCAGACTACGTGATTTCTATAATTTTTTTAAATAGTATGCGAAATATTTCATTGCTAAATTGTGACAAATAACTTATTTTAAATTTTTTATACATCTGGGAATATGCTGTATATTTTTCTTTTTCCTAAACCGCATGATTAATGTCAACATTCTTGCTGGTTAGTTTCGCACAATTGGAGCATTTTTTGACGCTAGACTTACAGTCCTTCAATTTATGTGCTTCTACACATAGAGAGCAGAAAACAGCCTTATTCCAATTACGCGAGAAGTGAGAAAATTAATTGCATTTATAACTGCGGAATAGTTCAACAGCATCATATACTATTCAACTATCATAACCGACAACTAGATTTCCTAAATTCAATGCACGCTCATATACCGCCTTAGTGACTTGTATGACTGACTGCTTAATATTAGGTTGCTTTTTTGTTGGACAGATTTTTAATATAATAATATATATATTGTAACATGTAAGTTATTTATTATTTAATACGAAACTAATATACAAGAATACTTATATGTTTTATGTTTATGTCTGCTACACTATATTATTGTATGCAACTCCGGTATAACGTTTTTTTTTTACCAATTAAATTGCAATATTTACCTGCGACTCAAGTGTCAAAATTTTTAATTTGTGAAAGCAAATATCTCTTTATACAGTTATTGTTTCGTTTTTCTTTTTTTTTTCAACTGACTAAAGTAAAAGAGTTTTCAGTCCTAAATTTTAAATTAGAGAGAGAATTATAATTTTTTTCGACAGTTCCCATAAACCTTAATTTGGCCCAAGAGTTATTTAGTGCTACTAAACGGGGGAATGTAATTAACTTAATTCAATTCAAGTATTGTACGCAAATAATTGTTTGTGGCAGATTTATTGTGTTGTTCTGGTTGTGATAGTATTTACTTGGGATATTGAACAGCAACCAGTATAATATTGTCGAGTAGTCAGAATGAATTTATGGAAGGGGTGCCGCAAAAACAAACAACCCATCATTTCTTGATTATTTGTGAATCTATGATTAAATAGTTACACTTTAGACTCGATTTTTAGTTTAGAATCTTTGAATTATAATCACAATAATATATAACTTAAAACGCGATAAATTTTGTTTTTATAATTATTGAAATTTTCAAATTTAACTTGGTTCAAACAAATATCTAAAATAGATAATAATCATCAACCTTTAATCAATCCAACAAACGAAACAAAATTAACAGTATATAAATATTTTGGAACCCATACAAACTATAAATAGAACAAAAGATGGACGATTAATATAATAATAATAATATTCTCTCAAATTATTGTTAATCAGGCAATATATTTCAAACGGCGCATAGATATTTTATTATTTCCAGAAACAAATATTACACAGGACAACAAAAAAATATTTTTTTTTGTGATTGGGATTTTAGAGCTGATTTTAACTATATTTGGGACGCTAAATCTGTACATGCAATCCGCTCTACTTTTTTAGATACATCAACTTATCCACCAATGTGGTTTTTATTCAGTATATTCATTTATAAGAGTTCTAAAATTATTATATATTTATTAATGTAGGTTTTATTGTCAGTCTGTAATTGAGTAAATTCCAGGTGAATCTATAAATAGTGGAACCATTGCCTATCAGGTACCTGAACTGACCCTTTTAATCCCCTAACTCGGGTAAGTCTCGTCAGTTTGTGCGTTCTTACTAATGAGAGTAGATCGAATTCGGCGTATTATTTTGTGTTAAGAAAAGAGTTTTTTTGTTTACTACACTTGTAATGTGATACTTGTTATTTTATCTATTTTTATAGTGTTTTAAGCTCAAATGATTTTGGGAGTGGGTCGGGTTATTAAATAACGTTTATTTTTAGGAGTAGAATAATTTACATTTTTTAATCATTTATAAAACAAACAGTAATACAACTAACTAAACAGAACATATTGTTCAAATACATGACACTAATTTAAAATGTTTCATCTGTGTAACCCATTAAGACCATAAAGGTTGAGCATGGGGTACACCGATGATTTAAAAATATTTTACATAATGTTCTCTACACTAGACCTATAAATATAGATAATGTTCACTACTCTAATTTGGTTTATTGCATTTATTTTATTTTGATGGAGGTCCTTTCGCCACCAATGTTAAATAAAAAATATTAGATTATGACTAAAATTAATTTTTTTCTAATAGTAGATGTCCTTATTTATCTAATAGTGAACTTTTAACTATACCATACCGTGCAAATTTTTGAGAATTTTTTTTTTTTAAATGTGTGTGTTTGTACAGTGTCTTATGAAAAAGTAAGACTTCAACAACAATTTTCGAATTATAATTAATTTTACTATTATTTATTGATTAGATGGAGTAGAAAAAAACTAAAAATAAGGTTTTTGAAATATTTAGGTTTTGTTTTTTACAATAAAATATATAGGTTACCGTGGAATTTATTGAGAAATTATTATTAAAAAATCACAAAAAATTTTCAACTAGGTTACTTGAAAATAATAATAACAAATAACATAGGGAAACAGCTGTTTTGGTGTCGAGGTTTTTTGAGTTAATTCTATATCAATTTGATGTCCTGAATTCAAATAATGTATTCATTTTTACCTAGGAGCTCAAATTTTTAATATACAGGGTGTCTGTAAAAGATCTTTACAAAAACATATTCCTTAGACCAAAATAAGTCGATTTAAGTAAAATTACCTTAGTACAAAGTTGCTTCGTTTGGGCTCCAGAGGGCCTTGATTTTTAAATCGTTTTTCGCATATAAATTTACAACGGCATATGCGATTTTGCTGAAATTTGGTATATTGGTAGAGTTTTATGTTGCAAAAAAAAATGGTATTAAAATTTTGTCCGATAATAATACATAGGCGTAGAACTTGATTTTTTAAATAATTACACCTTTAAAAATTCTACGCCAATGGAAGAAAAGGAGTTATTAAAAATTTGAGCTCCTAGGTAAAAATGAATACATTATTTGAATTCAGGACATCAAATTGATATAGAATCAGCTCAAAAAACCTCGACACCAAAACAGCTGTTTCCCTATGTTATTTTTTGTAGAAAGATCATAAAAAATTTGTTTGATGTAGTAATAATAATGCAGACAAAAAAATGCATTAGGGACACTTGATAAATTGATATTTATACTAATGAAATATCAACTTTTTTTATGAAACGCTTTCGTCGCCTTGTCACGCCAGCTGAATGTTTAATCTGAGAGTTAATAACACAGGTACATTTAAGTGCGTAGAGGTTCAAAAGCAACGGGAGAAATTATTCATGTCTGAGAAAATGTAATAAAGGCCGAAAGTAAATTTAATAAAATTTTAGTTTTTTTTTTAATAAAAACGTTTGCGTTCATAGTCTGGTGACTTTAATTATTTAATAATGTACAATGTGTCCAATGAATACACGCCAGAATTTTAACTTTATATTTCTGCTTTTGTCCGTATTAAGGAACACCGTGTCTCAATAGTGGCGTCACTACAACCTTTGAGACTTATTGTGGTATCATTAAAGGATGATACTGCTTAACTCAATCAGTCAGTACCTATCAGTTCCATCTAACATGTTACCGGAGTCTGACCTGCTGCACTATGTAGCTTATGTAGATAGCAGGTGGTTTACAATACAATTATATTACGAACCACGTCCCATATTTTATATAATTAAATCCAGCCAGACATCTTCATGATTGCATCTGCATAATCCATAACCCATTAAGTTTCTCAGTGCGATCCACGCCACTTCGTGTCGCGAAAATAAACAGTAGTTCATATAATGATGATACTGTTAAATTCCGAAACGTAAGAAAATTAATGGAAATTAAAGCATATATTATGAGAAAATTACAAAATTTAAAGTTGCTCAAAATAAATATTGTTACCCATCAACCAACCTACAATGTCATAAATAAAGGTGCGAGTAAAAGAAGAAGAGGAAATATTCGACAAATGTCTAGAAATATCATTCCACGTCATTGGACATTTGGAACGGTTCTAGAAGTTTAAATCGAGTTATACAAGACAGTGATTATGACACATATACTTTGATTACTATACGGTACAAGAGAGAGGTCCGACACGCCCAACATAGGGCGCGGCCATTTTGATGCCTTTACCACAGTTTATGGCTAAAGAATCAGTTCGCTCACTCTACGTCGACACTTTTGATCTCAATGTTCCAGTTTATACACTGCGCAACTCGGATAATACAATATATGACAACCGCCTATAAGAAACCAGCAGTCTTCTGCGCATCCTGAATTTGTATCCCTGGAGTGGATGTTATATTGGAACTTTCAACTGGTCCGAGTGAGCTAAATGATTCTTTAGCAATAAACTGTGACTCCAAAAATAATATTTACTGACACTGACAGCAGCAAGCAAAATATCAGGTGCGTTTTAATAATCCGCTCTTGCTTCCGGAATTGTCGGTTTAGTCGTTTTAACCTGTCAGATTAAAACAAGAAAACCGACAATTCCGAAGCAGAAGCGGATGATTGAAACGCACCTATTAAAAATATTGCGCCAAGATGTAGTTTTCTATCTCCTTTTAAAAGGCACTCAGAAAGCTGCGCAGTGCGACCATTCTCCGTATAGTAAGAGAAAATCAAAGTATGTGTTCTGACGTGAGTCAGGCAGTTTTATGATAGACCTTATACGTTGATGATCAGTATAATTATTGTAAAAATTGAGTTAAAATAAATTAAGATACCAAAACCCAGCGTAACATTGGTAACAGTGGTAGGATACAAAATAACAGTTCATGGTAAATAGTACGAAACAGATATAAATACTTCAGGCCAACCAGCATGGTTTTTGAAGATGAAAGAGGACAAGAAAAGGCGCCGAAAGAAGAAAAAAAGGAAAAGAAAAGGCGTAGGAAGGTAGAAGAGAAGGAAAAGAAAGGCGCTGTAAGGAGGAAGAGAAGAAAAGGAAAGGCGCCGTAAGGAGGCAGAGAAGAAAAGGAAAGGCATAGAAAGGAAGAAGAGGAGGAAAGGCGTAGGAATGAAGAGGAAGGGGAAACGGAAAGACGCAGGAAGGAGGAAGAGGAGAAAAAGAAAATGCATAGGAAGGGAGAAGAAGAGGAAAAGGAAAGAGGCAGGAAGGACGAAGAAGAGCAGAGATGACTTGCTACAAATTCAAAATAACTTCAGAGAAGAAGTAGGTAAGCTTAACAGTCGAATAGTTCTCTTAGCACAACAACAAGAGAATTTAAAAAGTAATTTAAAACAACAATAAAGTAGATTAGAAGACGAAAGGCAAATTAGAACTGAACTAGTTGAGTTAGAAAGAAGAATTCGTATCCTAGCTTCGATAAGTAACAGATAAACTGAAAACACTACCTCATCCTCATCTGTAATCGAACCAAGCCATATTCAAAACGCACTTTCACAAAGCTTTACCATCAAGTAGTGATGAGCAAAGCTAGACCAAGACCAAGACTGGGTTGGTCTTGGTCTTGCACACTCGGTCTTGGTCTTGCAAGCCTTCAGCTGGTCTTGATATTGGTCTTGCTGCAAGAGTCTTGCGAGTCTTGCATTTTTTGGTAAATCTAAAATACTGTTACTTTGTACGCAAAAAAACGTGTTGTTGTTCTGTGAATTATAGTATTTTACAACATTTTCCAGCACCGAAAAGAGTTCTTATGATATCACCTAAGTGTTCTCTATTTGTAGTTAATACTGAAATACCCTGTATAAATTATTGCCATTAGAGGCTTAATGCACATAAAATCAGGAACTATTACGCAAACAGTAAATATAGTTATCTTCTAAAACTTGTGGTTTGTAATTGTAAATTAACCACATATATTTTTTGTTCAAACTTTTTTTATTAAAAGCAAAAAACTCATATCCAGATCTTCTCGCGCAAAAATAAGAGAAATTAAATACCAGGAAAGTGAGGAGGCCAATAATAGTATTATTTTGTTATTTCCATGCAAACACTTCTTACCCAAATGTCATTTGTCGTCTTGTAAGATTTATTTTTGATTTGGTTAACAGCGACACAATCAACTTGATTTTATTTTAATTTATCGTGGTCATCCGAAGTATTAGATGATTTTTATCTATCTTGAAATCCGTCTTATTTTATAAGGTAGGTTTTAATAATAATATATTATTAAATATATCTATTTTGTACAAGGATTTCTTGAATTTTTAAACAATGAATAACACATGGCAAATATATATTATTTTTTTGGAATAAGATATGCTTTACTATGTTTAAATATGTTAAATAAGATTTTTCCTTCTTATATTAATTTTAGACTCTGTGTCATTTAATAGTTTGAAATTATTCATTTAATAGTTTGAAATTATTCATTAATAGTTAAAGCATTTCATCTAAATCCTTTTTAAATTTCCTTTCTCTTATAATAACATTTTAATCCTTTTTAGCTCATAGCTATATCTAGACGGATTTGGATTTATCTCTAGACGTTTTTTGGATTCATCTCTTGACGATTGTTTTTGATTCATCTTTAGACGTGTTTTGGATTTATATCTAGACGTTTTGGATTCATCTCAAGACGTTCTGGTATCATCGCTAGACAGTTTCGAGTTCTAGTTCAAGTTTGAATACTGAAGATCATTCTCACGTTTCATCCCAAGTAGGTTGAGTTTGAATACAGAAGATCATTCACATTGCAGAATTATGCAGAATTAGGAATAAGGATCCCGAATCCCTTTGTGGAAGTTGCCTGATGATATACCTTGAGATAACCTAGTTTTACATTTCGTATATTTCCAAACTTACCATAATATAAGTGCTTACTCAATAAATCATCTTAAATTTGAATTTAGTAAAACTTATGTGAATTAAAATTTGCTAACTACCTTATCTAAAGCATGGTTTAAGTATTATTTGTTGGGTTAGTAATTTTCTATATTTTTAACACTAATCTAGAGTCAAGTGTAGTAACTTCTTTTTCAAAGTTATTCGAGTTATTTAATAACCTAACCCACGCCCTAGCAATTGAGTTCAAACAAGTTATAAAAGTAGATAGAATAACTAGATATCACGTTACAATTATAAAGTTAAAAACGTTAAATATGTAAGGAAAACTGATTTTTCATTTTAAATGGGACACTTCCAAAGTAATGAGTGGGTAATGCAGACTTGTTTTCATATAATTAAGATTGAACTTCCTTAAAGATAAGTCGTTAAATTTTTAATTATTTACATATTCCAAATTCTATATTTGTCATTTCAATAACCTTCCTATTTCCAAATTAAGATCAAAAATTCGTTCCAATTGGAAAATTTTGTTATTCCAGCCATATTAAACGCAGGACATTACTTAATCTGAAATTCAATTTTCTCTAATTCCCCAGGAAGCGTTTCGAATAATATAGTAATAATTATTTCGATGCGCCTTCGTTTTTGTTGAAAGGTGAAATAATACCCAAAAGGCATCCCTTCCCGGAATGTCTTTTATGAATTATGGAACGAATTCCGATATAGCAGGGAAGAGAGTATTTCAAATATATTTTTTCCTCCAAATCGACGAGACGAGTGAATGATGGTGTCAAGACGCCCGAATGCCTGGGACGGGTGCTATAGGTATTAGGGAAAGCAGTGTTGCCAACGGTTGTTTTTGATAAACATGATAATATCTAAGAATAATTAATAGTATACTTATTATTTTAATAACATTTTTTTACCTTAGAAGCAAACTTTCGAGCTGCATCATTAAAAACTATAAATAAACGAGAACAATTTTTATTTTGAATCGAACTGGACATTTTTTATTGTCACGCTTAACGGTTAGGGGGTGGTAATTATTCTTTTTAATGTGATTAGGGGTCCTCGCTTGGCCTGAGAGGTAAAAATAGACAATCACCCACTTCCGCTAAGCGAGCTCTAGCCGATGTTAATCTCAAAAAGCTCAGATTAACTTCTTGGTTTAGAAGGAATCTGCGCCACTTAAGATAAACCTCGGGTGACTTAAATTACCGTATAAGGAACTAAACTAGTAATAATAGAAACACCATGTATAAAAAATTCACAAACACTTTATTAAATGTCCGTAATTAAAGGACTCAAAAGACAATCAAAAATCGATATAATAATAATAATAAAATTTGGGGTCCTTACCTCATTGTCATGGAGCAGTCACAATTTTTACTTTACTTTATTTTATTTTATCCCCAGAAATATTTATTAGTATTTATTTTGTATAATTATATTTTTATGTTATATATATTTTACAAACCCCAATTATTTTCTCTGTGATCGATTGCGACCACCTTTTTTGCCGTCCCGCAAAACTCTCAATGACCCCCTAAAATAAACCGACTAGGTTCGATTTCGCAAGACTTCCAAAATCGTCGAGTCAGCACAAAGTTCATTAGTTTTTAACTTAATTGTTATGAAACTATGAAATGCATTCTCTACGATTTAAAAGTATTTCGAAATCGACCTACTATTCAGAAATAATTTAACATACAGGATGTTAAATTATTTACTGAGCCGAATGAAAATAAATTAATTCAATTTAAGGAATAATTGTGACATTATATTAAACCGAACATAAATACTCAATTCGGTTTAATTCAAAAGATTCAAACTTTTCTAAGTAAGTTGTAATCTATGATTTCGAAAGACGTAATTATCTTGGTGATAATTATGCGAATTATGAAATTATACATTAACAATACATTCGTAAATTAACTATATTTATAACACTCATCATCGACTCTCTCCTGTCTAAAATATTACTTATCTATCTATTCGGCTCTGTTCCGTCTATTTTTGCCTTTAGCCTCCTTCTGACACTTCCATTCGTTCTTATTCAGTGTAGTATGCATAGTTTTCAGAATATCTAATGTTTTACCTATCTGATGCTTGGTCCTGCAAAGTTCATCTTCAGTACACCTGCTTATGTGACATCTATCTCGATGTCAAGTTTGATTGAACACCCGTTTCTTGCCTATTACTCTTATACTTAACCAGAACTAGCTTAGACTCGAACGCATATGTCTAATTCGGCCAAAACACAGCCTTGGTACACAAATATCTATTTTACCGCTGGTTTCATTACAAAAAACTCGAGTAAAGGGTAAAATTATCTCTTGTCCAGTACACTCGTATACACTTGAGTATTAGCCTATATTATTTTTGATTGAAGACGCATACATTTAAAAATGTCGTTTCCATAAAAATAAACATTTAATTTTGATATTTTATTTAACTCAATCAAAACATTAAATTATTATTTTCCATTTATATATGGCTTATACCGGACCTGTATGTACTTTAGTAGCCATGGAGTAGCTGACAGTGTTGCCGTCAGTTGCCGCCACATATTCATTAGTGACATACGTTTTATAAATTCATCGTGTTATATATTTGTTGACATAAAGAGATGGAAATTTAAAGTGACGTCTTGTATTACTTCGAATGAAAAAATCGATAATACAATTTTCTAACCTAAAAAAAATCGTGATTATATGTCAAACGAAATTGAACTTGGCCTTAGTAAAGTATTTAAAAAGTTCCTACATAGTATTAAATCTTGTACGACTGTGCGGAACCCTTCATGCGCGAGTCCAAGTAGCACTTATTCGATTTTTACTTATATTTCATTTTAATATACTGTCAAAGTTAGACAGAATTGTCATTTAAAAAAAAGAATAATAATAGTAGTCTGGTGACCAAATAAGAACTGTGATTAGTGGATTTCATTCATATTCGTGCAATGGTTTTACTAGGTATAATGAATATGGATTATATTTGTTCAGTTAAACGTAACGCCCAACTTTTTCGTTTTATAGTCTGTACGTAGAATAGCTAATATCCATGTGGGTGTAGAAAAAACTATTAATGAACTGGAATATCACTCAAAACGAAAATGACTTTTTGTTAATTAATAAATGAAGAAAAATTTTAATAGTGTCATAAAATGAATCGTAATAATAATTGGACATAAAATTCGACACCAATAATAAGGAATATTGAATTAATCTGTAACAGAATAGAATCAAATAAATATCGAGAAAAAATTAATCAGTTAATCGTATTTAGTATTCTTTTGGTTGTTGACCTCATTCCAGTTTAATAAGATAAAATATCCGAAAAATCGAGAGGAAATTGAATCTTATAGTACATTAATTACTAGATAGGTCTGTGATCTAGCGGATCTACGGAATACCGCAGGGAGCGGATAATATTGTTTCCGGAATTTATTCCTAAACTTTTTACTTCTCCGTTTTTTAATAGTTTTGTATAATAAAACTCATTACATTTTCCTTTTTTTGTTTTTGGTGGATATTAAAAACAAATAATGTTGGCCTCGTTAAAGATCGCCAATGGTTAAATATTGGTTAGAACATCTTAGGGTTCGGTAAAATTACTGTAAGGGTGTTGTGTTCTCACTAATATCGTTAATGACTAACCTTTTTTCTAGAAACATTAATAATTTTTGTAAATATCTCAAAAAGAAATAATTTTCTGCAGACGCCATCTATTGTCAATTTTTGTTCTTTTCTTATGTCTTTAAAAATAATATGATGATTTTGTTACGGTTCGGCTAGGATGACTATAGAACCATTGACAATGATTCCCGTTATTCTGCCTACTGTCACTTGTCAACACCTTGCTGTTGATTACAAATAATTATTCTTAATCGGTGTAATTCACTTATTACATCAACTAATTTGAAATGTTTTCTTAACGTACAAACATTAAAATGTTAAAACTTTCAATTAGACGTTAATTTAGTAATTTCTTCATTATCACTTTATTGTTATTATACAATATCTTTTAAGATGGCTATGATAATGGTTTTCGTAAAGCAGAGAGCACCTAGCTTAGTTTTTAATAAAAAAAAGATGTATATACGCTGATGAATGCCTTTCATTCTTCATCTCTTATTCGATATTAGTTTACTGCACATATCATTAAATATATTTTGTCATTTGTTAAAACCTTTTTTTATCGGTCAAGTCATTTTTTGTAATTTTCCTGAAATTGGTATATATGTAATTTTAATTTTTAATAATTTTTAAATCTTTGGAAAATCATCACGTTTATTTTTTCCGTCGCGAGCTCGACGCTAATTACTAAAAACTTATTTTAAGATATATTAAACCTGATAAATAATGATAAATAGTAAATTCAATTACTCGTATCATTTTACTTTGTGAAATTATTAAGAGCTGAAGAAAGTTTATAGTGTAAATAAAGAACATATCTACATTTTATCATTATCAAACAAGAGTCTGAAAATTTATCTACAAACATTATACATTTCTACTGGCTGCATTACTATTCTAAACTGCTTCCAGTTAATGGGAAGAAACTATTCATTCTGCGACGGCCATTGAGAAGAAAACAAAGTCGCATCAATAAAAGAAGTAAATTCTGAAACCGATGTATACGAGTAAATGCATCTTGATACAAATTAAATCAGAATAATAAATGTTGATGTATAAACAATTCACCATAGTCGTAAGAAATTTTAATTTCAAAGAAACTGTTTAAACCCCAGATCTGAAATTATCTTTTAACAAAAGTGGTCTTTAGAAATAGTTTGTAATTATTTTTAAGCTCCTAATTACACTGCTAGTGAGCGTTATTCTTATTATTAATCATAAAATCTGCTTTCATGCTACAACCGTAGATAGACAGGTTCCTTTCTTATTTGCACATTCGGTATAAGAGCAACGTCAAAAATTAATTTTAATTACGTAAATGTATTATGTTTCTAAAAATGTTAATAAATTGTCTATTAAACATTCACTATTTACACATTTAAATAAATAATATTCTAAATATTAATTCTGATGCCTTGGTAGGATTCCCCACTCGACCATTCACTTTTGGGTTCTAATTAACAGTGCTGTTCCTAAAGTGGCGCTGGGAAACAGTAACAAAGCCTACACATAACACGAGGCGAAATAACCATAGCAGTTGAAGCCAATGACACACAAAAAAAAAAAAAAAAAAAAAAAATAATTTTTTACCTATAATAATAAAATATCGAATTTTAGGTAATCCGCAGTTTTAAATGCATAGTGAATACAAAAAATGGTTACTTGTGTACCTGTTACGGATCAAAAATATTCTAGCTAGATTAGTTTTAGTAGAAACAGCAAAGTTCGTAAACAATAAATGACTTTTCTTTTATTTAAGTGTTTTCTGAGTTTATATCTAATCTATACTACTCTCTCCTAAACTAAACTTATCTATACTATTCTAACCTAATCTATCCTAAACTAAACTATTCTATTATATTTAATCTTAACTATTCTACTTTATTCTAAAAATACGCTATTATAACTAGAACTATACTGGGGATGTTTTATTTACGAAGTTCTATATTTGAATCGTAAGGCTTCTAACTTTTTATTTTGTTTTACAGTAAAACATATTCTAACCTTTTGTCTTATATTTGTCAGCATGATTAATTCTAGATCATACTTTAGAGTCCAAAGAAATGTATTTTACTACACGAAATAGAACACTCTTTTAAATATCATTTAAGTACATTTTATTATTGTTTACATTTATATTGACACCCACAAGTGTTAAATTCTTCTTTTATCAAGTAGTGTCACACTCTTACCAGACTTAGTTCTGCTAAATTTTACTAGTCAAGACCTTTCTTTGACATGTATGAATTTCTACCATTTTGGGGAACTTCCTTTTGTCAGTTTTTATAAGCTCAGCTTTGTGGCAGCATGTGCTGTATTTTCTAGTGCTCTATGATCTGAACGTTGAGCTAAAACCACTCAGAAATATACTTAAATCATTTGTAGGCTGGCTCACGAGTTAGGAGGCGCCTATCATCTTAGGAGGATGCACAATGGTCCTAGTGAAGCCTAAGTGCTGTGGGAATAACCCACCCTCCACACGTTACAGATACAAAAATACTCAATAAATCGTTGTGATTTGAACACACTTTGGTGGATTTTTAATATACTGATTGTGTTTACAATCTAAAAAGGTTGTCTGACACCTCCAGGTGAGCCCTTTAAATTAAATTCGACAACGTCCTTGACTGTGACTTATGCTAATCCTTCTTTCAGATCTTCTTTTAACTATCTGGAAGCTTTATATTCACTTCCTTCTAATCTGCGACTCTACCTTTCACCGTCTTTGAGCTTTTCCTGCATTCGGGCTATAGCGATATTACGTTTCCTTCTGCACCACTTGATAGTGCCAGTCCCTATCCTACAGACATAAGGTATACGATTATAGGGATATAACAAGGCTAGGTACCCCAAAACCAATACCTAGCTATATAGGACTCGACTCTCGGCAGCTTACCTTCAAGAGTACATTCTTCAGGCATATAGTACGACGTACTACAGTAGATACCTGACGAACAAGATCACCAAGTAAGATCATTCCTGAATTAAAGCCCCCTTTATCAAATCCGGTATAAGCTCAACCAGTTTTGTTGGTTCCTTCCTAAAAACCAATAACTATTTATCACACAGTACAAGAATACCCTAGTGTATATTTATAGTAGATAGTTTTACGTAAATCAGCGGGGCACTGATATAGCTAAAAAAAAAGCTAAGAAAGCATACTTTTTTGTTTTAAGATTTAATACTTAGGTAGCTCAATAGCGATTTGCAATGAATAGTACTATTCAGGGACCTCACATAGCATATATTCTTACTAGAATATATTCTAGGTATATTATAATAATTTTCATTATAACGGCGTGTTTTTGAATATTTTTTCCTTTCGTTCTTCTCCCCATTTCAAAATTATAACCCCAGAAATAAATGATATGTTCTGTCAAACAATAAATTTTGTTTTATTGAAATCTGTCTAAGGATCCGACCCTATTCCATAAGTAAGGGCGGAGCCCTAACAGTGGCGCCCAACGTGGGACCCGAGCTTTATTTCTGCTAGCTCAAAAATACTTTAATTAATGTGTCCGGTAGAGTCGAATCGGATCTTTAGACAGAGTTTACTAAAACAAAATTTCTCGTTTGACAGAACAAATGTTAGAATTTAAACAATTTGAATTTAGATATAAGAAATCTCAAAGCTGAAACTGTCATGAATGGCTTTCTCGAAATCATTGCACAATCTATGTTACGAGTCACGTGGATAGTTTCTATCGAAGCGATTGGTCTGACGTCTTAAGCCAAGCGACGCGCTGCATTCGCCTCTATTGAGAGGTAAAAGCTCATGCCGCCATATTGACTTTTGCAATAAAAAAAAACAAATATACACAGTGACATTGTGTAGTAATGTTTTTTTTTTGAGAGATAGTGCCTTACTGTAATTTTAAAAATGTGGTTTAACAGTTTTATGGATCCACAACATTAAATGGTGTTAAATGTTGCTTCGCGTTTTATTTTATAACAGCAGAAGGAAACCCAGCATTTTACAGTTAAACAGTCCATTATAGCCTAAGAAAGGTGTTAAAAAATGTAAGAAGACAGCCAACTCTCTCTTATAGCCCAAAAATTTACATTTTTTTTGCCAAATCAGAAATGTGTTAGACTAATTACCAAGACAATTTTATAGTGATTCATCATATAATTCACTAAACTGTTACAGATAAGATATAGCGCAAATAGCTGAGCCTGAAATGGCACAATATTTTCGGGTTAAAAGATTTTTTTAAAGTTTTTAGGTTTAAGACTAGATGTGCTTGAATAAGAAAACACGTGGGACATAAATTAGCAGTCTTACTGGTCTTATATATTGGTTAGCACATTCAAATTTTAAAGCCATAGAGATACAGAATTTTCAAAAAAAAAAAAAGAAATTCAGATAAAGCTAACAAAAAAGTAAAGATATCAGCTAACAATAGAGTTTATCCCATGTTAAACCTTTCGTTTTCTTTTATAAGGGGTAATTGTGGTAGCCTCTGTTCATTATTATTAGGAAGCCGCATCATGTTGCCATGGATCATGGAAGTAGTCATTTTGAGTAATTGATATGGAGCAATGTTCCTCTTAGAGCACATGACATCTTAAGTTTTCTAGAAAGCGGGTCAATTATGACAATATAATTTTTTAACTTGTAATCAGTTAAATATAAATAAAATGTTTTATCGTAATTTTTGTTGCAACATGCTTTATTCAGCGACAATATGTCTTAAATATAATTATAAGATCAAACGAACTTACCTGGAGTGAAGTTCGATCTTAATTATATGATGCCTCGTCGAAGTAAATAAGTCCCAGACCCACCCAATATTTCTAAAGTTCCCTTTAAGTTGCAACAAGTTTGCTATGAAATGGCTAAAGCAAAGTGTTGGGATGAGGGGATTGGCGGAGAAGGGAATATATCAAATAGTTCCAGCTTTCAACTATGTGGTCAAATCAAAGCATATACAGGCATATACAAGCAACTTTTGGTTAGGCCAAAAAAGATCATATGGCAGAGGTGCAGACAATATTTTTTAGGTGACTGTCTCATCAAGTAGAACTCAATATTTTGTTTTAAATTCTTGTCTATGAAAAGAGGCTTAAATGCAAGAATCGTTTCAAATTTTTATTGATGAAATAAAAATCCATCGATAACTAATAAAATTTGTACCTATAGAATTACTATCGATAAGTATGATAAATCTGTGTTTACAAAAAGCGGCCGTAAAGTAAATGTGGCACTAAGGTAAAGGAGACCAAAAAAGTGACACTTTAAAGCGGTCGTAAAATAAATGTAGTCGTAAAATAATGCGGCCAAAAAACTAACACTTTATTAATAAGTCTGTAAAATTTCATTTTTTATGATAGTCGCCTAAAGAAGCATTTCTAAGTAACAACCGCAATTGCTCCAAACCCTATGTTTTTAGGCCATACTGCGTAGCCAAGAAATCAGAGCGGATAAGGAGGCCATAAGTGTCTTGGCCTTACAGCTTAGATATACCTAATCAGTGCGAGAGCAGTCACTTAAATTTAAATGGCTCCAGGCCGCACAGGTAAAGTAAATTAGGTAAATTAACTTAAGGTTTTTTTTTAATTTTAAGTAAAAAATGCGTAGCATCCCGCGGTAGCTACAGGTGCTGTTTCGTTCTACACGATATTTTGTTCAGGCGCTATTTTATGACGCGTTCTATACAATTTTTTTGATATTAAAAGTTGAATTTTTTAATACTCCTGAACAATGCAGGATACAAGTAAAAATGACAGTTGACATATTTGAATTGATTTGATAATACTTTATGTTTTAGATGATTTTAAACGACAAAATTTTATATGATGCGTAATTTCTAACAAATGACTGAATACTAAATTGCCAGTATAATGTATTTTGTCCACGACCACTTAATAATAAATCAATATTCTACCTCCTAACTAAAAGGATATAGTACCCATATATCACGGAGTGAATTATGATAATTCACGCTTTTGTAATTTTGGCACATTCCGGTAGATAACTAAAGATAGGCGATACTTCTCATAACGATATTTTCTAGATCGAAAAATCAAAAAATCGATAAATCAAAAAATCGAAAAATCGAAAAATCGAAAATCGAAAAATTGAAAAGTGAAAAAAAAACAGTTACCTATGTTTAATAAAAACTTTCTATTCTACACTTAACTTTTATTTAATAAAGAAACCATAATGGTCGTGGACAAAGTATAGTATTAGACTCGCAATTTATGGCCATTATTCACTCGGGTGAATAATGGCTACCATAAATTGCTCGTTTAATAATATACTATTTTAAATAAATGCACATTTTTAAATTGCAATCTTTTTTCTTTAAACAGTATTAATGAAAAAAATCCAACTATCCACCGCATTTATTTAAATTGTATAGTCTACGCTGTGAATAAGTAAGTACTTATTGATTTTAACTTGAAACATTAACCAAGAATTCAGAGTGCAAAGTTTATTTTAAACTTGCCCAGAAATAGAATAAATTTTAACAATTATCTATACATTCAAAAAAGTTCCCATGTCTGTTTTATTTTGAAAATGGAATATAGTTCAAAAGAAATTGTTATTTTTCTTTATAGTTACCAGGAAAGTGAACTTTTAGATATAAAATTAATTTCAACAATTTTGTTTGAGAGCATGTAATTTTTGTTTTTTTTTTTTGTGAAAAGTGTGCAAGGGTAGCAGCTTTAGCAGGCTTAACAGATTTACTTATGTATACCAATAACAGTGGGTTCGGCATCAAGCATTAAAAATATTTATCAAAGATTTTACACTATTTAATTTTTTTAAATTTTTAACGTGTTGTGGTTCTGTTTACTGTCAAATAAATAAATATTTTCCTCAATAAAAACTCTACAAATAAAGTTAATTACCGAATTAAACAAACGATTCCTTGATCAGATACACACTTACAATTATTGGTAAAAAAAAAACAATTTCTAAACACCATGGAAAGTAAGCTGTCATCGCGTCAGGTATGTAGTTGTTTTTAAGTAAATTAGGCAACACTTTGGAAACAACCCATTGATAAGGCAACGTGAGGATACGTCATATGTAATTAGTTTTAATATACAAAATTGGGACCGGTAGGCGTGGCTTTTGCACTCACTAAAATGACGGAAAAGCAGAACCGAATTTACAAGTTTCTATTGTACTATTTCTGGTTAAGTATCTATTTGAACTATGAAAAATTAATTTCCTTTTTTATAGATAAAAACTTACACATTGATTTAAAAGGTGGTGGAAGGGCGAGGTTATAAAAGAAGGGGGTTTAAAAGCTTAAATATGCCCGGTTTTCAGCCGAGAGGTGCTGAATAAAGTAAATGAAAGAAATACAATATAACTGATTTAATTATCACTCAAGTGATAAGCGCTGCAGAATATATTATTTGCAAAATTGCAACTAATCAATGACCATGATATAACTAACTTGGGGCCGATTCCACCATTGGGTTAAACGAAGTTTAAAATTACATTTTTACATAAAATGTAATTTTAATCTTCGATTAGTAGTTTAAACTTTATCACAACGGTGGAATTAATCCTAAAGCGTTGAAATCATTCACAGAAAAAACGAATAGTACATATTTGGTTCACATAAGCGACAAAAGTAAAGCGAGTTCGATTTATTGGATCAGTCGTCACACGTTTGCACTAGGGCACATAAATAGCCCAATGCTTTCTGTACAAGATCGCAAATGTCAATTAATCTAACCTTACTTTAATTATACTAAAAAGTATTTTTCTACGATCACTTAAGAAAGTGACACCTTTGAACCATTTATTCTTATGGGAAATGCCCTATATTACCAGCGTGTGGAAAAATCTACTTTCCACCCGTGTATGAACATGAATTTACTTTCCGCATAAGCTATAAAGTATATCAGATGTCTTATTTCCATTTTGATTAATGTTATATCCACTTCATATACATATTTAATTAGATAAGTCAAATGACAAAACTGTGATAGAGCAGATTGTGTAGTGTCTTACTTTTTAAACTTGTCATTTCGCGACCATTTTGTAACGATGGTTCAATTAACGGTGAATTATCTTTTTTTTTTTTATTTTTTTTAATATGAAAATTGGAAATATACTTTTTGCTATTTATTTTGTACTATCTTAATTACTGTTTAGAAAAAAATTGTGATTAGAGAAGTGGGTAACCATTAATATTAAAAACATGAATGTATTCTAATATGTTTTGTACCTAATGTTATTTTATCTTTATCATCAAATGAAATTGTTTTGATAAAACAATATGTGTACAACGCTTTAAAAATTATTCAGGGCATATAAAAAATAAATCTAAAACCAGTCACATCTTGATGAAACCTTTATAGCCAGATTTGCACTATTTATTTACTGTCTCCAGGATTAATCTAAATTATTGTTAAGTAACTAATTGAATAATAAAGATTTAAAAAAGTTAAATACCTGAATTAAGCATCCATTTTATTTTGTTATTAATATAGTTGTAAGCGCTTAATCATATAAAGCATTTTGCATAAAATACGATAATTATCATAAGTAATAAAACACAGGTCCTTTCTAATAGCAAATTATTGTATAGATTTACGAGTATTCCTTAAGATAAATGTACTCACATAGTTCACGAACAATAGAAACAGCATAATTTCGCCCGCATACAGCGAATATTGAATATTTTGTATTCATTTTGGATGCTCAGCAATATTAAATGGCTTCTAAACAAAACACGCCAAAGATAAATTGACATTCCAACTAGAAGTTCAACTGGCACAAACAAGGCGCAACTAACTTACACTCGTGCAATAGTTATTGTACATGTAGAATCACGTAGTATATAACTTATGTATATTCATGCAAGCTCTAGATGTAAAATGTCTTTATTGCGAAGTAGAGAACAATTCGGATGTTATTTTGTCACTCTGTCTAGTTTTCTGAGTGCTGTCTCTAAGCAGAATGAATTATAGTTATCCAATCCCAGTGGGGTGCATACCTATCCAGTTCATTAATATTTTGAATTGATTACCTATTCCTATAAATTTTGTAGGTCTAGTTTACTGTATCTTTTTTGATCTCATTTTAAGTTTAGTTGTTTATTTTTTAGACGATCTTCACGTTTCTTTATTTTTTCTTTTTATTATTTACTTGAATAGTAAAAATTTTAAAGACGATATATTTTTTAAGAGTATTAATGAGTATTTCCCTTGTCAAACATCTCAAGTTCTACTATCAAAATCTCAGTATAGGTCATTCACTGAATTTACACCCATATCGGTTTAAGAAATAAATGAAAGATTTGACTGGTCAGTTGCATTTTAAACATTTACTCATGAATGGCGTTATTTTTTATATTACAAGGGGTTCTTATAGAAACAAAATAAATATAAATTTTAGGTAGTTACATAATTTTGTTGTTTAATAATAGTTCATTCAGAACAAAAATTTTAATTTACATACACAGTTTTACCCTGAGATTAAGTAAGTACGATGATTAAAAATAACATAACTTTTAAAATTCTATATTAAACAGTGATTATTATAAATAATTGTCTTTTGACATACCTATAAATCTTCAGCATCACTCTCAAAATTTGTGTCACTAGCGTCGCTGTGATCATTAAGGGATATAATTATAGGGTTAATTTCGTTTATCCTGTTTTCACGTGCCCACCAGTCGTCAATTAATTTATCACATTTTTGAACAATTTTTTGCCAAATTTCTGGGGTTGATGTATCCAGTACTTGTTTCCATATTTCCCTTACTGCTTCGTCGCTGTAACCATTAATTCCAATATGATTGTCATAATACGTTTTACATATACCCCAAATGTGTTCGATGGGGTTAAACTGACAATGGTACACACATCATGTCCATAACTATGTATGACTTGATCTACCATATAAATTTGTGGTGGTTCATGCCGTTTGGCTAAAGTTAACAACTCAGATTTGAGGGCGTATTGTGGAAATGCAACATTTTCGTTACGTAGCCAATCTTTTATTTTGGCTACAGTCCAATTCTGTCTTGGCGGTTTGTTTAAAAGTTTTGTGTGATAGCTCGCATTATCTAACACTATAACAGACGGTTCACTTAAATTTGGTAATAGTTTTTCATTTAACCATTTGATAAACATATCCGAGTTTATGTTATCGTGGTAGTATTCTGATTTTGATTTAGAGGAAAATATTAATCCTGCACCATCCACAAATCCATTCTTTCCACATGCGTGCAAGATTATGTGTCACATTTTATATTTTCGTCTTGCCATATTCTGTTCGTCCCACCTTTGGAAAATATCCAGGTTCCATCCAAATATATAAACGAAGCTCCATTCTCTTTTAAACGAGTGTATTCTCTTAAAAAATGTATTCTTTTGTAAACAACATTATTTTTTTCACATCTTTAGAATTGGAGTCAAAGAAGATCCATTTTGTAAATGTGGTAAAGTTGGATCCCTTAATCATATTGTTTTAGAGTATCCGATTAATCAAACCTCAACGAATCAAATTTTAAACTGTTAAGTTTTTAAACATTTTTAAAATTAATTTGGAATACCTAATACCTATATGTTGTACTCCTGTTAAAACCATTTACATCGGTTAACACTAATATTAACTTTTGTGAATAGTTTTCTGGAATCTTATGAGTTGTCTGTATAAATTGTTCTTCAGAACATTGCCCAATAAAATAATAAAGAAGAAGAAAATTATTAACCAATAATTAATTTGTTAAATATTTAAGGTAAATAACTTTATTAATTTGTATTTTACTAATCACAGTAGTGATTCATAAGTGTGATTAGAAAAATACGCCATCATCCAACCCCATTTTTACTTTCCTATCTGTATACAGATAAGGAAAGTATAGGAATCATGATTTTTTTCGACCTCCAGTTTTCGACGGATTTTTACGTTTTGGGGTCCCCTGAATCCGTTTTGACTATTTTCGGGATGATGTCTGTGTGAGTACGTGCGTGCGTGCGTGAGTGCGTGTGTGCGCGCGTGTGTGTGTGTGTGTGTGTGTGTGTGTGTGCGTGTGCGGCCTGATGTAAAATGATTAGATTTTGGACAAAGTCTGGGGGGATACTTTATGGGAGGCCGTTTTTATATTTTATGGAATTTATCTGTTATTTATGTTTGGAGAAGAAAATGGTTCAAATAAAAGTTACTTCTAATATTATTATCTATAATTTTTGTATTATATCAAATTTTCCTGAAAAGGTCCTTATTCGAGAAATTTGACAAAATGTGCAAAATTCTGATTTTTAAGAAAATTGTTAAACTAAAAGTTGTTTGCGATATCGATCTCTATAATTTTTGTTTATACATGATTTTTCTAAAATGGACCGTACTGGAAAAATTGTAGAAAAAGTGCTAAATTAAAATTTTTCAGTATTTTCGTTTTCAATGAATATCTATAGAAAAATGTTTCAAGGTAGATGTATGTGGAAAATGTATATATTTATTTTATCCTCTAAACATTTATAGAGGTGCTGCAATAGGTTGTACAAAATAACCATAAAAAGCCTATAATAACTAGATAGGAAAGTCATGTGTTGGATACATCAGATTTTTTGACCTTTCTATCTTTAAGAATTTACTCGTATGTAACTATTTAAATTCTTTATGAATGCACAAACTTATAATAGGAACAGTGATTTTAAAAATATTACATTATAAAGTGGTCAACGATAATGTTTTATCAGTGTACAAAATTCTGTTTTAAATGACTGTTAACTAACTTAGTGTTAAACTGCAACATAATTAATCACTTTATGTATGAGATACAAAACTTAAAAAACAAAATAACAAATTATTAATAACAAATTCCACGATCAAAATTGAAAACAATAAAATATTACCTAATTTTTTGTATCATGTATGTCGTATATGTTCATATTTATAAGTCAGCGTGGCAACCGCGCTTTACCTGTACATCGACGACATGCAGTGTCCTTCAGGTGGTGGTAGTATTAATGTGAATTGTAACATAAACAATATAAAGCGGTCAACAATAAAACCTAATACCTACTAGAGACATGGTGCCTTTTATTAACTATTAATATTAAGAATTACATCTACACCCTCAGTAACATACATAACAATGTATACCTTAAATTTTTCAATAGTTTTACTATTGAATTTTACTCTAGTTATTAAACATTTCATAAGCGTTTCATATTACTTTCCAAACCGCACAAAATATAAGTGAACTTGACAGGAAATGTTTAAACTTTTCTAAAAGTTTTGTGATTAGGTTAACTTTACGTGAAACTAGGATTTTTATTTAATTAGATAGCAGATAATAATGTAGGATTATAGAGAACTTTGTAATTTTCACTAGTACCTACTTATCTTTATATTTATGTTCTAGATTTAAACTTTCAGTATAAAATAAACAACATAAGCTACAAAATATAGTAAATTATAATTAGGATATTAATTAGATGATGAACTAGATGAAAATGAACAAACTACAACGTGAGTATAAGCTAACGTTATGAAACTAATATTCTACTAGAATTTACAAATAATTTATATAATATTTACACTGTTTATTATTTAATAATAGTATATTATTATACAAGGAGCTAAAGGGAAACTTTATTGTTGAGCCCAGAAATCTGTCACAGCCGAGGTGATAGAAAATGATTAGAAAACTTGTCAAAACACATAAAGAGCTTTGAACTGCGAGTATCATATATCATTTTCTTTAAATAAAAATAAAACTAGTACTATGTCATTCATTTAGGATTTTTTTTTAAATTTTAAACCCCCTTAACTCCCCAATATATTCATATATTTTTCAGTATCAATAGGCTTTATCTTCTTATAAAGCTTCATTTTTACTAAAAATTTCATTGATATCGCTTTTCGTTTTTAATTTAGGATTTTTTTTTAATTTCAACCCATCTTAACCCCCTATTTTTAATCAGATTTGTTAAAAATCTTATCGTGCAGACAAAAAACGTGACATCGGACTGACAGACAAAGTAAACCTATAATACTGTTCACAAAATACTGTATGAAGAGTAGAAAAAAAAATGTATGAGATAAAATAAACAATTTGAAAGGGTCAATAATAATATTCAACTTATTTTATCAAAGGATACTAAAAGTTTGAAATAGCAGCACATAATTGAACACAGAACACAGAAATCTGTGAACTAAACTAATATCCTACCCTCATGGCTGCTTTTGCATGTCCAAGTTTACTAAAAAATGTGTTTTAATAAATAGAATAATAGTAGTTTTGTTTAAATAGGTAAATCGGCTTCATCTGTATTTTCAAATTATTGTTTAATTGTAAATAGTATATTAATGTTTTGATATGTACTTATAGGATTGATTAGCCAGATCATGTAGATATGAAGGATGTGACTTGTTTAGTGCCTATTCAAAATCACAATTTATGTTTGATACTTATTTCAAGACTTTTTTCTAGACATTATTTATTTTATTACCAACTGTAAACTAATTTACCAATAGCCTTATTTTTATTTAATACCTGCAGTGAATCAAGTTACCATAACATCTAATATTTTTGAAAATATTAAATTATACAAAGAAGACAATAAAAAAATATTATTGAAATAAAAGATTTCTGGTTTGTATGCAACAAACGATCTTTGTTAGAGGGTAACACGATTGATAATTACAGGCAAACATAACTTTATATAGGTAAACTATTTAAATGTACATACCATTTCTTAGGTAAAATTTTTCATCGAGTATATTAAATTAACTGGTTAAGCCATTTTTCCGATTCAGACTTTTAAAGTGAAAAACCATTTATCTCTTTATCTTTATTAAATTTTTATTGTACAGTTCCATTTCCATAATGGTGTCAAGTAGTTACCTCATCAGAATAATAAAATTTTTCCTTTAAGCGGGTTTTGTCAGAAAATTTTTTGCTTACTTCTTACTTTATAGTGTTTACAATTGGGTACAAAATAGACCATTTTGAATTAGTCTTTGGATGGTATTAGGCACTAAAACAAAATGTAAAACAAATTACAGTCGTAAATCTTTATTATATGTAAACAACATAACCTTAAAAAGTTGCCTTAAAGAAGTTTTTCGGGAAGAATCGTTAAATTGACATACATCCCTCCAATTTATTAAAGTTGCAGTTCTCAATTAAATACATTTTTTAAATCATCACAAATAATAAAATAATCTTAATTTTATTAAAACCGTTTCATAATGACGGAAAAGAAAATGACAGTTTGTTTTATTTGGTACAGTGTTGCCAGAATATGTTTTTGTTATGTACCAGATTTGTCTAAAAAATGTACCAGATTCCTTAAATATATCCGATTTTTCGAATTCTATTTGCAGTGACATCTAATTCATTGAGAGGGAAAAAGGTGTTTTTTTATTGATAACGAACCCAAACAAGAAACACAATATATATATTTTACACGTGAACACGCATAATTAATTTTTAGTTAATTTAATAATTATAACTTAACAAAACTCTTTAGTGCTTGAGTGGACTTTTCTTACATTATTTTATTAATTTTATTTATGGATCACTATTTTCTTATATTACTCGATGTGTTGTCCTACGATTTAATTAAAGTAATATAACTTCTAAACCGGTCGTAATTTCTAAGACTGATCCTGATAAATGTATTTCTTTGAATATCTCTCTACCGTACATATATTATATTACTTTGACCTTTGCTTCGATAATGGTATTCTAGTTTTTTTATTTTTTTTATCAAATAAAATGGTCATATTAAACGGTAATTTTATATTCCTAACATAACGCAATTTTGCAATACAATTGGGAGAATTAATGGTAAAAATGACGAATATCCCAAAAGCCTATCTGAAAAATAGCGTATTAAATGTCCGTGCATCAATATATAACCAAATGAATTTCATTTTAGCAATAAATTACTTTCCTCTAGGTACTTTTCATACCGATATTAACAATTTGACCTAAAATATTGTCAGCTATATTGGCATAACTCATAAAACCGAATCACACACCTAATGTAATATTCAACCACGATATGGGAAATCAGCAGAACAACCGGTCAAAAAACTACCAAAATATGACTGTCCGAAACCGTCAGCCTAATGCTTGATTCGATTAAATTGTTTGACAAAGTTATTGGTTTAAGCATGAATAATTAATTAACTTTGTAGAGAAATTTGAATACGAAATTATAATCATCATTATTTCTCTGAGCTGATTACTATCGTATAATGAAAAACAAATTGTTTGCTTCTACAATATGTTCTAATTTCCGTGTAATGAATACATGGCTTATTTGCGTGTCTTGATTGTATATTAAACTCTGAAACTATAGAGAAAAAAAAATAATCACAAATATGATAAATTTAACTATGTTTTTTGACACTATATGTGACAGAAATATAGTTTGGTTAAATCTACTATAATATATTAAATATTTCTTATAGCTCTTACTAGATTTAAGATATATTTACACATCGTAAATTTACTAGTTCATAATATATTAAAGTATCAAGTCATTAATTAAGACAAATTATGTTTTTATATTGGTTAAAATTATTTTTATTAAGTAATGAATTCCTAACTACTTACTCTACATTACGAATATATTTCTGAATATATTGTCATTTTAGTTGTATAAAAATATACGAAATATTATTTATGTTTTACTATTTAGTATCATAAATTTAAATAAATTAAATGGTCAATAAAAATTGTTTTAAATTTAGTTCAATTATATTAAATATTGAAAATTGAAATATATAATATTAATTATTATGGTGATTTTATAAGACGTAAAATTGTTATTGATATGCTAGCTCATGTGCTATTAAGGGCTTATGACGTTTATTAAATTTTAGTTTAGTTCATATAATACATTAAGGGGATTCGGTATTTTACCTTAAGATGATGTTTATTAAAATTAATGTTTATTAATAGTATCATTTTATATTATAACTATATATATAACTTATTGAAATAAATATAACATAGTTCTAAAATATTATGTTATACGTCTCAGTCCCATAAATACAGCAGGATCTTTATACGAAAGGTAAGACAACAAACAAAGTGCTACCAATTAAATCTAACCGAGTTGTATTCAAAGCAAAACAAACCTGTATTGAATGCATTATTTCTGTAATTAGGAATATGTTTTAAATACTATAATTATTAAAATTAACCAAAGTTTTAATCAATGCAAAGCAATGTTTAGTAAGAGTTACATTCGTTATACTAAGGATGTGTTTGAAATGCCATAATTATTAAATTGTTTTAGAAATAGAACCAACACGTTACATTCTTTATACTAAGAATATGTTTTAAATGCGATAATCATTTAATTATTTTAAAAATAGATCCAACATGTTACATTCTTTATACTAAGAATGTGTTTTGAACGCAAAAATCATTTAATTATGTTAAAACTAAAATCAACCTGTAACAAGCGGACAGAAAGCCATCTTCACATAGTACAAATAACTAAGTGAAGGCATGTTTTCTTTAATTTGTTGTAATATATGATTTAAAATTTTTGAAACAACACTTTTTGTGTGTTACTGAACGAGATGTTATTAAATTAATCAATGTGCTTTACATTTTAATACAATTTTGGTATTGTAAAACGGACTTCAGAGCACCCAAGCGCGGAGTTGCATGCGCAAAAACGTGTTTACGTATTGTGCATATGATATAAACCCCCGTGGTACTGCAGTAACGCCTGAATTCGATGGTTAGGACATATTTGGAAAGCTATTGGGACGGACATGCGCATAAATTAACGTTTGGTTTATTTTCAAAGGAATATTCTACGGCTGGAAGTTTATTAAACGCAGGGTTAAGTAACGTAATTTGTTTACATTTAAATAAAATCGTTCAATTCGTCTCCCTCTATGACAAAAACAATAGACAGGCCTATGAAGAATCATTTTATTCAAATTATCTAGGATATATTTTCTGTAAATTACCAAATGGAAATGAAGGTAATTATTAATATCAATATCAGTGTTCATTTGCAGTTAGGTATCATTATAAATAGATTAATATTGATTATTATATCAAAACCAGTAGCATGTTTATATTGTCTATTTCATTATTAAAAATTCCTACCAACTACAACCTCGCTATTAACTAGAAAATAGAATATTGAATGATGGAGATTTTTTGTAAAGTAATATAATTTAAAACTATAACACAAGTTTGCTAATTAAAGGTATACATTTTTTTTATCAAAAACATTATACAAATCTGTTAAAAGATAAAAAGTAGGAACGTGGATTTTTCTCCATCTGTTTGTTTTTTAAGTAAAACTTAAAATTCAAGGAAACCCGTTTCTACAGCACTTGACCCTAATTATTACCCAACACTAGATGCACCCTAATGGGTTATTTACTCTGCGAAATTCCACAAATGCACGTTACGAGAAGTAGAAATGCCAGTGAAATATGCTTCAAAATTAAAAATTAAAATTCTATGGAGGCGAATTTAGTTACATTTTTTAATAACACTAATAGAAATCGTAGTTTACTTTCCCACAGTATTCCGTAAGGGTATAAAATACAATCATTTTGTCCATAATTGAATGTAATACGAAAAATTTAAATAAGATCGATCATATTAGGAATGTTTGGTAACAATAATAATAATAATAATAATTGTTCAAATAATAACTGGAAAATCTTTGACCTAAAATATGATGATTTAACTTAAAAACACTTCAATAAAATATTCCCCCTAAACACTTTTTAAAAATATTTTTTTTCTGTAACAGGAAGAAAGTTTGACATTTTATCTCTCTTGTCAGGTAACAAAATGTCACTTTTTATGAAATTACTTTTTCTCCGTTTATCCGGGAAAGAAGGTTTATCCCCGGGAAACAAGGTGTTTCCCTGGGAAAAAAGTGAGTACTTTTTTCCCGAATATATATACACATAAGTAAAGGTAGATATTTTAGAATATTTGTTTCAATATAACATCGTTGTTTTTCCCGTCACAGAAAAAAATAATGTATTATACACGGGAAAAATATTAAATTTTAGCTCTGGGGCTAAAATCTAATACTTTTTATACCTAAAAGGACAAATATTAAACTATCAATTAGAGAAATGATAAATAAGTTTTTACATAAGAATACAAAGATAAACCCAAATTTAGTTTTAAAAGTTATTTTACCAACTGACAATGAATATGAATATGTAGTAAACACTGAACCTATTGTTAGTGACTTAGGAGAACCTAATAGTTCTTTTTTGGATGTAGTCCATCCATTAAACCCGTTGACTCCTTAACGTTCTTACTTTTAAATATTCGGTCTGTTCGTAATAAAGTTGATGATTTATTTTTATTGATATATTACTGTTTTCCTCACATTTTATTATTAACGGAACATTGGCTTGAAAAAGATGAACATTTATATATTCCAAATTATAACTTAATAACTATTTTTTTTTTTTCAGATAATTGTATGAATACGAGGGTATAGTCCTTCCATTATCAATTGCAGAACACAGTTATGTGGGGAATCATCAATATTTAATATATACGCACGGTACTCATGCCAAATTAAGGAACGAAAAATAATGTTTACTCCCCTTATACAAAGCGGTAAATACTAAACGAACCATCAGTTGTTTACCAATGAAAACATCGAATCGTAAACTTAAATGCACTGTATTGGCCGAAGGTTTACGGAAGGCAGGTGTTCGAAAAAATTCCTGGAAGACAGTCTGCGATATCAGTGGAGTACTGTCGTGCGGTGTGTTTTGTATGTGTGGTTGGTTTAATTTAAATTTCTTTTAATAAATATAAATGGCGCTCTTTAGACCATGGGCGAATGAAGAAAATGAAATTGCACAGTGTAGTGAGATTAAAGACAGGCATGACTTTAACGATAAGGATTTAGATATACAAACACAACAAGTTATTTTAAATATATTCGAATGTTTAAAAAAGGAAAATATTCAGCAGTCTGATAATGCGTTCATAATAACAATTGCTGGATTAACTAAAGTAAATAAATTTTCCGTTTATCCGGTAGTCACGAAAGGGGTTGCTGTGGATTATTCATAAAACCGAAAAACATGTAAAGAAAAACTGAAATCAGTTGACAGAGTTACCCAAGATTTTATACGAATGACAATTTATAGTTTATATAAGGAGAACAGGGTTCCGACATTGGAAGTAATACAGCAAAAGGTGGCAGATTTTCCAGGATACACTTATACCAGTTTGGAAACATTGCGTCAAGTTTTGTCAGCATGTGGTTTTAAGCACAAATAATTGAATAAACAGATGGCAATCACCAAATCGTCAAGGATAGTTCAATGGCGACAAGATTATTTGCGTCAGATGAAAGGCTACAGAAGTTCTAATAGACACATAAGTTATCTAGATGAAACATGGTTTGACAGTCATGATGTAGTAAATTTCGGTTGGGTTGGCAGTAGTAAAAATTGCTGTTTGAATGGGCCATGTTCTAAAGGAAAACGCATTATAATAGTACACGCTGGAAGCAAAGACGGTTTCGTGCCTAATGCTTTATTATTATCTGCTAAACAAATTAAAAACTGTGCAGCTGATTATCATGAAGATATGACTTATAGATATAGATATATAGAAGATATACAGCAATCAATACACGATTCCATATTTCATACTTTGGAATTTAAGATTGTAGAATATCCTAAACTTTTACAGGAAAAAAAATTTGAGTTTTCCATTATTTCTATTCTTAAATTTAATATTTGTTATTTGTATCTATAGATTAGCAATTTGGAATCTTTGCTAAGTAGATTTTGTACATCATATAAAATAGTTTTAACTGGTGACTTAAATATAGATTATGTCAAGGATAATGATAATAGTACTATTAGATTAAAAAATGTATTAATTTCCTTTAGTTCAAGTATGCATGTTAAGGAAACAACAAGGATAATAGAATGTTCCAAAAAATATATCGTGTACAGCTAATCCCAGCTGCCTGTCAGATCATGAAGCCGTTTTAACTTCGATATCTCTTGAGCACAAACTGCCTAAGACTAATTCTCGTCATGGGCGATTGTTTAGCAAATCCAATTATGGATAATTTCATCCAGTATGTGAAAATTTTAATTAATACAGTTGCTTTACTGGTATGTCTCTTTTAACAATGCAGAAACGGGCAATAAGGTTCTTATGTGGCGCACACAGATTAGTTTCATGTAGACCACTGTTCTCAAAACAAGAAATATTAACATTAACTTCTTTATTTATCCTAGAAACTTGTTGCATGATCCATAAGAACAAGTTGAAATATAAATCGAATATATCCCATGTAACTCGCCAAACGGGTAACTTGAAGTTGCCTATTCCAAAAACTAAACTTATAAGAGGCTCTATTATATATAATGGTATCAAGATGTACAACATGCTATCACATACTTTGACAGATTTTGAGTCACATAATTGTGTTAAAAAGCTGCTCAGGAGATTTCTGTTAACTAGGCCTTATTATGATAATACATAATTTTATAATGACGAGACACTGTGATATGTGTATTATTTTGTTCTGTTCTATTTTATTTTTGATGTATGTATTAATGTTAATTTATAATAATGTTTGTTTATATTTTAATGACTATTTATTTAGTTGTGCTTTTTGTAACAATATTGTGTTCGTAAATAAGTATTCTAACTTGGACAGTAAACATAGATTATCTCTCTATAATAAGATGGAATATTCATTAAGAAATTGTAGGCTGTTTCTAATGAACTTATGCAAACTGATGTACGGGATTCGTTCATATTTTAGCCTCTTCCCTCTAAATTGTAGCTACCTACCTAGCTTATATTCTGAAATAATGTAAAATTTTAGCATGCCTGGAGGAAACACAATTTTTAAATTTTGTGAAAGTAAAAACGAAGTTAATGAAAATACCAAATATTTAAGCACGAAGTGTTTAGATATTCCAAAAGACTTATTTTTTTAGAACTCCAAACAGACTATTTATAAGGATAAAATACCTAACTTTTATAAGAAATCAAACTAAATCTAATAAGCAAAGAAGAGATGAAGATTAAAAGCATTATTTAACATTATGATATAACCACTGATCTGTATTATTTTACTGGATAGGATATAGGCTATATTTAACATACTAAAAAACCGTTCCACCAAGGAGACCGGAAGTGCAACAATGCTGGCCGATTTGGGCAAATTATGGTGGGTTCACAGAACTGAAATTTGGGATAATTTGACATACCTAACCTATAATATGATTAGTTTTTCTTCTTGTTCTTCTTCTATTCCTTTTGTGGGCGATGTCCTTCGGGAAACTTCACCCATGATTTGATTTTTTATGAAAGAAAATATAAAAATGGAAACGTGAAGCATATTGTGTCTTCAGGAATGAACGTTTATTGTTTATTTCAACGTTTATTGTTTATTTCATACTCTTTTTACTATATTTTCCACAATAAAAACATCTAATCGTAGCTTGTTGACACAATTAGATGCTTCGTTTGATTGCATTATATTACCAGACACTTGGCAAATTTCGGACCCACTAGTTTTCAACATTCCAGGCTATAAAACTTTATATAATTTTGGGGAAATACAATCAAAATGATGGTATCCTTGTATTTATAAAAACTGATCAATATAATTTTCATGAAACAATAGTTCTAAATGGTTCAAAGTTAATAAAATTAAAAGTAAATTTTGAAAATAAAATATTTTTCGAATATTCATTTTATAGGTCTCCCGCCAGTAATATTCAAAGTTTTTTAGATCAACTGGATGCAACTTTACAAAATAAAAGTGAAATATCCGACTACAACTTCTTTATAGATGATATAAATATCGACTTAATGGTTGATTGTGAAAAAAAAAATACCTACCAAAGCATCATGAATGAACACGAGTTTTTCTCAATAATTAATACACCTACCTACTAGGGTACAAAATAATTCTAAAACCTGCTTAGACCATATTTTTTTAAATAAAAAAATAATAGATTTGATACACTTATCCCTATTACAATACCAACATCACTAACAGATCATCACACTATCTTACTACAATTAGTTCTTTGTTTTGAAATGTACTGCAAAGCAACCGCATGGTCAATTAACAATACAAAAGAAAAACTTAAAAAACAAATAAGATCTTTTCTATTCGGACCTCTATGAGGGTTCGAAAGAGGAAAAAAAGAGGGTTTTAATTCTCACACACTTAAACGGTCATTAAGAACACCACATCAACGGACATTACAAGGATAAAAGAAATAAAACAATAGAATATGTAAAAAAATAATTTTAACTTATTTTAACAGTTTCAAAAAACTACTGAAAAAGGCACTGATCAGTGCCGAAAGCTTTACCCACACATACACACGAGTTTTATTTCCCAATAGCACCTAAAAACCCAAGAACTACAAGAAAAAAATAATGTTTATAGATTTATTTTTAAAAAAACAAGGCTTTAATACCAAAAAAAATATATTTTATCAATAATAAAAAAAAACTACTGAAAAAGGCACTGATCAGTGCCGAAAGCTTTACCCACACATACACACGAGTTTTATTTTCCACTAGCACCTAAAAACCCAAGAACTACAAGAAAAAAAAAATAATAATGTTTATAAATGATTTTCAACGTATTAAAAAAAATATTACAATAACTAAAATATTTATGTATTTATTAATATTAGTGCTTGAAAATAATATGCTATTGATAATAATAACTCTTAATACAAACCGAAATAAAACGAAAACAGCGATATTGGCTCTTGAACCGAACTTACAACGATAAAATTATTGGAAAAAATTGAACATCCATTTTAAATTACAACAAGCCACCACTGCAATAGGCTAATGTATTCTATCCTTAGTCATAATTTAAAACCATACACACATATTTCTGATATAAATACTTGTATATAATATATTTTTTTACTACTAACATGAGAAAGCACCATTATTTACTCCATTCCTCTAATGAGAAGTAATATTTCTCACCCTAGGTAAATAATGATAATAAAAAAAAACCTAGGTAAATAATGAAACTAAATTTCATTAGTTTCATTTTGTTAATTTGACAACTAAACTCCCAGGCTACTTGATATTTTGAAATATTTGAAAAATAAGTAGGAAATAGGGACCGTGCGTGAAATATAGAGGCAGCACTACTGCCGAACTTAGCCCTCTCTAGTGTTTAATTTTAGAATTAAATGGGGTAAACATTGCAAGTAAATAATGAAGGGTATTTTTTTAAATATTAAATATAGTTAAAAATAGATACCGGCCCGTACCAAACAATCGTGTACATGGTCAAAATGACGTAAAATGTGAAACATTATTAAAATCTGGACATGCATATACATTTTAAGCAAAAAGATTTAAATGGCTAAGTGACAATAAATTGTAAAGTTGTACCTTAAACAAGTGTATCCAATGTTAAAATATAGGTATTTAATAACACTGAATTTAAAAGTATTACAATAACATTTAAAAAATGTAAATTAATAAAAAAGATTGATAATAATAATTATAAATCTTTTTAGCTTTATGTTAATCGAAATGTCATTCATCCACTGGCGTTTGTGAGATGTTCAATGATACATATATTATAGATTGCTCACCCAACTATAAAAAAATTATGAAAAGCTGGTTGCCTTTCCTAGTTCTCACTAAATAGAGCTGTTCTAGCCCAAATGTGTTAAAATAAAATTTCAGCATTTTAATCTTTAGAAAAAGATAATAATTAAAGTTTTACTTCAAGACATGTCATTATGTATTTGGAAAGTTGAGTTTTCATGTAGTTAAATAATATTAAGAGATCTAAACAATTTTTATAACAGATGGATATAAATAATTTTAGACTACTATTTCAGAAACAATTCTACATAAAATACATAATTGCAATTTGTAATACAATTTTGAAAAGGTAATGTAAACAATTTTGATATGAGGTATGAACAACTTTGGTAAGAGTTGTAATTGGACACTTATCTATTATTCTGAATAATGTTTAATGGTAATATCACTAAAAAAAAATTACAAAAAATCACTGGATTTTTAATATTTTAAAGTTTGTTACAATCTCTTTTGACAGTAATTGCAATGTATTATTTATGATTTGTTTATTTTAATAATAAATGAGAAATAGTTAATAAATTGTAAAGAGGGCCGTGATATTTTTGTCAAATTGGATATTCTTATTTCATAACATTCTACATTAGTTTTAATCAACAGAATAAACCATTATCTGTAAAATTATATTTATATAAAATGGTCATTTAAATATGTAAAAATCTTAATGACAAGAAAACACTAAAGATTCTAATTTTTCTGTAAATGATTTCTTTACAACTAAGTGCTCAAAATTGATACAAGCTAGATAAAAAGAAAGCTTTGCCCAGTGAAATACGCTTTTCGTCGTCTGATTTACATATGGATAAGCAATCTTTGTAATTATGTATATCATTGGGTGTGAGGCATAATTGTGCTCTGTGGAAATTTATAAAATTTCTTTACTATCGAATGAAATCCAGGTTTCTAAAGTGATGTGTTTGTACATCCACGGATGCAACAAGTTTTTTCGATATTGATATTACGAAAATAATTCGACTTCATTTTATTAATAATTATTAAACAATAAATGCCGTATAAAACATTAATAAATACCCCCCAAAAAGTTCACATTTTTGTCACCAGTTAGCGTTAAAGTCATGATGCACGGTCCCTATAACTAAAGCTGGGTTTATCAAATCTAATCAAATCAAATATGATAATATATATCAATGTAAACAGTAAAAATATATATTAACTAGGAAATTCAACACCGGCTTTAAAAATTATTAATTAATACCAATAAATCCATGTCATTAAAATATCAAAAATGCAATGGGATATTTCCTAGAATCATACCAAAATTTGACACATGCCAAATTTTTACATAAATAAAGCCAGTCTCATTAGAAACACGCTCCAGTCTGCTTGATATTTCGAAATATTTAACAAATTGTTAGGAAATTACTTATGTCAAAATTAAAATTGCTAATACATTAATGTTAGTAGTAAAAAAAATTCTATATATACCTCGGCTGAGAAAGCTATTATTTACCTCGGACATTATATCCCTCGGCGCTACGCGCCTTAGGATATAAAAGTGCTCGGTAAATAATAGCTCACTTCTCACCCTAGGTATATAATGTACTATTATGTATATTATATTATGAGTTTTATATGCATTTTAACCCTTTCAGACCCAACTTTTTATACTCGAGTAAAAAAATTATTTTTAGATTTAGTTAACTTTAGGGAGTTACCAAGTGCAAAAAAAACATTTCTGAATTTTTACGTTTGACAGTTAACGATTGACAGGATGTCCATTGTAGTGGACATTGGGACTATATTGAATAAATGTAGAATAAAAAAATGCATTTTATTGTGTTTTTATAATGAAGTTACAAAGTAATAGGAATTCTAAAGAATAAAAAAAATGTTATAAGTAAAAATATCGTAAGGGAAAATTTTTGAAGCAGTTTCTTTGCTTCACGAACCAAAGGTGTATTTTACATTTAATATAAAAAACATGAGTTTTCCCCTTACATAAAAATTGTTTAAACCTTCTCGTTATCATACTTGGGAAAATGGTCCACCATCATTCTGAATCACTTTTATTGGTCTAACTTCTATTATTTTTCGTTTTTGTGTTCAAGGTAAATTCTCACTAAAGGCTTTTGGCCAACCAGCACTTCTCTTTATGGAGGTTTCTACAGAAATTAAAGATTCACCAATATGTAATTTAAACTCCAATAAATCCATTACACCTTTGGAGGTGTGTTTTTATTGTTTTTCCGATATTCTATCCAACTATTCATGCAAGCTACATCGAAAGCGTGGAAAATAACCTGCACTGTCCATTTTCTAGACCTAACGAAAACTCGATAATACGATAAAATCTGGTCTAACTCAAAAAATAGTTGTCAAAACAACAAAATTATTTTCAACAACAATTTAGTAAGATAAGGTAATACTTACTGTTGTTTTATCATTCCTTTCGATTATTTCTTTATTAACTTCCGTTTTTTAATTATTCTAGTCTCCTCAACTCTCTCAATCTCCTCTTCATCATTACTTTCCCCATCAGATCCATTTTCCAAAAGACCTAGGATATTAACTGTTTGATTTTCGACCTCGTCGTCATCAAACACAAGTGAACGTAACATTTCCTATTCAACTGGATGGGTGGCTCAGTAGTAGAGTCTCTGCCTGCTGATCCAAGGGCCCTGGGTTCGAACCCCACCGTTTGCCAGGATTTTTTTATTTAATTTAATTTTTTAAATTAATTCTGATGCCTTGGTAGGATTTCCCACTCGACCATTCACTGTTGGTTCTAATTAACAGTGCTGTTCCTAAAGTGGTGTGAAACAGTAACAAAGTCTAGACCGAACACGGGACGAGATAACCATAGTAGTTGAAGCCGATGACACAAAAAAACATTTCCTGATCCTCGGGATCATCTACATTAAAACCTGAAAAAAAGTTAGGCCCAATGTCCATTACAGTGGACACTACTATTCAAATGTATGCTTTAACACTATGTACCAATGTTCGGTATTTTTATTAAATTCCTCATAAATTTCAATAGTTCTGTAACATGTCTTACATCACCATTACACCAGATAAAACAACTGTTAACTGTACTCAACGGCTACCGAATTTGAACTGATTTGTCTTTACGTAATATTTTACGAATACAAACAAATATTACTAAGTAGATAGGCAACTCAAATAGCATTAAAAACTTGTAATTACGGGTTGCCTAAATATATGTCCATTGCAATGGACATTGGGACTGAAAGGGTTAAATTGAGAATTAAATAAATAAAAAATAAAATTATTGGTCTCCTGTGTTCAAATATATACCCAATAACATAATTTATTGGTTATTAATTTAATTTTTATTTCATTTTATCTGGTATAATGCATCTAGATTCTGCGTCCATCATGAATTAGATTAAAAAAATATATTCTCTCAAATTGATTGTTAATTATTTTTTCCTTTCAGTTTATCATCTATAATTTTATGCACTACACAATATAACTTTAATACACTTTTATAAATTTATGTTTTAATAAAAAAAGGAATTAACACAAAAAATTAATAAAAATGGGATTAAAATATTGAAAACAAATAATATATCGTATAGTTCCTAAAATACTGGTTAAAGGTCTTATTATCGATGACATCTATAAAAAAACGATTTATGAAAACATTACAGATAGTTTCTAAACTCAGTGCTTTTGCACAAAACTATTTGCTCAACAGTTATCTATAAAATATAGCGACATCAATCGTGTTCGTATTCTTCTTCCTACAACCGACCTCCGTGGTATTTTCTCAATGACCCGTCGAAATGTGTTTTGAAAAATCTTTGCGTGGTTCCGAAGTTGATCGAGTGCCAACTAGAAGCGATAGCAAAGAAAATATTGCCATCAGAACAACTCGTACAGACACAAACAGCGATAATTCATACAGATAGTGAGACATTTGCTGACACGCGAGAACAGCATCGAGAAATACTTGTCCTTATATGAAGAACGTTACATCGTTACAATGTGTTGAGCTGATGAGCGCTGTTACTTACAACGTTGCCACACTATAAAAACCTTTAAGATCGTAGTATTTTTCTGGAAACACGACTTTTCTTTTTAGGCTAATTTAACTCCATTATGTGCGGACATAAATTTGACTCTTTGTGTCGTTAGTGTCAAATGCAGTTCTCTTCGACGACGACGGAAAATAATTTTATGTTGTTTATTTCTGTTTTGACCTGATTTTTAGAGCATTTAAGGTTAAGCATAAATCTGTAAACTGAAAAATAGAGTTTATGAATATCAATAAATTTAGGTTTAGATACTTTAAAATTATTTTGTAATTTATGTCTAAAATTCAGCTCGGACTTAAAAATATGAGAAGAGATTAAGGGGTGTGTACACACTAGGTAATAAAAAATGAAGCGAGAAGGTATTTAAAGTGTGTAAATATAGTGTTTTATTTAATAAAACTTAATAAAATAATTCGTCTGAGCGCTTTCGGCCTCAGTAGTAAAAATGTGGGGCTATCAGAACACTACTTCCAAAGTCTCCGCTAGGTGGCGCCACCTGTCAGTGGTGGTCAATTGAAACTCGGATAAGTGGTTTGCGACTCGGCTAAGCGAGGGTTCAATGGGTGGTCGCGTTGGCTCGGAGGCCTAGGGGGGTCGGGAGGAGGAGGAGGCCCACGGGTGGTCGTCGACGAGGAGGCCTATGCAGAATTGAAAATGAAGACGAATGAATAATTAATTCACGCGCGCGCGCAGACCGATATAAAAAATCGCGTCATGGTTTAGCCATGTGCGAGGTAATATGAATACAAGTCTTAACAAATCTCAACAAGATTGGAGTTTTTATTTTCATTTTTAAGATATACAGGGTGAAATAAAAACTATGTAGCGTAAATAATTATAAAAAAGTTGCATGTAAACGGAAAAGAGGGGAGGATAGTTGCTTTAAACCTTAACGAACCTAAATTAATAGAAAACTGACTGCATACCAATACGGCATTAGTATTTCGATGTCTTCAGACGAGTACAGAAGCAAATTGGAGGAATTTTGCCAATGAATTCGAGAATTAAACCGAGATATCGAATTTTACGAAGATAAAGTTAATTTAAAACAGTTGGAAGTTTTAAGTTTGTGGGATAAAGTGCTTCCAAATACTAATAATATAAAATTGAAAAATATATTTGGAAACGAAGAACAAAAATGGCCATACTAAAGACTAGTTTTATTATATTAACGTCTATTTTCAACAATCTATTGTATACTTACGTACCGCATGAAGTTAATAATGTAGCTGTATGTTTTAACAACATCAAAGAAGATTGTATTCGATCATCATGGAAACTAATGGATAGAACTAAACTAAATGATGAGCGACTACAAGTATTTTATGCGATGATACCATCAACAAATAATACATATTATAAATTAAAGCTAATATATCCTGATGGGACGGAGATAGATCGATCAGGCTAATTGGCAAAATACGTTCAGTGATTATTTACAAAAAATATATCCGAACGATACTACCACCAAAAGCAGCAGCAGCAGCAGCAGCAGCAACGGTAGTAACTGTCATTGGATTGAAAGCAACATCTCAGCTAAAATTTACAGATTGTATTTAATATCATGTGTAACATTGTTAATAATTTTAATTATGATAATAAAAATTATTATTAAAACTATAAAGCAAAAATTGTAGCAAATAATATGGAAATAAAGGAATAAAAATAAATGAGGTGTTTTAATTAAACAACATTTTCATCTCCATTTTATTAAAATGAATTAAATTACAATACATATTATTATTTTATTTTGGTAAAACAGTATGAAAGCCATTGCTGTAGATGATCAACGTTCCTCTCTGTACACATGTATTTTCCATTAACATGATGTGGACAGTGTGTAATGGTTGATTGAAAAATTCCGCTGCTACAGGAGGAATTATCATATCTCGTTACATCATATATGGCTGGATAGGCTTGAAGTTCCTTACATTTTGCTTGTAAAAAATCAAATTTTTTGACGATCTCGTACATAAATACACTCAGCAGAATGAAGTAGATATTTTTCTAGAATATTGTTTATTTGATCGTATTCAATGTCACCTGAATCATATAATATTCCAAATAACTAACTAACTCTCTCGCGCGCGCGAATTAATTATTCATTCTTCTTCGTTTTCAAGTCTGCATAGGCCACCTCGTCGACGACCACCCGTAGGCTTCCTCCTCCTCCCCCAGTTAGTTATTAGTATTTTTGAAAGTAAAGTTAAATTTTTCTATATATGTTTTTATAATTCATTCTGGTTGCGAACTGCACAATGTTTATAGTAATTAGTTTTTATTGTATTTTGATTTAATTTTAAAAAGTAGAAAGCTGACATTATAAACTAAAATCTAAAGCTTACAAGGAAGAACGACAACAAAGAACGAGGTATGCTGTTCATGCTCGAGTAGCAGAAGTATAGGAAATGCGACATTTGGTGTTGGTTCCCGAGTCGTAGAATTTTCGACTGCATCCTAAGGAAGTTGCCAGCCAAAATCAAGTATATATGTTAAATCTTATTTTTTTAAAGGTTACAAAATTCTCTATTGCTCAAATTAAATTTTGTTTAAATTTTTATTAACTTCTTTTTTGATAAAGCTAGAGTATATAATTCTCACTAGCTTTCAAAAGTAAAAAAAGAGAATTATTGATGCCCAACTTTCCTAGAAAATTATTACCCCAAAGGTGTCGATTAGAAAAGCCGAAGTCACGTCTGAGAAAAATATGGTCAATGTGCTCATTTATTTCTTTTAATTTTTTAAAGGTAAGTAATGTTTGATGTTAAATTTCACTGAGATAGTAAAAATCTCTTATACATACGTGTTTTGAAATTAACATTTTATCACAAGGTAACGTCAACTATTACACGGTGAAAAGATCAAATATTCATCTAGATATTTGCTTCCTTCATCAATGTCAAAACCAACGAGTCATTTCTTCATTTGCTAAAGCAAAACTACCTAAGAATGTTCCTAAGAAGCTCTCCTACAACACTGAGAAGATCGTAAACACTACTCTAAAATCAACGCCATTATCATTAATCTCAAAATTTTATATGACCCACTGGTACCTCCATATCAACTGTTGCAGGTTAATCTTAACGACATTCAAGATAATGTCGGTTTTTTAAACGTAATAAATTCAATATATTAAAGCTCAAAATTAACAATTTAATACATAAAGAATACAATAAATCTTTTAAATTTCAACATAAATTATCCTCCTTTAATTTTAATGACAGAGTAAAAAACTTGTTAAACATTAGTTTTAACGATAATGAAGTTGAGTGTCTCTCCTTAGGTTTAAAATTTGCAGTTTAATCTAAGATTCACAAAAAAGATATTGAATAACTCTTTATTGATGTAGATTTTATTACTAATCACTTTTCTAATGACATTGATCTTACCAATCTTTTGAAATCACACTGCATCTCCATTTTCAATAGATACTTATCTGTTAACACTATTAAACCCAATAAAAACATACTTATTAAACAACATGTTAATTTATTAAAATCCATTATAGACAAATAACTTAACAATAATCTGATTATCTCTAAGGCTGACAAAGAAAATTGCTTAGTTATAACCTTGAACTCCAACCCTCTGTAGAAGTTCATAAACTTGTTTAAATCTACTCTCACCAAATATAAAAACTTTTTCACTGAAAGGGACATTTTATTTGTCAATAATTTCATTGTAAAAAATCCTTATTTGCCTCGTTTGTATGGCCTGTCAAAAACACACAAATTAGAGATAATTTTTTAATATCTTCTTAAACTTTTCTCTTAATTTTATATTCAAATATACTGTTTTAAATTTAATTGATTAAGTTAACAAAATTAAAAACATAAATCTAATTTCTGAACTAACTTAGTTTCTTTTAATGATAGCAATTTATTCATTAACGTTCCAAGAGGGGAAACCTTTCCTATTATCAAGGACCTTCTTAATAAAAATAACTTCAACCTTCATTTTATCAATATTATCTTGGTTAAAATCTGTCTTAATCAAGATTTTTTTATTTTTAATAAAACATTCTATAGACAACCCAATGGCTTAGCAATGGGTAATCCTCTAAATCCTTTGTTAGCAGACTTATTTCTAGATCACTTAGGAACCAAAAAATTTTTAAATGATTTCCCTAACAACCAAATTTCACACTAGTACAGATTGATGACATTTTTGCAATTATGAATTGTAATTTTACTGAGATTGATGCCTTCTTAGCTTTCATTAACAATATCCATCCTAAAAGCAAATTCACAATTGAGCTTGAAGTCAATAACAACGGTTGATTCTTTACAATTTCTATGACTCATCATAAAAAAAAGTGTTCTTTTATCTAAAGTGTGCGAGAATTCGATTGTAGCTGAGGCATTTCTTGTATAAGTACTAAAATTAGAAAGACCAAGCAGAAGGCATAGTGATTGTACCAAAATGGGAAACTCAACCATCCCATGTTACAAAAAAAAAAATTAATAAATGCTTTTTACGGTACATATCAACAATTAACCTAGTTATTCACTGCAGCAAACCTTCATTTAGAACTTCTTATGACCAGAGTTCTGCCCTAGCTCTCATTACAAATAGTCCCTAACTTTAATCATAGAAATCCTGAATAATAAAAGAAAATGCCAAAATGTATTCAAACTTGAGATCAAAACAAAGTTTTAAAATACTTCAGTAGTTTCTTTCACTTAAAAAACTTAAAACAGCTAAGAGCCAAACTTGTTATGCTTGCAGCCCAACGGGTATAGACTTTCTCAAAAACTAAAGTTGAAAATGTCAAGGTGGAAGCTAACAATATACAAATTTTCATTGACAAAATGCTAAAACTTCGACACCACAACGAGCCCAGCCTTTATTAGTATTTTCATTCCCCCACGAATTACCTCAATTTGTGCTCGGCAAAAACAATTTTTATTTTATGAAAAAAAAAAAAAAACAAAAAAAACAAAGTCTCGCTGGTCTTCAGGACCTTTTATTCTAACCAGTAACGCTCCAGTCCATCCAGTATCTCCCCAAACTATTGGGTGGGTAGCCCAAGCACATAGTACAGATACGTATGTACCTCGACCGTCCTCATAATCTAACGTCAATATCGAAACCATTAGAAAAATTGAAGGACAAAGTGTTTAACAAGTTTTACAATTAAGACGTAAAACCAACGTTCGCAAAACATCACATTTTGGCGAATTAAACAGGTTAAGATTTGAATGATGTTAATTATGTCAAAAACAAAAACAACTCGCACTTTACAAGTAGCAGTAGACAAGGACTTGCTTAATCTTGGTCTGGCAGAATTTTGGTCAAGTATGAACGTGCCAGACCAATTTTATTCGAAAGAGGAATAAAAAATAAACATTTTGACGTTTGATTTTTTCTTATAACCTGTATAGAAAATTTGTTGTTGTAATAAATTTGTTGGGGGTGGTCTGGCAAACAGTTGCGTTAGGAATAAGAACGTCAGACTTGAATTTCTATATTCATCTAATCAAAACGCCATCGTAAACTAAAAAAATTATGTTTAAGTTATGTAGATCAATTTTACAAAAAAAAATAAAATACAAATTTTATTAAAAAAAAAAATTGGACACTACCAGACCGATGGTTTGTTATTCATCTAATACCCAAAAAGTAATAAAATATATTTGTTTAAGAATTCGACTCTTATGCTATTGTATCCTCCTTGACAAAGTAAAATAAATCTTAGTGCTCCCTGGAAAGAAAAATATTTTATGAACATATAAACTACTTCAAAGAGTGTCTTATATATTATTCTGAAAATTGGCAATGCGGATGGCAAAAGCCAAAAATAATTTTATAAAAAATAAAAAACAGATTTTTTTTTCTAAATATTGAAAAAGGCTTAAGTAGATTATAGTGTAGGTAAATTTAAAAATGCTCGATTTTAGAAAAGATTTATGAAACATATAATTTAGGAAACATGAAGGACCTCTATTGGAGATTGTACACTTTGAAACTATACCCCTCATATATCTGTTAAAAATATTTAAATAATTACCAAATCATAAGATTTATTGGAATATTAGGATCTAATAGAATTGCTTTAACTAGTTACCCAAAGTAATTTATTTTTGCAGAACGATTGAGTATATTGCAAACGCTTCACGATCGTTTATATTAAAGTTCAAAGTAGGTATGAAACTCATTATTAACCAGCCTGGTTGAAAATGGAAATCATAAACTTATACCAGCATTCGGAAAGGAAATCAATAGAGTTAAATGTTTGGACTCCATTCCTATTAAGGAAACTTTTTCATTTAAGCAAAAATTATTTTATATTTAGATCACTTATAGATTCAGACGAAGTGTTTCTGGTACTCATTTTTTTCGTTTTTACATGTAGTTTTTGATAAAGTAAAAAAAATATAGTCACCATTAAAAGACATGCTCAAAATTGGGGTAAAATAAAAAATGACAACAGCAACAATGAATGATTACTTAATTATTGATATAATTTGTTTCAATTTAAAAAAAAAAAAAATAAAATACTGATTGCACCATTCATTTTTGTGGAAAAAATATGAAAGCAATTGTTTTTTTTTTTTGACCAGAATTATTATTTTTGAATACAGACTTTAACTGGAACTAATTCCGCTAGACCCACAGAATAAAATATTTGGTTGAAACGTGAAATATAGGTCGATTGACTTTTTTGTGGTCTTTCCTGTCATATTAAAATTTTTTTTACCCCTTTTAAGGGGTAAAACCTGTCCCACTTAATTTTTTTAAACGGAATGATACTACTTGTGGCATCTTGTTGAAAATCTCTTTTAACAAGAAAAATGTCTTTCTTTAACCAACTGACCTCACACAAAAATCAGAATTGCAACTAGGTAGGTTAAACGTTACATAAGTTTTAAGATTATTTTAGGGTTTATCTTTTTTTTTATTTTTATAGGTTTTTTTAATTAAAAACTTGATATCAAATTAAAATAAGAAAAAATTGCATAGGCAATTTTCTTTTTACAAGAACTTTCGAACAAGGTGCCACAAGTAGTATCATCCCATTTAAAAAAAATTTGTGGGAATAAAAGGAGTGAAAAATAGCTATTTGTATTACTAGGGAGGAAAGTGCCACTTTTCCTCCCGCAGGATGAAGTTTACTGCCCGACGCGAAGTCATTTTTAAATAATTTTGCGGAATTCTAAAAATAGCGTACTGTTGTAGCTCTATTATAATATTTGCCGTTTAACTTTTATTTTTTAAATATATTTAGTTCTTTAAAATATCTTACCTTCATTAATAAATAATTATCATCGGGGGCTTCTAGTAAAAATTTATTTACTTCCTCTCTTAAAAAGGTTTTTGCCTCATTAGGTTTATATCCCTGGTTTTGTCTTTTCAAGAAAGCAATTAATTTTGGGTATTTAATATCCACATTTTCTTGTATTTAAAGCATGGTACGTAGCATTAAATACTTGGACCACAATGTAGAGGCTTTTAATGTATTTGCTAATAGCGAAAAATACCCCAAAATAACATTTTCTGAGTAAGTACGAATATGTCTTTCTTCGGCCCATTGCTTGAAATGTAAATACTGTTTTTCGTATTTTTCTTTAGATTTTTGGGGTAATAGAGATTGTACTGTTGCATTAACCTGTTCCAAAATATCCGGTGGTGTATTATTTATGTCTTCAAATTCGCTTGAATCACTCATTTTTTAAATATTATTTTATATTTTATAGATACATTATAGCGTAACACACTTTGAAACTGATCTGTCAATCGACCATAGCATGCTATAATATTTCTGTCCTAAATTCGAAAATCGGATGAATCTATGAATTGAAGTCAAATTATTAATGTAAAAGTCGTTAAATAAAAATAATAATTTACTGATTTTTACTATTTTGCAAAATACAGGGTTCTATAAATAAACGGTAAAATTTATACTTATATAATAGAATATAGTTTAGGTCGTCAATGCCGTACAAGCTATTTCATTTATGACATACCATGAGGTCACTTTTACTTTTCCTCCCTAGGGAGTAAAAGTACTTTTCCTCCCTAGGGAGGAAAAGTACAACTTTGCTCCCTGCAATGAGGCCAGGAAATGTATACTTTAGATAGAGGTAGGCGGAAAACATTTTTTAAATATGGCTGGAAAGTACACAAAAACTCAGTAAACCAGTTTTTGCGTTTTATTCAAATATTTTATCCTGCGGCTCTAACAAATTAGTTCCAGTTAAAGACCCCACCCTCTATACAACAATAAGAATTCTTGTCAAAAAATAAAAAATAGTTGTTTTCATATTTTTTTCATACAAGTTAATTGTGCAATTAGTTTTTTATGTTTTCTTTAATGAAACAAATTATATCAATAATTAAGGATTAATTCATTGTTGCCACTGTCATTTTTCTGTTTTTATCCCTTTTTGAGCATGTTTTTTAATGGTGACTATATTATTTAATTTTATCAAAAACTACATTGCACAACCAAAAAATGAGTATCTAAAGAACTTTGTATGATACTTTTTCACCGTAGAATTTCTTTTTAAGAAAAGAGTGTTTTTGACCGAAAAAATGAATATCTCCAAATTTTTTCATTTAAACAATTTATTGCTTATTTAAGACACAAAAAGGTATTTTCATGATACCACCCTCCAGTTTGAATGTAAGCCCATCTACCACTTACATTTATCAAAGTCCTGTTAACAATTTTTTTTGTACATCTAAATTTTAATTCGACTGGTCTATTAGATTCATATATTTGTCATTTTCAAAATGTTAAAATAATACATCAACTGTATTATTATACTTAAAAATTAAAATCAATCAATAAGATCAAAACGATCTTTAAATAATCCTTATTTATGAATAATAGATGTTAGTTCATGCGAAAAATATAAATTTTCCCAGTAATATTGAATACATATTTACTATCTCTACTCAAACACAGTTGCACTTAAAACTGACAGCCACATAATCTAGGAATACTTGAAAAGTGTATATCTTCTGTACAAATAACGACTACGTTTCAAACTTGACAACAAAGTGATATGAAACCAGATTTTTAGAATGTAGTCCGAGGTGAAATTTTAAAGCACGCTGCCTCAAGGGTTATAAATATTTTACAGATTAATGTCTGTGTCGTGTGAGTAACTGGAAACTATATACCATAAGACTGTCTTGCTTTACTTTTTAATGACACTTTGGAACATTAGTTTTATCCGAGAGTACTGAACTTTCAACTAAAACAAGTTCATAACTTTTTTATAAATTCATAATTCACAACACAAATTTATTAAGGCGACTATGGATGCTGGTAAATAATGTATTTAATTTTTGGTACAAAGAACATAATTTATTTAAAAGAAATAATGTTTGAAGTTTTAAAATGGTATTTTAATTATCCATTGAAGGTACTGAAATAGATTGTTTTATTATACAATACAATTTGTTTTAGGGAACTCTATTTATTGTTTAAAACTACATAAATTTTGAAAAAAAAAATTTCAGAACCAGTTTGCTACGACGCACACTGGGGCAAGAAGCCCTCAAATTTAGCAATAAATAAAAAAATTAAATAGCATATATACTCTACCTCATATTTTTTTTGATATATTACTGTCCACTACATAATAAAACAAACAAGTGAGATCTTCTGTCTCACGCGTTTCATCACCACCCTCAGTCGAAGTTACTTATCTGAGGCGAGTATATATTCATTGTTATTTCGTAGTTTTTAACTTGTTTTTGTGCTGTATTTTGATTTTTTATTTTCAAATTTCCGCCATCGAGCCTTTAAGTTCAGCTGTGTATTATTATTTTAATAAGTAAAAAGTTGTAGAAAAATAAACGTAATCTAATAATATTGGGGTTAAGTAAAATGAAGGTTAAACGTTAAAATTTTAAAATATTCTTAAATACATGAAGGCTATTTGTTATGTTCCAAAGCAGTCCAAGCTTTAAATTTCGACTTTTCATAATGAATATTGTTTTTTTTCGAAATCGTTTAGTTTCTGTGCACTTATTTGCACTTTTCTTCACTATTTGGGTTTTTTCAAAGTATATAAATATATGGCGGGACGATCGTCAAAAACGAATTCTGTCTTTTTTAATATATTTCGTTTATTAATAAATCAATTTTATTGTCCTTAGGCTCATTTTATAGGCAACTAAATATGCTTCCAGACAGACATAACAAAATGCCAGAAATGTAAAATTTAAGATGGCCGACCTAATTAAAGAAAAAAAAACGAGCCTAAAAGTAACCCATTTTAAGCTCGTTTTGCGTAATAATTATAAATTAAAAATAAAATCTAATAACAAAAGTTAAATATCTAACCTATTTTCTTTATTTTAAGACTTCTCCTAACACGATTGGTCTATTCAATCGTAAGATATAGACAATCAAAGTTGTCTGGTTTTTATGTTTTTATAGAAACTTATAATAACACATCATTATGCTTTGCAACGCTGCTATTTTAGTTTTTGACCGATTTGGACTCAATGGGTCTGATTTGGTAGGTATGTGAATATACTTTCCGACCATTTATTTAAAATGGCGGAAATTTTAAATTCCAGGATGAAGCCTAAGAACAGTAAAATCGGTTTATTATTTAAAAAATTAAAATAAAAACAAAATATAGCCCACCCGGTAAAAATAAAACATAACAGTGTTTCGCACATAACAATTTAATTTATTTTTTATTTTATTTCAGGAACGAGGTTGAACACTATGTTTTTATCGCGAAAGAAACTTCTTAATATCATGAGAAGTTCTGGAAAGAATGAAATTAATAGAATTTGCTCACACACACCGCTAGATACTTTTTTGAAAAGTACCCACGGTCAATAGCCTCCGACATTGCACAAATACTTTATACATGGGCCTGAAATAATATCTTTTGCTTTGTTGCCTATAGACCAATTAACAGAGAAAACTAATAAGGACGTCTTTAATTCGTTTTTACTTAGTTTCGACAGTGTAATCACGAGCAAACGAAAATTAAAAAAGAAGGAACCTGCAGCACTTTCCTAAAAAGGCAGTAGATTTGTTTAAATTTGGACTCGTCCAGCTTCATAGCCATGGTATATTCATGACACTGATGATGAACGTGGAGACGATGAAGAAAATATCTTATCACATTCTAAAGAGGATGAAATTTGATTACAATTATAATAGCTTTTCTAAATGAAATTATTATAATATTACATTTTTATTATCTGTATCTTTAACGTGTGAAGGATGGATTACCCCTACGGCACTTAGGCCTCATTGGGTCCATGACATTTTTATTATATTATATGTTAGTATTACAAAAGCAAATACACAGAGGGCTTAATAGAATATACATTTTTATTATATTATATTATATTCTTAATAACTTTCTATTTTTTTTTTAGCAAACAAACACTTTATAAGCCCTCTATGTATTTTCATTTGTAATACTAAAACCTCTACAAAGCAATATTTAACTTACAAATTCATAAAGAGAGTCTGTGATTTATTGCCAACTTTGATGGCTTGTTGCCCCAGTGTGTGACGATTCAAAACCAACTACATAATTTAATAAATAAGAAAAATATATATTTTAATCTGAAATCGTTTAACATATTGGAAATGTTGGAAGGTAGGAAGCTAATCAGCACGCTTGCAGAGCAATAACTCAGGTTACTCTCATCTTTAATCTTTTAACCAGTGATCCAGAAAGTCTTATAAAATCAAAGATCCAAAGTTCGTAGAAAAAACGTTGTTAACAAATCTACATCTAAGCCCAGAGTAGTAAAACCAAAGTAACATCGTGGCATAAATTATATCTTACAGCATTAATATTGTAAATCATGTTTAAATTTAATTAAAGTAATAACCTCTTTCCAATGACTCTGGAGGGTTAATGCTTAAAAAAAATTATATATCACAAATGGTCCTAAATTGAACCAATTATAGATCTGCGTAACTTTGGATATAAATGCATATTAATTTTCAAAAGATTATCGGTTCATGTGGGACCACCTGAGTATGAATCTCAGCAGAGTATAATTTAATATATGCATAAAAAAATATACCCAGGAATATTTTGTTAAAGATACATTTTATTTAAAGAGTTTTAATTAATATCCGGACGATATTTTCCTAAAATAAAATTATCTAGAGCCATAATTTAAGTAGTAAGAGATAATTATGTTTTTAATCGATTTTAATGAATCTCTTTTTATAGACTCTTTATACTACAACTACATCCCAAAGCAACGTCTAAAATTATTTATGTAAATTCACTTCATTTACTCTCGTCTCGCTACATTGCACGTAAAAAGCGACTGAAGACGACTAAAAAAAATAAGCACGAACATTCATAAAAATTGACATCGATGCGAAATTTAAAGTTAACACTCCCGCGTTTGCATTTTTTTTTGTACTTGAAGCCGTTTCGAAATAGAAAGGGTTTCACATGATGTTCGTACCTTCATAAATTCTCTGTCTGGTATAACCGAAGCTCTTATCAATGGGAAATTTATTGAACATTGAGTTGCATGCACGTACATAAAATGTTTCCATAGGAGGTGTTAAAATTTAAAATGAACAATTTGCATAAATTTGTTTGGCATACAAAAACAAATATAAAAATTGTAACGTCTGGTTGAATATTTAAGCAAAATATACTTAATGAAAAACTGTATGGTAGTTAAAAAGTAATATAGAAAGATAAATAGAGAGATAAGTCATATTAAAATTAAAATCAAACTACCTCTAAGAAATTTAGTAACAAACAACCACTAACTTCAAATAGTCAAAGAATAAAGACATATTAACTTTGGTAGAGTATTGTTATAGATAACAAAGAAAGAAGAGTCTACATATAGGTAAAATTAACTAACATGTCGTTATCTTTAAGGTAATTCAACTTAAAAGCTATTTGTAAAATACGTAGATTTCCATAGTCGTATTAACTTTTAAGTCGTATTAACACAATACGCCATATTTTCTTAACATAATATGTCTCCTTATATTTTTTCTTATCTAAGAGTATTTTGGAAGGGCATTGTTATTTTTCAAAGTAGAACTGTTAACATGCACGACAAAATCTCCTTCGCATTAATTTTAACAAACGTAACCTATTGATTCGTCGTAATTAAATAATAAATATATTTTTGTTACCGACATTTATTTATTTTCAATCTTTGCTGTGAATTAAGTATATATGTTTTAGTTGTGTTGGTCACTTCCTACAATATTTCGACTTCTATAGATAAAAATACCAAATAAGTATAACATTTATTTTTTTGTGCACTTGAAGTCGTTCGTCATCTGAAAATCTTTGTAGATTTTACCTAAAGCTGGTTAAATCAACGTCGAATTGACGTTATTCTGACGTCAAATTTCCCTAGAGAAGTATTACTAACCAAACGTAGTAGGCTACTACAATGTGGATTTAGGCGTAATTTTACCTATTTTGGTCAATAAAACCAAATTTCGACGTCGTCTTATTCTCCACTTATGTCGAATCCACGTCTAGATAACGTAAATTTTCCTTAAATATGGTTAAATCTAATTTTGCGACCAAATTTATTATACATATTTTAGGTAGTCTCGACGTGAAATTAAACCAAAATGTTTGCTGGGGGAGTACTCCATAATACGAAACATATGGTCTCAGAGACCTTTCATTAGAAATGGCCTTATTTTGATCGACTATGTTCATATTAAAATAAAATTAAGTATTTTTAGAAAAAATAAACATTCCAGGTATGTAAAACATGTATTTATTATTCAGATAAGTAGATAAACAAAGCACACTGAAAACACAAAAGAAAATAATACACAAGTTTTAATTTCTAATAACACAACAAGTGATACATAATTTCCTGCTACACTCTACACAGATCGGATCTACATTTAACCCGTAACCGGTGAGGTGCAATTTCAGTTACATTAAGCGTGATGTGGAGTCACACAGACTCCTTTAAAAAAAAATAATATTAAAAGAAATAAATATTGTAATGAATAAATTTCACTGAAATAAGTTACAACTAGATGAGTTTTAGTGGCTCATATATGATTTTTTCATTAAAAAAAAATATTAAAGTATGTTTTTGTTTTTATACTGTAGTATTGAAATTTCTCATTATTAGAACAAGCTTCCACAATTTCATCAATTAAAAAAAAAATATATTTTTTTTAGAAGTTTACAATATTAGGTGGGACTAAGGGAATACTAATCATTAATTTTTATGCAAAAAATAAACATATTTATTCAGTACAAAAATTCTGACAACAGGTGAACTACACTAATTTCAAACAACATATATTTTAGATACTCCTATTTTGAAGCACATTGTGTGCATATTTTCTTGCTGCATGATAAACATATAGGCTTCTTACAATCACAGCATAAGTAAAATGTCTTTCTATGAAGTTTGGATGGGCATAAATAACAATACTTCCGAACCTCTAATTTTTCTTCGGCTTCAAATGGTACTGGTTCTTCGAGTGCAAGTATTCTTTTTATTGAGTTTCTTATGTCCAAGTTAATTCTAGGATTTTCAAAACGTCTCCTCATAAAAGGTTCTGTCAGGCTTTTCGCTAGTGCCTTCATGAATTTGATTCGGGATGTATTTTCGTTATTCTTGAAACAATTGTGCATGACAAATGCGTTGACACAACTCATGTCTAATATTTGGTAAAAAATAGCCATTGGCCAACGTCTAGTTCTCCTTGAAGAGCTGTAAATGGTGCATTTCTCATCTAGTGCATCGACGCCTCCTTTTGTTGAATTATAAAATGATATTATTTCGGGTTTATTACTTTCAACATCCGTAGAACGAGAGTGATGCATAGAAGAAATGAGGATTACAGCTTTATTTTTCTTAGGAATATAGGAAACCAGCGTTTCATGTTTTGAAAATCCATATAATGCAGAACCAACTTGTTTTTGTCTGCTTGCCTTAAATTCTGGTGGTATTTCTCTTTTGGATTTTCTCATTGTTCCAACATAGGTAAGGCCTCTGGATTGTAGCTCTTTCACCAACTGAAGAGACGAAAACCAGTTATCCGCAGTAATGTTCCTATTAGTGCCAAAAAGAGGTTTTGAGAGACGAATTACGGATTGTGTGGGTTTGGTCAAATTTTTCTCTGCATTCGAAAGACCAATTCCATCCGAACCTTTTCCTGTATAAATATAGCTATTATAGGCAAATTGAGTCTTAGCATCAGTTAACAACATAAGCTTTATGCCATATTTTCGTGGCTTGTTCGGAATGTACATTCGGAACTTGCACCGGCCCCTAAATCCGATTAACATCTCATCAATGCATGCATTTTTCCCAATGGTAAATACATTTTGACAATTTTCAAAAAACATTTCAAAAATGTTATGAATATGAGCCGCTGGTTGTTCTTTCAGCCTTTCTTTCCTAGTTGTGGTATCATCAAACCTCAAGCAATTGATCAAAACACTAAATCTTTTTCCGCTCATAATAGTTCTAAAAATCTCTCTTCCGGTTCCATCTGCAGTAAACATGGCATCAATATCTTCATCATTAGACTTGTAGATCGCGGTATATATTAGTAAGCCCATCAAAGCTCTTATTTCAATACTATCCGTATTTTTCAAATCTGTTCGCGTCTCTTCAGCATAACGTGTTCGAATTTCTGCAATCTTTATATTTGTATACTGCACTATAGTATTTATCATAGCTTCTGAGATGAGAAGGTTCCATATATCTTCAGGATTGGCTCTATCTCCTAGAGTACGAGCAGGACCTTTTAATCCTGGTAAGGTTACAACTATATTATGTTGTGGAGTTCGTACATTCCTTACAGGTTCGTTTACTGCCCACTTTTGTCGATCTTTCCCATAAAAATACTTTTTTTCAATTCCATTATCATTGTCTTGGTCTGCTTCTTCCGAGGCTTCTTCATCAATATTTTCATCATTTGACAAAGATTGTTCATCATCATCACCACTTTCACTTGAAAGTCGATATTCGTGTTCTTCAAGATCATCTCCGTCTTCCATATCAGATCCTTCCGATCCTTCTTCATTATGCCATCTTAAAATGGTACTTTCAAAATTACTGTCCAATGGATGAACAGTTTTCGATGTACCAGGACGTAAATCCATCTAAAAATAACAAGTTTTACACAAAAATTTCAAATTTTATCACAATTAAAAAACTTACCTTAACGGTGAGGTGGAGTCACAGAGACTCTGATTTCTAATTTAAACGTGTTTACAGTACCGTAGCTCGATGAACACTGAATACCAATAACTACTAATAGTGATTTGAAGGTACATGAGCACGCGCGATATTCGAGGTCACCGGAAAAAAGTTACAGTGGTTTTTAAAGTGTCAGGAGTCTGTATGACTCCACCTCACCGGTTACGGGTTAATGCATTTGTACGTAGTTTTTCTGCATTTAGAGGATGGGCACTTCGAACACGTTTTACGTTTCTCAAGCTTGTCGCTCGGAATTTGGTCTCCAGTAGCATCATTTCCAATGCCAGTGGATAAGTGTTGGTTTATTAGTGCCCTAAAATCTCGCGGAATATTAGGAATATTGCGACGCCTACGAAGATGGGGTTTCAGTAGAGAATCTGCCAGCTTTTCTGTGAATTTAAACCTTTTCACCATTGGATTTTCTCGATAACACAGATATATTATGAAACTGTTTATACAACTGACATTGACAATGGTATAGAAAACTACTAGTGGCCACCTTCTGGTTCTCCTGTTGGACGAGTATAACGCACTCTTCATGTCGAGTAAATTAACACCACTTTTTGTTTTGTTGTAATAGCAAAAATTTCGGGTTTATTTTTATCAGGATCAGTTTCAATGTTGTGATGCATGGAGGATATCAGTACAACTGTTCTGTCTATTTTTGGCACGATGGACAACAATGTTGTAGGCTGGTCATTTGCAAATCCATACAGAGCTGAGCCGACGGGTCTCTTCTTATCGGACTTGAATTCTGGTGAAATTACAGCTTTATTCTTTTTCATGGTACCTACAAAAGTTGATTTTCTTTTTCTAAGTTCTTCCAATAATTCTATAGAAGATAACCAGTTATCTGCAGTGATATTGCGATTGGATCCTTCGATTGGCTTACATAAGCGCAAAGTTAATTGTGTTGGTTTCATTATTTTACGTTCTTAATTAGATAGCCCTTTTCCGTCACTATCTTTTCCTGTGTAAATGTACGCATTGTATAAGTAGGAAGTAGCTAAATCCGCCATGCACTGAATTTTTATGCTATATTTGGCGGGCTTCTTTGGCATGTACATGCGAAAGCCACACTTTCCTCTAAAAGGAACAAGCATTTGATCCACAGTCATGTTCTCACTAGGGCAGTACATTTCCTGCGAATTTTGTATAAACAGCTCAAATAATTCCGAAATTGCAGCAGCACGATCCATTTCTTTTCTTTCTTCACGTGTCGTGGCATCGTCGAACCGAAGACAGGTATTTAGTATTTCAAATCGATTAACAGACATTGTTGCTCTAAATATAGGTCTTCCAGTTAAGTCTTTAGAGAAAAGTGAAACCATATTTTCGTGGCCAGATTTGAAAATAGAGGTATACATAAGTAAGACAGTAAGAGCATGGATTTTCATTGTGTCGGTATTTCGTTAGTTCGAAACATTACTTCCTGGTTTGAGCTTATTTCTTACAGATGATAGCTTCTCATTTGTGTGTAAAACTATTTTATCAACCATGGTCAAACAGTCACTTCCAGATTTCAGATATAGTTGGATTGCCCAAATTATTAGCCTTTGACGTCAGTCCAGGCATCTGTCTAATTATATTATGACTTGATACTCTTCTGGTTGCAGGTTGTGGTTGCTTACTCCATAGAAAATCTTTTTTATTATTTTTTCGGATGAAAAATTGCACATTCTCTACGTCATTATTGTTATCCATGGCAACGATTTCTTGGTTTGTTTCCAAAAGGTCGCACTGATCACTATTTTCTGAGGTATTTTTACTAACAGTTTCATTTCTCTGATTGTTTTTAGTATTTGTCTCTTCTTCAATCTCTTCATCGCTCTTATCTGTCACAATATAATCTGGATCACTATCAGAATCGTCAACATCTTTGAATTCACTATCACTTTCCATATACCATTTCATAACTTTTTCTTCGAAATCTTTATCGCCCTCTCATTTCAGTATGCTTTAGCAGGATTGCCTTTACTTGTGCTTGGAATGTCCATTATACATTTCTAAAAAAAAAAAAAAAAAAAAAAATATGTTTTTCCATACCTTGAAATATACAGAAATATAAAATTGCATACTAACAGAAACATACGGTCGTACATACCTTCTACTTTTAGATCGCAAACAGAAACGTACGGTCTGCAGTACCGGCAAGTTTTTAAGAAACAATACTTTATTCAGAACAGGCGGCTCGAAACTAAATTCTCATACCGCCAAAATATACTCAACTGAATGGTATGAAGGTACTATGGAAGGGATATCTGTAGGCGAGGCGACGTTGCCACAATGCAAAATAAAACTATAGTAAAAGTCTGAGAGACCGGTATTTCGTTTTAAGTGTTAAAGTCGCCTATGCAGAATTACACCTTTAATTAAGTTTTATACCTAAGATTTAACATGACCAATCCGAATATAATCCAATTTATTGCGCAAGCGTGACTTCTATATTATTTGTTGACCCTTTTGCGACTGAATTAGATAAATGTTGCCAAAACCACACAAGACATGAATTGTTCTATATTCACTATCTCTAGATTTAGTCAAATACATTAGTTAAATATTAATATACATTCCACAAAAATTATCGCATCACTAAAATGTTTGCAATGTATGTTTATAAAAACAGGCAGTGCTAAAAAACTGTATTTTTCCTCTAATAACAGAGAGAATAAAACAATCAAAAAAATAAGATTTTGCGAAAAATGAGGTTAAAGTAGGCTATTAATTATAACATGCTATTATTGCTGGTTACGAATTTTCCAACCAAAAACCTATATTATTGTAACATCCGGTATACACTCTACAATTAAATTTTATTTAAAGATTCAAACAGATTACTATTCCTGAAGAATCAACTTATCTTCCAAAAAAAGAATATCCAAATTAATCAAACGGTTCAAAAAAAAACCAAATTTTTGAAAACTGTTAGTGATGCGATAATTTTTATAGGGTGTATATATTTATTACCTGTGCTGCACCATATTCAGTAAACATTAGATTTTATGAATAATTTTAAAACAACTTTTACAGTTTAAGATAATTTTTCATATTTTAAATAAATTTGCATTACATCTTCTGATGGATTTTCAAACAATTTTTATTCTTTATATTTTGAAGATTTAACATTTTTTAAACGTCCAGAATATGTAACTGATAATGAAAATAATAATTAGGTACATACCTTAGTCAAACTAACAATTTACAAATCAATTACCTTATATTTAAACTACTCTTCATCTATATTTGTTAAGCACTACTGAAAAAAGTGTAGATACTTTCAAAAAAGCAAAATCATGCATTGCATTGTATTACAGGATGTAATCGTTATAGATGTATATTAAAACCATTTTAAAAGCATCAAAATTATTGAGATGTAACAACCGGGAAGTCAAAGGACCACCGCTCGTCACCAAATGTAACAACCGGGATGCCTAAAGACCACCATTTGTCACTAAATGTAACAATCAACTAGTCGAAAGACCATTTGTAACTACTGATAAGTCTTTAGCTACTGTTGTTACTATACTATTAAGGGATTAGGCCAGCACTGTCACTAGCCAAAAGGTCCTAGAGTCCAGAAGGAACATCAATTCCTCAGTGGCAAATAAAAATAATAAAAAAATTAAATTAAAAAAAAAACAAAAAAATTATCCCTTAATAGCATAGTCGCGCGTTTCTTGGCAACTATTTTAAGACTCTTTTAGTCCTGAGGGAATAGAAACGCTTCTCAAATGCTCGGAATATTTGCCTGGTTTTGAAAGGGGGAGGGGAGATTAATAATAAGTATTAAAAAATTAACAAAAGTATATTTAAAATAAGTACAAAAGTGACTAGTATTCTAAAGAATAAATTACTCAAATGTTATATAGGGAATAAAGCACTATTTGATAATATGACACTAGATGAACACTTAATTGAACTATACAGTTTGGATTTATTAACAATTATAAAGAGCACTAGAAAACTTTAACTACTTAATAATATGTAAAAGATAAATATGATAATCGGAACGAAAATGTACAATTGGCATTTATATGTAAATCAATTAATTATTATCAAACAAAACACTTTAAAAATAAGTTAAAGATATTTACTCATAATTCACAAATCGCTGCACAAAAACCCCACTCTTTACTCATTACTTTTGTTTTGGACCGCAGTCCTTACTCGAGAGAGACCTTACTCGAAAGAGTCTTTTTTTCTGTCTCGTCTCTCTATATAAACCCAAAGTTTACGTGATAGTTTTTTTTTTTTAATAAAATGACACTTGTATATAAAATAAATCACAAATTACTTCCTGAACATTTATTAACAAACCCTAGATGTAAAACAGAAGTACATAACTATCTAACCTGAGGCAGATAAAACTTATGTTTCTACAGTTACTACCAACTGATTTTTTCCACAATGGAATTTTTCAAAACAATAATTTGACTCATAGTGTGAAGAACTTAAAAATTATTCAGCTATATGAAAGAACATGTACTTTATACTGTTGAAATAATAGTTAAATGTTGTTTAATTTATATAATGACATAGTGTTTCATAGTGTGTCATATTTGTAGCAAAGTTATTTCTATAAAATTGTTAGCAAATGAGCTTGTTTTGTAAATAATACTACTAAATAAATAATAATATAATATAGGAATAGCATTCCTCTTTAATCTGATCCTAAACTCACTTTTATCTAAAACTTTGTCCTAAAAATAAATTAAATACAACCTAATATTTGGTCTAGGCCTCAAATGATACTTTCACAAAAATTCTTTTGGAAATCGTAATAAAATTTTAACATCAAGCAAGAAGTTAAGAATTATGAAAAACCTTAACTACAGTCCTTATACTTACTTGTGAAAACTTAAATAATACCCTTTCTTACGTTTCTATATTTTAAAACTTTAACAATTAGGTTACATACACTTGGTCATGATTTTTATGCAAAATAATAAAAAAGACTGACTAGGACATAATTAGTGCTAAAATATTTAAATTTTGAAAAAAATTTGACAGCTCTCTGACAACTATAACATTGCTTCTAAGGGAGGGGGAAGATAATAGTAGGCCTTCTTACTGGACACTGTCGCCTCAAAAGGCACATGAGTGTCATAAATACAGCAGAAGAAGCAACTTTGTGCAGGTTCTGTGAAGAATAAGAGGAAACATCATTCCACGTCCTGTGCCAATGTGAAGGCCTGGCTAGAATGAGGTTTCTAACATTGGGTGAAAAAAAGCCAAATGCATGCAACTACATGCGGAGCCACTGTCAAAGCTACTAAGTATAATAAAAAAGACCAGGCTAGACGACATACAAATAACGTCCAGCTCCCAATCTAATCTAATCTAAGGAAGGGGAAGTGGTGTCGCTTTTTTTGGTATAACATCTCCATATTATCCAACCTCATTGATTGCGATAAACTTTGATTTGAGTGGAGGTACCAGGTAGCAATTATATTGTGAATTATCGTAAGATTATTCAATATACACGAGGTTATTAAATAACGGTATTAAGATATGAATTAATAAAGCAAACAAAAAAGAAACATAGTAGAAACAAGACACAAAACATTTAGTTTCAATTCAAAGTGTTACTAAGTTATTTCTATTTTTATATAACAAAAGTTGTTCGTTCCCGCAATATTTTACAGAAAATTGTCGAATATTATGTTTTTAAAGTAGCTTTAGATTAGAAGATCAAAAACGAGATTATTTTAGAAATACAAAAATAATATTCTCTATAACAATAATCTCAGAACCATTATGTTTTAAATTATTATTGCAAGATTTAACAATATGTACAGTAAAATTAAATACCAAAATGAGATTAATAAATCTGCAATGAAAATTAAATTATATATGTGACATATTCAAAAAATATCATATTTCTAATAAATATTTTAAAATAAAATACCGTCTCCCTGGCTACACGTACGCTCGCGGTCTAAATGCAATTTATAGTATGTCTGCTCGTATTTTCAAAATATATACACGCGAAGACTTCGACTGGCTTTCAATAACGTTGTAAAAAGACGGCTACGGACTCACTTCTTTTTTCACTTCATGGATATTTATGAATTGCTGTTGTTTCCTTTTTGTATTCCTGGAAATACATTTATTCTTATCCGTCGCAGAACTTCACACTTACTTACTTAGGACAAGGCAAGTGCAATCGTTTTATAGTAATTGGAAAAATTTCTTGTTACTAGAATTTTAAATTAATTTTATAAATTCAGAGGATTCAGATGATTCAAGGGCTTCAAGATTGGTATTACCGTCATTTGTAAGTCCTAATACATCATTAAAAGCAGATTCAATCTAATTTATCTTAATGGTCACCGATCTAATATATGACCAAATACCGACATGGGTAATGTAGAAAAGAAAATCTGAAGTGATGGAATTTTTTAAAAATTTATAAGAAAAAGTCAAAAAACATATTGCAGACCTGTGTTATTACTAACAATATTGCCCTTTTCTACGAAATTCAGGTTCAGGCTATTTAGAAAAGCATATTCAAATAATTTTTTAAAAAGTGTAAGGCATTGTAACAGGTCGGTAATTGGTAAAAACTTTACTATCTATAATTTTTCCAAATACCAATAATTTTTCTTGTTTATTTTGTATCAAATGATTTAAGAGTTATTGCTCCGTACATGAGAACTAATTTGTCGGCATAATTCTCCTATACTCCTACTTACAAATTTTCAGGAAACAGTTGTCGAGCCGCATTTCCCCTATTGTAGATGACTGCCTTAGCAGATTTATTTAGATATATGTTTAAATTAATGATTTAAATGTGTTTAGTAAAATATTGAGCCCAAAAGTTTTTAGATAATTTGATATAGTAGCTCAGCAAACATTTTGGTGTAATTTGACGTCGATACTACCTAAATTATATATAATAAATTTGGTCGCAAAATTAGATTTAACCATAATTAAGTAAAATTTACGTTGGCTCGACGTGGATTCGACATAAGTGGAGAATAAGACGACGTCGAAATTTGGTTTTATTTACCAAAATAGGTAGAATTACATCTAAATCCACATTGTAGTAGCCCAGTACGTTTGGTTAGTAATACCTCTCTAGGGAAATTTGACGTCAGTATAATAATTCGACTTTGATTTAACTAAGTTTAGGTAGAAACTACCAAAATATTTGCAGATGACGTATGCCTCCAAGTGTACGAAAAGAAATTTTATACTTATTTGGTATTTTTATCTATATATAAGTAGAAATATTGTAAGAAGTCACCAACACAACTAAAACATATACCTAATTCACATGAAAGATTGAAAACAAATAATTTATGTTGCATGTTAACAGTTCTACTTAGAAAAATAACAATGCCCTTCCAAAATACTCTCTAATTAAAAAAATATAAGAAAAAAAATATGATCGTGTAAAAAAATAATAATAATAATATTATGAGCTAAAACTATGTTACGTTTGTTGTGTATCACTTTAGAAAATCAATAATGTTTCGTTTTTCGGTATTTTCATTGGTATGTTCTAGTTATGGTCATTTTAAAAATTTAAAATTTGGAATTTACTTCAGTTACGTTAAGAAAACATGGCGTATTGTGCGAATTCGACCTAAAAGTTATTATGACTAAGGAAATCTACGTATTTTACAAATACCTTTTTACGAAGTTGAATTAACTTCAATTTCACGACATATTAGCTAACTTTACCTATTTAAAGAAATAATAACTTATAAGTTTTATAAAAAAATTTACCTACAGGTAAATATAACATATTTAGGTCACGTTGTTCTGCACTTGAGAATTTAGATGTTTCACTTTACGATAAAAATCGGAAGTATAACGATATGATTTATTATTTTTCGAACTCATTTTATTATTTATTTTTCGCACTCATTTAAAGCTCTATATAGCTCTATATAATATACACTGCTTATGCCTAACCCTGATACTCTTAAAATATCAGGCCACTTTTGGCGTTTGTGTGTCCTATTATATTAATCAGTTACTTTTAAAGCAAAAACTCATAATTTTGCACGAATTTGAGAAATTAACTGAAAATAATTCGTATACCTCATCCCAATCTGTTTATAAGATCGTTGAAGTAAAAAAGAGAAAATTTGTAATTGATACTACATTACGGTGACATATTGTGGTGGAAGACGTGGATTTTACGAATGAGATATTAGCTGATCGAAGACAGCGCGCGAAAATAAATTTTAATAATCTAATGGCCAATTAGCCATATTCCACACCACAATACGTCATGCGCGAACTAGACGAGATTTCGTCGGTATCATACCTCTATAATTTATTAATCATGTAATATATCTCGAAGTTGGCAACAACAAAATATGATTACATAGTTTAACGGCAGCATCATAAAATGAGGATTAATTAAAGGCGGATAGTAACAAAACACATCGGTTTTGTTCACTCCGTTTTTTAAATATCAATTCTATAAGATCTTTTTGAGTTTCAGCCAGTACAGACCGAAATCATTTTAAATTTTATTCACTTGAACCTATAGCCTACGTTACAAATAAAAAGCATTCGTAAGTATTATAAAATTTGCAAAATACTATTATAATTTATTTTTTATATTTGTAAAGAATAAAAAATTAAGTCATCTTCTTGCTTTATGAAAAGAAGACATCTAATTTTTCTGCAAAAAATACACTCTCTATTATCAGATTGATACAACAGCAAACAGCTACAAAATCAAGAAAAACTTGTATAAAAAACTAAAGTATTTTTTATACGTTTTAATCTCAGATAAGTCAGTAAAATTGCAAATTAATATATTATGAAACATTTGTTAAATACTTTATTTATAAAGCTGATTTATAAATTTAATATTTTTAGTAGCTTGGTTGATATTCTTTGCACAATTAATTTAGAAAATATATACCTCTTAAAAAAATATAATTCTTCGACCTGAATTTATAAATTTTACTAATTTATAAAATAAAATAAACATAAAAAAACAGTCTCAGCCCAGATTCGAACTCGGGCTATTCGCGTGGAAGGTAGATGCTTTGTCCTCAGTTCCACTGCCTCTTTTATGATTTAAGTTTTAATATTCGTAATTAAATTAGTTTCATATAGTTTAATTAAATTTTTATTTTTTTTTTTTCAAAATGTGGACCTGGACCAAATAAAAATAAAATACTATTATTTTTTGATTCTATACAAAAATATACTGACAAATAGTTTGACAGAATTTTTACTTATTTAAAATTTTAAAAATAATAGTAGAGAGGTGTTCAAAATTTAAACTGTAATTGGTGGATTTCATTTTTTTGTAGTATTCTCACTACCTAGATATGAAGCATATTTGTTCAGTTGAATGCAATAGCATACTTTTTGTTTTGCAAAATATGCATAGATAAGCTGATATCGATATGGATGTAGAAAAATAAAATTATCTCGTGTAATGGAATTTCTCATTTCACACTATAGAAAAATACTAAATTTCAAATCTATCCTATATGTACCCTTAAACCATATCTGTCCAAATTTCAATAGTATGTAGATGAGAAAGACAACATCGTCCATCACTTGGTACGAATAAGGAACGTCTAGAGAGGGGATATTGTAATCATAATTTTCAATCATTTTTATACCCAAATTACTTTACTATTTTAACAATTTCTGCTTTATATCACGTCCAATTTTAAAAATGACTGTTTGATCTTGTTAGGAAAAATATTTACTACAACTTGATAGTAATCGTTTAACGAAAAATGTAAGTTTGATAATGTTAATTCTCTATTAAAAGTTTTTTATAGAAAATTTAATAAATTTTTTTTTTGATCAGACGATCCATTTTTTCAAAAAAGTATGCTAACCCAGGGCTAGTGCCACTTATCATCTTTGCACTTAAATTAATTTAGTATTATCTTTAAAACTGTGTCTTCTAGGTTTAAAACAGAATGCGTTTTATTAATACAAACTTCTTGCGAAGAAATAATGATTTCAAGAACACGTTTAAAGAGAAAACAAAGAAAACGCCAACGGCTCCTGCAATCTTTTATTTTTAAATATTAATAATAAAAGCAATAACTCAGCTTTAATGAAGTAGCGAAGAAACATCGATTAGTGTTAAAATTAATATAAAGAATTAACTAACCATTGGAAAATTAATTGTTTGATAGGAAAAGCGTCACATTTAAATTATCAGTGAGATAATTTATGCTGCCAATCTAATTCGTTTATATTTTCGTATAGAAAAACAAGGTATGTATTGTATTAGTATTAAGAAAAGTAAAAAGCTTAAACTAAAAACAAGATTTGCATTTATTAGAAATATTTTTCATTTTAAATCGCTGACATCGAACTTTAAATAAAGAAAAATATTGAAAAAAAAATATTTCGTTTCAATATATTTTCGATTAATTTAATTGTTCCAGAAAGAATGTATACACTAGGTACGTGTTTTATACATATAACATCTGTTTAAACCTCTCTCTATATGCATTGCTTTGTGTGAATCGTAGTTTCGTTTCCATTTTAGTGCTTTTCCACTCGTAAAATCGTGTAGTGTTGAGATATTTGACAAAGCTGTTTGTTGGCATTTCCTTATTTTCGTATGCCCTCCAGATATTAATGCCAAGACATCGAGTCTTTTGAAACAATGTAAATATTTTTTTCTTTATTTTAGAGACCGACAATACCGACAGTTAGTAAATAATCATAATTCTCCGCATGACTAATGATACTTGAAAATTGGAACTCATGTGGAAAAAGGTTTTTATTATGTACCATTACGCAAAATTATTTCTTATTCGCCTAACCTTAAAATGGCAAGTAGGACTTATTTATATTTTACAGAACTATACTCTATTTTATTTGTATTTTACGTTTGAGTATAATTCCCCTTAAATTGGGCTTAGTTGATTACTTAGTTGCCTGCTTTGTATAAAGTATAGTAGTGTAGACAGATTATTGTTTGACTTTTATTAATTAATCTTCATATACTGAAAAAAATTATGTTATTAAATTGGTATTTTTAAAAATAAAGTTTATATCGTTGTGAATCTTAATTTTTTTTAGGTAATATTGTAAATGAGCAGAATCTTATAGATAACTTAAGAGCTTATGGTCAGGAATTTTCTGGTTAACAATTTATGAGTAATAATTTTGGTCTTACTTATTTGTCGAACCCCACCAAACTTACTAACTTGAGTTTATACGCCAAGGTCCAATTAGGGCTATACAACCCTTTAAAATAAGGGATCGTCACAATCCAGCTGCAATCATGTATAACTAATAACAAACTTTAGACTATATCAAACAGCTCGGTCAAGGCCAATATGAAAGCCGGCTAATATAGTTAAAACTTCTAAATTATGTTTAAGTCGACAGCTAGGGCACGAGCCCTTTAATCGATCTATGTTAAAGTGACCGGTGGTTCAAGATCAAGACAACAACGTGCAAAGTGATTTTGGTTTAAAAGTTATAATTAGTGCACTGTTGATGATTTCACTTAAATTACTGATTTTAAAAATCAAATTAAAGAATATAGTACCAAATCAAAAAAAATAAGATTTCATTCACTTGGTTTAAATAAAATAATAGTTGTGAGTATGAAAAACCACAGTTAAACCAATCAATTACCTAAAAATTATAATTTTTTTAAAGGGATTCATTGTATAAATAAGAAATAAACCTGAATAAACTTACAAGTCATATAAATATATAGAGGAAAAGCACTTATACTTCTTACCATATAGAGCTGAAATAAAAGTTACGAAATAACTAACAGGATAAAAATAAAGCAGTAGAAATTAATAAAAAAAATAATAATTACTAAGAAAAATATAAAATATTGATAAAATGAAAATTGTATTTATCTTGTAAATATAATGATTAAAGTGAATATAGTACTCATAATGTAAAAATTTCCTATACTTTTAGTTGATCATTAATTGATGATCATACATCATGCACTCGATAAATAACCGATAATCACATTACATTTGGATGATGTTGTGCAGTAAAAATTACTCACCAATATTTCTAATACTATGCTACCTCACTCCAGTGCCCCCAAGAGTTATGCGATTTTTTGGTTAACCCTCTTGTAACAAATATTTTAAATATTTTTGTATTTTCTCCAATCAACTTCGTAATATCAGGTATGATGGTAGCCATATGTTAGTGGTAGGGATTGAGTTGTGAAGAAAATGTCCTTTATTGCTTACAAAGTCAATTATAATAGGCGACCTGTTTCCTAAATGGAAAGTCATCCAGTGAATGTATTAAAAGATGTAAAATAATTATTAAAAAATAAAAATTAAAAGCAAAATAAAACAAAGGTCAAAAAAGGAGGTCAATAATAATTTGACTTACCATGACATATTTTTACATATAAAGAGTTAAAAGTCACTCTGAATATATTTTTATGTAAAAGATTTTTAATTGAGAAGGTTAAAAAGTCAAACCAAACTAGTGATGCCTTATTTAGGTTGAAAAAATAAAATAATTAATTGAATTTAAATAAAAATAATAACAATACAAAGTTACAAAGTTAAAAATTTGAATAAATTAAAATAAAGTAAAGTTTTTATATGGATAAGATAGTAAAACCAATGACAGTCCATCTATAAGTAACAAACTAAAATTTAGGTATCTGTGATGAACTGATATTTACTGAAAGTAAGTATATAAGGCTTTAAAAAAGAAATTTATTATTAAACGTTAATGAAAATTATAAATACCAAATTATTTAGCGTTCAAGGAACATGTAGGACTAAAGTTAAATATTCTTTAAAATTTCTAGATTTTCGAAGTTATTTATTAGAAATTTATTGGAAATCACATGTAATATTTCAAATCCTATACTAGAATCGAAGTCATGTCCAGTATCTAAAAACTATAAAGCAAAATAAGAGAAACCCGTAGTCTTAGTATTTAGGCATCGTTTGTGTTCTTTTAGATGAACTGTGAAGTTACGAACTATGTACATAGGTAATCTAAACATATTAATTCATATATATAAACCAGATTGTTTCATGACGTCTATCTTGCCTTTGTTTTTTACGAAAAAATTACTGATAGAGTTGGAAGTTTCGAAACTAATTTTGAAGGAATCCTTAAACAAGCTAATAAATGTGAAAATTTACCTATAAAGGTGACTGAAAGATTTTACGATTGTTTGGTATAATGTGGTGCAGGCGGGCAATTATGTAACTATTATTCTGATCGTGTTTATTCTGTTTTCTATGAAGGATACCATCAATCAAGTTCTAATCATAATTCTGCCTATTAGCAAAGAGTTGTCACAAAACTTTTTTGAATAAGTTAAATGATTATGGTCTCAGAGGAAAAATATTTGAATTGATTAAATCATATTTAGAAAATCGACTTCAGTGTGTTCAGTTGGAGAACACAATGATTATATTCAGAAAAATTAAATATGAAGTACCTTAAGATAGTATATTAGGTCACCTACTGTTTTCCCTATATATACTAAGTGACATAGAAAACAGAACACCCAGTATTAATGAATTTATTACAAAGAATTTCTAGGAATATGTTTGTTCAAGTTAGAATAAAAAACGATCAGTTTTTCAGCCATATCGATAGAGTGGTTTTTGTGTTATCGTCCTGTTCTCACAAAAAAGTAAGACGCGATAATTGTGTTTTGTAGCTACAATTCGCATTTGATCGTCGTACAATACTTTGTGAAGAGCTTTTTTGATTTGTTTATCATGCCTAGAGTGAGAAGACGAGAAAATTTTCTACAGCTTAGCGAGTTTGATAGGGGGCAAATAGTGGGCTTACGCGAGGCTGGTTTGTCCTTCAGAGAAATAGCCACGAGGATGCACAGAAGTGTAAATACGGTGGTGATTTGTTGTCGGGTATGGAATCAAGAAGGCCGTACACGAAGAGCTAGAGGTACAGGACGTGTCAGAAGAACGGCCCCACTCCAAGATCGCCGCCTTAGGCTTTTGGCTCTACGGGACCGCTTCACGTGCACAAAGTCAATTGCTGACCAATGGTTTGCAGAACATGGCAGGCCAATAACAATGCGAACTGTTTATCGCCGTATCAGAAGTTTCGGACTTACGTCATACCGTCCTCAGTTTGTCCTACCTCTCACTCCTAGGCACCGAAGTGATCGACTGGCTTGGTGCAGAGAACGGCTGAACTGGGACCATGAATGGAATACCATTGTCTTTAGTGATGAATCCAGATTCTGTTTGGGCATACATGATGGACGTGCAAGGGTGAGAAGGCGGCGTGGTGAAAGACGAGATCCTCAATTTTTCGTGGAAAGGCATGTGCACCATACTGTCGGTATTATGGTATGGGGGGCCATTACTTATGGAAGTAGGTCACCTTTGGTATTCATCAGAGGCAACATGACCGCCGTGCGTTACATCCAGGAGGTGGTGGAACCACATGTTCTGCCTTATATTCGGACGCTCCCCAACTCACTTTTCCAACAAGATAATGCACGACCACATGTAGCTAGAATTACGTTGGCCCATTTTGAAGAAAATCAAGTCAATTTGTTGCCTTGGCCCCCTAGATCTCCCGATCTTTCACCCATAGAACACGTCTGGGACATTATGAGAAGAAGATTACTCCATTTACCCCATCCTCCTCAAACTCTAGCGGCACTTCAGCATGAGGTACAAGTTGCCTGGGATGAGATACCTCAAGAGAAAACCGACCATCTTATTAGGAGTATGCCCCGACGTGTTTCTGAGTGCAAAAGACACCGTGGAGGACCAACACACTATTAATTTTTTACTTTTTTCCAACGGTTGGATTTTTCTTACATTTTGATTAATTACTTAACTAACCCAAAGACACATGTATATTAAAAATTATTGTAATATATTTCATTAATACTGGGTGTTCTGTTTTCTATGTCACTTAGTACATAAACGGTTTGTTGGAACTTAACTTAAAGGATAAGAATATAAGTTTTGCGATGAGTCACTAGTTATACATGGCTAAAACTTGGAATGAAGTTAAAACTGTAGCAGAAAGGGAATTCCAAATTATAAGTAAGTGATTCCAGCTAAACACATTGACAATTAATTTTAACAAAACGAAATTTATGTCATTTGCCTCAAATAAAATATTTAGGGGTCGTATTGGACCAACATCGAAAATGGGATTTACATATCAAATATGTCATAAATGAATTAAGAGGAATATTACCTCGATTTAGGTATTTGAAATCTTTTAAAAACACTATATTTCTGTCTTGTGCAATCACAGTTAACGTACACACAAGATATGAGGTACTTAGATGTTATCCAAAAATGGTTTTTGAACTGTTATACTTAACAAAAACCGAAATTTTTCTAGTCATTTACTTTTAAAGTCATCTAAAATACTAGATATGAGACAACTGGTTTTTCAGAGAATAGCTATAACTGTTTTCAAAAACAAAGAAATAATAACAAAAGTTAAGCATCCATTTAATACTAGATATAAAATAGATAGTTATTAGTTACCTCATCGAAAACAGAAACTAGGTTGCAGATCATATTTATATTTATCTCCTAGAGTGTATTATATATTTCCCACTGAAATCACTAAAACAAAAAACTTAAATTCATTAACAAAAAATCGTTAAGTTCTTGGATATTGAGTTAGCCTAGGCAAATAATGCATGCCTTTATAAATTAAAATATATAAAACATGAGTTAGTTAATGCAAGTATATCGATAATCCAAACTTTTCTAAAACACTAAATAATAATAATACTCTCTCTAATTCACCCCCTTACGAGTAAATTTTAACCTCAAAAGCTGAGCTTGTGCGGAGAAAGGGACGGCTATTATTATTATTATTTGCCGTGGCGCTCCTGGGCGACTTAAAGATGATTGACGATGCCATTTGACTTACAGGTGAGAAAAACCCGGAAAACCCCAACCACCATCATCGAAAACGGTAGCGTATGGAGATTTTATTTTATTAATCTGGATGTCATATCTACAGAAATTAAATTTCTGCTAATACGGCATCCATCAAATCCTATATAGAACCATGCAAATAAATTCACATGGTCTTCCGTAGGATCTAAAACCGTGTCTCGTTTTTCCATAAAAAAAGGCCAAAAAAATATAAATAAATAATAAAGGACATTCGAATAAACCGCGGTTATGCTTGATACTCTTCTTTTCTTTTATGCTGCCTCTAACTGTCAAGTATTTCAGCTAAATGTGTAGTGTGCGATGGTGGATACAAATAGTATGACTGGAACTACGACTTGTTACCAGTGCCGTGCATTTAAACGGTTTATATTAATTATTAATTTATCTATGGGATGAATCGTGTACAAGTAATTGGGTTAGTTGGCCATACCAGCACTGCTAAAAGTAGAGAAGTTGACTAGAAAGCGACCGAGAGCAGCCTTTAAAACTAAGCGATTAACTTAACTTCTGCAGATCTGCACAATAAAATTTTAATGAAAAAATCTATAAGAGAAAGATAATTGGAAAAGTGGTATAATAAGACTTATTTACGTCGGCCCATGTTTCTTACTGTTCTTAACAAATAAACATCATCTGGGTGCTATCCAAATGGGCCATGGATGGACATCCTGAAAGCCATTGGCCAGATCGCCTCTGAAAATTGTCAATTATGCAGCAAATGTGATTAGGACGTTCTCCACGTTATCCGTCAATTCAATCAGCTGATGGGTCGTAAGGCTTCCCAACTAACAAAGTAGCTTTATAATTTTTAGTTTACAAGATTATTATATTTTATTGATATTATATTGCTGTTTCTGGAATGCTAATTTATTGTACTACAGTTGCAGAAATCACTATTTTGTTCTCTGAAACTAAATAGTTATATAAATTAGTTTTTACAATATTCTTACAGCAAAATTATAAAATAGTTTTCACGATAACTATGAAATTGTTACATAAACATTTACACAACTGTTCTATACAATATTTCAGCTTATAAAATAAAATTGCTTTATAGTTATTCTATATTATTGTTCTGGATTACCTTTAGAACTTTTTGGTCATACAAATATACCTGTTTCTTAACCTCATAATAACGCTTTAAAAAATAGTTATATAAATATTAGTGTGAGATAATTCCGCATCAATAGCAATTTGCTTCTGATGAAAACTCTAAAATAACTGTAATATATTGTCGAAATACACTATTACAATTCAGAAAACTGTATAGCAATTATTTTAGTTAAGAATAGTATTATCCCTTTAAAAATATTTATAAAAAAATAAAGCAACTACATTTGGTAGTACCTACGCCATATTATTTTTGTATTTTATGTTTGTTCAACTACTTCCCATACCAATTGTATGTGAGTGTATGGTCTGAAAATGTCAGATTTAAATAGTGAAGAAATATAAAAAATAAGTGGTACCTGCTTTTCAGAGAACAGTAAAAAATATTAGTAAAACATTTTGATGGTTTGTCTAGACACTCAAAAAAAAAAACTATCATTTAGCCAGATAATAATTAGGTATGTTCTGAATAATCATGTCCATGTTAAATTTGCTTATTCTCGTAATATTAAAAATTATGCTTGCTTTATAAAGCTGTAGAAACAAATCTAATCATTTCAATTCCCAAATACTTAAATCGGAAACGATTTAGTAAGGTTATGTTATATTTTGTCATAAAGTGCAGCAATATGAAACTATTATACAACAAACCATGATGAACTTGTTTTGTAGAAATGAGTAATACAACTTAATTATTGTATTGCAGCTTTTTTTACTACAATAATATTTTATAATTATGATTCAGTCTTAAAATAACTTTCTAATACCTCTGAATAGCCGCCATATTTAACACAAACCTAAGACAGTTTTAAAGCTAAATCTACTGTCGGTTTTACTAGTATTTAAGACAAAACCAATGTTAATTAAAAATTTTAATCATTATTAATATTAGCATAATCTTATTACTAAAAAAAAAATAAAATTGCATAAATTTAATTTTTGTTTCACACTGAAAAAGTATTAGAAATATGAATCAAACTCGAGGCGCTTAAAAATTAAGTATTGTATGTGCTATATAATTAACAGTAATTCTTGCTGCGCATCCAAAAACGACTTTATTGTAGGTCATACATTATGTCTAAACCGCGTTATAGATATCTCTTAAGTAGATACTGCCATTTTACTAATATCGCCTTGAATTTACTTTTATGACAAATATAGAATTAATTTGTTTTCACCAGATACATTTAAAAAACTAAAATGTTACTGATTTTGATATGCAACCTAACCTCAAAATTGAAAATTTATAAAACAGTTATAAAAGTTTAAAAAAACATTTGTTTAAAGTTTGTGTAAATGGTTTGTGTAAATGTGTAGTAACTGTTCGGTAACTGCATTCAACAAATCTTATAGAATTTACAAAAGAACCAAATAGTTCTGTAATACTGCGCCCATTTTGTGTTTATTACTGTTGAAAGAATGTTCCGGAAATGTTCTTAGCTAATATTCTATTTTATAAATTTTGTTCTGTAAACATTTTTTCAGCTTTTATAAAATATCAAATTGTTACTTGGGTTATGTGTTGGGGTTAACTGCGCAAAATAAATAACAAGTGGCCTTATTGTCTAAAAGTCTAAATACATTTATCCATTTTAAAGTAGGTGTTATCGTGACATTTTATTAAAGATGGATCTTAATATTTTATGGTGAGGTCCGATAACAAATAACTTTAACATTTAAAGCATAACAATAATAAATAAAATAAAAAATAAAAAACATTTTAATAGAATGTTACGCATCTGAAATTTGCATATAATTGTAGACATTTTAGTTTATCTTTAGCTGCGTTTATTCTAAAACTTTAAAAGTAAACCACAGCTACAAATTCGATTTTCTCGATTTTCGATCCGCTTGGGGGAACCACAACTCTCAATAAATTGCCGAAAAGGTATCGGCGACATCCCTGCGGCATAATTTGGACCGCCCTGGGAACGCAATAATAACATTTAGAAGTTAGATGCGACGCCACGTGAAACGGCAAGTCCAGGTGGCAAAAAATTACGGCGTCGGAATTGCCAAAAGTTATTACGTCATGAATAATTCATGCAGCCTTACTGCCCAGGGCAATTTTCTACGACTTTGTGGTCGAGAATATTGTTACTCTTTTCAATTACCTTGGCTAGAGCTGAATAGGTGAAATTTTAGTGATTCACTCAGCGTCAGCGGGTAATTGCAGAAAATGCTGGTTACGGGATGAGTTGAGAGAGTACGGACGGATTTTAGAAGCACTTTAAAAAAAAGGAGTATAGATAACGAACTCCAATTTTAGTGTCTTGATTTACTTTGTAGTTTTTTACCTTTATTTCAATGTTTATTATCCTGGTTGTTACGGAACTAATTGTAAGTTATTAATTATTCTTTAAAAAATGACTAATTAAACTCAGAATGAGAGGAAAGCCAAATAAATTGGGAATTAGGATAGGATTAAAAAGATCCTTTGAACACAAATATTTTCACACCATATACACTGCTCAACAATTAAAGTGGGATATTCTTAATATTTGGAATTACCCAACTCATAAGCCAATTGTAAAATTTTGAAGGTGCTGTTTCAACCGATTCAGTTGCCAACAAATTAGGCTATGTACAGTATATAGGGCGAATATTTAAACATTTTAAAATTTAAATTTTAAGATAATTAGAATTATCCAGTTCAGTTGTTAAGACAAAGAGCAGAGACGGGTGATAAGAGTGTTATATTTGCCTCTTCGAGTAAATATATACTATATTCCAATATAATTGTTATATATAATGTAATAGGTCGCACGATTTGGTGCTCCTGCAAATATTTAAAATTCGCAAGTTTCTACAGCAAAAATTGGATTCAAAAGTTAATCAGTGTCTTAGTAATACCTTTATCTGTGTGCAGAAAGTGTTATATCCTGAGAAAAAATGGTAATAACACGAGAAATACGAGATGAAATAGAAACAGTCGTCAGAGATATGATTCGTCTATTTTAAATAGCAGCGCCAAAATTTTCTCATAACTATCAATAAGCACTAGGAAACTGTCAGTTTTGTTTGTACATTTTGTATGATTTTATATTTTTTATATATTTTTTAACCAATTTTGTTAGTTATAAGTCTAAAAATTACTATTCAATATTTGTTAGCTCTAAAATATATATTTGAAGAAAATCCACGTCATTTCAAACGTAAGTAATTAAAAAACATGAACGGTACTTTGAAGCAATGGAAATTTGGATATAAATTCTAAAATTAACAGAAACACTAAAATATATTGGAAACATTTTTAAAATTATGATTTTATTATGAAATCTGCAGGGAAAGACGAATTTAAGACTGGAAGCAATTTCTATTTTATTCATTTCTCAACTTGATCCGTCTTTATGTAAGTTATAACAATATTATGCAATACAATACCTACAAATTATTCATACATTTTAAACTTAAAATTTAAAAATAAATGCTATATTGTACATCCTTCTTGATAAAGTAAAAATAAATCTTAGTGCTTCCTGGAAAGAAAACATTTTATGGAAATATAAACTACTCCATAGAGTTTCTTGTATTTTCTGAAAAATAGCAATGGAATGAATTATTCTTTTAGAATGATTATATTGTAAATATTTTATAATTCTTTTTAGGGTAAATTTTCTTCCTTCTAAATGTAGTGAAAGACAGAGTCCAAAAGAGATCTATAATAATATTTTCACATACTGGATCATAAAATTAAAGTTGTTCCACCGACTTTTTTTCACCGACATTGCTCCAGAGGGTATTATTGAATTTATAAGGAAGACATCTATAAAAGAGTCTAAATTCAGAGAAAAAAATTTTGCTAAAAATAATAGGTAAATTTAAAAATGCCCGTTTGTAGAAAATATTTATGGCACATTTCATTTTGGAGATGATTAAAAGATTTAAAATTCCAAAAACTTTAAAAACATGTTGAGAGTTTATTAATGAGAAGTTTGTTATTCTAGAAGAAGTCAGAGAGGGTTATTCTCTAATTTTTAGCCAACATAATTTTCACATAACAATGAAATCGTCAAGCGGACTTCTCGAAAAAACTCAATCACCAAAACGACAAACATGCGATTATGATATGCTCTAATGCCAGACGATTTTGCTATTTGTAAATGATTTTAATTTTTGTTGTAAGCTATCATAATTATAAATCGTAAATGCTGATTGGTCTAAATAACTGCAGGACATGGGTGTTAGTGACTACCCGCTGAACGTAGTCAAAACCATTTCTGCGACAGAAAAATAATCGTAGGAAGGAAGGAGATCGCAGTGTCACCGGGTGTCCCACAAGGCTTGGTACTGGGGCCGCTATTATGGAACGTCTTATACAGCGGTGTCCTCGTGCTGAATCTAGGCGCAAAAAGCCATAAGGTAGCGTATGCGGACGATCTGGCGCTAGGAGGACCTTATGATCGAGGTGGACATAGCGCTCTTACGTGTTTGCGCCTGGCTGGAAATCGCTCCAAAAAAAGACTAAAGCCCTCATCGTCAAGGGTCCTAGAAGAAGGGAAGACTTTGTTTTCATGGTAAAGAGAAATGAAATAAGACCTAAAAAGGTGGTGAAATATCTAGGTGTTCATGTGGACGAAAAACGAACTTTCAGCGAGCACGTTTGGAAAACCTGTGAGAAAGCCAACAGACAAGTGGCTTTACTAGCAAGAATTCTACCGAATGTAAGAGGAACCGGATACTATAGCAGAAGACTGCTCTATGGGGTAGAAGCCTCCATTGTGCTGTACGCAGCGCCAGTTTGGGGACAGGCACTGTTTGTGAAGGGGACATGCAGATAATGATGCAAAGAAAAATGCTCATCCGGGTTGCCAGTGCCTACAAAATGGTGTCTACAGAGGGAGTGGCAGTGATTGCGGGGATATCGCCAATAGACGAAATGGCAAGAGAGAGGTGCAGACTATCTCTGCAGGATGAAATCACAGATGCTACAAATAAAGAAGCCAGGGAGACTACAATCCAAAGATGGCAGACTAGATGGAAGCAGCAGGCAGCAGTAGCGCAGTGGACCAAAACTCCAAAACCAAACATAAGAAAATGGCTGTAATGCAAACATAGAAACACCAGTTTCTATATCACGTAGGTGATAAAGCTACAGTTAATTTATTTTAACGTTTTATTTAAATGTAAATATATTATCTGAATGAAATTAATGCCACTAGTCATGGTTTTAAGGTCTCGTCACTTCAACCTTTGTTTTAGATGCATTTTTCTTTAAATTTGTTCTTGATAAAATATTTACAAAAGAATCCTTCGGATGCTGATAAAAACTATTTGATACGCCCATGGATACCAAAACTCTCAAAAGGTCGCAGATACTAGCTTCAAACAAAGCCTATGTTAAACAGCGCCCGTTAGTTATTTATATTTTATTTGTTTATCTGAGAGTTAGAGTAATAGCGGTGACATGTGTCACTTTTGACGCTAATATGATAGATGTCACAAGAGAAAGGTGCGTTCTCTTACCGATGTAAGTCAGTTACTCCAGGTGAGCTTCAAGTGAGAGTGGGGAGGATTAGAACTATAGGTTTGGTCAAGTTTTAATTTTTTTATATATTTTTTATATTTTGAAAATATGATGGGTTAGTTTAATCAAAAAATTTAAGAAATTGTGAATGTGAATTTTAATGTCTATTCATATGTTTGATACTATTGCAATGTTTTATATATGCCAAAATTATTTTTTTCCTTTAGCGATAAGGGCTGAATAGATTTCATTATGCCCTCGTTGGTGTAGTTGCTTAGGCCTAGTTGCGATTAGAGAATGAAGTTATATTTAGAGAACGATCAAATTTAAAATGTTTTACTTTTATTTAAATTTTACTTTTAGAATTGTTTTTCCTGAGAAATCCAAAAAGTTTAAAAAGGTCAATTCAATGTCAAGACAAAACAACAATATCACTCTCGTGATTCTCATGTGCCATCCCAGGCCCATCAAAACTTTTTAAGGAAAACCAAAAATGGAATAACAGAACCCGTAGTCCGTACAGGTGAATATGATGTTCAGTACTAAAAGTCAAAGTCGCTTAAAGAGCATATCCATGTGGTTAAAAAGAGAAAAATTAAGAACAAAATGGAACAAGTGCAATTGTTCCAGAGGTAGATGCAAGTGAACATGAATTTAGGAGAAAATGGCTCTCGACTTTTTTATTGAGCAACTCGGACTATCATCATTATCCTCATCATCAAACATCAATTCTCAAGTCGTTTATTATTTACCTGCTGAAATATCTAATATGCAGAGGCAGTAAATAAATACGTATGCATAAATTCAATAAAATTTCGTCAGTGCTTCTAGCTGTACCATTTTTTATGGTAAGTGGGTATAAATATAGTAACAAAATGGACAGAGGCGGAAGGACTGAACATTATCCCAAACAAATCTGACATAATTGCATTCACCCGCAGGAGGAAATTGGAGGGACTAGGGCCTCTAAACCTAAGAGGTGCAAGCATCCAGCTTAAGGGGGAGGTAAAATATCTCGGGGTTATGATTGACTCGAGACTTACTTGGAACCAGCATCTAAAAAGAACCACAAGGAGATCGGAAACCTCGTTAATGATGGCAAGGCGATCCTTTGGGAAAAAATAGGGGTTAAAACCAGACATGGTATATTGGCTTTATAACATGGTGGTGAGACCGATAATAACATACGCAGCTCTGGTGTGGTGGCCAAAGACACAGCAAAGGAAAGCAATAACGAGGCTAAGCAAGGTACAAAGACTTGCCTGCCTAGGAATAACGGATGCAATGAAAACAACCCCCACTGCTGCAATGGAAGCACTAATAGGACTCCACCTCTTCACTATGTAATAGAAGGGGAGGCAAGATTAGGTGCTTACAGATTAGGGAATACACTGGGAAATCTTGTCATTAGGCCAGGCCACATGAGTATCTCAAGGTTAGTGACAGGAGATGTGCTAGACATGAGATCAGATCACATAACCAAGAGGTACTCTTTTAATACTCCATTTGAGGTTTTAATACAGGAAAGAGCAGAGATCACCATAAGGGAGCCCAATACCCAACGACAGGAACAAACCTGGTATACAGACGGGTCTAAGACTCCAAAAACCCTGATACTAACCATAGCTATGCTATAGGAATACATTCCTCGGTATTTCAGGCCGAGGTATACGCAATTTTGCAATGTGGAAAAACAAACAATGAAAGAGCTGTCGAAAATCAGCATATTCAAATAATGTCAGACAGCCAAGCGGCACTTAAGGCCATATCGAGTCAGAAAGTTACGTCGAGGCTGGTATTGGAATGCATCAAAGAACTAAGAACACTGGCAGACCGAAATAGAGTAAAACTATTTTGGGTGCCAGGTCACCAAGAGATTGAAGGCAACGAAGTTGCAAAAAGAGGGTCAAAAGAAACACCGGAACCAAACACAAACCCAGGAGTACCAACAAGTACAGTCCGGGGTTTCATAAACGACTGGATTCGGGAACAACATATCAACTATTGGGGAAGCACCCTAAAACAGGCAAATGGAAAAGCCTTCATAGGCAGACAATGTCCCAAAAGAACTGGAGACTTACTCTTAATGAATAGGAACCAGTTGAAAGTGATAACAGGGTTCATGACTGGGCACGCCACAGTAAAGGGACACTTGAACAAAATTGGCACGTACAATGAGGAACTCATGTGTCGACTATGTCATAAGAAACCAGAAATGGCCAAACACATACTGTGTGAATGCGAAGCTCTAGATCGCAAAAGATAGGCTCTTTTTGGACAACCCCAGGTTGATCCAACAACGTATAGAACCCACTCACCCAAGGATCTGTACAAACTTGTACAAGGTACAAAAGTGACAGAGTGAGTGCTATGAACTAACATGGGGTAAAACACAATAGACCAAATGCTTCAGTGTTATTCGGAGACACATAGTCAGATAAGCCCATTAGAAAAAAAAGTGGGTATAAAAAAAATAATATCAAGAGCTAGTTATGAAAAGTGAAAAAAGAATTACCTAATAATTATGCATTAATAGTTGTAGAATAATAAAACTTCTTGTTCTATTGAATTTAAAGACAATGCAGTGTTGGTAAACCGTGAAATATTTCCGTTAGTTAGGTATTAAAAAAGAAAACATTTTCAATCGTGTGACACAGAAACGCCTCACGTGCATTTGAAAATTGTATTCTGAAATAGTTCATGGTAACATGTTACTTTAATTGGGAAAAAACGAATAAAAATAGTTGTGATCGATCGACGATTTTGTAACCGAAGCCGACATGCAATATTATATATTAAAACAACTTTTTGCTACATAGCGTGAACTTTAACAAACTGTGGTATATAATCTGGATGTCACCAATGCGATGATATCATTATTCAAGACGAGTTGGAGCATTTATACCAGCGTGTATTGCAGGAAATTGACATATTAAATTTAATGGGTTGGTTTTTTATATCACTGCTTCGATAATCCATTGTCGTGATTTTCATTTCAGAGAATAAATATTTTAACTGACATGTTTATCCTGTTCGCTTTAATTTTGATGTCGGCAGAAATGATTAAACAAAATTAAAAAAAAATATTATTGACAATCAAAATTCATAAATCAATCATACTTCATAGAGTACGTAAATAATAAATAATTAGTCAACATATTTATTATTTAAAAAACAAAAATAAAATTCTCAAAATTAGTACTACACAAATTTGTGCTTTATTGAAAACTAAATGTTAAGGCTGTTTTCGCGGTTCACTATTTTAGCATTATCCATGTCTCTTAGTTATTTTTCATCAGTATAATTTAATTTTTTGCTGAAATATTAAAAAAAAACAAAACCCTAATAAACTCTACTCTTTTAATTTTTTTGTTATACCCTAGGTTTTTTAAATAAAAATTAAAAAGGAATATTAAATTTTATCAATTTGCAGATATCAATTTTTGGAAAACTAGAGTTTGTAGCTAATTTTTTTTTTCTATTTTTGTAGTAAACCGTTTTTCAATAATATTTTTATTTCGAACTTATTTCCCTCTTTATGTTCCCTTGGGCAGCTACACACCGATGGAGACGTCCTTGAAAGGCTCATTCGAGTGAGACCAGACATTGCAGAGAAATGGTTGCTCTATCATGACAACGCCTCATGTCACACTGCCTTCTCCATAACAGAATTTCTGACCTCAAAAGACATTCCTGTGGTTCCCCATCCCCCTGATTCCCCTGACCACAGTCCATGTGACTTCTTTTTTTTCCTAAACTGAAAAATGTCCTCAAAGGCCGTCATTTCGGGACTTTAGAAATCATCAGAAAGACTGCAACGGCACGGCAACTTTTTATCTTAAGTGGCAAATAGCTTTCTGCTCGAATTACACACAAGATTTTTTCTATGATCACACGATATTAAAAATATATAGTTTTATTATGCCGAATTCAAATCTTACTACGTAAATTTGACAGACACGGCTAGCCTACCATGTGGCTGACTGCCGTCTTGAAGCTCAATTGACTATCGAGCTATTTTTGGGTTTGTCTTGGTTGGTTGTCCTTTTGCGGTTCTTCGTGTCGAACCACATTTTCGTCAATTACAATTTCATCTTGTCTACGGGTGCTTGTTAAGTCTGCCATCGTCTGTGCTCGTCTGCGCTGTCTAGTATCATAGCTTTTTCTAACAGCACCTAATGATTTGGCGTCACTGTTCATTTTTCTGACTCCTCTAAATTAACGGATCAAAGGACCATGTGGCTGACTGCCGTCTTGAAGCTCAATTGACTATCGAGCTATTTTTGGGTTTGTCTGGTTCTATTTAGTGGAATCAATTAAAATGAGTATTTTTAAGACTGACAAGAATAATAATTTATTTGACCTTAAGTCACATTGACATTTTTTCCTATATACAGTAGGATCAAAAAATATAAACACATAATTACAATATAACAACAACAGTAAGTACATCTAAAAAATAACTATATATCGGTTAGAATACCCTTAATCGTAAATTGATGGCTCATCCACTGTTTTAAAAGTTATAATTTTAAAAATAAAAAAATCAATTTAAAATAAAAAAAAAAATTAAACCAGTGAGGATTGAACTCACGACCTATAAGTTAAAAACAGGGTAATTTATTTTTAATATTTTAGTTATCATTTAAATATTAAGGAAAATTAGTTTGATTATTAAATGTTCAACTAAAAGATACAGATTACTCTACATTTTCTTTTAAAATACCGATTATCTTTATAATAACCTGTCTAAAGAAAATAGACGTGTGCAAAAAGTAACTTTCCGCCAATATGCGGTAATAATGTTAAACTATGACAATTCATGGAAAACATAAACTTTCCAGTTAGATTTGAATGTGCAAAAGCGTACTTTGGACAGTAATCGTAGAAAAATTGTATTTTTCGAATGGGGCGATTAAACGTCGAAACATAATTTTAAATCATTATGTATCCTTATTGTGTACTTATGTTTATTGACCATTTTTTTTTTCAAATTCGAAATTCGATTTAGAAATTATATTTTTCGAATTTTCACACCATTTGGGCAAATTATAATTAGTTAAGGAATGGTTAAACTTCAAAAAATAATTATTAACTAATATGGGTTTTTATTGTCCTGTTATGTCGATTGACCTTTTTTTTAGTCCAAATTCGATTTTAAAATTATTGTATTTTTTAAATGTTTACCACTTTTTGGCTCATTATAATTATTTTAGGTGGGTGGTTAAACGTTAAACCTTTTTGTATCTTTATTGTGCCCCTATGTTATTTGGCCATTATTTCAAGTCGAAATTTTATTGAGAAATGTTTTCTTAGAATCAAACGTCAAAATATAATTTTACGATTTTGGACCTTAACTGAACTTCGGCCACTTGACCTTTATTTTTTTATATTTGTTTTTTCTTGAGGATGGTCAAATAAAGTTACTGAATAGTCAAACATGGTCAATAGGTTGTCAAACGCATGCCGTTTATAAAATAAAAATTTTAGAATTTTGGGGGCCAGCTTCACACAGCTTCTTTGATGAAATAAAATATAAAATACGAGGAAAAGTTATCAATACAAGTGGAGCACTGTCCCAAAAATAATACACTCACTAACCAACAGGAATTTCCACAAATGTTTAGTGGGTGGATACATAACATTCTCTCAAATCGAGCAGTGAACATAAGTGTAGAAGATTTGAATATAAGAGGCTTGGTTGCGAGGGGATGTCCACAGAAAGAAGTGCTATCACCTCTACTGTTCTAAAACAAAGCAAGGCTCAGGATGTGGAACATACTCTAGATTCTTAAACCTAAACATAAAATGGGCTGTGAGCAATAGTGCCAGTGTAGTTTAAATAGAGCTAACGGGGATTCTCATAGTGGCAAAAAACCAAATAACCAGAAACAATATTACTGAAAGGAACATGCTCATCTATACATATAGCAGACAAGCACTACTCACCCTGAACAGACCACGAATTTATTCAGGGTTAGTACTAGAATGTCACGAAGCTTTGACCGAAGTATCCATCAACAACGTGGTCACCTTAAGATGGATTAAAGGTCACGCTACATCAAAAGGTAACCGTCTTGCTGATTCACTAGCCAAGAAAGCAGCCAACCAAATACTTTTTGGACCTGGCCCTTTTATTGTCCTGACAAAATCGGCAGTGATAGACCTAATCAAAGAACATTCCTTTGTGAAATTCAAAGAAAGGTGGGATGAAACAAGAAACTGTAGAGTTGCCAGGGAGCTCTCAAGTTATCCTGACAACACTGCAGCAAACAAATACTTGACTATGACTAGACAGAATCTGCGCCTAGTCACAGGCATTCTGACTGGTCATTGCCAAGTACGAAAGCATCTCCATATCATGAGGCTGTCAGAATCCGCACTCTGCAGAGGGTGCGAACAAGAAGATGAGACCATCGAGCATTTTCTTTATGATTGCTCGACGCTCTCATCTATTAGAAGATTTGTGTTCGGCGAGTATCGGCTAACACAGGCCAATATAAGAAAAGCAACTCTTAGCGACGTTGTCAACTACATTAAATCTGTAGGCTGGCTCACCCTTATCGCCTTCTTTCATCTAGCCTTTTGACATTTTGCAAGTAATCTCGTTTTGAATTATAGAATGTGTATAGAAATTGCCAAAAGTGCACTTGGTCACATAATTTTTGTTAAATATTTCGCAACATTGGCGTCTTAAAATAAAGTATATGTCATATGCATGAACTCAAAAACAAAACAAATTAACCAACAGGTGGCACGATTGGTCGTTAGCTTGGTACCAGGCGAAGGACGCTTGCGCAATATGGTATGCAAAAATTTGAGATCTTAATTTCTACCTTTACGCAAACAGTGAAATAAAAAAAACTTATGTATAAAAAAAATCATGTGCATATCCGCACCTATATCTAAACATCAACGTTTAATGTTGAAACACAGTAACCATTTAACAACCTCCAAATTGGAAGAAGTTACCTACTTAATATTTAGTTAGGTCCAAATTATTAATTAGAAAAATGTTAAACCATGAAATTTTATAATTAAATATAGATCATAAAACAAAATGAAAAGATTGTAATAAACAAAAAAAAAATATTAATAACACACAAAATACTTTAGACACAGTGGTATTTAGTGAAACTCTCAGATTGGAAGAGGTTAATTTACTTAATCTAATTACCACCCTTCATGGGTCTTAAGAATCTGCTTAACTTATGGTTAAGTCTTGTTTTATTATAAAGAAGAAATCTAAAAATTGAAATAGTGAACGTAGCTCCCGAGGTATTTATGGTCAATACCCAAGTAAGTGCTTAAATACCATATAAATAAATTCGCAACGAGATTTTTTTATTTTTAGGATAATTGAACAAATTAAAACAAGCCAGTATTGGTATTGTACTAGGGATAAAATCTACAAAAATGTATAACTCAGATAATATGAACAAAAAACGAAACCCCTGTCAGTGATAGAATGAATTAAATTATAATAACGATATTTGAAGGCAACAATACATACAGCCAGTTAACGACAAAAATAGTGGCTTCAAAATTTTATCAACAATAAATTACGGTTTACCTTTTTTCCGTATATTTAAACAAGGTGAGTCGAATATTCCTCTACTAATTCGTGCAGCAAAAAATGAGCGTCTGTTTGAAATGTTGACGCAGTTCCTGTATCCCGTATATTATGCCGCTATAGTTGACAACACAATCAAAATGTATACTTGTTTGATAAAATCGACTGCAATAATTTTTACACCGATCCTGTAAGATAAATAGCTTGCTAAAAGATTCTAAAATAAATTTTTGTATGTAAACTAGTGTGCAGTTAACTACTTAGCTGATGCACTTTCGGGAATTTTCAAGTGGAACGTCTCAAACAAATTGGGTAATCAATTTAACTTTTAAGAGTATTTTATAGGACCCTCAGGTGACAAAGGAAAATGAGGATAGAGATCCCAAGCCCTGAACGATTCACCCCTAATCTGGCTATTTATCTCAAGCTCCGTCGCCGTATGTCGAAGAGTTGACTAATAGTAGTATTAACTTTGGGGATTTTATTTGGGTTTCACCTGTTGGCTATCCCCTGATGCTTACATTGACTTTACAAAATTTGGGTAATAGCGGTTGGTAATCTGTTTTAGCGAATACGGTGTCAAAAAATATAAACGATGACATTAATTTCGGATCAAATTTATGAACATTATTTATCCGCAAAGGTTTAATTTCGTATGATTTTCTGGTAATTGGTATAGTCGGATCGCTTTGTACATTGATGTATAAATAAATATATGGGATGTTTAAATATATTTACACATGTGCATTTGTTTATGTTTGGGTAAATGCTCACAAAGTGGTGACGTTATAGGACTCAAAGAATTTAAACCCGTTAATCTATTAGCAAATTATTAATTAATAAGCAGTAAAAACCATATTATTTTCCACTGTTCTCATAGTAAAGGGTTGGTACAAGTTCAATCCATTATTAACAATTACTAATTTTTAAGCCTCCATTCTATAAGAGAATCTCCCTGGTGTTAGTAAAGAAAATGAGAGCAATATTACCTCGATTTATGATTAATAAAAGCAAAGTACATACTTACCATAAAAAATAATTAAGGTTTAAAAAATAAATATAGGTTCTTTTCTTTGAAAATAACGTTAAAAACAAGTATAATTTATTAATTGTGTAAGTAAAGAAAAATATTCATTTTTATCTTGAAAAGTTTATTATCATAGCATGTGTTTTGCTGGTTTATTTTGTATTGTTTAAATTTACTTACTTTTTATAGTAAAAGTTTTTGTGATTGTCATGCAAGGAACTATCGCGGTACCTGTAACATGTTATCTGCTAGGCGTGAACTCTGCAGGCACATGTAACGTTGTAAAAAACCTTCTACTAAGGGCTTTTATTCGGATACTGATGTAAATTAAATTTATGGGTCGGTGAGATTCGGCTAAAATTTAACCAGCAAATTATGACACTATCATTAGTTAAAATGATTTAAATAAAAATTAAATTAACGCTTGAGGACGCAACGTATTTTGTTGTTGAATAAACACTAATTGTGCCATAAACTTGCCAGTTTACAGTAACAAATAAAAAACAAAACGTAATAAAATTTAAAATATATAATGGTTGTAAAATGACTGTGGTGAACAGTTGTATTACTTTACCATAAGCAAAGAAAGGGAGTTTAATGACAAGATAACTCTGACTCACAATTAGGTATTTTTAAAATATTCTCGGTAAAAATGTCGGATGATATTGTTACGCAGCACCCTGCAGTGTGCCTCGGTCGTCATAAATAAAGGTTCGAGTAAAAGAAAAAGGGATTATTCGAGAAATGTCATTCCACGTCAAGAAAATTCTAGAAATTTCGAGAAGGTTCGAGAAAGTTTAAGTAAGCTATATGTGTCGGTGATCCTGACATCAATCAGTTGACAGACGTTATATGTTAATGTTGTCAGTTGAATAGTTATTTTTTTTTGTGTCATCGGCATCAACTGCGACGGTTATTAGCCTCGTGTTCTGTGTAGGCTTTGTAACTGTTTCCCAGCACCACTGTAGGAACAGCATTGTTAATTATTACCCAACAGTGAATGGTCGAGTGGGGAATCCTACCAAGGCATTAATTTTAAATAATTAAATTAAATGAAAAAATCCCGGCCAACGGAATAATTATAAAAGTTGAGTTGAAATAAATTGAGATACAAAAAACTTGCGTAACATTGGTGACAGCGGTAAGGTACAAAGTAGAAGTTCATGGTAAATACTGGATCCACTAAGTACGAAGCAGGCATGGATACCTCAGGCCTACCAGCATGGTTTTTGAAGATGGAAGAGAAGAGAGTAAGGCGAAAAGAAGAAAAGGAAAGGCGTAGGAAGGAAGAGGAGGAAACAGAGACGCGTAGGAAAAAAGAAGAGGAGGAAAAGCAAAGGCAAGAAGAGGAGAAGGAAACAGGAAGAAAGATGGATGAAGAAAGAAGAGGAGAAAAAGAAAAAAGAAGGAAGAGAGGCGTAGAAAAGCTGAAGTATGAATGAATCGCTACAAATCCAGGAAACCTTCAAGCAAGAGGTTGGTCAGCTTAAAATTAAAGTAGATCTTTTAGAGCAACAACAGGAGCATTTAAAAGCTTATTTAGAACAGCAGCAAGAGCATTTAAAAACTAATTTTGAACAACAAAAACAGGCTTAAACTGAACTAGTTGAGTTAGAAAGAAAAATAGTCTAGCTTCAATAAGCAACAGCGAAACTGAAAACACTACCTCGTCCTTATCTGTAATCGAACCAACCCCGTTTCACAAATCCCTACTAGCAAGATCATTAACATGGGAAACGTATGACCTACAATTTGAAGCTGCAGCTAAAGCCAATGGCTAGACTGAAAAAGAGATGGCGGCTTGATTGATAGTGTCGCTGCGAGGACAGGCAGCATCCGTTTTACAGTTACTTCCTCAAGAAGAAGCCAGGTATTCATCTATCGTCCAAGCGTTGGAGGCAAGATATGACTAGCTGCATTTGAAATGGATATTCCAAAGCCAGCTAAAGGTTCGTAGTCAGAAACATAATGAGAGTCTACAGGAATTCGAGGCCAACAAAGGAAGAGTGATTCATCTGGCCTATCAACAGGTGCAGGAAGATTGCCAAGAATAAATTGGAATACAGGCATTCATTGATGGACTACAAGATGTGAAAATACAGTAAGGGAGAAACTGATTGCAGCCCAGGAATATGAAGCGGTAAAACTTCTTTCCAGATCTTCTCGCGCAAGAGTGAGAGAAATTAAATCCCAGGACAACACTAATACTATTCCCCAACCTATCCTCTCACAAATCTTAAATATCCTCTAAGATGTCTCTAAGCCGCAGAGATTAGGTTATTTTTTTTTTTATTTTATATGATATTTTTGAATGACTATTAGGTCAGCACCCAATTTACATGTACGCTGATAGACTGATGAAGACGACAAACTATGATCCTGCAATTAATTATGGGAGACAAGCAGATTATAGCGGCATTTTCTTAGAATTAACAAAATTTATAGATTTGTACTAAACCAGTAACTTTTTATTTCATTTAAATTATTTATCTACAACTGTCATGTAATGATTCTGATTTGACACTTATATAAATTTTGTAATGACGTATATTACCGCACTAGTGTGGTAATGATGCGGAACTAATAATTAATCAAAATTAATCATTTATTTAACAAAACAGAACAAATATAACTTAATAATGAACTCAATATAAAAAAATTATTTGTTATAGATATTTATCATACAATCCTTGCAATTATACAAATTAATGTCAGATGCAGACATGCCCGATGCCCGATAATTGCCAATATTAGTTTCCATATATTTTGAAGTCGATGGTATATTTTCTTGGTTTTCTCCTAAGATTTTCATAGCTGTTTTTTTTCTTATTTTCTGCCGAAGTCTCAATATATCCTTCAGCTACAGAATTAGACTTTCAGCCGCCATGTCTTTTAATAATTAAAAGATCTGCACCAGAGTCGGCTAAAATTGAAGTTAAATAACGCCGTAAACAATGCCCTGTATATTGCTTTGGATTGGGCAGTTCAAGAAATTCGGCGATTAATCTTGGAACACCGCCAATAGTAGTTATTCCAATAGGTTGTGTTGTACATTTTCCTGCTCTGTATCCAACAAAAAATCGTTGATGGCCACAAATTTTAAATCTTAATGTAGAGTATTTTCTAACAATTGTAACTAAATTAATACCATCAATGTTCCCAGATGTAACAAAAAAGTGCTTAGAGTTATTATAGTTATTTAAATACTTTTTTAACCCTAGGTCTAATTATTGTTTCCGTTAGGGACTCTATAAACGGCTACCTCAAACACGACGGACGCAACAATAGTGATTAGAGCATACTATTCCTATTCGTATTGTGAATCTAAATTATATTAGTTAATTAGTTGAGTAGGTATATGATTGTGTTTCTCAAAAGTTCAAAATAATTTTATTTCGTAATTGCTTTCCTGACATCCTGACTAGTTAAAACAAACCTTAATTATAATATTACCGCTCTAATAAAAATGACATAACATTTCTAATTAAGACGTAACTATTCAGCTGAACTAGATATTAACAGTTTTGGGTAACTTTAATGAGGGGACGACACAAAAGGGACCGATTTATTGTAGTTTCGACATCCCAGTGGCCTTGGAAACTTCCATAGAGTTTGTCTTGATAAAGTGTAGAGTTTCCAGATTGGTAAGTTTCAAAAACTATTTTGAAATTAAAAAGGGAGATGATCATGATTACACATTTTAATTTTTAAACTTTACTATTATTATTATTACTACCAATACTTTACAGTTGATGTTAATAGAAAACCTTACTGTTCTTACATTTTTCCTGTTATATAATTAAGTATTCTAATCTTAGTTTAATCTTTACATTTGTAACAAATAACAATAAGTTACGATTTGTATATATTGTTAAGTACCTAATAAATATTCACTTTGAGCAAATAAATTGGTAATATTAACAAAAGCAATATTAAAAATAAAAACTAAGTAATTGGAGTTCTTACGGCACATTCGTTTATATGATCAGATATTTATATTCAAATATAAAAGCTGTGATTTTGTACTTACAGTAATTTATTGACGGGAATGTTCATGACTTACCTGAAATAAAAAAAAATAGAATTAATAGTCTCATAAATTGTTTGATTTTGTATTTAAGTTAACATTTACAAATCAAAGATAATGTACTATATTCAATTTATGAAAAAATAAAGAATTATATATATATATATATATATATATATATATATATATATCTTACTATAGATAGAGCGTCCGTACATTCTTAAATCGCATTCATTGGAGCGTCCAGGTATTTAGAGCGTCCGTATATAGACGCTCTAAGACGGTGCCCATTTAAAATTTTTCCAGAGGTCTATAATGACGTCAGAAACGTGATGGCAAAATTTTTGAGAGACGCCAAAATGATGAAAAAATGCATGAAAATAATACGGCTCGCGTATACTTTAGTTCAATACTATTGCTACCAGAGGCACTTGCAGCGCTGATGTATATAGAAAGTATACGATTTCCTTGATACCCATTTGATTCTAGAGCGTCCACTGACTTGGCATCGTTGCTTTGGAAGCTAATGTTGTAAAATAAATTAAAGTTGATTTAATAATCTTAGTTCGCCTGGTAGAAGTCTTAGTATATTATAAAATTTCTCTCAAGAAGCCGTCCGTCTGTCCGTCATTTTTTGTGAGCGTTTAAAGGGGATTGAAAATTCAAAAAATCGTAAATCAAAAACGAAAAACAATATCAACTTGAAATTTTTAAAAAAAATCAAACTCTATAAGTGGACAAAATGTGTTGATTATGAAAAAAATCTAATAAACAATGGGGGGTTTAAGGGGAGTTAAAACTTTAAAAAATCATAAGTCAAAACCGAAACATATCAACATGAAGTTTTTTAGAAAAATCAAGCTCTATAAGAAGACAAAGGCTATTAATTAAAATAAAACGAATAAAAATTGGAACTTTAAAAGGAGGGGGGTTGGATTTGAAAAAAATATAAATCAAAATTGAAAAACAATATCAACTTTTTTAGGAAAAATCAAAGTCTATAAATCAAGCTCTATGAGGGGACACCGAATATTGATTATGAAAAAAAAATCTGATTAAAAATGGGGGATATAAGGGTGGGGGTGGAAACTTAAAAAAACATTATAAATCAAAATCGGAAAACAATATCAACTTGAAATTTTTAGGAAAAATCAATTTTAAGAAAAAATCAAGCTCTATAAGGGGACGAAGCATATTGATTTTGAAACAATCTGGTTAAAAGTGTTCAAAAAAAATCATAAATCAGAAACGAAAAACAACTTGATATTTTTAAGAAAAATCAAACTCTATAAGTAAACAAAGTCTGTTGATTATGAAAAAATCTAAAAAACAATGAGGGTTTAAGGGGGGTTAAAATATAACCAATCATAAGTTAAAACAGAAACATGATAACAACATGAAGTTTTTAAGAAAAATCAAGCTCTATAAGAAGACAAAGGCTATTGATTAAAAAAAAACGAATAAAAATTAGGGATTTAAGGGGAAGGGGGGTGAAATTTAAAAAAAAAATCATAAATCAAAATTGAAAAACAATAACAACTTGAAATTTTTAAGAAAAATCAAAGTTTATAAGTTGGCGATGTCTAATGATTAAGAAATAAATTTTGATAAAAAATGGGTGGTTTATGAGGGGTTAAAACTTAAAAATCATAAATCAAAAACGAAGCATGATATCAACATGAAATTTTCAGAAAAATCAAGCTCTATAAGGGGACAAAGACTATTAATTAAAAAAAATACAATTAAAAATGTGTGAATTAAGGAAGGGGGAGGGGTTGAAACCTAAAAATAAATCATATCAAAATTGAAAAACAATATTAACTTGAACGTTTTAAAAAAAATGAAACTCTATAAGTGGACAAAGCCTATTGAAAAAAAGTGTGGGATTTAAGGGGGGGGTAAAAAAATCATAAATCAAAAACGAAACATGATATCGAAATGAAATTTTTAGGAAAATCAAGCTCTATAAGGGGACAAAGACCATTGATTAAAAAAAATCCGATTTAAAATGGGAGGTTCAGGGGGAAACTTAAAAAAATAAAAAAGAAAAAAAAATATCAACTTAACATTTTTAATAAAAATCAAGATTTATAAGAGGACAAAGCCTATCGATTATAAAAAAATCTAATAAAAAATGGGGGGTTGAAGGGAAGTTAAAAAAAATCATAAGTCAAAAACGAAACATGATATCATCATGAAATTGCTCTGTAAGGGGACAAAGATTATTGATTTAAAAGAAATCTGATTGCAAATAGGAGGAGTAAGGGGGATTGATTAGGAAAAAATCAAATTATTATTTTTATTATTATTATATGATGTCATCGGCTTCAACTACTAATGGTTATATCGCCTCGTTTCTGTGCAGGCTTTGTTATTGTTTCCCAGCGCCACTTTAGGAACAGCACTGTTAATTAGAACCCGACAATGAGTGGTCGAGTAGGAAATCCTACCAAGGCATCAGAATTAATTTTAAATAAATTAATTAAATAAAAAAATCCCGGCCAACGGTGGAATTCGAACCTGGAACCATTATGTCCACAGGCAGGGACTCTACCACTGAATGGTATTGATATCCGTATGACATTTAACGAATTGATTATAAAGGGCCAAATCCAACTTATTATTATGCGTCAGGCAAATTCTTGATTTAAAAGGAACTAGACTCTCTGCATTCCTTGTATTGTAGCTATGATAATTATTATTCGAATCCAATGAATTACGTTTTTTAAAAATTTCTTTTAATGATTTCAGTATATACAGACAAGGCAATGGAAGAATCACGTACCTTTTAAATAGCATGTCGAGTTCTGCACCGTCAATGATCCTCAAGGCAGCTTTTTGGAGAATAAAAGCCTTCTGAGAGTGATAACTGCCGCCCCAGAACATGACACCATAATTCAGATGGCTATGTATGATTGCATAATAGACTGTTCTTAGTACTGATTTTTCTGAAAAACTCGATATTTGCCTGAGTGCAAAAATTTGGGACGCCAATTTCGAACAGACATTGTCTACATGGTGCGACCAATTTAAACCGGCATCGAGCATTACTCCTAGCAGGTTTACTGACCCAGCTACTTTGACTTTACTAGATGAAAAAGTAACGTTTTGAGTTTTGACATTATTTAACTTTAAATCGTTTGCAGCAAACCATTCATTAGAGGACGGTAAACAAGTTCTGCTCGAGATCGTGTCATCTTTGGATAGGATAGTCGTATCATCTGCGAACATAACACTAGTACAGTGTTTCATGATACGCGGTAAGTCATTAATATATATTAGAAATAGAACGGGGCCCAATACAAATCCCTGTGGAACCCCTCTTAAAATGGGAGCCAATTGTGACTCCACATTATCGAGAAACACGCACTGTAATCTGTTCGTCAGATATGAAAAAAATAAGGCAAGTTCCTTTCCCCTTATGCCATAGTACTCCATTTTTTCCAAAATAATATCAATGCTTACGCAGTCGAAGGCCTTAGTGAGGTCACATAATACCGCAGTAGTACTCGAGCCCTCGTCAAAGCCACCGACTATGTAATCAATTACTTTTGCGACTGCTCCTATTGTAGATCTATGCCTTCTAAACCCAAATTGGGCTGGCGAGAATAAATTTTTATTTTCAAAATAGTTAACTAATTTCTCTTTTAGCTTTACTTCAAATATCTTACCGATAACAGGTGTAATGGCAATTGGCCTATAATTATCAGCATCATTAGAATCACCTTTTTTAAAAAGTGGCAATACCTTACTAATTTTAAGTTGGTTAGGCCAATTTCCTTCGATTATGCATTGGTTATATAAAATATTAAGTGGTTTAATGAGGGATTCTATAGAGGCCTTAATCATGGGACTACTGAGGCCATAGTAATCCGTGCATGGCGTATTTTTAATATGAAGTATAGCCTATCTTACGTCAGATTCAGAGACTGGACCCATAAAAAACGAATACGGGGGCTTCGGTGTCATTTTAATAAAATCATTAGAGGAAATATTATCGTTTTCGATTGTTTGAATAACCTTCTCTGCTACATTGAAGTCTTCAGATGTTAGATTCGATGTAGTGGATGATTTGTTGTTGGATTTTCTTTCTGCGTTTACAATATTCCAGATTGTTTTATTTTTATTTTCTGATGCAGCTATTCTTTTATTGTAAGCGTTACGTTTCTCTAATCTAATTGACCTCCTATAGTTTTTGCGCGATTCAGAATATAGTCTTCAATCTTCTAACAAATTGGTTTTTTTGAATCTAGATTTGTTTTGAAATACTTGATTTCGCTGTACCCGCAGTTCCTCATTAAACCACAAAATCTTTTTGTCACCACTGCGAATTTTTTTTATGGAAAAGCATAGATCTACAATAGGACATAGAATAGTAAATATTATATTACAAATCTCCTGGGAGCAGTAATTTCCCATTTCTAGTCCATGCCAACTAATTTCAGATAACTTTTCTGCGAACTGTAAAATTGTACGTTCATTAATAAATCTTTTGTTGACATAACTGGTATCACTTAAAATATTAAAGTCTTTTATCTCCAAAAATAAAGTCAAATGGTCGGCTATGTCGGCATCAATGACTTTTGATATTATAACTTCCGGATTTATATTGGAAATAATATTGTCCAAACATGATTTAGAAGTGGGAGTTATTCTAGTTGGAACTGTGATGTAATGTTTCATACCATACATATTTAATATAATAATTAAATCAAGCGAATGCTAATTTAAACTATTAGAATCAACATTAAAATCACCGATAAAAATTAGGTTTTTAAATTTTTTATATAAATAATTAAATTTAGAAAATACGTTTTGAATATTGATATGTCCCCATGGGAGGAGGATCTGTACACTGTTACTAAGGCATAATTTTTATTTATCAATTCTACACCACAGAATTCTGCATGAAAAGGCTGGCAAAATTTTGAAACGTCAATAACTTTTAATGAAATATTATTCTTAGAAAAAAACAATAATAATAATAATAATAATAATAATAATAATAATAATAATTAAAAACAATCAGAATTAAATTACAATCAATATTGCATAACTAAATTATTCACTTTCTGCCGCACTCTCTGCGCTACCGAAATGATAAATTAACGCTCTGCAGGTCTATCGTTATGTATCAAAATATATCTTTAACACAGTTAAACAAAAACTTAAACTGCCTATCATTTAAATATATGACAACACCGCAAAACGCTAATTGACGCCACAAAAGCGGTCAAATATACGTAAATTTGAATATTGGTGACGCTGCAATGTGTATCAATTGAAATGACGCCCAGGTGTCGATAAAGTAAAAGTAACGATTTGTGTTTTCCTTTCAATTTAATGTTATCCGCCTAATTTAAGCTGCTTCTTCCAACAGCAACGAGTATATATGTCTAAAATAAGTAGATCAAGGGTAAACAGACATGGGCGCTTTAAAGCGCATCTTTATCGGGACGCTTCAATGATACAGAGATGTAAATATATATATATATATATATATATATATATATATATATATATATATATATATATATATATATATATAAGAGAGTTGATAGTCGTTGCTGACTAGTTAATAAACCAAACCAAATTCATAATTTAAATAATACAGAGCTAATTTAATATAAAAATCACTCTTTGAACATTTAAAAAATATTAATGTTATGTAAATATAGCATTATCCACATTTATTTCCTAACCTCTAATAACTTGTTATTTATTTAAAAATTTTACTTGTCATGTAAAATTGTCAAATTGACCTTTCGTTATTTATATTTTTTTAGTTTTAAAGTATCGTAATTATTGTTTGTGTATATTATTTTGTAATTGATTCAGCTTGTCCATTTTGTATCTTTACACTAAAATGAATAATACCACCATAATGAACAACCTTAATTAAGATGTAAGTAATTAAAAAAATTTTACCTTACTTTATCATAATATGTGGTATTATTTTATTTTAGTCTCCCTGATGATGGAAATAAACATTTCCGAAAGCTTGGAATAAACTTAAAAAAGTAAACTTTCATTTGCTGCATTACCCACAAATTACTGATTAAATTATATATATATATATATATATATATATATATATATATATATATATATATATATATATATATATATATATATATATATATATATATATATATATATATATATTAAATAAAAGAGATAATCTGGAAAATGTTTAAAAGTATTATTAAAAAATATAGTGGTGGTGCTGTTATTTTTATTTTCAAATAGGAGCAAGACATTATTTTTTTGCAATATTGACAATACCGAGTTATTCGAGGTTATCATAATATTATTATCCAGTTCATGGCCTTCTACTTAAAAAAATAAATAAATAAATAATTTGGGCGAAAAGAAAATTAGGCAACAGTTTTATATGCAATTTGAACCGTACATTCCAAAAAACTTAAAATATACAGAAAAGGTCAAAATTTTTTATTATAACACTGAGGAAAACTTGTTTGTTAGTATTTTCATATGCGATGGCTTTAGGCCGCCCAGCTTAGGTAAATTAGTTTTTTTTTATTAGAATATTGAATATTTGGAAACGCGCTTTTATGTCCTGCGCTATTTTGTGTTTGCACTATTTCGTCTTTGCGCTATTTTGTCCTGCGCTGTTTTGTCATGTAACCATATTTAAAATATTTAAAATATATGTCATCAGCGATTCATATTTTAAAACAGAAATGACTAAGCGAGTTTGTGCGTTTGTTTGTATCAGTCTGCGACCTGTCCGCATGGGCGTGCATGAACTAGGCACTCTAAAAATTATATTGCAAGGGTTATCTCAGGTGCCTGCGAAATTTTTCTCGAATTGAGCACTGCCCATGGGAATATCCTTTTTCAGTCCCTTTACCTAAATAATGTTCTAATATGTTACAAAATCAAATTAGTGTAGGTTATTATCTTAAACCTTTCCTTAATAATTTTCTAATATTTTAAACGCAAACAAATATGTATAATAAGTCATAAAACCTCAATATCTGTAATAGAATGATTGGAATATTACGTAAAAAGGGGCTGATTGTAACAGTCGAAAAAAATAAGATAAACGTGTCTCAAACGCGCTTACCTTCTGTGTTGCATCATATTGTTCGTCGGATGAAGTAGGTGGTAGTATTAGTCCAGTAGCCAAGACCGGGCCCGGTTACACAGTTTATATAATAACGTTTATTATACAGGATTTTATAATAGCGGATTTAACGGCACATACACACCACAAAGCGTTCTCGTCGCGGCAATTGCTGTAGTTCTTTTTCTCGTCCAACCGCGCTTCACTTGTCTTACAGTCAGACGAAGCGCATGTGTGGGCCAAAGTTTTAAGTAAGCGACTTGAGACAAAGCGCGAATATTTAAATAATAAAATAGAAATTAATTCATTCTGGAACAATATCAAAAATTAATTCTTATTATATCTTCTTGGTTAGTAGGTACTTGCAAAATAATTTGTTGATATCTACCTTTAAATTTGTGTTTTTCAACATGGACGCAGAGTTTTATTTAAATGAATGTGGAAAAGAAGTTCTTGTGTTAAACGAAGCAAAATTTAGTCTTTGCAAAATGTTAAAAATGGAGATGTACTCTGAGAAGTTGTAAAGCCAAAGTATGAACCTTGGGTGAAGAAAAAGTAATTTCTAGAAGTGAATAAACACATAATCAAAAGATTAAATTACTTAATAGGCAGATGGGTAAGTTCAATTTGATTTCAAATATTTATTGTTGATGATTAATTTAATACCTCCGACATTTGACGTCGATTGGAAGCTTACATTTTGTCAATTTTTTCTGAAATGTACAATTTCAAAGTCATACAATTATTACAATATTCATATTAAAATAAAAAATAATAAAAAATTCATTACACTGAATAATAACTTATCACACATGTTTATAAAAAGTTTCTCTCTTAAAATTAAATGATAAATCGCTCACAACAATATGAAAATTTTATAAAATATAAAACAAAAAAAAACATTTATTGTCTTTAAAATTAATTTTTAATAATCGATATCAAATAATATTATTTGTTATAATTATGAATCCGATGTCCAACACATGACTTTCCTATCCAGTTATTACAGGCTTTTTCCGGTTATTTTGTACAACCTATTGCAGTACCTCTGTAAATGTTTAGAGGTTAAACTAAATATATACATTTTCCAGATACATCTAACTAGAAACATTTTTCTATATATATTCATTGAAAACGAAAATACTGAAAAATTTAAATTTTATACTTTTCCTCCAATTTTTCCATTACGGTCCATTTTAGAGAAATCATGTTAGAAACAAAACTTATAGAGATCGATATCGCAAACAACTTTTAGTTTAACAATTTTCTTAAAAATTAGAATTTTGCACTCGAGGTCGAAAAAATCATGATTCCTATACTTTCCTTATCTGTATACAGATAGGAAAGTAAAAATAGAATAAAAAATTGATATGTTGCCCGGGGGGTGCTATTGACGTAAATTGATTTTTCTATCTGCATATTAATTTATACCTATTTTAGTAAGCAATAGAGTGAAAAGGAAAGCACAGGATATTTTAGACAGGCCGTCAAAAATTATTCAATCTGAGCTTAAGAATCATAGCAAACAACTGGATACATTATCTGTGAGACATTTTTTAAAATCGTAACAATTTGTATTGCGAAAGATGAAAATTGCAGCCAACTTTACCTACAAGTGCTAACGAAACACTTCAGATGTTAAAAAATTTATACAGTCATGACTATGAACAATACAAAACCATAAAAGGGGAAAAGTTTACTTTGTAGATGAACCTATGAAACTTATTATATTTTCATGTGAATCAAATCTGAGAGCATTGTGTATTTCTGAAAAATTATATTTAGACGGTACCTTCAACTATTGTTTGAAGTACTTTTGCAGTTATTTACTATACATATTTATAATAACGGATATTATATTCCGTTAGCATTTTGCGTATTGCCTGATAAAAACTCAAAAACAATAATAATTGCATTTTGAATCCAAAATTTTGTTTATTAGATTTTGAAATAGGTATTCATAAAAGCCTTAAAACTGTATGGCCCAATATAAAATTGATAGGATGCCGATTTCATTTAGCCCAGTGTTGATTTAGAAAAATACAGGAACTAGGTCTAGTGACCGAATATAAAAGTGCAAGTAGTGAAGTAGGAAAATGGCTAAATTATATATTTTCTTTGCGACTTTTAGACCATTCCCAAGTATAAGACTGCTAAATTTTTAACGTGATGGCAATTATACCGAACGATTCTCAAGTTATAAAATTTTCCGATTATATTGTAAAAAGCTATATTGAAAATGATTCCACTTTTCCTCCAACATTTTGGACAAAATTCAGTGCAAATATGGACAGAACAATAAACGCGTGACAATCATTTCATTCGCGATTTAACGCAAGTTTTTATAAAACCCATTCATCATTATATACACACAACCAAACTTATATGGAATTACTGTGTATTTCTAAATAATCTTTTTGTAAGGAAAAAAATTTGATATCCAACTTTAAGATAAGGCTTTTTGTTCAAATCAAACAGCATAATAAAGAAGAAATGACTGCTGCGATTTATTATCTAGTGAATTTCGTGTTCAGAAGTAAAATCACGATCCTCCGGAAAATTTTATTTTGGTCCAAAAAAACAACAAAATGCCTTATGTTGGACTAAGAGATATGTAGAGGGGAAGAATTATTGCTCTCATTGAACAAGAAATGTCCCAATGAGACATAGCAGAGGTAACAGTAATAGTAATAGGCAATAGTCAGGGTGTTGTATCGAAAACATATAAAAGGTACTTGAAATTAGAAACTCTCAAGAACAAGTCCAGAGAAAGTCGCCAAAGAGTCACAACTGAACAACAGGACCGCTTTGTGTGCCAAATTGCTAGAAGAAATCCCTGTGTTTCTCATCCAGAGTTACAACGACAATTTCTGAAAGCTACAGGTGTGAAAGTTTCAGTTGAAACCCTAAGAAAAAGACTTCGCGTTCGAGGGTTGTACAGTTAAAGAGAGTTACGGGTCCCACCGCTATCTAGGCAAAATAAAATTGACCTGCTAAATTGGTGCCTTCAACACCAAAACTGGACAATTGAGAATTGGCAAAATATTCTGTTTTCGGATGAGACCAGTATTGGTCTAAGATCAGATGACCATCGAATTCGGGAGATAAGTGAGACTTTACGCTGCCAGATCTGTCCCAAGATATCAAGGAGGAACTGTAATGTTCTTGGGAGGTATTATGCTGGGAGCAAAAACTTCATTATTACCACTTTATCAAACTTTAAACGGTTCGAGATATGTTGATTTAGTGCTAGAACCAATCGTTAGGCCTTGGAGACCTGCAATTAAGAAAAATTTTATCTTTATGCTCGATAATGCGCTTCCCCATATCAGCAGAGTGTCAAGAAAATGTCTTGAAACGAAAGGTGTCACAGTTTTAGACTTGTCCGCATATTCACCAGACCTAAATCCTATCAAACTCTTATGGGACAAGCTTAAAAGAAGGATTAGAGCTTGTCGAAACAATGCAGGATATGTCGCACAGCTTATTAATACAACATTAGTAGAATGGGAAAACATACCCCAAGACAATGTGGGCAATTTTATAAGAAGCATACCAAGGCGAATAGAAGCTTACATAAGGGCTAGAGGTGATAACACGGATTGTTAAAATTGCTAATTCTCTTCTTGTTTTTGCTTTTCGGCTATTAAAAATTTAAATCTCAATTCGTTTCAGGAACCAAAAAATACCATTGTTTTTATTTTGTCAACTAATTTGTCATTGAAAGTCTTTGGTAAGGACTGAGTGTTATTAATAAATAAAAAATGTTCATATATCTCAAAAATTATGAAGAGTAATAGATGATTCCATATAAGTTTGGTTGTGATTTTTATACAGAAATTGAATGGTTTTCAGACACATACATAAAATTACAAAGTTTAACTGAATAAGTGAGGATAAAAGTCCCAGAAACAAGACGTAGACACAGTTTATTGCTAAAGAATCAGTTAGCTCACTTGGACCAGTTGAATGTTCCAAAATAACATCCACCCCAGGGATGAGATATAAATTCAGGATGCGCAGAAGACTGCTGTTTGAATATAGTAGGCGGTTGTCATATATTGTATTGGTTATGATTTGATTATGTATGCGCCAGGGATACAAATCCGAGTTGCGCAGTGTATAAACTGGAAGATTGAGATCAAAAGTGCCGACGCAGAGTGAACGAACTGATTCTTTAGCTATAAACTGTGACGTAGACATGAATATTTAAAATTAAAAATAGATAAATATACAATCAACGTGAAATTTAATTTCGTAAAATGTTTAGGTTATTTTTATAAACAATAGGTAGGTATTATTATTAAAGATATTATAGTACGTATAATTATGTATATTGTGTAGTTTTCATATTATTATGTATATTTATGTACTATTATTGAAGTTTTTATTATATTTTGTATACATTTTACATTTACCTATTCATTGAACTTTCAATAAAAAGTAGTTTTCAAATGAATCAGATTTTTAAGTATTGGATAGATAAATTTGCTTCCATTTTAAAGGGTCAACATCAGTAATATCAGTGTCACTAAGTAAGCCTAATCCGGTATGGTTTGCGATTAGGGACCGCCCACCGAGGCGGCAGTCAAACAAGCGTTAATTATTGATGCCCAGTTCGAGTAGTAAGCAAATTTGTAATCCTCTATCGAGTGTGCGGTTCGGGTAAACCTTTTATATTCTCAGGTAGATAGTGGTCAATTTGAGGCCGTCGGCCCGCATATCGCGTTGTTTAATGTTTCAGTCTTAGTATACCATCTAGTGCGTCTAATACTTATGTGTTACTATCGTGTATGTAATTTTCATCATATTCGTTATGTAAGGACAATATTAGAAAAACTAATTACCATGTCATTACAGTACCGTCCGGTTTAAGAACAAGGTGTGCCATGGATTGTCCCGTGTTCGGACAACCCTTGCAACTACCCTAAAATGCCAAGTAATGAAATTTTGTGCGTGGATTAGGTTCAATGGGAAAAATACTCAAAAGGAGCCTGCGTTTTCTGAAATATCAAAAGTGGCAGCTAAGGTCGAAAAAATTTGGCATCAAGCGTCTATTTATGTAGTTTGCCACACCCGAATTTTACAGCTTTTGCAAGTCTACAATGCTGGATACAAAAACTTTTGAAGCCTTTTAAGGACATACAAAGCAGTAAAACTTACCAGTCCAAGATTAAATGTTTTAGACAGGAAGGTAAAAAATCCCTTTTTGATATTCCAGCGTGCAAATATAATTTACTTTCTACATCCTGCACTTGTGTCAAATCCCGCAAAGTTCCACCAGAAGAACGCGAATTCTTATTAGATCAAAAAGGAACGAGAAAATGGCAATAAGCAGGTTCGATGTGAAAAAAATTTAAAAACTTTTACAGAAACATTAAGAAATATCACGAAACTTTAAGTACCTACTCAATGTATTTCTTAAAAAAAAAACGCAGATTCTGAAGCCCTCACTGCGTTCGTAACTACTTGGTAGTTTACATCAAATGGCAAAAAAAATTACTTACTATCTCTGTGAACTATACCATCGATAGAGCTATTTCCTATTCCATAATTGATTTTATGAGTAAAATAAATATATAAATAATGGCGTTTCAATCTTAAAGGTTTTATATGTGGATGCTTTGTTAATTAGATTAATAATGATATAAAATACAAACATAAAGTTCACTGGCCCATTGCTTGTAGAACCTTTACCCAAAAAAAAATATATACATACAAAAAAATACGAAGAAACATTTTTTTATTCGAATGTATCGTAAAACGATGTTTTTTAAAACGAAAACATAATCGAAAGGCAAAACTTTTAAGTATACTTTAAATGAACTGTTGTAAACTACTTTTATGTTTAGGCCTCAAAAGTAAAGCGGGTCCCCTATCAAACCATACTGTTTTATTTTTAGTATTTTTGTTGCTATTGTAAAATAATAATAATAATAATAATAATAATAATAATAATAATAAGAATTTTACTTTTCACGTTGCCAGCTAACTACCTAATCCGAAGTAAATGAATTTCATCCCCTTTCCTTGATGATGCAAAATATTTATTTAGATTTTCCGGAACTGAATATGCGATGATTAAGTCGTCTATGTTCGTGGAATGTTTACATTCATAAAATTACAGAATTACAATCCGCCGCTCAGACCGTTTTCTTCTATTTTCTACTTCCTATATTGCAACGTAAACCGTAATTAAAATACACTGAATCGGTAAGTAAATAAATTCCATTGGCATATTGTACACCCTCTTCGGATGATTTCGGTTCTAATACGTACATTTTATAAATGATCATGAAGTGGAGTAGAGTGGAGAATAGTTTATATAACAAGTATGGAAAGTGCAACATTTCGCACAAGTTAAAGTTTAGCACGAGCCGCGTAGCGGCGAGTGCGGAAACTAAACGAGTGCGAGAAATACACTTTCCAACGAGTTGTGTACAATATTTTTCCTACGACCGTACACAAAATCCTTAAAAAAAGTCTTTTTTAAATGAGAAAGTCAATAAACCATATCACACATGTACTGAAAAGTATATCACACATGTGTTGAAAAGAATATCAACACATGTGTTGAAAAGTAAAAAATCCTTCAAAATATTTTTCATTTTGTAACAGTAGAAATGACAAGAACTAATACAATGTTTAAAAAATATTTATAACTAAAGCAGAACAAGAACTAATATAACAATAAGCAACATTTATAACTAAAGCAGAGATACTAACAGAATAGTTTATAACAATTTACATCTAAAGTAAAGATAACTAATGGAATGGATAAAAAATATTTGTAACTACACTATAGATAACTAATATAATAATTAGGAAATGTTTGTAACTAAACTGTATGAACTGAATAATTATTAATAATTTTGTTTTAGGTTTTTCTGGGACGTTATAAAAGTTAAAAGTAAAATTGTTATTATAACATTTACTAAATTCCAGTGGATTTTGTAATGTTGCATTATTATTATTCTCAGTGTTTATTGTCTTTTATGGATCTACATTAATTTGTTGCTGTATAGATGAAGTACACAAAGTTGCATGTATCTGGGTTGTGTAGTATCAACATTTTGTTTAGAGTATTGTTCAATGTTTTTACATGCAACTTCTTCGTTGAATGTGCTTGTGCTGCGAATGGTGTTCATTATTTTATTAGCAGTCATTAATCTATTAGTTGCAGAGTCATCTATGTACTGCTCGGCCACGGTAGAGGATGTCCATCCCCCGTGGCGCTTTAATGCAGCAAGATCTGCTCCTGCATTTACCAAAATTGTTGCAGAAGAACGCTTAAAGGTGTGGCCAGTATATTGTTCTGGATTCGGAAGATTTAAAAACTTTGCCACTACCTTTGGCACAGTGCCTATTTTGTTTATACCCACTACTTGTTGGGTGCATTTTTTATTTTTAAATTAAAAAAAAAACTTAGTTGAGTGGTTGGTGGCCTAAGATTGGCATATTTTTTAAATATGGTATAAAACGGTCCAGTTTCTGGATACTTGGTTTTTTGTGTTATCTATTTTTATCACAGTTGCTGTACCCAACTCTATATCATTTATAGTCAACTGTGTGAGCTCCTGCTTTCAGCATACTCCTGATATTCCAAGGATAAGTGCAACCTGAAATAATAAATTATACACATTGAACAAAATAATAGATATTAAACTTGCTAACCTTTGTAAATAAATATAATTCATCTGGAGCTGTTTCTATAAAATTATTTATTTCTTGTTGCGAAAGGACTTTGGCTTTTTTTGGTTTATAGCCATCACTTTTTCTCTTTAAGAATGCTTTTAATTTTAGGTTCTTAGAAATATCAACATTGTGTTCAATAGATAGAATAGTTCTCAACATTGAGTACTGTGTCCACAAAGTCGAACTTTGTACTTTTGATGATAATTCATTAATATAGGCCAGTAGAACATTTTCAGAAAACGAACTCTTTATTTGTTTCCTTTGTCTCCATTTAATAAATTGATCAAAAGCATATTGATACCCAGGGCTGCCGCGGAGATATTTAGAAATGTACTAGAAAATTCGAGGAAAATGTACTAAATTGTACTAAATTTTAGATGGACTGTCCATTGTCAAAATTGTCACGTATGTTGATAGTTGTTATGTCAACTGTAGGATCGATGGCAGTTGTTTATTTTTGTTGCTTATGTACTTTGAAAAATTGGAATTGGAATATACCACTGGAATATATCAAAACGTTAATATGACTCTAGAGTTTTTTTAACATTTTATTATTTTTAAGTTGTTATCTATTAACCAAGGTAGGTAAAAATAAATTGTACGATCACAAACCAGTAACTGACACCAGACTTGTGCGCAATAGATAATTTGCTCAGAATCCTGGAGTCGGTGACTGATTTCTGATCGTTATAGGTATATATACCTTATGTAAAAACCCTTTTATTTAGGGAAAATACTGCCAATATTTACAACACTTACCCTAATATCGGAAAATTTAGGCTTGTGCCACAAAGATGATCAGTATTTCAAATTGTACTTAATTATCCCTGATTTGACTTAAAATGTACTTTTGTACTTTGCTGTGAGAAATGTACTAAATTTAGTACAATTGTACTGAAACGGCAGCCCTGTTGATACCTTACTCTGGATTTAGCAGGCAACAATTTGAGCGACGTGTTTTTAGCAGCTTCTGCTTTCTGGAGGCGTACATTCGGAATCACTAGAATCCATTTTTTTGCGAGCTCAATACAAGTTTACAATAAAATAAAGTTTTACAAAATGACTGCTTGTGTGTTTGACAATTAATACCACAGCCTACTTAATGTAATTTTGCAAATTTTTAAACTTTAAACGTACCTGTTGGGTTTAGTATAATCACAATAGCCATGAAGAATAAGTTTTTCCTTCACTTTCTTTTAAATGCATTAACCAGTAATCTTTATAACACTTAATTTTAAAGTTTGAATTATCTTGTAGACACTAGTATGTATTTGAACACAAATCACAATAAACTTTAAATATTTTCAAACTAATAGGCACCTACAGAAAGGTGTATTGTAAACACCAACATAAACATAACCTCAAAAATTTACATTGTCGTATTTGAAACCGAAAATAACACTATAGAAAAGAAGAAGAAAATTATTTTCTTTCCAGAAGTAACTTTATAGAAAATTTTGTTTCAATATTCGATAAATAATAGTGAGTAAACATGTTTTATTATTATTTTATAATTTTAAAAACCTATATAAAAAACTTTATTGCTCATTTGATATTATATAAAAATTTGTAATGACAATTATAATGATAACTTTGACGTACATGTCACAGGTCATAGGACGATATTTTTTTTACTTTTCGATACATGGGTCTTTTGTTATTTTTCAATACGTGTGTGATATATATATTTCAGTACGCGTGTGATATAAGCTATTTTCTTAGAACAAATAAGTTTGCAAACTATTATTTTCGTATGTAGTCGTAGGAAAACTTTTTTCTATGTGTTCCAGACTAGATATATTAATTTTTTTAAGGTAGTTTTTAAAATCTAAAAATTAAAGAAGAAAGATCAAAGTTAAAAGGTCTGAACGATATTGTCGAATTCAGAGCGACAAGAAATTTAAGAATTATTCTTTTTATAGGTATTATTCCCTTAAAACACATATTGGTTGATGGATAGTCACAAAGGGGCTTCAATTGAAGTAATTTAATAAAAAAAGGTAAAAAACTTTCTAAATATCTAGAAACTTTTATCCTCAATCATGAGAATATTGTTTAGTAAAATCACAAAATCTTCCAGTTCACTAAAGAAGAAGTTTTTCAAAGAAAATCCGCCCCTTATGCTGGATTCATTAAAAACTTTTTCAAGATTCCAGCCTAAGCTAAAGGTAAGAAAAATTTAAAATGGATGTACAACAACAAAGAAAAATGTATAATAAATTTTAAAAGATAAACTACTTACAACTTAAACTAAACCGAAATGATATGTTACAAATTATTTTCAATGTAATGATTCAGCGGAGTAGAAAATTGCCAGCAGCGACAAGTAAGAATAATGTCAATTCCAGTGCTGTTAAGACGTTCCGGGATTACAGCTGATGTTGTCTTGGCGGTTAACATTTTTGTTAAGAGTAGCATGTCTTAATTTTGCGTTTTTGTTATTGATATATAATAATACTATGTTTGAGTAAATAAGTATTAAGTATTGTTAAGAGTGAGATTATGGGTCCTTTTGACTGGCCCTAAAGTCCACTCTTAGCGGTAACCACGGGTTATATATAGGGGCCCAATTCGTATTTAAATTGGCCTCTAGATAACACACGGCTAGGGGGTTAAGTTCAGACGGGAAGACCTAAGGAACCCTAACTTGAAAGATTGAAACAACAAGCGTAAAACAAATAACTATGGTTTATTTAACAAATATATAAATATAGCACTTCAATAATCTTTGCTAACTACACAATTAAATATTACTCCTTAAAAGTATCTACTTACATTAACATTGTTATCCGTTGGGCAGCAGGACTGGCTAAAGGCACACGTTACTTTTTCCACTACGTGGTTTTACACAAAATAAAACTAACCGCGATTTCGCGTGACCGACCCGAAATTTACTTAGTGCCAAAAACTGGACACGACCGATCGCCAACAAAAACCCCAAAGGAACTCCCAGAAAATTCACTTGTAATTTTCCAAGAATGCTCGTGTTGATCTTTCTTGACCCTGTACTTTAATATTATGATTTAATAAAACCTTGTCCAACTACACGTTTTGTTATTTTATTGCAAATGTATTTAATGTGCATGCCCTTGGACAAAATTTACAAATCATAACATACCTATTCACAGGGTGTTCTATTTATTCGTAACAGTATTTACTGTCTCAATATAAGATAAAAGTGTAAAATTTTAATATATTTAACATATTTTTTCTACGAACTCTTACAAAAAGACATCTTTCGCCACAGGATACTTTCAGCGAAAACTTGATTTCCGTCACTAGTGAGAAAAAATCCCATAACGTTTACTTTCGTCTCTAGTGATGAAAGTAAGTTGTTACATATTTTCATATATCAGTCGCCTCGAATAATATTTTGGCTTTTTATAATTATTAATAATGAAATAAAAAGATGCTCATTAAATTCTATATGCGTTTTTACCTAAACTTTAATGAATTAAAGATAAAATAAAAATGTATAAAAATAGTGCAAATTAAACCAATCTACATCTAGTTTCCTGGTTTTCATTTATTTATTTGAAGTTTTATCACTTTTGAGAACTGTCAGTTTCAGTTCGTCCTAAATTTAACACATTTTCATGATGTCTGAGTCAGAAAGCGATTGTACTCCCCCAGAAATTATTTTTAAAGCTGAAGAAACCTCTTCAAATTTATTACCGGCCAAATCAAAAAAGAGATATGAAGAAATTTATATCAAATTTTTGGACTGGAGAGAAAAAAATAAAGTAAAATCATTTTCGGAAACTGTACTACTAGCATACTTTGGAGAAATATGTTCAAATTTATTCGATGCTAAGAACTACACTCTCTGTTAAAAATGATGTCAATATTAGTAAATATCCAAAGTAACGTTCGCTTTTGAAAAGAAAATCTGATGGTTTTAAAAGCCAAAAATCCAAAATTTTTTCGCCTGAAGACATAAATACTTTCCTAAAGAATGCACCTGACTTTAAATGTTTAATAACAAAGGTAACGGAATTATTATTTTTATTTTAACAAATACTTAATACATAACTATTAATATTTGTAGGTAGCATTAGTTTTTGGATTATCTGGCGCTTGTCGTTGCCACGAACTGAAAGATTTAACAATAAGCGCTGTAGAGGATACTGGAAGTATTCTGTTAGTTAAAATCCGTAATACAAAAACAAAAGTTCCGCGTTCTTTTCATATTTCTGGACCCTTTCATGATATTTCTAAAAAATATATGAGCCTACGTCCCGTAAACATGGATCAAATTAATTCAAGATTCTTTATTAACTATCAGAATGGAAAGTGTAGCAGACAGGTTGTTGGAATTAATAAAATCAGTAAATTTCCTAACGAAATTGCTCAGTTTTTAACGCTTCCGAATCCTCAAGATTACACTGGGCACTGTTTCCGCAGAACATCCGCAACGCTATTAGTGGATGCAGGAGGTGACTTGCTTGTGTTAAAAAAGCACGGTGGTTGGAAATCTAGTAGTGGTGCGGAAGGATATATTGATGAATCCACGAACAGTAAAAACCAAATACAAACCAAAATTTTACAATCTGTACAAAATAAGGAAACTACTAGTTCATCCGATTATGGCGCATCATCATCTGAAATGACATTTAACAGTAGAACAAATATGTCGGCATCTACCTCAATAAATAAAAAGCTTGAGTGTGATACCCCCATAATTTTGAACAATTGTTTAAATATAACAATAAATCAATATTTAAATAATAAATAATATTTCCGAAATATTTAATTGTTGGTTAATTTTTTGTTATTCCTAACACAAAATAAAGCATTTGCTAACGTTTGTTTTTTTTTTATTTTAGTAGGTACCTACATGACATAATAGAGTTCAAAGTAAAAGTATAATGTTTTACTCGTCAAAAAATGTTATTTTCGTCACTCGTGAAACAATATACTATTTTGGATCTCCTATTTTGATTACACAAAACATAATCAATACTCAATTGTACTTTTATTATGCATTATATCCGTAATGCTGTTTTCTAATATACGCTTCTTTACCATGCATATTATTTAGACACTTCAATAAATTTCATTATAGATATACATGGAGCCGAGTAAAATGCTTTAATCGAATGTTGCTAGAAGCAAACGGATTAAATTCGCCACATCAACATAGAATATCATATATGTTATCTCCTTAGGGGAATTAATAATATACTGTTATAATTTTATAGGAGTGAAATTGTGTTATTTTGTGACTGACGAAATGCAATAAAATTAAATATGTTTAATTAAAATAACCAAAAAAGGTTGACAGCTGTGTGCACGTAGTTTAGATTCAAAAGGAAAAACTTGTATTTCGTGCAAAACTTTTTAATTAATAAATGCAAAATTAGATATTTTAGGATATTCACAACTTGCTAAATCATAATTATTACAATTAGTAATATTTTCAAATTTAAATTTCTTTATATATTCATTTTTATTAATATTGTTTAACCGTGTTCACATGACAGTGGTGACCAGTTTGCACGAAATAGTCTTTCCTTTTGAATTTAAATATTTTTATTTATAGATTTTTTTTATATGTCAATGAATAACTTTTGCAATGAGATATATACAGATTGTAATTTATTTTGGGTCGAAGTTAAATTATCTGAAGGAATAATTCTTAATTGGGTCCAATAAATGTTCGTTAGTTCCCGTTTAATTTCTACCTTTAGGTAATTTTCAGGTTTGCCAACTACCACAATAGAATAAGTTCATACCAAATACCAAAATATAATTTATGAAAGAAAAATCGAAATCAACACATAAATTTTGCAGAAATTATACACAAACTTGGTGATTACTTACTTTTGTTTTGTGCACACTTTTCAACTTTTTTAATAAATCGGTGTATTTTTGGAGTTTGTCCTTTTCTTTACCCGACTTTGTTGACTTGCATGGTAAATTTCTAATAGGTATTGTGCATCACAGTCAAGAATTAAATAATCTTAAAGTATCTGATCAGGAACATTATTTTTAGAGTCTTGGGGAAAATAACATATTCAAATATATCTTAATATATATCGTTAAAGGGGAACATTTTCTTCTTAACATCGCACAAAAACATCTATCCACGATTAGTAGGTAAACATTTTTAAAAATATGAATCAATTTTTGCTGAATTAAAAATTTATTTGTATACCTTTTGTTGTGATTCAATTTTACAGGTTGCCATAGAAACGACAAAAAAAACTACAATGATTAAATGATTATGGTTTAAAAGAATTATCTAACAAGAGTTTATAATAATTATTGACTATTTCTGCAAATGGTTTATACAATTCCATCCTTCTTCCTTTCACACATACTTACACAAGGTTTAAAAGGTAGGTAAAAATAATAATTCAGGTTTAAAAGCTAGGATCACAATGAATTAGGATTGTGATTTTCAGGGCAAACACAATTGTCGCTGTCATGTCTTTCGTGATTTTTAGAATATAAAATAATTTTTTATCCACTTTGCTTAGAATAGGAATTGGCACAGGTGCAATTTGGTAAAGTACATTGTTGTTACATGCCTTTGGAGCATATTTCATTTTGTTATCAGATGACGGTCGAAATTTGCAGTGGGCTCTCTTACTATTACTGGTTCATAGGCAGGTAGGTATGGAACCTGAGCAAGAGATGGCACTAAAACCCGTTTTTTCAATAAAAGTGGATTTACGACGTTTGCGAATTAGTGCAACGATATATAAAAATTGATTCCTTAACAAGAAAGACGATATAGTTTTGAAAATTTCTTCCAACCCTAAAGAAACCCATATAATTTTAAGATCAGTTTATTATTTTTCTTATAACTTCAATCATTTATATACAAACTTCAAAAGTAATTTTGTATCATGAAACTATAAAATTATAATTTGTTTCTTACCGTATCTGAAGAATATAGAGTAAAAATTAAAAATTATGTTTCCACGTTTTTTATCATTAAAGTTTTATAATTCTAAATATTCTAGTCACAAACCTGTGACCCTCGTGCTAGATCTTTAAAAACAATAAATTATAAAATAAACGTATACCAATACAATATACAGTCATAAAAAATCGCAGTACAAAAGAAGAAGCAATACCTACTATTATTTATTTTCACAAAGTCAAACAGGATATGTAAAAAATATTATTATAACTAGGAAAATAAAATTACTTAGCCATATAATGAAGTTGTGGGAGAGGATTAATTAAGTTGTGGGAAAGGATTATTGAAAAAGCGAATAACAATTTAATCGCCCCATCTTAAAGATATAAGGAACATAGGAAAATGGGAATACAGCCTGGCAGGGCAATTTAGCAAAATTAATTTATAAAATTACTACTAAAATCGTCAAGCTTTGTTACAGCCTATAAAATCCATACCTGACCAACATCCCTAAACTTTCCTTCAACAACCCTTCGAAATTCACCTATCAAACCTACTCATTTCATAACTTCTTAATGGTGTCACACTTGTGTTAGAGATATAACGAGTTTAATTTTAAGAAGAAAAAAACTCGTTTTACGCCTTAATTTTTTTTTATCGGTAATTTAGTATACCCTTTTCGGTGTCAAACTAATTTAAAACGTCTCTTTTACTTTGATAAAGCTCATTAAATTCGGTAACGTCTTTAATAAGTGAAGTTTTTCATCGGTTCACCTAATCTCCGGGACGATAACAAAACTGGCAGTATCCTTTTGGGCGTAATGTAAAATTTGAAAAATATATTTAATTTAAAATAGGTACAAAGGGAAAATGACAAGATAATTTCGTCTAATTGCACCATTAAATGAGCGTGATTAGTGAAAGTGCCTTATATTCGTTAGGCTACCTATTACTAAAATGGGCTTTTATTTATGCAGACCTAAATATTTCAACGGCGTGGTAGCTTCGACCATGCCTTGCTCCTAATGATGTTTTCGCTCCTGCAGGATATTTTCTGCCTATTAGTCGAGGCGGTGTGCACAATATCGAATGAGATTTAAAGCCACTAAGGATGAATTATAAGTGCGAGCATATATATATTATGAAAACATATAGGTTCTTTGGAATAACCGGCCTGGTAGCACTAAACTTTTCTACATTACCTACTGTATGATTTATCATACACTGGTAATGCCTGTTTAAACTCGAACGTCTTAATTAATTATGCCCAAAAGTGATTATTTTGCAATAAAATACGTTTTTCTTTTTTATACATATATACCAGTCTTCTTGATGTTAAAGTTTTTTGGTAATCGTTAAGTTTATAAACGAAATGTTTCAATCAATTTTGTTGGATATAAAATTAGTCATGTAAGGTTATGTTTGAATAGTTTCTTCTTAAGTTCATAGAATAGCCTTACCGATAGGATTAATATACATACATATTACTATAAAGACGACAAAATAAATGTATGACTAACGATTTTATAACTGTTAGAGCCACAAAAACTTTTTGTAATAGTATGTACACCTATAAACTAATTTGTTTAAGCTACTATGAGTTCTTTATTCACTATTGAAGATTGTGAAAGTTCATCTAATTGAAAACGAAACATTTTTTAGTTGTTTTTTTTTTAAGTTTTTATGACATTGTGCAGAATTTAGAACTGTATCTAATGAAGATGGTTCTACTACTTGGATTAAGATTATTAGGTATCTCCAAATTGGATTTTCAAACAATTTATCTCAGTGGAACTAGGTAAGTACTTTGATATCGGGTCGGTGGTGTAGCAGTCTAACGCGCTTATATTCATTTATAGGCAAGTTTATGGTCCGAGACTGCCGGGCTTCGAATTCCAGACCAGACCATGTGGATTTTTAATTAAATTGCATGGTTCGGTATAGTATTTGATGTGTGCCGTATTAATAGAAATTCAATTTCTGTTGATATGACATGCAGATTATAAAATCGCCATGCATTACCGTTTCGATGATGGTGGGTGAGGTTTTCCGGGTTTTCCTCACCAATAAGTCAAATGACACCATCAATCATCTTTAAGTTCCCCGGAGCGCCACGGCAAATAATATTAATATCCGTCCCTTTCCCCGCACAAGCTCAGCTTTTGGGGTTAAAATTCACTCGTAAGGGGGTGAATTAGGGAGATTATTATTATTATAATTATTATTAATATTATTATTATTTGCAAATTTTTTAACTATGGGCCTTATAATTGTTGGTTTTTATACCTGTTTCGTTCCGTAGATGTTTCTCGTTGTTTACATAATTCTTTTATAAATTAATTCTCCTTTTTAATATGGTTTTTGTCTTAATTTTTCTCAGTTTTTCATTTTAATCTGTTGTATTTCAAAATGTTTTCCTAAATTGTTTATCTTTCTCCCTTCTAATTGTTTTAAATCCATCATTCAATGTCCTTTTAATTAAGGTGCTTTTCGATCTTTTTTAACACCATAGTATACGTCACTTTTAACTAACCCTTTGTTTTAGAACTTAAAACTATTTTTACAAGATTTCTTAGTTAGGTAATTTGCAATACTTTCTAATCCATACAATTTACTTGATCATTTAAATTTTTAATAATTTCTATTACTTTTATTTTAATTTTACTTTTGTTTTATTTAGTTTATTTAATCATTTTTGTTCCAACATATTCATTGTTCTTATATACCTGATTTTCCATTTCAGTATATAGTATGTACATAATACGACACATACGAGTCTTTTTTTTACCTTTATCTTTATCGGTTGTAAGCAGGTAGGGTTGGGTTTGGCCTAGAACACTGCGGCATCTTGGGTCTATTGTATTTCACTGCTTTCCCCGTATTCAGGTACTATCTTTGGAATAGTGCTGTGTATTTGGTTAGTTTTAATAGGTTCCCTACCAAGTGTTCCTGGGGCGTTCTTTCCGGTTCTAGGCCAAAAAGGATGAAACGTCAAATAGTAAGAGCTTGGCATTCGAAGATCACATGGTATAAGATTTTTTCCTCTTCCATGCAGAGTTTACACGTATTGCGATCATTGTGTAATCCCATCAGATGAAGGTGTTTCAGCAAGTAGTACCCCGTTAGTAATCCCACAATGGTGGTTCACTGCCTGTCAAGCAGAGGTTTTGCTTATCCCAAATACAGGTTCGGGTCCTGTGAATAGTAGAGCTGATCCCTCTTTGGCGAGTTTATCAGCCTTTATACCTTTGTGTTCTGGTACCCACGCTAGTTTTACCTTGTTGTGGGTGGCCAGATCATTTAGTATTCCAAGGCAGTTCCAGACAAACTTTGACTTGATTCTGTTTGAATCAAGAGCCTTTAAAGCTGCTTGGCTATCTGAGAGAATTAGGATGGTTTGTTTTTTGTACTTCCTTCTTAAATTCTCTCGTACACACAATTCAATTGCATGTATTTCAGCCTGAAATACAATGGCATGTTTTGCCAGTGAGACGATGATATCGAATTTGGGTTTAACTCCATGTACGCCAGAGCCTGTTCCCTTGTTAGTTTTAGATCCATCCGTATACCATATGAGACCGCTAAGCAAGTATTTATCTATCTCCTTATTTACCTCGTTCCAGTTACAGTTGACCTAGAAGAGTCTGCTAAATGTTAGGAGGGGTGTCATGTGATCTGATCCCATATTTAATGTAGAATCATTTACTTCAACTGTTATTCTGGTATGTTTTATATGTCCCAGTGGGTTCCAGTTGTTGGAGATTTCCAGTATGGTTTACTTTTGGCCACCAAACAGCCACTTCATAAGCTATTATGGGCCTTGTTATTGCCAAATATAGCCAGTGGACTATTTTTGGTTTTAATCCCCATGTTTTTTTAAATGCCCGTCTCCTTACAATGAGAGACCATTTTACATTTGTTGGTCACGTTTTGTAAGTGTTGGTTCCAAATTAGTTTGCTATCTAGGATTAGACGCAGATATTTTACTTGGTTCGTTTTGTTTAGCCTTCCTCCAAACAGAGTCGGAGTTTCTAAAACCTTTAACCTTGTATTTCGAGTAAAGGTTATGTGTTGTGCCTTGACAGGGTTTATCAAGAGGTTTGGTGTTTCCCTCGTATAAGGATGACTATGGCATCGGCATATCGTTGGGCGTATAGCCCTCGATTGTTTAGTGTTTTCAGCAGTTCATCTACTACTAGGTGCCACAGTAGAGAAGAAAAAACTACACCCTGTGGGCAACCCGTGTGGATATTCACCTGCATGGTTTCACTGAACATTTGTGCCTGTACTTGCCATCCGCGTAATATGTCTTTTATCCACCAGCAGATGCTGTCTTCTTTTCCCTATTTGCGAGTGGCAGCCACCATTGATTTAAAGGAGTTATTATCATAAGCTCCTTCTATGTCAAGAAATGCTCCTAGGACTATTTATTGGCTACTGTGGCCCCTCTATCTTGGTTACAAGATAATGCAAAGCAGACTCACAAGATTTGCCTGATTGATAGGCATGTTGGTTTGTATGAAATGACCTCAATATCAGAGTGGTTTGCAGTACATACTAATCAATCAGTTTTTCCAATCATTTCAATAGAAATGACGTCAGAGTTATTGGTCTATAGGCCTTTGCCATGGCATACGTTGGACGCCCCGGTTTAGGTATAAAGACAACTCTGCTTTGTTTCCAGGTATTTGTTACATGTTTATGCACCAAACTTGCCCTGTAGAGCCTAAAAATATGCGGGGCCAGCGTTTTTATTGCCTGTTGCAAATGCACAGGCAGTACCCCATCTGGTCCCGGTGATTTGTATGGATTGAAGGTGCGTATTACCCATGTTCGTCTTTCTGTTGTGACTACCCGTTTAGCAGTTTCCCACTCTTAGCTGGAGACTCCATTTCATACGAGTAACTATAGGTGTTTATTGTTTCAGAAAGAAATATCAGATCGTCAGATAATAATGCATTTGGACAAATAAAGGACTGAAATCATGTAGATTTTGTGTAACTACCACCTGATGATGAACAAAATAGTAACGTGGACAACGTTTTTAGTGAGAGTGAGGAAATTAGTTATGTAATAATTGGTAGAATGCTTTAAGGTAGCCAATAGGCTTTATTAATGTTAATCACAATAAAGAGAGGTATGAATTGAAGCTACAGACAGTCAATAAAATTATGTGAGAATGTTCCAGTGATGACGATGTACTTTAAGTTCAACCAATAAAAATAATCAGAAAAGAATCAGCTGAGAAATAGATCATGTCGAAAAAAAAATGAGTAATTGGATAGAACATATTGATGTAAGCCAACCCGTACCCTTACAGACCTTTATAACCAAAGAATATTAAAAGTAGAACTCTTTGGCAAGATGAGAGGTCTATATCGTATTCGAGCCAGATATAGGAAATGGTACTACGTTTATTACCTAGAATTTCTCATTTTGCAAAATAAACACTTGTGTAAAAATACGTAGCAGATATTTCATGATAATTTACATGTTTTATAATGTGATTTTAGGAATTGATTAGTTGAATTTTTCCAAATGCAGCGTATAATTTTCAGTTCGATCGAATATGGTGTCTCGATCCTCCCACGGAAGAATTAGGAATTGAGAAAATATAGAACATTATCATGAGTACCTGAACACAAGACCAAAACATTATTTTCTTGACAAGCGGTGGAATACGTACATGAGGCATACTATCATGTGTGTATTTTTTATATAATTTTATAATAACACTAAATTTAATTATTTTATTTAATGATTTTTTATATTGATTTTAAATTTATTAGTTGGACGCCTTTATTTAATATTTTATTTTATTATGATTGATAGTTTGATAAATATCTTCTATTATTATATAAAAGGCTCAAAAAAATGATAAAAATGTTAGTAAAATTAACTAAAAAAAAAACTTAGCTAAGCAAGGTAAAAAATTCCTTACCCCATAGGTGTATTTTCTATCGTGACTTTTTTTTAAATAATATTATTATATTTATTATTGTTAGAAATCAAATAAATTGTTGAAGAGAATTGTATATTTTTTATTATTAGTTTCTCAAATTATTTCAAAAATTATTATTATTAATATTATTATTATTACCAATTTATAATACTACCCTTATGGTTATAACTCCTTTAATTATCTAACAAACTAAAGCAATTAATTATCATTTAGATCCATTGCTTGTTGTTTATTGGGTTGCTTAATGCGTGCAATTCAATTGAAATATTCACGAGTCGTCTTTCAATAGACACTACCAAATGTATTTTAAGGTTATTTAAAAAGGACATTATTTTAAGTAATAACGATGATATCAAAAATTATAATTAATGATTTATTATTCTATGTACACCTATAAACTAAATACATTAAGTTACTATGAGTTGTTAATCACTATTGAAAATTGTGAAAGTTAATTGATAAGGAAACAGTTTGTGTTTGTTTTTAAATAAAGTTTTTTGTGACACTGTGCAGAATTTATAGCTGTATCTAATGGAACTGGTTCTACTGCTTGGATTAATATCTCCAAATTAGGTTTCCAAACAATTTATCTAGGTAGAACAAGATAAGTACTTTGATTTAAAGATGATTTTATCTCTAGTTAATGTTTCTAGTTGTTTTATATGGTTCTTTTATTGATTATTTTTCCTTTTAATATGATTTTTCTCTTAATTTTACTCAGATTTTCTTTTTAGTCTCTTATATTCCAAGATGTCTTTTTTATCTCTCTCTAATTCAATTGTTTTTTCCATCCACTATTCAGTGTCCTTTGAATTAAGGTGCTTTTCCATCATTTATTTTACACCAAGCTATATGTCACTTTTAAATAGCACTTTCTTTTAGAACATAAAACTATTTTTACAAGTTTTCTTTATCTAATTTAATTTTATTTAATTTTTTTTAGATTTATTGACCTGATCAATAAAATATGGTGTCTGAATTTGCAAATTCCCATGGTTTAGAGTTTTATACCCTTTTAGGTGAGCAATTTTAGAATTCAATCAATTTTACTCAATAGTTCCTTATATCATTTTTATTCCAACATATTCATTATTCTTATTTACCTTATTTTCCATTACAATATTTTAATATTTTTAAAATTTCTATTTGCCTCGTATTCCATAATAATAATACGCATCATTGAACATTTTTATTAAACGAAAAATACGGACCAATATTATTATTGTTGAATTAGTAGTCAACAGTAAAAATTTAAGTGCGATGTCACGGTTATAAACTCAAACGGAAATGTTTAAAGCGATCTATAAAATACTCTCAATAAAATCACCGAAGCTTTACTAAATTATGTAGCCATAATATTTTATGGACGTTTTTATAAATATACTTTGAGGACATATAAATAGAAATAAATTCGATATATTTCTGTCTAACAGTATTTTAACAAAATTCTTTTACAGGTCAATTTTTGTTTTTCTTTATTTTTGAATTCCCCAATAGACGATTACGAAAATGTATGTGATTCTTATTGTACAAAGTCATTGGTTTGTGAATTAGGGACAAATTTTATATCAGATATTTTGAATCTAAAATTTTATTGAAAAGGCTGGACTAATAAACATGGCAGATTTTATTACTACTGAAACTAATAAAAATTAAAAATTTGTTAGATCAGTACTTGCATTTTTTAGAGAAGAAATTTTGTATTCCAAGTCGGAAGAAATTTCGGTTTTTATGTCAGACGAAATTTTACTAGCTAAGGATATAATGTCAGAAGATACTTTAGTTTCTAAAGAAGAAATTTCGTTTTTCACGGAAGACATATAGAAGAAACCTTTTCTTCTAAGGAAGAAATATAATTTTTTATAGAGGAAACATCAGAAGAAAAATCGATTTTTATAGTTGATATTTGACTATTCAGATCCAAACCTTCACTTATTAATTCTACTTTAAGCCACTCTGCCAGTTCTGCTTTCTTCCCTGCCGTCTCCAGCTCACAATCTTCTAACTCTCGATGTAACTCCGTCACTTTTAAATAACATAGTTTTTTAGTCATTATTGTCCACTATTTATTTACAGTTCCACTTCTAACACAAATGTAATGTTTAATTTATTTATATAATACTTAGGCATCATTATAACTCACAATTTTAATTCATTTATTACAACTTATCTTTTCTATCCAACACTTAAATTCCATCTGCAATCCCTCGACAACTCGAGTTATTTATACAACTCTGTACGAGAACTCTTTATTCTTTCCAGAACGATCGAAAACTGCCTTTCTATAACTCATACGCCGCAAAGGAATCAATCTGGTAGTTTCTCGAAGCATTCCGTTTGTCTATATATTGTCAGCGCCGCTAGATTTCATACCGCGGGCAAGGAGTAAACAACGCGCAGGGTTGGCTTTTACGCGACAGTCTATTTTAAATAGCAGCATATACTAGATTAAAAGCAGTTTTTGGTTGCTTTTAAAATAGATTTGGGTTCTTTTAAGAAAACAAATATAGTGCGGAATATTTTTGATTAAGTGATGAGAGTAGATATATATATTTTAAGGTTTCAAATAAATAAGCACAACTGGATTATAAACAGGTGAGTAATTATATACATTAATTATTATTTTACATAAATATAAATGATTCTAGGTAGTTTGAAGAGCAATTATAAATCGAAGATATTCTGAAGATTTAAAGGCTTGAAGAGCTTGAAAAACAATGAATTAAGTTTAGTAATTGCTGTAACAACCTACGGTAATATGTAGTTTATTTCTAGAAAAAAAGAGCTGATAAATAATATTAATAAAATTAGATTAATTGGTACAATAAATTTTATAAAATCAAAGCAAATAGGTATTATATAAACGTCACCAATCGGGTGTAATGACAAATGCATAAAAAAAAAGATTAGGTAAAAGTAAGGTTAGTATTTAAATATTCTTAGCTGTTTTTCCAGGTCTTCTGGCTGTTAACCATTAGTTGAGTATCCAGTTATCTTAAACCCAAAAAGATGGACTGGTTGGATCCCTCCACTAGCTTTATTTGGTGTCTTTAAATAATTCGGTGTCTAGGAACCTCTGGATTCCAGACTAGATATAGTTAAATCAAAAATTAAACTTCAGATTGAAATTTGAATAGAAATGAGATTAAAAATCAGCATGAGAGTGAAAGTTTGCTTAAGAGTAAAAGTGATAGTCTGCATAAGAGGCCTAAAAATATATTGCCAAAATTAGGATGATAAAAAGTTTAATATTTTTTTGTTTTATAAAGATTGATCCTTAAAAACTCACCTTGGATGATCGGTGGCCACAAAGGGGCTTTAACTGAAGTAAGTTAATATAAAAAAAAAGGTGAAAAACTCTAAATATTCGAAACTTTTATCCACAATGGTGAGATTATTGTTTAGTATTATCACAAAATCTTTTAGTTCACTAAATATGAGATTTTTCGAAGAAAATCCGCAAAATGCGGGCACGCTTCTTTCTTAGAAAATGTGCTTAATGCAAAAAAAGGCAAGAACCAATTTTTTTTGCTAATATTTGCGCAAACTTTTAGGAATAAATTAATTGTTTTAGTTGTTATCCTGTTTTCTTCTTTTAATTTATTTAAGAGAAATTACTGTTTTAAGAATTAATGACAAATTAAAAGAAGAGACAAGGAAGAATATGACAATTCTTAGACAAGGTTATAATTGTTTGATTATAATATTTGAATATTTTTAATTATTATTTTCTTTTATTTTAGAAACGAAATATGGGGGAACCAGCCAGCCAAAATCATTGGATTCTTCACGAAAAATAGCATATAAAATTTATAGTTATACAAATATATTTTATTAAATAAAGCTTATTTGTTTTGTTTTGACTCTTGAATCGCATTGAGGTATGGAATTAATTAAATTTAAATATTTATATAATTGAAAATATGATCTTAAAAAAAGGTAGCTAATCTAAATTTTTAAGTAAGGTACTTTTAGCCCATAACAACCTATAAAATATCAAGACCTGCAGTGCCTAAAGAAGTTTTGCCTCAACCCAAGTGCAGCTGAATATTTCACATCGCTGCCTCACACTATGGAGTCTATTCTGTAACAATTCCTTTATATTTAACGGCCTTCAAAAATATTGGCGGCCTTTAAAAATATGTTCGTATTCGTTAATTTACTTCTGTCATTATTTAAACAGATTTCTTTAAGATAGTACTCTAATGTATTTTAAAGATCCGTTTAAATAATGACAGAAGTAAAGAAGAAAATATTTTTAAAGGCCGTTAAATATAAAGGAATTGTTACAGAATAGACCCCTTAATCTAACAACGTAGACTGTTTTGTGGCCAACAATTATTAAACCCTCGGCTAAATTAACTCGGTTTCCTTTTTCTGTATTAAGTCAGCAATCTGTGTCCCATGACCCTTTTATAGTTGCTTTTGTTAAAGTAATCTGCACCTCCACCGAAAATTTGTTTAACGTCGAATTTATGTTATCTGCATGAAAACATATATAGGGTATTAGTACGTTGGATCGACAACTCTCTATCCAAAAGAGCTCGCTTTAATAATTTACGAATATTAATATAGGAACATGAATCCTTAAAATACACGAAATATTAAAAATTTTGAAATATTGGGTAATAACAAATTATCTAATTAGCTGCAAACTTTTGTTTAAAAGCAAATTTTTACAACGTCGTTCATTTTAGCTTCATAAAAGGTTATTACAATATTAACTAAAAACTAAAACAGAATTTAAAAACAAATAAAAGTATTTTAATGACGTAAAAATAGGGGTAAAAAGTTGACACTAACACCACTTGTTAAGTTTTAGTTAGTATACCAATATCAAAATATTCCTTTTTTAATATTTAAAAGTAATTTTGATTTATAGCAAATTATGAATTTTGATTTCAAACATTTTACACCTGGATATCTCGGTAACTAAGCCCTCACATGGCGGGTTTAAATATAATCTTAGTTGAAACTGCTAATCTCGTTATATACAGGGTCATTGTATATGGGCGTAAGACTTGTTTTATGGCTTAACACTGACGATAATTTGACTTAGATAAAAGTTTTTGTACATTTTATGTACTATTTATTGACGTTTACAGATTTCCCGCATACGTAATGGTTTTCAAGATATGACGTCATCGGGAAATATTTTAAATGGATCACCCTGTATTTATAATGGTACATTAAGTGGGTCCCAGACTTACGGTCTTATGATTACAATTAAATTAGATTATACTTTAATAAGACACATTTATTTCAAGTCTTATAATAACAATTAAATTAGGTTATACTTTAATAAGACACATTTATTTAAAGTAGATATTCAAACTGAAAGCCCTCGGCTGCCTGGTAATATCCTAATCTATCAACAAATGATCTTAAACTGTTTTGAATAGATTCAGGAGTTATTTCTTGAGTGGCCGCTCTGATTCGATCTTCCAGTTCTTCCAGAGATTGAGGTAGATCCATATAAACTACAGATTTTAAGTGACCCCAAAGAAAAAAATCCAGTGGAGTTAAATCTGGTGACCTTGCCGGCCATTCAATATATCCTCTTCGGCCTATCCATCTCTGCGGAAATATTGTGCTGAGGTATTCCCTAACCCTAACATCGAAATGAGGTGGGCACCATCTTACTGGAACCATATTTCCTCTGACAATTGTAAATGATTAGCACGATTGGGAAATATACGGATTTTTTCTTGAACTATTTGTTCTCGCAGAAGTTGTAAATAGCGATCACCATTTAAAGTTTGTCTCAGAAAAAAAGGTCCAATTATTCTTCCTCCAACTATACCAGCCCAAACGTTTAACTTTTGTGGATATTGTGTGTGACCTTCTATCATTCAGTGTGGATTCTGATCAGACCAATACCGGCAATTATGCCGATTGACAAATCCGTTTAGACAAAACGTTGATTCGTCGGAAAACACAATATTATTCATAATATTGTTCCCATTAATTCGATCCATCATTTCTTGGCAAAACTGCATTCGTCGATCAGGATCATCTTCATTTAATTCTTGATGTAATTGAACTTTATAAGGGTGAAAATGATTTTTTATTAGTATCCTTCTTACAGAACTCTGGCTAATATCATTATTTAATGCAAGTTTTGCTATGAAAGTTTTAGGTTCTTCATGAACATTTAGAAGTACATCAAGTGATTTCTCCTCATTTGTAGCTGCCCTCTTTCGTCCACTGCCAGGAATATTTTTGACACTACCTGTTTCGTTAAACTTGCGTAAATTTCGATACGCTGTCGACTTAGAAATTAGAGACATTCTGTCAGGAAATGTGGCATTAAACAAATCGGCAGCTTCTTGTAAACCTCTCTTTCTATCTCCAAAACTAACAAGGTACAAAGGTGATAGAGTGGGTGCTATGAACTAACATGGGGTAAAACACAATAAGCCAATAGGCTTCAGTGTTATTCGGAGAGACATAGTCAGACGAGTCCAGGGAAAAAAAATCTCCAAAACTAACCATCATCAACAGTTAGTTCCATTGTTAGTAACAATAATCAAATACTTAATCTGTACACTAAAGACATTTGTATTTACTGTGATTTGACGTTAAGATTTTTTGTTAATAGATTATGATATTGCCTGGAAACCGAAAAAAAAAATATAAATACAGGGTGATCCATTTAAAATATTTAAAATGTGTCTTATTAAAGTTTAATCTAATTTAATTGTTATTGATAAGACCGTAAGTCTGGGACCCACTTAATGTACCATTGATGAAATTAGACAGATCATACGAACTCGAAAAAAAATATAAATACAGGGTGATCCGTTTAAAATATTGCCTGATGGCGTCATATCTTGAAAATCATTACGTATGCAGGAAATCTGTAAACGTCAATAAATAGTACATAAAATGCACAAAAACTTTTATCCAAGTCAAATTATCGTACAAGTCATAGTTAAGCCATAAATCAAGTGTTCCGTCCATATAAAATGACCCTGTATATAATTATCGATTATTGTTATACATAGTTTTAAAAGTGACATTTGTATTTTGGATATAACCAGTTAGCTAAACTGTAGCAAACTTTGTACAACCCACCCTAAGATTTAGGTTCCTTTATCAAAATTTGTCAATTAACGAGAGCTCTGTATGGTATATCTTTGTCGATCGAATATACTAACACATTATATAAACAATATTAAACACTGTTTATAATTTTTTTCTTAAACCAAGCTGGCGTTATAAAATAAAGTGAATTATACCGGGTATTCAAATTAAAGTGTTACAGTTAAATACCGCCAAAAATATGCATTTTATAAAAAAAAGTTTTAGTCAAAAATTTTAGTTTTTTTGGGAGAAATATTTTGGCTAAATTCATTTTTTTATAGCTGGCCATATTGAGGTAAAGTTTTTTTAATTGGAACTTTATTTTTTTTTACATATTCTTAAAGTTCATGAAAAATAAGTAACTTTTAAAGGAAAATTTTTTTTATTGGACTTTTACTTATTGAGTAACACCTACTTGAAAATTTTGTTGCGCCAAAAAAAAGTTGGCCATATTATGGTCAAAATTTTTCCCCAAAATACTATAAAACTTTCGTCTGAAACGTAAATTTATACAAGGCGATATTTAACTGTAACACCCGGTATATGTTTTAGGAAAATAACAATTACAACTTAAAATTACATACATACATACATACAAAGCATGAAAAATAATTATTGAAAAATAAAACATGGACAAAAATAAAGCAATGGAATATTTTTATAAATTTAATAAAAATTTAGGTTAATTCACTGGGGTAAGAAAGTTTCCGATTCATTTGAAACAGAAAACAAAAATGTACGAAATAAAGTATTATTGTAGCTACTAAGAAAAATATATGATAATAAATAGGTAAAAAATAAAATAAAAATAATAGAATGCACAGACTAGGTACAAGCATGAAATAATAATCTAGAAAGCATCCTATCTACGGTGAAGTAATAGAAATTGTCACAATAGGTGGACTTCTTGAGAAGCTGTTATGTTTTATCAGGACTTAAACATATATGAGTGTCAATAGAACCATAATACATATACAGGGTATTAAAGATAACACTCGCATATTATTTATTAGAAGGTTATTAAGGAGACAAAGCGGAAAAAATGCGGAGTGAATGAATAGCCAAAGGAACTGCCGAGTGGTAAAAATAATCTTAACTATTGGTCAATCATCCGTTCTCAAGTATATTTATGTAACATTTTTGACTAGTTCTTTATCTAAGCTATTTTATAAATATATTTTCGACAAATATTATATCGAATCTTTCTATTATACGCCTACTAATGACAATACGCATTTTGAGTTAAATGCATTATATTGTAAAATGAATAGATAATTTTAGTTAATTGGACATTAATGGAAGCAACAACAAAGAATCAGTTATAATTGACCAAATGTATAATACATTGATTTATCAGTGACAATATTTATTATTTATAGTGTTATTATAATAGTTATGAACATTAATGGGATTTAGATTATTTGTTAATGCATGAGAGAATTTTATTAGCATGAGCATAAGTTGAATGACCGAGTGATTTATGCATATTAATAATTTCACACATTTCACGCTTAGCGGCAAACGTGCAATTTCATAATTCCAAAATTTCCGTTAGATTCGGAGAAATCAAAATTATAAAAATGTATACGAAATAAAAGAATGAGTTTTGAAAAAGATACCTTTAAAAAGGAACTGTTAAAACTTTATAACGTGCATAATAGGCGTCGGAACTAAAAAATTGCGTTCACAAAGCACTTAGGAAACTATTTTAAAGCGTTGATTTTATGAAAAATTTCTTAAAAAAAAAAGGTATTGTCAAATGTCCAATTACTGGATAGGCTGGAGGCCAGCCTAAACATTTAGTTTTTCCGGATATTGCGTATGCACTTCATGAAATGAAACGACAGTTGTGACGATTAACCGTCTATGGATTAACCGTACCATTTAGAAAAAAAGTGCATTCGTCTGAAAAACACACGTTGAAAAGAAATTGCTGATCATTTATTGCCCGTTCAGTTATAATTTCACAAAATTGAATTCGCCTTTTAAAATGGTCTTCGTTTAGTTATTTTACCAGATGTATTTTGTACGGATGAAACCTGTGTTTTTTTATTTTAAATATTTTAAATATTTATTATATATATTTTATAAACATTTTTTTTAATTGAGAAATAAATGTTATAGCGCCGCCACTGCTGGTATTGCTTTTAATTATTATTTTACTTCAAAACAAATGTTTTTGTGACAATTTAAGAAAATTGGGTGCATTATTTATAACTTCTAAATTTAGTGACAAGTGTAATAAGATAGTAAATACTTAATTTGAGAATGTCAGCTACAAACCCTTTAAGTTTTCGTTGTAATTTGTCTTATTAGTTTCAAAATTACCTTAACATACCTAGTTTTCTTTCCCCTGGTGAATTTCAGGATAATAACATTAGGGATTAATTGTAAAGTTTATAAGTACCCCTGAGGTTGGGTAAGGCCAATATTTAGAAAGTTAATAATTAATTGTAATTTCGTTTTAGAGCTAAGACTAATACGTGGATATTTAGAATATTTTAATAATATATGGTGTTACATAAATTTACATATTACTTTTAAATTGCGTTTTCCCTAATGAATAGATACATTACAAAACAATATTAGAGTCATGTCCATACAAGGTGGGAAAGAAAAGTCTATCGCTAGTTAAGTGTCGTAAAATTAATCTTTTGCTATATTATAACATCTAAAAATTTATAAACCATAAAAAACCATATGAAAAATATTTCCGTAAGGAATCTGTGACCGACCCTGTAAATTAGAATCCTTCTTCTCATTTGTGTAGTTTTATAATTCTCCAAGAATACATATAACCTTCTGCACAAATAATTGAAATTAGGTAATTGAAATAAAAATTGGAATTATGGGACAATTTTAAAAATTTATTTAGAAATAATTTTGATGCATAGGTAGAATTCCCTACACCGATCATTCAATATTGGGTGAAGGATTTCCATGAGTTGAATCCTCATAAATATTAAATACGGCCCTAAGGCACGCTTACCCAAATGGACTGTCTCCTGAAGCCGCTGCACGTAAACTTTGTACATATTTACATTTTTGTTTCTTATTACTAACTACTGCTTACATAAGTACTAGGACTTTACAACATCGTTGCTCAGATAATTTTTTATTAAGTGTATGTGAGAGCCGATCCGTTATGTTAGGAAGCTCGAATCGCTCTGCCGGCTTTTTATTTTTTCACGTATGCTCCTGTAAATAACCGTTGAAGACCTGGCTTTTTGAGCATAGGACCGTCTTTTGTATGTTTCAAAATTATTTATTTTAGAACAATTGGGATTTAATTAACAGTGCTGTACCAAGAGTGAAACTGGAAAACAGAACCAAGGCCTATCTGTAAGCATGTAGGAATATTATAATCCTATTAACTACTAAACTATGGAGTAATAGAGTACTAGCACTTCATAGCCTACACAGAACAAGAAGCTATAATGGCATAAGTTGTCGAAGCCGAAGACACTAATAAGAAAAATTCAACAATATGACAGTTTTAAATAATTTTACGTTATTCCATTCTCCATAAAACAAATACCTAGTCATTTATATTATCAGAGATAGTACCACAAAAATGTTTTGAATTTCCACTAAAATATTTTTATTTGAATAACCATTATTTATAGATTTGTTTGAGTAGATTTGTGCCAAAAAGACATTTGAGGACGAAAAATTTTAATGTATATCATAAATATAATGTATAGAAACTAGTGGTATTTAAAAATATTATGAATAATAATTTTAAAAGTGATAACTATCAGAAACACGAATCTATAATCCATTTCTTACCATATTTCGAATGCAAATATAAAATAAATTAACCGATAAACTAGACAGGCCGGTCCTGCATACCTTAATTTATTACTGATAAATAAATATTTGAATTCTTGAAAGTACATGTTTGTCAAAAAAAAAAAGCAGTATACAGACAGATGCGAGAGTTGGCAGAGAGTAGAATAGCTGGTTGATTAACTAAGTGAATGAGTGGCCTGTAAACACGAAAAGCGAAGCAGCGCTCGAAAACTAGTTGATATATTAGGAATTGTTATTAGTATTAATTTATTAAATTAAGGATTTGCGATTTTAAAAATGTATGCATTATTTTGTTAGATTTATGGCAAAGTGTTTAATATACTTCTCTTACAGGATGAGTAATCCACCGAGAAAGAGAACCACGACTTGAAAATCAGTAAAAATTACCTCAGAAACCTCTGACAGGAAGCTGGAGACTAAAACTTTTGGAAAAGCCAAAATACTAAGCCGACTGAAATCAATAGTGAAAATATACGGAAGAGAATAATAAACAAGACGGCAAAGCAACATGGACTTTTCAATTATTGATGAGTGCTAAGAATAAAAAATAGGAAGTTCTCTAGAAGAACCCAGGTCAAAAAAATGTATGGACGAAAAAGACTACAAAATAAAAAAGAGGCAATGGTCAAGGTAAGACCAGAAATGACAAAAAACCAAAAGACAGACGAGTCCAAAAAAGTACTAAATTCCGTTTATGTAGCTAGAGGCAAGTAGCTAGATTACAGTGAAACACGCACTTATAAACAAAAAGATTAGGTATAACATAAAAAACATACAGAAAAGTTAAAACATGGTTTTTTTTTTGAGCCTAATTAAGTAGGCATGAGGTTTTACTGCCATCAATTGCAAAGGTTACCAAAGCACACGTCAGCGATTGACATTACGGATGAATTTATAGAATCAAAACGAAACCAGATCAAGGTGCAAATGGTGAAATCTAGAACATGCCAGGAACTAGGGGGTTAAGGTAAAATTAATGAGACCACCAACAGGACCAAGCCAATTCTACAGATGTTAAGGTTTTCACCATGCACAGTCCATCTGCTGTATAAACATCAAGTGTGTACGATGCCGTGGGGACCACAGAGTAGCCGAGTATTTCAGACCAAAAAAGATGAAAGCGACATGTGGCAAGTGTCAGGAAGACCACCTGGTAAAATATGGAGGATAAATAAAAATGCCAAAATCCGGTTCCAGAACAGTCGGTACTAGAGTCAACGTTTCTGGTTCATTTTTATTGATCGGCCATTAAATATTTTACAATCTTTAATTTATGCATTTGTTCGTAAATTAAATCGAGAACGAAGTTGTAACGAACACAATTTAGGATTTAATCTTAATATTAATGACAACATTCTTATGCTTATTTGAGTTGTTTCACTTAAAAGTTTTGTTAAATTACACATAAAATTAGCCTTTAAATATAGGGAATTTGGCACCTTTGTTAACCCCATTAGAGACTAGAATTAAGAACCTATCTATTTCTTGCTGATGAGTACTAATAAGGACGAAACCGATCCTTAGTAAGAAGAATAAATGATATAATGTTGAAATAAAATTTTTATTTCTGCTGTCTTTTCTTTGGATATAGTCGTCAAAAGAGTAGTTGTTTTCCAAAGGAAAACGGTCGCTCGTAGTTTGTTGTGAGATAAGACATTATTTTATTTATTTTTTCTAATTCTGACATAAAAAGTGATATTTTTTGTAATCCCAGGAAGTGTTAAAATGATCTACCTGCATCTAGTTACATTATGAAACGTTTCGAAACATTCATTGTTGCCAGTTGCGAAATGAAAACATAAACCTTGTCTAGGTTTAACAATAAATAATATACATTACTAATTTTAAAGTTTATATCAAAGAAGGCTCATAAAAATAGAATTTGGTTAAACTTGAAACTTAGTAATAATGTTGATTTGGTCGTCATTTTCTACTCTAAATCAGCATAAAATAGATAAAACACAATACACGACAAAATAACCCACTTTCATAAAATTTAAATAACTTTAAAAAACAATATAAACACACTACGTCGTCGTTGAGAATAAATTAATAATATTTTTCATTTGTCAATAAAAGTTAATCATATGCAACTAACAAAACAAGAAAGTAGTTATATTGGTTGCCTAGATGCCAGTAATTTTTTACCAACACAAAATTTTATATTTATAAAATCTAGTTAAAATTAGAAAAAATAACGTATGATTGCTGATTTATTTTTTGCATTTCCCACTCGAAACGGTTTTTTTTTTTTTTGTAAAAAACCCATCGACATTCATACCACTAATAATCTTTCTAAAGAGCACTTCATGTTTTTAATGTCTGCATGGAGAACATAAAAATCGTTCGTTATTCATACCGACCGGGATGAAGTAGCAATTTTCAAGTACTTAAGTTCATTAATTGCTTTGGCAGTTAGAAGGTATTGCAGTGAAGTAAAACAAAATAATTTATTTGACTGTTTTTTATTTTACGAATAAATATACAGGGTGCCCCAAAATTAGACTGTCACATTTTAACTGCGTAATCTACATCCTAAAATAGAAGTATAAGAAGAGATACAGGATGTTAAAAGTGAAGTCTTGATGGCCCATTTTTGTAAATATGTTCTAAAATTTTTTAGTCACCGGTTTTTTTAAAGCTGAAAAAAATGAAATTTCTGATTCCACAGGCACACTAACTATTGTTCCCACTTTCAAATAAGCTAATATAAACTTAGTATGTAATTTTCAAACGCTTTTCTCTTGATAATGGTACATCCTAGCTTTATTCTAAAGAAAACATTGTTTTTCCAAATTTTGTAATCAAAATTGTTAAAAACTGTCAACAAAAAACTTAAGACAGTTTTACCCCTTCCCCCCCCCCCCCTAATTTACCCACCTATGAAGATGAAAACTCGGGCTTAGTTCATTATATCGAGCATACAAAACAAACATTTCCAGATACCTGATAAATGGAAATTTTCAAAGATATATAACATTTTTTTTTATTTTTGTATCACCTTTCAAAATTATAATTTATTGGCTTCAAAAACAAACCATTGACAAAAATGTTAACTCCTTAAACGAAGAGGCAGTATAAATAGAAAATAACAGACACAATAAATAACAGACTAAACAGACTAAATAACAGACTAAATAAAAGACTAAATAACAGACTAAATATCAGACTAAATAAAATACTAAATGAAAGACTAAATAACACACTAAATAACACACTAAATAACACACTAAATAAAACACTAAATAACACACCAAATAATAGACTAAACGGACTAAATAATAGACTAAATAAAAGACTAAATAACAGACTTAATAAAAATAATAATAATACTCATCAACCCCTTAGGTGTGAATTTTAACCATAAAAGCTGAGCTTGTGCGGGAAAAGGGACGGCTATTATTATTATTATTTGCCGTAACGCTCCGGGGCGACTTAAAGATGATTGATGGTGACATTTGACTTACAGGTGAGGAAAACCTCACCCACCATCATCAAGACGGTAATGCATGGCGATTTTATAATCTGCATATCATATCAACAGAAATTGAATTTCTATTAATACGGCACACATCAAATCTTATACCGAACCATGCAATTTAATTAAAAATCTACATGGTCTGGTCTGGGATTCGAAGCCCGGCAGTCTTGGACCATAAACTTGCCTAGGAATGAATATAAGCGCGTTAGACTGCTACACCACCGACCCGATAACAGACTAAATAAAAGACTAAATAAAAGACTAAATAACACACTAAATAACAGACTATTAGACCAAATAACAGATTGAATAACAGACTAAACAACAGAGAAAATAACACACTAAATATCAGATTAAATAACAGACTGAATAATAAAATAAATAACAGACAATGTATGATTGACAAACCGTATTATTTTTAACATATAAATAATAGTACTAAATATATATATGTATTGTTATGGATCGAAAATAAATCTAACAGTACTAACATTAATATACATTCCCCAAAATCCTGTATATTATTAATATTGTGTTATGATAACTGATTATTTAATATTTTCGTATGGATGTCAAAATGTTAACATTATTGTTAAGATGACTGATGCCCAAAACTCATTTTTTTATGATGAATATGGCCTTTTTTTATAAATAACTACTATAAAACAGAACAAACTATATGTATCAAAACCCCATCCCGTTTTAAAGGACATTTTAAAGCATTTGCATTTTTAATATTATTACAGAATATGTTTTTTTAACTTGATGCCTTTTAAAATTTTGTATTAAAAATTACTCCGGTCGCTCCCAGTAGCGTTGATAATTCAGTTATTCCAATGTTTTGACATCATTCTAGCAAGCTAAATACATTAACCAGTAGCGTATGTATGAGAAAGAATATTTAGTCAGTAACACTATTTAAAGCTAATGGATAAATATTATGATGTGGATATTTTCTGAGTCTTTATACGTTAAGATCAGCGTCATCTTTAGTTTTTGTAGAAGATTATACACGATAGTGGACTAAATGAATAATAGTCTGCAACTTGAATTAAAAGGTTTTATTATTTAAAAAGTGACATCAGTGAAACATTTAAAATACAATGCCAAAAAAAAAATGGTAATTCAACTCAAAACAAAGAATATCGAATAACGATCAGGGTAAGGGGTGGTTCATATGTTTGTGTTTATTTTTTCAACACTCCCCCTTAAACCGAACTTCTTAAACTAAGAGAGTTCCTTAATTTCTCAAACCTAGCTCTTGATAGTGGTTTCGTCATCATACATACAATTTCTTCATCTCCAGGAATATATTGAATATCAAATTATTTGCCCAAAACTTGCTCTTGTATAAAAGGATAGCAAATATCCACCTGTTTTTTATCAGGTCACGTTTCCACTAGAATCTTCTTTGATTCGAAAAATCCATTTGTTGGAGATTGTTTTGCAGGCTGGAGGTAACTATACCAACTCCCAAGTGTTATTTTCTAACAAAGATTGAATTTCGTCGTCCATTGCTCCTTTCCAATCCTTTGAATTTATAGCCTCCTTTACTATGATAGAATCCGTACCTTCAACTAACATGGCCAAGGCATCAAAATCCGTAGGCAGAATTAATTTGGATCTTGATCTCAGAAAATATCCTTCATTTTTCTGTTCTGCCTCATCACATCTATTATTTTCAGATGTACTAGGAACGTTTTCAGTTTCTTTTGGTACTTTACTGTCAAGAACAAAGAAATTTTCTTTTATCGTTTTTCATCTTTGAATACAAGGTCTCTACTTAGTATGATATCTTCCTTTTCTGGAATCCAAATTTTGTAGCCATCTTTTTCGCCACAATATCTTACGAGGTACCTTTTCATGCTTTTCCTATCCCATTTTCGTCTTTTTGGTTTAGGAATATAAACAAAGCATTCAGTGCCAAATATTTTAAAATGCTCTAAAGATGGAGTTACACCAAGCCAGAGTTTAATTGTAGTTGTATTACTAACTGGAGTGGGACCACTATGGTTCAAGATATATGCTGCTATATTGGCGGCTTTGGCCCACAAGAATTCAGGTAAATTCCTACTATATAGATAGTTTTTGCAGACTCTACCAGCATGCGATCTTTCTGCTCTGCAGTCCCATTTTGTTCTGGCGTATACGGCATAGTTGTACGATGTTGTAACCCTACTGCACCCGTGATTTTCTTCATTTCTCGATTACTAAATTCGCTACCATTGTCTGTTAATAATTCAATAATAAGAGAACTTTTACTTTGATCAAAAAATTTTCTATTTTTCTAGGTACTTCTGACTTTTCTTTTAAGAAATATAAAGTTCTAAATTTAGTAAAATCGTCTTTTAAACAAGGAAAATGACGAGCTTCACCCAGAGACTTCTGATGCATGGGTCCGCAAATATCTGCATGTATTAGGTTTCTTGGTTTAAGTCCCCTGGACTGACCTGTACCAAAACTTAATCTATGCTGCTTCCCATGCATGCAAAATTCACAAAAATGTTCATCCACTGGAATGTCAATACCTCGACTTTTCAAAAAACTCTGAACATAGCGCATACTTTGGTAACCTTAACGCTCTTGCCAAACCTGAAGAGTATTTTGTTTAGTCAGGTGTACCTCCACTACTGCTATCGATAGCAAGACTTCAATAAACATTAAATAAATGCCATTTTTCCTCTCTCTAACAGCTACTACCTTACCGTTTTTCTCGATTGAACAAGTAGTTTTAGTGAGACTGGAATTAGCTCCCTTCAAGTTTATCAATAACAACTCTTGAAAGTTCCATACTTAAGAAATTTACACAAAACATGTAGACAAGATACTGCTCCAAATATTAAAAAACTGACTTTTCAAAACCAACCTCTTGCATTTACAGCATACTTGGGCCCATAATCTGTAGTGGACTGAATAAATAATGGTCTGCAACTTGAATTTAAAAGTTTCATTATTAAAAATAAAATGTCAGTCAAAAAAAAAAGATAATTCAACTCAAAACAAATAATGTCGAATAACGATCAGGGTAAGGGGTGGTCTCCATAGGTTTGTGTTTATTTTTTCAATAGTTTTCTTGTATTTTGTTTAATTTTTTAAATTCAACTTGTGAATTAAATGACCTGTAGGTTTCTTCTTTGGGACGTGTTAATCAAGAACAACATAATATAGTTTCTCATTAAATAAGGAAGAGCTTTATCGCCGTTTGAAAAGTAATAATGTTCAGTCGGCAAATAGTAAGTCTCTATAGAGGGTAACAAAAGTTTGCTTTTTTATAATTTATTTGTTACTGAATACATTAAATACTGGAGTGTTAGTAGTATTGTTTTTATAGTTTACATTGAATGCTGATGCTGGGTGATATGTGACTTCTGGATATACCAAAAAATCAACGGCCTTTTCGACCGTACTAGAAGTTAAAAAATTGTATTCCAAAAATTGCATATCACAGTTAATGCTATTATATAGTTTATGCTCGAAAAAATTATATATTATATTATATGATAATTTAAAGAAAGAATAAACAAACGAAACAAAAAAGTGGTCATTTCATCTCTAACTTTTCCTTGAAAATAATTTAGTGCACGACAATGATAAGTCCGAAGTTCGAAGTTATATACACTCAACAAATTTGAATCAAAACTTTTCATTTTCGCATGTGGCGTTGGACGAATTCATTATTCAAATTCTCATATACTGGCTGTGACTTTTTTCATATCACTCATCCAATTCACATGAAGTTAGTTGCGATATTAAAACCCAATTTATCATGTCCTATTGAACTGTCTCGTTTTATCGAATATTCAAATAAGAGTTGCTAAAGCGAAAACAATTCAAAACAAATGAAGAACTCAATCATAAATCAAACTTGGCCTGTCAAGCTTTTATATCGAGGAAATTTTGGGAATCGCCATTTTTTCTCTCTTAAATATTTTAACCGTTATCTCTTTTCAAATGGTTGCCCAATCAATCAATGCGATACACGATATTTCGTATCTCATTAAGCGGCTGTTATTTTATTTCGTTTTCTTGTTGACAGGCATAAGCTCTTCACGACGAAAACATGTAATAACGATGTGGCGGTTGTTAAATAAAATATTTCAGATACATTCTTACGCAGTTTTTTTTTAAGAAATGAGATACTAAAAAAAATTCCAAATATTAATTATGGGACAAAGGGCTCTATGACAAAAGAGCGCAGGACAAAAAGCGAAGGACAAAATAGTGCAGGACAAATAGCGCAAGGGCAAAATATCTTTGGACAAAATAGCGCAAGGACAAAATAGCGTAGGACAGAAGAGCGCAGAACAAAATTGCGCAAAGGCAATACAGTGTGACTCAGGCATGCATTATATGTATTTACTCAAAAATGTTTGTTTGTTTATTTCAGCGTGTTTTAATAAATATCTCTACATATTTGCGCTGAGACAAATGAAAGACAAGTTAACGCCTGATACAAATAAAGTGAGACTAATTAACGCCTAGTTTAAATATAGTGAATCAAGTTACCGCTTGTTTCATAAAAGAATAAAACAAATTAGTACGTGACAAAATATGTCAGTATTTCAATTAAAATGAAAAAAAATATATAACTAAATTGCCTACACTGTGCGGACTGGACCCATGGCAGGTTGCTGTATATGGCTCCAGGCCGCAAAGGTTGGGTAAATTAGTCACATTTTATTTTTTTTTTATTTTTTTTTTATTTTTTTATTTTACCTTTTTCTATTTTTTTTTTTAGGTTTTATTTTTTATTTTTAAGGAACCTGCTATGGCTTCAGGCAGCCCAGGTTAGGTATTTTTTTAATTTTATTAGTATACTGCCAGTGGCAGCTTGTAGCCAAAAAATTGGGGGTTCACGATGAGAGAATATAGGTCTCAGTGCAGATTTAGGTAAGAAGGTTTTAGTGTTTCGGAAAGGTATATCATAAAAACTTAATTTGTTTACCTGTACTGAGATCTATATTTTGTCATTGTGAACCCCCAATTTTTTGCTCACAAGCCGTCACTGCATACTTTAATATTTTGAGACGCACTTTTTGTCCTACGCTATTTTGTCTGCGTTATTTTGTCCTACACTGTTTTGTCGTGGAGCCGGTACACAGTACAACTGAAGATTCGCTGATTAAAAAAGAAAAAATGTTATTGGTTTTCGAAATACAGGTTATTACAGTTGAAAATTCAAAAATTATTATTGGTTATAATTTGTTTATTTCATAATAGATCCATGTCATAATTAATCATAAATCCCACCTCTTTTGTCTAACTCAACATCTAGTATATTTATTCAGAAAGGATCCCCCAAATTATCCAGAAAACAAATTGATATAAGGCTCTTTTATTTTCTAAAGCGGTGACTTATTTGAGTATTATTAAGTTCTGGTGAAAATTCCACACCTGTAATTTTGAACCAATCAAAATACGTGTTTTTGACAGATCACCATGGCAACGGAGGTATTTTAGTGGAAATTTTTTTCTCGTGGGGTACCCAATAGCGAATTATACTGGAAATTTTTTGACGTTTACAATAACAGACCATTTTTGACAGACTGGTTTTTATTTGTTCACATAATAGGTTTAGTTTTGATACATTTTAGTTACAATGCTAAGGTGTTTTCTATATTCTTCGGCCACTTTTTTTCTTCTTAATGGCGAAAATGCAGGACTTTGGATGCTTTGAATTATGTGTCTATGTCTAATAAAATATATATAACATTTAGAAACTAATTTATTCACCTTTTTCCCATTCAGCACTTTGAATTTTGCGTAGTTTAGGTGCAAATATTCGTGAACAATTCGGAACAAATTTTCGTTTTTCAAGTTGGAGCCACAATCCTCTATTAATCCGAGTAAGTAAGTCATGGTGCAATGATTGATCATTACATCAAACAATTTTACGCATATTTTGCATAGCGTATGATTTTCAAATCGATTCATTTTTAAACAAATAGGTAATTTTGTTGGTTTTACTTGCTGTGCAATATTCTTTATCGCAACAAAACGCGAGTTATTTAATGTTTTGAACTGTCAAAATACAATGATCACAGCCTCCTACGATTGATGCTTGCTGACGCTGGTTATGAATTTCATACCATTTTAAAGCGCTCATAACGCATGTTAATAAAAACGCAGAAAAACAATTTTCTACCACTTGTAGTTATTCAAAACTTACGTAAAATTAAAGAATATACTATTTTCTATTTTCAAATGGTATTCCCATGCAACTACAATGAGTAGAAATAAGCAATTTGAAGGCCTAAATAATTGTAGCGAAACATTTTTTTACGTCGGGCCGCTTGACAACTTCAAAACTGAAATTATATTCGAGGTTAGGGTCTCACTTAGTTACCATGACAACTCAACAATCAAGGCGACAACACCTTTTATGTTTCACTGGTGACTTGGAGAAAATAATTTGCATTGTTGAGAAACGAAAAATAAATTTTAAAAATATTTAATTTTCAACCATAATTCGGCGTGGAATTTTCTTACCGAATACCACGCGAGGTCAAATTAATATCAGGAAATTTGACCTCTAGTGGTATTACTAGTGAATATTTTAAAAATATGTCGTATTTAAATCAATATTACCGAGATTAGTCAAGTAGTATCGATGATATGAAAACGGGTTTCTGTAATATTCCTGAACTTCCCCAGCGAAAGACTTTGTAGATGGCGTATCGTAACTCTTTTTAATAAAAATAAATGACAAATATTTTGTAAAGTTAAAATTGTAGATGTTGGTTAGTTACATATAAAAACATTAAAAAAAAAGGAACACAAATTATGATGTATGATTAATTAAAAGTGATAAATCATGTAGGTATTTCACGCAAGCTATATATTGAAATATTTCCATGGTCAATAATAATCAGTCATTAAAACCATTGTTTGTTGTGTTATTTCCAAAATCCCATTAACATATGACTGTTACATCACAATTAATTTACTCAAAATAATTGACAGTATGCCTTCTGCTACAAAGCCAAATAATTGAAACTCTAATGCATGAATTAACGTGCGCATTTCGTCAAAATGCGATTACTTGGGGGATTAGTCGGTGCAGTGTACAATTAGCTGATATTACAATTCATGTGGCTAACAAATATAGAGAAGAGGGCCAAAGTTTATCTTGTTTAAACAGGTATTGTTAATTGCACCTGGTTACTATGTGGTCTACTACACAATGTGGAATTCTGACAAGAATAAAAGAGGCAAATTATCTGGGAAAAGGGCCTGTTTACATTCTTAAAAATAGAAAAAATAGAAGATATAAAACTTTATCTGCTTTTTAACAATAATGCGTTACTGGTTGCGATTTTCCTATGTCGACTCTCACACCTTAACAACAGATAATCGGCAATAAGCGATAATATTCATATGGAATTAAATTAACATTTTTACAACAAAGCAAAACGGTATTACTTGTTGCAGACTTGTTGCTACATATACTGCCAGTAAAATGAACTACACGTCAAAAGTCGATATTTATTACTAGTGTTTATAAATATTAGTGGCGTAGGTATTTTTTTTAAATATACCTAATATTTAAAAAAATGAAAAAATGGCTAATTCTTTATTAAATTAAAAATTTGAAGACATTTTCTGGGCTCATTCTATAGCATTATTAACTGAAAACGATGAGATCTAATTTCATTTGCATATAGATATATTTGCACCATACTTAAGATGTTTAAAGGCTGGGTTAATCCAAAACAGAACAACGTCGTCAACGTTTGACGATGATATTGTTATAACTGTTGATTTTATAGATAATACCAGAGAATACCCAGAAAAAAACGAACTTATTGTTATGGAGAACAAAATTTCTGTAGTATTAGGTTTTATCGGTAAGATTTAAAAGTTAGAAAATATTGTTACGCAGCACCCTGCAGTAGCCTGCGGCTATTACAGGAAACGTACAGATAGAAAAAGAAGTGGAATGTTACTCATCGCCCTACGGTGTGCTGCAGTCGTCATAAGTAAAAGTACAAGTAAAAGAAGATAAAATATTCCAAAAATGTCGGGAAACGTCATTATTTGTCAAAAAAATTCTAGGTATTTCAAGAAGGTTCGCGAAGGGTCAAGCAAGCTATATAAGCCGATGATCTTGACGTCATTTGGCAATTTGATGATAGACGTTACATGTTAATGTTTAGTTGTATAATTGTTGTTAAAGTTGAGTTGAAATAAATTCTGATACCAAAAACCTGTGTAACAATATCAATTAATGAGCAACCTCTTGGACGTCCTTCGATAGCTCAAACCAACTAAAATGTCGCAAAAATTCGCAAAATCGTCCTGAAGGTCTTAAAAAGATTACGTAATAGTTTGCGGTAGGAAGGGGACTGACTGGTTTTTCCACCATGACAACGCTTCCGCTCACACAGCCCTCTCTATGCGTCGAGTGTACCTACAATAAGGCAGCACTTTCCCTAATCACCCGACCTATGCATCTGTGACTTCTTTTGCTTTTCGCGAATGAAAATCGACATAAAGGCCATGAAAAGAAAGCGTTTTGCGGATGTTGGTAAGGTGACGGCAACAACGCTGTCATTTATCAAAGAATTTATAAATTGTTTCAAACAGTGAAATAAAAGATTGGACAAGTGTATTAACTTCAATTGAGAGTCCTTTTTTTATAAAACACTTTTTACAAATATAATTCGGTTTCTTTTAGGTACGCTCTTGTATATTATGTTGCTCCTGTGTGAGAGCTGGTTAGAGTATTATTGCATACAACGACAGAAAACTGCTAATATTGTTTACAAAAATAGAATTGAAAACATTCACGATGTCATCTACGTAGTTGTCAAATTATTATGAGAGAGTATGGGAGAGTATTTTTAAAAGGATTGTTAATGGTTTTAATTCGGTATTGACTAAACGTAGGGCTTTTAAAATTACATTAGTGAAGTATATTTGCATTCATTATGCCGTTTATTATCAGTTTCTTTCTAATACTACAGCTGATGCAATAGCTCTATAGACGCCACATCGAAAGGTAACCGTCTTGCTGATTCACTAGCCAAGAAAGCAACCAACCAAATAATTTTTGGATCTGGCCCTTTTATTGGCCTGACAAAATCGGTAGTGACATATACCTATAATTAAAGAAAATTCCCTTGTGAAATTCAAGAAAAGATGGGATAAAACAGGAAACTGTAGAGTTGTCAGGGAGCTCTTAAGTTATCCTGACAACACTGCAGCAAACAAATAATTGACTATGACTAGACAGAATCTGGGCCTAGTCACAGACATTCTGACTGCGCATTGCCAAGTACGCAAGCATCTCCATATCATGGGGCTGTCAGAATCCGCACTCTGCAGAGGGTGCGAACAAGAAGATGAGACCATCGAGCATATCCTTTACGATTGTTCAACGCTCTCATTTATTAGAAGAATTGTGTTCGGCGAGTATCGGCTCACACCGGCCGATATAAGGAAAGCACCTCTTGTCGACGTTGTCAACTACATTAAATCTGTAGGCTGGCTCACGAGCTAGGAGGTGTCTATCAACATAGGAGGATGCACACCCTCCACACGTTATACAAGATATGACCAATATTTAAACCTTAACCATTCATGAACTGTAGAGATAAGAAAGTACGAAATACCTGTGCGATCTATAGGTCTAGGAGAAGTAGAACTTAAATTAAAAGATTACCTTCTATTACAGTAGTTCTCTAGAAAATTTGTTACTTTAAGCCATTTTAATATAGAGAAAAGTTTATGTTACATAATGGCGGACAGAGTATCTCCTTATCGCGGCAAATACGTATGGTCTCGATGATTGTTTTAGTTATTTCCTACTTATTTTTCAAATATTTCTAAACATCAAGTAGTCTAAGAGTTTAGTTGTCAAATTAACAAAATGAAAATAACGGAATTTAATTTTTATAGTTGTTATCATACCACTTGCCGGTGTTGAATTTTTGAGTTTATTTGATTTTTGCTTAGAATAAGAAGAAGTTAATAATAAAAGTTTCTGTTCATTTGATTAAAAATATAGATGTTTCATTATTTACCAAGGTGTTTTTTTATTACTATCTCTATTTATCTAGGGTGAGAAATATTACTTTTAATTAGAGGAATGGAGTAAATAATGGTGATCTCTCATGTTAGTAGTAAAACAAAATATTATTATTCCCATTTCGATATCCAGTTCAATGATTTGAAAATAATTTTAGCATTTTTGTTATTACGATATACATTGAACTTAAAGTGAAATTGGAACAGTTTATAGTATCTGCATAAGTAATAAATATTTCAGTTAAATAAAAGAATCTATTTTATGTTAATTTATCATGTGAATATGAAGAAAAATGTTCAAATCTGAACATACCGGCGGCTCTAATCCTGACGAGGATTTTCGTTCCTGACTGACACTAGTCTATGGAGTTTCGACCCATTCTGCGTGGTTTGGCGATGATGGCAGTAGATCTGTAATGGTCAATAAAATGTCTTCTCTAATACCATTGTACGTTACAGCTATCCTTGTAGGTTTTTCCGTGAGAAATAGCCATGTATTGGTCATGTGCAATTGTTGCCAAGGCAACTCAAGATAAAGAAATGTTTTTTACATGACAGTAGTTATGTCCTGATCTCTGATTTTTCTGAAATGGATTTTTCTGAGATAGAGAAGTGTTTGACGGTCGATTTGTTGATACTCTGGAGTTCTTGATACTTCTTGGGTTTGAGCATTTAAAACTTCACTCGAGCAGACGTTCTTTGGTTGAATGGTTGTTGAATTTGCTCGATAAGAGTTTCGATTTGATTTTAAAGCGTTGATGCTTCTTGGGTTTAAGTAAAGAGAACTTCAATCCAGCGAAAGTCCTTCGGTTATATGGTTGTCGAATTCGCTTGACACGACGTTCGATTTGGTTTTAAAGCGTTGGTGCTTCTTGGGTTTGAGTTTGGATTTTGTTGATCCTGTGTCACTGTGGTTAGCAGAAAGACTTGATTTATTTGTTTCTCTTCGTGTTAAACTTTGCTTCTCTAATAATTTTTTTAAATTTTTAAACTCTTGCTTAAAGGACCATGAATAGTTTACAAAGATAAATTATCCGACTCGAAGGACCATAACCAGAATTAAAAGGTTAATTTTGTAAGTAATACTGTCACATGTTGTTAATCAATCTCTTTATTTTAAATTTTCAACTTAAGTTGACTATCATAGAATAAACAATATACAGTAACAATTAGCATTTTTAATTATTTAAATATACATTAAAAACATATTGTTATTTCAATAAATTTGATCTCCAGTTCAATGTTTCGAAAATAGTTTTCAAATAAGTAAGAAAATTTGTTATTGCGATATACATTGAACTTAAAGTGAAATTGGAACAGTTTATAGTACCTGCACAAGATATAAACATTTTATTTAAATAAAAGAATTTATTTTACAAATTGAAAAATGTTTAAATCTGATTAAGGGACATAGGTAGACAGGCCAAAATTTGATACGTCATCTATGACGCCTCTATATTTTTATTTAATGAAACTGGCTTAACGCATCAATGCTAAGTTTTGCTTAAAGTATGAGAATTCAGATACATTTGTGACATTACATGTTAGTACGTATCTACATAAGATTTTTTGTTTCATTTTTCATAAATATACTTCTCTTGAAATTTGATAAAATAAAGGTTTTAAATAAAAATAACAATTTTAAACAAAATTTACATATGTATCAACAAAAAGGTATAACCGAACGATGCAATGATTGCCGTTGGAAATAATAATAGAAAAAACTATAATCAATCGCAAAATTTCTATTTTTTGCACTGAAATTGTACCTGCGGTTTAAATCCGACATTGTATAACTCTCCCCTTTTGCTACAAAAAATAAATTAATATACCGTAACAATAATTTATGGAATAGCATTGGACTTTGGACAATGCTAAAATAAAATATATGTACTAATAAAACAATTACTAAATCCAATGAAAGTAAATAATTTTCAGTAATTATATAAAACAGATTAGTTTAGTTTTGGGAGGGTTAAAACTCACATAATATTCAGTCATGTATATTCATTTGAAATAAATAATTAAGTTGCACATGAATATTTATGTTTATAAATAATAAATTTCAATATAAAATTAATTAACTATTTGCATTTCAATGCATTTCATCAGAATATAAAAAATGCAGGTAAAAACAATTATTTTAAAATTGATAGGTGGGTATCACAAAATAATAAATTGTTATCTTGTATTGACATTTTGTATTTGTCACAGATTTTTTTAGACTGAAATATTGTATTTGCTGACGGTCGGTTTTTGTTTCTGTTAATTTTTTTGCAACTCATTCGATATACATTTGATGTATCACACAAAAAAGCGCATACTGGTTACCCGCTCATGTAAAAAGTGAGTTTATTTTACCTTAAGTAGATGTAGTAATAATGATTCACCCTCTTAAGAGTTTACCACTGAAACACTAATCAGTACCTGTATAGTACTACATAAAAAAGGCTCTATAAGAAATGTATTGCATTTTAAAAACACTTATATTTAGTTAAGAGGAAATTAAAATAAATCGAAATTAAGTTAAACCGAAATTGAATAATTTAAAAATTCAGAAACAAATCTCGAAAATCCCCCTACTAATTTTTAAGAACATCTCCGTACTGTCATGAAATTCTTAAAGCCTACCCTGTGTACGCTTGACCTTCAGATGAAAACCGACTCGTGCTCGAGGCGACGGAACGTTTAGGAATGCCTACCGCTGAGGCACTAGAAACAGCTGGAACGGCGGAGAGTGCCGTTTAATCATAGAAATGGAACGTTCGAGAGCCTCTCGTGTCTTCCAGTAGCGGAGTTGGACTAATATAAATAGCCGACGTATCGGCGCCCAGTATAGTTGAATATAGAACATTGTAATGAAAAGTTAAAGTGTAAGAAATAAATTAGAATTGTTAGTTAGTGTCTAAGTATTATATAAATTATATAGTACGTCTGAAATAAATTGTAAATAGTGTTTTTAAATAAATAAATAAATAAAAAAGTAAATTAGACTATCGTCACAGTACCTCAAAAGTAAAAACAAATACTTGGAATCGCCAGGATTCGAACACAGATATCCCTGTTTTATAGACAAATGCATTTTTCTTTAGACCATCAACGACATTAACTATCCAGACATAAAGAAAACAGAGATACGGATCAGGTCCGTGAGTAGAAGTCGGGGCACTTTAGAACACACCTGGACACACCGCAACCCGCAATACACGGTCTGATATCCCAAGGCTCCGCAACCCACAATACACGGAATGAACTCAGGCGCCGCGGTCCGCTACACCCGGCCTAGACATTGAGCGTCATGTCATAGGATCTTGGACACCAATGCTTTTTAAATGGAAAACGTGTAGTTCACTCTGGACAGTAGAGTGCTGGTGTGGACATTTAAGTAAAGATAGGACAAATATTGCTAATAATTTAAATGGGGGAAAGTTATTTGTTATAGGGTAAAGTCAACATTGGACAATGAAAATAAAATACATTTTTTTAAATTATATTTTTAAAGTAACCGTATTAAATATTTACAGTAACTCAATAAGTTTTAAAATTGTCTCTCTTTGAAGCTCAGCTTTTTTATTTAGGCCCATTTTCAGTACTTTTCGAATTTGCTTTTCTTTGTAATTATTCCTAATTTCAATTCCCCGTTCTGTTTTGTAAAATTGTCTCTATTTCTCGTTAGCTTCTTCCCTTCGTCTTATTCCTTCGGCACCTCTATCACATCTATATGTGGATTTATCATGAAGTTCGTGTTCAGATGTTTAGTTTTCTAAGTCTTTTACACCTTCAGATGCTAATTCTGAAATTTCTGTGCGTACTAAGCAACACTGTTTTCCTCGGGAATGTAACCAATCTTGTTTAAATACTCTTCTATCGTAATGAGAATGAGATGTAGCTCTAAGACCATCTCCATCCCTTCTAAGCGGCTTTTGTCCATCAGCACAGGTGATGTATCTGAGGACACCAACAGCATGGTCCAAGCAAATTATTTTCTTAAAAGTTGTTTTTGAATGGAGTCGTGTACTACTGCGCTTGCGCAAAAATCTTGGTGGTGGGGGTAATGAATTATTTGTTTAAAGTATTGAGACATTAAAGACTCTTCCAGTCTACTGAGACATTTTCTAATAAAAGTAGCTTCTCTAAAAATAACAAAAAATGTCCTCATTGTCAAAAACTAATTATTTAACTCTCTTGAATCTAAATGAAATTAACGCCTTGTCGCCACAGGAAATGGCACAAGATTACGAAGAATTATCCAAAGAATGGTATCACTTAATATTAAATAAAAAGGAATTTAATTTACTTGCTTGTGCTCCAAATATTAAATGGTATTCTATTTGTCGATGTCATCTAATAGCAGACGATGGTAGTACAGCACATGAACATCTTCATGCTTTAATACATTTTACTAATGGATTTACAATGTTAGCCTACAAAAACAAAAAAACTACAGCGGACTGGTACACGACTCCATTCAAGAACAACTTTCAAGAAAATAATTTGCTTGGACCATGCTGTTAGTGTCCTCAGATACATCACCTGTGCTGATGGACAAAAGCCGCTTAGAAGGGATGTTGATGGTCTTAGAGGTACACCTCATTCTCATTACGATAGAAGAGTATTCAAACAAGATTGGTTACACTCCCGAGGAAAACAGTGTTACTTAGTACGCACAGAAATTTCAGAATTAGCGTCTGAAGGTATAAAAGACTTAGAAAACTACACATCTGAACACGAACTTCATGATAAATCCACATGTAGATATGATAGAGGTGCCGAAGGAATAAGACGGAGGGAAGAAGCTAACGAGAAACGGAGACAATTTTACAAAACAGAACGGGGAATTGAAATTAGGAATAATTACAAAGAAAAGCAAATTAGGAAAAAGAAACTAATTACAAGTTTACTGAAAATGGGCCTAAATAAAAAAGCTGAGCTTCAAAAAGAGACAATTAGGAAACTTATCGAGTTACTGTAAATATTTAATACGGTTACTTTAAAAATATAATTTAACAAAAAAATGTATTTTATTTTCATTGTCCAATGTTGACTTTACCCTATAACAAATAACTTTCCCCCATTTAAATTATTAGCAATATTTGTCCTATCTTTACTTAAATGTCCACACCAGCACTCTACTGTCCAGAGCGAACTACACTTTTTCCATTTAAAAAGCATTGGTGTCCAAGATCCTATGACATGCCGCTCAATGTCTAGGCCGGGTGTAGCGGACCGCGGCGCCTGAGTTCATTCCGTGTATTGTGGGTTGCGGAGCCTTGGGATATCAGACCGTGTATTGCGGGTTGCGGTGTGTCCAGGTGTGTTCTAAAGTGCCCCGACTTCTACTCACGGACCTGATCCGTATCTCTGTTTTCTTTATGTCTGGATAGTTAATGTCGTTGATGGTCTAAAGAAAAATGCATTTGTCTATACAACAGGGATATCTGTGTTCGAATCCTGGCGATTCCAAGTATTTGTTTTTACTTTTGAGGTACTGTGACGATAGTCTAATTTACTTTTGTATTTATTTATTTATTTAAAAACACACTATTTACAATTTATTTCAGACGTACTATATAATTTATATAATACTTAGACACTAACTAACAATTCTAATTTATTTCTTACACTTTAACTTTTCATTACAATGTTCTATATTCAACTATACTGGGCGCCGATACGTCGGCTATTTATATTAGTCCAACTCCGCTACTGGAAGACACGAGAGGCTCTCGAACGTTCCATTTCTATGATTAAACGACACTCTTCGCCGTTCCATCTTTACTTAAATGTCCACACCAGCACTCTACTGTCCAGAGCGAACTACACGTTTTCCATTTAAAAAGCATTGGTGTCCAAGATCCTATGACATGCCGCTCAATGTCTAGGCCGGATGTAGCGGACCGCGGCGCCTGAGTTCATTCCGTGTATTGCGGGTTGCCTTGGAATTAGACCGTGTATTGCGGGTTGCGGTGTGTCCAGGTGTGTTCTAAAGTGCCCCGACTTCTACTTCCGTGGTAACTTAACAGGGCTCTGAAATAAATCCAAACTGACATTTAAAAAGCAGAAGAAGAATTCTAAGCTCCGACATACGCGAATTTTTCCAAGGTCTACTTTAGAACCATTTTTTGTGGATCATTCCATATAAAATATTGACTTTTTTATAATCATAAACTGGAAAATAAGCTTTAATGAAATCAAATATTAATTATGGGATATTATTCGTATATGGGATTACTTTCGACCATTTACAATAAATTAATTTTACATACTATGTATGATTTCAAACAGATTTTCAATTTCAATAAGCTTTTAATTATTATTAATTTGTAATATTATGAGTATCCGGGCAAATACAATTACTGATATTACTGAATAAAAATTAGCTATCAGTAGAAAGATGTTAAACGAAATTGTAGTTTCATTATACCTCTCTAAAAACACTATCTTTACATGAATATTTAGCGTATCGAAAATAGGCTTTTTTCGAGCGATCGAATGGGATTTTTTTCCTGTTCGCTAAATGACGTCATTATACAGAGTGGAAAGTCTAACTGGAACACATTCTTAACTCGATAAATAAAGGTTTGTCGCAAAAAATTACTATTTTGAGACATACAAAATTCTAATTAATTACAAGAATGTATTTATTGTACTATGAAACACATGTCTAATATTGTCGAATATTGTTTTCCAGCACTAAATATACAAATCCGATTTGTAACAAATCTTTTTATTGAAAAACTGGAAAAACGATAGAAGAAAAAAAATATAATTTCCACAAACGAGTTCAGAACATGCGACTATATAAATGATGATGCGATAGAACGAACGTATTGGAAGAGACGGGCAAACCAAAAGATTTTCAAAATGGCGGAAAGTGGAACGAATAATCCGCCGCTGGGAGACCACGGCAAACCGGAGTTATTTCCGAAGTAAAGGGTTCATTAGTTATCTGATACGAGATCATTTTTATTCCAAAATTTAAGGGGGTTGTTAAATAATAAAGACAAATAAATTGAGATAATGAAATTAATTTGGTTAAGATTCTGTTTCGATTTACATAAAAAATATAGATCCACGAAAAAAAAAAAATTCACTAACGCAAATAAAAAGTTGTATACTATATGGGACAGATAAAATGTTTAATTATAGTAAGTAAAACAAGATTTCTAAAATTAGTCACCTATGGTTAGTAAACAGTTGAATTAGTTTTTAGACGACCTACATTTAGTGAACTATTTACTTGTGGTTAGTGTACGTTAGTTTCTTATTATATGTACCCTTTATGTTACTAATTGGTTATGGTTTATTTGCCACTAGTTAACTGTTTTCTTGTGATAAGTGATTTTTGTTTTAGTGGGTGGTATATATGTATTTATGATCTTGCATTGTTTATAGGCTTTAAAACATTATTTATCATTAATATTATTATGTAGAAAGTACTAGATTTTATAAACCTTATTTTTACCTTAATAGGCTATAGGCACGAATGACGTCTATAAAAATTTGAGTACTCAGGTGTTTTAAAATAATATCAGCTTTTACAAAAATATGAATAGGAACAATATAGAGGGATTAAAAAATAACACAGTCAAAAATACACGATTGATGTATCAAAAAATATATAAGGTACTTACATAATAATAATAATAATGACCAATAATAATAATTGCCGTCCTTACCCTGCACAAACTCTGTTTCTGGGGTTAAAATTCACTCGTAAAGGGGTATATAGGCATAGTATTATTATTATACTTAAAAATGGCGCAGTTTTTAATACACTTAATGAACTAATATTTAATACTTTATACGTACACTTATCGCAAAAACCCTGTGCGCAACATAGCATTTCATGAAAAATGTGTATGACCTCGACTTCCCTATGAGCTGTGACCGTCCGGTAGGAAAGACAATACAAAAATTAAATCGGATTAATCGACTCTTAGTTCGTTGCTGTTTCGGTGGTGATCGGAACTTACTGTATTGAAGCGATCGCTAGCCGTAAGTGAATATTTTTTAAACATAAGTAAACATTATTTATTTGTCGTAGGCAAAGTGGTGCCTAAGTTAACTGTTTATTGGGGCTTATTAAAAAACTTCATTTTGGGAGACTTGTTTACTTGTGACAGAAATACCTGTTTAAAAACATACTTTTACTTATGGTAATTGATTTATTTTTTTGATATAGCTAATAAAATAACTATGGCAATTGTATTTTTTTCAAGTAAATAATTTATTTGGCTTTGGTTTCTCCGTGTGATTTTTTTAGTTTCATTTTTTAAATAGTCCATAGTAAAATTACAAAGTAATTTAGCAAAATTTTCTTATTCAAATGCCAGATAACAAAAATTTCACGAGTGCGTAATGGGCTTACAACTCGTGTAACGTTTTTCTACGCCCACTTATTTTCTTCTATTAAATAAAGGACATATGCTTGTGTCGCCAATCTATAAATTTTCGATGGGTAATGTCGTACCTTTTATGGATTTTAGCGGTAACAAATTATGTGTGGCAGTTTAAGATTTTTCTAAAATCTTTGGTGGAGAGCTCATAATTTCATTACTTTTACTACTAACAGATATATTTGTAGGTAAAGTTGAGAAAAATTAACAATATAAATGATAAGACGTTTATTTCTATAGCATGCTAAGAAGACGCAACTTATTTATTTAAAAATTGTTTAATGTGTTGCCGACATTTAGGGTCATCACATTTTTAATCCCAAATGTATTTCCCTCATTCTAAAAGTTTTTATGTTTTTCAATTGACTAGATTTATGTAAATAGACCAAATAAAGTCAAACGTAGATAAAAATTTGATTGCAATTTGATTAAACCAAGAAATTTAAGTTTTCTTATTAAAACGCATGTGCATGTTATTGTTAAATGTCAATTACAAGGAATGTTGACAGTGCGATTTTAAACGTTTACTGACATGGGCGTAAAAAAATATTTATTTAAACTTATTTCGTCCCATTTTCCTCCTGCGACGACGTCTACCAATAAATCATTTACCACCTGTAAATGTAAAACAATTTTTCCCTTTACCCTTTACGACTGTCAATGTCCATTTGTACTTGAAGCCTGTTCATTTAAAAATATTTTACACCTTAAGTCGCCGCCTATGTAACAATAACATTTGGATCTTTAAACTTGTGATCATAATATTAAAATTAGATACGAAGATATGAGTTATATTCTAGAATTCATTAAAACTCGTTGATAAATAATCCGCTACTTCGCCTAAAATACATATTTATTTATTCTTAAAATAATCATATTTATATCACTTTCGGTTAAAATAAATAGCCTCTTACATGATATACATTAAAAGACATTTAAAAAGCAATATAGAATAAATGACAGTGGTTTAATAATGACAAGCATAACTTTCTAGTGAAATCAGCATAATACCGCAGTGCATAAAATAAGGTATCGATGCCGCAGTGCATAAAGTAAGCTACGTAAAATTACATTTTAAAAACATCAAAAGTTAATCGAAAATTCTAAAAATCAAGAAAGTTCTTAGCTGGAAAAAATGATGAAATAATATCAAAACAACAAGTCGTTCTAGAGTTATCATGTCGGTGCACATATAGTCGCCCATTTTACAAAATTGCATCATTTTTTGCAAACTTTTCAGAGGGCGATTTTAAGATTTTAAAAATAAGGTGGTCTCAGTTAATTAATCATAGTATAGAAATGTAACTCCCGATTTACTTGATTTGTTAAACAAGTGTAGCTAAAGAATGTAATTTGTATTGCCTTATGCTATTTATGAGTTATTGTGAGCAGTTACCTAGGAAATCAGGTTTTCTTGAGATATGTCCTTTTGAGACGAGAATTTTCCAAAAAATCCTTGTGTTAGGTCCGACGACATGCAATATTAAAACACAATACAAATTGATTTTAATGCATTTTTTTGTTAACAAACATGATATTTTAGATTTTTGTTTTTGTAACATTATTGAGGAATATAAATGGCTTTAAGAAATATTTCTTTTTTTTTTATTTTTGTTTTTTGTAACATTATTGAGGAATATAAATGGCTTTAAGAAATATTTCTTTTAAACAAAATAATTTTTATTAAAAAATGTGAAGCTCATAAGCTATTACAAAAAAAACTTAAAAACAAAGATTTATTTATATTATATTGCAAGTACTTAGTCTCTGGTCCGAGGGAAAACTAATTATTCGTGGGGTAGGTGAGTGTAAAAATGCTTGTGGTGCTCCGACCTTATAACACTCTTCTCTCCTTGACATAGAGAGCACAAGTCTCTATATTTAAGGTTCGGTATCTTGATTGGGCCTGTATTTAATTTAGGAACTGGATTCTTAATAGGGTGATTAGATTCTATATTTCTCTTAAGAGAAATGCTGTTGTATGATGAGCAGCTAAGTTTAGTTTTGAACTGAATTGTATTTGGCTTTAGTTTCGTAACTAGCAGCTCAGATACCTTTGAAGTGATAAAACTTGTTGCAAGTCGAAAACAGCACAAGCATACTTTGAGTTCGGTTGCTGAGCCATTTGTTTACTTTCATCTTTCATTTTTCTAACATTATTTTTTCTAACGATGTGTGATTCATATTCTAGTGATAACTCCTTTTTTTTCTTCATCGCCATTATTATATGACATACAAAGGCTGCATTGATCCTTTTTGGGTCGGTGAAAGGATAGGTTCATAGATTTGAATACTTTGCGGTACACAGAATACGCTCCTTTCATTAGAGGTCCAGATTCATCTGCTAGATACATGGAAAACATCTTTAGTAGACTAAGATTTTCATGTAAATATTCACGAGTTGAATTTTGACGGCAATAATGAGATTCAACTCTTCCAAATTTATTTATGTGTTCGGTAATTCCATTAATTAATTGAAGGTATCTATCGACTTGTGACTTATACCTTCCTCCTTTGTGTTCTTTTTTTATAATTCCAGTTGTACTTTTCTTCGATAATGTTGTACTTATAGAGTATTAATAAAAAATGTTTTACAAACTGGTAGTTCATCGCCGTCTAACGGAAGAAAGTAATAATTGCTTTATTTCTTCGAGAGACCTTTTTGTGTAGTTTTTTGTTTGATTTCTTTCATTTTGATGCACCTTACAATGTACTCTCTTTGTAACTGCAAGGATCCCATTGAATAAAAATCTTGCATAATCTCTTGTCTTTTACCATCACTGAAGAGACTACATTTCTTATCACGTTTTGAACATGATTCCCCATTGCATCGAGGTCCCAATTGTTTTGGTGACATGAGGTTCTTTGTTTTCGGTCTTACATAACACTGTCCTTTGTTCTTTAGTTCTTTGGCTAATTTATATGAATTTATTTTCCTGAATTTTTAAATGAAACTTCTCTTGGATATCCCTCGACTGGAAACAAGCTCTCCGGATTGTAATCTTGGTGTGAGCGGCAGTTCAAACTGTTTAAAACAGAGTAAGACTTTTAAGCAGATGCAAGCACTATATATTTCAAATGCACAATTTGGGTTTTCACAGAGCTTCTCGTTGCTGTCTTCATTACCTAAGTGAGCTGCTTCATTTGCCTTCGGGCTTTTTTTATTTATATTTCTAGACTTTTTCTCTAATTTTTTATTTCTTCAACTTTTTAGACTAAATAAGTGATGCCAACATAGATCATAATTATTACAAACAACTTCTTTGCAAAGTAATGCACTACACTTGTTAATGCCTTTGTTTTTACATTTTATCACGGTACATTCATAAACAACAAAATCAGGGTCTTCACCACTGTAATCTCCAAATAGTGAGTCCTCACTTTCACTATTGGATTGAGTATACTTTTTTTTAACTTCTCTTGTTATAGGCCGTCAACTTTATTCTTATTTTTTTTTAACAATGGGAGGAATATTATCATCAGAGCCACATTCGCTTAAAGGAGATTTGATAAGCCAACTTTCTCCTGGCTATTATTATCAGAGCTGTTGTACCGTGCGTTACTATCATCATAATTTTCTGTGGTAACTATTATTCCATAGTAGAATTTTCCACCATAGTCCATTTTTACTTTCTTATTTTTTTCGAAACTGTTTGATTCATCAATAAGAGACAATTCTTTAATTGCAACAACATTTTCTGTTCCATCTTCCCATTTAATTAAAACATGATTATTAATTAGTTATTTGAAACATGTAATAATTACAGGTACCTACCTACATAATACACAAATATTTTTTTCTCCTTGATGAGTGCTCCGCTAAATAGTATATTGTATTCCTAGGCAGTAAAGTGCTTTTTCAGGCCTTAAGAAGTGGCCAGGCTCGGCGCAGTGAATTACACATAATTTTTTATCCTATACAATAATTGTTTTCAAAAACTATAAACGTCTAATCTCCGTTGGACTTGTATTATGGATAAAAGATGACGTGGTAAAACAAACATCAAACATGACAGTTTATTATTTTAATAATTCGATATACATCTAATCTCCTTGAAGCCAGTAAAATTCAACTTTCTCATAGTGAAGGATTAAAATTAAATTACATTCAGCACTGTCTAACTGGGCCAAAATGAACCTACAGTATATTAGGTACTGTTCGGTCAAATATGCCACGCATTGCAATTACGCTTATTTTTCGATGAAAATAACTGTTAATCTTGATCTAAATCCTAATATACATAATTAGTAATACATACCTAGTTATTTCACAAAGAATCTTCAATAAAAATACAACATAACTAGCACTTAAATCGTCAAAGAGTTATCACACAATGTGCTCACTAGAGACAATAACACACAAACTGTGAGGTTGTGCTATTTTGTCGCGCAAACGAATCTCGTCTTTATGAATTTGAATGTGTGGTTCCCCTATACCTACCTACAGTATTTTTAAATTGTCATGTGACAAATGAAACTCTGCAATGTTTTCAAAACCAATATTTTGAAGAAAACAGTCGTAGAGGAGTTAAAACTTTTAGTTTTTTTAATTAAATTGAGATATGCCTTTATGTGACGCAGATATTAAATTTGGTTGATGTTTTCTCAAAAGGGCCTTTCTTGAGTTGATCCCTTTTGTAAAAATAATAATTCGTCACACACTTTTCCCCATAACTTTGTTGCCTTTTATCGTAGAAATATGCCACTATATAACTTAAAATCGACAAACCAATGAGTTATGCCCTTTTTGTAAAAACAGTGACGATATATACGCACGCACAGACAACATGACTTTTTTTATTATTTTCTGGATCTTAAGATAGTCTGAAACAGTGAAAAAAAGTTTTAATAAGTGAGGATTAGAAACTGTTTTCTTCGGCACGAATGCTGTTCGTAGCTGTTAAGTGGGTTAGATTCGTTATTAAATAGGGAATCAAACTTTTGAACGTGACAGAACTGACAACTCAGTTTCAAATACTAATCAAATAACTTACTTTCTGTAATGTAATACAGTGTAATATAATCATTTTAACAACTCCTTCATCACGTACATGTTACCCCTCGACACACAATATTCTATAGTAAGAGAACCGAATTGAACTCAGGCAAAAAGGCAAAGCCTAAAAGGAAAAAAGAGTTTTGTCAGTATTGAACTATTATTTTAAATATATTTCTTATTTATTTTAAACTGCACGTAACTTATTTTTTTTTATTAATTTATTTAACGTTGGCATATTTCTAACTATTCGATTTAAACACCGACGCTGATAAACGTGCTACCCCTAAATACCAAGAATTTAGCTATTTTCTGGAGTTTTAACCAGAGGCAGGGATATTTAACGAGCCCAACATTCATAAACTCGGGATTGATAGCTTTACATATCCTCCGAAAGCAGGCACACTTCACGCTATACCTTGTACTCATTGTTATAACGCCTTTCGGATGTAGTATGCAGTTACGCGAAAAGTTTGTTTGGACATAGGGCAAGACATTGTCAAAATCTCGTTTAGAGTGCTCGAGTTGTAAAAATTTAACATATCTAAATATGAATTACCCTTTTAACATGTCAAACGAACACTTTTTAAGAACCCCTAAGAATCGAAACATTTGCTTATAAAAATATTTGTTGAATTGCAATAAATCCTCTTACCTTGTTTTCACGGGAAATGCAAAAAATTTAATCTTAACTCGACCTATATTGAAGATAGGTAGTAAACACCCTTTTCTGCAATATAAATCAATATAAATTCACGAATCTCGATAAATATCAACGCTCGATGCGATAATGAGCGATGACAAATATTTGTGTTAGCAGTTATTGATATAATAGTGACAACGTAATTGGAAGCAAATAAAATCCATGTTAAAATAAGACTTGTTACAAACCTGAAGTTTTGGCATTAGAGTTCCTTGTTCTTATACAGATTCCTAACTTTATTTTAAAAACTTTAAATCATGGTTCATTGTTGTTGTTGTTGTTGTTTTTATTGTTATTGTTGTTCTTGTCGTCGTTGTTGTTGTTGTTGTTGCTATTGTTTTTGTTATTGTTGTTGTTGTTGTTGTTGTTGCTATTGTTTTTGTTGTTGTTGTTGTTGCTATTGTTGTTGCTGTTGTCTATAATTGTACATAATATGAAAGAGGTATTGGAAATAGCCGTGTTTAGGAGATTTAGTTGATGATGATGATAGTAAATATTTTATATTAGAAAACTTCGAATTAATACGAATGTTCGTGAACACACCCGAAAGTAAATAAAGTCGTCACTATTTGCTGCCGTTAGATATCCATAAGAACAGACACTATCTTTATAAAGTCAGGGGTGGGATTCCGTTTTACGATTCGACTCGAATTTGATATCAAACTCCATAAAAGCAATTCCGTTTAACGAGTAGTCCATTCGATATCAAATCGTTAAAATTGGATTATTTTGACCTGTCAATGAGGTTAAATAATAAGCCTGTGGCTTAAAATTTTAGGGAAGAAAGGAATTTAGTTTCCAGGGCGTACCTATGTCTATGGCAATGCCTTTTCTGGATAACCTATCGTGCAACAGAGGTCTTTTATATCCTTAGAATATCAATAAAAGGATTATTTATTATACAAAATCCTACAAAATATAAACTTTTATAGGTTCTCTTTATTCAGCTGAATAAGTTCTGCACGACGATTTTCTGGAAGTTCAAAAGGATCGTTTCTTTTTTGTAACTCGTCCTTTCTTTAGCCTAATAATAATAAATAATAATATTTTTATAATTTAACCCATTATGAGTGATCCTTGCAACTCTGAATGCAGAGTTGTTTGTGCCCGGTGAGGGATGACTATTATTATTTTCTATGGCTCTCCGAGGCAACTTACAGATGTCATTTGAATTATAGATGAGGATACCACGGAAAAACCCCACCGATATGCATAAAAACAAATAATTACAATTTAATTTTTGTTGTTTGACGTTAAAAGTCGTGACATTCTGTTCTGTGTCGAGTAACTCGACACATAATTCGATCGAATTAAAAAAAGCGATTCTATAACTCGATCTGTTTTGACTTCGGAAATCTTTGGAAATTCGACAAAATAATGAAGCATTCAAACTATTCTGACTTTTAAACGTCAAACAACAAAACTTAAATTGTATTTCTTTAGTCTTGACGTAAATTATTTATTAAGTTTTATTCTTACGGGTGGGGTTCTTCCGTAGTGTTTATAATTTAAATGATGACATCTGTAAGTTGCCGCGGAGCACCATGGAAAATAATAATAGTCGTCCCTCCCAGACAACAATTAAATTGTATTATATTTGGTTTAGCCATGAGCCATAAGATTTAATTATAATTTATTTTTTTATGATGATGGTTAGGGTTTTTTCTGGGTATCCTCATCTATAAGTTAAATGACACCACCTGTAAGTTGCATTGGAGCGCCGTGGCAAATAATATTACGGTTGTCCCTCCCCCTATGCTTTCAGAGTTCGTAGTAGGGTAAATTGTGCTAAAGACAGAATGACCTAAGGGAAAGGAGCAATCCTTTCAAACTCTCTGAAAATCGCTGTGGATAGTTTTTTCGGCTGAATAAAGATTACCTACCTTTATTAATTTATATTTTATAGCGTTTTATGTAATTAATAAATCCTCTTACTGATGTTTCAAGTAGTTTGCAGAGTCCCTACTGTTTCATAGGGACGGTGTTGATATTTCTTAAACGCTAACAGATAGAAGATTGGTTAAATAAGAGAAAAGTTACGCAGTTTTGTGCCTATTAAAATGGTGCCAAGAAACCTGATATTTACAGGTAGATTTAAAATATCGGACAAAAACTGAAAATTGTCATTTCTTTAAATTCATTTATTCGTTTTTTGTCAGATATTCTGAATTTCTTTGTAAATATCAAATTTGTTCTGGCACCATTTTAATAAGCACAAAATTGCGCAACTTTTGTCAAATTCAACCATCTTTCTATCTGTTACCGTTTACTGCCCCTGACTCACGAACTAGTAGGTACCTATCTAATTGGAAGGATGCACAATGGGCCTAGTGAGGCCTAATTGCCATGAGTTAACCCACCCTCCACACGTTACAGATACAGATACTGTCCCTATAAAATAGTAATGACCCCGTATATACCTAATAGAGAAAATAAGGCCCTTAATGCAGGTGAGGTTATTCAGAAAAGGCACATTGCTGCAGGAAAGGTTCATACCTAATGTCAAAAAAAAATTTAACTTTAATGATTTGAAATCGAATCGACTACTCTAGAGCTATCGAGTTATTTGATCGAGTTTATTGTCGAATTTCGTTGAATGGAATTACAATTATGGAGTTTGATATCAAATTCGAGTCGAAGATTTCCGAAGTCAAAACAGATAGAGACTATAGAATCGCTTTTCATAATTCGATCGAATTATGAATCGTATCGAGATCGAGTTACTCGACACAGAACGGAATCCCACGTTCTAAAACTTGTCACAGATGTCAAAACAGGAGCGGTACTAATAGTAACTGATCTTAAATGAACTTGCAATATCTGTCTATTGCAAATCTGATTTGACATTAGGGTTTTTTTCTTCATACATATTTCTAACCTTATTTTAAAAATTTTAAATTACAGTTTATCTTTTTTGTTCTCTATAATAGGCATTAAAAATTACCATTTTAGAAGGTTTTAAACATTTAATATTAAAAAACTTCGAACTGATACGAATGTCGGCGAGCGTATCCGAAAACTATTAAGTCGCCACTATCTGCTGCTCTATTAAACATTCACAATCAAAGGCTGGACAATCTTTAATAAAGTCAGTTCCAGAACGTAAACGATATGCGCATGCTTAGATGTCAAAATAAGAGCGGCGCTAATAGTGACTCTTTTTAATTTACGTATTATCTAGTTGTCAGTTACACATAGATACGAGTAAATAAATAAAAATAGATATGTGATATGATGTGCAATAACGACTGGCTATTTTTAAGGTAGGGCATTGGGATTTTAAGGCAAGGCATTGCCCCTATGTGCCTTCTCTGGCTACGGCCCTGCATTTCAGAAACCTATTAGATTATTTAACAATTTTTCCACTAATATTATTGACAGTTGTACAAGCAAAAATAATTATAATCGAAAGGACATTTCTTTTGGACCTATTGATAAAAACAATAAATTAAAGTACTGGAAAATATTAAATGAGTTTCAGGATTATATATTTTCATTACTGCCCATTAGCTTTGGATTATGCTAGCCATTCTTTTTTCGTTTTCTTCTGATGAACATTTTTTTAATGAAGTTTCTTACCACTGTTATCTAGAATTCTCTGTTATATACTAATCATGATTTGTCTTCTAAATTGGTTTGGTTTTTTAAGTGTCATTAGTTATATGATGGTAGAAAAATATCCTTCTTTTTTAGATAGTACTCCTAAAAAAGGACGTATTAATCAAAATTCAAATCAACACAGCTATGAAAATCCAAACGCAAAACCTAGAATTTACAATTAGTTAGACTAGGTATAGTAGGACGATGCGTAAAAAAATACAAAGACCGCTGAGCCGTTCAGAGATCCTAGCGGCATATTCGGAAACCTCCGACACGTATCAGGCCGTATGATCTTTTTTGATCTAAGCAGAAGTTGCTTGGCCTCGGTCGCAAATTTCTGATTCGAACAAAAAAGATCATCTTTATGGCCTTGGTACACAAAAACCTATTATGTTACTGAAATCTATTATTGTTTTATTATATTGTTATTTGAAATAATGTAGAATTATTCTCGTTTAAAAAAATTTTGAAGACAAAACAGACATCTTTTATTTATTTAAAATAAATCGAAAAAAGATTAAATAATTTTTATTTATTAGTGAAATCTATCTCCATTTTGATCGAATTGATAATTTAACATTTATGATTAAATCAATCATATAGGTAGAATCTGGTACAAACTTATTAATATCATTTATATTTTTTTTTATGGGCCGACTATTTAACTGTTTGACCTATTTTTATGATTAAAATTATTCTTACGTGGGAATAAAATAGTAACTTTAATGACCAATTAAAATTAAAACAGAATATTTTTTTAATCTTATTTGTTTTTGATAAACGTACCAAAAATAAAATTAGTTTAATTTGTATTTGAATGGTTTTCTTCAATTAACAGTTAACAAACTCAATCCTACATTTCACTGTCGACAGAATATTAGTTTTTTCTACTACTTAGTAATTTATGCAAAAAAAAACAGCCAAAAATTAAAAAAAATATATCTAAGGAAAGGAAGTATTTATTAAAAGAACGTAAATCATGAGCTGAAAATTAATAATAAATAGTATTTATGAAATACAGTGCATTTGATTTAGTTACAGGTACATTATTGTTTCCAAATTTACCGTGCACCTAATTAAAACAATAACCATGACTAAAAGTTAATGGTTTCCTTGCACATGTCTTGCGGAACACAGCTTTTCATAATATGGTGATTCATTTTACTGAAAATTAGAGTTTGCAATTATATTTCTATGTTTACCTGAGTTATATATTTATGTTTGTAGCAATATCTGCATAAAATACGATTTTACAAAGACAAGAAGACGGATTTTATAAAATCTAACGAAAGCTACCGACTACAGTACAAAAAACTCATCATCACCGCCCAAACTTCAAACAACGATTTAGATGCAAATGGTTTTTTGACATCTCCTCTTGTTCGTAAAGTCTACAGAGTTTTCTTGTTTTATATTTGAAAGACCTTCAGAAGTATTTGAAATGAGTTTTTTCCTCTCTATATCCACCGGTTATATAGTTTTACAGTTTCGCTATTTATGCTTGATTTCTTATCTGTTTTTATCTTACTATTCAAATCTTAAATTTATAGGTTAATATACACGATGTACCAGAAATAATTACCAACAACAGTATGTTATTTTTTTAATCATCTTTCTGTAATTTTCTCGATACCAGGACCACCCTGAATGGGCTGTAGTTCCGTGATTTAAGCCTTTTGGGGAAGGAGGGGCAATTTATATTGGTGTTATATTTTTGTTATTAGTTATTTATTTATTATTTTTATTCTAAATCTCTTTATAACAAAAATAAGTAAATAACCTATTATAAATAAAATAGAAAATATTAGATGAGTTTTATTTTTTGTTTAGTGCTAGACTTATTTTTTATAATAAAATTGAAAAATTTGATATTAAACCAAGTCAAATGTAAAACATTTATAAAAATTTCGTACGTCCATGGTACTATCAATATTCGAGACCGGATGGGTCATGTTGGGTCAAACAGGTAGAAACCAGAACAGTAGTTTGTGCAACAAGAGTGGCTATGATGGACACACTGCAGGAAGAAACAGTTTAAGCACGACGCAGTAGGTGAAGTGCTCAATCACCTGTGCGATATGTACAATCCACCTGAGTTATACAGTATATTTTTTCTACGACCCACTAACAAAAATCTACAAATTTTAAAAATGATTTTGGATGATCAAAATAAAATAAATTAAAGGAAGATAAAGAAGTGAAGCAAAATATTTTCTGAAAAAATATTTACATATTTCTTGAAAGGGCGAAACATTTTCTATTGAAATTACACATCATGAGCAACATAAAAAAGGAAAATAGGAAAAGAAGAAATTCAAAAACAATATAATATTAATAACCAACAATCAAATAAAAAAATAAGACACGTAAATACAACAAGAGAAACAGGAATAACAAAACCTGCAAAAGCCACGGCCAGAAAATCAGGGAAGATAATTTTTAGATGAAGATGAAGGTAATAATATATTAAGTGTTAATTCTGGTGATCTATCTATCTTGAAGAAGAATAATTGCAGATAAAATTATACATATAATAAAGAATATATCTAACTTAGAGATGTTGAAAAACTGGACTTAACTGCATCTAAAGTGGTCTATAAATGGTAGAGCATGCTATAAAAATATCATTTATTAAATCGAAAACAACAAGAAAGTGGCTTTTAAACTCAAAATTTTCAAGAAAAGTATAATTTAATATAGGTTTCAACGACCATTAAAAACACGGTGGAAAAATTACTTGTAAACTGATCTTAACAAAAATGTTATTATTTCAAAAACTAATAATATTAATAAAAAAATATTTTAGAACGGATTATTAATCAATTTGCGGAAGCAACATCTAGGAATATAAATATATAAGTTAATTTTGTTTTTTATTTCCATTAAAATTTTGTATGAATGTTATGTTTTTGTTTACTGTCATGTTAGTTAAACACTAATAGATATCACTTTATCCACAACTGGTATCTATAAATCAATTCTAAACTGGCAAGCGTCTGATAACATTTCGATGTCAGACCACCGATGGTTAACATTAAGTCATTGGAAAGGCTATGCAAAAGGTACACAAGGGATGCAGTGATTACAACAATACCACTACACCCAAACCAACATGCATACACCTGAGGCAGATCTACTGATTCAGCCCTTCATCTAGTTGCTGGCCGAATAGAAAGATCCCTAGACAAGGAGTCCACCTTGGGTGTTTTCATAGACATAGAAGGTTTTTTGATAAAGCCACCTTCTGAAAAATAATACACTCACTAACCAACACGAATTTTCCACAAATGGTTAGTGGGTGGATACATAACATGCTCTCAAAGAAAAAGTAAACATAAGTGTATAAGATGTGAATATAAAAGGCTTGGTTGCGAGGGAATATCCACAGGGAGGGGTGCTATCACCTCTACTGTGGAATATGGTCTTTGACACCCTCATCAGCCACCAATGATGACAATCACTACACAATAACATATGTAGATGACCTGGTCATTCTGAAAATAGGGAACTTTGAGAACATACTCTGCGAAAGAATGCAAGTAGCTCTAAAAATTAAAGAACAGTGTGGTGCAAGGACCATTCACTATCTATCAATCTTAAGAAGACAGAAATGGTCCTTCTCACAAGGAAAAAGAATGAAAATGGAATTAAAACCTCCAGAACTCCTAAACACAAAACTAAACAGATATGAAGTACCTAGTCACCTTTGACAGCAAGTTAACATGGAACTTCCATTTAGAAAACAGAGTTAAAAGAACATACATTGCTTATGAACAATGCCGCCGAACCGTGGGGTGCACCTGGGGTTTCTCCCCCAGAGTCGTCGCATAGAATTACACAGCCATCAGAAGACCTATACTAACATATGGTGTAGTTGTCTGGGTACCGAAAACCCAAAAATTAACAGCTATCCGTAAACTAGAACAAATTCAAAGAACAGCATGTCTCAACATAACAGGAGCCATGAAAACAACACCGACCAGAGCCATGCAAGTAATTCTTAGTCTCAATCCCCTTGGTATTTACATTAAGGAGGTTGCTGTGACGATAATGACACGCCTCCGCATGGTTGGAATAGAATCTGATGTAAGACCTGGTGAGCCGAGATGTCGCTTTTGGCAGGAGACGCTTGATACGCTCCTACTCAAGCGAACATGGACTTAATCTCACCGAGATATATCTTCCATAAGCCACATAAAGTTATAATAGAACAAATAGAAGACCCAGAAGTGGCAGGTACAATTCATATCTACACCGACGGTTCTAAAACAAAACAAGGCACGTTATGTGGAATATACTCAATTCTTAAACCTAAATATATAGTGGGCCGTGAGCAAAAGTGCCAGTGTAGTTCAAACAGAGCTAACAAGGATTCTCATAGCAGCAAAAAAAATAACCAGAAATAAGGAACATGCTCATCTATACAGATAGCAGACAAGCACTACTCAGTCTGAACAGACCACGAATTTATTTAGGGTTAGTACTAGAATGTCACGTAGCTTTGGCCGAAGTATCGATCAACAATGTGGTCACCATAAGATGGATCAAAGGTCACGCCACATCGAAAGGTAACCGTCTTGCTAACTTACTAGCCAAGGAAGCAGCCAACCAAATACTTTTTGGACCTGGCCCATCTATTGGCCAGACAAAATCGGTAGTGACAGACCTAATTAAAGAACATTCCCTTATGAAATTCAAGTAAAGATAGGATGAAACAAGAAACTGCAGAGTTGCCATGGAGCTCTTAAATTATCCTGACAACACTGCAGCAAACGAATACTTGACTATGACTAGACAGAATCTGTGCCTAGTCACAGGCATTCTGACTGGTTATTGCCAAGTACGGAAGCATCTACATGTCATTAGGCTGTCAGTATCTGCACTCTGTAGAGGGTGCGAACAAGAAGATGAGACTATCGAGCATAACCTTTACGATTGCTCGACGCTCTCATTTATTAAAAGATTTGTGTTCTGCAAGTATCAGCTAACACCGGCCGATATAAGAGAAGCACGTTTTGGCGACGTTGTCAACTACATTAAATCTGTAGGCTGTCTCAAGAGCTAGGAGGTGCCTATCATCTTAGGAGGTTGCACAATGGGCCTAATGAGGCCTAAGTGCCGTAGGGGTAACCCACCCTCCACACGTTACAGATACTCTCATGCTAATAAATTGACTTATTCTAATTCTGATACTTTTTGTATAATTTTGCCGATCACCCCACCTCGTTCCCAGTAATCATTCCATGTATATTCTTATGAAATGGGACGTAATATTTTTAGCAGCTAACGGGTGTCAAATATCTTAAGACAGCCCTGCTCGACGCTGGTCTAAACACAAGCCTTGTGACTCGCTGTAAAGATGCCATTACACGGCGTGTGGAGTGCCGCGCCCGGCACGTGGAGTGTGGAGTGCCGCGCCGATGGCGATCGCTATCACACGGCGTCTGGATTGACAAGCTTCGCGCCTCGCGGATCGCTGATCTTCATTTGAATACGTCCCCTCGTCCGAGTTCTTCCACTTTTCGTTTGAAGTGTGCAAATTTTACCGACAACAGACGGGACATTCTCTCATGGCGCGTGGAACGACAGTTCAGTGTTCACACTCCAAGCGCGCCACTCTACACGCCGTGTAATGGCATCTTAAGAGAAAGATCAACACGCAGAGTTTTACACAGTCCGAGGCCTGATACGATATACATTTATTACGTCCTTGGACAGGGCGGCCAGAACCTAGCAAGCTTTGACAAGACTGATCCTCAGATTATCTTCTTCATTTTCAATCATAAAAGCAGAAATGATAAATCGTGCTATGGAAATTTATATCTGCTTCTATTGTACCAATTATTTTCGTTTGAAATCAGAATATTTGTGTATAAAAAGCTGTCACGTAAGTAAAAAAATAACAATTATAAGTATTATTATCATTTTGGTTTAAATGTGCATACCGAGTGTTGCAGTTTTTCTTTTCTTAGTATAATATTGGTCAAATTCAATTTACAACATTTATATGCCTAACTATAAGCATAATATGAGGGACTAACTATCAAATATTCAGATAGACATTTACACTAAATGTATTTGTGAGTGAGTGCTATGGGGGTTTTGGAAGCACCAGAGTCCAACTGTATAAACATATTTAGATATCTTATTTAAACCTGCTTAAATTCGGCATAATTTGTGTCATTTAAATCGATTCCGGTGCTGGCCTATGTAGAAATTATTACTGCGCTATATTGTATGGTACCTATTATATGATATTTTTAGCTTGTAAAATAAATTTAAAATCAAATCAAATTTTACGTTTGAATATCTATTTGAACAGCTCGAAGTGGAAAGTGCTGACATTTATATTGGAATCGGCAAATATTTTCGCTTTAAAACTGATTTTTAACCACTGACTCTTAGAATAATATTTCTTGTTGTGTTGCCTCCCCTCGAAATAAAACTTCTGTTAGAAAGGCGGATAAAGCAACCATTACCGACATCGAACACTCCCAACAACGTTCAACCGTAAAAATTCCTCTTCGCATCGGTCTTTTATTTCATTTTATAGATACTAGTGATTTCTCCTGGCCTCCGTGTAATTCGCATTTTCCGTGCCTAGGTTCTCAATCGTTAGTTATCCACATGGGGGCCACTCAGCATTTTTGCCAGCCAGCCGAAGCGGATCGGGCGCAACGTTCGTTACTACTTCGCAAATGGATTGAAATTGTTCAGAGACTGATTGAAGTAATTTTCAAGATCAAACGGTACGTCATGAGAAGTCTGCGGGTAAAATATCGCGCTGTCACCGCAGAAATGTGTGCGCCAGGCGTCCGATTTATTGATACACTGAAATATTATTACATGATACATGATGGAAGCGATATAGGTTACTATTTGTTTTATTCGATATATCCGGGCGATGAACATAACCGTGATAAAGAGAAAATTTTCATTGATATGACGATCCCATTTCCGATGTACTATCAGGTGGTGTGATAATGAAACGTGAAATATGGTATAAAAAACATTCACTCCAGTATGCGACAGATTAGGTTGAGCTTTTACCTAAAAGAGAAAGTTGCACAATGTAAGTCTAATTCACCTGAAACATTTACTTATTCCTTCTATAATTGATATACAATATGTTAAACTTGCTATCTTGACTCCAGGAGAACGGTATAGAAACAAATTGCTATTGAATAGAGAGAAATATATGTCGCTGTGTGCAGATCGCAATATCCCATGCTTGTCATTAAAAGGGCATGGTTACAAATTCCCATCTTTATCTCACGTCCAACTATAATTAGGCGCCTTATCTTTATTTTGACACTTGCGACAGGGTAACATACTGTAAAGTAGTGTATGCAACAAGAACGGATAAGATAGTCAATTCGTAAGAAGGTGAACAATGTTACCAAGAAAGACAGTTACCCTCTGCCTCGTACCGACGATACCTTGGACACATTGGCCGGAAGTAGACTATTTTTTAACTTAGACTTGAAGTCTGGATACTGGCAGGTGGAAATGGACCCAGTAGACAAAGAAAATACAGCGTTTACCACCGGATCTGGATTATGGCAATTTAATGTTATGCCATTTGGATTATGTAATGCCCCCACGATATTTGAAAGTCTTATGGAAAATGTATTGAGGGGGTTATCCCGGAAAACATGCCTGGTGTATTTAGACATCATAGTCTTGGGGAAGACATTTGATGAACATCTAAAAAACTTAGAAGATGCTTTTAAAAGACTTCAAGCTGTCCAACTGATGCTAAACCCCAAGAAATGCCAACTATGTCAAAATAAAGTTAATTACCTAGGTCATATAGTCAGTAAGGATGGCGTGGCTGTAGATAAAGAAAAAGTCGCTTCTATCAAAGAGTGGTCACAACCAAAGGATAAACACCAAATAAGAAGTTTTCTTGGGCTTTGTACGTACTACCGAAGATTTATAAAGAAGTTTGCAGGTATTGCTAAACCACTAACGCGACTCACAGAAGAAGCAAGAGAATTCTGATGGGACGAAGACTGCCAAACTGCATTCGAAACATTAAAGAAGCATTTAATAACAGCGCAAATATTAGGCTACCCACTACTAGAGGGAGAATTTATCCTGAATACTGATGTGGGAATTGGAGGAGTGCTTTCAAAAACCCGGAGAGTCAAATCGCCAGATGGATTGAACTACTTCAAGAGTACGACTTTAAGATCGAACATAGAGCCGGAATAAGCCACACAAATGCCGATTCTCTTTCTAGAAGACCGTGTCCAGCAGAGTTCTCCCACTGCAACAAAGCGGAATTCAAAGAAAGTGGAATACTAAAAACAACTGTAGTCATCGATGGGTGGACCCTTGCTAAAATTAGGGAAGAACAAGAGAACGATACCGTTTTAAAGAAGATGCAACAAAGTAAAGAGGAAAATCGTCGACCTACTTGGCAAGAAGTAACTAATCTCTCTCCAGTACTTAAGTTGTATTTGGCTTAGTGGGACTCCTTTATCCTGGAAAATGATTTATTAAAGCGATTACTTGAAAATGATGATAGTTCCGAGAACAGAAGGCAGTTAGTCATTCAAAGGAGTAGAGTAGCCGAAGTACTTCGTCAGTTTTATGACAGTCCATTAGGAGGACATCTCGGTGTTAGGAAAGCCCTTTAAAGTTCGTGAAAGGTTTTATTGGATGAACAGTTCCGATGACGTAAAAGACTGGTGTAAGAAATATACCAGCTATGCTGAGTAATGGACCTCAGCGAAAAAGGAAGACTTTCATGAAGCAATACAATGTTGGTAGCCCATTTGAGAGAATCGCCTTAGATATTTATTTACGCACAGCCTTCTTGGCTCCAGTAAATAAACAATTCTGGGTTTAAACTGTTTGTTCAGATTTACAGTTCATCAAATTTCTAGAGGCTTTCGACGGCTAGACAGAGAAAGCACTACTGACAGGCATCCCGACGGATTTACGCAATGAAAGTACACTCTGCGCTATTTCACTATTTCATTCAGGCGTAAATGTCAGATGTAAATTTCGCTAAAACATTTCTTTTATTTTCGTTTGTGTTTTTTGCTCATTACAGTTTAATAGAACCTCAGTATGGAGTTTAATAGCAAATTAAGAGGCCGCGTGATTAACAGTCAATCTCGCGAAATAATAGCCAATGTTATAGAGTTTATGAGAAGAGAAGGAAACTTTAATTCACCTTCAATACCATTTAAAAATGTAAATGATCGTGTTGCTGCAGCCACAGGAGTATCTAAAAACACTGTCGTCCGCATTTCTGGAGAGAAAAAAAGAATCGATAACCGTGAGATATCGGAATTTTCATCACCAAGAAAAACCATTAAAAAACCAAAAACAGTTAATGATATAGATGAAGCTGCACAAGAATCAAATTTTATTTTTTTATTATTAGATAGCTATTTTTGTTTCTGAGTTGTGTTCATTTACAGGCTCAATTTTTTTCCGTTTCTACTTTTTGATTTTATATGGGGTTTCAAGTTGTTTTTGACTTATTTCGACGTAAATCACAACAACACACTTTTTTAATAAAGCAAACAAGTGTTAAGAGGTTTATGTACGTGTAAACTACAATTACAAAAAATTGATATGAAACCCATGAAACCACCAACAAAAATGTAAAGCTAGCTTCCGTACTAGAACATGGTGTCATTCGTCGAGATAATTTATCGTTTTGTTGAATAGATCAATAAATGTAAATATTCCCCTGTTATTTTTTATAAAATTTTTTTCTAAATAGTATAGTTTATTATTTTGTAGAAAAACAAAATTTCGAAAATTTTAGTAATGTTTCAGAAACAACCGTTATTAATAATAGGTACCATTTTCCTTAATAAGGTAGAAATAAAATATAAACTATTTCCACGATTTACAAAGGCCTACAAAAAAATTATAGGTATTTTCCGCTATCCTATAAAATTTATATTTTCTGACTCAATTTCAAAAGGTTGAAGGAATTCCAAAACACCTTTTATGGCATAATAATTATTTTCAATTCTACATACTATCTTTAGCTGCTTTTAAAAACGTTCTAAGAAAGTCCAATCAGACCAATTTAATCCCTAAACTATTCCACAGTTTTAAAATTTAATTACCTAAAAATATTAAAAACTATTTAAAATAACTTGTTTAGCAGACTGTACAATAGCTATCTTAGTCACACGTAGCGCGTTCTCTGTCTGGGCGTCGAACACCTCTAGAAATTTGATGAACTGTACTTTGTTTTCTTTTTTTGTCATTTTATAAATTATTCATTCTTTATTATGAAATACTTCGTTAAATGTAAGACTTTTTTGTTAATTCTGAATAAACGATATTATTATAATTATTATTATTATTATTGCTGGACCATTCCCTGCGACCGAGGATGGTAATAAATACATGATGGTGGTTATGGATTATTTCACGAAGTGGGTGGAAGTCTACGCCATTCCAAATCAAGAGGCCGCAACTGTTACAGATGTGTTAATTAAAGAGTTTATCTGTCGATTTGGAGTGCCCCCTGGAGAACCACAGTGACCAAGGCAGAAATTTTGAAAACCATCTCTTTCGTGGAATCTGTGACAAACTAGGCATGAAGAAAACCAGAACCACAGCATTGCACCCACTATCCGATGGAATGGTAGAACGAATGAATAAGACCATTGGCAAATATCTGTCAAAAGTAGTTTCAAACCATCAGCGAGATTGGGCTCAGTATCTTTCGCTCTTTGCAATGGCTTATAGATCAGCTGTCAATTAATCAACAGGCCAAACACCAGCAAAGGTCCTGTTTGGGCGTCAATAAATCTGGAATGAAAAATAGCAAGTACCACATTCTAAACTAGACTAGGACAAGGACAAATAGTATCTAACTCCTTTCAATCCAATATTCTAAGCTACAAAAACAAAAGTAAAACCAGTTCTAGGTCCTTGGGAAACTGTTTTCAATGATGGAGAACGTCAAGTGATTACTTGCAGACTATGAATTGGTCACACCACAAAGCACATAGAGATTCCACGTAAATGACCAAGGTCAAAACCGACAACTGACATTTCTTATAAATACTCCAAATAATAGATAGGGCTACTGATGAAATTGTGAAATCTTGCTTCAATTTTTTATTTATTTAAATTTTTGGTTATTACGATTTTTTCGTCTAATTTTATAGTTTTCTTTTAGTTAGTTGCAAAATTGTGATGTTTTGTTTTCCTTTTTTCTACTGTTTTGCAATGATTTTGGTGCTACGTTGAAAACTTTGAGAAAAATTTTATTGATCAGTTTGGAAATCCATAAAAAGACAAACGTTACTACTAATTATTAATTAATTTATCGCTAGACTAGATCCCGAAATCATTTTTCACATAAGATACTAAGAGAATATATACCATCAGTATTTATAAGAAAACTATTAGTGAATGAATAGTAAAAGGATTCACCTTTTAATCCAATACTTTTATTTCATTCGTCCTCAGGTGAAAAGACATTTATAAAATATATTAATTTAGTGTTAATCAAACGTAATTTCTTAATGCCTTCTTCACATTTAAATCATATTGATACTTTAAACATTTGAGATTGTATACCTTTAGTCGAAGTACTCGTTAACTGCATATTTCTCTATTTAACTTAAACGCAAGTAACGCTTAAACACAATAGCTCCTTAACCACAGTACATTAAACTATTAGGTAGGGAAACGTTCAAAATCGGATCACTGGGCTGGCCAATACCAGTCGGGCTTGTGCGTATCATGCTGTGGTCAAGTGCTATTGTGTTTACTCGTTACTTGCGTTTGAGTTGAATATAGTTCCATATTTTATTTTATAAAATAATTTATGAGAAATTGATTTAAAATTTAATTTAGAATTACTACCTAATACCAAAAATTACAATTTGAATTTACCGCCATTTGTCAATTGTCATTTTACTTCCTACTCCAAACACAAAGTGGCGCTAATTTGGTATAAAATTCTAACATGGCGTAGGGTCTCTAGAGAAAAGTTGTTCTTACCCACAAATATTTCATTAAAACAGTGATATTTATGTACGTGATTTGTGTCATGTGCCTGTCACGGTGGCTCATTCAATTGTTATAATAAGAAACCTAAAAATATAAAGGAAGTTTTAAAAGGTAAATTACATTCTCATTTTCTACATCATCAGATTTTTAAATATTTAAAAACTTTCCGAATAATATAAGTCCGATCAAAATTAATGAAAACAAAATCAATCTAAATATTTATAAACTTCTTAACTGATATTAAAGCTGAAAAGATTATACCTTTCGAGTTTCGAGAGCAAAACAAACTTGATGTGATAAAAGTGTCTTGAAGCATTTTGTAATTGAAAATAAATAATAACAAAAGTTAATTATGAAGTATTCGAGTAGATAATTAGTTAACACTTTTTTTTTTCTTCAGAAAACTTATTTAAACAGATGATTGATTAGTGTGAAAAAGTTCAACTATTTTAGAATATAGGTACATGGGGTTTATAAGTTCAGAATGGATCAAAGTTTTCTTTTTTATCATGCATATAGTAAATTTGAATTTTTCCTCGCTTTTCCCTTTATACCAATATCATAATAAATAGTATACAGAATATTTTACAAGACGTAACTAGTTTCACATAATAATATAACTTACAATGTAATAATTTTCTACACTTTTAGTTGCATAATAATAACTGATAATCATGCTTGATACATTAATGCTTTAAAATGTAGTAGGTAAGCTAGTCATGATTTGTCATCGCTTTTGTACTGTAACTGTAAACTATTGAGCTGTCATATTTTATTAATTCGTGGTATTTGGAAAGATTTATTAACAATATAAACATAACTTTTGAGTAGAATTAAACGATAATTAATATTAAATAATCTATTTAATACAACTATTGATATTTATTCCATGAATAAACACTTTTTATGCATTAGTTTATGCGATTATCGATAGTTCGGATTCCAATCTATATGAAAATCGCAGTGCTTTCAATAGTTTGTATGCTTCAAAAGAAAGAATTAAAACCACAACTTTTTGATATTGATATATTTATGATTAATAATTAACAATTGATACGAAATAAAATAATTAACATACATTTGAATTTATGATTTTAAATTTTTAATATTTAAAAAAATAAAATTGAATAATTTACTTTCTAGTTCGCTTTGGGCATGGTTTTATAAGCAAACTTTTTTTACCTATTATTACAATATTTTCGAATATTTGAAATTGATTAATGTGTACAATTTATTATAGATTCTTTAGTGGCATTAATAACCATTATTTTGTAACGGGAATCTGTGTGAGATATTTTGATACCACTTTAACTAAATTTTTGGTGGGTGATAATAATAATAATAATAATAATAATAACTTTTATTTAGAAATAGAATAATTTATATTTTTTTATCATATATAAAATAAACAGTAATACGACTAAATAAACAGAACATATTGTTCAATTACATGACACTAATTTAAAATGTTTCATCTGTGTAACCTATTAAGACCATAAAGGTTGAGCATGGGGTACACGGATGATTTAAATATATTTTTCATAATGTTCTCTACACTAGACCTATAAATATAGATAATATTATCTACTCTACTTTGGTTTATTGCGTTTATTTTTTTTTGATATTAACGTTTTTTTTTTATTCATTTTAAATAATTTTATCTTTAAATAAATATCTAATGATTAAAAACAAAAGTAATAATATATTTCACGATTGCAGTTTATATCATTTTAATTTTTTAAATAAAACATACTGTTCAAATACAGATATATAATACAATATACAATTTTTTCTACGCCAAACTTAAAACTAGTATACATAATTTTGCTCTGATTCTTTAGTTTGTTACATTTATTTTATTTTGATTTTAAAGTTTATTTTTTTAAAAAGAAGATTACTGTTAAATCTTAGATTTTAACAATTATATAATTTTAAAATTTTTTGTTGTAGGATTTCGACCTGTTCTAAATGACTTGGCAATGTACGTTCCCAACTTATAATGGCATATCTGAGACGCGATTCCTCAAGTGCATGGTAAATCGTTTTTTGATGTGATAAGTTTAGTATTGTTCTTATATATTTAAATTTATATAATAAAAACCTTAATGTTTGAGCTACGTCCGATAAGTGTAAGGTCCATCTTAAATATTAATCTATTTTTACAGCAAGATATTTAATTTCAGATTTTAAAGAAATTTCAATAACCATATTGTTGTCCGTAATAGTAATTTTATTATAAAGTGGTAATTTGTGTTTATAACTGGTAAATGGAACGATATAGGTTTTGTTGTAGTTAACCATAAGCATTTTGTGTTTAAATATATCAAATATTTTTTTACATCATAGTTTTTATTCTATTTTGTAAATTTTTCCACGTTTTGTCACTATTTATTACAGGAGTGTCGTCTGCAAAATCAATTACCTTTCCCGAAGAGTTAAAAGAAAATATACCATTAATGTACAAATTAAAGAGAATTGGTCCCAGTACGGTACCTTGAGGAACTCCAAACGATACAACTTTTTCTCTACTGAGTTCTCCATTTATTCTAACATGTTGTTTTCGGTTAGTTAAGTAGTCTTCGAAAAATTTGTATAGAAGTCTCCGTATCAATGCATCATCTAAGACGTCTAACAACTGCGAATGACTCACAGTATCAAACGCCTTAGCTAAGTCAAGGAACAGTACTGCTGTTGGTTTGGTTTTATCAAAGAAGTTATAAATTGAGGAAACCAAGGTCTTAATTGCATTATTTTTTGATAATCCTTTCTGAAATCCATATTGTAGCTCTGACAATAATTTATATTTGTCTATGAAGTCCATTAATCTTGTCTTTACAGTTTTCTCCATTATTTAAGCGAACGTAGTAATTAGGGGTATGGGTCTATAATTGGACATTTGATCTTTTTTTATGAATTGACGAGTGACGATAGTTATTTTAAATATGAAGGGACAGACCCGACTAGCAAATATCAAATTTATGAGAGCAGCAATGGGTCTGATTAGCTCGTTATGCAATTTTTTAAATAACTCGGCTTTCAAGTTATCTACTCCAGGTATTATATCTCTATTATGTCTCTAATTTCTTCGTCAGTCACTGGTAACCAATAAAAAGTGTTACAATTCTTTTTCCGGGTTGGAGGAGGATTTGTTGGTCTTGATATTTTTTGTGCTAGGTTTTCTCCTACCGAAGCAATATAATTATTAAATTTCTCCGCAATATCTTTTTTATCTTTAACTCTTTCGTCCGAATTTGTGGGTATTTCATTAATATTATTGTTTTTTTTTTGTTTTTTTTTAGTTAACCAGATTCCATAAATATTTTGTATTATTTGAATTATTTTGTATTTCGGCTTGGTAGTAATTGCGTTTTGTAATTTTAATTAACTCATTTATCTGTTGACGTATAAATGTTTTTTTTTCCTCGTCATTTGGATTTTGTTAATGTTCTTTATTTTTATGGTTTATTGACCGGACAAGACCTGCTGTTATCCAATTTTGACGCTTTTAGTTAGTTGTGTTTAATTTTATTGTTTTGGTGTATTTTTTTAGGAATGTATTTAAAATATTTCGTAACTCTTGGGCTTTTTTGTTTGTACCGTTTATATCATAAAAAGTTTGCCAATTAAAATGTTGAAGCTCATTTTGAATTTTTTTGTAGTTTATGAATGTTTTGTAATTGTGTTGGTATATTTAGTTTTAGCTATTATAGGAAAACCGATTATCGTAGCTCGGTGGTCCGTGATGTTATTTTTATATACAGCTGCAATTGCTTCTTTAAGAGAAAATTCTGCTACAGCCCTGAGAAATATGTGATTTATGCAGCTGCTTGAACTTTTCTTAAAGCGCGTGTATTTATTTATCATAGAATGTAGATCATATTCATATAGTAAATTTAAATGCTGTGAAACATTGTCATTTTCATCTTTAATGTTTATATTAATATCACCAACTAATAGGTGAGAATCCGGTTTAGAATAGTTTATTTGTTCAAGACAATTTTCTAGACTCGAAATGAAGTTTTCAGGTGTAATTGATGGAGAGCGGTATATAAAAGTTAATAAAATGTGCTTGTTACTATGTATGCCAATTATTATCTGTAATGCCTTTGAGTTGCCAGTATCAATAATTGTGCCATCTGTGTTTAATTCATTTTTTACATATACAATTACACCGTCATTTTTATTTTACTGTCCCTGATTATAAAACATCCTATAACCATCCAGATTAAAAAGATCAATATCTTGTATTTGAGAAGTATAATACAATCAAAATTGCAGCTTAGTTGTTCTAGCATTATTTTAAACTCGTCTAAGTGTGCATGTTTAGACTACATATATTTTGATGTATTATGCTAAAATTATTTTCATTATTTTTGAAACATCTATAGAATTAAAACATTAAACTGTGTTATAAAGCTCATAATTTGATAAACCTAAAAAGATATTAACAAATAAATTCATTGCAGATACTAACCATGATATTTGTGTACATTGCAAACTGCTTTGATTTTTTTACTCTCGCAATTCCTTATGCTCAACCCAAAAATCGCTTTTATATCTCCCGACGCGACGTTTTTACAGATAAAAGGGATTCATAATAAATTAAAGTAAACGCATCCAGGAAAATTGTTTTTTACACTTTATGGCATTCCGGCACCTTGTAAAGCCTAATTCTCACTCTTTGAACATGGAAAAAAAACATAAAACTTGCTTTTCTCTGAACTTTTTATGAAACGTACCGACCCCTTTTTATATTTTTTTTATTAGTAAACTCTCACATGAGAAAAGCCAGACTAAACTAAAAAACTGCAACATACCAGCTACTTTGATGCTGTTTCGTCTAATTGTAATTCCCTTTGAAATGCGGTTGTGGCTTCCTTCGTGCGACATTTTTTGCCTGAATGCCGATGGAAAACAATATGGCTGAAAGATAAAGGATGTTGTTTTATTCCATTTTGTTTATTGTATCCTGATTTATGTTCTTTCCTTCTTGGAATAGGAAAATTTCTAAAGGAACTGGAAACTCAAGATATGTGGCTCTTTTCAGTAGATGTTGTTTTCTTCTTTATTTTACACATAGAAAACAGTCTGATTTAAATGAACAGAGGTATTTCCACGTCAAGTTTTGTGACTGTAATTTTTTAATAAATTATAAATTCAATATTAAAACAATGGTTCACAACATTTAGCACACGCTCTCAGACGTTCTTTTTTATTTGTTTATTTAACGAGTTATCTAATTTATAATAATATACCTAACATTCATAACTAAATCTAGAGCTACATAAGTACACTCAAAAGCTATGAAAAACATAACATTTAAAAAAATTTATAACAAACTCAAAGATGAGTACTTAGTATATAAAGTTAATTCTCCTGACTTGAACTTTAAATCCTGACAACGTTGAGTCGAAAATAGCTATATTATGTTGATAGCTGTTGGCAGTTCTCAACAGTCTAGTTATAGGTTCATTCCTGCCATAGTTTGTCTGGAAAATTTATTGTTACGGGTTCTTCTGTCTTATATGTTAAATTCTATTGAAGCCAGTAAGTCAGGACAATTAATGTGATCACTAAGTATTTTGTGTAAACAACACAAATCAAGTTCTATTCTCCGATTTTTTAAGGACTGAAGATTTAAACGAGTCAGCATCTCATTGATGTGAAAATCATTTACCTGAAGTCCCAATCTAAAGGCAGACTGTCTTAAAAATCTATTTTGGACCCTTTCTATTAAATGTGTGTCAGTGTTAAAATGTGGAGATCAAACTACTGAATTATACTCCAAGATACTATGAACTAATGAACAATGTAATAATTTTAAGATCTCTGCTGAAAAATGTCTAGATATTTTAATAATAAAGCCCAGCGTTTTACTTACCTTAGATGAACTTTCTAATATATGTTGTTCCCAACTTATCATCTAATCAATTAAAACAACCATATTCAATAAAAAATCATGTACAGATATCTGCAGTCAAGCCAGACCCAGCGCAGCTAGTGGTTAGATGGATGACCATTTTAATGAAAATCGGCGTTTGTTCGAACAAACTGCTCGCTTAGTTGCATATTACAGCAAGCAGACGTTTTATCAATGAATACGAGGTGCAGCGTGAGGTGTGCCACCATCGGTCCAGAGTTCATGGATGTTGGGCTTGTTAAAGATGCCTACATCTGGTTGGAATACCAGAAGATTCGGCTAAATTTCTGGTAATTTGGGGTAGCGTGCTTACGAGCGTTAGTGTTTAAACCTCATAGATAGAAATAGTCGTCAAATAAATTAATATAATAAAATAACTTGTTGGATTTCAAAGATGAAGTCCCCTTAATTATGGTCGGAGTATCTTTAATACTATGGCTGATTTTGGGCGATACTGTGTATGGTTTTTCTAGAATCAGCTGATTTAGTATTAGAAGCTCTACCAGGAGAAACACATGATACAATCGTCATCAATTATTCTTACGAGTTTGCAGCTGTTGGATAGATAACATTTGCTCTGTTCTAACTCTTACTAGTAATTATGTTAATAAATAAGTTTTATAGATGTAAAATATTTTATTGAATAGACATGCTTCAATCCACCAACCTTCTATTTAATCTAGTACCAACACCAATTGGTAATGCTATTTTTATGGAAACTTTAAGCGGGTCTTAATCTCAATTGTCTACATGTTGTAAAATGGCTAACAAACCATCAACAATTGATGATAATACAAAGCAGTGATGTTTTGTATCCACTTAGCGTCAGCTTTCAATAATAATCTTGATTAATTTTGTTTTTAAATATATATTTATAGAAATTTTAGTAAAATGAGGTAAAATATTGCAGAATTAACATCATAGATGGAATAGTGCATTAAAATGTATATTAAAAAAAAAAAAAACTAAAATTGAGTAAATTGTTTTACAAACTATGATAATGAAGCTAGAACCAATATTCCTCATATTTTTTTAATTACTGTTCTGAGTGCTATAATTATGCGTTAATTATAGTGAAAGGATTCAGTTGTACGCATATAAGTGCAGAATTCCAGGCTCTACGTAGAAGTACTTATCTAGCTACAATCAAAGGGCCAATGTACCCAACAAGCACATGTACGAAAAAAATCGTCAAAAACTGGTTAATAACGAAACGTATAAAACGTACAAAAATAGTTCAAAAGTCGAGGAAAATAACGTTATAAAAAAACGTATTAATTTAGAAAATTCTCCACATTCTGTTGAAAATTACTAGAAAGATACTTTAGAAAATAGTATTTTTTTACACGTATAACTTATTAACCAACATCTCAATGTTGAATTTTAAACCAATAAAGTTTTTTTATGCCATACAACGTTAAATTTACGTTAAAAAAACGAGTGTGTGTGCTTATTGTGTAAAGGGTTTTGTTTTAACTGCATCAAGTACACGTTAAATCTCTGACTAGTAAACAAATAAATTTTGAAAATTTTAGAAGAGCATTCTAATATCATTTTCAAACCAATACCGCATAGAAGATTAAAATTAGACAATTAAAACAAATTATTTTGTTATTAGTCATATTTATTCATTCATTTTACACATTTTTTGATTTTACTTTCAGAAATATTTATATTTAAGATTAGTTTTAACAAATTAATACATTCTGTTGAAATTTCCTTTGAATCCATGTGGCGAGACTTCAGAATTAATTATTATAGAAATGAGTAGTGTGATTTTATTCACAACACTCTTCTGCGTGTAAATATCAGGATGGAAATGGAAAAGAATTTGAGGTTGGGTAATGGAATCGGTAAATTGCTGTAAATTATTTTTTTGCGACAAAAATGAATAGGGCTCATATAGGATAAACTTGAATAAAGGTGTTATTTGCAAAAAGTATCTGAACCAAAAAAATAGATGGGAATAACGAAATTGAAAAAGGAAGATGTGCAAAATGAGTATATTTTACTGCAGAAAACCGATGATAAAATGTTTATTTGACTATCCGCCAAAGAGGCATTTAGAATTTACTTTATATAGGATAAAAAGAGAATGTTCAAATTAATTATTTGTTAAGTTATTGTTGGTTCTTTTGAGAAACTAATTAGTAATAAATGTGTGAGTAATATATGAGTTATAAATATTGCACAAAGGGATATCTTTATTATATATGGCCCAAGAGTGTATGCATGATTTGTGTCCTAAACGTAAACGAGCAAAAATCGTGGAAATGGGCCATGTTTACATGTTGGATATGCTGCTTTATAAATTATATTGTAATAGTTAGTCACTATACAAGTTATTCTAAATAATCAGTTTGTTTTGTATACTTTTTTTTTAATTCTCGATTTATTTAATTTGTCTTTGCTAATTGGTTTAATTTTATTATTAATATATCATATTATTAATTATATTATATTATTAATTACTGCATTTTTTAACAATACTGTTTATAATTGCCAAAGTTAAGCATGTTAAGACAGAAAGGTCTCCTAAATTTTATAATAACTGCGATATTCAATTTTTACTAGACATCTACTTTTTGAAAAAATAATGAATTGCTGCTTATCGACTCATTTTAGATACCATGTGTTATGCATAAAATCACACTAGAATTGACCGAGGAATCCAAATATGAAAAAAAAAAAATAGCTTTGATATAAATTACCCTGTAGAACAATTGGAATTTCATCGAAAATATTTTTAAGTTGTAGCCTTAGAGGTCCTACATCATGACCCAAAAATAAATTTTGAAAATGTACCTTGATAAACCTGCAATCTTCCACCCACGCACTAATGGTCCACCCTGTAGGCATGTCTAGTATTTACATGAATAAATCTACTATAATATTGCTAAATTGAAATAATAAAAACATTTATATTTTATGAAATAATTTGGAGGGTAGAAAAGTAACCAAAAATTGAAAAAAAAAAATAGGAATCTATAAAAATATACTCTTGAAAATACTAAAAAAATCATCACTTTATTAAATGTTTTATTATTTTTAGATCTGTCAAGCAAGTATATGCAGATAATGCGATTTTCCATGAATAACTTGAGAAAACAGTAAACGAAATTATTTTGCATTGTTTCTCCCACATTTGAAGTAAATAATGAGGTAGATAACAAGTTGAATTTGATAATAAATCATTAGAGGAAATTTTAATTTGTGCATTTCTATTATTGTTAGGGCTTGTGTATATATTTTTTATTATTTGTAAAGAAAGTGCTTTTACTTCATTTATCTTATTCAGTTACTTTTATTTTTTAATAGTGGGTTAATAAATAAAATTTTTACAGATTATACATTTTTGTTTATATACAATTATTACAATCTCTGAAATGTGACAAATTAATAAAAAAAAAAACAATTAAACAGTTTATTAAATTATTAGGTATTTAGTCTTACAAAATGAGTTCCTTTAAGTTAACAATACCACTAATTCATACAGAAATGTAAAAGGTTTATGTAAGCTACATTTTTCTTCTCATATATATCATTGAGGATTTTAAAAACACTGGTGGGCAATCCTAAATATACCTTCGGTTTGTTTTCAATTATTTTAAAAGTTCATTGGTTTTCAAGATCCTGCTTATTATTATTAAGTCCCTTTCAATCAGATAATAAAGATGTTTCTTCTGATTCAGACAAAACTTTACTATTTTTAAAACTTTCAGAAGGTTCTGAAGGAGGTTCTTGCAGAACGGTTTTTAGGATATACACCTTCGAATTTATAGTAAGCTCATTTTAAATTTCCCGAAGGGGGAAGGGAGCCATGTCAGAAATTTCTGCTGCATCTTGAAGATCCGGTATATTTTTATTAAACAGAGATGAAAAACTGTGTTAATCATAAAAAATCTGAACATGCCTCACAACTTTTTCACCCTTGAATAATGCAAGAATTTAGAAGATCCCATACGCAAACATATACAAGCTGTTATTGCCGCAAATTTGATTTGAGTTATAAGATTCAAGGGCATCCAATTTTTTTTTATTTGTTACATATTTTTTATTTTATTTAGTAATTTAAGCAAAATAAAAAAATAATTCCTTACGGTCAGACTGTATGCTAGTCTAGTTAGAGAGTGTGTGACAAGATTTTTCATCGGGAAAACGAATAAAAAAAAAACAATTTTAAATTTCGTACTTCATCCAAACATTATAGTTGTTAGAGTTCGTAATTATTGCACCTGTAGATCGTGTTTTTTGTCTGATTTCCATAGTTTAAAAAAGATTAATTGTTTTAAATAATGTTAAAAGTTAAATATTTAAAATAATCAAATAGTGACTCATTAAAACTTCTTTGTGCTATCACAGCTCAACATTTCATTTTGCTCGAATTATATAGCAATTTATAACAAAAGTTCGTCAATGACAAAAAGTTTCAGTGATCTGACCTAAAAATCAATAAATGGTACATGATATGTTACAACTTTTATAACTTTGACATGAATACGCCAGTTGGTCCTTTTAAAATAAACTGCATGTGGATTTCGGACACGATAACAGATACAAATTTTGATAAACGGGATAAAAAGTATTTACAGTCACTTTTTGATTTAAAAAAATATCATAGTTACCTAGTTTATAACTATGTTTAGTAGGCATATATTTGTTTTTTCTTCTTTAATAAAAAAGAATTTATAACTTCTTCCGTATTCGAAACCCCATGAAGTTCATTTTAGTAATTCATTTCTTTTTTTATTTATAAAAAATGTTTTAACGTGATAATATTTAAGTGATATTGGATTCCAATTACGTTATTAATATTATGGTTATTGACATCAGTAAGTTTATATAAAACAGTTTCGAAGCTACATGAATAAATAAACATGCGACTACAATACAAGTTAGCAGTTGTACCTACATGGCATATTAAATTAATACAATAATTTTTATTACAATTTTGTTAACGCCTTTATAGATTTAAGGAGGTCCTTTCGTCACCAATGTTAAATAAAAAATATTAGATTATGACTAAAATTAATTTTTTTCTAATAGTAGAAGTCCTTATTTATCTAATAGTGAACTTTTAACTATACCTTACCGTGTAAATTTTTGAGAATTTTTTTTTTAAAAATGTGTGTGTTTGTACAGTTTCTTACGAGAAAGTAAGACTTCAACAACAATTTTCGAATTATAATTAATTTTACTATTATTTATTGATTAGATGGAAAAAACTAAAAATAAGGTTTTTGAAATATTTATGTTTTGTTTTTTACAATAAAATATATAGGTTACCGTGGAATTTATTGAGAAATTAATATTTATATTTTTAAAAACGGAAAAGCAAGGGTAATTCAAATATAAAATAAAATACAGGGTGATCCATTAAAAAGAACATAAGTTGGTTCCTAAGAGAAGTTATTAAACACCCTGTATATTCAAAAATTTTAACATATGTAGTTTAACGTTGTCTACCGTTCGGTGAAAATATTTTTTTATATCTCTAATAATGGCGGAGATGTTGGACTTTTTCACACTAATGGATCACCCTGCATAGGCATTTCCATCATAATATCCATTATTTAAATAAATTATATACAAAATTAATATTGTGAAAAAAAATAAATAAGAGACATTAACGACGTTAACCTTAATAACAAACTAAACGAGATGGGACCGCAAAAGCGTTGGAACCGCGCGTTAAAATATTTTCCCTTGTGTAGGACGAAGTTATTCGGATTTTAAATTGTTCTGTAACAGTTTGCTAAATGCCTAAAATTCCTCACTTTTTTCTTAGTATACCTTTAATTATTTCATAACAAAAATTTGTCCCTAAATCGCGCAATGTTTATAAACTGAATATATTATATTTATTAATTAGAAAAGGAGATAACAAAATAAAATTTAGCTTGGGAAAGCAAAAACGGGTGTTTGTTATCCATTCACATATATATATTATATTTTTTTGCATTGTTCTACATTTTAAACAAGTAAAAGACGAAGATGGAAGGAAAAGATATTTAAAAAAAATCCATATTAATTACGAATATTGCCTTTCTGATTTTAATTAAACTGCAAAGAATGTTTCACACGCGCTTCACCATATCTTACCTACTTTTGAATTAGATTTTTACTACATAATACATCCACATCAATAGGAAAATGGAAAACGGTACGTACCTATTAGGTACACCCTGTATAATTCATATAAAATGTTTTTCAGTTTTTATTTCCAACCAGTATGTGTCGAGACTCGAGACTAAAAAGAATAAATAGTTCCTCAAATTAGTGACTTTTATTTATACTAAAATCTGTGTTAAAATAACATAAACGGCGATAGTAACATATATCGTCGGCCTAATTTTAAATCCCCGTAACTCAAATTTGCATAATTTTACAGGGGAGCGAAAAAACCGCTCCTTACAAAATTTAAGTCAAATCGTCAGACACTATACCTTAAAATAAATTTATTAATGTTCAAAAAAACTTTAAATTAATAGGTTTTGCAAAAATTTTGAAAAATGTTTTTAATAAAGGACTTACGAGGTTTTAGAATACAAAATGCTAAATTTCTTAGACATACGAGTTTTTAATAGAAATGAATCTTAAAACAGGTTACATACACTTACACTATAAACTAATGAAAAATATAATTAAAATAATATATTTTTTCTAAAATGTTAACAAAAGAAAAGGTTTTCAAAATGGTACAAATTATGTGTCTTTATGTGGAAGCTGGTCATAAAAAAAATGATAATCTTGGTCAAGAACACCCTTTAATTTCTGCAAATTATCAAATTTTTTTCTATCTATTTTTAAAGGCTCTTTATAAAGATTAGGCATATTAACATTTACTGAGCATTCTTTATCCTTTCTCCTTTTAGGCAATACTGTCCATTCGTCACTATAATTAAGCTTATATTCGATTATTCCAGATGTATTATATTTTAGACAACTAATATCGGTAACCACGGGGTCACCTTTTTTAAACCCAGGTCGTATGGTAGTGTAAAAAGAAAGATCAGACATCTTTTTAAAAAAATCATAACTTAGATAATTCACATTATAGGGTCTGGGTTTATTTCTAGCAGATTTACAAATAGAAACATACCCAGCTGGAGTGTCAATATCCGTATTGCGAAGTTTTCGTTCAATAACTGAGTGCATGGAGTCACACTCCATCTGAGTATGTCTTTTTTCTAAGTAGTTTTGAATAATCGTAATTTTCTTTTTCATACTGCAGAACAAAAGGGTGTTACTTATAATCGCATTGCGGTTTTGGTAAGTACAACCGTCGCTATAAAATGTCACTTCATCTCCGTCCTCAGTATGAAGATCGAAAATAAAAGAGTGAAGAATGGAAGCGAACTCATTTGCAGTCAAACCACCTTGACATTCGTGCCACAAATAGCAGTGGCCATCGAGATTCTTTAAATTGAAAATCGTGAAGTTATGCACCACAAGCTTACTTTTATAATACATTGCTGATGCCTTAGTTAATGGAGCCATGAGTACACTTTGCAAATCCATAGTAAACACCCATTTTTTTTCTTCCTTATCTTGGTTTTTGGTATTTCGAGCAGCATCCTTTCGTTTCATATGTGCATTAAAAACTATTTCATCGATGTTACCAATTTTAAAACCAATGCATGTGTCGCACTGATCTTTTTTTGGGCGAAACAAACTATAATTCAAATCGGAGAACACATGACTAAACGAAGCATCAGATACTGCATATATTCCTACCCTACTACATTCTTCTTTGTAAAAACTATATAGTTGATTTTTTGACGTCCAAATGGGTTCTAAGTACTTCTTGCTAGATGTCGCGCGACAATAGTGTGATTCTAGATTCGGAAGACTGTTTAAAAAATCACGCAAATAGTCCATTTCGATTTTCTTGACATGATTTCTTTTTGGTTTAACAGTCAAATTATTTTTTCTTTCGACTACATCATTTTTTGCTTCTTTGTTCATTTCATTCGTCAATTTCTCTACTTCTTCATCTGGATTCCCTTGGTTACTTTTCACCCAACTTAATACTGACCACTCCCCTATGCAAAGGGTATTCAAAAATTGAGTTTTACAGACCCGAAACCTAGCACCTCTAGCAACCTGTAAAAACCAAAACGAATTAGAATTTTGCTTTGCTTAAGGTTTAACTAACTTACCTTTAAGAAAAAATATAGAGAATATTTCCTACGAGATACTTGCGCTTCTGTTTTTCTTTGTTTTACTGGCCCAAGATCAACTAAACTTCTAACATACTCTTTCTTTTCAGCCCAAGATTTACTCCAAAAATTTTGAAAAATAACTTGTCTGTCTTTCTCTGTTAATAAATTACAATTTAACTTTGATTTTTGTCTACTCTGTTTACAAAGACATGATGGCTTCAATTGTCTTGCATTTCGTTTTTTGTTGAAAGTCCATTTTCCTTCCTCCCTATTCAGCCCTTTGTATTCTTCTCCTTTGCTACGTTTAAATTTTTGCACATTAACGTCCCATTCTTTATTATTCACATGTCTTCTTTTTTTCCTCGCTTTTTTTGGGGCATCTTTGATTGCAGTGTCAGGTTCATCCATATTTTCTGCGTTTTCAATACTGCTTTTATTTCTTGTGTTAGGTGTTACATCAATGTCAGTTTCGTCTTCAAACTGTTCTAAATCGCTGTCACTTTCATTAGCTATGGCGTTGAGCTGATCTTCCGGTTCTGTCCAGTCTGGGTCTTTTAATTGTTCGTTAGGATCTGCTATATCATTGCATTCTTCTTCAACATCGACACTGTTTTTATTAACATTTTCAAAAATAATTGTACTAGACATTACATTGCTATCAAAACTGGGACTGGGCGTATTTAAAGCATGCTGAAGTTGGTTTTCTACATTCATTGCATATTGAAGTAGTGATGCATCGGAAACCGGTAAGCTTTCTTCAATGTTATTTGAGGTTGCAGTGTTCTCATTAGAGATGAACATGTTTAAATGTTGAGACGGTTTATTAAAATTCGTACTAGCCATATTATCGTTTGATGCCATTTGCATTATTTTTTGCGTGCGTAAAGACATTTTGCTAAAAGACAAATAGGTACTTTAATGTATGGAAAAAATTGTTAAATACCCGTAAGTCTAATGCGAGGTCTGATGTTTTTAATGTGTTTATAACTTTTCATGAATTTTAAAAACTCGTATCTCAAAAGAGAAATTAATCGGTTTATTATCATTGTAATATTATTGTAAACCCATTAAATAATTACCACAAACAGAACTTACTTAAAAAATAACTTAAAATAGTACAAATCTGGCTTATATAAGTACAATTTCTTACCTGATTTGCAAGTTTTTCACGGAGCACTCAAACAGGCGGTTGTACGCAACACTGAACTAATGACTTACGAGGATTTAATATGACCGAATTACATTGCCGACATACGAGCTTCAAATAATAACACATAGATGTCGCAATATTCGGGCGAGAGTTACAAGGTTTTAAAATATCGTAGATATCATAATTATTACGTTGCATTATGACAAAATCTAAATTTCACAAAATTGTTGACTTACGAGGTTTAAAAATTAGGCCGACGATATAACAATTGGCGACGAGGATGGGATCTAAAATCCACGCGTAATTAACTAAAAGTGCAATCGTAGCAGTGTTTCTTCATAATTACTGAAATTATTTTATCGGTATTGTTTTTGTTTTGCTGGTGACCTTTCGGTAAAATATAGATTGTGAATTAAATCGGTGCCGGTGCTAAAAAACAAAATAAAAAAAAAATGCCTAACAAACAAGAAAGTATTGGACTTTTGGGAAGTTTAAATACTTTTGACCCCAAATCTTCGAATTTTTCAGTATTTACAGAAAGACTTAAACAGTTTTTTATAGCAAACAAAATTACGGAAGCCGAACAAAAAAAGGCTATTTTGTTAAACACACTATCGGAAGACTGTTATATTTTAGTTAGAAATTTGTGTGTGCCAAATTTGCCAGATACTAAAAGTTACGACGAATTGATTACAATTTTAATCGAACATTTTTCGCCCGTAAAATCGTATTTTGCGGAACGCTTAAAATTCTACAATAGTAAACGGTTATTAAATGAAGGTGTATCAGATTGGGAAGCAAGAGTCAAAAGTTTAGCTTCAAATTGTGGTTTCCAAACCGAGTTAAATACGGTTATGCGTGACCTGTTTGTAGTGGGCATTAACGACAAAAGAATTATGGATCGTCTGTTTGAAGAAGATGCAACAAAGGTTAATTTACAACAAGTGGTAAAAATAGCTTTAGCTAAAGAATCAGCTATTCAGGAACACACTACCCGAAATAGCTTAAGTGCGGTGGTGAAATCTGAACCGGTAAATTATCACAGACCGATGCAGAGAGGGTACGAGTCAACTTCAGTACAACAGCAGCAAATGCCATCTTCAAGTGGTGTTAAAGTGTACCTAACACCTCTTCCCTTAAAAAGTCACTTTTATTTAAAACATTTTAAACATATAATTTTAAATAAAAGTGACTTGACATTAAAAGATTATGTAGGTTTTACTATTGAACCTTTGGGCTATTGCAACGCCAATATTGTTTTTGAAAATAAATCATTTGTGCTAAAAACTTACGTTATTAAAAATGGTGGACCTCCACTAATAGGTAGAAATGGGCTTCAAATGTTAAATTTAGGTATAAATAAAATTAAATACGTATCATGTGATAATAATAATAAAAATGTAAGTCCATCTACCAAAATTTCCTATTTATTAAAAAAGTACCACGAAATTTTTGACAGAGAAATTGGCACTTTCAATAAATTTCCAATTGCTTTGAATGTAAAAGAGGGTACCGTACCAAAATTTTTTAAACCAAGACCAGTGCCATTTGCACTCAAACCTATGATTGAAAAAGAGTTAGATCGATTAGTAAAAATTGGGGTATTGGTCCCAACAGAATTTTCAAATTGGGGAACCCCAATTGTCCCAATTTTAAAGCCAGACGGATCATTACGAATATGTGGTGACTTTAAAGTTACCATAAACCCTTGTTTGCAAGTTCAACAATTTCCTTTGCCGCGTATAGAATATATTTTCTCAGAACTACAAGGTGGAAAAAAATTCTCTAAAATAAACCTTCCTGTTCCAGCTAAGGATCCTGTCCTTAGTAAAATATTTTTTTTTGTTGAAAATGGTTGGCCTATTAAGTGTCCTTCAAAAGAATTTAGGAGTTTTTTTATTAGGAAAAATGAAATTACCATAGAACAAAATTGTTTGATGTGGGGTTACAGACTAATAGTACCAGAAAAAATTAAAAAGTACATCTTGGATTAATTACATAGCACACATATGGGCATAGTTAAAATGAAATCATTAGCACGGTCTTATGTGTGGTGGCCATCGATAGATGCTCAAATAGAGAACCTATCAAAAAACTGTCAATCTTGTGCTGCGTATGCTAGTAATCCATCTAAAATGTCATTGACTGTATGGGACTGGCCTAAGGAACCGTGGACTCGGTTGCACGCTGATTTCTTCGGACCCTTATTCAATAAAAATTTTTTAGTCATACAAGATGCCACATCAAAATGGATTGAATGTTATGAAATTTTTAATTTGACAGCTACTTCCACCATAAAAATTTTTCGAGAGCTTTTTGCAAGATTCGGGTTACCATTAGAAATTACCACAGATAATGCCACAACTTTCACTTCTGATGAGTTCCAAAAATTTTTATCTTGTTGCGGTATAAAACATTTGACTAGTGCGCCTTATCATCCTGCCACCAATGGTTTAGCGGAGAGTGCAGTGAAAATTATGAAAAATGCTATTTTAAAGGCCCGTCATGAAAATTCTACTTGTGACATACATTTAATTATACAAAGATTTTTATTTCATCACCGTAATACTCCACACACCACCACGGGTGAAAAGCCATCAAAATTACTTTTAAATCGTAAAATCAGAACCAAATTCGATTTTTTATTACCTTCGGTTAGTTCGTTTGTGGAAAGTAAGCAAAATTACCAACAAAAGTACTACAGCTCCAACAGGAAGGTTTATTTTAAGAAAAATGACCGTGTTTGGGCTCGGGATTTTAGGGCAAGCAAAACACAGTGGTGTGCCGGAAGCATTAAGGAAATTTTAGGTAGAAGGACGTACATTATAAAAACTGATAGTGGAATGGAATGGAAACGTCACGCAAATCAATTAAAACCTAATTATTATTCACTGGATAAAAGTGACGTTTCGATTCTCCCACGCTCAGAGATATGTAAAGAGAAGACTTTGGTAAATGAAAATGTAAGTGTTAGTGAATCAGTGGTAGCTCAAAGTGGGGTTAATAGAAATTTAAGACGGCGAAGTGGGTTGAAACCACCGGATCGCTTAGTTATATGATTAGAATAAGATTTTGGAGAAGTTAAAATGTTTGTTAATTTTTTTAAGGGAAGAGGTGTTAGGTACACCCTGTATAATTCATATAAAATGTTTTTCAGTTTTTATTTCCAACCAGTATGTGTCGAGACTCGAGACTAAAAAGAATAAATAGTTCCTCAAATTAGTGACTTTTATTTATACTAAAATCTGTGTTAAAATAACATAAACGGCGATAGTAACATATATAACAGTACCAAAGGTCAAATATTCGTGATATAATCGAATAAGGTCTGACTAATGTAAAATGTATCTTCAATTTATATGCAAAGTGTTCAATTAGAGCTTAATTGGCCGTTGAACCACGATGAAAACTATATTTATCTACTTGAGATAATTAAATATTTAGTAACCTGAGATTACGTTATCGATTACAATTTTTTGATTTATTTTAACTAGTGGTCTGTTTTATTCTTGATTAACATAATTTTTTCAATCTGAAAATTTCACATTAATATTTACTATTATTAGCATTCTTCTTCTCTTCGTATTAGTTGAAGCTCTCGATTTCCATAATAATTTAGGAGATATATGAAATATTTCTTACAATAGGATTAAAGTCGGTATTAATTTAAAACATTATTCACAGTATTATTCTTCTATTCAGTTCAATTTCAATTTACATTTCTTTGGTTATGATTAACTTTGATTCGTTTTCAGTCGCTTCTGTCTCTCTTATTTCTTCTATTTTTTTCTAGTGGAAAGCCTCCGCAACGTTTTATATATTGACAATTTTTGTTCCGTTTCTTTACTGACCAATAATATGATCCCTACTTCTTAAATTCGCACATAGTATGAGGGTGGTCATTGTTCCAGAAAAAAGTTAGTAAAAAGTTTACTTGACTTAAACTATAATTCGGTACAGTCGGTAAAGTAGAACACTACTAAGTATAGCGATTTAAAGAATGGCTGACGTCAAAATTTTCCTGTTTTACAACTTTCACTTATAATAATTATGAAAAAAAACAATAGGTTAAATGAATTTTTATTGTAAATGCTGAAAAACCAAAAATTTCACCTTGTTTTAAATAAAAAACATTTGTAAGTTTATTTTATTTAGAATAGGTAACTATTTAATTACATTATAAATTTAACATCATATTCATAATATAAGTATAAATTTATTTACTAAAAACATAATACAATAAAAATGTTAAAAACTAGAAAGCATTCAATTCATTTAGTAAACTGACACAATTTAGGTATAAAATAAAAACAATAATAGATAGACATGAGTAAAACATAGATAACATTAAGGAAACTTAAGTCATATAATAGAACAGTTAAAATACTATTATAAAATAAAAGTATCAGAATAAAAAGAATATAAATATAATTTTAATATTAAAAACTTTTTAGAATCTTGACTAAAAGGATAATTAAAATAATTATATTTTTATTGTACTGTTTTATTTATTTGCTTTTCAAACTCTAGCAAGAATTGTCTAAGTTAAGAAATTGTTTTAATCATTGTAGTTCGATTCCTAGCAACCACTGATTAATTTTTTTTTTAATAATTTAATGTAATTTATGTAACTTTAATTCTGTATGCAATTCATTGTACAACTTTGGACCTGTAAACGTAAAGCGTTTCTGTCCAATAGTTTTTTCTGCTTTAGGTATTATAACAACCAACTAGCCTAAAGATCATTTGTAACTACTGATAGGTCTTTAGCTACTGTTGTTAATATACTATTAAGGGATTAAGGCAGCACTGTCATCAGCCAAAGAGTCCTAGAGTCCAAAAGGAACATCCATTCACCAGTGGCAAATAAAAATAATAAAAAAATTAAATTAAAAGAACAAAAGTTATCCCTTAATACCATAGTCGAGCTAGTTTCAGACTATTCTGATCCTAAGGGAATAGAAACGCCAAGGCTTCTCAAATGCTCGGAAAATATCACTGGTTTTGGAAATGGGGAGAGAGACCAATAGAGTAAAGTACGGACAGTTGCCCGGTGTGATAGTTGCCTCTCTTCGCACAATTCCATAACGAAATCATCTGCCGCGGTATAGTCCTTCCATTATCAATTGCAGAACACAGTTATGTGGGGAATCATCAATATTTAATATATATACGCATGGTACTCATGCCAAATTAAGAAACGAAAAATAATGTTTACTACCCTTATACAAAGCGGTAAATATTAAACGAACCATCAGTTGTTTACCAATGAAAACATCAAATCGTAAACTTAAATGCACTGTATTGGCCGAAGGTTTACGGAAGGCAGGTGTTCCAAATATTCCTGGAAGACAGTCTGCGATATCAGTGGATTACTGTCGTGCGGTGTGTTTTGTATGTGTGGTTAGTTTAATTTAAATTTCTTTTAATAAATATAAATATGACGTTCTTTAGACCATGGGCGAATGAAGAAAATGAAATTGCACAGTGTAGTAAGATTAAAGACAGGTATGACTTTAACGATAAGGATTTAGATATACAAACACAACAAGTTATTTTAAATATATTCGAATGTTTAAAAAAGGAAAATATTCAGCAGTCTGATAATGCGTTCATAACAATTGCTGAATTAACTAAATTAAATAAATTTTCCGTGTATCCGGTAGTCACGAAAGGGGTTGCTGTGGATTATTCATAAAACCGAAAAACTTGTAGAGAAAAACTGAAATCAGTTGACAGAGCTACCCAAGATTTTATACGAAGGACAATTTATAGTTTATATAAGGAGAACAGGGTTCCGACATTGGAAGTAATACAGCAGAAGGTGGCAGATTTTCCAGGATACACTTATACCAGTTTGGAAACATTTCGTCAAGTTTGTCAGCATGTGGTTTTAAACACAAAAAATTGAATAAACAGATGGCAATCACCGAATCGTCAAGGATAGTTCAATGGCGACAAGATTATTTGCGTCAGATAAAAGGCTACAGAAGTTCTAATAGACACATAATTTATCTAGATGAAACATGGTTTGACAGTCACCATGTAGTAAATTTCGGTTGGGTTGGCAGTAGTTAAAATTGCTGTTTGAATGGGCCATGTTCTAAAGGGAAACGCATTGTAATAGTACACGCTGGAAGCAAAGACGGTTTCGTGCCTAACGCTTTATTATTAACTGCTAAACAAATTAAAAACTGTGCAGCTGATTATCATGAAGATGTGACAGCAGAATTATTTGAAAAACGGTTTATTGAACAGCTTTTACCTTACATTCCACCACAGTCAGTAATCGTTATGAACAACGCATCCTACCACTCGCGGTAACTCCTTAAAATACCAAATAGTAGCAGTAAAAAAGCTCAAATTTTAGCTTTCATGTCTGAAAAAAATATTCCTATTCCTGCCAGTGATAGTAAAAAAACGACCAACAAACAAAGAATTGCTTACTGTTATTAAAGGTATAAAGTTAGAAAAAATGTATTATATTGACAAGCTGTGCAAACTCTTCTCAGACTACCTCCTTACTATTGCATATTTAACCCTATAGAGTTAATATTCGCAAACTTAAAATCAGAATAACGAAAATGTAATCAGTCTTCAGAACTGAGTAAAGAAGTTGTAGAACTCGTAAAGAAAGTTCTAGCAGCAGACCGCCAAGAGCTTTGGAAAAACTGTGTTGAACATGTTATCAAAGAAGAAGATGAGTATGTAGTATTACCCTCTTTACAACCCATCATAATTCAACTAAATGATGACTCTAGTTCAGAGGATTCAGACTGCCATGATTATTTATAAAGATACTTTAGAATTGAATTGTTTTTTTTTTCTTTTGTTTTATTTGCAAAGAATTTATTTTCCTTTATGTTTTTTTCTTTGAAATTTCGTTTTCCAGAAAAAGAACGAATGGGGTACAAAAAGGGTTCAGTTTACGTCTGGTACCCTGTTTAAACCAAACGCCCTTACAGGCAGGTACACTTTACTCGCTTTTTTACGTTTTATAATTTAATATTCAGTTGTAGCAAGTTAACGAGCTATAATGATTTTTTTTAAGTCCAAGTAAGATTACAATTAAGTGCATCTGTCTAAATAAGGGCGTATAATAACGTCCAATTTATAATTATTCGATTTCCTTTTAACGAATACTTTCTTGCATATGATATATATATTAAAAGTATTAATAAAATAAATTTATAAAATGAGGTAGGTATCTACGCCTATGGCAGATCAAACAAAATTGTCGGTAAAGGTTCCGAACGAGTTTTTATGATCTGCAATTGATAATGGAAGAACTATAACAACAACTGGCAACCTGTAGTGCCCCGAACACCTTCACGTCTCAGTATCAAAGCGACCTTGGTGAAACGTGCATGCCCGTTTTATCAGCATTTATAAAACTACGTTGTGTGTCAGTGGAATTTTTTTTTACAGTTCGAGTAGTCTACTAGATTACGAAGAATCTTTGAGGTGAGATGATTTTTTTTTGTAAAATACCGTTCAAATTTGTGCAATTATCTAAACCTAATTCTTTAAGAGGTTATAAAATCGAAGCGAGGTATCTATCCGTAGCAAAAAGTATAGTTGCCCCAGTTATGCGCCCAGATAGATGCCCATAGAGGATAGATGCCCAAATGGTTTTGTATGGGTACGGATAGATGACTTTGCTCGTATTTTGTAAGTGCAGCCATGTTCTTAAGTACAGAATAATTGATTTTTTTCTTACAGGATGCTAAGACGTTACATACGAAAACGGGGAGTTCCTGAAAGAGCAACCTGGACAAAACAGGCATTAAAAAATGCTGCAGACGCTATTGGTGCAGGGACAATGGGTTTAAATGAAGCGGCTCGGACTTATGGTATTCCACATCGTACACTTCGAAGACGCATCCAAAAAAATGAGTTCACGAAAGTTGGCCTTGGAAAGACTTATCTTTTGGGTTATGAAAATAAAGAATGCCCTGACATCCGCAACCAGTGACCTACATGATTCACCTACTTGCACTGAAGATAATAAAACTACCTCAAAATTCTTATCAGACATATCACCTGTACCAAGTTGTGTTCAAGACAGCGTTTAAAACAATTTGCTAAGCTTTTGAATTCGCCAATAGAAATACAAAAAAGCGAAACAAAACTATGGAAGCTCTGAAATTAAAATAAGAAAAAGAAAATTGGAAGACGAAAATGACAGATAATAAAAAAGAGAAAAATGAGTCTAAAACGGAAAATAAGAAACGATGAGGATTTTGAGGGTTGTCAGTGCACACTTCCCATTTCTGACACGCAGGTTATTTATTAAAGATTTTTTAACATATTCAATTTTATCATTAAAACATTCTAGCTTTCTTTTAACTGAAAAAAATATGGTTTAATCAAAACATTACTAATTGTATTTATTTTTGCAAGTGAATTTGTTGAACGCATTATAAGTTAATGATATCCTTAAAACCTCAGTATATTTTTACAGCTAAAACATAACTTAAATTTAACTAAAACTAAATTAAGCGCCAGTCTTTTCACCTCTAAGTAAAGTTGAAAGTAACTATTAGCTAATTAAACTATAGGGCTATTATTTGTTAATCTGTCAAGTAACTTTGAAAAGGTGAAAAGATCGGCCCTAAGATTAATTAAATTTTATTCAGCTACATTTTCCGTAAAAATATCTGCCTGTCATATTTTAAGGCAACAACCTAATTTAATATCAAAGTCAGATTTACACCACCTCATAATATTTAAATTTTGCTTTAATTTTATACCTCTATAAGAATTAACCCTGTTTTGATCACTTATTTTATTAAAGTGCTATTTAAAAGATTTAATTAGTAAAATTACTGATTTCTTTAATATTTATTTTTTAGTTTTTATATGGGTGTAAAAAAAACTAACAAGGAAACAATTCCCGCCTATTATTCAAACATTATTCTCTTTTATTTTTTCTATGCATACTACTAATTTGCTAAATTTCCTGTACTTTATCCTATGTTTTATTTGTTTTTCATTTATGCTCACGTAGCATGGATGTTAGACTTATAATAAATACATACTAAAACAACACGTGTTGTGTTTTAGATCCAAAAGTTATCCGTCGTTTTCCTTATCTTATGCGTGAAAGTTGTTTACCAGGAAGTAGTGGGTGATTTAGAATTTTCAGTTCATCCATTTCCTTACATCAGTGTCGTAGTCATGTGAATTCTTCTACTGTTGTATCGAGTACATATTTTCTAACTTTTATTTTCTCTGTATTGGGATCTGACTCATGTTGCTACGACACATGGTGGTGAAAAAACAAAACGAGCCAAGCTGCATTATATATACGCATCCACGTGTCATTACGTATAGTTGAGCTGTAATATTATTAAAAAAATATTTCGCGATCGTAAAAATTCGAATAATCGTTATAAGTGTTGTATGAAAAATTGGAAAAGTACTGCAAGCAAGGACTTAAACCTTCGTTTGTGAGGAAATATAAAAATGTAAGAATAATCGTGGACTGCACAGAAATTTTTGTTCAACGTCCGAAAAATCTCTGATGTCAAGTGTCAATATATTTCAATTATAGAAAGTCACAAATTAAATTCATAACAGGTGTTTCATCAACTGCAAACATTACTTATCATTAGCAAAAGATATGCTGAAAGAGTCACTGATACAGTAATTTACTCCAATTATTGGAACGTGATGATGGTATTATGGTCGATAGAGGATTTTTGATTAAAAAAACTTGTCACAAAATTCGATGGACAATAATGAGACCTCCATTTTTGAGATAAAAACCAGCATTTAGTAAAGGTGGAGCTACTGTAATTGCTGAAATTGCCAAAGCAAGAATCCACGTCGAGCGATCAAATCAAAGATTGAAAGTTTTTGGTATTTTTGGGACAAAAGCACCAAGTGAAATGTTACCGACATTAGAAGTAATTTTTAAATTGATTTGTGCGACTGTAAATCTCAGTTTACCAATTATAATTGATAAACATTTCATGCAAGATATTAAAATATGTATTGGTTTTATTAATTGTTCTGTATAATCTGGAATTGAACATTGAAATTTTATTTATGAATCAAATACACATTAAACATATAAATTGGTAACTTTTGAAACTTTGGTTATCAACCTAAAACATGAAAATAAATTTTTCTTAATAACATAATCTCAGTTTAACTATGAGAATACGTTTAACCTCCCTACTCTCTACACGCAATACCATTGTTGTTTTCTTTATCGCTATTTTTGATCTGCCAAACATGGTGCAACATTTTATTATAATATATTTTTTTAAGACACTTAACATCTCGTGTAAACAAACATCATTTTTGGTGACTTTAATGGAAAAATAGTTTGTCGTACGATGAATTAATCACAAATAATCCAACTCTCAAGTATAAAACACCCACGTCTGGCTGAATCTAATAATACATATGTTTTTCTTTAAAATATATATTGTCATCTTTCTTGACTGGATATTTTTTAAATAAGCTATCGACTGTTTTTCAATACCTTCAGTCTTCCCAATAAATGGGCATTTCATTTCCAATAACGCGGTTGGCACACCATTGTCGAATATTATACCATCAGGTGAATATGCCATCCATGGATTTTGTGCTGATATAATTAGACCCTTTTCTATCACAGTTGATCCTGTATCCTCGACAAAAGGTGAACGAGCTTCTTTTTCAGTCTTCTTGCCATACAATCTTGAAATTTTTTATCGAAACTGCAGCTTGCGTTCTTTATGTTGTGACGTAACCGATTAGGCTCCTCCCAGACGTCAGATCCCAATAACCGCCATCTTCTAACTTAAAAACGCTTTTTATAAAATTGTTCGAAAATGTCACCTTTTCATATTTTTCCACAGCTAGGAAGTATGTAATCAGTACCTATTTCTGATAAATTTTAATATACATGTACTAGAATTATTCTGACAATATCTTAATTACACTGTTACAAGAAATAATTGAAAACTGATTAAATTTATTGTATTTATATTTTATTTCCTTCAGTTTTTGTGCCTATTAATAATTGCACCCGGTATCGAAAGCAATATTTCAGTCCGAAAGCAAATAATTTTCGTAATGAAACAATGCATTTAGCCAGGAAAAACCGATAACCAACGCTAACGAAATCCTATTTGTACCAGTTAGATAGAGTTTAATAAAGATAATCCAATACGTGTGTGTGTATGTACAAACATTGTAACTTATGATCTAGTGAATCCAGAGTTATAAGCTGAGGCCACAAGTGCTGCAATTGTTACGGTCAGTGTTAACATATAGGAGGGGGCCATTGTGTTTTTGATTTGTGTCCTTCCTTTCTCCCAACTATGCCAATATTGTCATTGAATCCGGTCGGAATATCTTCGATTTCAGTTTCACATTGAATTGCACGGATGCCAATGTGGCTTATACTATTAGATATTTATGGGAGTATCGGTTCGGCACAGTTGAAAGGTATTTCTGGGCTATTTATTTATTCTGTTGTGTATTATCGGCTATTGTAGGAATTTAAATTGTATTTCTCTTCTCATCGAAATCGAATCGTTATTTCGATCTATCATGATGAGCATTGCGACAGTTGTTATAAAAAGAGGTATTAAACACGAGTTGTGATTCCTATTATTCGATTTATTAAATAATAAAAATAATCGTTAAATATTTGGCAAGAAAATTAATATTATTAACAAGGGCAGAAATATACGTAACATCTGTGATAATTAAAAACACCATTAAATGAAAAACTAATTAAAAAAAGGTCGAAGAAATACAATTATAAACTCTTGAACACAAAATATTATGCTTTAACCAAATATGCCTAAGTAAAAATTGATATACAAATGAAATAATAAAAAAAATTAAATAGGAGTTATTTCTTTAACCTTTGTGCTACTAAGGCGGTACATTGTATATCCCATTAAATAACTTTAGTGAGTTAATAACATCATAGTCAATCATTTACAATTAAAAAATTTTAAATTATAATTAATTTTGTTGGCTGGGGTACAATTTGTACCCCGCTTGTAGTTTCATGTCTATTGCTTTACAAAATATGTTCATGCGCAGTTCTCAACGAAATCATCACGTATTTGTAACCTTAAATTGTGCGCCTCACAGAAGACAGAAGTGCACGTTTATTGTTTTGCTAATCGTTGTATTGTGCTGTTTGTATGAATTTGTACTCCTTAAAATTTGCCAAACGTAGGTTTGATTTGGATGTGGAGGCAGACAGACAATTACCATTACGTTATTTTGATAAACTGGACAGTGACGAGGTCGCTGATGGTTCAGAAAATAAAATGTCGGTAGCTTCGGAAGAAGATGATTGCGTTGAATATATTCAGGAAGTTAGTGATGTTCTTCCTACTGATGTGGTACCAATACTGTTTTCTTACAGCAAAAATCAACTCGCACATGCACTAAACATAAAAATAACAAAACAAGTGGTACGGTCATTTAAAGTTAAAGATAAGAACAGTAGATTCTGAGAGTTTCAGATTTTTATCTGGCAGTCAACACGTTCATTATACAAGGCCTGTCTAAAAAGTATCTTACCTTTGACCAGAAAAAATATTTCGAATACCTGACGGAGTTGCGACCCTAATCCCCTTCAAAGTAGGCTACACTCAGCCCACCGATCCTTCCACTGCTGGAAACACCTCTGGAAGTATTCTTTTGGAATGGTGTTCAGCTCCGTCGTCGCGTTCCGCATTATCTCTTCTCTACTCTCAAAACGGGTCTTTTTCAGTGGCGTCTTCAATTTTACAAACAACCAGAAGTCTAAGAAAGTGTTGATCAATTGGGATTAATGTGCAGGGGCGTTGCATGATGCAAGTGCTAGTTGTTCGTTGTCCACATGTCTGGTCTTTTACGCCGAACTGCGTCACGGAGTCGCCGGAGAACATCTTGATAGTACCCCTTTATCACTGTTTGTCCTTTCGGTGCGTATTCGTGATGCACAATTCCACGGACATCAAAGCATTACTTTGATTTTGCTTCGCACTGTCTTTTTGTTTCTGGGACATACCCATACACCCATGACTCATCTCCAGTTACCACGGTGTTCAGAAACATAGGATCAGTGTTGACGGTGTCCAGAAGATCTTGTGCAATGTCAAAACGAAGATCTTCTTGTTCCGGCGACAAAAACTTGGGTACGAATTTCGCAATCACCCGGTACATGTTCAAATCTTCATGCAAAATTGCATGTGTAGAATCTTTACTCCAACCTCTTCTGCAATCTCCCGCACTGTCAAACGACGATCTGCCATTATCAAATTTCGCACCCTCTCAACATTAGCTGCACTCCGAGCAGTTTGGATCCTGCCACAACGCTGCTCACTCTTCGCTGATGTGCGGCCATCTTAGAATCGGTTGAATCACTCCTTAATTTGTGTTACACTTATCCCATCTTCTCCAAACACCTGCTGAATCTTACGAATTGTTTGACTTTGAGAATCACCAAGCTTTTGACAGAGTTTAATGCAGTATCTTTGCTCAATTCGTTTAGTCATCTTGCGAGAAAACTAAATCCGACGACCACTAAGAACAGCACCTTACTTGGCGACCACCAGCCAGCGACTTGCACAAGCGAACGCGGTGAAAAAATTTAGGCATACGCATTAAAGTTTCTTCTTCCACCGTGCACAGTGGCACCGTCTTAGTATCACTACTTTGCGCGGGAAAAATTAAGGTCGGATACTTTTTAGACAGGCTTCGTATAACCAGAATAATGCAATTTTTGAAAATTTCAAAACGTCAAGCAAAGTTTTTCCTTCAAAGAGTGGACTGCTCAGGTTAACTTGTGGCTGTTTTTTATCTATGATATACAGGGTGTACCAATAAAAACTCCCAGGCCGGATATTTTGGTAAGTAATACATATATTTTAATTCTGTAAAAGCCATTGTAATCGAGCCTTAAACATTGGTATATATTTTCAATTTTTCACTTTGCATTTGGGATTTCCAAAATGAACTTAAATATTAAGATTACAAAGAATAGACTTGTCTTACGAAAATTTACTAAGAGAGCTTTTTTGTGGGGAATTTAATTTCCTATAAGGATAAGAAATGAAAAATTTTTTTAAAATTGGCCAAGTCCGAAATTTATGCAAAAACGCGACAACTGTTGAAAAATCAATAACTGCAATGATACACCTCTTAATATTATTATTAAGGGCTCGAACTTTCAGGAATTTTTTTTTTGTCGTCATGAACAATATTTTCATAGTTCCGCTGAGAAAAAAAATTGTTTTATTTTTTTGGCCCAGTTTATGATACCACAATGTGTAGTACGTCGTTAAAAAGGTAATTTTATGGGGAATTTAGAAATATGACTGTTCATTGTGATACTTTTAATTGTACCGCCCCCTACGTATTTTAAAGTGTGACACCTTATTTGAAAGCAAATTTAATTACTAATTCAATGTACCACATAATATTAATTAATAACATAATATTAACCTAAATATCCACATTACACCTGCAATAGTTTAAAAATTAGTCATGCATTATTTTAAACATTATTGCTAACTTTATTTTGTTGCAAGTGCAATATAGAAATATTTATATTAATGTTATGTGGCGCATTGAATTAGTATTTAAATTAGCTTTCAAATGAAGTGTCACACTTTATAATACTTTACAGATTTTTTTATCTCGATAGAGGGCGCTAAAATTGAAAGTATCACAATCAACTGTTATATTTCTGACTTCCCCAAAAAATTACCTTTTTAATAATGTGCCGTACATGGTACATTCCTTATTTAAAATTAAGGGGTTGCAGAAGTGGAAGGGAGGGGGTTGACACATGACAGTTGTCTTTATAGTAAAAATGTGTTTAATTTTGAATTAAAATCGACCTGTTTTAGCATTTTCTAAAAATCCAATGATTAATGCCGAAAAACAGGATGAAACTATTTTGAATGACCCACTGTGTATATCAAAAATGGCTAGATTTATCGAATTAGTTCATAGAACAAAATTTGCTTTAAAATGCATTTTTTATAAGATGCGTTACATAAAAAAGATCCTCTTATCGAAAAAAAAAAAAAAAAATATTGAGCGCAGCGCCATCTCCATATTGACCTATTTAAAATTAATTTATATTTAAAACTGAAGCTCTCTTAGCGCTCTATGAACTGGCTTTTACAGAATTAAAATATCTCTATAATTTTTGTTTATACATGATTTTTCTAAAATGGACCGTAATGAAAAAATTATAGGAAAAGTGCTAAATTTAAATTTTTCAGTATTTTCGTTTTCAATGAATATCTATAGAAAAATGTTTCGAGGTAGATGTATGTGGAAAATGTATATATTTAGTTTATCCTCTAAACATTTATAGAGGTGCTGCAATAGGTTGTACAAAATAACCGGAAAAAGCCTGTAATAACTAGATAGGAAAGTCATGTTTTGGACACATCAGATTTTTAAACTCATCAAGATTGTTCTCCTCAGTCCTTTTCTTCATGTAAAATATTGTAAAATATTTATTATTCAAAAAGCAATGTTTCTGAATTTAGTGTTTTTGCAGATATTTCATTTACCTCTGGGCTATTCATTATTTTCTTCTTCAGTTAATTAATTTCTTTCGATCATACGCACTCTCTTACGACGGTTCAACAACTCTTGAAAATATTTAAAGTATATTCGTTGTATTTTTTATTAGTTTTCCCAATTTCTCCAAAATAATTATTTAGTATTGTACAATAGTGGAATTATCTTAACTAAAATTCGGATATTAATTAACTTATATTTGCCTTGTTGTCGTCTTTATTGAGTAGAGATCGTCTCGTTTTTTTTGATACTTGTCAAATTGATTTAAATTAATTGTGATAATAAAAATAAATAAGTTCAGTAAAACAGCACTAGACTTGTTCTAATAACTAGTAAAAGTCTACAATTCAAAATCATTTATTTAACTGATCTACAGTAAAATAATTAATCAGATAAATAGGTTATAACAGAGGCACATTTATCGCCATTTAATACAAAAGTTATACATTTTTTTGTTCCTATTAAATTGCAGATATATAATTTCTATTTATCTACTCAACTTTTTATAACAGAAATTTAATAAATTATTAATAATGACAGATCTTGGTTAAAAGAATAAAGGAAAAATAGATATAAATCTCAAAGTTATTCTAATCAATCATTAAACAAACATTTGTTATAAAATTTAAAGGCCCATAAATTTATTTAAATTATTAAACATTAAAAATAATTTGTCATTGCTGTAAAACATTAAAATGTAAATATATAGGTGTATTGTACATCAAAATAGATATAGTTAAATGAAGAGGCTGTAAAATCCTGATTGAGTAAACCAGATTATTTCAAATTTATAATGCATGATATGAGCAATAAACAAGTACTTGTAGAACTTACGTTAAAATTATAATAGAGATGAGCCATAAAGTATATACCGTTTTGCAATTGGAATATATAATACCTGTTATGCAGCAATTCCCATAAGGAGGTTATCACTGGCTTTGTAATTCATGAATATTGTTTCCGTTTAAGCGATATTCAAAGTTGAATTAAAATATTAAATGAAAGGTATAAAAAGGAGTAATAAAATGACGGTTTTATAAATAAGAATAAATTTAACAAAACAGTACATGCCAGGTTAAAAAAGAACAAATTTGGGATAGAAATATACAAGAAAAATATCTAGGTTTTATAATGCAATACAGCGGGTGCTTCTAGAAGCTGTAGTTGACTAGTAAAAACATATGCATTTGATTAAATAATGAATACATTTCTCATAACACACTAGAATCCCACTCTCTCTCACTTTGTTTTTAATTATAAGGAACTAGCCAACTTTACTATTACAGCCGTTTGAGTTTTTCATCCCTGTAGGTACACACGTTATGTTTTTAGCTGGTCTGCTGGTTTTTAGACCAGTCGTGTTACATCCATTATGCCGAATGTGTGTAATATATTTTTTTAATGGATCCACGTCTTATAGGATACCTTAGGTACCCAACAGGTATTTTATCCATTTTTCTCAGTATAAGGGTATATATTTTTTTTATATTCTTAATCGCAATTCATTTTCTCTTTTCAAGCTCTAGATCAGCCTTACTAAACCTGCGGCCCTCCAAGCTTTTTTTTGCGTCCCGAAACACTAATAAGAAGGTGCTTTTTCAAACTATAACTTCATGTTTTTTAAATCTTAAGTGAAATGCGCGAAAACATTCTTCGGTCACTGCATTAATATCACGCTTATTTTTAGACGTTTTGAAAAATAAGATAAATTCACTTTTGACATTTTCGAGTTAATACATTTTCGTCTCTAAAATAGTTCAAATAATATACAGAACAAATAAGACAAGTGAAACAAAGTCTATATTATTTATGATAAACAGATGGCCAATAAAAACTAACTCCAAATTAATACATTCAAAATATGCACAAATAAGATGAGTGACATTTATATTAAAAGATAATCATAACACTGTGTTCAATAGCTAATAGTTTGTCCACATAAGAGGCATATAACTTATTTTGCTAAATGTATTTAATCTGATTCCTGATAGTATATACAGTGAGCATCTTAAGTCTTACCCCCCCTAACTAACTCATTACATGTTGATTTATTAATGTTTAAAAATAACAAAACCTCACAAAATAGGAAAGCAACTAGACTAACAGTGACCTTCTAAAGGCAAAAAGTCTTACTTCACGTCTAAACCAAAACCGAAGTCATGCAGGGCCGAATTTTAATTTTAAGGATAAGTGCGATACGTTAATTTCCGTTATTCTGAAACAACAATTAGTCGAGAATTAATAAAGCAAATTTCAAATTTTTTTACACGGTTGAATAGAGAATAAAACCCTCTTTCAAATGAGCTATCACTCACCACCCTATGCCATTTAAATTTTTCGAAAGGGTTGCTCCCCTCCAGTAAGGGATGAAATTAAGGGTAAACTATTCATACAAAAATGTACATTATAGAAATCAAAAATCGACCTGTCTCGGCGATTTTCCTAACAAGACTCCAGTAACGAGTTAGATAGGGGGGTAAGACTTATGGTGCTCACTGTATTTCTGCCAAAACAAGATAAAGCCCTCATCTTTCACGATTGTTCCAAAATCTGCAAGGTGATAACGTCACCCTTTCTTTACTCGATACAGCTAACCTACAAAAACCAATAGAGGGTAGCCTGAAAAGGTGAAAAAAAAGCTCTGAAAATACTTACAAAAAGTGCCAGATTAAAACTAAAACTTTGCAAATTAGGTGCTACACCTGATGAATTTTACCGTTATTATCATAATCTACCTGTATCCAATAATGTTAAAGACACGTCACCTGAATCTTCCATTGAAGATAATGACACACACATATAATATTATGACTCTGTATGTAGATAGCTAAAATAAGTTTAGTGACTTTTTGACCAATCGATGGATTCTTAGTATACAGGGTGTACCAATAAAAACTCCCAGGCCGGATATTTTGGTAAGTAATAGAGATATTTTAATTCTGTAAAAGCCAGTTCATAGAGCGCTAAGAGAGCTTCAGTTTTAGATATAAACTAATTTAAATAGGTCAATATGTAGATGGCGCTGCGCTCAATATATTTTTTTCGATGGGAGGATCTTTCTTATAACGCATCTTGTAAAAAATGCATTTTTAAGCAGATTTTGTTTCATGAACTAATTCGATAAATCTAGCAATTTTTGATATACAGAATGGGTCACTCCAAACAGTTTCATCCTGTTTTTCAGCATTAATCATTGGATTTTAAGAAAATGCTAAAACAAGTCGATTTTTATTCCAAATTAAAAACATTTTTACAATGCAGACATCTGTCTTGTGTCAACCCCCTCCCTTGTACTTTTTCAGCACCTTAATTTTAAATAGGTAATGTACCATGTATGGCACATCATTGAAAAGGTAATTTAATGGAGAATTCAGAAATATTTCTGTATATAGTGTTACTTAAATTTTATCGCCCTCTAGCGGGATAAAAAACTACTACGTATTATAGAGTGTGACACTACAATGTGTAGTATAACATTAAAAAAGTAATTTTATAGGGAATTTGGAAATATGACTGTTCATTCAGATACTTTTAATTGTACCGCCCTCTATCGGTTGTACCGCCTTCTATCGGGATAAAAAACTGTACGTATTATAAAGTGTGACACCTTATTTAAAAGCAAATTTAATTACTAATTCAATGCACCACATAACATTATTATAAATATCCTCCATATTGCACTTGCAATAGATTGAAAATTATTCATGCATTATTTTAAACATTATTGATAACTTTATTTTGTTGCAAGTGCAATATGGAAATATTTATATTATTGTTATGTGGTGTATTGAATTATTAATTAAATTAGCTTTCAAATAAAGTGTCACACTTTATAATACATTACAGATGCTTAATTTCGATAGGGGGCGCGAAAGTTAAAAATATCGCAATGAACAGTCATATTTCTGACTTCCCCATAAATTACCTTTTCAATGATGTGCCGTACATGATACATTCCTTATTTAAAATTAAGGGGTTGTAAAAGTAGAAGGGAGGGGGTTGACACATGACAGATGTCTGTATTGTAAAAATCTGTTCAATTAAGAATAAAAATCAACTTGTTTTAGCATTTTCTAAAAATCCAATGATTAATGCCGTAAAACAGGATTAAACTATTTTGAGTGACCCACTCTGTATATCAAAAATGGCTAGATTTATCGAATTAGTTTATAGAACAAAATCTGGCTAAAAATGCATTTTTGACCAGATGCGTTATATAAGGAAGACCCTCACATCGAAAAAAAAAAAAATATTGAGCGCAGCGCCATCTACATATTGACCTATTTAAAATTAATTTATATCTAAAACTAAAGCTCTCTTAGCACTCTATGAACTGGCTTCTACAGAATTAAAATATCTCTATTACTTACCAAAATATCCGGCCTGGGAGTTTTTATTGGTACACCCTGTATATTTGTAAAGATTAATTATGTTTTGAATACCTTTTTTTCATTGGAGTAATTGTTTGTTAAACAGTTTGAAGCTTTAACTGATTTTTTTTATTAAATTTTAACATTTTAAACAGCATTTTTCTCGATCTTGTTTTGGCAGTAACCCGACGGGATATATTTATATTTTTCAAAAATATTGTGGCCCGCGTAACGTAGCCTATATACGAATGTGGCCCGAAAAAAAAAAGTTTAGTATAACTGCCCTAGATATCATATATCTTATCTGCACCAATGTTCTAGTTCATCATACCTAGTAAAAGAATTATTTAGTTTGTATGTTTTCTAATTAATGATTTGTTTTTAATTAGAATACATCTTATTTAAAATACAGCACACAAGTAAAAAAAATGGTACCTTTTTGTTTGGAAATGAATTGTGGTTAGGAATATGGAATAGAATACCGTTGTCTTTAGAAAATAAGTACAAAAAAAATTAGTTAAATATATAAAGGAGGCCCACTAGCAAAAACTGAAAAAATGACAATATTGAAACAAATAAAACCACCTTTTGATGACGCACACAAAATTTAACACTAATGGATTCAGTAGTTTTCGAGATTCGTTAAAGCTGTAACGTTTTGTCCAGCAGTTCCCGCCGCTCAGAATTTATTAAATGGGTCCTTCTATACACGCATTTAAACCACTGTGCTTTTGAATCTGTGGGCAACTGCGGATTTCTGTCAACTCACTGTCGAAAACGTTCCTTCGCGAGCCTTTTTCCATAGATTCAGGGGATTTTCTGCGACGCTCTGGGCGAGTAGGTGGCTGCCCTGTATTCAAAACGTCGGTCTAGCGTTTCCGCCCTGACGGTAATTGTGAGTATATGATCAGTTTGGGGTAGATAGGACCCCTATTTGGGCTTAGTTAGGCTATTTACTTCATTTTAGAGGTTTGTTTGGTTATTTTAGCCCTTTCTGTCAAGAATTTATTTTGTAATAAAGGGCGCATAATCAGGTTAGTCGATAAGACTTATGGTAAAGTAACGTTTATATTATAGTAGGAGCATACTTAATTTGTAGCCGCTTGAAGGCATTTGTATAGGAGATGCACTTGGTTTGGAAATTTGGAGTTTTATAGTAGATCATCACTTGGAATTGTTGGATGTGTAATAAACTCCTGGCGCCCACTCACATACATAACTTTTACTACGACTCACCCCTTCTTCATTGTAGTTAGTCGGCATCCAGCACTTGGATTAATATAAATCCCACCTCAGGTGCTTAGGCACAGAAAGTAGGTAGCAAAGCCCCATTTGACCACTTAAATAAATCATTAACCAAAAGATAAAAAGTACTTTTTTGTCAGTTTTGTACTATTTTTTTTTCCTTTAACATAAAAATTAACAAGAAACCTAGCAGGTATATGGACAAAAACTAGTGATTTTGAAAAATTACATGAGATCTTGACTAATCTAAAAAACAAAAATAAAACTAAACATAATAGTAAACATATTATTTTATTAATTATTATAATTTAAATTACAATTACTAAATTATTAGTACTAACGTAAGGTCGTATTATCTTGCAAGCATTTATTTTGAAATTGCCCATAATATACCTCAATAAACAATTACCAAAGTGTGAAATGACGCAGTTATTCCGATACAGTGAATTTTTAGTCGTTAACAAAATAGTTGTGTTAAATCTTTCTATTCAGAAATGTTATTTTCAATTCAATTACGGTAGAAAAATCCTTTCATAAAAAGAATAAATTAGAAATTAATGTAAAATCCATTTAAAAATTGATGGAATAATAAAAATGTTTTGTATTGCCTCTGTTTGTTATGGTCATTATAAATACAAAGTAGTCAATTTAATATTCACCTATAAAAAAAACAATGCCATATACATTATATAATAATATTATATAATTCATGTACATTCATTTGCGTGTAGTAGTTTATTGATTTATTTTAAACCTTATTTTTTAAATCACTCGCATAAATTTAATTATATAAATACAGTTGTTATTAAATTCAGAAGCAAGTTCAAAAGCATGAAAAGTCATTTTTTAACCATTTTCCAAGGTAGGCTTTCGCATATTCAAATGTAACTGAAAAGTTGACGTTTTCCACGAATTTTCTTAATTCGACATTATTATCATTCTAGGATACAAAAGTTGCTTTGACGCTTTGTTTATTTTCATTATAAAGGCAGCCATTATTAAAGCTAAGCGATATATTAAACAAAATTTACACTAATCTGAATATTTTAGTTGAACATCTAATATTTAAACCAATTTTCCTGAATATTTAAAATAGATTACCTATTCCTTTTTTAATCTAGACGTAGGTAAGCAACACAACACAACATACATACAACACGCTAAAATTTGAATTTGGTAATATTGTGTGACCATAAAAAAAATCCTGTGTTTAATTTGAGCGGAATGCTGTTTGTCGCTTACGACAGTCCGATGTTTGTTGCAAACCTATGCTTCTCATGTGGTTGCCCAGACGGCAGGATCCTATTTTCAGTCCCTTAAAAATACCTAGATATTTCTTACTCCATTCTTGAATCTGAGAGGAGGCGTTCACAGAAGGGTTGGTTATAAACACCTTTAAATGAGTTAACCCTAGGGTATCTCTCCAATTTGTGACTGTTGCACTCTCCGTCCATTTTGAGATAATTCCTTCTGCAGTGCTCTTTGCAATGCTCACGACTGGTTCTGGTCCTATGAACTTAGCTTCCGATCCTCTTTTAGCAAACGCGTTGGCTTTTTCATTGCCCTCCACACCGCTATGTTCCGGAACCCAGATCAAAGTAACATTGTTCCGGGCACTCAGATATTCAAGGGTACTTATGTAGTTCCAAACCAGCTTTGAGTCAACTCGATTGAAGCTTACAGCTTTGAAGGCGGCCTGGCTATCCGAAAAGATATTCATAGTCTTGTTTGCGGAGAGAAAATTAATCAGCTCTCTCGCTCTCAAATCTAAAGCATCATTTCTGGTTAGAAGATCGTGGCCACAGAGCCAAGGTTTATTGATATGTCAACTGTGGGCATCTGGCCGAAAATTCTCGCACTTACTCCTTTTTCAGTTTTGGAGCCGTACATGTACAACGCATAGTCCGCCTGTGAGAGAGATTTATGTCCCCTGCTCCATGCGTCTCTCTTTCTGGAATGAGGACGCTGTATAACTTTTCTATGTGCTGTCTGGGAACTTGCGAGTCCGATACCATGCCGAGGATGTGGTGGTAATTAATCTCACTAACCAGCCCCGTCTTGTCCCATCGCAGTTCTTTGTTGCATTGACTACCCACCTTTAGAAGTCTATAGACCATCCTGGCCTCCCTTTTTGGTAGAATGTGGAGAGAGGTTAGGTCCAGCATGGTCTCCATGGCACCCGTCGGTGTGGTTGGGAGTGATGTAGAGGCACGCAAGCCTCTGTATTCCTGCCAGCTTTGTTCTAGCCTTTCGTTAAAGTCCCTTGTCCCAGCAGACTACAGTACCGTACGGACCCATGGGTAAATCCAGTACATCAGTTGATCACTTAGGGGTTCCAGGTGAAATTCTTAGCTAGGATGATCCTTAGATATTTCACCTCCTCTGCAAAAGGAATGGTTTCCCCCAGCCAAGGCAGGTTGTCGAAGCTTATCAAGCTTCCTTCTCTCAGTGAAGGGAACGATACCAGTTTTACGGGGGTTAACAGTTAACAGCATCTGTTGATCGTGTTTATGACTTGTTGAAGATCACCTCTTCAAACTTTAGCTTAAACCAGATCGACCGCATAGCATTGGAAATCCACCCCCTTTTGAGAGAGATCGTCTAGCAGGTTATCCACCAGTATGGTCCCCAGTAGGGGTGAAAGTACGCCGCTTTGTGGACATCTTCTGTCAGGCCTGAAAGTGACCGTTCTTCCGCACTGATAAAATGATATTCCGGTTCGCCAACATGTGTTTGATCTAATTACAAGTTAGTTTGTCGATTCCTTTTCTTTCAATAGAAGCGAACAGAGGCACCCAGCGCAATCTCGATTTTGCCTATTAGATTGTGCCACGCATGATCTGTCAATTTAGGGGCGTGCCTCTCTAATATGCCTATCTAGAATCCTCTGTAGTGTTTTTAGAAGAAAGGATGTTGAGCAAATTGGACGATAAGAGTTTAGTAGGAAGATACCTACTCCACCAGTCTTTTGTATGCAATGAATCTCATGTGACTAAAGGGCGTATTCATTGAACATTCCATAGGGCTGTCAACTTGCTGGCCCTTAGCTGAGTATAATAAAGACATAGTAACTAGTTTTATTACTCTAATGTATTGATATGATAAAATGTTTTTCATTGGTATTTTTAGATATGAGCATTAATAGCATGATGAATATATTGAAATTTTACTGATTATTATTTAGTTTGTGTACCTATTTACCGTTTTTTATCAGCAATGATAAATACAATGGTTATATTAACAACAAAATTTATTTTTAAGTGAAATTTATAATTCATACAATTGAAAACTTATTTTGTCTATTCCTTCAATAAATGTGAGATCATATTATTTGTTATTGCCTTTGATACATAAAAATTTTACAACCTACATTTTACGGGTTTATGAAATATTGATTCATCTAAAGCTATGAGGAATCCATAAAATAATTCTTTATGGTTGCGGTAAAATTAACTCTTTTCCAAAGACGTTAGTTTACAGAAGTATTTACATATTGACCAATATCATTTAAGTTGTTTAAAATTCAGTAATAATTTGTGATAGTTTGATAAAGTATTAGATTCAATCCGCTAGAATTATAAAATATAATTAAGCAATACTGTTTTCAAACATAAAAAATAAATAATTTTCCAAAGAAGAAAAATAATAAGGTCAGGTGTTCTGTTTTTCGGTTTAAAAAATAAAAAAGAATTTGTTGAAAATCAATTTAATCTTAATATTAATAACACAAAGTTGCCAATGGGCCACGCTCAGATGTGAGATATATGCTGTTTTATAAATTATATTGTAATAGTAAATCACTATACAAGTTTTTCTAAATAATCGGTTTGTTAGAAAAGCCAAAGTTTATAAACTAAAATCATTTATAATTTCAAATTTGAAATGTGTACGTCATCGGGAATAGACCAATCAGCTTGTGTCGAAGTTTTGTTTGTTATACAGAACCGAGTCAACGAACAAACCGATACATAGAATGTCGAAGTAAACGCACATCTTAATGACACCACCTATCATAACATTCGTTGTTTGGTTTGTTTACTTTTTCGATTTATTTCTTTTGTCTTTGCTAATTGGTTTAATTTCATTATTAATATAAGTTTGTCAGCTGTATTTAAAAAAGCTGATTCAAGAGTTTTACCCATTGTAAACCAAGATATGATTACTGTATTTTTTTAACAATACGCAGTTGATAAGTGCTGAAGTTAAGAATGTTTACATAAAGGTATGTAACACTTTATTTACAATTTGTTTTAATAGTAGGTACAGTTTAAATGGGACAATACACCTTATAGTAACGATATATCTGTTCCTTAAAGAAACAATCTCTAATTTGAGCGAGAGAGCGACGTTTAATGTTGTTCTGTTGGTATTGTTTCCATAATTAGAAATAAAAGTATACTTATTCTGTATTACCTGAGAAATTGCCAATTTGTTATTGTATAAAAAGAGTTAATACATTTTAAAAAATTATCTTATACTTGTAATTTTAATGGACTTTGGCTCCTGGTTGTTTATAAACAAATGTAGGTTAGCAACAACACAAGATCCTTATAAACCTTATAATGCCTACCTAAAAAATTAAAACTAAATCACATGTAAAACTATTTAGAAGGGTAGTGCATAAGTATTTACTGTAATACTGTTTTATTTGATTGAGGATTACTCACTTGCTACATGCCATTCTTAGATAAAAGAGACCAGAGATATAACATACACCGGTTTTAAACCTGCGCAAATGTTGCCAATTTCTGGGTGGCGACCCGAACTCTGTGACAGGGACCGGACTTTTTTTATTAGCATCTTAATGAACTATTAGGTTTATTTAAAAGGTGTTTAATCGAATTTTGTATTATGAAATAAAATTAACGTGATTTTTTAATATCAAACAGATGCCACGACATTTTATGTAAAGAGAAGACCTTTTATAGAATATTTCGTTATCGTTTATTTACTACGGACTTTTCTGCAAGAGATTACAGTAAAATGTTGAAATAGAATATATTGTTAATAGAGCAAAAAATGTTACTCATTGTCTACGAGTATTATAAAAATAGCATGTGCGCAGGCTATTACTGCAAATCTACCCTTATGAGTTGAACATTATATTTTTTCTACGGCTATTACATAATAATAAAAATTAGTCAAAATGAGAAAATGCTGTTTTGTATTATAACCTCAGAAAAAGGTATGTTAAGGCTTCTTTCTTTAAGAATATTAATTATTATAAAGGATGAGTCACATAAAACTCTAGAAATGCATATGTCTGAAACCAGATAACATTTTAAAATTTATTCTATTAAAAGTCATTTGGTCGCTAGGGATGAGTGATTATCGAAGTAAATTATCGATCATTGAAAATAATCGATTATTTTCGATCAATCGATTATTTTCAAACAATATATTTTTTGTCATTTCCTTTAAAATCGACTATTTAATTATCTTTGAAAAATCAAAAATAATCGATTAATTAAAAAGCCAATTAACCGATAAATCAGTGTTTACAAAATATAATATAAATAGAATTATCGTTTATTTTAAATAATCGATTATTTTCAAATAAACCATTTTTTTTCGTCTATGGAAACAGATTATTCGATAATCTTTGAAAAATCGAAAATAATCGATTAATCAAAAATAATCGATTAATTAAAAAGTCTATTAACTGATAAATCGATTTAAAAAAAAACAGAATGATTGATTATTTTAAATAATTGATTATTTTCGATCAATCGATTATTATCAATAATCTATTTTTATTGTATTTCCTTTAAAATCGATAATTCGATTATCTTTGAAATACCAAAAATAATCAATAATTCCAAAATAATCGCCTAATCGAAAATAACCAATTAATTAAGAAGCCGATTCTATGATAAATCGATTTTCCAAAAAATAAAACGAATTATCTATTATTTTCTAATAACCATTTTTTCATATTTCCTTTGAAATTAATTATTCGATTATCGAAAATAATTGATTATTAAAAAGCTGATTATCCAATAAATCGATAATTTTAAAAAAATAACAAAAATATCGATTATGTAAAATAACCGATTATATTCAAATCTTCGAAAAATCGAAAATAATCAAATAATTAAAAAACCGATTAAACGATAAATCGATTATTTTGAATAAATCTACTTTTTTTGTATTTCCTTTAAAATCGATTAATACATTATCTTAAAAAAAACGAAAATAATTTATTAAAAACAGCGGATAAATCGATTTTCATTAAAAAATATCAGAATTATCGATAAATCGATTATTTTTGTAACCCCTATCGGTCGCTTGCTTTTATCTGAGCATTTAGCTCCAAAATTTAGAGATTCGGATTTTTTGATCCAGTTATCTTTGAAATCGCATTCGATTGTATAATAAATAAATATTGCTAAATTTTGGATTTTTTTTAGTAAACGAAAATTATGTTCGAGTTGTTTAGGGGTTTGTAATGTAACATTTTATTAACGTGACTAAGGGTCGATTCCACCGTTGTGTTAAACGAAGTTTAAAATGACATTTTTACATTAACACTGTCATTTTAATCTCCGTTTAACACAACGGTGGAATCGGACCTAACTCCTGTAACTTTAGTATTTTTTTTGGGCTTATACTAGATTACTTTGTTTTAAGACTGAAAATTCAATGTCACGAATTGACCGCAAATAAGATGAACCTTGAAATTTTAAGTAGGTCATCCTGTATTTCATCTAATATTCTTATAAAAATACCTTATAAAAATACCTTATAAAAATAAAATTTAGCTAGCAACTATGATTCTTTACCTCTTATTTATTTACCAAAAAGGGCTAAAAACTACCTTTAGAAAACATTCTTATAAAACTACTTTTTAAATACAAAATTTCGTTAGCAATAATGCCTATTTACTATTTATTTAAATTAAATGTTAAAAAATGTACCCTTTTGTAAATTTATGTAAGTAATATAAAATCTGATTTCTGATGCTTAATATTTATTGAAACCCCTTAATGCGGATCTGAAGTATTTAGCCCAGAGAATCATGGCGCTTTATGTCAAAACGTTAATAAATATTTACCGCTAAAAACGAATATATTCATAACAGTAGTACTTGTATTATAAGTACATACAATTTTTCAAGATACATCGTGACATTTTGAACTTGAAATTGAATAACTAGAACACTTTAAATTGCTAAAATACCAACAAATAAATCAAAAAACAGCTGTCAATGGTGATTAAACTCAGGTGGAGGTGATCGCTGAATGGAAATCGGAGCAATTCGGGTGGCGTCGTGCAACAAAGATTTTCAATTGGTGGGTTACTTTGGCTTAAAATAGACAACATGCGCAGTGTGCAATGTTACATCTTCGGTCTCTTTAATCTAAGATGCCATTGTATATAATTGTAATTTAAGTAAATTTTTGTGTATGAGTAACTACTTTTTGTAAATGTACATAAACTCTTTCTGTTACAACTATTATACCCATGTCTAGTATTTACGTGAATAAATATACGATAATATTGCTAAACTGAAATAATAAAAACCCAAATATGTTTGTATTTTATGAAATAATTTGGAACATAAAACCATAAAAATGTACTAATGAAAATACTAAAGAAATCATCATTTCATTAAATAATATTTTATTATTTTTAGATCTGCCAAGCAAATATATGGAGATAATCCGATTTTCCAGGAATAGCTTAAAAAAAGGAGATATTTTCACAGCAAACGGAATAAATACACCTGAACATGAAGTATTTTGGATTGTCTTCTCCAGCATTTAAAGTAAATATTGAGGTAGAAATAACAAAAGTTGAATTTGATAATAAATGTTGAGATGACATTTTAATTTGTGCAACTGTATTCTGGAAGGAGGCTATTTTTAAATTTTTATTTGCAAATTATTGTTAGGGCTTGTATATATATTTTTTTAATATTTGTGTTTTTTACTTCGTTAATTTTTTTCAGGTACCATTATTTTTTAATAATAGGTTATTAAATAAAAGTTTCACAGATTTTACATTTTTGTTTGTATACAATTATTACAATTTCTGAAATATGATAAATTATTAAAAAAAAAAACAGAAACATAATTAAACAGTTTGATAAATTATTATTTACAAAATGAGTACTTGTAAGTTAACAAAACCACAGACAATTAGGTATGAAGATATTACTTAGTAAATTTAGGTGATTAATTTTACTTTTAGGCGTCGCGTCGTTTGAAAAATTCTTCAAATAAAAGTTACTTTTTATATTATTTTCTATAATTTTTGTCCTATACAAAATTTTGCAAAAATGGTCCGTATTCGAGAAAATGTAAAAAATTCAAACTAAAAGTTGTTTGCGATATCGATTTTTAGAATTTTTGTTTAATACAGGATTTATCTAAAATGGACCGTAATCAAAATAAGATGTATGTGGAATATGTATATCCAGGGTTTTCCATTAGTGTGAAAAAGTCCAATATCTCCGCCATTATTAGAGATGTAAAAATTTTTTTTTCACAGAACGGTAGACAGCATTAAACTACATATTTTAAAATTATTTTTGAGTATACAGGGTGTTTAATAACTTCTCTCAGGAACCAACTTATGTTATTTTTAATGGATCACCCTGTATTTTATTTTATATTTGAATTACCCTCGCTTTTCCCACTCTAAAAATATAAATTATTATTGGTTTATACAGGGTATTTTGCAGGATATAATCAGTTTTGTATGAAAATCGTATTGAATTCAATGACCTATATCATGCAAAAGAAACAATTCACAACCAATTTTTTTTACCCAATTTTTCGATCATGGTTAAATTTTATCCGAAGACACTACTTTTTTCAATTCGCATCAAATCTGTACAGGGTGGGTCAAATACATAGTTTTCTCAATTTTTTTAAATGGTTCACCCTGTATTTTATATCATCGTTCAAAAGTATCTTAATTATACTTTAGTTTGACTTAAGCATTCCCTATACCAAAAGTTAATAGTTTTTAGAGATTTTTAAATTTTAGTGGTAAAAACGATAGTTCAGAAAATAATTGATTGGAAATACATTTTATTTATCATTAGTAATTAATTGAATTTAACCTAAAGTAATTATTTATTATCGACTAAGTAAGTTTTTGTCAATATGTCACTTATACATTTATTAGAAAAAGAAATAAACATTGCAACCACAAATTACAAATGAAGCCTACTAAATTTTTTGTTTATTAAATTTTTTTTAAGTTGGCTTTGAAAACCCCCAATTCTGACCGTTTGTTATTATTAATGTCATTAGTGTTGCATTATTTTTTTTTCTACAAAGTCTTGCCAGTTTTTTATTATGAATTATAGTCGTGAAGAATTAGTTGATATGGTATGGATTTTGGAAGAATGCAATAAAAACTCTTTGTTAGCAACAAGAGTTTATAAAGAACGATTTCCAGAGCGTAGAACGCCAAATAAAACATCGTTCGAAAAACTGATGAATCGATTTAACTGAACAGGGCCAGTTTCATATGAGAAAATTGATAGAACAAAAACTGTTACTAAAGAGGAAAATGAACTAAATGTTCTGTCAGCAGTTACCGAAAATCCGCATACAAGTATAAGAAATATTTCAAGAGAACAGGAAATAAGTAATTATCGTTTTTACCACTAAAATTTAAAAATCTCTATTAACTTTTGGTATAGGGAATGCTTAAGTCAAATTAAAGTATAATTAGGATACTTTTGAACGATGATATAAAATACAGTGTGAACCATTTAAAAAAATTGAGAAAATTATGTATTTGTGTTTTGACTCACCCTGTACAGATTTGATGCGAATTAAAAAAAGTATTGTCTCCTGATAAAATTTGACCATGAATGAAAAATTGTGGTAGAAAAAAAATTAGTTATCAATGGTTTCTTTTGCATGATATAGGTCATTGAATTCAATACGATTTTCGTACAAAACTAATTATATCCTGCAAAATACCCTGAAAAGCGAGGGAAATTCAAATATAAAATAAAATACAGGGTGATCCATTAAAAAGAACATAAGTTGATTCCAGAGTGAAGTTATTAAACAACCTGTATATTAAAAAATAATTTTAAAATATGTAGTTTAACGTTGTCTACCGTTCGGTGAAAATAATGGCGGAGATATTGGACTTTTCACACTATTGGATCACCCTATATTTAGTTTATCCTCTATACATTTACAGAGGTGATACAATAGGTTTTATGATTTCTTTTTTTATTCCAACTCCCTTGATTTTTGATTCAATTTTTTTTTTAATCAAAAGGCTTTGTAGGGCTTCGTAGAAAATAATTTTTTCCAAAAATTTCAAAATGATATTATTGTTTTTTAAATATTTTAACTTCCCTTAACCCCCATTTTATATATATATATATATATATATATATTTTTTTTTTTTTTTTTTCAGAATCAGTAGGCTTCATCTCCTTACAAAGCTTGATTTTTATTAAAAATTTCATGTCGATATCCACTTTTCGTTTTTGAGTTATAATTTTTTTTATTTCAACCCCCTTTACACCACCTCTTTTTAATCAGATTTTTTTAAATCAAAGGGCTTTTTCCCATTATGAAACCTAATTTTTGCTTAAAATTTTAAGTAGATATACTTTTTCGTTTTTTAGTTAGGATTTCTTTTTATATTTTAACCCTTTTTTAACCCCTATAATTTATTCAGATTTTTTCAGAATTAATAGGCTTCTTCTTTTTCTTATAGAGCTTGATTTTTACTTAAAATGTCTGTCGTGCTGTTCGTTATTGATTATTTTTTTTTTTTTTTTTTTTAACCTCTCTTAACCCCATTTTTATTATTTTTTTTTTAAATAAACAGGTTTTGTCTCTTTATATTTATTTATATTTCAACCTCCCCCCCTTAACCACCCATTTACCCATTTTTTTTAAGTCAATATTCATCGTCCCTTAATAGAACTTGATTTTTCTTAAAATTTTCAAATTGATACCGTTTTTCATTTTTGACCTATCGTGCGGACAAAAAACGTGACATCGGACGGACGGAAACAAATGCATATACTCTTCACAGACTGCTGTATGAAGAGTATAACAAGTAATTCCAGTTAAAAATCGATAAATGGCAATCTATACGATATCTCCGATATCTCCAAATAATCCGTAGGTATCTACGCAAAAATAAAGTTTAATAAAATTTTCTAAAACAAATGCAATTAAAAACGTTAAGCGCTACAGCGTCGAATTGATTCTCGTGCGATATTTCCATCATATCCGCTTTCGTTACACAAACTACTATTATCATCATGTGTTCTATGTGCTCTCATTTTAGTTTGTTTAACTAACGGGATAAAATATTTTTACAACAAAATACGCTCTGAAAAAGTAATTTTATGTAAAATATTTAAAAAGTTATTGTTATAAATTAAAAATTCATGTGTTTTTCTACTAGTAACCCGGTACCTTTATTAAAAATGTTTGCATCTGCGATACCATCACTACGAAAGCTATAAAATGCTTCTGCTGGAAAGTTTAATACTAAAAAGCGTTTTTATAACATGAAAACTTTGTATAGTCATTAAATTAAAGATAACGTTGAACATAACTACCAATATTACATATTATATTAGGCGATAAATAATTTATTAAAGTAAATCTAAAGGGAATACTAAAGGCAAAGTTAAGAATATAATTTTAAGAAAAGTATTACTAAAAGCCTCTTTCCGTTATATTTTTAAGTTTAAAGACAATCTTAAAATTTTTTATTTCTTTTTTTTATTTCAAAGTTCCTCTTTATTTAAGGATATTAAAATATATAAAGTGATCAAGAGTTTCTAGAGGAGGCAAAAAAAGATTTAGATATGCTCAAAATAAAAAATATTCTTTTTTTATATTAAATAACACTTTCGATTTGATTATGAGGCATCTGAAATTATCAGGAATACGACTCGTATTTCTGTCTTTGTCGGGCATTCCTCATTAGAAAAATTTTTTTGTAGATCACACAATATCTTTTAGGATAAGTAGTTGTAAAAAAACAATTTATATATAAGTGACTATAGTAACGAACTTATAGAAAAGTATGTCTATGTATGTCCATGTTCAACACTCAGCTATCTGAGCCATGTAGGCTTATGTCAAGTAAATTATCAAGAGGTGATAATTTTTTATAATTTGTAAACTAAGGGAATTTTTTTTCTGTGGTAGCAAAAAATATAATAAAACTTAAAAATAACTTGAAACATGCGATATCTAAAGTACAGTTAAAAAATTTAGTTTTTTGGAATTACTTTTTAGTCCCTAAACACGTACTTTTCAGTTTCTAAAAAACACAAGTTTTTATTAATTTTAGTGGTTAAAAAGTGAAATTTTACTCACTAAAAAGTAGTTTTTATTGGTTAAAAAGTAGTTACTCATTAATAAAGTACTTTTCTGTTGTTAAAAAATATTTTTTTTATCTTTAAAAGGTAGTTTTAATTGATAAGGAATTAATTTTTATAAAATTGTTTCTAGTGGTTAAAAAGTAGTGTGTAGTGGTTTAAAAGTAACTTTTACCTTTAAAAAGTAGACATTAATTATTATACAGTTAATTTTTACCTATAAAAAGTAGTTTTTGATATTTAGAAGCAAATTTTACTATTTATGGCTGGTTTCTTCGGCCCTTAGAACTTTTTTCTATAAACAAATAAAGTTAAGTTATAGTCGAAATACAAGGATGTTTTGCATGTATTAAATGTCAAATTTCCAGTTTTACTGAGGATAACTGAACTTTATATTTGTTCATAATGAAACCATTCCTGTAAAAATAGAAAAATATACCGCACCCCCTTTTCAATAGTGCCATAACCTTATAAATGTTAATTTTACAGGAGAAGCGAAACAAAAACGATTGTGGATGTAATATTTTTTTGAGCAGCATTTTCAATACTTGTGCTTACCAAATTCGGTATACACATTGATTAAAGATGTCTCTACTGATTAATGATACATGTAATGTAATGTGAAATCTTCACAGATAAGCCTAAAACAAAAAAATGTTATGTGATATGGCAGTACTGTTTGTGGCGCCTCGCGCGGAATTTATTAGAACTATTGATATGGAACTTTTATATATTGTAAGCATGTTCTTAATGTATACACTGGGCAAAACAAGTCAATTTAAATTTTTTTAGGGATATGGCCCGGATAGCATATTCCTAGGCAGAACTTACTGTTGACTATGAAATATTTATACTTAGAGCAACCTCTCTTACCTCTAGGTAGGATTCAGACAGTTATTCGTAGATGGGACAGCCTGCTTTTTATTTGTTTATTTATTAATAGTAAATAAGTCATCAGAATGTATTATTATAATTAAAACACACCATTATATTATTGTATTTATTTAACCATTAAATAAATTAAATGTTTTCCATTTTTTTATAAAAAAAAAAATAATAGAAGTAAAAGATAATTATTGTATTCAAATTTGCCGCAGTTTACCTGTCAAAACTTCTCGAAATATGACTTGACCGACAGTCATATCTTTGTATTTCACTTTAACATCTAAATGGCGTTGTTAGATCTTATAATAATAATCGCTCAGCTTTATTGTAATATATCAATGACAATAATTCACGAAGATGTTACTTAATATCATGGTAAGTACTATCTTTATTAAATATTAAAACTAAATACATATAGATTGTTACATAAATGTAAAAATAAACTTAAGGACGAAAAATGGCGCATTATGCGACAAAAATACTGTTAGCTACCGTGGTTTAATGTTCTACTCACTGGCGCTTCATAATGTAAGTAGCAATCTTTTGACCGGCTATATGGTAATTTTTCAAATCGGACAAAAGATGGCTTATAACGCAATCGTCTTAAAATCTATCCACAAGATTATGAGGTTATTTTCGATGTAAATAGAAAGATTTATCGTCTTTTTGATTACTTAAATACTCAATTATAGTAAGTAAGTTTTTAAATTAGTCACTAATGATAGTTTTTAATTAATATACCTGTGTTTCACTGTGAAATATGAGATGTCCAAGTGTTAAACGTATTTCTTTTCAGTGTCCATAAACAGAAGCAGATATTACAAATACCTGGGGGAACTGGAGGCCTTTCGTCTAGTATGCCGGTGCATACAGCGGTGAGGATGTCTTCCTGGGGGACTCATCTTCGGTCAGTTTTACATGATTTTCCATGGGTAAGTTAAATTTTATATTACCTTTGACATTTATACACTAATCAAGTACTTATAAATAAACATTGAAGAATTAATTTTCCTGTCTCTTCATTTTTTTAGGAAAAAAGGAATTTTTGGAAAGGAATTAGAAGGAAAAATTTTACATCTTCTTCCTCCTTCGTTACTTGCTGCCGACTCTTTTGTTTTATCAACAAATTCTGATTTGAATTTTTCATCAAGTTGGATAAAAAAAGAATTAGCCAATCAAAATTTTGACAGTTTAGTTACATTATTGAAATTTGATTATTGGATTTATTCAGGTGAGTTTATTTAAACGGCTTATTTCATAATTTCGATGATAATTTATTGTTCATTAATTAATAGGTTATTTTGGAATCCATGTTCTAATTTTTTTATAAATTTACATTTTAAAAATTATAATTTTCATGTGGTAACACTGTCTCACTACATTTAGTTACTTTAGATCTTGTCAAATTTACCACTATACAGGGTGTAGTCTAAATACTTAGATGAAACTTTTTAATTTTATTTCTTTAAAGACTTTATCAGACATCGAACACAATAGCTCATGCACAAATTAAGATCATACTATGAGATAAAATGGGGTTACTTAACAAAAGGACCTGTATATGATGTGACAACGTGATGTGATGGATCTTGGCCAATTAAAAGTTTAAAACTAAACCAAGCGAAAAATTTCTCGAACACAAACAAAAAAGCTATCGAACGACACCCATCGTGATTTGCGACAAGATATTTTTTATTGGACTTAAAAGGCGAATTGTTATGATGGAAAATATACGTATTAATATTTTGAATTTCTACTAAAGAAAATAAATAAAAATGATTTATGTTGATAATATGTCTGAAAAAAATATATATGCATACTTTCTTGAATACTTTTAATTATTGTGTAAATAACTGTCAATTTTTCATCACCATTTGATCAAACTTCACATTGACTGTAGAAACAAAACTCAAGTCGCCAAATGCTATCTTCTCCAAATATATGTATAATCATATTTGGTCAACTAACATATTTCCCGCTTCTTGGTCAGAAGCAATTGTCATACCTATATCAAAGCCTAGATGCCCTAGAACTAAATTAACCTCATATCGTCTAATATCACTACTTCACACTTCTTTGGATATTGGAAAAATAAAAATCTTCTAATCCAAGAACAAAGTGGTTTTCGACAAAAATGCTCAACAATTGATAACTTAGCTGACTTAGAATCTGATATCCACGAAGCACTTGCAAACAAACAAGACTGCATCTCTATCTTCATTGATATAACAAAATCTTTTGACAAAACATGGCGATACGATATCACTAACCGAATTTACAAATGGGGTATCAGAGGAAATATACTAAAATTTATAATAAATTTTCTAAAGAAACGAAATTTCAGAGTACGAGTTAATAATTGCAATTCTTCGACCAAAACTCAAATTAGTGAAACTACGCAAGGCTCTGTAATAAGCGCAACTCTTTTCCTTATTGAAATCAATGATATTTTAGATGCTGATGATCTGGTTTTATTTTCTAAAGAAAAAAATATCCAATCAATCCAAAAACACCTACAACCAGCTCTGAATTCACTAGAAAATTGGTCAAAAGTAACGGGATTGCAGTTTTCGACCAACAAGACGAAATGTATGATATTTTCCAAAAAACGTCGACCTATAACTCCAGAACTAAAACTTAACAACCGTTCTCTAAATTATGTAGACAACATAAAATTCCTAGGTATGATTTTTGATATCAAACTTTCTTGGAAATACCATATACAATATATTAAAACATCTTGTTAAAATTCATTAAATTTACTGTGCAAGTAAGACAGCATATTACGCCTAGGTCATACAAGATTTAAGCACGGTTATCTAATCTCTAAAAATGCCCAATTAACTGCGAACTGTGTAGCTTACAACTCACAGTTAAACACTTTATGACACAATGCCCAAAATGTCAAGCTAAATAATCAAACACTGATCTAAATAATACTTTAAAACTAGTTCTAGGTAAAAATTGTAACAACCAACATTAACCTATTATCCAAAATAAAATTTAAAATAAAAAAAAAAATCAAGTTTTTAATATTTTTCAGCTCATCATTTTTTTATTTAGAAATACGATAATTACTATATATTTTCAATTGATTCATTAAAAATTAACCACTACAGAAACGCTGTTATTTAAATGGAAATTAAAAAGAATTTGAATATTGGCCTAAATTGCTCGTAATTTGGGTTTCCCTATTAATTCAAACTGTCAACAAAATTAATTAGAACAATAGATAAATAGAAGGTCCTTCACACTGATATGTCACCACAAACGTCAATTATACCCGTTCGATTGTGTGGTTTAGATTAATTGCCCATGCACAATATATCATGGGAATATCGTTCAAATTGATTCAAATTAGAAGTCGCTGAATATTCATGAGACTAGGGGAATTAGATAAATTATATCTTAGGTAAGAAGAGAATGTCGATATCCCATCGAAACTGGGCCCATTAGGGCTTTGTGCCGTATCGGCCATGCACTTCAAAGTGCTCTTGCAAAACTGCATAATTTAGTGAAATTCTACGCTCGACGAATTGCATCAAATTTAGTTTTCGTGTTGATGATCCCTGTGGAATACTTGTCCATTTAACATTAACACTAATCTAATTGGCCCTTTCTCATTGAATTGACGTAATTGAACTCGGTTCTGAACATTGTCAGGCTAGATTTTGTAGACTTATTTGCTGCAAGAAGTGGGCTAGCACTTTGAGAGTTTTGGAATGTATTGATCTGAACCAATATAAACTGTTTCATAAAATTAAATCATGGAAAGAGAAAAGGCGACTAAAACTGGTGCTAAAATGTATAAGTCGACAAACCGACTACTGATTTGTAATTCTTACTGAATAGGATCTACCCAACTAAAAAAGCTATCTTCAAAATATCTCCATTAAATTCCAATTAAATATTTTTCGAAATCTACCTTGAAAATGTTCTTATCGTATGAAATTTTTCTTCTAACCGTTTTTGCTTATTAAGCAGTATATAAAGTAATATTACTGAATCATATTTTTTTATTTATTTATTTATTTTTATTTATTTATTGATACACTGCTCAACAGGCAATTCCAATTACAGAGCAGGAAATTCTGACGAAAATAATTAAGAAAACATAAGAATAGGTAAACATTATACAGACTTAAAAATTTCAGACTTAATGCTATATACACTACAATTGAATATATCTATGGTGTTACTAAGTTACATAATGTACACATATTATGCAGTGGTGATGATTTTAAAACATTAGTTCTTGAGGATGGGAGATAGAAAGTAGACTGCGACCGTGTAGTAGTTCTCGGAACGTTAAAAGTAAGTTTTTCTAATAGTTGTTCGCAATGGATTTTGTTATGTACTAATTTGTATATGAAAATGATTAGATGACAATTTCGCCTTGTCTCAAGATCAATAAAGTTATGTCTGTTAAGCAGATATTGATGAGGTGTACCTATTTCCGGATTTTGTTAATACCCTCTGTATATGTAACGTATAGAAGGTGTATTTCCTCCTAAACTAATAGGCCCCTCTGAGGTCGTCACATAGCCTACAGATTTGAAGTAGTTGACAACATTGCCAAGAGATGCTTTTGTTATTAGCCAATAATACTGGCCGAACGCATATCTTCTAATCATCGAGACAAACTAAAATAGAGACGACATAAACACTATTTTGCGATATGACAGTTGGACGCTTTTCGACTGACGGAAAAGTCACATAATTTGATTTTCTCTTACTATACGGAGAATGGTCGCACTGCGCAGCTTTCTGAGTGCCTTTTAAAAGGAGATAGAAAACTCGTCCATTTTGATGCCTTATTACGTGTTGCCTACATCTTGGCGCAATATTTTTAATATTTTGCTTGCTGCTGTCAGTGTCAGTGAATATTGTTTTTGGAGTCACAGTTTATTACTAAAGAATCAGTTAACTCACTCGAACCAGTTGAAAGTTCCAAAATAACATCCACTCCAGGGATACAAATTCAGGATGCACAGAAGACTGATGTTTTATTATAATAGGCGGTTGTCATATATTGTATCATCCGAGTTGCGCAGTGTATAAACTAGAACAACTGGAACATTGAGATCAAAAGTGCCGACGCAGAGTGAGCGAACTGATTCTTTAGCTATAAACTGTGGTAAAGGCATCAAAATGGCCGCGCCCTATGTTGGGCGTGTCGGACCTCTCTCTTTCACCGTATAGCAATCAAAATACAGGGATTTCATTTCAAAACTAGCCACCCAAAATAACTTTTAAAATATTTTTAAAACAAAAAAAACAAAAAACACGTTAATTTATATTTACGGAGGGGCACATTTTACAAGTATCTGTAACCGTGCAGTTTCATCCCCTAAGCGGTGGTGAATATAACTTCTAAAATTTTAAATAGAAAGGGGTATCATGTAATAGCTCTTCTTAAAGGTCTCTTTTTTTTCCAATCTTTTGACACATTATTTTTTTAAATCGGATTAATTTTTCACCAAATTATGCCATTTTAACCATTTAAATTAAAATAATTATTATTTACATTGTATTTACATTATTAATATTTTATTTGCGTAAGAATTACATTGTACTTAAATAAGATGTTTAAAATGTCCGCCATTGTTGGCAAGGCAATGGTAAAGTCGCAGCTCGAATCCATCTCGCACTTTTTGAAGCATCTCTGGTGTAATCCGCTCATACTCCTCCACTATTCTACGTCTAAGTTCAGGAATATCGCGAGGTTGAGTTTTATACACCACAATTTTTAGATGTCCCCATAAAAAAAAGTCAAGGGACGTTAGGTCAGGTAATCTCGCTGGCCATTGTATAGCCCCTTCTTCCGATCCATTTATCTGGAAATGTCTCATTAAGTCAATTTCGTACAGGCAAGGCATAATGTGGAGGTGCTCCGTCCTGTTGAAAAAATAGGTTTTCTTCGTCTAGTAACAAATTTCCATCTTGATCTATTTGGTTTTCTAAGGATTCGGTTTTAAGAGGATTTATCAGATTTTCTAATAAGTTCAAATACAATTTCCCAGTTAAATTTTCCTCCATGAAAATAGGACCAAGAATTCCGGCCCATACGTTGATTTTCTGAGGATATTGGCTGTGCTCTTCCCGAAAAACATGTGGATTTGTATTGTCCCAGTACCTACAATTATGTTTATTGACAAATCCATTTAAAAAGAAACCTGCCTCGTCAGTAAAACAAATATTTTTAATAAAATTATGGTCTTCATTTGCCATTTGAGTCAAAATTCTAATCTTCTGTTGTTGTAAAAGCTGCTGTTGTAAAAGCTGTATTTTGTAAGGAAAGAATTTATTTAGCCGTAAAGTTTTATGCACAGAGCCAACGGAAATATTTGTTAATCTGGAAACTTTTGGTATTGATGTTTGAGGTTCCATGGCAAAATGACCTAAAATCTCAACTTGTGCAGCTTCAGTTAAAACTCTACGATTCCTTACAGTTTTATTGCACACATTTCCAGTTTCTTAAAATTTATGAACTAAATCCAACATACTGATGCCCAACATTTTTATCGGGATGTCTCCGATTAAAAACACGAGCAGTTCTGCGTGCACAGCGTTGTTCTTCACCATAAATAAAGATTATTTCAATTCATTCTTGTAGAGAATAAACCATTGTCAAAATTAAATTGTCAGTACACAACGAAACCAATAACCTACTAATAATAAATTGTTTTAATTTACGGTCAAAAATATCTTACGCAAAAAACATTTAAGGCTTTTTGCTAACTTGTTTATCTCGGTATTTATACTCATGCATTTTAATTCAATATTTTAAAATTTTTCCGGTTTCTAGGTTATAACTTGGTGAAAAATTAATCAGACTTAAAAAAATAATGTGTCAAAAGATTGGAAAAAAAGAGACCTTTAAGAAGAGCTATCACATGATACCCCTTTCTATTTAAAATTTTAAAAAGTGATATTTGCCACCGCTTAGGGAATGAAACTGCACGGTTACAGATACTTGTAAAATGTGTCCCCTTGTAAATATAAATTAACGTGTTTTTTTGTTTTAAAGATATTTTAAAAGTTATTTTGGGTGGCTAGTTTTGAAATGAAATCCCTGTATGTGCGGAAAAGTGTAATGAAAATAGCGATTTAAATGGTACTTTGATTTTTTTGAAGTCAATAATTTTATATTTGAAAATTGACGGAATGAAATAGTATATTGACACAAATGCATAATCTAGCCAACGTTGCGAATGCTTTAAAGGCGATTATGCATTATATGATACGATAGTTTTTAGTATGAATGCCTAAATACAATAGTAATAAAAGTAATAACTCCAATCATTTTAAATGAAAAATTCAAATTAATAATTTTTATGCATTTTATCGAATGTGTAGGTAAATGTGATTGGACATTTTATTTAATTATTAAACGTCATTAGTATACGTATTGAAAATGTGGTCGAAAATTGAAGAATTAACGGCTAAAGCAGAGTTAAATTTATTACTTATCTGTAAACTCCAAGCATTTATACTACAAGGAATATGAAAAGTTAGTATTATGAATGGAGCACACTCAAAATGTAAGTCGATAATGTTAGAATATGTGTTGGAAATATCCAGAATTTATAAATCTTCGTTACATCCAAAACAGCAGGCTACGATAAGGGTTAAAAATGGAATAGATTTTAGCATCTTATCACAAGTTGCATTTGTTTATAAAAGGAGCGAGCAAAGGTTAGGAATTTAAAAATCTTTAGTTTTCCCAAAGAAATTTACGTAAGTTTTTCAGTCAGGTTCCAGACAATAAGTTTTTATTGTTTTCTATTCAAGTTAGTTGTTTTTAGCTAAAGTTGTAAACAATTTAATTAATTTAACAATTCAAAATAAAATCTGATATAATCTAATTCTACTTATTGAAGCGGTTACCTAGCAACCTTTATACGAACGGCATGTGATACAGATCTGATTATGCACGCTTTTTGGTTTGTTTTGGATGCTTTATTATACATGAATAATAAAAATTATTTTATATCATTTAAATAAAGTTATTTAAAAAATGGCATTTATTTTTACCAAAACTGAGTAGTTCCACTATCTCGAGTTTTATATATGACATAAAAGTGTAATGCAAATGTACGGACACTCTTTGTTCTATTTAAATGCTTCCTATTAATGAGAGCGTTGGGCAATCGTAGAGGATATGCTTGATGTTTTGCATTTTCGTTTTCGCATTCCCTGGCAATGACCAGTAAGAATGCCTGTGACAGGTACAGATTCTGTCTAGTTGTAGTTAAGACTTTGTTTTCTGTAGTGTCGAAATAACTTAAAAACTCCCTGACAATTTTGCAGCTTTTTATTATAATTTTTTTTTCTTGAATTGTACAAGGGAATGTTCTTTAATTAGATTAGTCACTACCGATGTCGTCAATCTAATGGAAGGGCCAGGTCTAAAAATTATTTGTATAGATGAGCATGATCCTTCCTGTGCTATTGTTTTTGGTAACTTCTTTTGCTGCTGTGAGAATCCACGTGAGCTCAGTCTGAACTACACTGACAATATTGCGCACAGCCCATTTTATGTTTAGGTTTGAGGATCTTGGAGTATGTTCCAGAATCGTACTTGCTACTTCCGGCTCTTCTATTTATTCCGTTATAATTTTATATAATTTATGGAAGATAATATATCTCAATTCAAATAACTCAACTTAAGTTTCTATTACATATTTTTCGAAATCGATTCCTAAAATTTTACTGAATTTAAAAAAAAATAATATCTCTTAAAATCCAATTAAAATTTTTTGAATTCATAATTGACAATTGTTCTTAATGTACGAGGTTCTTCTCTTTTTAATAAAGGTGAAAATCTAAAATTTTTAACTTGATCGTCGTTTCAGCCTACGAAGCATTTTTCATAAATTTTTCAAATTATTTTTCAAAATCTTTCTCTAGGTTCCATTGCGATTTTAATTTTAATTATGTTTTCATTATGGTGAAATAAGTTATTCTTAAATTGAAAAACATATGTATTAATAATAACTTCGTTTACTAAATTGTTGAGGAAATTCGATTTACAAATTTTTTTCTTATTAATGTACAAAAAAATCTACACAATATGATAAAAATATACAACAAAAACCAGTCAATAACTGCAAATAAATGATATGTTTTATTATAAAGAACAGCTGTTACCTTAGCTTAAAAAATTCGTTCTCGCCTATTATATTGTTCAGGTTTTTGATTTAGAATATAGTGGAAATTATTTCATATTTTAGAGGTATCCAGAGTGGTTTAAAATTCTAATAAGTACACAACAAGAGCAGGGACCCGGATTAGCAGATTCACTTATTGTGTATCAAAATCTGCAGTCAAGCCAAGTCTAGAGCAGTTAGTAGTTTAATGGGTGACCATTTTAATGAAAGTCGACGTACGTCCGAACAAACTGCTAGCTAAGTTGCGCACCACAGCAGACAGGAGTTATATCAAATGAGTACGAGGTATAGCGTGGGATATGCCATCTTTTAGGAAAAGATGTAAAGATTCTACCTTTAGTTGGACCATCAGGGGATTCTGCTAAATTACTAATAATTGAGGATAGTGTGCTCACCAGGGTTTAAACCTCGTAGTTAGAAATAGGACGACGTTAAATAAATTAATTAAAAAACAAATTCCCTTTAAAAAATAATAATTTTAATTAAAATATTTTCACTTATTAATACTTATTTTTTATTTTAAAATCCGAGACTTCCATTTGATACATAGTAAGAATACGGATTAGATGTTAGATGCAGTTTCCTTGTATAAAATCTTCTAAGAAAAATCAACATCCCTTGGAAGTAGTAAACTCGACCACAGCGATGTCCGACTAGCCAGGAGTAATGGTTTTTATCCTATGTAGTTTCATAAGCGTGTAGTAGGTAAGGCATAAAAAATCGTCCTCGCAGAAAAATAGTCCCTACCAAAAATTAATTGTTTATTACACATGAAGTATAAAATTTTTAAGCTGATACTTGATTGATAAATGATAATCATACACCATAAATATATTTGTAAAGCTGGTTCGTTATTACATGTCTTTTGATTGTTTGATTCAAACAAACATGCTAAAATTAATTGAAACGTCAGCATTTGTATGTTCATGGTACTGTCAAATATTAATTTTGAATTTAAATAGATGGTCACCTTTTAGATTTTCTTCCTTTATGAATATAATCTAATGAATAAAATATTTATTGTTGAAATCGCGATTATAAATAAACCTGAGAGGATAGACATAATTTAATTAATTTTGTACTAATGACATGTTTTATTAACCTTTGACAAGATATTTGCGATTCCACTTATTACAATAGCAATGACTATGCCTTTACTGCCATTGCGATTCAACGTTATTCCTCTTCAGCTTACCCCCTTACTAGGCCTCCTCCTCCAGTTCTTCATGTCATCAGGAGTTAGGTTGGATGGCTTTTTGTATATGATACTTAGGTCCTTTTGAGATATTAGATACTAGTCAACTTCTTCGTCTCTTTGCCTTTAGGCAAATTTGTTATGTGAGCCCCACACTATCCATACTTGGTAGCTACATTGCATTGTTGACAACGCTCTCACGGTCATCGTATACGATGGCCACCATCTTCTTCAACTCCACTCCTCCCCAGCCTTCAGTTCTTTATGTCTTCAGGCGTTAGGTTAGATCGCTACCACGGTAGGATAAAAAAGGATAGAAAATGGCGTTAGGTCAGACCGATTTTACTACATACGGTAGGTTAAAAAGGGTAAAAAATGGTAAAAATGGCGCCGGACCTATATTTGTCATCAGAGCTATCAATTCTCTAGTTAGATAACTTTTTGACATGTTAAGTTAGGTTTGACCTTAAGATGGATCAGAGGTCACGCCACATCGAAAGGAAACCGTCTTGCTGATTCACTAGTCAAGAAAGCAGCCAACCAAATATTTTTTGCATCTGGCCCTTCTATTGGCCTGACAAAATCGGTAGTGACAGTCCTAATTAAAGAACATTCCCTTGTGAAATTCAAGGAAAGATGGGATGAAACAAGAAACTGCAAAGTTGCCAGGGATCTCTTAAGTTATCCTGATAACACTGCAGCAAACAAATACTTGACAATGATTTAACAGAATCTGCGCATAGTCACAGGCATTCTGACTGGTCATTGCCAAGTAAGGAAGCATCTCCATATCATGGGGCTGTCAAAATCCGCACTCTGCAGATGGTGCAAACAAGAAGATGAGACCATCGAGCATACCCTGTCATTTATTTGAAGATTTGTGTTCGGCGAGTATCAACTAACACCGGCCGATATAAGAGAAGCACCTCTTGGCAACGTTGTCAACTACATTAAATATGTAGGCTGCCTCACGAGCTAGGAGGTGCCTATAATCTTAGGAGGATGCACAATGGACCTAAGTGCTTAAGTTCCGTGTGGGGTACCTCATCATCCACACGTTACAGATACAGAGAACTATCAGACTAAGGCAGAGAAGCTCATACCATACATTTAAATTGCAAAGAGACTAAAGGAACCATTCACATCAATATATTAAGCCATCAAATATCCACCATTGTGTTCAATGGCTAGTTAGTATGATCAACTTCTAAAACATCAGTATAATCCTGTTCACTAAGAAAATAATACCATACAAAGACTAATTTAATTGTTAATGGAAAAATCCATTTTTAGAATTGCTGAGGAAACAATAATTGCTTTCCCACTTACAAAAATTAAAATTTATACCAATCTTATATCCTCATGGATTTATTTTTATTAAAATCAACTGAGATACAATCAATCGCCTCGGTATACCTTAACCTATATTAAATATAGGTGCACGCCTATGGCAAGTCCTACGTTTGATTCTGATTTGTGGCAAAACAACACTTTACAAAATCCTCTGCGAAACAATTTGTACTGCACTTTTAACCTATATATCTTTGTTTCATTCTTATGGGTAAGCTGATTTCAACGACCACAGGATCTCTAGAAAGTCTTAAGAAGAGGAAAATTGGACATAACTACTATAGAAAATAAGGGAACAATGAGCAGGTTATTATTCAGTATAATTCAATGTAATTGAAAATTGTTAATTTTAGTTAAAATTATAGCTTCATACGATATTTGACAGTTTTCTGAAGTAAATTATTTTGACCTAATTGTAATTTATGATGCATTATTTTTATAGCAACTTTTGTAAGAACTACAGATTGAATTCAAAAATAAACTAGAGTAGAAAATAATATCTAAATATATTGTTTATTCATTAAAAAAAAAAGTACACAAGGTACGTTTAAAGGATAAAGGATAAACAAATGAATAATATATATCTAATAATCTGAATTTGTTTGAAGCCGGCATGAACCATTTATCTATTACTTTCTCTTTTTCCTGGGTCCTTAATGTGATTCGTCTATTTTAACTGTCAACAAGCACTTGGGAACCGTCAGTTTTGTTTGTTTGTTTTGTGTGATTTTATATTCCCAGGGCATATTTTTAAGATTTTTAGAGAGTCTAGAATGTTTTTTTAAAGAATTTTGTTAGCTGTAAGTCTAAAAATTACTAATCAATGTTTGTTTGTCCTAAAAAAATATATTTGGAGAAGTTGCACGTGATTTCAAAGGTAAGTAAATAAAAAACATGGAAGATGCACTGTATCTGTATCGTGTGGAGGGTGGGTTACTTCTATGGCACTTAGGCCTCATTACGTCCATTGTGCATCCTCCCAACATGATAGGCACCTCCCAGCTTGTGAGCCAGCCTACAGATTTAATGTAGTTGACAACGTCGCCAAGAGGTGCTTCTCTTTTATAGGCCGGTGTTTGCCGATACTCACCGAACACAAATCTTCTAATAAATGAGAGCGTCGAGCAATCGTAAAGGAAATACTCGATGATCTCATCTTCTTGTTCGCACCCTCTATAGAGTGCGAATTCTGACAGCTCCATGATATAGAGATGCTTCCGTACTTGGCAATGACAGGTCAGAATGCCTATGACTAGGCACAGATTCTATCTAGTCATAGTCAAGTATTTGTTTGCTGCAATGTTGTCAGGATAACTTAGGAACTCCCTGACAACTTTTTTATGTCATCCCATCTTTCCTTGAATTTCACAAGGGAATGTTCCTTAAATAGGTCTGTTACTACCGATTTTGTCAGGCCAATAAAAGAGTCAGGTCCAAAAAGTATTTGGTTGGCTGCTTCCTTGGCTAGTGAATCAGCAAGATCTTTGATCCATCTTAAGGTGATCACATTGTTGATGGATACTTAGGCAGTACATGTATCTATTAGTAAATTTTTACACAGGTTTCCTACATACTGAAGTAATGAAAATTTGGATTCAAAACCTAGAAATAGGAACGACTGAAGTTGATAAAATTAACAAAAACACTATATTGGAAACATTTTGTAAATTATGATTTTCCTATGAATTCTGCCGGGAAAGGCGAATTTAAAGCCAGAAGTAATCCTTATTTTATACAATTCTCAATTTAGTCCGTTTTCAAGTAAGTTATACAAGTAAGTAAGTTATACAAGTAAGTAAGTTATACAAATAAGTTATGCATACAAGTAAGTTAAGTTATACGAGTAAGTTATACAGTAAGTTATACAATAAGTTATAAAAGTAAGTTTAAGTTATACAAGTAAGTTATATAAGTAGGTAAGTTATACAAGTAAATTATATAAGTAAGTTATTCAAGAAAGTTATACAAGTAAGTTATATAGGTAAGTTATATAGGTAAGTTATACAAGTAAGTTATACAAGTAAGTTATACAAGTAAGTTATATAAGTAAGTTATACAAGTAAGTTATACAAGTAAGTTATACAAGTAGGTTATACAGGTAAGTTATATAGGTAAGTTATACAAGTAAGTTATACAAGTAAGTTATACAAGTAAGTTTAAGTTATACAATTAAGTTTAAGTTATACAAGTAAGTTTACTTTATACAAGTAAGTTTAAGTTATACAAATCAGCTATACAAGTAAGTTATACAAGTGGGTTATACAAGTAAGTCATATATTAAGAAAATTCAAGTTATACAAGTAAATCATACAAATATGTTAAAGTTACAGTTTAAATTTAGAGATTAAATTTAAAAAATTAATTCTACACACATTGCCAAAATTCTTGGACTCCCCTCGTAAATATTAAAACGAAATATTTATCATAGCTGCTTTTTTGTACATTTATTTTTTATTCATTTCACCGTTGATACGCATCTAAAAAGGTTTACAAAAACAATTTTCCACAATTTTAGATACCAATGTTTAGGTGTTTGCTGAGTTTTTCTTTGCAACTATGCCTGGCAATAGAACTTCAGTGTTCAATTGAGCAAGAATAGTGGTTTTGCATGATGAGGGTCTGCCGAATCATTGAATCGCAGCTAGACTAGGGAGTCCCCGTGTTTCAGTTGTCCGAATAGTGCGTTTGTACCAGGAAACTAACAGCGTTGACTGGAGATGTGAGACTGGGCATCCTAGGGTAACTAATCCAAGAGAAGATCGGTATGTAGCAGGTTATGTACGTCGGAATCGAACAGTAACAATCTCAGCTGTCCGAACTCATATTAGAAGAACGTATGGTCGATTCATTTCCAGTACCACAATACGGCGGAGACTTGCTAGAGCCAATTTATGATCTAGGAGACCATTAGAAGCCCCCATATTACTTCTTACAGTGGGCACAGGAACACAAAGACTGGCTTTTAGCTCAGTGGCGAAATGTTCTTTTTTCGGACGAAACCATTAATTAGTAAAATTTTAATGTTGAAATACATGGTCGTACATACTTGATGAAACAAAATTTGATTTTTCTCGAAAACGGTCGACTTTAGAGCGTATGACCAAGAGTACCTTTTTTGTATAAAAAACATTAGCGGTTCAAATGGGCGTCTCAAAACCGTACTTTTTCCAGTGGCGTAGAATTTTTTTTTCAATCACGTCCTGAAGTTCTGCGCATATATTATGAAACACCCTGTATAACTGGTTTGTAATAAATATCTGCAGAATTTCAAACAAAATCGTGTGCAGTAAGATAATAAAATCAACTTAATATCTTTAATATTACTTCCGAGAACAGCGCCTTCTTAGCATTATGAGAAAATTCAATAAACTTTCCTTCCCCAATGGTCCAAGCTTAAGCTCGTAGTCCCTGTACCTGTTCACGCATCAAAGTATATCAACTTAGATTAATTTTCCTTCCTAAGCAAAATACTTTATCATCTCTCAGGCATCCCATTTAAAAGTTACAAGTAGATTATTAGATTTGGCAACAATGAGATTAAAAGAACAGGGACAAAGAAAAATGTATATGTCGACCAGGTCTGGTTTCAGACAGGTATAGAAAAATCCGTAAATAGCTAAAACTCAACTAACATAAGGAAGTTGAAAAATCTTTATTGAAATTTGCAAGAGATTCTATTTGTGACAGCAATATATATATATATATATATATATATATATATATATATATATATATATATATATATATATATATATATATATATATATATATATATATATATATATATATATATATATATTGGCTACTTTCAGTCAATTCTTATAGAACGAGAAAGCTCATAAACTAGAATTTTTTTAACGATATCGTTGTGGTCATTTCAGAGATATTGAGTAGTATACTTTTAAAGTGTACAAATTTTATAAAAAAATAAGATAGATGTCGAATTACATAGAATTTGTAGCCCTAAATCAAAAAAATCAATAAATTGTTTTCAAAACAAATAAACTCCAACGAATTTTGACCGCAGAAAATAAGACTTAAATTCAAAACGTACAATCTCCGTTGACATTTAAGTTTCAAACCGTAAATCTTCAATCTGATTTTAAAAATCAAAGTGTACAATCTCCAATGGGTTTTTGTTGTTAGTTTTAAATTATTTCAAAGCGTGTAAACTCCTATACAGACTTGTCAATAATATTTCGCCCTAAAACCAGTCTGATTTTATGTTTCTACGTTTTTTAAAGTAATAATGGAGGTGAACGTTACTCCAGTAATGAAGCAAGTAAAAGACAACGTATTACGGTGACGCACTATGGTACAGGAGATCCTAAATCTGCCCAAAATTAACAAATAATGAAAATAATAATTTGACAACATTAGCAGCATAATTCATTTGACAAATTATCGGCTCATATCATTCCATAAAAATTTTACTCAAATATCTAGTAGGCTGCGTAGAGTTGCATTAAATCAAACTAGTTTGATTTGACAAGTCAAGTTTGATTTGACATAAAAATCAATTTTTTTTATATAAGAATTTGATTTGATTTGAAAATCAATTCGGGATCATGATTTGAAATCAAACTTTTTCATTTTGAAATAGTTTGAAATACGAAGGATGTTACGTACCGGCACGGGCCGTATCGCACTTTTAATTTCTCAAGGTTACGCACTGAGACGTAGTAGGTATACAGTTTCCCGTCTGACGAGGCGTCGTCGTAAGGTTATTTGTTTTAGTTTTATATTTTACCAAGCGCCGGAGGCATAAAACACAGCCAGAGGCTTACGCTGACCACCTATCTCTTTAGAAAAAAATACTAATGAGTGATTTGGAAATGTCCGAGCCTAAACCATTTTAATCCGGCGGTTCGGAATTTATCCCTGATAAAAATGAATATGATTCTGAAGCCGATGAGGCGGCTATTTAACAAAAAAGTGTTGGCAACAAAGAAAAAAAATTAGCCTTAATCAAAGTAATGACAAGAAAAGGAGAAAATTTACAGATTTTTTTGAAATTTCGGATGATAACAAACGTTATAATAAATTGGCCAAGTGCACATTATGCTCTAAATGAAAGCAGTTTAAAATGCCGAATGGGCCATGTTCACATGTGAGATATGCTGTTTTATAAACTATATTGTAATAGTTAGTCGCTATACAAGTTATTCTAAATAATCAGTTCGTTAAAAAAGCTAAAAGTTTTTAAATTAAGCCCAATTGAAATTTAAAATTTGAAATTATACGTCATCGGGAATAGACCAATCAGCTTGTGTCGAAGTTTTTTTTGTTTTACAAAACCAAGCCAACGAACAAACCTACATACAGAATGTCGAAGTGAACGCACATCTAAGTGACATTTAAAAATTGACAGCACCTAACAACTAACCTTAGTTTTTTGTTTTGGTTTAATTTTATTATTAATCTGAATTTATCTGGGTAAATTATCCTGTGGGATATAGGATATATAAAGGAAGAAGAATATGAATTTATCAGCTGTATTTATAAAAGTTGAATCAAGTATTTTTCCCATTGTAAACGAAAATATGATTACGGAGATGATTACTGCATTTTTTAACAATACTCAGTTTCCAAAAGATAGAAAGGTAAAACTTTATTTATAAATTGTTTTAATGGTAGGTAGTTACAGCTTATATGAAGCAGTACACTTTATAGTAAAACATATTTATCTCAGGTTTTATTTTTAGATCTGCCAAGCAAGAATATGGAGATATTTACTTTTTCCATAAGAGAGAAGGAGACAAATTACACCTAAACATAAAGTACAGCAAAAACCTTATGATGTGGCTGTTTTTTAGTGCACAATGCTTAGGATATGTTGAATCTCAAGGTTTGTAATATTTATTATGCTTTTTTGTTTTTATATCACATATAATAAACAGTGTATAAGGCCCTTTATTCTTATAAATATTTTTTTTCTAATTTTGACATAAAGAGACATTTTTTGTAATCGCAGCAAGTGTTAAAATAATCTAGAAATAGATTTTGTTAGTGAACCTAGTAATAATTATGATACCAAAGAATGCTGCAGAGCACCTATGAAATTTTGAGTTAAAACATGCCATATTTTTAGGCTATTTTTATACCCTTTTCAAAAATTTTATGCTCCTCGTTTTATGCAAAACTTAAAATGCTCTGATAGCTTCGAACGAAGTCAGCAAAGCACCTCTGTTTTATAAAGTTTTTTCTGTAAAAACAGCAACACCATATATTTATGCACTTGAAATATTATATTTTTAAAAAATACATGGTGCTTGCTAACCTTCGAAAGAAGCCAGCAGAGCAATTCGGTTTTTTAAAGCTTTTTTCTAAAAACCACACCCCATTTTTAGACTCTTGAAATATTGTAAAACTTTACTAAAAAAATTGCTATTTTTAAATAATACAGGGTGCTTTGTTGGAACAAAGTCAGCAGGACACTTCAGTTTTTTAATATATAAAAACAACTTACTTATGACACATGTTTTAAAATCCTAAAAATGTGGTAAGTATATTTGTTTTCAGAAAAAAAACTTTGAAGTCAGCAAGGAATTGCGAATTTTTTTTAAAAATGTCAAATTTCGAATATTTTATAATATTGTAGGAGCCAAAAAATGTGGTGTGGTTTAAAAAAAAACTGGGATGCTCTGCTGGATTCGTTTGAAGCTAACAAAGCATCCCGTAATTTTTTATTTTATAATACTCAATAGCCTAAAATGAGACATAGCTGTTTAAACAAAAATGGTACTTTTAAAAATAGCAGTTTTTTTCGAAAAGCTCTATAATATTTCAAAAATGTGAAAATGTGGTGAGCTTGTTTTTTTTAAGTTTTGAAAATCAGAGGTTCTTTACTGGATTCGTTCAGAGCTAGTAAAGTGCTCGTCTTGTTACATAAAATAAGGCATTTTGTAGCTGGTTGTATAGTTATTTTGTAACTGCATAGGTATCTAACCCTTTTGTTTTTTTCAGGAGGTTGTAAACATGTGGCTTCATAGAAGAAGTGAAGAACCATCTGTAACATCTACTCAGTGTTATTGATAATGATGTACACTTGGCTAGATTGTTAAAGAAACCTCTTCATCCACTACAGGAAAATAAATCAGTACTTTTATATTCTTAGGATTTGTATATATTTTTTATTTGTAAATAAATTGTTTTTTTACTTCATTTTTCTCATTTTTTATTAAAAGGTTAATAAATAAAATTTTCACAGATTTTTATATTTTTGTTTGTAAACAATAATTGAAGTTTTTATTAAAAATCACCAATGTTAATAATAATAACTTAAGTCAATATTATTCTTTCTCCTTTTTTAAAGCCACTATTAATAAAGGTATTACTTTAGCTTGACCTATGATCAATTTTTAATTTTTAATTTTGTGATATATTTGGTTTGACAGAAAAAAAATTAAAACCCTTTGACATTGGTTGTTTTTACTTAGATTTTCATAAAAAATAAACGGAACTGCAAACATGTTTTACTATCGTAATAACGAATAGCAACATGAAATTTTTTTTTCACATTTATCACTGTTGTCATTTTCATAAGAAGGCACACTTTCTGGTTTTTTGAAAAAGGTGGCAAGCATTGTGATATTTTTAAATTTATCACCAGTGATACCACATGTAGTTACCCGATTTATTGGAATATATAGACTTTGCTACCACATTCAACTGAACTTGGTTTTTAATATTTATCACTGTGACATAGGCGTTTTTGTTAAAATGTTTCATTTTAAACTGCTGTAAATAGGTGCCTTTGTTTTGGTAGTTTTAGTCCCAAAAAAATCTATGCATATACAGGTACTCATTCCTCTTCGATTTGCTCGAAAAGTTAAATTTTTATCAAAAATTACATTGGCTGTTTAAAAACTCATTATAATCCCTGAAATGTGATAATTAGGTAAATTAAATTAAAAAACAAACAAAAAAGTTTATTAAATTAATATTTACTCTTACAAAATAGGTTCTTGTAAGTTAACAAGCAATTATGCAGATATTACTAAGTAAATGTACTTGCTTAAAATTCACACACGAATGTGGTTTTAACATGTTAAATTAACTAACCCTTCTTATAACTCTTTCCACATGTATTCTTAGAGATGCTATTCTTTTACTTAATTGTACATCTTCTGGAGAAGTTTTTTCATTCTGTGATACACTAGGTGTGGCTTTACTAAAGTGTATCCCATGTTTTCAAGTAGCTGATTATTCTGAAACCCCTATCTGCCATTATATGGGATCCAGGAACCAGTTTGTTTAAATACCCACATTTTTCCATTATTTCTTTATCACTAGTTCTTCCACAAAATGATGAATAAATTCGGTATCTTCAAAACTTTCAGGAGATTCTGCATTTTCTTCCAGAAGGGTTTTTAGGTTATACACCTAAGAATTTATAGTAGCCTTATTTTCAATTTCCTGAAGGGGACAATTAGCAGAAATTGCTGCTACATCTTGATAATCCGGTGTATTTTTATTAAAAAGTTCACGAGAAACATCGCTAGTAGAAGGTTGATTTTCTTCTTTCCAAATTACTAGGAACACTAATAAATATTTTTGAAGATGAATGTGAATCATTATCACATTCTGGAACAAAACACTTTTTCGTAGTCATAATATTTATAAAAAGTACAAAATTAAACAATCAAATTCCAAATAAATTCTTGATGGAGACACTATGATGACAGATGCCATACACAGTGCTGCCATTTTGCCATTTTCTGAATTATTAAGTGACTTTTAAAACAATGAAACTTTAAATATGGTAAAAGTTTAAACAGAAATAATATTTTAAAAAAACATTTGATATTATATATTTAAAAGATATTTGTTTAACGATGTTTTAGAAGTCTAAAAGTAAGAAAGAGTACACAAACGAACGTACATCACTTCTCGTAAACCTTCTAGCCGGCAACGTTGTGCGCTAGCTCCTATTGGTCTATTCCCGGTGACGTCATAAACTCCGGCAAATGAATAGATAAAAAAAAAATAAAAAAAATGTAATTTTATTTTCAACTCTATTATTCATAAAAAAAATTTCAAAATTTTTGAACATGCCCCATTGTGCAACCAGTTCTTTGAAAAGTACCTTAAAACGAAGCCACGTAGAAAATTTTCCTGAAGATTTAACATCTGATAATGATAATAGTTCTTGTTAGAAGGCGATCAGTACTGTACTCTCCCAATAGTCGTTATAGGAATAAATATGTTGTTGGACAAACTGGAACAATGGACCTTATATTTAGATGTTAAAAAACATATGAATGAAATTGATGAAATATTTATTTCTGCTCTATAATCGTCACGCGACAAAATTGTAAAACATTATAAGCGCACCAATTAGATGTATTGTGTTGTGTTAATATTAGATCCACGTCAGAAACTAGAAACTTTTTCTACACGTTCATGGGGCAAAGATTTGCAAGAAGAAGCTATGTTACAATTTGAAAATATTTACAAAACCCAATATTAGGTACTATATTTTTAGCAAAACGACAATCAAAACGAATTATTATCAAAATCAGTTCTCCAAAGCCAATGTAAAGATTCCGAAAATTTTAATATAGATGTACTAGCTTTCTTTCAAATATCTTGTAGTAAAAACCCAGACCCACAAAATATTTATCTGAAGGCAGGGCTAATAGTTCAGAAAATGTATTGAGTTGGTGGAAGTGGAACGAGACTGTTTTTCCAATATATTATCTAAAATGGCTAGAAATTTCTTAGCCATACCTGCTACATCGGTATAAATAGAGAGGATTGTTTTAAAGGCTGCTCTAACAATTACCAAACGAAGGAATAGACCAAATGATAACTCTGTGGTATTTCCAGTTAGTGGACCCTCCTTTATGTCCTTAGACATGGTTTTTGGGCATATTGAAAAGAGTTAAAAAAAAAAAAGAAATAATTCTAAAACCGGAGGAATATCTGGATATATTTTCAAAGTCTGGTACTGTTCTTAGGGTTGGAAAAGTAGTTGAAATATATGATTGGCGAAATGAAACTAGCAAGTTCATTAAGCCTCCAGGCCAATGGCATTTTGCTTTCTCAAAAATGAAGAGAATGATTTTAGCAAAAAGTTCTAAAGACACAGTACTAATCCGCGGTGATTAGCTTATAATTCGGATTCTGGTAAGGGAAAACCAGTAACAAAAAAGACTAAGAGTACTGAAAATATGAAACCTACACAAATTCCGAAACAAAATGTAGTCAACAACAACAAAAAGGATGATGTTAATAATTTATTAATGTGTTATTTCGGAGATGAGTGGAAAAATAATCCACGTCTAAGTTACTACAAATTCGTCGTAGAAGAGGACACAGTTACAGAAATCGAAACAGTCGAGAATGAAACGACGTTGTGTGAGAATATCGAAGAGGAAGTGGAACGTTCTATTTAATTAACAGCTTTTGTTTTTTCGTGAGTTCAACCCATTATTTATTTCTTCTTTTAATTTTTTTTTACTGAATTTTTTTTTTTTTTTTTTTATTTTTTATAATGAATAAAAAATTAAAAATTAATGAAAAATGATGTTGTTATTTTCAAAGTACATAAACTCTATATTAGTTATTTTCAAAATAAACGAACTCCAATTGTTATTTCCATAACGTACAATCTCCAAATATTTTTTCAGAAAAAATTGGTATAATAACTCTTAGATGTGATATAAATACAATAAAAAATACCTCAATTGTTTGTAATTAAGAAATTATTAGGTTTTTTTCGTCTACTGAGAATTAGGGAAACATGGAGATTGTACACTTTGAAACTATACCCCTAATATCATACATATTCTTTTTTAGAATTTATTATATAACAAAATAAATACAAACAACTTGAGTATGTGTATTTCTATACACTCAAAATCTATAGGGCTTTCGATAAAATAATTAAAAAAATGATAGTTACATACTTACGAATTTCGCACATATTTTCGAAATACAATATTATCACGAATTCCTAATCCGACCCTGTGTACGCACACAACCGACTCGTGATCGATGCAACGCTGACGTGTGGAATATACAAGAAATGACGAAATGCCTGCCGCTGATGCCCTAGAAACAGCTGGAACGGCGGAGAGTTCCGTTTAGTCATAGAATGGAATCTTCGCGAGCCTCCAGCATTTTCCAGTAGAGGAGTTGGATTAATATAAATAGCTGACATATCAGCGCCGAGTTTAGTTGAATATAGAACGTTGTATTGAAAAGTTAAAGTGTAAGAAATAATTTAGAATTGTTAGTTAGTGTCTGAGAATCATATAAATTAAATAGTACGTCTGAAATAAATTTTAAATAGTGTGTTTTTAAATAAATAAACTTTAAATAAATTAGACTTTCGTCACAATATATTCTGTTATATACGTATTATCTTTAATACATATAAATATATTATCCTATGCCTTTAATGTAATAAAATTATTTAGTGATTCCAATTTGCAGTAAAAAAAAACATGTAAATATTCAGATTAAAACCACAAGATACCTAAAATTGGAACAACAGTTAATTATTATGAAACCAAAAGTAAATATTAATGTTTGTTGCCAAACAGTGTTGATTTTTCGTAGCAATCAAGAAAATAATTGATATCACACCCTTAACAAACACAATATTAAATATATTCGGATAAAAACAGAATGCGTATAATTGTAAAAAGGAATTCCACAGCAGAAGAGTAAACAGAATTAAAATATCGAACATTCCAGCAATTTTAGTGTTCGGTTTAAGTTCGCGAAATGAACTGAATGAACGCCACATACCTAAAATTACTGGTTATAGGAATCAGGACTGAATTAAAGGGGGTTGCAACCGGTGCTCGATCACAGGGACTACATAAGCGACAGGTTTTCACATTTTTGTTTTGTTTTGTGAAACCAATAGTATGCCAAATTAGAAAAACAAATCACTCTCGAGTTCTAACGTTCATATGGTATTTACTTCCGAAAAAAGCTCTCAAAGTTCCATTCGCCTAATAATTGTTTCTTGTAGTTTACGAAATATATATTTATAATAAAATTATAGCATAATTAAAAATAGAAATGCTATTACTTATCGATTCTACACAAAAATAAGTAATTTTATTGTATATCTATGTTCAATAACTAAAAAATATACTGACAATTAGTTTTAATTTTAAAAATATGAACTGTGATTGGTGGATTTCATTTTTTTTGCATTGTTCTCACTACATCGAATGGATATAAAATATATCCGTTCAGTTAATGGCAATCGTATACTTTCTCGTATTGTAGTCTGTGCGTAGAGAAGCTAATATCCATGTGGGTGTAGAAAAAATGATTTTTTATTTGTTTAGCAATAAATATTGAAACACCTTTAAAAAATTGTTTCTTTTTTAAAAAGAAAAATTGTAGCCTCTGCATTTATTCGTTATTATGTAGCCTTAACAATGTACAAATCCGGCGCTGATATGAATAAGCGGATAATAATTATTTAACACTATAATACATCAGCCAATGACAATTTTATTTTATTCTAAACATACTGTATCTCAAAACACTGCATGGTGATGTGTTTTCAATCAATGCCGATTGGATTTAAAAAATTCAATTAATTACCAGAGTAACATATCAATGATTTATGCGAATCGTCATGAGAAGTTCTACAAAAAACTTGGATTTAAAACACTCAATTCATTACCATAATAACATATCAATGATTTATGAAAAATGACGATGTGAATTTTGTCAAAAAGGTGACGAAAATCATTTAGATTTTTTAAACAAACATTGTAAATAAAGAATAGATGTCACGGTAACACAGCAGATATTGTTAATAAAAGTTATGATTATATTGTTAAATAATCTTTACAAATACCACGCGAAATGTGAATTTTTTTTGAGAAAACTTTGTTTCATTACGAATTATGCAAATTTGCAAATAAACAATAAAATGTTTATTTTAGAATAAAACATTTTTTTTTGAAACTATTGGGTGATGGTATTACATTACTTTGCACATAATATGTTTGTAAGGAGATGGGGTAATACAAAGTATTAACATCCAGAATTGTAAAATTATTTTTAAATTCGCAAATCGTTACGGTCAACAACTATCATCAGAAGAAAACAAATTATTTGGCTTGGATTAACGAATTCTAAATATCAAGATAGCAAATACAGACACTAAATACAGATACCAAATATGATATCAAATACAGATACCACATACAGATACCAAATATAGATACCAAATACAGACATCAAATACAGATACCAAATATGATATTAAATACAGATACCAAATACAGATACCACATAAAGATACCAAATACAGATATCAAATACAGCTCCCAAATATGATATCAAATTCAGATACCACATAAAGTTACCAAATACAAATACCAAATACAGACATCAAATATAGATATCAAATACATTAGCATAAAACAATAGTTTATTTTATAGTTAAATGTATAAATAGTTCCAAAAGTACAACAATTGGGAAGAAGAGGAACCATTAGGAAAAAATTAGGTTAGGTATCTACATGAACCTAATCGAAAAGGAACTAAGATTTGGGTGTGAGCTACTACAAAACAAGGGCACTCAAAAGAGATGATTGTAGAAATGTTGTTGGGCAGAAAATTTTTATAACTCACTGAAGAGTTTTTCAAAAATGTTAAAAATTATTCAAAAATTTTGAATCAGATTTCATTTCTTTCGGTATAATTATTAAGTGCTTTTCGTAATATTGCAAGTAGTGGTACTATACTATAAATAGTCCATTTATAGCTGATAAAAAAAGGAATATCCTAAAATGCTTCGTATGGGAGCTAGCCTCTTTCCTATCAATGGAATATCAAAATATGTATATAAGTATATTAGTTTTTGAATTAAATACATCTAGTAGCGTAACGTGACACATGGGGCCTCGGTATAAGATAATTTTCGGGGACCTCTGGGTTAAAAATGCACATAAATAATTTAGGAAAAAAATATGATTTTCTTAAAAACTCCTTAAATAATTTTTACATTTATATCGTTTTCTGTTTTTGATGATGATGTGATTTTTTCAAAATCTACACGGCTTGTCCCCTTATAGAGATTGTTTTTTTATAAAAATTTCAAATTGATATCGTTTTTCGTTTTTAACTCAAGATTTTTTTTTTTTTTTATTATATCAACTCCCATTAATCCCCCATTTTTATTTAGATTTTTTTCATGGTCAACAAGCTTTATCCCCTTATAGAGCTTGATTTGTACTAAAAAAGTCATGTTAATATAGCTGCTGGTTTCTGATTTATGATATTTGTTTTAATTTCGTCGTCATAACCCCTCATTTGTATGGAAAGGCTTTGTCCCCTTTATACACCTTAATTTTTCTGAAAATTTAAAGTTGATATCGTTTTTGAATTAAAAGTTTTTTCTTAATTTCAATCTCTTCTTGCCCTCTTCTTTTTATTCAGATTTTTTCAAAATCAATACACTTCGTCCCTTTATAAAACTTGATTTTTTTCTAAAAATATCAAGTTGTTATCGCTTTTCATTTTCGATTTATGATTTTTTTTTTTATTTTTATCCCCCTTTAACACCCTCAATGTTTATAGAATTTTTCCAAATCAATAGGCTTCATTCACTAGCTTATAGAGCTTGATTTTCCTGAAAATTTTTAGGTGATATCATGTTTTGTTTTTGACTTATCGTGCAGACAAAAAACATGACATTTTTAAAAGTTTCTAATTTGATGAAAAGGATTTTGATACAAAAAATGTTAATTTGGATCAAAATTAAAAATACAAGAAATTAAAAAATAAAAAACTAATTTACCTAACCTGTGCGAGAGCAATCAGTTAAATTTAAATGGTTCTAGGCCGCACAAATTAGGTAAATTACTTAAGTTTTTTATTTTTCTCTTTTTTGTATATATTTTTTTTGCGAGGCAACCCTCGGCAGCTGCATACCGCAAAGGTTAGGTAAATTAGTTGAGTTTTTTATAAAAAAAATTAATCTTGAAACTTGGGTCTGTGACGATCATGTTGAGACTAGGGAAACTTCATTTTCGTGCTGGGTAGGGGGTGCTTAAAGTTCAAATTACTCAGACCAGGTCTGTCTGTCGAATACTTTTTTATAAATGACTTCGTCCGCATTTTAGCACTGATCTTGTGGACATTTTTGGCCGATTTGCATCTATCTGCAAAATCTGATGTTTTCTGTGACGGGATAAGAGATAGTAAACCTCACAAAATATTTTACTAGCATCAGCAATAGGAGGTAATAGCTCCTTAGTCTCATCGGAGTACTTTTGAGATAAGAGAAGGTTTAATACATTTCCGACTGCACTTAAACCTTTACCAATTTTATTCTGAAAGCTTGCAATTATAGATTCTTTTTTCTTGCCTAATGTAGTCAGAATTGACCTCTATTTCTGGATTCATCTTTGGCGCTTTTAAGTTTTCACAATTTTCTGGAATCTTCCACTGTTCTCATAATAGATCACGAAGTTCTTTATCCAACCCTTCAGACAAGTAACTATTCCATCTTAAAGTAATAGAAGGGTCCAAAGGAGGACCTAAAGATGTCCCTGCTTCATAGCATAGTTTTGATTGAGAAAGTTTTGTCATTTGTACTATAATTTTTAGACATTTAAAATCATGATATTAAAATTATTACGAATTTGAATATAATTATATAATTATCAGTGTTTTTTTAACCACGAACGGTATTGTAAAAATAATGAAATGCGCCGGAAAATATTGATTTCGCCACAAAATACAAACAATATTTTTTGTTCAACTGCACACACAATAATGCTAATTAATAATTTTCATACCGATGTATTACAGTTTTTATGTAAAAATTGGGATCGATATGTTTTTGACTTTTGTAACCATCATAATTTTTATGTAATAATTATTTTGGAGTTTAAACAATGGAATAATTACTTCAGTTTTACAGATATTCGATTATTCATTTAACGACTCGTTTAAGATAGATAAAAAGGTTTTACAAACGCTGCAATTTTAAATAATCGTATGGTACCGGTAAAGTCCAAAGTAATATACGAGAAAACATAAAATCATTGATATAAAGTCACCGTTAAACAGTTTTTTAGATCAGTGATTTTACGATTATATTTTCAATATAATTGTGTAATTTTTGTTTTTATTGGCGTCTTTGGTTCCAACAACTCAAGCTATTACCCTCATATTATGTGTATGATATAAAGTGCTAGGTACTCTACTACTCCATAGTATAGAAGTGTTAGTACTCTAATACTCCTACATGCTTACAAGCCTTGTTACTCTTTCCTGGCGTCATGAGCAGAACTGTTCTTATGAATCAGAATTATTATTTTAATAAATAAATTCATAAACAGATGACCCTTGGATTCGCAAGTCCAGACTACTGAGGTGCCTATCCTTTTTTTTAAATTCAAAATTAGAAAAATATTATTACCAGTAGATGAAATAATTTATGATAAATGTAGTTAATTTTGTTTATAGATTAACGAAACATATATTGTTTAACTGTCAATAAATATTTTACTTCAGAAACCACTCGGTTCTCAAAAATTCTACTCATGCAATGCTATAACATAATCAATACTTTTTATTTCGCTACCCTCCTGAAATGATTACCAAAATTTCAGACTCGTAAATATTTTGATTACAGGCCTCATCCATTTAAAACCAATCCTCTACCTGTACCGTCAGTTTCGGGGTCTATTTTTAGTATCCACCCGTATATAAATGTCATCGTATATTCAACCTCATTACATCCATAAAATGAATATTCATTCGACAGGCTCGTAAGCGTGCGTGACCCCTGCGCCTTGTTTAATTAATAAATCAGTATATATCCCACAATCCCTGAAAGTAGTTTGTCAAAATAAGTGTTTGGTTTAATCCAGGTACGTTACCCGCATTCATAATATCACGAAAACTCTATAAGTTATGCAACGGTATATTAAACGAAATGACCTACACTTACTTGAATTAACTTGGAATGGTTAAGACCTTGGAAAAGTTGGTACATAATCACTACCAGATTTTTCCAGCCCAGAAAAAAATAAAATAGGAGAATAAAATTCATATGCATTTAAATATCATAAAAATTAAGTTTTTCTTGAAGTTGTATGGTGCCCGATCCTGTTACACAAAAATATTGAATCAGTTCATTCTCAATAGAACACGACTTTTTCAAATGTCGTGCCAACTAGTGCCATAAACATATTAGAAATTAATAATTTATAATAAAAAATGTTATTTCCTGTATAACTTTCAGTTTAGGAAACAGTTTCTTTAAATCTAGATATAAAATTATATTTTTCTACGATCACTATCCAAAGTAGGTTTTTGCGCTTCGAAATACAACCGCAAAGTTGACATTAAGTGACAGCCTTGCCGAGCGGAAAACTTGACGGCTTTGTTGACCGCCTTATTTAAATATTGTAATAGTATTTCTTTATAAAAAATGATTTTTAAGTTATTTGTACGTAGTTTGATGTTTCATTTTCCAAGTTAATTTTGACTTTGAATATTAACTCCGTTTTTCATCATTAACTTAGATATAGTAAACACATTATACACTACTTACGACAAATTTCAAAGAAACCCTTTACTTTGGCTACAAGAAATGTTGATAAATTTTAATTTATCTAATACCGTGTTGTACTTTTCTTCATTTAATCAAGTCCTGCAGAGTATGGAAAATTTGGTATAAAAAGTTTAAAATTGGCTTCTAATAATAAATAAATAAAGATTATTTCTGAAGTGAATTCAATGAAAAATTATAAAATATTTGAACTTACCAACCCTTTATTGGTGTTTAGAATGACGCATTAACTTAGTTGTAATAACTTACCTGAAAAAGAAAAAATATAATTTAAATATGTAAAAATATAAAAATATATTTTAAGGGTTTGCATACATTTTATTTAAAAAATGTTAGTAAATTGATTGCTATTATAAAAATATATTTTGTACGGCTGTATTTACGACCATGTCTACGGATATACGACATTATACAGTTGGCACTTCAGAAGTAACAAAATACAATCATAATGTCATTATTATTAATATCTAAAATATATAAATATATAGAGTGTGTGTCTACGTAAGTTGGCTACATATGGAGAACTTTTTATTATCATCAAAAACATTTATTTTTCATAAAAAATTCTGCATAGTCTAAACCCTAGGATTTAACCATCAGATATTAAATTTTTTGAGCCGTATACGAGGTACATCAAAAAATATAAATTTTGCTCTAGTACCTTTATTTTTAATAAACCTCGTTTACGACTGCTAAAACTTGGTATCAGATGACTGAATTTGAAGTTTTAAGTTTAAAAGAACCTTTTATGAAGAATAACTATTTTTCTAAAATTAATAATAAAAAAGTTTTCCATATGCGGCTAACTTATGTAGACAGTTGGCGGCATATGAAAAATTTTTATATACGACTCATAAAATTTGATATAAAGAATAGATTTTTTTTGATAAAACCAATAATAAAAAACTTTTCCATATGTAGACACACTGTATAAAAACCTTTAAAAAAAATCAAATGTCCATTGGATAAAACGTAAAATATTCATTTTAAAACATAGTCAAGAATCTGGTTTTATACGTATCAACGAAACTATCTATATTTTACAAATACCTATGATGTTTCCATTCGAATTAGATTCATTTAATTTTTATCGTACGCCAATATTAAGTAAGAGTTAAGTTTAAAGTGAATATTTCAGAAAGGAGAGAAGGAAGAGGAGGCTCGGAAATTATAAATTATACTCAAGAAATCGAATAAAAAACGCTGACACGATGCAACTTAATATCACTTACTTTTATTTTCTCTGTTACTTTTAACAAATAGTTTTTCTCGTTCAGTAATTAACATTATAAATATTCAGATCGTTATACTTTATTTTTTCAGGCTATTTGTAATTTAATTGAATAAAAATATTTTTAAAAACCAACTATTTTTTCCACTTACATATTTCAGTTAAATTTTGAAAATTTAATTTGGGGCCTGTATCATTCTCTAATTTTACAAAATATAGATAGAGAATAATGTTTAATCTAGGCCATTCTATTTCCATTTAAAAAATAAATCTTTTTTATTTGACATACAATAGCGTAACACCCTGTATATCCAAAATTACTTTTTATATCATGCCTTCTTCAAATCGATATAACTTTTATTTATAATACAAATTGACTTATCGAGAAATTACGCATTAATGGGATACCATGTATATAAAAATTGTTTTCGTGTTATCAATACGCATAAATATTATAATAGCCAAACCCATCCTTAAAAGAATATTAAACAATACGAGTAGTAAAGAAGTTACAAAGTTAAGAGGTTCATATTACACCATAAATATTTGATTAGAAAAGTTGTAGTGAACTGTAATTGATTAGATTTAAATAAATGATTATCATTCCGGCTTTTTTGTTAAATTTTTAATGGTAATATTAGTAATTTAGTTTACTTTATGTTTTTTTAAATTATTTGATTAACTTGAAATGCGTGTCGGTTTTTTTTAATATTTATTAATTGATTAGCAAGTTAAGTAATATGTATAAAGAAAGCCAATTTAGTTAAAATTTCCATATAATAATGTTCAGTATTATGTTTACCATTAAAATATATTTTAAGCTTTTTATTTTCTTTCGGTAAATTTACATAAAACTTTTTCAACCCTCTTCTCAACGCCCTATTGTACCAAATTACTCGATAACATATTTTACCCTCCCCTCCATTGACACAGTCAACATTTTTGGGAAACTGTTCCAGATGGGTAATAAAAAAATGCAACTTCAAATTAAACGAACAATTGAATTTGTGAGCATGTTTTTTACAATACCCTTTGTTGAGTCTTAATGTATTTTATTTTTGTCCTTTTTTCGTTGTTATATTATTTTAGTTAAATCCTGTGTCTATTTTAAAAAGAGTAGTGACATTAGTTTTGACATGTTGACTTGAATATATTTTTTGAAGTCTGAGTTTTATATTTTTTTTTGTGTCAACGGCTTCAACTGCTAAGGTTATTTCGCCTCGTGTTCTGTGTAGGCTTTGTTACTGTTTCCCAGTGCCACTTTGGAAACAGCACTTTGAATTAGAACCCAACAGTGAATGGTCGAGTGGGGAATCCTACCAAGGCATCAGAATTAATTTTAATTAATTAAATTAATTAAAAAAATCCCGGCCAAAGGTGGGATTCGAACCTGGGACCCTTGGATCCACAGGCAGAGACTCTACCACTGAGCCACCCACCCCCATGAGTTTTATTATTAATATTATTACGAGACGACGATACATTGGTCCTCCGATCCGTTGAACAAGTCCCTGGAAGAGTACGTCCAAGAATATCGTGCCGACTGATAAAATGGATAGTTTCAGTGACTAGATAGATATTAATATTTTTTATAAATAAAATGACAAAATTGATAAAACGCTATTTATCTCAGTTGTAAACGGATTCCGTTTTCCAATAAATCAGTATTGTTATGGTTGTGATTAACGAAAATTATCAGTTAATTATAGTGTAATATATGTAGCTAAGTTTTATCTAGTTCTAACGAAATTTTTATTAACTTTCGATTTGTTAGAACCTTTTTTAGCGCCTCGTATGCGAATAGAGCGGTTATTTTTTTCGTGTGTTTTGCACAGAGTAAATCAAGATATTACACGTTTCTTTTATCCACCGTATATACATTCGACCTTGCACCAATACCATAGCCAAGACGTGACAATTGAATTCCTGTTAGCGACACCGTGTCCGCAATCTCTAAGGATTATGCAAATAGCAAAACCTTGTGACCATAAATATCCATGGCAATGCTGAGATCTCAAAGGGTGGTGAATGCCAGCTAACATCGCCACCCACTTCGGTTCGACTATTGATTCGAATTGTGACGGAAAGATCCCGAACAGTTTGATAGCAGTATTTGGTTACGACTGAATGTGAATCTAAATGTCGCGTAAATTAGGAAATAAACTTAATCGGATTTGTCCGTATCTGGATAGCGTCTGATTTGTCCAATATTGCACAGAAATCAAGGCATCAACAACTTGATGAGGGTGGACATTGCGGATCGAATACAAAACAAACTTAATGACATCATTATGAAAATAATTTCGAGAACAGAATAAGTATAGTTTACTGATTTGACATGCAATGGAGAAAAAATAAAAACAGAAACAAAATAATAATAGAATCCATAACAAAAAATGGATATAAGATAGGATTTTTACATTATTTCTATTTTAAACGTATTTTAAAAAAAGAATAAGAATATGGTTAATACCGACATCTCAACGATCAAGGTTGTAACTCATTTTTAATAATTTTGCAGGAGAACCAGAAAACTAATTTTAAAACTGTATATAAATGATTTGATAGTTACACAATAAGGTAATAATTGGAATACAGTTTAAAGGTTACTTTTGATATAACATATTAAATATTTTGAAATTTTATAGAGCATTTAAAAGTTGAATTTGGCTGAGATTACAACATTGGGAGTCAACATCTTTCTTTGCAGAATAAGGTTGTAACTAAGTTACAACTATTTCACTTTCCACTAGATAATAAGCTTTACAATATTATGAACAAAACATGCAAACAATAAAGAAGTAGCTCATTTAAAAATATTATTTGTTAAGTAAGTAATGCAAAATTTTTTGAAAATTCATGTATAAATTATCTTTAAACCATTCCTCATAAATTTAGTATTAATAAATACATCTTCGAGTTAAGAATAATTAATTCCAGCTTGTTAACGACTCTTAATCTGTTAAAGTAATGTATATTTTTTCGAACTAAGTAAATAATTTTTCTTGCTTTCGCACGTGGCTACGATCTGTCGCACTCTTTGATACGCGTTGCAAAAGAAGAGTTTCTAAAAAGTTTGCGAATGTCTATAGATGAGAAAAAATTAATGTGACACGAGATTGTGCATTGTGGCTTAATGAAAGACGAAAACGTGTCACTACTTCAAAATTTGGAGACATTTGTAAAAAAAACGAAACGTCTTCTTTAAAAAATATAATAAAATCTTTTATTCTTTGCTAAAGCCACCCAATATGGCATGGACAATAATTCCAGATCAAAATTAGATTTGGAAATTCACTTGCAAGAAAAAGTTTTTAAATGTAAACTTTTTATTGACTCCGAATTTGATTATTTTGGAATTTAAAACAAAAATCTATGATATAGAGTTAAAATGTTCATATGGATCTAGAGTGCTGACTGTAGAAGAAGGAATATGCAGTAGAGAAATAACTTTGGGAAAAGGACAATACCATTAAGTGCTAGCTGCACATTACACAAATGGATTTTGGCATTTTGTGAGTTTGGATTTCTCGAGAAATAAAAGTGAATAAAATTCCTTATAATGACATCTTTTGGGAAGAAAAGAAGCAAAATAAAATGTGGTACAGATTTTAAGTATTATGTTGTTTTTTTATAAAGATGACTACATGATTTATATTTTCAAACCTCCGAAATAAAATCAACTGTATTGAAGGATTCGATCAACAGGATATTTAGTGCCCAATTTCCAAGTTGTCTTTTTAAATATTAGATTCGAAATCTTACCCGAAGAAAGATTAGTTTAAATTTTTCAATAATCCACTTATTCCAGCATCGTCAAAGAGAACATGCCGGTGTATGGTCTTCTGTATGTGTTAAGTTATCAAATATATTCAAATTGACCACTTGGACTACAGTCATCTAATGTCCTGATGGCCGAGTTGGCAAGGTAGCATGCATAGCGCATAGAACAAAAATATGGATGGTTCTAGTTTTTAAATTGTTTAATGTATTTGTTTCCACTCTGAGAGTTCATAAATATATTTCAATATTTTGTTGGCGTAATTTAGACAATTTTATTTGGGAATTTCCAAAAAATGCCATCTGAAATATTTAAAATAAAATTATTATTATTATCTTGTAAATCATATTAGTGCTCAATTCATTTTAAAAAATTGTTAAATTATTTAATTTTAAAAGATGTAATTTTTATATTATTTATTTAATAAATCTCCAACGTAACATATTCAACAACACGTCAGATTTTAATTATAAATAAATTGAGTTATAAACACACCCAGTAGGATTTTCCTCTCGCGATAAAGTTTTCCAAAGTTAGTCTACTTAGATGGATTTAAACTAGAATACGTAAATAGTATCCAAAATGAAAGTAAGTTATTCGAGGGTGTTTGAAAATTCCTAAATTAAAAGTTTGAGATATAGATGACACGATTTTTGAAAAATCTATTTGCTATATGAAAACTTTATCATGAGCAAATTTTGTCGGTTTAGTGGCTGAAACAAAGACATGTAAAATAATTCAGGAAAAATTCCAGAATTCGAGAGGTAATAACAAACTACAAAAAAATCTACTTCGAGTAGGGCACGAACTTACTACCTATGGGTTACCACCCTGTTATGTTGTTAAAAATATAGATTATTCGAAAATGACTTCAAAATATTCAATTACAATTTTAACACTACAATATTTTTTCACCACTATATCGATTGCAGCAAACGTTTTTCAATATCATAGTATTATTAAAGAAAAAAATCTGATGTGTCCAACACATGACTTTCCTATCTAGTTATTACACGCTTTTTCCGGTTATTTTGTACAACCTATTGCAGCACCTCCATAAATGTTTGAAACCAGTATCACGTGATATAGGAAATATATTCAAAAAATATTACACGAAGTTTTTGATTCTCTTTCTCTTACTTAAAATGAAATGGTGAGTTAATTTTTGTTTTTAAAAGAATATTTGGAAATCCAGGAACAAATTTCTCCTGCGAAAGACGGGAATTTATTTCTGAACCCCAAGGTGAAAAATCAAATAAAAACTAATAAATAATAATCACAGTGGCCCCCCAATTTATGGAAACATGAGTTCAGGACTGAAAACTTTAAAATAGTAACCAGAAAATTAAATCGCAATTTATTACAAAAGTAATTTAAAACGACATTAAAATCTTGCAGATGCCATCACCACGTCTTAACCAAATTTATATAAGACCACCCCTGAGGTACCCTCTAATAACAAAAAAATAATCATAGAAATTGGACAAGGTGGTAAAGAATTAACGCTAAAGATACATAAAAAATGAAGAGTTTAAGGATTTTTCACATGGACCCAATTATTAGATTTTGACCAAATTAATATGGGACCTCCCCTGAAGTACCTCTTTTCTAAAAAAAAGAATCATTGAAATCTGACACCGTGTTAAAGAATTATCGCTGAACATACATAAAAAAAACTATTACGACGAATTGAGAACTTCCTCCTTTTTTGAAGTTAAATTTACTTAAAAATGAAGAGTTTGATGATTTTCTTATGGACGCCATTATTATATCTTAATCAAATTTATGTAAGACTACCCCTCAGGTACTCTCTTTCTAACAAAAAAAGAATTCCAGAAATCGGACAACGTATTAAAGAATTATCGCTAAATATACGTAAAAAAAATATTTCGAAGAATTGTTTGAAGTCGGTTAAAAAACAATATTGATAACTCTGGTTTGAGTTAATCGAATTTGACACACTTGATCTCAGTTAAATTTATTTTCTTGCATAGTCTTTAGTATTATAGTCTTTTTTATCAGTGAAAGCTATTTAACAAAAGAATATGTGGCTGAGAGTTTCTGTTTATAAGTTTCTCTTATTTGATAACAAGTGTTAATAATTTGCATTTTTCATTTACGGCACTGATTTATTGTTATTTTTATTATCCGTATTTCTTATTTTATTAATAAACCAAACGGCTTCCGCTTCCTTTCACGGGGAAAAGTTTGTCACAAACAGGCGATACAAAAAAAACTCATTTGTATGCACGTTGTCGTGTGACTACAACTGTGGTTGTGTTTTGTAATGAATGTAATCTGTTTGAGTTTGCCGTGTCTGTTATTTGTGTACATAATTAATAGTGTTTTCCGACTTTTCGAATAGGAAATTAACTGTTTGCTATGAAAAATATGTATTTACCGATTTTTAGATTTAAAAGCACTAAATAATTTAATGGTTAATTTGAGATTTTGCTGATAATGTTGTAAAATATGTACACCTAATCCAATCTGAAATAATTGCAATAGCCTATGACTATCATAAATTATAGTTTATATTACTTGTTCCAACAAATGCATCTAATTTTTTTGCAGTTAAAAACTCCTTGTTTTGTAACAAAAAATTACCTACTGATGAAATTAAATATCTACAATCTATAAGAAAAGAGTTTTACAGTTCATGATATATAAACTCACTAGGATAGAAAGGCAACGTAAAAATTCACCGAGCATCTATTAAGCTAGAATAGGAAAAATACTAGGGTACTAGTAAACCAATTAATATAACATCGTAGTCTTAACAAAACATACATACCTTTGGCCTGGCAGATTCTGTAACGAAGAAAGAAAAACTGCAATACACATATTGTGGTACTGAGTAAGAATGTGTTTTTGGAGAGGCTAGCCGGTTTTTTTTTTTTTTTTTAATTGACAACTAAATGTTTTTTTGCCACATACTTTTGTAGACCGAATAATTATTTATTTAATATTTTCATTTATTAAAAATTCAATAATTAAGTTACATATTTTTTTATCAAATGAACTTAATAAAATAGAAATACTTGATAGAAAATGGATATTTAGGGAAATCTGAGCGATAAGAATTATGGTGGCCACAAGAAAAAATGAGGTGGTTGATATCAGCAAAAGAAGAATTGTCGCATTGGCAGAAAGGTGTGATATATTAATACCAATGGAAAGGTGTGACGGAAAACCCCTATGATTCCATTTCATCCTTGTTAAAGTCGTGCAATATTACCTAGATATTTTTAAATTTGTAATGTGGGGAATATATCTTGGTAAATATATGGGTTATTTGAATGAACAACAAAATGTTCCCAAAGTTTCTTCCAGCTTGATCTAAACGTTTGGTTTTATTACATGGATATCCTCTGAAGAATGAATATTACTAATTGTTGAAAGAAGGATTATTCAGCAGCTGAATCGACTTTTTTATTTCCAACTATTCCCTTATGACTTTTAACCCAAATGAAAACGATATTGATTTTATAATTATTTATAATAATTTCCCTTATAACAGGATTTTTGTTAATGTTGCAGGAATAGTTAGAAATTGAAAGTAAAATAGATTTCGAGTCTGAAAGAACCGATTTGCTTTCTCCATAGATCTTTATCCAAATGAGTGCTGGTAAAATCGCAAAATCTTTCGCTATGTAAGCAAATGAACAATTTGGTAAACGAAATTATGAAATAAAATTTTTGTTTTCCACATAAAAAGCGCATCCTGTACGTTTTTTTCCTTTAGACCCATCGCAAAAAAATAGTATTAACTGTAGCTTGCGTTCCCACTACCGATTTTAGGATTATATTAATAATTTTAGGGGAAGAAATAAAAAACTGTTTTAAATATACGCAGGCTTCAACCAAAGGTGGGCTGTTTTTAAATTTCCAATATTTATTGCCTAAGTTTTCAATATTTATGATAAATGAAGAATTCAGTAATTTTTCCGAAACCATTTTAAATTTAACTATTTTTTGCATGCTAGAAAATATCTTCGTAAGTGAAGAGGAGGCTCTTGTGCTTCCGCAAGAACCGCTGAAGTAGGGAAACATTTAAAAGTATCGAGACATATTTTCACTGCTTTAACTTACAAGCCATGGACGCCGGCAAGGATGACAATTCCCCCTCCTGAAAATTTCCAAGCTCCCAAAAAAAAATTATACAATAGCAACTTCTGTCAAACAATTATTGGGGCATAAGCTTAACTGATAATAATAGATTGTATCGAGTGTTCACAGCCAATACTAGAAAAGTCGGCAAAAATAGAAAAATTACTTTTATACAGGTATTATCAAACAGTGCTTTTTCTGTTAATGACTTTTCCTGTTATTAGCCTGTGATAAGTACAAACCATCACAGCTGATTTATCTGCACCTAGGAATAAACTATGATTAAACAACCAGCTTGTAAGGCAATATATGACATACTTATAAATACATACATCATCCGCGTACTGAATATTTATACTTAATCGGTTGATCAAAGATTTGATGCAAGCTTTCCGTGTAAATATTGTAAAAAGAGGTTTATAACGGATCCTTGGGGAATACCGTAGTCGACATTTCTATGGCCATACAGAAGGTTTGCAAGATGTTCAAATCAACAACATCATATGTCCCGTTTATATCTAAAAAGATACATGCTGTGTATTTATTTTTTGAGAACGAATTCTGAATTTCATTAACTAAGTGAGTACAAGCGTCTAAAGTACCTTTAGACTTACGGAATCCACACTGCTAGGTAAAAGAAGTATGATAAAAATACCATTCTAAACGACGTTTAATAATTCTCTCAAAAGTATTGGCAAAACAGGATATCAGAAAAATTGGGCGGTAAAAGGATGGATCGTTAGGGTCTCTCATAGGTTTAAGAATGAATATAATTAGAACTTCCTTAAAAGATTCAGAAAGAATTCCTTGTAATCACCATTGATTATAAATTTCAAATAAGATACTCTGGTAAATTTCTAATCAAAGAAGAAGATAAGCTATCTTTTCTACGAGCTGTGTTACAAGTTGTTTTAATTGCTAATTCTAGTTCAGCTTAAGTTATTTTTGAATATAAGTTACAAAAAGTGTAGCTCGCAAACAGCTTCATTTCTAGAAAATGCTTCACTCTGGTAAATTTCTAATCAAAGAAGAAGATAAGCTATTTTTTCTACGAGCTGTGTTACAAGTTGTTTTAATTGCTAATTCTAGTTCAGCTTAAGTTATTTTTGAATATAAGTTACAAAAAGTGTAGCTCGCAAACAGCTTCATTTCTAGAAAATGCTTCACTCTGGTAAATTTCTAATCAAAGAAGAAGATAAGCTATCTTTTCTACGAGCTGTGTTACAAGTTGTTTTAATTGCTAATTCTAGTTCAGCTTAAGTTATTTTTGAATATAAGTTACAAAAAGTGTAGCTCGCAAACAGCTTCATTTCTAGAAAATGCTTCATCATACCTAGGAATGATATGGTGCCATTGTTCTAACCGTTTAGGATCCTATAAAAAACTTTTACAATGACAAAATTGGGGTCCAACAAAAAAATAACAGTAGTAACTTCTTCATCCAACATCAAAACTCTAAAAAAAAAAAAAACAAATTTTCTTTTCTAGTAAGTTAAATTTAATTGATATTATTGTTGTTTTGTACGTCAGGATTTATGAATGTAAAAGTTTGTATTTTAGAAATTTGTAATAAAGTAAACTACACTCCTTAAGATACAAGTTGTGGCAAGTTTACAATAAATACATTATTTTACTCACACTAGAAGCTTTAAAAACACCATAAATTTATTTCTACTTGTATTTCCTTTAGTTTTACATCTGAATTATATCCCGTTTTATAACGTGAACCGAAGTAAATCTTGCTTTGATGTTTTTTATCACTCACGTCTCCTGAAAGGGAAGGAAGAGGGTGAAGGATTCGGTCCCTAGGAGGATTTGGCCATCAGCGATTTAATTTTACTATTACAAATTTTCTGAGAAACGTCAATAATTTTCAAAGCACACAAACTTGTTTTTAGTATAGAGCCGCATAGACAGCGTCTCGATAAGTGTTTGTACTGATACATTTTTGAATGTTTTTTTTTTAAATAAGGCGAGTTTTACAATTTACAAATTTAACAAACTCTTGTGAAAAGTAAATTTGTAAAAATATTTCACTTAGTGCACGTATTTAGTGACATATTTAGAACTATGTTTCATAAATAGCCTAACCTTAAACATAAATAGTAACTGGCCCATGTGCCATGTTTGTGAATTTGGACTAATTGTGATGCTTCGGCTCTAAGGCAGGTAGAGGTTTCTGCCACGGCCGTAATCATCCCCATATCTAGTATGGGTATTACTTAAACAATGCTAAACTGACGATAAACAATGCAATATGCTTCTATTTTATAAGAGAATGTTTTATATGCAGAAATGATTTTTCTCCATCGGCGACTAGGACTGAATAGATTCCGTTGTGCCATCACAGTTAGTTTTAGGGAAGACACAAAAAAGGCACCGCGAAAGCCTCGCTCGAGGTATAGTTGCTCAGGTCTAGTTGCGATTGGAGACAGTACTTATATTTAAAAGATAATCAAATTTAATTATATGGTTTACTTTAATTTTTATTTTTTCTTTGAGAATTCCAAAAAGTTCAATTCAGTGTCAAAACAAAACAACGATATCGCTCACGTGATTCAGTTGTGCCAACGCGAACTCTATAGAAAGTTTTTCAGAGAGCCAAAAATGGCACAACAGAACGCCTGCAGTGAATCTGATGTTCAGTCCTAAAAGATCAAAGTTGCTCAACTAGCGTACTTATCGTTGGAGAGGTAGGATCTGATGAGTGAACATCAATTTAGGAGGTACAGAAGGACATTTTTTAAAGGCAAAAGAGAAATTCAACCAGCTTTCACTTTCCGATTATTAATAATATAGCAATGGTGTAAGTTATTAATAATATTGAGGCCTGGCTTGCACAACTAAAAAAAGCTGGAACTGCACAAACTCAATTACTGTTTCGATTCAAATTTAATTTCCAAGAAATGGAAGCTTATATTTTTTATCAAAATACTTTTGTTTCAATAGAAAAAAACTTTTTTTTTGCTAAATTGAGGTTATACAACTTTTGTACCAAATAATATGCTTATAAAAATATCTTTTATATTAATTTATACATAGGTCAAATAATCCCTTAGTGCTGGCCGAATCTGCCTTCGGTGGTGGAGGATTCGACCAAATTTTTGATATTTTTTTATTTATTGTGCAAAATCCTGGAAATACGTTTGTGTCACTATTTTAACTTTTAATATTCTTAGAAATATTTAAAGATTATGTAGCAATACAAGGTCTCAACATTTAATAATAAGTATGGGTTTTATGAGTTCATTTTTACAAACTAGCTGAATCATCTACCCTCTCCTACTCAGATACCATTTTTCACATTAGTTTGATTCTTTTAACCAATATAAAAAAACGCTTTATTTCACATTGACTTACATAGAGAATTAACGCCAATAACGTCAATTTGGCGAATTTTTTTAAAAAGATGGACAGAAATTTGAAATTTTACCCATATCAATTCACCTCCTTCTCTCTATAGTCTTCATAATACAGACAATACCCGTAGATGCACGCCTTGTGGTCCTCCATGATCTGCGGCGCTATAACTGTCTATACAACCTTTCTTGTAATTTGGTGTGTAAGTTACCAAACTCAAAAATACCCTTCAAGTATCTAACAGTTCTTTAACTAATGTAAAATTTGTCTTAGGATCTTCTACGTTTCTAAATGCTACACCTACAGCAAAAGCAATATCTAGTGTGTACCAGTCATTAAATACATTTATGATCCTACAGCTTCTCTATTACAGAAAGTTTGAATTTGTTTATAATTCTACATTCTCTTTCTTCCCCTCTTAATAGCTCTTTACAATCTGTGTAGATACTGGCTTGCAATCTTGCATAACAAAGCTTTGTAACATTTCTTTATGTAGGCGGTGATTGTTCCATCTGTTCTTCTATTTATTTCTAGACCAACTTTATTTCATTTGTTAGGTCTAGTATAAATTTATATCGTCAACATATAATGCCAAAATAAGCATATCGCCGTTTTCTGTCTTCATATAAAGATATGCCTCACTTTTTGTAAAGCTTTGAAGAATAATGAAGTCAACAAATCTTTTATTACAGCACCGAGGAGCTTGTTTGAGACCGTAAAGGCTTCTATTCAGGCGACAAGCTCGATAAGTATCATCGTTGGTAAAAATTTTAGTGCGTTTGAACAGAGGACAGCTCTTATCAGGCTATTATGTTGTATTTAACAAAATTCTTTGAAAAGTTAATACTTGGTAATTTTTTTTTCTGTTACAAAATATCTATAAATATTATCGACTGGTGTATATTTGTTATGTATATTCAGCGATAATTCTATACCACACTGTCCGTTTCTATGGTTCATATTTTGTAAAAAAGTGAGTAACTCCGGTGTGGTCCCATATAAATTTGCCCAAGATCTGATAATGGGAACCAATTAGAAAATCATCTAACTCTTTAATTTTTGAGTGAATTTTTTAAAAATTACTTTTATAACTTGTTTATTTTGTGGCAAACAGACGTCTAATGCCATTTTCTCTGTCATACACACACATCTTGTTTATAGAAAAATAATAAAAAAATAATTTTATCGTATTTTCAGCAAATTTAAATATTCCTAAATTAAATTTTTTTGAATATAGAATCTCTAGGTCGATATAATGATCTTAATGCATGAATCGTTGGTTTGCATCATAGTTCTTTCACCTATTTACTTCAAAGAGGTAAGCAAAAAAGCATGTTCTATTTTTAACATGCCGAAAGGTGCATCGCTAATCTTCTAAATCACTTAACTTTTATACAGTAGTCAATAGCATCGCCTTATAGGTTATTAAAGACACGTCGCTGCTACTGATAAAATTAACATACTAACTACATACATGTATATGGTAAAATGTTGCTACTGATGAGATCTTGTTTACCTAGAATATATACTGAATAGACTATTAGTTATTTAATTACAAAGAGCAAGTCATATATACTGCTGTATTTGATTACATGTGTGCAAATTCGGCAGTCATATTGTAATAGTATTAGTTCCAATTTCATGTCCCTTGAATTGATAACGATCTCATTCAAAATAATGGAATAAAACAAATATCGGGTTTCGGTTGAGTTAAAATGGAAACAATCGTGTTCACATAACTGATAAATTTACTGAAAGTACGAATAAATATGTGCGATAAATGTCTAAATATATCGCACCTTTAATAATAAAGTGGCACAACTAAAAAATACTAGTATAGTAGAATCTCCCTTAGTATGTTTAAACTTTGAGAAAATTTACGAAGTATTATGAATAAATAAAATATGTGAAAAGGTTAAGCAATATTTTAAAGATGTATGATCTTTTAGCATTGAACACCAGATTCACCAATAGAGACTGCAGGCATTCTCTTGTGCCATTTTAGGCTCTCTGAAAAACTTTCTATAGAGTCCGGGCTGGCATAGCAGAATCACGTCAGCGATATTGTTGTTTTGTCTTGACATTGTATTGAACTTCTTGGAATTCTCAAACAAAATATAGGCATATATTTAAATTTAAAATTTGAACATCTTTTAAATATAACTTCCTTCTCCAATCGCAACTAGGCCTGAGCAACTACACCTCGAGCGAGGCTTCCGCGGTGCCTTTTTTGTTTCTTCTCTAGAACCACGGCGATGGCACAACGGGATCTCTTTAGCCCTGGTCGCCGATGAAGAAAAATCATTTCTGCATATAAAATGCTCTCATAAAATAGAACCATAATTGCAGTTTTACCATCAGTTTAACATTGTTTAAATAATACACATACTAGATATGGGGATGATTTCAGCCATGGCCGAAACCTCCACCTGCCTTAGAGCCGAATCATCATCATTAGTCCAAATTCACAAACATTGCACGCGCCAGGATTAACTGGCATCTGCATACCTCCCCTCCGACGCAACCACGCCACCACCCAGCAAAGAGATGGAGGATCTAATTGAATACTGCCTGGAACAGAAGTTTGAGCTGGTAATAGGTTGCGACTCAAACACTCATCACTTCAGTTGGGGCAGTAAGGATAACAACACTAGAGGTAAGTCACTTTATGATTATATAATTACCAAAAATCTTTGTAATTTAAATAAAGGTACCACACCCACATTTTTAAACTCTAATAAATATTACTTTATCCACAACTGCTATCTATAAAACAATTCTAAACTGGCAAGTGTCTAATAACATTTCGATTTCAGGCCACCGCTGGTTAACATTCAAAATAAACTTGATGTTGCCGACCTCCACGCTATCTCGGAACCCTAGAAAGACGGACAGGGCAATGTATGCCCACCTTCTCCAAGAGGCTCTGAGAGAGATGGAGGCCGAAACACCAAACAATAATACTGCTTTGGAAAAGTACACGAACACTATCCAAAGCACAATAAACAATGCCTATAAGAAATTCTGTCCTCTGAGGCTGGTCCAACACGATCAGGCGACTACCGCATGGTGGTGTCACGAGTTGGATCACCTCAGGAAGATGACTAGGAAATCTTTTAATAAGGCAAGAACCACAAAACTCAAAGAGGACTGGGATACTTATAAATCTCAAAGAATTCAAAAGAATCGTCAGACAAAAACAGAGAGATGCATGAAGATCGTACTGCGAAAAAATCGAAGATTTCGGGCAGGCAGCGAGGCCTCAAAAAGCTCTCTCAAAAGATCCACATCATAGCATTGGTGCACTAATCAAAGAGGATGGCACGAAAACTGCCAACCTCGAAGATAGCATCAAACTTTTGCTGTCAACATACTTCCCTGACTCGGTCATCACACACGTGGTGAACTGGGCAGAGGAAGAATAGAATTCATCTGTCTATGATTGGAAAACTGCCAAACACATTGTAGACGATGAAAAAATTAGAAGGGCAATATCCAGCTTCTCTCTATTTAAATCGCCAGGACCTGACGGTATATATCCAGCCCTACTTCAGAACCCACACCGCACCTGGTGGGTATATTCAGATTCTCGTTGGCTTTGAGGTATATCCCCAAAAAATGGAGAGAGGTAAAAGTGGTATTTATACCCAAACCTGGAAGGATGGATTACACTGTACCAAAAACATACCGACCAATTAGAGGGTGCGAACAAGAAGATGAGACCATCGAGCATATACTTTACGAATGTATTCCATAAACTGTGGCGATGTAATAAATTTTGCGGTACCTATTTGAAATTTTAAACTAAAATTGTCACATTTAATGAGTTTCATAAAAATTTTGGCAATTATTTCTGGGATGCCGAATTTTATTTCGATAATAATATTTTTAATATTTCGCAGAACTGAATAGTCGCACAAACGTTTTAAAAAAGAACATTAAATTTAAAATTACTATACCGCCAACTAAATTAAATCAAAAATAATACATAAAAAATTTAATAGTTTCCACTATCCACAGGCGTGATTTATTTTTAATATATCATTTAATTTTAATGAAAGGTGATACAACATCGAACGGCACATTTTATTATGGGCCTACATAAATACCAGATGGGTATCAGTAGCTCCATAAACATTATTTAGTATCGTAATTAGATTCACTATATATATTATATAGCTGTTATTTTGAAAATTACTCTATTTATTGCTAAATCACATTTACCCTTCATATTTCATGTAGATAAACGAAATATGTTTTTATATTTTATTTTATAATAAAATGTTCAGTAAGTACAATACTGTAAAATGAAATGTTTACTGCATTTTTATTAATTGATCAATAATCTAATAGTACATTAGCTTACAACAAGGGTAATGCATTTGCAAAAACTAGTATTGAAAATTTTTTAATTAAATTTAAAGCAGAGATTTTAAAGCGTTTTAGTTGATTTAATAATGTAAAACTGAATTAAATTATTAAAAAATATTTTGTAAGAATATAATAATGTAACATAATATTCGCCGGCTATCTCTAGATAAACAAGTAGTCAACGAATAGTATGATTACGAGGTGGCGCACAATTGCCCTATCCAGGTCCGATGAGAGGGAGGCCCGGGCACAAGGGGGGCCTGGCTGCTTTAACAAAATAGGTTATAATTAGAATTGCCAGACGTTCCGCTGTAAGCGTAAATGCAGACAAAGTTCTCCAGCTCCCCAGCTCGTCAGAAAATGGAATACAAGCTTCGGACGTTTTTTTTAGAAGCTCGCCACCTATTTTTAGAAATTTCACCAAGGTCCTGATTTTATAAATATACTTGATTTTCAAACCTGATCCCCTGTCGTCATCGTTGTCCCGCGTTATTCCTTTTCTTAAATCTGCCAACCCTAGTTATACTATATAAGGGGCCCTTCCCAGTGTTATGCCCCGGGGCCCCACCATGGCTCTCGGCAATCCTGGCCATAGCGACAATTGGGGTATTTACCACGGATAGCTCTAGTCGGAGGTGGTATGGTCCGTTATTTAAAAGTTCTTAAAAGGCGCCGGTATATTTTGACATGGAATACCCGCTGCTGAAATCAAGCCTCCATAACAACAAATTGGTTGTACAAAATACACTATTGTGTATCGTGTTGCCTAGACAAAATTAAACCGTTGCAATGCCCCACACCCTATTTCAAAAAAATTAGTCCGTAAATGTCTTCTACAGGAAAACTAGAGGCAAGCCTACGTTCGACCTAATGCAGTCCTGCACAAGGGTGATATAGACGCAGTCCTGCCTCAGGGGAAGGCAGAAATACTAATCGGAGATTTACTGTAGCAAGACTCAAAATGTAGTGCAAAAGTATCAGCGATAGATGAAGGTATTTTTAAAGTATCATTGTTGTATTTCATGATAGACGGCATATGTTCTGTACGTTTTAGGCTATTAATAAATGTCCAAAAATATTTTCAGGAATTACATGTTCAATATTGCTAACAAAAGTAAGGTAGCATAGATCAATGCGATATTTTACCTCACGTCGAATGTCGGAATATGTTTTGTAGTCTGAAGCATATCCAGTCCTTTTAAATTTATTATATGCTCTGTTTTTTCCAGATATTAGTTTTTTCAGAGGGCCATCATACTATTTTGGATATTTTTGGTTTTTTATTTTTCTTTTAGGAACATATAAGTCAATGGCCTTAAAAAGGTGTTTATAAAACATATCCACCATTACATCGAGATCGGCAGTACTTTATAAAAAAGACCAATCAGTTTGTTCCAAATATAAGTTAAGTTTATTAAAATCTGCCTGAGGATACTGATATATCAATAGCTCATGATTAATTATCAAAGGGCCAGTGAAACTAAAACTTAAAATTGTTTCTAAACCAGGATGATGGTAAGAATCTAAAGGTAACAAAGGCATTTGAGATTCTATTACAGAAATGTCATTAAAATCGTCCGCAAAAATTCCAGGAATCTTCTACGGCTGTTACGGATGGAATTCAATTGCTGAAACTCGAGAAAAAACATCGATTCAACTAAAACTGCAGCCGACTGCGTCGGAACTCGATTGGGGACAAGTACATTATCATCTAAATACCACTGAATGTCTGGAAGATTAAAGTCTCCATATATAATAAACTTAGTATTTTCGTAAGTATTTTTTAAATTTTCACAGGTGTCGCAGAAGGATTGATAAACTTCAGAATTCGAATTTGGGGGAAAGTAGACATTACCCAAAATAAATTTAAAATTTTCATTTTTGATATGAACCCAAATGTCATCGTAAGACGCTATCTTAGGTGTGAATAATAAAGAAGCTTGTATAGTTGATAGTACTGCAATAAGTACTCCGCCGCCACGTTCACATTCGAGTTGATTGTATAACCTATCGCGTCGAAAAACTGTATATTGATTGGAAAAGAACTCAGAATTAACAAAAGTATCATTTAGCCAAGTTTCAGTTAAAGTTACAACTTCATAGTTACAGGAATTTGAACTCAAGAAAAGTTGGTTAGTTTTTGTCCGAAGCCCTCTGACATTCTGATAGTAAATGGAAATGAATGTATTTTTCACTTTATTGTGATTATTTACAGAATCGATGCAAGGGGAAAATTTATCTTCTCAGATGAAATTGACACACCCGACAGAGAACAAGGTTCAGAATTGGAGATAGAAGTCCCATTTATTGAAACTGATGAGGAATTGCATGTATGTGAAAGCAAGTCTCCGCATATTGATTGCACTAAACAAGTTTTTTCGTCGTAGAACAAAATTCCATTCGAAGTAAAGAAGTTAACGGGTACAAAATTTGCAGAGTTTTCAGGCTTCAGTTTGAGTTTCGAACAAAATGAAGAATTTTGTTCTTGAATTAGTCTATTCAATACAGGTCTATTTCTAAATAGAGGAGAACCAAACACAATAAGATTAGTATCCTTGCAGATATTTAAAAGCTCGTTAATATGGCTGTCTTTGATTGATTTACCGGATACAGCCATTTGAGAGCGTAGCACACTATAGGGTGATGGGTGACATGTCACTTCTTTTTTTATTCGTACGTTTTCTATGACAGCCGCAAGCTACTGCATGGTGCAGGGTGAACAGTATAATCCATCCGATTGAAGCAGCGGGCAAAAAGGAAGTCCAAAATTACCAACTATAATGAAAAACTTTAAAAATAGCGCTATTGTACTCTCAAATATAGCCTTTTTAATATATAAGTTCATTAACGAATTCATATTAGAATCATAAGTGCATTTATGTACGCATCGCCGATTTTTAATATTGAATGTCTATGAAATTAAATTCCAATTTACATAAGCTCTTTGTGATTATTGAAATTCGAATCGAATTTTATTTTCGAAAAGTATTTTAACTGGAGAGCTGATTGAAATTGAAACAGTTTATTGATTCGTAAATAGCATAAATATTTTGACGAAACGAATATACTTCATTGTTTGTTTTTTATCCGACTGAGTTAAAGTTACTGGATTTTAATAAAAACAGAATGTTTATGTATATGTGCGATAACAAAATAAAATTGGACTTTATTGCGAAATCGTCTAACAATACATTCGTATAATATAATGTTCCTCTTCCGCTTGAAATAAAAATTGTTTCTGAAGTCATACAATAAAACCAGGCATTAGTATTTAGGCGCTAGTTAGGCGTTAAAAATTATAAGTTTTTTCTTTTTGAAAGTAGATCGAATTTTTTGTTGTTATAGGTGTATTGACAATTTTTTGTTTATTTAGCAACCCCAATTTTTAATTTTATATTATTTAATTTAATTTTCTCTTTTATGGCATTTATAATTGGACCTTTTCTTCATTATCAATTCTTAAACTTACATACGACTACTCTCATTGTTTACAATGCCACGAACTACTTGATCAAAACAAAAAGGTAAGTATTTGAGAAAATGATGGTTAAAGGATTCTAGTCCAACTTAAGTAAATAAAATACAAAAAGTTTTTATAATAAAGCTCAGTCAGAGAGGCTCAGAGGTATTGAACTACGGATTCCTATAATTAACTTTAATCTGAACAGACTAACTACTTATAGACCGTCAAATAGTGACCGACTTAGGTACCTTATTTTCGCATATAAGCCTCGAAGAGGGTTGAAAATTACATCGATGTTAAGTAGAATAAAAGAAAATTTACGAGTAGAGTAGAGTAGAGTAGAATTTTCCATGTGTTATCCCCAAACACATGGAAAATTCGATTTTGCTTATGAGAAAGATTTTCCGACCCAAAAATGCACTTATACATTCGGGTCGTTCAAGAAAATATGTTTTGCGGACTAGTGACGATGTACGTATTCATACATTCCATGAGCTTGTGTGGAAAAATCGGGTAAAATCTCTATTTTTGCTTAGAAGATTACGCCCTTATTTCAACCCTTTAGCCACTTGCAACATTAAAGCCCTTGATTTTCCGAAGCTTAGTTTTATTAATTAATCATATAGTGAACACGATTTGCGTGGAAATATGGGCAACAAATTACCTTTCATTTCTGATTTTTCCCCAAGAGCCACTCATAAATTTCCTTTCATTCTACTTAAAATCAATGTTCTTTTTAATCCCCTTCAAACTGTATAATTTATTTTTTATGAATACGGTTTCAACTAAAGCTACATTTCATTTTTTTTATCTATTCATTTGCCAGTTATTAATTTTTTTTTAATATATGACGTAGCCGGGAATAGACCAGTAGAAACTAACGACACAACGTTTCCGGTTAGAAGGTATACAAAAAGTAATATACGTTCATTTGTGTCCAACATCTTACTTTTAGACTTCTACAATTTCGTTAAACAAATATCTTTTAAATATAAAATATCAAATGTTTCTAAAAGTATTATTTAAGTTTAAACTTTCACCATATTTATAGTTTCATTGTTTTAAAAAACGTCACCTAATAAACAAGAAAATGGCAATGCGACAGCACTGTATGTGTCATCTGTCAATCAAGAAATTGTATGTTGTGTCAATCAATAATTTATTTAATTTTGTACTTTTTTAAGAATATTATGACTACAAAAAAGTGTTTCCTCCCAAGATGTGATAATGATTCATATTATTATTATTAAAAATAATTATTAGTGTTGCTAAAAATATGAAAAGGAGAAAATTATTATTATTATTAATATTATTAAACAGAAACGCTTCAAGCAACAGCTAATTTTTTTTGAGGTTAATGTAATTTATTAGACTTATATTATCTACCATTATAGTCACGATTATGGATGGTAAAATACAAAAATATATCGACATTTTGAATATATCGATATATTCGTGATGAAATAAATAAAAATCATTTTTAAATAGTTAAAATGTGATTTTTTTATTTATTCAGACACACTACATGTTTTTAAATATAGACAAGAATATAGGAACCATATACGAACCAAATCTAATCGAACTTAAATATTTATATAAAAGTATTTATGCTACATCATTTGAAAGCTTTCTGGAAGACAACTCAATAATAATAATAATTTAGACAATATCTTGGCAGATAAACAAATTCAGCTTTTCGTTGCTGTCAAACCAGTTTTGGAAAAATTGTCTTTTACTTGAAACAGAAGTTGCTATTGCAGACAAATATTTTTATTAACTACTTTGGACTCTGGGAACCGAAAATAAAACTGAAAATATGCAATTTATACAACTAAACCACACACAAAAATAAAATAAAGAGCCACGCACACGCGTAGGGACGTTTTAGCTATCAGCGTCAACCAAACGTCGCATGTGCTATGTGCACGCCTTAATAATGTTTTCAATATATCTAAAAGATTATATCAATATTTTTTTGACATATTAGTAGCAAAATATCGATTAAAATATATCGATATATTTGTGTAATTTGTCGATATTTACTAAAGATCGATATATCGTTGCCATCCCTACTAACGATGTTTTTTTATTTTTTTTTTTTTTTTAGATATCAGATGGTTTTGAAAACTGTTATTAACTACACAAGAGCCAGCTCACTGATTCTGTTCAAAATAGAAAAATGGAAAATAGAAAACAAAAAAATGTTTTCTAAAAAGTTGACTGGAAAATAATCTTCTACTAGAGGTGTTTTTTCATCTCTATATAATAAAAATACACCAGATCTTAAAGATGCAGCAGCAATTTCTGACATTGTCCCATTCGCGAAATTTAAAATGAGCCTACTATAAGTTCGAATGTATATAACCTAAAAGCCCTTTTGCAAGAATATCCAGAACCTCCTAAAAGTTTTAAAGATAAAGAAGTTTTGCCTGAATCAGAAGAAACATCTTTAATATCTGATTAAGAGGAACTTATGATAATGGACAGGATCTTCAAAAACAATGAACTCTCATAAACCGAATGTGTTTTTAAAATCGTCAAAGATATTTATGAGAAGGAAAGTGTAGCTTACAATATAAACCTTTTACATTTCCGTGTGACTTAGTAACTTAAAAGAACTCATTTTGTAAGACTAAATACCTAATAATTTAATAAACTATTTAATTGTTTTTTATTAATAATTTATCACATTTTAGAGATTATAATAATTGTATACGAACAAAAATGTAAAATCTGTGAAAATTTTATTTATTAACCTATTATTAAAAAATAAAAGTATCTGAATAAGATAAACAAAGCATAAAAACACTTTGTTTACAAATAATAATAAAAAATAATACAAGCCCTAGCAATAACTTGCAATTAGCAATTTAAAAATAGCCTCCTTCCAGAATGCAGTTGCACAAAGTAAAATTTTCCTTAAAGATTCATTAACAAATTCAATTTGTTATTTCTACCTTATTATTTACTTCAAATGCAAAATACTTTATGTTCATGTGTAATTATTTGGTTTACTGTGCAAATATCTCCTTCTTTCAAGTTATTCATGGAAAATCGCATTATCTCCATATGCTTGCTTGGCAGATATAAATATAATAAAATATTATTTAATAAACATTTTTATGGATTCCTATTTTTTAAATTTTTATTACTTTTCTATGTTGCAAATTATTTCATAAAATATAAACATATTTGTGTTTTTATTATTTCAATTTAGCAATATTATTCTAGATTTATTCATGTAAATACTAGACATTATAATAGCTGTAACAGAAAGTTTATGTATATTTACAAAAAGTAGTTATTCATACACAAAAATGTACTTAAATTACAATTACTTACAATGACATGTAGCAAGTAGGTAATCCTCGGCCAAATAAAAACATTATTACAGTAAATACTTGTGCACTACCCTTCTAAATAGTTTTACATAATATTTAGTTTTAATTTTTGAGGTAGGCATTATAAAGTTGAGACTATATATAAGGGTCTTGTATTTTTGCCAATATACATTTGTTCAAAAACAACCAAGAGCCAAAGTCCATAAAAATTACATGTATGAGATCATTTTCTAAAATGTATAAACTCGTTTTATACAATAACAAATTTGTTATTTCTCAGGTAATACATAATAATTATTCTTTTACTTATAATTATAGAAATAATACCAACAGCATAACTTTAACGCAGCTCTCTCGCTTAAATTAGAGATTGGCCTTTGTTGCTTTAAGGTACAGATATATCATCCCAATTTCAAGAGTTATATTTGTGGGTATCAGTCTACTCTACTATATTATAAAAAACATATTTTTTCCTATACATATAAATGAGGCCATCCTAAAATATAACTACAGCCCAGTATAATTAATAATACAGTAGCGACAACTTGAGTCGGCTCCTTTGATGTCAGAGTGGTCAGATTTTTATTGACAGTTGACGTTTTTGCCGCTTATTTCTACACTGAAAAAATAACTTTAAAATATGTGGTCGATTTGTCTGTTTGAATAAAATATCACGGAATAAATGAAAGATGAAAACTAAGTCTAAATATAATAAAAATGTATTAAAATATGCATTACAACCAATCAGATAATCAAAGCAATCAACTACCATTAATCCATTGACAATTCACATATGCCAGTTTGACGTATTTGTCGCTTATTTACGGACATGCGCAGAAAAATATGAAACTCTCATAAACAGTGAACTGTCGCTACTGTATTATAACTTATACTGAGACGTCAGGTTAAAGGTAAAATGTTTATTTTTAAAAAACTGTTACTGTTCGACAACCATAATGACCTGAGATAAATATGTTTTTAGTATAAGGTGTACTGCCCCATATAAAGTGTACCTACTATTATAACAAATTATAAATAAAGTGTTACATACATTCTTAACTTTGGCATAAACTGAGTATTGTTAAAAAACACAGTAATCATATTTTGGTTTACAATGGTAAAATACTTTTATAAATCCAGCTGACAAACTCATATTAATAATAAAATTAAACTAATTAGCAGATACAAACGAAATAAATCGAGAAAAAAAAATAAAATAAACCAACGAATGTTTAGTTAGGTCCAGGTCAGCCATACTCAACCTGCGGCCTGCGGGTCGCATGCGGCCTTCCAAGCTTTTTTGTGTAGCCCTAAACACTATTATTAGGAAGGTGCTTTTCAAAACTATTGCTTTTCGTTTTTAAAATTTTGAGCGAAATGCGCCAAAACATTAAGCCAGGCCTGCATAACATACGGCCTGCATGAGGCCCGCCATGGTCTTTTTGTGGCCCTTTGTCCGCTGACCAGGTTGGCCCACTGACGTCAAATTAAACTATAATACATTTTGGACATTAATTGTCTGTTTTAGGAGGTCGATAGCTGAGTGAACAGAGCACCTCCACGTGCTTTATAAATTTATGGGCTCAGGCCTCTCTTGGTAGTCCTCCGTACATTGTACACTTACGATTTTTGAACTGGCCCTTTGAAAATCTGAGTTGGCAGGCCTGCATTAAGCGATAAATAACTAAAATAACATGAGGACCTTTTTTTAGAAAATATTTAAATCGGATGCCTATTGTCACCCATTGTCCTTTATTAACATCTCAAAAAGGTGGCAACTCCAGTTATTACCCAAAAATATTGCGGCCCGTGTAGCATAACAAGCAGATTTATGTGGCCCGAAAGAAAAAACAGTTGAGTATAGCTGCTCTAGGTGGTGTCAATTTTCAAGTGTCACTAAAATGTGCGTTCACTTCGATATTCTATGTGACGGTTTGTTCGTTGGCCTGGTTTAGTATAACAAATAAAACTTCGAAACAAGCTGATGGGTCTACTCCCGATGAAATACACGTTTCAAATTTTAAATTATAAATGGTTTAATTTTAAAAACTTTTGGCTTTTTTAATAAACTGATTATTTAGAATAACCAGTACAGTAACTAACTATTACAATATAATTTATAAAACAGCACATCTGAACATGGCCCACTATTTTCACTTTTTAAATATTTTTCATAATTTTATAAGGAAAATTGAAGATTATTCATTTTCATATTTCTTAAAATTGCAAAATGCGTTTTAATTGCTATTTTTACGGATTTTTGTAAATCTTTTAGGCCAAATAAAATTAATATTTATAATAAACATAATTTTTGCACAACCACAACAAAAATATATTTCCGTGATGAGAAATTTGAACATGATTGTGAGAAACATTTCGATAGTGAGAGTGCTGCACATCTAATATATTTAAATTAGCCCATAACTGGCCAAAACAGAGATACGGGTCAAGTCCGTGATAAGTACGCACGTCTCTGAATTAAATCTAATCTGCCATCGAGAAAAGAAGAATTGTACGCTCTTAGTCATGATGTTTTCTACATTTTTTATGGATTACTCTGTATAATATGAGGTGATCGCAACCTGATAATGATAAGCTTTGACCAAAAGAAAATATAGCGTGATTAAAATTTGTCATAGTTATTAATTGAAAAAACAAACCTGACTAATTCAAACCTATTTAATTTTTTTAGGGATTATTTTCAAATGTAAATATATGGTATGTAATTGTTTATTATTTAACCAGCTAAATTTTGCTTTATTTTATTTATTTGGCTTTCAGCAAACTGAAAGCCGAGGTAATTCATATGTAATCTCTGGATACAATGGGATCAAGTTTACTCGTTAAATTTCAAACTTCATAATAATTATTAATGTATCTGAATTACTAAGTAATACTAAGATTACGTATGTAATGTCGGTATTAACAACGCTTTATGTTTGAACATTACCATTCAAACTATAAAAACTTAATATAATTTTAATAACCGTCTATTTTAGAGGTTTCATACTGAAATTAAATCCTATAACTAGCCATATTTAACTGGCTATAAACCTAAGGACTACATTATTTATAATGCGGTGGATATAATAGCCTCATTTACCAATCCTTGTCCATCTAAACAACTACTTTGCGTTTCCAACTAGAGTCATTTATTTTCATATAAAATTCCCTTAGTGACCTATAAGGGAGAAGTCCGGGGTATATAGCGACAAGCGTCGTTTAGAGAGGACTGCTTCTACATATGACTCAAAAAATTTGATGTTTACCCGTTTTTGAAAATCGTCAATAATTAGAATATCTAAATTTAAATGTCTGATTCATATTTATAATAACGATAATTAATAACAAAGTATTTCTAAATAAATTAATAATAAAACGAAAAAAAAAATACGTGTTGGTATTTTTAAATGCATATTAATTTAATTAAGTAATAATTCTGTCAAACTAATTGTCAGTATATTTTTTTATTTATTGAGATTAAATATACTTTCAAATGAGATATTCTTGCGAAAAAAAGTATGAGTATTAAAACTGTAACGTAAGTTTTGTCATAGGTATTTATTTTCCTGTAACAAATCAAATTTACAATTTGGTATTTTATTAAAAAATACCTGTACTTAAGGTATCTACAATACATATCATACGGTAACAATATTATTATATTAGACAGTGAGCATCATAAGTCTTACCCCCCTATCTAACTCGTTACCGGAGTCTTGTTAGGAAAATCGCCGAGACACGTCGATTTTTGATTTTTACAATGTACATTTTTGTATGAATAGTTAACCCTAAATTTCATCCCTTACTGGAGGGGATCAACCCTTTCGAAAAATTTAAATGACATGGAGTGGTAAATGATAGCTCATTTTGAAAATTTCTTCATTCATTCTCGACTAATTATTGTTTCAGAATAACGGAAACTATCGTAGCGCACTCAGCCTTAGAATTAAAATTCAGCCCTGCATGATATCGGTTTCGGTTCAGATGTGAAGTAAGACTTTTTGCCATTAGATGAGGTCACTGTTAGTTTAGTTTCTTTCCTATTTGTAATGTTTTGTTATTTTTAAACATTAATAAATCAACACGTAATGAAGCAAATTTTTTGCACGGTTGAATAGAGAATAAAACCCCCTTTCAAATGAGCTACTACTCACCACCCCATGCCATTTAAATTTTTCGAAAGGGTTGCTAACCTCCAGTAAGGGATGACATTAAGGGTAAACTATTCATACAAAAATGTACATTGTAGAAATCAAAAAATCGACGTGTCTCCGCGATTTTCCTAACAAGACTCCAGTAAGGAGTTAGATAGGGGGGTAAGACTATGATGCTCACTGTATGAACTCATTTGTTTTATCAGTAGGAAAATATATATTTTTTCTTTTTTAGACGATCTGACTATACGGGATGGGCAACAATCTGAAAACCTCAGTGTATCTTAGAAATAAAACAAAGTATGAAAAAACTTTTTAATAAAAAGTTTCCTTTGAGCCTTTAGCACAATTTCCTCGCTGACACACGGAAAAAAATGAGACTAGAAAATTTTACTACAATGTTGTAGAAAATTTTACTACAATTTATAGTTAAAAACTATTAATTATTGTAGCAATTGAATTGTCGAATAAAATGCTACAACAATAGGAAAGAAGTCCACAATGTTTAGTATATTTTAATATTGTTTGTAGAAGTAGAAATTTATTACAATTATCGTAATTACTTCTACTAACTTCTGTAAAAATTTGTACAAATATTAATAATTATCTCTTCAAAAAATGGTAATTTTCTCTACAAAAAATAGTAACACTTTAAATCCCTTCTTATGAAAAAAATTCAATTTCGTTCAAAAACATTCTATAATATTGTAGAAATTCTAAGTCTTGTGAACAAAACAGAATTCTGCTATTGGCCAACGTTTTCCGACGTCGATCATAAATGGCCAGACAGCAGTAGCTATGTTCACATAACAAAGCATGGTACATATACGAGTACCTATAACATATTATCATATTATAAGCACCGATGCGTTTGAGAAAATTTTAATAATAAATTCTATTGGTGGTAAGTACATTTTTTATTGTTTCTGAATAATTTACCTTTAGATAACAAATAACCTTAGTAGAATATTTAAAAAAAAGTAGTTGTGGCCAACGATCGAATGTTGTGCCCAACGATCGAATTTTGTGCCAAGTTCAATGATGTTTTTTTGTCTTAATTGTGACATACCTACTTTCTCATTTTTGTTAGTTATCTAACTTAGTCATTTAATATCCAAATCAGTGTAAAGGTGATAAATATCCCCGTTTTAAGGGCATTAACAGTTCAATTGGTATTAATTTTTATGTCATATTTTTCAGGTGCAGAAAAGCCAACTGAGACTGAGGGCGCTATTATTACTGTTATTTATTACATAATGTAATTAAGACTTTGTATCTTTTATATTAAAACAATAAATTGAATATTTTATTAAGGAACATTTTTTTCTAGGTTATAATTATAATAATTATGGAATACTACTACAAATTTTATTAAAAATTACTACAATTTGTATGAATTTTTACTATTTATTGTGTAAAATTTTCGTATTTATTTTAATAAAACGCAATACATTTTTAATATAAATTCATACAATGAATAGCAAAAATTATAACAATTTGTAGAACAATTCTTATGATGCATTTGGATATTTTTACTAAATATTGTAGATAATAACTCTACAATACATTCTCCACAAATATTTGGAAATTTTTACTACAAATTGTCCCTGTCCCTATATGTACTATTTATTGTAGAGAAAAAATCTATAATTGTAGAAATTTGTTCTAAAAATTTTTTTCCGTGCACTATGTATGTCACTATCTTTAAAAACTAAAAAGTTTTCTCGATCACTACAAATTCAAAAATAAAACAAAAAATAAGGCATTAACGCTCCGCTCTTGCTCCTTCGCTCTTCGTTATCTTCATGGCAGACATAGAATACTCATGCAACAATCAATTTCAACACACAGTAGCTGATGCAAATCAAACTGCTGATGAGTTTAACACATGGTGTAAAAATAATGGTCTCCGGGTTAATGAAAAAAAAACTGTATTCATGCTATTTCAGCCTAAAAATGCATCATATGATGCATCACCTTTAATCAGAATCAACCATTCTACAATAGGACAGGTAATTCAATTTAAATACCTAGGTGTAACTGTTGATCACAAATTGACATGGAGAGCACATACACAAAACTTAATCTCTAATCTAAGTAGCTTGTTTTCTAATTAGAAATCTCAAAGGAACTTTAACACAACAAGTTCTCAAATTAGCCTACTTCAGCCTGGTACAATCCAAGTTAACATATGCAATAGCATTCTGGGGAAATTCAAGGCACATACATAATGTGTTTGTTATACAAAAGAAAATAATTAGTTGCCTGGCAGGTGCACTAATGAGGGAACCATGCAAGAACTTGTTTATCTCACTGGCAGTTTTAACACTACCCTGCCTCTATATCTTAACAATAACTACATTTATCTATATGAATGAATCAAAGCACTTAGAAAACAATCCTACGAGACCCGAAAAGGGAATGAATTACGCTTACGGCTTACCATACTCACAAAAACAAAAGGTTATTTGTTGCCCATTTTTCCACACAAGCCGTTTTCACTATATGAATAATTAATAGAACTATGCTTCGGAAAACCAAAGGCTTTAATGTTGCAAGTGGCTAAAGGTTTGAAATAAGGGCGTAATCTTCTAAGGAAAAAAACGAGTTTTACCCGATTTTTCCACACAAGCCCGTCGAATGTATGAAAACTTACATCTTCACTAGTCCGAAAAACATTGGTTTAAATGACCCGAATGTATAAGTGCATTTTGGGGTCAAAAAATTTTTCTGATAGGGAAAATCGAATTTTCCATGTGTTATCCCCAAGAGCCACTCGTAAATTTACTTTCATTCTATTTAAAATCGATGTACTTTTCAACCCTCTTCGAAGCTTGTATGCGAAAATGGGGCACCTAAATCGGTCACTATCTGACGGTCTATAACATTTACCTACAAGTACAAGTTTTCACTTTAACTAAAAATAAAAAAAAATTAACTGACATTTTGTATGGCTATATTTCATAAGAAAATAATAATTGCTAAAGTAAATTCTTCTTAGGTAGAAGTAGAAAAAGTCCGCCAATTTTCAATTTAAATGTAATATTAGTAATAGTTAATATTACAGGTAACTACTTTACTGACAGAGTAGGATTAGTTAAACTATCCGCAACCACAGGTCGATGCAAACAAACTTGCTGCCACGGTAACTCTTAATTATACTTCCTTCGCGAAAGTTTAAACAAATGTTGTCTTCTAGCGACTGTGTTTTTTAAGTAAGGAAGGGGATAGTGTTGAAGTCACACCAGGGTGAGATGTATTTTAGGACCGATGCCAAGGATACGAAAAATGCTATACTGAATGCAAAAATAGTAAAAAGGCTTTCTAACAATGAATAATCTATTCAAAATACACGTGTTTTTCTTTTTGAAAAAACAAATAAAGACCTTATTTTACGGACAACCCTCGTACTATTACACAATTATGATGAAGAACCAAATAATCTAAAACTTCTGCAAATGCAAAATAATAAAAGCGTTTAATTTATAAATTATTAGTAGATTATATCAAATAGCTTGTTTGTAAACACCAATTCGATGTAAACTATATTTTTAAACGTCATTAACTAAGATTAACATCGCCTATTATTGACAAAGTAAACTTGTGAAATGTATGATAAGCTAATACAATATTTAATTCTGTTTGTCGGAATCAATATCACAATATCGCAAATAATAGAATACCACGATGCACGATGGCACATAGCTATTATGGATAGAGTGTTTTCAATCAAACGTAATATCGTTTATTTATTGAAACGGTAGACACGTAACAATTCTTTAGTAATGTAAAATTAGATTGAAAGTTCTCAAAAATCGAATACTGTAGTATTAGAAAAATTGATTGGTTTTTAAAAAATATAATAGCTACAATACGAGGATGAATAGGGAAGGTAAACTGAACACGATATTCATTAATTTAGTTGATGTTTCATAATTATTACAATAATAGCTAGATATACGAGGATAAAAATTAAAGTTAAAAACACGATATTTACCAATTTGGTTGATGTTTTATAATTATTTGTTTGTTTAAATGTGATTTACCAAATTCTATAATATATTGTTTTTAAGCTGATCAAAATATAAATTTGATGTGCTATTGATCACATGATCACATGAACAAAATGGCTGCCAAAGGGAGTGGTAGGTATATCTAAGGGGTTGCGAAATAGATAAAGTGAATTTATAAAGGGGTAATTGAGGCTAGGGGAAATAGTAGTCAGCTTAAGTTGGCAGTAGCATGAAATTATTAAAATAAAAATGCAATAATTATACTTAAATTGGCAGATTGGGCGACTACTATTTCGAATAAAAATAGCTTTTAAGATGGAAGGCTATGTCGCAACACTCTTAGATATACCAGCCCTGTCCTCCAGCAGTTAATATTTGACGGTCGTTGTAATGCTTATTTTCTATCATCAATATGTAACAGAAAGTTGAAAATTGTACAAAAGTCACGGTGCAACTATAAGATGTTTCCCCTTTTAAAAAAGTGGCTTAAATTGAAGTACGAAAAAAAAATCTGCTAGGTTCGCTAGTGTATTTACGGCAAAATAATGGCACTTCATTTTTAACCTGTCAATAGCGCAATCATACAAATCACAGCTTCTTTTCGTTATCATGAAGAGAAAAATAAAACTAAAGTAAAATGTTTACCATATATTTATTATTTACTAATTTAAAATACAAACCTGATAAGCCTTTAAGTGGTAAAGACATGTTTAACATGTGCTCCTACAAAAGTTATGTTAGGTTTAATTATAAATATTTACCGTTTCTGGGTTCGTATCTCTTGTATAGGATAATCTATTTCTCGGCCTTACTGCTATTTTCGTCGATTGATAAATAGATATGGAATATAATGCTGATTTAAGTAAAACAAATTTAAATTCACAATTACTAGAATGATTCATTTCCAAAAACAAAAGTCAGATCAAAGAAGACAATAAAAATATCCAAATAAACTAAAGTTGACAGTTTGGTTGTATCAGTCACAAGTTTTAATTTATCAAGCATTACATATTGTTTTGTGGGACGACGACGTTTTCTAATTTTAGCGTCGAAGAACAATGTTCTCTGTTTCTTTGAATACCCACCTTCTCAATCGCCGACACAGCTGGGAGCAGTGGAGAGTAATAATGCAGCTAGTAAACTAGTATAATGTTATAGATAAACTGCCAGATTCTTGCTTGATAGTGATATTAAATGTATTTTTAATTTAACAACCTTATTTTCACAATATTCTCTTTAGTTTATAACAATTTTACAAAGTAGATAGTACATGTATATTTATTTCAATACATCCTTTTAAAAAAATATGTGTTGGGTCGAGCTCGCGACGGGAGAAATTGTACGACATTGCTGCGTTGAAAAGTAAAGTCGTTCTCCTGGTTTATTTAATCGAATCGAGTGTAAGTATTTGCGCTAGTTGCGATTGGTTGAGGGACATCGCCTGATATAGTATGATGTTAAAGTAATTTCTATTGGAAAATAATGATAGAATAATATTGTTTTTCTACACCCTTATTATAATAATGCACTTATATGACCATAATCCGTTTCATTATGATACCCATTATGATACAGATTTTTCATAACGATACAGATTTTTAATCAATAGAAACCCATAATCAAGCATGCTGTGCATTTGATGTTTGTCCTAGGTTCCTAAGTAATTGTTTTAGTACGTATTAAATTTTCGTAGATAGCTAAACTTCGATAATTATATTATCAAAATGTCAGCGATATAGAAGACACCATCGACTCCTTCATACATATCGGAGAAAATGCACTACAAAATATTAGAATTTTTTATAGAAATACGAGTAATTACTGTTATTGTGTTTAATACAAATAATTTCTATCATAGTTTGATAAAAATGTTTAAGGTTGACGTTCGCCAATAGAAATCAGCCGTATATGCGCGGTTATCTTTAAACGAAGCTTTCGAAAATTATACATTTCCTGGCATTAATTTTAAAATTGAAAACCGTTCATGAAGTATGCCTAGGAGTTGTAAAGACTTCAAATAACTCGAAAAATTACTTTCGACTTTTGGTATCTAAACCACATATAATCGCATTGACTTATCTAGGAATTTTCTTTAAAACTTAACATATTGTGATGTTTGTTTTTTAAACAACAATTTATTTGTTAATAATTAGAACACTTATTTATTTTAAAACAATACTATTTTAATTTATATATTTCAAATATCTTTAAGCTGTTAACTATTTATCTTCACAGCTGTTTTTATACGACTGACTGCTCGGTGTTTCTCCACCAATATTTATATACACATTTAAAATTTTGGTGGAGGTTCTAGAATCTTGTCACCAACACTAGTAACATTATCACGTTCAATCTGGAATGTACTCGAAAGCGCCTTCGCCATAGTTATCACATATGTTTGGTCTTATGGGGTTTAATTATGTATGATAATCGGACAAATTGAGCTTCAAGAATAAGAGAAATAGCTCGCATTACAATATTTACGCGTTGTCTTTCCGTTACAACCCGTACAATCAACACAGAAAAATAATGAAACACATCACACCTTAAAATATTCTTTAGTTTTTTTGAAAGCTTGCTTTAAAATTATATAGATTTTTTTATGAAAACACAATTATGTGGTATATCACCTGACATAGCGGAAAGTTACAAAGTTTTAATCATTTTTAAGTATTATCTTTTAACGATTTTGTAAAAAAAATGCGAAATTGTCCAGATAAACAGTTTTCGAAATATGGCCAGAAGCCCGTCCTTAAGTAAGATAGCTGTGAGGCCGTTGGCTAAGCAACGGCTAAAAAGTTAGTTGAATTTGACGGTTCTATAATTATATTTTATTAATAAAATTACGTTTATATACTTGCAAATATGCCGACAGTTATTTTGAATGTGCTAATAGCTGAAAAAAAATAACAGCGGCATTATTCTAAAAAAAGCAGGAAGAGAAACAAAAACACGAAGCGTACAATCGTTTACATACCTCACGGCAACTCATTCTAGCCTCGTGTCTGTAACTTACCTAGATGCTTCACACCTTGGTAATCTATCAAGACACTCGGCTGTAATAAAGTACTTCCCCGCTCAGTATAAAATATACTATTTCCCTTCCAACGGAACTAGGAAGGCCTTTACACCGGCTTCAAGAAAATGAACTACCTAGTCTACAAAGTAGTCCGCATTGAAAGGCTATCCCCATACGGTGGTCTAAATCCATCTTATTAGCGCCAGCCAAATGCCAGTGCTCAAATTATTCAGGACGAATAACTAGAGAGGAGGGAGCAGTACTACCATGTAACCTGCAATCAGCTGCAGTTGATATAAGAAAGAGATTTTGACGTTAACTGTTAAGGTACTGACTAATTTTCAATTCTTTGTAATTACCGAAAAGAAAATTTAGTAAAAATCGTCAGTTTTTTTTTTAATTTGGTTCTTAAGATTGCTACCTTCAAATTAAACTTATTTGAATAGTCATATAATAATAGATTTCTTCAAAAACCCCTAAAAATAAGGAAAATTATTTTTCTAGATTGAAATGGCAGACAAAATTTGTTGCAAAAATATCATCGCTTCTAAGTTCAGCAAAAAGAGATTTAATTCTTCGTATGAGAATTTGAAATTAACCTCTTATTAAACCTTGATAATTCCACAAAATTTAGAAAGACGTTAACTATTAAGGCTGAATTTTTATCTTTTATAAACAGTGACCAGTGAGTAAAGACGGTACCAACATGATAAATTGTTTATGTGCATTTTCCATTTCCTTTCAGGATAGTGAAATAAGGGATGTTCCAAGTCCTAAAATTAAGTGTATACAAAGTGTTACGGCTCATGAATATTAAACTTCGCTATGGAGTATAATAAAGTAATTATTTTTCACCAGTTCACCTCCTGCACGGACTAACGCCTTCCAAAATGAATATTCACAGCGCAAACACGAAAGGAATTTTCTTAACCGACATTAGAGCTAGTTGCTATTAAACATCTTAATTAATTTATAGAGTTTATTATTTTGACACAAAAAAAATGGAAAGAATTTTGGAAGACGACAACCCCGTTTTTATCGATTTTGAATTAATTGGAGTGGTTTGGAGAAATATTAAAATTAGTGTTGGATAAATCCGAATTTGTACCTATAGTTTTACGAAAATACAAAGTTATAGAGCATTCAATATAAAAACCGATATACGTCATCAATCAGTTGTGAAGTCATAGCCTTTCAGTGTTGCCCAATCTTCAAAATAGTCTAAGAATGTAGGAATTTTTAAAACTATGAAGTTGTTTTTTTTTTGGCTAGGTTAAGGATGAAAACACAAACAAATTTTATTTAGGCTTGATTTAATTTACAATTAAAAATACTTATGTTTAGTTAGTTTATTAACATCCATATTTAAAAGAAGTAACAATAATTAGAAGAGTTAGGTAATAAAATTAACAACACATGACATTTTAAAACTTAAATAATATTTAAGCTAAAATCAGTCATCGGTTCAAAAACTATATTAAAAACTTCCAAAATTTTAGATTTAAGCAACAGAAAAAGTTTAATATATGTGTCAGCAGTCTTATTTGGTAACAGACAATATAAAAGAGGTATATAGTACCCATTTTCCAGGCCATGAATAGTAAATAATTGATAAAAATATTTCGTACAAAAAGAAAATGTGCCATCCATATATATAACATTCATTTTACACAACGTAGTAATATTTGTTTGGCAAGAACAAACAATGATATTATCAACTGAACTGTTAATAAACAAAACATTTTCACCTGTTATCGTTTTAGGAGAATACATATCAACTACAGTATGTACTTCATGAATATCTTTAGGCAGGGCTGGCAAGAGCTGACGACGACTGTTATACACATTTTTTCTTACGAGATTTACATCCGCGGTAATCAATTCGTCCGGTAAATTTGTTGAAAGGAATGACTCCGATTTGTTTCCTTTATTCTTTTTACATTTTAGATTTTTGTTTCAAAAAAAGTAAGAAATCTCCTGTTAGTATATCAGAAAATAATTTACTTTGCCATTCTCTCTTAATTGGATCTAACTTTGCAGTAATGAAATAAATTAATAATGTATCCCAATACTGAGAACATTTAGTGAATGCAAATGCAAACAGTATGCCTAGGTGCTTTAGAAGATTTATTTCTAATTGAATCAAAGCTATATAAAGCTTTGGCATGTTCATACATTAATATCCTTTTATCAGTGTACTGCTCGCATAATAAAACATAAGCTTTAATAAATTGAATATTTATAAAAGTTTCACTTCTTAGTGCAGGTTTTAGATATTTATTTGAATATTAAAAATTTTTGAATTTTCAATAATTAATGCCTTTAAGCTATTTTGAAATTGGAGCAATTTGTATAGTTTCGATGAAAATATGAAAAGATTTATTAATGGCAGTTTAATACCTGAAAAATCACAATTTGGAAATTTGTTATTGATGGTTGATTGATTATGGTTTAAAACTGATTTATTTTCAATTAGACCATAAAATTTTGTGCATCTGAAAGAGTTGCATGAAAACTATTTTCAAATTCTTTAGTTGAAAATTATGTTTAACTTTATTAACCAAAAATTTGATTTTGTAATTTTTTAAAATCATTTATTAAATTTTTAACTCATTTGTATCGTAGCCAAAGTTCTGTAAACTTTATGCCATGAACATTCGATTGATATTTTGATCGTGTTTTAATGCTACACGATAAATACGTTAATTGTTTCGGTACCCACTTAGAATAACATGAAAATAGACATATTTACGAAATGCAATCAATTAGAGAATATAAACATGGTGGGTATGAAAATACAATTAATTATGTATTAGACCCTTCAAAACTAAATTAAATTTTTTTTAGCAATAACTAAGAAATGTCGTGTAGTTGAGCAACAGACTGGATGGAAATCTTGATAATGTTCTGTACTGAATGGACAGGAATTTAAAAATACAACGTAGAACGCTGCGAAGTTCTACTGTAGATTGCTTCAACATGGGCATTTCTATTAGGTTATTTCTGATTGACGTTAATCCAAAATTCATGATTCACTGACTTATGGTAAACCAGAATTCTACAATTTTAATGTTAAATATTTTGTGACGCTGTAATCCCGGCATAAATGTACCAAATGGATTTGTTTGTGACTGTATGCTTTTATGTACTTTTCTTTTAAAGTAAAAATTATTTAAAAATTCAGACTGATTTTCTGTATATTATAAAATTTGACACTATATTTTATTACAGTTATGCAAGAATTTATCGAACAACAACCAAGAACATTTCCGAATATGTAACGTCTTATAACAATTCTTTTAAACAAATAGTAAGTAATTTTAGGAATTCAACAAATTAAAATATCATACATTATTTTAAATAATTCCTCTGATAACTAATAATTTATTGTTAAACCAAATACGAATACGGGATTAAAAAAACCGGAAGCTAACAACTGAATAGAAAATATCAGCAGATTTATTTTATGTAAACCGGTTGCACGCTTCAACTGAGCCAAAACAACAAATGTATTTGCTGAGTGGTATTCGGGATGGATATTTTCATTTATTTTTAGGTTGCGGTTTTGTGGTCAATCACTATATTTTCTTTTTGATCATATTGGATAAAATGATTATGCATTTTTTACTACACATCTAGTAGGTCAATAACCGATCTTAAACTAGTTTTTTTTACCCACTAAACAAGAGAAGGGAGGTAAATATTAGGTACATAAATTATCTTTCTGCGTTCATTTGATAGTGTTCTGTTTTTAGCAAAGTTCATGATTTTGGATTATTTTAATACTCATATGTTTAACATATTATGATGACTAATGCTTAATAAATGTAGGATTGCAGATATAATAATTTTATTTCGATAATAAAATACATAGGTACAAATTTGTCAAAGCAAACCTGTGGGTTATTACAGAATTTATTTGCAGTTATAAATACAAATTACAACGACTGGTTATTTACTTTTGAAGAGAGCCTATGGGAATGTAGAAAATGAAGTCGCAATAAACCCAATAATTGACCAGTTCAGCAAATTTTTAAAACTGAAAATCTACAACTTTTTTGTTGTTTTAATTAAAATTACCTACAACTTTGGCAAAAAAAGAATATTTAAACAAAAAAAAACTTTTTGCTGGGTCATCAAAAAAAAATAGTTCTCAAAATGTTTTGCAAATGTCTAATATGTGACCATGTTATGTTAAGTTGGGAATGGGGTGTTAATACACTGCGACCTAAAAGACCTTTCAGTTTTTCTGGCGATATCTTTTTCCTCAGGTGATTTCTTTGTCAGAAAATATGATCTATAAAAGACGCAGTGACACGTTGGTTCGAATGTTTCGGGTTAGCTGTACGACTTTGCGATGTGTTTGGCTCTTGAGGATAATAGTTGTTGAGTTATGGCCTAGTGTTTTAGCTGAGTCGTTGTTGTTTAAGATCACGTTACGTATTTCTTGTTCTTCTGTCATTAAAGTGTTTTCTCCACTTTCGATAGTTTCATTTATGTCATTTGTATTGTTTCATTTATTTTCGATGTTGCTAAAGTGGTTTATTACCAACCTATCTTCATTCTCGAATTCTGAACGTTGTACTATTGCTTGATTTTTTTAGGTGGTGTTTTTTGAACCTTTTCAGGATCGTTGTCTATAAGAGTATGACTAATGTTTAAATTTTTTTCAATCTCATTTTCCTCGTTTGAATCGTTATCAGTTTTATTATGTTTATTTGCATTCTAATAAACCAAAGCTTTAGTAGGTAGGAAGATCTTTTTCCCCATGTATGCTTTAAAACACAATTAAATTCGTTTTTAAATGATTATTCAATGTAACCACATTAAATTAAAGTTTAATAATTAACTGATGAAATTGTATGTAATGAAATTATCTATAAATAATAACTGAATTAAACTAATGAGATGTGTAATTACAAGTAAAATACTAAATATTATTAAGTAATTTGATATATTTTGCTGTTTAAAATTATTTATTAGGCTAGGTTTTGTATTCGTAATTAAAAAATGTTTGAACATTTTAAATAAAACCCAGATAAATCTAGTTGGCATAAAATTGATCGAAAATATTTGGGCGTTTTGGAAATTTGATCGAAAATACATTTTATCAAATGGCATTTGATTGAAAATATATTGTATCGAATACCATTTTATGTTTATTTGCATTCTAATAAACCAAAGCTTTAGTAGGTAGGAAGATCTTTTTCCCCATGTATGCTTTAAAACACAATTAAATTCGTTTTTAAATGATTATTCAATGTAACCACATTAAATTAAAGTTTAATAATTAACTGATGAAATTGTATGTAATGAAATTATCTATAAATAATAACTGAATTAAACTAATGAAATGTGTAATTACAAGTAAAATACTAAATATTATTAAGTAATTTGATATATTTTGCTGTTTAAAATTATTTATTAGGCTTGGTTTTGTATTGGTAATTAAAAAATGTTTGAACATTTTAAATAAAACCCAGATAAATCTAGTTGGCATAAAATTGATCGAAAATATTTGGGCGTTTTGGAAATTTGATCGAAAATACATTTTATCAAATGGCATTTGATTGAAAATATATTGTATCGAATAACATTTTATGGAAATACATTTGATTGAAATAAAGATCGAAAAGATAAATGAAAAGTTTTTTCCTAAGGAAAATATGTCGAAAATCAACTGATTAAAATTAGTAAAATAGAAAAAATCTAAAACGTATAATGGTTTGGAAAACAGTTTATCAATTTTTTACAAATGTGGTTCTGAATTTTTCTTGTTGTGACCATACTTTCCTAAATACCTAAACGAAAATAACTAATATATGTAAAACTCATTCATTTAAAAATTACGAGTCGAAAAAGAAATTGCTAAATTTATCAAATACTATGAACTATGTACCTCAGTTAAGAAGAGGGTTAGGCCCATTAGATATAAAAAATTGGATTCACTTGTCTTCTATCTGCAGTTAACGTATGTACACTTGTACACAGTAAAACACCCTGTATAAATATTAGACACAGTAGTGGAAAATAAAGTGATTAAAATAAGGAATGATAAAAATAGAATAAACAATGCAAGCAAAATAATAAAAATTAAACTGATTGAATAAGCAGAAATTTTATTTTCAATAACATTTAAATATTTAATTAGGACGTCTATAAATAATTAGGTATGGTGTTTATCAAAATTGTTACCACCATATTTAAGACACTAAATTGGTTTTTCATTTCGATGTTAAATTACGTCAGTATGTCACTGCAATTTCTGGACGCTTTCTTCATACTCCGACCAGTTCCTTCACATAAATACACATTTTCTGACTCAACAACAATAAAACAATTCATTTTGCTGACTTCCTGCCGCGAATAAACACAGTATTCTCAATGAAATGAAATATACGTTTTTCACTAAAACATGAAATATGGGTCGATTTATACAGGCGAAGTAAAATAAGAGAGCGAGTTGCTTGTGAAATGAGTTTTAAAACGACATTTGTCAAATTTATTTTTAATTGTAATATACTAGGGAACAAACAGTAAAATTTATTTGATAGATATGTACACGTTTGTGGTACTCTGCAATGATAATAAAATCAGGAAAATCCAATTACAATTAATAAAAAAAAAATTGTAATTAGTTAATCCGTCTCGATTATATTACCTAATTCTAGAATGCAGGGTCCGAATTAGATGATTTATATCTTTAAATGACAAAGTGTCCCAGATGTGCTGTAAACATAAGCTTCGAGTGAGTCTCGCAGGAAACTGGAGCAATCACTCGAGAGATTTATTGATGATAAATATAATGATCTTACTCAAGATTCGGGTGTAATCATGGCAGAATTTTCTAAATACTATGTTTAATATAGTGTTGTTGGGAAAAACAAAAATATTATTATTGTAATGATATGATGTTACCGAAACTTACCAAAAATATAAAATAACTAATTCAAATAAAAATTGTCAGATAGATTAATTCTACACTATTAAAACACAATGTTTCTTTATTAAAAAAAAAATCAAAATTCAAAAGCAAAGGTATGCCCTGAGTGCTAGAAAATCTGCCATACCGGTTTCTGCTCCAGTATCCCCAACCCAACACCTCTCGCTCCAGCTAGCTGTAAAAATTAAAATTCAATGACAATCTTCATGATCGTTTTTCTGTTTACATTTAAGCAGAAAGCAAAAATAGTGGGCACTACACTACCGCTTGGACAGAATCCCGGGTGTCCTGATATTCTCAAGAAATAACTACATTATTTTAACCAGTTATAAAACTCAAATCTCAAAACACACAAAGAGCAAATCATATTTTAAATACTTTTTCTACGATCACTATTCAAAGTAGGCTTCTGCGCTTCGAAATACAACCGCAAAAATGACGTTTTCAGCGAACTGACTGTAAGTGACAGCTTTGTCGCTTGCTTAGATATAATATAATAATATTTATTTACAATACATGATTTTGAAGTTATTTGTACGTAGTTTGATGTTTTTTCTTTCATTATCCAAGTAAACATGAATAACGTAGATATAGGTATCAAATTATGCACTACTTTCGACAAATTTTCAGTTTTCATATCTAATACTTAAAATAATATAATCGTAGAAAAAAATATTGTGTGCGTTTTGAGCGAAAAGTTAGTTGTCGCGTTCGACAGATTGCCGCGCTCTGCTACGTGTGGCGCAACAACTTTCTGTCTCAAGCGACAAAGTATCACTTTTTGCTCTTAATACACAAATAGCTATTTTGGTGTAAACTCCGATACAATTGTTGAAATATTTATTACAAGTTTTATTTATACCCCGTGTTTAATTTATTTGTCGATCTGTTTTACAGTTTTAAGAAAAAAATAACTTTATTTCTTATCACTCCAGATATTTTATTAAAATTTTGACCCAAAAAAAAAAAGTTTCCACGCACAGTGGGTGCCTACCAAATTTCAACAAAATATCAAAAGTAGTTTCAATGAACTTAATTTTTTTTTATATTTTCTTTCTTTTGCGTCGTATGAAAGTAAGTCTATAAACTAAATTTGCTCCAAAATAAATCAGGATTTCAAAAGTAATTTTAGTTTTCAGAAAAAACAGTGGCGTACCATCTTTTTCTTCATAAATATTCAGGACGTACGGACGTCACTGGTAAGATATAAAAAAAACCTTTTTATTTAAAAAATTCTCCCTAATGATTTAAAAGTGAGTACAATATCTCATACAAATATCTGGAGTCATAAGAAAATTATGACAAAAAAGTCATATTTTCTTAAAACTGTAACACCCTGTAGCTCAAAAATTAAGATGTTTCTGACATATGTTGATATTGATATTAAATTTTTTTCTTAGAATCACCCAAGGATTCGCACCCTTAAGAATCAGCACTCAATTAATTAACAAACTGTATACAGGGTGGCCACTTTTTTAATGGGATTGTATTAGTAATTTCTGAACCATACTAGTTAGAAAGTTGGTTAAATGGAGAAAAAGTTGCCTATTTCGAAGTATAATCTAGCGGTGGAAATTAATCCAAAATAGCAGGCCCGGTTCTTGAGATATTTCGAAAAAAGAAAATTCGATCTTTTCGGTTTTTTGGTTATCGTTCATTTATTTTTAGAATTACCAAAAAATATTTAAAGGTTTATTATTTGATAGTAAATTTTCTTTGATTTAAAGGTTCATATTTTGCATCGAACGTTTCGTATTCTCCGGACCACCCTCAAGTTATTTTTTTTTAAATATGGACCTGGATGTTTTATAACATTATTAGAAATAACTTTTCATCCTGCATCCAGCGGTGTATTACACAATGGCATTCAATGACGGTTTTTGGGTAATATGGACCGTAATCCAAAATTTTATTAAATTTACTCCTGGTTTCAGCCATCTTTAGTTGAGTCGACATAATGTCATGCCTCTAGATAAAAAATAAAGTCAATTCTTACAAAATTTATGTAATTCTCCGAAAATTGAACAATTCCTCAACAACAATAGTAATGTAGAAATTTTAAAACGCAATTACTGATAATAACAAGAAGAAATTCAGTTTTTGTAAGTCATAATCAAATTATTTGAAAAAATCAATAAAATTAATTGAGTAACAGTGGCGGTTCGTGGGCACTAGCGGCAGTGGGGCACACACTGGAAAGGAATCCCGGGATCCGTTTTTCCTTTAGGTAAATATGTTCTCCGCTTAATGAAAATTAAATATATTTCAAAACAATCAGTTGGGGCAATAACGATTTTTGAATGTAACTACAGGGAGCTAAATATGACCACTCAAAATGCATTTAACTATGTATGTGGCTATTCAATCAAAAACTCATTACATATCCACTCTTGCGAAATTTGCGTACATTTCTCAGAAGAATGCAATTTACTTAACAATTCTAACTTGTTAACGCATTTTAAAGCATACGACTCTGAAGAAAAGGTGTTTGGCAATTTAAAATCTCCCAGCGAAAAATTTCTCTTTTTATTTTCAAATTAGAAAAAATATTTATATCTCTATTTGATAATAGTTTGTCAACTAAGCCTGGAATTTCCAACGCATACCTTTTTGAGATGAGCAAAATAGAATTTGGTAATCCTTGCTAACAATTTGCGAAAATGTACACCGTTAAATTATTTATAAGACTCAGAATTTTTTACACTCTTAAATATGTAAACAGAGATTTTAAATCCTCGAAAAAGTCAGACAAAACCAAAAGAAAAATTAAAATGTTGTCCCATCTCTATTTGCAGATGTACAACATCTACAAATTTATATCCCGTCATAATAAATTTCACAAATTCACAAGTTCGGCGATGTTTTGTAACCTAGGCGGTCGGACTAAACGCTCAACGGTCGCAAGTTCTGCTGAAACTGGAGCCAACGCAATCGACCGTACTATTTTTTTACGCTGGATCTAGGAAGAAAGTGGTGGGAGCTCTAGGCTATTGCCACCGCGTACATTCGTATCTGGTGTAGGATAATCTGAGACAGCTTCTGACGTATAATCCATCGCATGTGTTCATCTCTTGCTAAGCGATATTGTCGTTGTCCTTGTTTTTCGCATCATAATGAGAGAGAAAACAACAGAGGCACACATTTACTGTGCCCTGTGCCCATCTTCGGAACGTCGCTCAGTGTCGTGCCAACGCGGTTTGCGCTGAATATTAGATAAAATAATAATAGGCATTGAGGAAAATATAAAATATGTAAGTTATATTTTTTTTGTTTATTATACTAGGGCACGTGCCCAAGTGCCCTTACGGGCAAACCGCCACTGTTGAGTAATTGTTTAAAATGTCCGCCATCTTCTTCAATACACTTGGCGATTCTGATATTCAGATTTCTTATGCTATTGCTTATTTCTTCTTCTTGGATTCTTCCATTTATTTTTTCCTAATTAATCACTTTATGTTCGAAGTATTATACACTGATTATAAAATCAATACAGATCCGTACCAATAAAATTTGGATTACGGTCCATATTACCCAAAAATCGTCATTGAATGCCACCGCTGGATGCAGGATGAAAAGATATTTCAAATAATGTTATAAAATAGTCAGGTCCATATTTAAAAAAAATAAGTTGAGGGTGGTCCGGAGAATACGAAACGTTTGATGCAAAATAAGAAAACGTCAAATCAAAGAAAATTTACTATCAAATAAAAAACCTTTAGAAGATTTTTTAGTAGTTCTGAAAATAAATGAACGATAACTAAAAAACCGAAAAGATTGAATTTCTATTTATCGAAATATCTCAAGAACCAGACCTGCTATTTTCGATTAATTTTCACCGCTAGAGTAGGCTTTGAGATACGCAACTTTTTCTCCATTTAACCGACTTTCTAACTAGTATGGTTTGGGAATTACTAATACAATCCCATTAAAAAAGTGGCCACCCTGTATACGAGTGATACTGGAACTAATAATAATATCATTTTAATCAATAGAATTAATAAAATATGAATAATTATTTACAGTAAAAAGCAATGGCATAACATGTCTATTATATTATTACAGTATCATATAAAATGACTGGTATTATAAGTAAACAAATAATTATAACAAAGTTTATTGGAAAAAATAAAAAAATATTTGGAAAATTTAAGAAAAAAAAAAAAGATGGTTCACCAGAAATCGAATATGTCTAAAAGACACTGCAAAAAATTTTTGCTTGATTCTTTATTGCTTAATACCATCCAAGTGTACCCAGTATGATTATCAGCTATTAGTCAAGTAGATGATGTATGATTATCAACTATTAATTAACCAAACGTATAGGAAATTATTACATTGTGAATAATAAACTCAAAAAATGCCCTTTTCTACGAATAACAAATACAGGAAGTAAGCAGAATAAAACAATAGTTGTACGTAAGATCAGATAATGTTGGGTTATCTAATGATTTATAATGCTTCTGGCTATTTCAGTAAAAAAAAGATGTCATAAAAGTAATTTAAAAAAACCGACTTCAAACCATCACCACATCTTGACAAAATTTTTAGGAGACCACCCCTGAGGTATCCCCTTACTAATAAAAAGAATCGTAGAAATCAGACAAGATGGTAAAGACCCAATTATTAGATATTGACCAAATGTATATAGGACCATCTATGAAGAACCCTCTTTCTAACAAAAAAAGAATCATTGAAATCAATTCGGCATTTACGCGTTTTTCCTTAATTTATATTAATTATTTTATGTTGATATTTATCATAAGTAATTGGATGTTAGTGACCCTTAACATTTTGATCAAAAGAATTTAAATTATTTGAAGCCAATATATCAGGAATCACTCGCGTCGGCGCACATCTGTACGTTTGAAATGGACCTTTTTTTGGATTTAAGTAGTACCGTATGAATCCATACTGCATATTAAATTTTTTTTTTGTACTTCAGTGTTCCGCTTTACCAGAAGAAAACATGTAGGGGCCCCTCAAGAGTTCCAGAACCCAGACATACCACTAGGTGAGTCTCCTTACAATATTGGCCTCTTCAGAATTTTTTCCTGTTATTTGAATTTAGTAATTTAAACGCCCGCCTAATGAATTAAGATACCCTTGCAATGCAGAACTGAGCTATATTTAAGGGAAAAGTCACCAAACCGGACACTATATTAAAGAATTATCGCTGAACCAACATTAAAAAAAATTGAGAACATCCTCCTTTTTTAGAGTCGGTTGAAAAGTACTAAAATATTTGTTTTTCGTTTATTGTACTTATAGTTGTCTGTGACGGAACGTAATGGCCATATTGGCAAGCAACAACATGTGTGTTAAATCTGATTAAAATAGTATACTAGTTCTAAAATACTTTTTATAAATAATGTATGTATCCCGTACATATATTACCTATATTAACTTTTGAATTAAAAATCTTAAGTTAAGTTAGACTTAAGCTGCTAGCTGCAAGATTTTCTTATAATTAACTAATGGTTTGCTTTTTGATTCTAAATTTGTACCGATATGCTTAAATTAGTGCTGGAAAATATTAAAAAAAAAGATCCTTCACCATTATTTAGAACCCAATACACCTATTCCAAGATTATGGTATAAACAACCAACCAAATAAATCGCAGCCACCATATTTTTAAAAAATTATTCGCGTTGTAAATGACCGCCTTACCAAATATGTAAGTAGTACATAATTACATCTCTTTTGCTTAAGAAATAGATTTTCCTTTAAATCTAAAACGAAATTTAAATAACCTGGCAAAATTGTAAATTTGCATTTATTAATGGGTTTTTTAAATAAATCTATATATTCGTATAGCGAGAATAACAATATATTGCATGTTCTATACGAGTTAACAATATTAAACCAAGATCTATTTTTATAATAAGTAATTAAATTTTATGATAATCAGTTACTTGTTTAACCTATATAGGTTTGATTTGAAACAAGTAATAGAAGTAATTCTTAAAAACCGGTTCAAATAATTTAGAGTTTGTTGATTTTCGCATGGGTCCAAACTAAAGGAATGTGAACGAGGTATCGGTATTAAAAAAAAAAAAATATCGATTTTTCTGTTTCAATTCCCTATGTTTTACATCTAATGTTATTAGTTAACATTGATTAGAAATACGCACGATATCTCGATGATAAAAGAACATCGATTTTTCTCTTTCGAGTTTTGATGTTTTTATCGATTTTTTTTTATCAGATTTTATTAGTTAACTTCGATGTGTTTTGCGTAATATTGAAAACTATTTTTAAACCCTCACACTAAAAACAAATTAACTGAAAAATTGAAAAAAATCAGTTCTGAAACATCACTAAATTTAAGTGCTTCCTAACATTCTTCAATACGTCGGATCGGTGGCGTAGGTGTCTAAGACGCTCGCATTTGAGAGCAATTTTGTGGTGGAGAGACACCCGGCTTCGTATCCCACAGAATACCATGTGAATTTATTTGCAGAAATTTAATTTATGTTGATGTGACAGCCAGATTATAAAAATCGCCATGCGTTACCGTTTCCATGATAGTGGGTGAGATTTGCCTGGTTTTCCTCGCCTGTAAGTCAAATAGGACCATCAAGTATCTTTAAATCACCCCGGAGCGCCATGATAAATAATAATAATAATAGCCGTCCCTTCTCCTATACAAGTTGAAATTTACTCGTAAGGAGGCGATTATTCTTCCAACCAAAAACTGTTTTAAAATAAGGGTACTGTGCATTGAAACTATTGAGATTAGCTAGTTATTGCATATGGCTATGGCCTAAATTGTTGATTTGTTTATGTTTTGCATGTAAAAACAAAAACTGCACTTTTATCTTAAAAGGGTATTATTACTTTAAATTCAAATTCAAATATCGATTATTCTCACTGTAATATCAAAAATATCAATTCTCAGCGAAAACAGAAACAATATTGTTCAATATTGATGGATGCTAAACAATTTTATAGTGAAAACTTATTGAAATTATAAATTTGGTGGGTGCCCTTACTATAGTCTAGAGAAGAAAAGAGTGCAGTAATTTAATTTGCAGAACGTTGTACAGGTTCAAGAGGTAGACATTTTATTTATACCTCATCCTTCAATGCTTATTTGTAGTTAAAATAAACATTTTAATACAATTAATCGGCCTAATAGAAGTTTTTGTTTAAATTTAATTGTTTCCATATAATAAACGTTTTCTTTTGACAGATAAATCAGATTTTATTTATTCATAGCTGGATTGTATGTATTTTAATGGATTCCGAATTGTGTATTAGTATAACTACATTATAATTATACAGTTATATAAGAATGGAGAGTGCATTAGAAAATATTGCAAGCACAAGTACGCGTAGAAGACCTAATGGACATAAAGCATTATCTTTAGAAAAAAAAAAATCAGTCCTGCTGAATCCTTAAATTCAAAATTACGCGAAATAGCAAGGCAACACAAAATAAAATCAAAAAATGTATTATAGACGAGATTACCCGGGAAAAAGGAATTAAAATTCTGAGATTTCCTCCTTAACACGCAGAGTTAAATCCCCTAATCTGGTCACAATTAAAATGTTATATATCTCGAAACAATACAATATTTAAATTACCTGATGTGCTAAATTGATTTTTAAGGCAGTTTCAGATGTAAATTGAGAACATTGGAGAAAATGCATTGATCATGTTAAAAAGATGGAAAATTCATTTTGGAAATTGGATATAGCAATGGAATACTTAATAGACCCTACAATAATAAACCTCAGAAAAGACAATAATAATGATACCAGTAGTTCTAGTGAAGAAAGTGACTTTTAAGGATAATTTTTGAAGATTTTAGGTACTGAAGTGTTACTTTTAATGTCAAGTGATTAAAAATAAAAAAAGTTTAGTTCCAGTAACAACATATAATCCTCCTTGTTATTTATTGGCTAAATTTAATTTATTCAATGTTAAAGTGCAAAAATTTTCTCAGTAGCTTAAGGTTTATTATTATTTTTTATACATATTTTCATTCAAAATTTAATCTACGTGTATACCATTTTATATACCGTGATCTTATCTATATTATATAAACTGATTTTGCAAATAAAATCCCCACTTTTAATTAACATTTCTTTTATTCAGACTATAATTATGTAATCGATATTTAAATGTTGGTGAATGCGCTTAAAATGCTGTCCCATTTATAATAATTTTTATCATTTTATCTAGTATATTTAAAATAAATAAACCTAAGAGTGTTTGCAATAACAGATAATTTTTTGCACTTTTCCGAAAGCCAGGTATATGTAATAAATAATAAATATTTTCCGTTACGTTACACAAGAATAAATTTAAAAATATGGTGGAGGATTTTATAAGTTTATTAATATTAAACATACATTAAAATGGGTTATTCTTGTGTATAATCGATAAATAATTGCATTTCTGTTTTTATATTGTCTATAATTATAAATAATTTGTTAATTTAAATATAACTATATGAAGTCAATTTAATTACAAGTATTAAAACAACAAAAATAAAAGAATAGGTGGTCCTGTGGTCAGCGTTCCCTTCCACACGGAAGACTCGAGTTCGATTCTTGGATAGGGAAAAGTGGAGTTGTCCCATCGCTTTTATAAACTAGGCTCTATAGAAATTTTTACTTGTATAACCTGAAACTTAATGTTCTTAATATGATATTGGGAACCAAACAGTACTGATTGGGGTATAACACCATTGATTCTGAATAATTTGCACATAATTTTTTACTTTTAATATATTTTCCTTTTTTTTTATATCGTGTATCGTGCAGGCTGAATATTTATAATTTATAGGTTATTTCTTATTTCATATTTAAGACAGACTTTTGAAGTGTTCTATTACCTTCAACCACGGGACTCGAGACTAACGTAGGGAAACTGTCGCAGGTCTAGAGAACAGTCTAGAGTACTTTACTTTAATATAAGTAGAAGCAATTAAAATCCGAAAGCCAGGTATATGTAATAAATAATAAATATTTTCCGTTATGTTACAGAAGAATAAATTTAAAAATATGGTGGAGGATTTTATAAGTTTATTGATATTAAACATACATTAAAATGGGTTATTCTTGTGTAGAATCGATAAATAATTGCATTTCTGTTTTTATATTGTTTATAATTATAAATAATTTGTTAATTTAAATATAACAATATGAAGTCAATTTAATTACAAGTATTAAAACAACAAAAATAAAAGAATAGGTGGTCCTGTGGTCAGCGTTCCCTTCCTCACGGAAGACTCGAGTTCGACTCTTTATTTTTGACTGCGGGAACTGAGTCCATTCGCCAAACCACATCGATTAAATTTTATCTTAGTTCAATATCATATAGTAAGGATAATAGTCTAGTTTTACAAATTAATTTTATTTACATTATAATTATAATAATATAATACAAGTTCGATTCTTGGATAGGGAAAAATTCATTGAACTTTTTGTTTTTCGTTTATTTTAATTTAAAAATTATTAAAAGTCATAAATTATTTTAAAATTAATTATTTTGTCTTAATAACCTAAAACATTTTTTTATTTGTAAATTTTCGTTAGTGGGTCGTAGAAAAAATATACTGTACAACTCGAGGGGATTGTCCATCATATCCACTCTTGTTGCGCAAACTACTATTTCATCAATGGCCATAAACAATCTAATTCTAATACATACGTAATTGAATTATGTTCATTTGAAAAATAACTGTAGGAACATACACCATGAATATTTATTATTTGTACTAAATATCATGAACTGACTTTTTTTTAAAGGTTAAAATAATAACATTTGACCATAAACACGTAATTCTAGAATAGGCTGGTATAATTTTCATAAATACATATATCAAATATTTCCCAATATCTAATAAAATATAATTTTAGCGGCAACATCGACTACTTTATTAGTGTATACATTAAATTATAGTACATGAGACGTAGAGCTTTTTATTAGTTATGAAGAAGGCACATCCTGAAAAAGATTAAGAAAAAACTTTATTTTAAAATTAGTAATTTAATGAAAACAGTAAGCACATACATCAGTTTCAGAACTTAAATGAAGTTGTCTAGATGAACAGTTAAGCATACATATTTGAATGTCTAAAAACTAATAAATATTCTTAAATTACCAAAAATTCAACCTTATCAAAAAATTAATTCATCTTAATATTTTCAAAACTCTTACATAACGGAGGAAGAAAAATCTGTATGCGCAGGATGTTCTTTATTTTCTAAACAAAGATTGAACTTTTATTTTGGCTAAGACATGAAATAATAATTGAGAACAGCTGTAAAAATATTTAAAAAATAAAACCAATAAATCTGTTTACACTACATTATTAACGAATAAATATTTATAAACCATAAAGTCGAGCATAAACCGAACAACCTGAATTTAGTTCCTTTGATAATAACAACATTCCCTCACATAAATCCTAGGAAAAATCTGGCGGCGCGCCATGTACCTCCCTTGCTATAAATGTGAAACATTAAGCTCCGACAAAGGGAAGAAAAGAGATCTAAGTTTATTGTAATTTTCCTTTGGTTCTCATTAGAAAATCAATTTCTGCTACGAGTGATATCCTTTTGCACGATACATTTGCATATCTGCCGGAGGAGTAGAATGCCGCCGGGCACTAATGGGTCTAACGTTAATGTACTTCTAGATGTAATGGTATCAAAGGGCCAATCAAGTAGTTCTTGTAAACAATGCATACTGGTTGTCCCCGAGTAGTGATTTCAGGACAATGTATGGGTCAAGCGGGTTTATCTTTAAGTGAAATATAGCTTTCGGTAATACCAGTTCTGACAGTTGTACCTTTGGGATTCTTCCTAAGGTTCAAAAATGCAAGAGAATAATTTAATTAAAGTATAGTACCACTTTGTTTGTATTTTATAAATCCATCAATTTAAGTGAGATATTCAGCATGTAAAAGAAGTAGGTAAAGTAACTTACTAATATTTAGATTTTTAATAGGTTTACAAAATAAAATATATTATAAATATATCCTGAGCACCATTACTCCAAAATAACGCAAGGATATATTTTTAAAATAATATATTTTTTCAGATTTTCTCAGTCTATTATCTTTAAAATACAATTACTATATAAAGCATTTAATTAAAATTTGTGAACCTATCATAAATCTAAATATTTGTTATTACTTTTTTACACAACATTTTATTCTTTCTGATAAAAATGTAGATTTGCCCCAAAAATTTCAAAGCATTGTCCAAAATATATTTTTGAAGGATTGACACTAAATCAAATGTTTTGCTCCACTTGATGTGTTGCAGGATTTTTAATTTTTTTTTATTAGATTCGCAAAACAATTAAAAATTAAAGTGTATTTTGAATAAACAAACAATTTTATAAACCATTTTTATTTTCATTGAAACGTTATTTTTTTAGGATCGAAAATTGATTTGGTATACTTATTGAGGGAGTCAATTTGAAAAAGAACAGCATTTAATATTGATTCTACCAATGATAGTATGAAAATTTGACGAAACACTTCAATATACATATTAAGGGGGAACATTGTTAAGGCACATGTTGTCGTATTCCTTTCAACCACCTTATCTCAAGGGCAATGGCAACTCCTATTTCTTTTACCATTTTTGTGTTGTTTATACAGGGTGTTTCAAAAAGGTATGTCATAAATTATACCACGTATTCTTGGGTCAAAAATAGAACGATTAAACCGTACTTACCTATATACAAAAGTGCAACCAAAAATAGTTACAGGGTGTATAAGATAAAAATTTAAATGAATTTTTTTTAACATTGTTCTTAAACCGTTTGACATATTTTCATGAAATTTTATATGACGTGTTGGAATACCATGACTAACAAAATCGAAGTAGAGGCAAAATATTTTTTTTTATTTTTGTAGGATTTTGGAGGGTGTCCCGCCCCTTTCTCTATTCAACCTTTTTGTAATATAAAATTTTATTAAAAATCGAACGCGACTGAAATGCAACATCTATTTGAAAACTTTTTTGTCTCTTAGTATTTGTTTGTAAAATGTTTGGTTTAGACGATACAAGCTGCTAATCACTCATGAATTAGAAGATGATGATGACCTGGATAGATGTATTGAGTTTTGCGAAAGTATGACCAACTGGATTACTAATCAATTCATGTTAAAAAAATATATGTTTCAATGACGAATGCAATTTTTTACTTAAATGGCAAGATCAACAAACAAAACTGCCGTTATTGGAGTGGCTTCAATCCCACACATTATTAGGGAGGGGAATACGCAATATCTTCAAAAAATAAAAGTTTGGGCGGATATATTAGGCAATAATATCATCGGTCCCCTCTTTATAAAAGAACATCTAAATGGTAAAATTTATACTCATTTTATACTCTCAGTAAGAAAGTGGTTGGATAATCATTATGCGGAGCAGTGGATTGGTAGAAAAGGACCCATATAATGGTCACCTAAGTCACGAGATCTGACACCGCTGGATTTTTCCTATAGGGTCACTTGAAATTCGTTGTATTCAAAACCCAACCAGATTCAATTGAACAACTGGAACAAAGATTTGTACAAGAATGTAGAGCTATTTTACCTGAGACTCTTCCACACGTCCAAGAACAGTGGATGTACTTGTGCTTACAACACAATGGAAACCATTTTGAATAATTTATTGTCACGCTAAACAAATATCACCCTATATATAAAATATACATTTTGTATTTTAATATACATTTGTTAAATTAAATAATTCAGCATAATATTTTATATATTTTAATAAACATTAGATGCAATTCATAACTACATTCTCAAAAATGTAAATATAACATTAAACTAGAAACGTACTGACCTTAATCGATTAATATAAAAATCGGCTGGGTGAACAATAATGACACTCTTGGTCGGAGTCTCATCCGAGACTCTTGATCGGAGTCTCACCCTAGACTCTCTGCCGAAGTCTCATCCGACACTCTTGAGTCTCATCATCGTCTCGCATCCCATTAGAAGAAGTGACGTTACGTGCCCTCGTCGCCTTTAGATGTTTAGCCCTTGGTAAGGCCCTTTTTATTATTGTAACATTTTGGATATTTTATTTATCTTTAATAAATTGTTAATTGTTGTTTTGCTCTTTTATGTTCCCCAAGTCAGTTAGCACATAGAGTCACTATTTAAAGTGACTTCCTCACGACCCAAAGGCCCGGCGCCTCCACCATATGTCATTTGCCTTTCGGTCGTGAGGGAGTCACTTTAAATAGTGCTACCTGACTTGGGGAAATAAAAGAGCAGAACAACAATTAACAATTAATTAAAGATAAAATAATATATCCACAAAGTTACAATAATATAAAAAGGGTCTTACCAAGGGTTAAACATCTAAAGGCGACGAGGGCACGTCACGTCACTTCTTCTAATAGGATACGAGACGATGATGAGACTCAAACTAAGAGTGTCGGATGAGACTCCGGCAGAGAGTCTAGGGTGAGACTCCGACCAAGAGTCTCGGGTAAGACTCCGACCAAAAGTCTCGGGTGAGACTTCGACCAAGAGTGTCATTATTGTTCACCCAGCCGATTTTTATATTAGTCGATTAAGGTCAGTACGTGTCTAGTTTAATGTTATATTTACATTTTCGAGAATGTAGTTATGAATTGCATCTAATGTTTATCAAAATATTATGCTGAATTATTTAATGTAACGAATGTATAATAAAATAAAAAATATTTATTTTATATATAGGGTGATATTTGTTTAGAGTGACATTATAAAGTTGTAAAGCTAAGCTTTTTTATATCATTATCATACTTTTTTAAGAAATTGCATTATTTATATTTGGATATCAAATACATTTCACACATTTGTGAGGTTAGGTACTTCAATTTTAACAAAAAAAAAAAAAACATTAATGCAATTTATCCAGAATTACAGCAGGAACCAAAAAATGATTAAAGAAATTAGGGGTTGCCATTTAAAATTATAGGGGTAGTTGCCCTGGGGGTCAGTGGGTTGAAAATAATACGACAACAAATGCCTCAAGAATGGGATCCGGACAGTTTTTCGAATGATAATTATTCGAACGACAGTACTTCGAACGACATTTATTCGAATGGACAGTTATTCGAAAAGACAATTCTTCGAACTGATAATTTTTCGAATGTACGATTCTTCGAATAGACAATTTTTCGAAATAAGTTGGTTTTATTTTATATAATTTAATTTTGACATTTTGACATTTGATTCAGTCTGATTTTAGTGTTTATAAAGATGCCTCTCGAATTCCTTTTTAGTGAAAAAGGAAAAAAAAAGTTATTTTTGAACGGATTTTTATTCGTTAAAGACAAAGCCGATGCTGAAAAAACATATTGGAAGTGCAAGTTCTTTTTGTCTAAGAAATGTAAATCGCGAGCAATTACAAGCCATGATGTTGTTTGCAAAGAGACTTCTCACAACCACCCCGCGGATGCAGCAGAAGTAGATGCCATACGTTTTAAGAATAAACTGAAGGACAATGCTCGGACAACAAGAAACACTCCACACTACCTAGTATCGGCACTATCAAGTGAAGTGGACAAACTAACAGCAGCCAAACTAAGTAAAGTAAATAGTTTAAAGCGAACAATACGCAGGGAAAGAGTGAAAGAAAACATGGAACCCACACAGCCAAAAAGTCTAGAGGAGTTGTACCTACCTGATTCTTTTAAAACCACCACAAAAGGCGAACCATTTCTACTTTTCGATTCTGGAAACATTAAACAAAGAATTCAGATTTTTAGCACGAAAGACAACCTGGATTATCTACAAAAAGCTGAATACATATACATGGATGGAACTTTTAAGAAAGCACCTATGATTTTTAACCAGCTTTACACCATACATACATTTATAAACGAGGAATCCGTACCACTGGTATATGCACTTCTACCTGATAAATCAAAAGACACTCACATAAAGTTAATTTCGGCCCTTAAAGATCTAGCACCAGCTCTCAGACCGCAATCGGTTCTAATAGATTTTGAAGCAGCGATGATAGGAGCGATACATCAAGCTGAAAACCAAAGTTCAGCTTGATTTTCGTCTTATAAAAAACTGGTTCGATCAAAAGTTATTGACAGTTAACCTAGACAAAACAAATTTCTTACCGTTTAGTTGCAATATTACCGGCTCTTCGCCTTTTGAAATACTGGAAATTCAGTCACAGGAAGACGTGATAAAAATCAAATCTGTAACTGAGATTAAATACTTAGGGGTATATATAGATTCAAATTTAAAATGGGACAGTCACGTAAATTTTGTGATAAAAAAACTGCAAATGATCTTGTATAAATTTAGACAACTAAAAAAATGTTTACCAGAAACCCAATTAAAAAAATTATATTTCGCCCTGGTCGAAAGCCACATAAGGTATGCAATTCCAGTTTGGGGAGGGGCTTTAAGGGTGCATCTAAATCCTTTAGAAACACTGCAAAAAAGATTTTTAAAGTTAATTACGGGAAAAAATTTTAGATATGCTTCAGACAGTTTATATTCTGAAACTAAAGTACTAGACCTAAGACAACTATTTTATTTTCAAACAAACATCAAATATCATTTTAGTACTAAGAAAGCCTCTAGTCATAAACACAGCTATAATACGCGTAATAATAAAAAACTTACTTATCCAGTAATACTAAAAAAGTCAATTTCACAACGAGCTTACTCTTACATTGCTGTAAAATTTTATAACTCTATTCCTGAACCATTAAAAAAAATAAACAATACAACCATGTTTAAAAAAAAACTAAAATTATTTATTTTAGAAAGGTCAAGATTATTTACACTAGATATTTTAGAAGAAACTAAATAATACCAACACAATCATAAAATAATAATAGTAAAATAATAAACAAAATATAAAAATTCAAATAATAATAAAAAAAAAACAATAAAATTAAAATTATCAATACTTACTGGATTAACAAACTAATACATGGATTTGACACACTACTGGACTTGACACAACCCAACTTGACACATTATTATCTGGATTAGAAAAACCCATATTATATACCAAGTCACGACAGACTAATATGTATAATATATTATTTTTTTCTCGTTCTTTTTTGATTTGATTTAAATTATGCCCAAATTGTAAATTGTATAATATTTTATTTTAAATGTGTAGTATATATATATATATATATATATATATATATATATATATATATATATATATATATATATATATATATATATATATATATATATATATATATATATATATATATATATATATATTATTGTATATGTATGTATATATTTACCCTTATGTGTATGTATGTGTGTATATATATGTGGATATTTTAATATTTATTCGTTATATTACAGCGAAACAAGTACAGTAGTACTTATCGCTAAATACTTTATTCATTTATGCGTCTGAAATTTTTTATGTAATTCTTTTTTTTATGTGTGAATAAAGGTTTATTATTATTATTATTATTATTATTAATTTCCGAATGCAACTGTACAAGGATGTTTCTTCCACTTTTCACAGGCAGTTTACAGAAAAATTCAAACAGCTGGCTTTAAACAGCGATATGATAACTTTGCACAGCACATGAAGATTTTAGCTGCATTAGCTTTCGTACCTACAAAATACATACAGCCATTTTTTAATGCATTAAGCGATGATTTTCCAGAAGAAGCTACCGAGGTTCTGGACTACTTTGAGGAAACATGGATTGGGATGATTCGTCGCGGTCGTCCAAGGTCACCGTTGTTTGATTGGGAAATGTGGAACTGTGTTAATAATGTTTTAAACAGTCAACCCAAGACTAACAACCACATTGAAGGTTGGCATTTTGCCTTTGAAAACCAACTTTCGGCTAGCCATCTCACAATATGGAAGTTTATTACCGCGATTCAACGCGAACAATCCTTAACTGAAATGAGAATTTCTCAATTTTACTGTGGAACTCCCGCTATGCCGAAGAAAACGAAGTACTTACAATTAAATATTAGATTACAAAATATTATCACTCAGTTTTCTCCTAACGACCCTATAGAATACTTAAATCGTATAGCTTGTAATTTGTCTTATAAATAAGTTCCTCGTTTCTTTTGTTATATAGTGTATTATAAATAAGTCATGTATTAAAAAGAAATAATTGGAATAAAATCATTATTTTTATACAAAACGCTTTTTATTTTTGACGTTTTGGTGTCGCACCTGTGTCAGGTTATCAAAAAATTAAATAAAAAAAATAAATTATCTAAATTGAATTTCAGGTGCGACACCGAATGTTTTTTGTTTAAATTACCTACACTTTATCATTCCTCAATAATGTATTCTTGAAAAATGGTCTGTTCGAACAATGGGCTCTTCGAAAAACTATCGTTCGAAAAATTGTCATTCGAAAAACAGTCCTAGATCCCTCAAGAATAATGGGTAGAGCCAATATTAAATTATTGACACCCTGTATATAATTAGATTCAACAAACAACTAACATGTAGCATGAAATATATTAAGAAATATATAATAATAAATAATAAATAAGCTTTATTCAAATCATAGTGAATGTATACAATCATAACAAGAAAATTATAAATTAAATAAAGCTAAAGCCGATAAGCATAAAGGTACTTGTTTCGGCAAAAAAAAACAACAAAAATATATGTAATTTCACAGATTGCGAACAAACATAAATTAATGTAAAACTTATGCTTGATCGATTTTTAATAACAACAATAACAATAGATAATTTTAATTATAGTTATAGTAAAATATTATCTTAGTGATATAAACACATTCAAAAAACATAAAACTTACATAATTGGATCAGAATATGAATTTAGCACTGTGGAAGGATGTTAAATGTATTACTCAAAATGACTTTGGAAAGTAATTCGCGGATTCTGAATAATAACATTTTTTAGTTTTTTTTTTTTTTTTTAAAGAAATTTGCTTAAAATAGATTAAATTTCTGCAGGTATGGTGTTGTAGAGTTTCGGCGCTAGAAATGTAAACGTATGTTGCGTAGAAGTTTTTATCATACGAGGACCTATATAATTTGTTTTTTGACGAGTATTATAATTGTGCTCTAAAACGGTTGCTGAATTTTTACATTTTATACAGTATGGTTCAAATGAAAGGAATAAATTCATTATAATGGAAGTAATTGGTTTTTCGAAAAAATGCTCGAACAGGTCAATTTTGTTTACTTAAAGCGCAATTTTTTAAATAAAATTCAATTTTCCCCCACTTCCCATTTTTGGGCAGTGACGTCATTGACAATTTTTTTAAATAGCAACCCCAATTTTTTTTTCTTGATTTTGATAGATCTTGCAATTTCCTACTTGGAAACGTAATATTTGAAATATCTGACATAACAATTTTTTTTTGAAAAAAAGTCATTTCAAGATCAGATACATAAATTTTATGTTATTTTGAAACACAATAAATTCATAAAAGATAATTATTTGTAATTAAGTGCTTAATTTAAAAAAATAATAATAATAATAAAACTAATTTAATGACAATTTCACAAATTCTTTTTATTATTATTTTTTTTATTATTATTTTGTTAGATTAAGCATTTAATTACAAATAATTATCTGTTATTAATTTATTGTTTCTCAAAATAACATAAAATTTATGTATCTGATCTTGAAATGACTTTTTTTCAAAAAAAATTGTTATGTCAGATATTTCAAATATTATGTTTCCGAGTAGGAAATTGCAAGATCTATCAAAATCAAGAAAAAAAAATTGGGGTTGCTATTTAAAAAAATTGTCAATGACGTCACTGCCCAAAAATGGGAAGTGGGGGAAAATTAAATTTTATTTAAAAAATTGCGCTTTCAGTAAACAAAATTGACCTGTCCGAGCATTTTTTCGAAAAACCAGCTACTTCCATTATAATGAATTTATTCCTGTCATTTGAACCATACTGTATGGTAATAGGAGCAGGAGTGTATAAAATATAATTGACTCAAATCGAGTATATTTGTTTCCAAGTAAAGAGAATCAGATGGATATCTAGAGGGTTTATCACACATTATTTTAAGAAATTTTCTTTGAATTATTTCTAAGCATTTTATATGGGATTTAAAGGCAGCCCCCCAGGCACATATTCCGTATCGAAGATGACTTTCTACAAGTGCATAATACAGTTTTCTTAAATGTTGTGAAGGTAAGACTTCTTTAATTTTTCTAAATTTATATAAAATAGTTCTCAATTTATTTAATGTGTAAAATATATGTAAGTCCCATTTTAATTGAGGATCTATAATAATACCTAAATATTTTATTTGTTTAACAGGTAGAATCATCAATTCTCTGCTTCCACTATCAATGCACAATTTCTTAAAATTTGGAAGTCCTACTAAGTTACAACTAAAAGGTAAATAGTTCGTTTTTTCTATATTTAGTGTAAGTAATTTGTGCTGTAACCATTCTGAAATAAGAGTAAAATCAGACTCTGCTATCAATTTTAGACGTTGCCAATCATTTTCTTTATAAAAGATGGCTGTGTCATCGGCAAATCCAATAATTTTGCCCTTAGTTTTCAATTGGAATAATCCATTTATGTATATGTTAAAGAGTATGGGTCCTAAGACAGAGCCTTGCGGAACTCCATACTCTATTTCCTTCTCTATGCTGATTTCTTCGCCCACTTTGACTTTTTGAAACCTTCCTGTGAGGTAACTAGAGAACAGTTGTAGACAAGTGCCTCTAATATGATAACTATCACTTTTAAAACATTTTTAGATCATTTGGAATTTATAAGAATTCAGTGATATTTTTGAATATGGTTGTATTGTCATGTTATAAGGAAAAAATAATTTTAAATTTATTTCATTATTGTTACATGATCTATTATAATATAATTTTATCAAATACCTATAGTTGAATTTAAAACAAAAAGAAAGCTGTATGATACTCATGTTTTCTTTATTTTTTTATATATATTAAACATTAATAAATTACAATTGCTTAAATTGTAATGCCTTCAAAATAAAATCTAATCTTATTAAATTGTTTTACGCCATAATCAAATATCAAGATAAAATAGTGTCGGCAGTCAAACGGAAATAACAATAAGCCACAAGTAAATAACTAAACTTGCGAAAACTTAATCAGCTTTTACACATTTTAGGCAAATTACTGTCGTCACGAATATTACTATCCATATTACGTTCGCCGTTTTTGTTCTCTTTATTTTTGCAAAAATAAATAGTATCAGGCACGAAATCTAAGTCTGCGTGCTGGGAGACCTGGCACGTTAAATGGTAAAAAGTGTAAAATTTCTAATTATTTCGACAGAAATATAATGATTACGATTGCGAGAATAAATTAACATTTTTTTTAAATTTGGATAAATGAATAGAGAAAATACGCTTTTACTTGTAAATTAATAGGAAAGTTTTCAAAAATTGCACGTCCACCAAAGAATTACTTTTAATCTACAGATTTGTTTGCATAAAAAGTAGTGAAATTTTATATTAACACAAAACCCAAATTTTAAAATAAGTAAAATAAATTTTTGGACTATTTCACTTAGTCCTATAGATACCTATTCTGCCAATTCTGATTCAAACATATTCATGGTAAATCAAAAAAATAAGTCGCTGGAAGCAAATGTTATTTAGAATTGCAGAAGAGTTGTATATAGTTTTAAATAGAACATATGCTTGATAAAATATTACAAACATTCCAAGCAAATAATGCAATTTCAACGAGTGAATCACCTGATACGAATATACAAAACAGCGTAGATATCTTATTTTTTGGTTTAAGGTAAAATTTAAAAGTATATATCTTTTTTCCATCAAGAGATTTTAGATGTTATTCGATTATTTGTAATTATTAAAAGATATTTCTAAGGAAAAACCTAAGAAGATTTTGAGTACCTTATATCAGTGCTCCGCAACCGGTGTGCCGCGACACACTGGTGTGCCGTAAGCCGACTTGAGGTGTGCCGCTCTTGCAGACAATACGAATCAGATTCGTATTGTAGCGAGACCCGCGAAAAATAAAGCAATCTGACAACAGCGCCGATGGTAAACGTCTATCCGTCTATCGGCGCGGCGCGGCGGCTTGATTCTCGAAGGCGACTAAACTAGAAAGATCCGTGCCGTTCGAGGCGCGACTCGATGTTTTCCTGAACATCGCCACTGCCTATATAAGCGCGCCTGTCGTCGCTCAGAGACTCAGAGAGAGTCGAATAGTCAAGTGAATCAGATAAATACGCGGGCAAACAAATAAATCGTAGAGTGAAATAAATAGTGAATTGCTATATAAATAAATTCTTGTGCCTTATAAATAAGTGAACTGGACTAAGTTTTGTTGCAGTATCTACTTTTATAAATAACTATAGTGCTTCAAATATGGATAAATTTTTGCTGAAATCACGAGCAGATGACGAAGAACCTAGCACAAGCTCCAGCATAAGTGCTGCAAAAAGAGCAAAAAAGGTGCTGAAAAGGAAGTACAATCAAGACTACCTTCGATATGGTTTCACTTGGTGTGGCGACGAAGCGGCTCCAAAGCCTGAATGCGTCATTTGCGGTGAACAGTTGTCAAATGAAGCAATGGTACCCAGCAAACTAAACCGTCATTTGATCACAAATCATCCCAGTTGCGTCAAAAAAGACATTCAATTTTTCCAACGGCGCTTGGATCAAAATAAGAAACAAAAGCAGTTTATGAAATCGGCGGTTACGGTTTCTGAAAAGGCATTAGAAGCAAGCTACCTTGTTGCAAAATTAATTGCACAACAAAAAAAACCGCACACTATCGGTGAAACGCTTATTAAACCAGCATGCATGGAAATTGTTAGACTTATGCTTGGGCCAAACGAAGTTAAGGACGTGAGTAAAGTTTCTTTGTCGGCCGATACTGTTAAAAGACGTATCCAAGATATGTCAAGTGATATTTTGGGAACACTAATTAAAAAAATCATTTCGGCTGGAATTTTTGCGCTTCAAATCGACGAATCAACCGATATTAAAAATAAAGCACAACTGATGGCTATTGTACGTTTCGTTGACGAGGACTCTATTAAAGAACATTATTTATTTTGTAAGGAGGTTCCAGAGAGAACTACCGGTGAACAAATTTTCCAAGTAACTGATAATTTTTTTAAAATACATAATATTCAGTGGACCAATTGCGTTGCTATTTGTACAGATGGTGCTGCTGCAATGATGGGCAGTAAGAAAGGTTTTGTATCTTGTGTAAAACAAAAAAATCCGTCAATACAAATTACACATTGCTGCATACATCGAGAAGCATTGATGGTCAAAAATTTGCCCGAACAGCTTTCGATCACAATGAATGAATGTATTAAGATCATAAACATAATTAAATCGAGAGCCTTAAATTCGCGAATCTTTGGAATACTCTGTGAAGAAATGGGAAGCGAACATGAATCCTTACTGTTTTATACAGAAGTTCGTTGGTTATCCCGGGGAAAAGTTTTAGCTCGACTGTTTGAACTTCGCTACGAAGTGCGTGAGTTTCTTTCAAGTCAAGATATGTACGATCTATGCCAGCACCTTCATGATGAATACTGGATAGCCAAACTTGCATACATGGCGGATATATTCGAACATCTGAATGAACTTAATAAAAAAATGCAAGGACGGAATGAAAATATATTGACGTGCTCCGATAAATTACAAGAGTTCAAAAAGAAACTTGAACTTTGGCAGGAACAGTTGCAAAAAGGATGTCTAGAAATGTATCACAGGACCAACCACAGTACGATCGAAAACAAGCAGTTGATTGTGGATTTGGCCCAACAACATTTAAGTATGCTTCAACAAAAATTTGAATACTATTTCCATTCTATCAACACGGAACAATACAATTGGATTCGAAATCCTTTCGCAACCAATGCAATAAGTTCCACGGAAGCACTGCCATTGCAAACTCGAGAGGAGTTCACAGAATTAAGTAATGATATGACCCTAAAACTTAAATTCGACGAAGTTCCGTTAGATGTTTTCTGGATTTCCATCAAGACAGAATATCCACGCATCACCGACAAGGCCATCTTCACACTACTTCCGTTTTCCACAACATATTTATGTGAGCAAAGTTTTTCAACGCTTGTATTAATTAAAAATGATAAACGGTCATGCTTAAAAGATCTTGACCAAGAAATGAGAGTTGCGCTGTCTAAAATTGAGCCGAATATAAAACTTTTGTGTTCAACGAAGCAAGCGCAGGTATCACATTAATCAGTCATCATCATGTCAAAATATTTATTACTATTGACGTGTCAACAGAAGTAAATTTAGTATACCTACCTGTCCTACCTAGTATTTAGTATAGTTCTCATGTATGTACCTATTTGTATTTTTCATTCTATCTGAATAATAAAAAAAAATAAAAAAAAAATATGTATTATGTCCTGAGTGAAAATTTTGATGCCCCAAATCTGAAAGGGGCTTCTTCACATTTTAAAACAATAAAAAAAACTAAGGTAGTTTGGACATCCATAAATAATTAGTATACATGGAGTGAACTGACCCCCGACCTAGCTACGCCACTGCTATAAATATATTTTAGATTTTGGTGTGCCACGAAATTCTAGGGAGCAGTTTGGTGTGCCTCAGATGAGGAAAGGTTGCGGAGCACTGCCTTATATCATAAAAATAAAGAAAATAACCTTATAAGGCATGGTGAATTAACAATTAGAAAATATTCCATAAAGACAAATTTAAATTATTCAATATGCGACCCATGCAAATAATGTTTAATCGCTGATCATATTACTAAATATGTTTATGATGTAGAAGTAAGAAAGAAATGTAAAAAGTTACCAGACATTAAAGGGCTTAACGAAGTAAGTGCCAAATAAGAAGTTATTTTAAAGAATTGGATCGCACCACATTTGTTCAGAAACTAAATGAATACATGAAAAGTTGCTTTTCTAAAGTTACTAATATTAAAATAAACCTTAGGACAAAAAAAGGCAACAAATTTGTGTTCGATAGAAATAAAAAATATTAATGTTATCTTTAAATCCCACTACAAATCTTAAGATCATCCCCAAAACCTAAGGTTGAAAAAAAAAATCTGTCGTATTGAATTCGGACATTCTTGTATGCTAGACAACTGCTCTTTTTGTCTCTAGACCATCAACGATATTGGCAGTCGAGGTTCCAAGACAGAAATTTGATGTTTTGGACCCGCCTTGTGGAACCCTAGACGTTACCTGCATTTCTTGCCCCTTTTCAACTAATATTTTTCGATCAGTTAGGAAGTCTCTGATGGAGTTTCTTAGCTATTTGTCGGGCTCGTTCTCAAATATTCAAATACTTCTTTACAGCATCGTTATATACAAGAAATGCATTTATGCATATTAAGCCCATATCTTCTTCTGCGTGAGTTAAATTTTCAGTGAAGTTACTAAGAGTCTGGCAGTAAGTGTGTAACGTTTTATCTAATTTATCATGCATTTGGTTAAATGATAAGTCTGAGTGTTGTCCGTCAATGTTTTTATTGGCATATGTTTCGTTAATGTCTTCGGGGTTACCTAAAATTGAGTCGTTGTCTAGCATATTTATTTATATTTGTTTCTTTAAATATTTTGCTTATGTACTATTCAAAAAATCTGTAATGTGATAAAATTCAAAATTTTGTTAATGGAAGCTACTGAAAAGTATTTGTTCTGGAATATTGAGGGTTAGCTGAATAACCCATGTTTTGATAATTATTATTATTAGGCATTGCACAAGTTTTAAGATTATGTTGATTTTGTGCACTGTGATTATTAAATTGTCTTTGATATGTTGGGTTATATGTAGGATTATGTTGAGTTTTAATATTATTTTGAGCATAGTAAAAATTTGATTCCTCAACAATATGAACAATAGCGGTTTCTATGATTTTACCTCAATATTATGATATTTTTCGCCAGTCCCATGTCCATGAACAAACATTTCATTTTTGTAATACAATAAAAATCTTTGATCATTTTATATTTTGCATCTTTTCAGCTGTAAATATGGTACGAAACTATAAAATAACAACAAAAAAATGCGAGATTAAAGAGGCTCTAACTAGAAGATATTACCAGAGGAATATACTCTTGCAGGCAAGCTGCAAAAGATAGTTGGTTTGTGTTTTTATCTTATAATTTATCTGAGACAGACACGTTGAATTTGTATAAGTTTTTTTTTTAAACTAGTTATATGTAATTGTTCAATTTTTAACTAGAAGAGATGTATTGTTCATCTACAAATGAGTCTTCTTTCAGTTGTTATACAGTAAGAAATTGCTGAATATTTTCTATTCATAAAAATACCCCTATGGGTAATATGCCACCAATTTTCTCGTTTTCAAAGATTACACAAGTTTGTTAATTGTATTAACATTAGATTGCCAGTAAACATTTTCAAAACTCTTGTATATCTTCCTACTTTCTGCTTCTATAGCAATCGATGGTCTAGCTACGCTTTTCTTAGACCGTCGACTTAATATTGTAAAAAGGATGTCGATATATGGTGGCTCTAAAAGACGTTTTTGTTACTTTTATGATTCCTGTGTATGTCTAACGTACAAAATCCATATACCTGGATCAGTGGTATTTTTGCTTCTCAGAAATATCCATTTATCCGTTCCAGAAACTGTTCCAGAAAAACAATTTAGCAAAGGGGGCTATTTTTTTAGTGCCGCTGTAGGCTACCTCTACTTTCAGGTGTGTAGATGAGCCAGAGGTAGTAAACCTGAAATAATAAAAACAATTATTATAATATAAATGTTCCAAAAAGTAAACAATATTACTTACATGTTTATTTATATTATTTCGTTTTATTTTAATACTGCTCCCATCTTCTGAAGTAAATGTTCAATTTTCTTGGTATTTGCTTATTACAAAGAATTGTTTCATGATTGATCACATACCTTTTTACATAAGAGTAATAAGCATTATCCTTAAAATGCTGAGAACAGACAAAACAGAGGTTAGCCAAAAATAATTTCTAAACAATTCGATTAATGGTTTGTAAACACTGTTCAAGTTAAGTGCTAGAAATTCCTAGGATACCTGAAAAATAAAAAGCATTTAAAATACAACAATAGGAACATAATTAAAGTAGTTACTGTTACTTACAAATGGAAAGATCTAACAAAATTATCAAGTAATGCAAGGTTTTCAAGATATTCATTAATTGTTAATGGTTTTGTAAATAATATCTTAGGGGACTGACTTTGGGAAAATATAATATAAACACTAAAACTATTGCGCCAAGATGTAGGCAACACGTAATAAATGGCAGAGTTTTCTATCTCTTTTTAAAAGGCACTCAGAAAGCTGCGCAGTACGACCATTCTCCGTATTGTCTACGATAAAAAATATTCTTTTTCTGAAAAACTATTTTCTCTTTCAATGAATTGGCTTCTTAAAACTTGTGTTGTTTTTGCGAATTTTAGAATAGGTTCATGTTTAAATGGTTAAGGCATTAATAGATCCTGGTCTAGGCATTCCAAAGATATCTTTTCTACAACACTTTAATAAATTCCAATTAATTCTGTTCTCTTACTTACTAACTAATCGACGTGAACTACCTACTAATTTTGAACGGATCACTCTAAAAATATATTTATGTAGAACTAGGTCATATAAATCTACTAAAAATCTTCAAGTATTTGTTTTCAAAATTGGGGTTTGGGTATGGTCTTAATAATTCGTATGTGGATTTTTGAGGTTTCCAAATTTTTAAATTATTCAGCCACTTATTTCAGATATTTTTGACTTTTCGGAATTCGGTTTTCGTTTTACGATTTCATATTTATAAAAGTTCAAAAACTATATAATTAAGGTAAACAAAACGAACAAAACGCACTTAAAAATAATCAACATGTTTGCTGTCAATAATTGTTAGTGGAACCAAAACTACTTTATCACTAATAATAAGCGTATTAGGACAAATAAAGAAAAATAATTGACCACTTCCCTGACACCATAGGGACGATTCCAGCTTCAACGGACTCCTCTGGGATTAGTGAGATTTGGTGATGAATTTTTCCGTCGATGGGACGAGACGTTATTAGACAGAAAACATTGAAAATTTTGTTAATGGCATACACGGAAAAAAATGTGACTAGAAAATTTTACTACAATGTTGTAGTAGTAGACTTGTAGAAAAATACTTAACAATTTGTAGAAAATTTTACTACAATTTATAGTTAAAAACTATTCATTATTGTAGCAATTGAATTGTCGAATAAAATGCTACAACAATAGGAAAGAATTCCACAATGTTTAGTATATTTTACTATTGTTTGTAGAAGTAGAAATTTATTACAATTATCGTAATTACTACTACTAACTTTTGAAAAAATTTGTACAAATATTAATAATTATCTCTACAAAAAATAGTAATTTTCTCTACAAAAAATAGTAATAATTTACATTCCTTCTTATGAAAAATATTCAATTTTGTTCAAAAATATTCTATAATATTGTAGAAATTCTAAGTCATGTGAACAAAACAGAATTCTGCTATTGGCCAACGTTTTCTGACGTCGATCATAAATGGCCAGATAGCAGTAGCCGTTCGCCATGTTCACATAACAAAGCATGGTACATATACGAGTACCTATAACACATTATTATATTATAAGCACCGATGCGTTTGAAAAAATTTTAATAATAAATTCTATTGGTGGTAAGTACATGTATTATTGTTTTTAAATAATTTACCTTCAGATAACTAATTTAAATAACCTTAGTAGATTATTTTAAAAAAAATATTTGTGGCCAACGATCGAATTTTGTGCCAAATTCAATGATGTTTTTTGTCTTAATAGTGACATGCCTACTTTCTCATTTTTGTTAGTTATCTGACTTAGTCATTTAATATCCAAATCAGTGTAAAGGTGATAAATATCCCCGTTTTAAGGGTATGAACAGTTCAATTGTTATTAATTTTTATTTCATATTTTTCAGGTGCAGAAAAGCCAACTGAGACTGAGGGTGCTATTATTACTGTTATTTATTACATAATGTAATTAAGACTTTGTATCTTTTATATTAAAACAATAAATTGAATATTTTATTGAGGAACATTTTTTTCTAGGTTATATTTATAATAATTATGGAATACTACTGCAAGTTTTATTAAAAATTACTACAATTTGTATGAATTTTTACTATTTATTGTGTAAAATTTTCGTATTTATTTTCATAAAACGCAATACATTTTTAATATAAATTCATACAAAGAATAGCAAAAATTATAACAATTTGTAGAACAATTCTTATGATCCATTTGAATATTTTTACTAAATATTGTAGATAATAACTCTACAATACATTCTCCACAAATATTTGGAAATTTTTACTACAAATTGTCCCTGTCCCTATATGTACTATTTATTGTAGAGAAAAAATCTATAATTGTAGAAATTTCTTCTACAATTTTTTTTCCGTGTACTTTTATATGATGAAACATTTGCAGGACATGTCGAGAAAGTTTGTTAGACTTTGGATCGTTGCTGTAACTATAATAAGAAATTTATATTTGCGAAACCAAAGATATGTTATCAATCACAGATCGACACATTTAGTGACATATAGTTTATTCCTCTTCTTTGGCAGTAAATTAGCTACTGTAATAAATCCATACTTCATATATAACTAAAAGCAATTAAAAACTTCTGTACTATTGTCCGCAATTTAGGGTAGAGAACTGGTAATGATTATTGATTTTTTTATATTTACTTTAGGTTTTTCGTTTGTTATGAGTTATACGACTTTTTTTTTTTAATTTGATGATTTTACCGTAACTGCATTTATTAAAAAATTTAACACACAACATGATTTGAAAGAAAATAAGTACTGCTATTGTGTTTGTATTTATTTAGGCCTAGATTTCACTTGAATAGAAGAACATTTCCCGCAAAATCAGCTGTGACGTTTTTGTTTTAATTAAAAGATTGTTGTAGACCTTTTCGTTTTCTTGGCTTACTCCAACTATGAATATATCTAACTATAAATTAAGTCCTGATTTAATTACCAATACAAAAAATATAAATCGTGCTAAACCTATAAAATTTCTTTGTAAAAAATGAACATTGAGGTAGTCCCTATAATAAATTTTACTTGAGCAATTTCAACAATAAAATGCATATCTAACAATTTTGAACATTAACACATTGTATGGTTTTTGCGTGACAGGCATCCAAAATAAACTTTTAGTGTTTTCACCAAAAAGGATAAAATGGAAATTCGTGCCGCCATAAAGTTTTATCATTTGAAAGCTAAAACGATTACACAGATCAAAGCCAAGTTTAATAGGGCTCTTCTCCTTCAATTACAACAGAACACAGATGGGTTTCAGAATTTAAACGAGGCCACACTAATTGTAAAGGTAAATAGCGAAGTAGATGCTTAAATAATAAAGAAATTGTAAAAAAATTAAAATGTTTTGAATAGGCTTAAAGTAAATAGTCCAAGAGCTAGCCCTCACTTGGAGTAACGTGTTTAACACAATTAATAAATTTATAAATTAACACTAGTTAAATATAGAAATAATGATCTGATAGGGATACGGCAGTTGCATTATCCTTAATGTAAAAAAAATATATAAATGTTTCTACATAGCAGCTGCAATTTTATTATGCTCTAATATTGTTTAGAGAGTAAAATAAAGAAAATATACAATATGAGAATTTGATTTACACAATAAAATACAGAGACGAAGAAACTGAATTAGACTCAAACAGGGGAGAACAGAAGGTAGATGAAAAAACAGAGACAAAGCGATGACGAGTCGAGACGAGTGGAGACAAGCAGCCAGCAAAAAGCAGAAGGATTGTAATAAGTGATACGCAGATAAATAAGCAATACAGAAACAAAGGAACAGTATAGAAACAAAAAAAGTAATACAAACAAGCGGTACAGAGGCAAAGAAATAGAACAGATATGGAGAAGCAGTACAGAGACAGAAAAGGAATAAGGCACACACAAGAGAAGATAGAAGGTAAATAAATTTTTTTGTGTATCTTATATTAAATAATTAAATATCTTAGGAAATCGACCCTCCTTATATTGAGATAGTATTTGATTATAAATTACATAAACTTGAATAAGGTTTTAATTACATCTATTAATATTTTATGTAAACTAATAAAACCGGCATGAAATGAGAGAGTGTAAATAGAAATTTGGAGCAATTAAGGAAACCCATTAGTTAATATTTATACCCTACAAAGCTGCAATTTTAATATCTTATAAATTACATATCAAGCATATTTCATTTAAAATTCCAATAAATTTTTGTGGGTTTCAAATACATGTCAAGATTGTCAAGTTACAATAAACTTTTTATGGAGATGAACATCCTTAGTGCACTTCTATAGAGCTAAAAGTTTTAGGAAATCCACCATGGCCATCCAGAGGTGTTTTTGTGGTATTGACATTAACACATTATTAGGAGAGATTAGCAAAAAAATAAGTAGTAGAAAAACGGATAACTTGAACGATCTTTTGAGGCTAAGACAAGCTAAGATACTTCTGGGTAGCTATGACTAAGGCTTATTTGAACTATTATTTAATTTTTTTTCAATGTTTCTAAATAAACCACTGTCGTTAGAAATATATAGAATAATTCAAAATGTGAGTGCAAATATCTCGAGTATATGATTTATTTTAAAAACACCGAAAAATTTAAATTTATGTTTTTGAACCGTGGTGTAAAATTTAGAAGGAATAAAGTTTATTTAACTGATTTATTGCTGATAGGTATATCTTATAAAATGTTGGCGAAATTTAGTAAAATTATACAAAGAAATAAAAATTATAGTTATTAATATTGTTCTAATTTTTAATTTTATTTTAACTATATTTCGGAAATTAGTTATATATTATATCAAAGCATGTTTCGTTTAATCGTCTTATTTTTAATCAGAGAATCTTCAGTTGCTCTATGTCCCATTCTTCCATGTTAAAAATAAAATAAATGATGTGATTTTCTACGCGCACTGTAACATAATCAATTATGGAAATCTTTAAATCTATTCACGTCAATTTTAAGGTAATTATCAGTACGAATAATTTTTTTTAAATTTTCCTACATCATATATTTTTGTAAATACGTTATCAAAGTTTAATTACTCTATTCAACAGATTGTGTGGCAAAATTTTACTTTTCTGAGTGCTTTCCCAAACGCGTCTAGCTAAAAAGAGATGTCAATACGTTAACAGATCCGTAAAATGAACAAGGACCTGCTTAAAATCACTAAAATCGCCTTATTTTACGCAACGCATACAGTGACATCAAAAATTAGGACGGGGCATACGAAACTTTCGAATCATAGATATAAAGAGATGCAATGACGGTACCAAAACTGTCTGCACTTTTGCATTACACTTTTACGACATGTCAAATTCGAGGTAGTCACTTTTGGTGATAATAAATGTCATTTTTTAATATAGCGTGATTTAAATGATATAAAAATATTTTCATTTTGTCAATCTTTAAATATAAAATAATTAGCTTAAAATTAATCAAAATATAACTCAAAGTGCCTTCACTTGTCATTGTAACGTTTAGATTTGGCCTTATAGCGGTTTTTCATTAAAATAGAGATGCGTCTGTTTTGTCCAGCAGTTCCCGCCGCTTAGTATTTATTAAACGAGTCCTTCTATACACGCATTTTAACCACTGTGCTTTTGGATCGACTGGCGACTGCGGATTTCTGTCAACTCACTGTCAAAGACGTTTCTTAGCGGGCCTTTTTCCATAGGTGTAGGGGTTGATGTTTAGTTAGGCTATTTATTTGGTTTTAGAGGCTTGTTTGGTTATTTTAGCCCTTTCTGTCAAGAATTTATTTCGTAATAGAGGGCGCTGATGGGACACCTATTTGTCATTTAGGTATGTTGGTATTATTTTGTTGAGAAGTGACGTCGGCTTCTTGCTTCTTGGAATTTGCAGATTCGCTTTCAAATGTTACGTTTTAATGTAGTTGAAAATAGTTTGTATTCAAAAATTTATTGAGACAATTAGGCGTTGAGACAAAATAGGTGTATCCCAAATTTTGTACAATTAGGGCCAGTAATTTACGGGATAATTGGGCGTTTCCAGACTTTTGGGCCACTCTGTATATGCAATCTTTTCTGGATAAGCTATTCACGAAATTGGTGATTTGGTGTTTCGTCGTCTTCCCCCTTTTGATGTTAAAGGGGTAAATATAGTTTGATTTTAGTTAGCATGCTTACCTAGACGATTATTAACCCTAAGTTATGTTTCTTTTCGTTGTACATATTTTCAGAACATGGGATTGACTTTTAAGGGGTAGTATTTTGAAATCTAAGGATGTAAATTAAATATTTACCGATATCTACTTGGGAGGTAAATTAAACTAAGTCGACAACCTATACTTTCGTAATTGTTGAAAATGTTATAACTAACCAATTATAACTATTTCATCTATCGGAAAGTTTTGATTCCATTTAGAAATTTGTATTGATCCTACCAACCAAATCGGATATTTTTAATTATAATTACAATGTTATTTTTCTGTATTTCTTTCGTTCCGTCCGTCGTTAAAATTTAATAAGTCTTGGATATCATTGGAAAGTCGTTACATTTTAATCAAATTCAAGTATTTTTAATAACGGAATACCTATCTTTAGTTGTTTATTATATTTTCCTTCATTCTTAGATAGAGTATTGCTTAGTTGAATATTTTTTCTGCTTTGTTACATTATTTTAATTATCAAATATAATGCAACTAGTGGTATCGATAATATAGATAATAGCATAAGTCAATGTTCGAAACGTGTTTTTAGAAATAATTATCATAACTTTAATTTATGTTATTATCAATATTCCTTATACTAAAAGTTTTGTTCACAAGGTTATATAACGAATTAATAAAATATGGCGGCTCACTTTATGCGTAAAATAAAGTAAACGAACTTTGGAACCTACCTTTGGATTAAGAGTACTCGGCTCAGTAATGAAAAAGGAGACCTAAGAGGATCTCCGTTTAAATTAACATTTTTTTTTTAATAAGTATTATTACGTGGCGCTTACTGAGGCTGAATGGGTGTTGCAGATACAAGATTTTGCTGGCGCCCAGAGTATTTCTCTATTAATATTTTTAAATAAAAATTTCCTATTGTGTTTTACTTACAAATTTCTATTCAATAATATTTTTAATTACAACTAAAACTAGTTTTGCAGAAGTCGATTCTACACACTGGTAAGTTTCAGTACATTAAATAGCAAAATATTAATCAAATGCCATCATACAAATAACAACACACCCATAATAATATATACATACCAACCAGTATCAGCCAAGTCTGAAGGTCTCTATTAGCTTTTAAATAATTTTAAAATTCTGATGTCTGCTAGTGTGGCACAATTAAAAGGCAAAAAAGATTAAAAGGGTAGACTTCTCTACATTTTTTGATCTCCTTCAGTTTTTCTATCATTATATTTCTTGATTTATTTTAACAAAATAAAACCTTTCGGCGAAAATAAGAAATTTGAATGGCATCTGTCATCTCTCAAAGTTATACTACACTATTCTGTTCCCGAATCACGGTCGTTTAGATCGTTCGTTTTCTTTCCTTTTCTAAAAGTTCGATGATGTGAGAACTACGAATCGAATGGAGAGAGAGAGAATCGTAGCCTGTGAAACGAAGATAGGCGTCTTGATATATGTTTTTCTGTATATAAAGTTTTAAAATATATTTTTAGATTATTTTTTTTTTTTTTTCGATTTATGGCCTAGGTGTATAAACCTAATATGCCAGTCTCAGTTTTGTGTTTTAATTTTTTAATCGCACGCGACATTGATGAAATGACGAATAAAAATGCAAAAACGTATCCTGGAATGGCGAATTCGACATTTGTTGTTAGACATAAAGTCGAGTGGTATTCAACCAATCGACATCGTAATGTCGCATGCCTTTTTAAATATAATGTTATTATATGAGGGTCGTGACAGTGACAGTTTATATTTATTTTTAAGAGAAATGAAAATAAATATTGTACAAATTGTTTTTAAAAATATATGAAATGATTATTTACAATATCACCTATTTTATCAAGTATTAGTTCTATCCAGTGTCGGATTAGGCCGTCGGTCTACCGGCAAAAGACCGGTAGGCCTTCGTTCAAGCTGTGGGCCCTATTTCAGGCAGTGGGCCCTCGTTCGGGCAGTAGGTTCTCGTTCGGGCATTGGGTCCTCGTTCAGGCACTGGGCCTCAATCAATGGACTTAATTCAGTGAGCCTAAGTCAGTGGACCTCAGTCTGTGGACCCTTGAGAATAAGAAATGCGAAATAACCCTTGGAGAAAATGAGGATGGACACAGTAGTTCACCTCCAACTAACAGGCCCTGGAGAGGCAAAAGAATCTCTGGGTCTGAAGCAAACAGGAGAAAGAGGGATAAGCTGCAGGAACGCAGTGCTACGGCAACCGCCACCCTCAGCAAACCCCCTCACTTCAAACAAAACAAAAGCGGCTTAATCAAGTCCCTAGACAGCGACGCTAGTTCAGCCTCCACAATAGGCCAGAAACACGACGCAACTAGGGACAAGAAAAGAGGTAACGCCCCGGAAGGTGAAAAACCCAGACAGGACCACAAAGTTCTGTCTGGGATAAGCTACAAGGATGCAGCTTCGAACCACCTGAAAGTAGCTATAATAGACAAGGATAACCCTTACGGTAAGATAACTACCGAAAGAGAAATCCTTGTCAAAAAGACACTGATGGGAGAGCTGGACAAAATAATCTTGTCCGCCTCCTGCAGCAAAACCAAGCCACCCACATTCAGGTCTTGGTCGTACTTTGGTGAAATTATCAGAGTAACCTGCAACGATGACCTGACGTTTGAATGGCTAAAAACCAAGATACCAACCTTAAAAACATGGGAAGGAGCAACACTCGCAGTTGTAAGGATGGACGAGCTCCCCAAGCTCACCAAAGCCTCTCTCTGGATCCTAGGGGAAGCGCAAGCTGACCTTGACGAAAAAAAGGTTGTGCTTAGGCGAGTTGAAGGGTAAAACCCAAACATACATGTGACGAAATGGTGCACCTTCCACCATGAAATCAAAAAAGACCCTAAAGGCCATCTCTTCTTCTTCGGCATCGAAGACGAAGACATGGGAGGAACCCTAAAGGCCAAATCAATGAGGATGAGCTATGCGTTCACCCCATTGACTATAAGGCCAGAGGTCGAAAAAGAGGGGCCCAGTAAATAATTGTCTGCTGTAATATACTCGTATTGTATATTTCTATCCAATGTTCTCAAATGTTATAATTCGCTAAATATGTCACCGATTTTAAAATCTCTATTTGTCTTTAAGAATACGGATAGTGTCAGTCGATCGACATTTTAATAGATATTAGCAATAGACATTATGACTAATGCGACATTTTTTAATAGACATTCGAGAATAGGGCCCCTGCACTGTTAATTAGAACCCAACAGTAAATTGTCGAGTGGGGAATCCTACCAAGGCAACAGAATTAATTTTAAATAATTAAATTAAATAAAAAAATCTCGGCCAACGGTGGGATTCGAACCTGAGACCCTTGGATCCACAGGCAGAGACTCTACCACTCAGCCACCCACCCCCTAGATAATTTGATGTTACTAATTAACAAAAATAGATAATTATCTACCTTAATTCATTAAAAATAAAAAGGTTCGTTCAAGAACATACTAAAAGCTACCAAATGTAAACTAAAATTTGCAAAATTAATAGTAGTTTAGGCAACAAGAATGGATATAATGGCCATATTGCACGAAGACGAAATTTGAGTGCTTAATCATCTGAGTGCGATGTGGACAATGCACTCGAGTTGTACAGTATATTTTTTCTACAACCGACTAACGAAAATTTACAAATAAAAAAATATTTTAGGTTATTAAGACAAAAAAAAACTAATTTTAAAATAATTTATGACTTTCAATAATTTTTAAAATAAAATAAACGAAAAAAAAATAATTTAAAAGTCCCTAGCCGATGCTCGAACTTGGGTTTCTCGCGTGGAAGATACTATCCCTCTCGTCTACCGGCAGATATAGGAAAAATTTTTAATACTTAATACTTAATAATTGAATTGACTTTATAGAGTTTTATTAAAATTAACAAATTATTTATAATTATGGTATAAATAAAAATAGAAATGCTATCGTTTATCAATTCTACACAAAAATAAGTTATTTTAATGTATATTTAAGTTCTATAACTAAAAAATATAATGACAATTAGTTTGACAGAATTGTCATTTATTTAAAATTTAAAAAATAATAGTCGTAAGAAGACCAAAATATGAACTGTTATTGGTGGATTTCATTTTTTGGCAGTGTTCTCACTACATAGATGGATATAAAATATATTCGTTCACTTAATAGCAATAGTATACTTTTTCATTTTGTAGTCTGTTCGTAGATAAGCTAATATCCACGTGGGTGTAGAAAAAATATATTTTTCACATACTTATCGAAATTAGTTATTTGTAAACCGGAAATAGACTTGCAACAAGTGTCTATAAGTTTTATTTTTAAAATAGATATAAATGTGTTTTATTAAACTTGTTATTTGTGAAAGAACATTTGGTGCCGGGAGGTAAAGTAATTTTTTTTTTTTCGTGATAACCTGCTAACAAAAGGCGAACAAAAGAAAATAATAGTTATTTATTAATAAATAATCATTAAAACGGTCGTGCATAAAATTTTATATATTTCTTATAAAATTATCATTAAAAGGGTCGTGCATAAAATTTTGTATGTATTTCGGGTGTAGACAGCGTTTATGGATCTTACGTGTTAATAGCCCTCGCCTAGCGGCTCGGGGTCTTAGTTAAACGCTGCGGTCCGTAAACGACTGTTTTACGCCCTTAATATAATAAATAAAATAATAAAATAATGTTTATTGCTAATAGTACATATACATATAAAATTTTATTACAATATTACATATGAATGATTAAGAATAAACATGGGTATCCCGCTGAGGCATAGGCAAGCCTGTGAGCAGGAGATCTATAAAATGTGTGCCGTAAAATAATAATGTTTTAAATAATTGATTTCTTCTTTAAAATAACTATAAATTTATGTACTTATAAAAATAATTAAAAACTACACAGAAAAAATAATGTAAGTAATTAAATAAGAGTAAAAACAAGACAAGAGTAAAAATAGCAATACTTAAATAATTAAATTACTTAAATAATTAAATTTGAATTTTTTTTTTAGAACTATCTATAAAATTAAAACAAAAATTAAGACAAAATATATTTTATAAAGATTATTGTTATTGTAAATAATTAAGACTAATCAAATTATTGAAAATATTCTCTATTTTGCCTTATGAACCAGCTCTTTATGCTCATTTTATAACGCCTTAGATTGTTGATATTTTTTATATCAGTTGGCAATAAATTGTATAATCTTGGTGCAAAGTAACTGGGACAACGCTGTCCAATGGTTTTATGGGAGGTTGTAAGATACGCATTTTTTCCTCTGGTGCAGTAGTCATGTGGGGAAAGAGTAATTTTTATTTTATTTTTAAAAACGTTAATTAGAATGTTTTGACAGTATAGTTATCTCATGTCGAACAATTTAGTTTCAGTAAAAAGTGCATCACTAGAGTAGGTTGTTTCCTATACATAATTTTGAATAACCATTTTTGTAACGTGTTAAGTTTTTTCATGTGACAGTCTGCTGCACCACCCCAAGCAACTATTCCATAATTTAGGTGTGATTGCTCCAAGGAAGAGTATACAATTTTGAGTTGTTTTTCATCTAGAAAATCACGTAAGTATCTGAACTTAAAAAGTAATGCTCTAATTTTATTTGTGATATTATTTATCTGCAGGTCCCACTTGAGATGCTGATCTACAATAATACCTAGATACTTAATTGATGTTGATTATGGGATCTGGATGTCATCTATACTCAGTGGTCCTAGATTTGGTTGATGGTTTATATAAGATGTAAATGACAAATATTTAGTTTTTTCTATATTTAGTGTAAGTTTATTTAGTTGAAACCACTTTTTTATTTCTTTGAAATCTTCGTGAATGATAGCTTTCAGTTCATCCCAATTTGGAGCAAAATAAGTTATTACAGTGTCATCGGCGAAGCTGATAATATTTCTTTTAGTATTTAGTTTTAGCAAGCTGTTTATATATAGAGTAAATAATAGCGGTCCGACTACCGTACCTTGGGGTACTCCATAAGTAACAATTCTCTGTCCACTACGTATTCCATCAATATCCACATGTTGGATCCTATTATCTAAATAACCTTTTAATAAATTAAAAATTTTTCCTCGTAAACCATAACACTGATGTTTTTGTAACAACCGTTTGTGACATACAGTATCGAAGGATTTAGAGAGGTCGATGAAAATGGAAATTGCGGGGGTTTTTGAATCCAAAGCATTGTATAATTGTGAAGTTAGTGCATATATTTCATCTTCTGTCGACCTTTTCTCTCTAAAACCACACTGGTTGTCAGATATTATATTAAATTTATTTAAGAATTTCGTCATTTATATTTTTATAATTTTTTCAATAATCTTTAAAAATACAGATAATATTGATACGGGTCGATAATTTTGCATCAGTCTTCTCTCCTTTTTTATAGAGGGGTTTTATTATACCAATTTTTGAACACTCAGGAAAGCATTCGTTATTTTTACATTTGTTTATAAGATGCGTGAGAGGTTTAATGATTTTATTTCTAACTTCTTGCACAGTTTCTGATTTAATACCATCCCAACCAGGAGCTTTTTTAAGTTTTAGTGAATTAATAGTAGCTAAAACTTCTTCCTCATTGGTATTATCTAAATACATGGTACTTTCTAATGTGCCTAGATTTTCTTCGAAGTTATCCTGAGGAACAATTCTGTTTGCAAGATTTTGCCCGAGTTCAGTAGAGTAGTTATTAAACTTGTTTGCCATGTCAAATTTGTCTGTAATTTCTTTGTTGTTTTCTATAACTAACTTTTCAATTTTTGTTTTAGATGTTTTCCTTCCGCAAAGTTTATTGACGCATTTCCACAAAGCTATGGAAGAACTTTTATTGATATTATTCATATATAGCTTTTTTTATTAATGATCTAATTATATTTTTGTAGTTATTATATCTTTCTTTAATGCTAATATTTTCAGGATTTTTTAGTGTTAAGAAGTATAATTTATATAAATAACTATTATTTTATTGATTCACTATTAACGGACCCCTAACTAACTAAAACATTATTTCCCATTGACATAAGAATATCTTGGAAACATGAACAGCTCGAGTGTGCTGATTTTCTGATTTTCATTTAGAAGAGTTTGTTTTCTGGTTTTTTTTAACATTATAAAATATTACCTAGTCAGTTTTTTAAATAAGAATAATCTTTTTATGTTTTATGTTAATATTCTTTTATTTTTCAATTTGACATTTGTATATTATAATTTTTCTATAACAGAAGATATGTCTACAATTATTCATCCAATATTAACACTAAATTTTTCTAGTTTTAATAATACACTTTGATTTGAATCGATTTCATTAGAATACAGGAATTAATTAAGAAAAAAGAACAGATCAAAATGATGAGTAAATTATGAGATGTGGTTCGTTTTTTTACACGAGTTAGGGCACGATAAGTAAAAAATTTACTGACTTCTAAACTCTACTTTGTAAACTTTGTACTAGATTAACAAAAATACAGATGTAGGCGCCATAAACGGTGGGTGGCCGTTTGATGAAATTTTTTTGTTTGGTTGGAAATATTGACTAGTGAGAATTTCGGATGGGTACAATATTTTTCAGAAATTTGTTTAATTCATTTTTCACCTTTAAAATTTTGTAATTTTCTTGCGTTGGTAGTAGAAAAAATATACTGTACAAATCGAGTAGATTTTCTGTATCGCCGTATAGCTGTCATATTCACTCTTGATACACTAACTGCTATATTCTGTATTTAATATATTTATAACAGAAAGCAAATAGAATATTAATTTATTTTGAAATGAATTCTAAAAATATAATAAAATTAGGTATCTGATTCACAAGAACGAAATATGTAGATATTCAGAATATACTGTCACGCTATATATGGAAGGGAAATTTTTCTTTAAATAGAACCAGCATCTTTATTGTATTTAATTCGAAAAAAACTTAATGAAAAAATAAACAATTCTCTAATGAAATCCGACCCTTTCATACAATTTTAAAAGACCTCTATATAAAGGTGAACGATAATCAGAGACCTGTTAACGAATAGAGCTTAAATTAAATAAAGCTTTGACTGTGAATCCTTTTCGGTGCTAAAGCTATTAACTTAAAAGCCAGAAGTTGTGACCATATTGGAAACTCTAGTACTGCGGTCAGAGTCATTATGACTTGTAACCTCGAGAAAGCTGTATAATTTTCTCTAGCATGATGGAAGAGCTGGCGACAGGGTTAGACTGGCCATTGTGGTATTGTGAAAATTTATATTTTTACAATACTATTCGTATTATTATACTTGTTATATTTGAAAACTAATTTATAATATGTTTCTAAGATACATTTTCAATCCAATCTACATTTTTGATAATAAAGTATTTTTTTCCAACTGGCAAAAATCACATTTTATATTGTTTGCTAAGGATATCAATAATTTATTTTCTCTTATAATAGTTTGGATTTCGCTTGTAAAATATTTTAAATTGTAGCTAATATTTTTATTTATGGATTTTATTTGTTGCACTAGTGTCACACTCGATACTGTATTCAAACTGTCATACTTGTCAATAGTATATGTTTCGTGATGGTTTAGTGTAAAAGCAACACTTTTAAATCGAACGTGATCTTACATGTACTTACCTGTAAATTTTAAGGAAAATTAGTATTCGTTTTTTTCGTATATACCTATCACTTTTTTAAATGTCTCAAATTTAGCCGGTTTTACATTTCGGTACAATTTTATTTTTAGATTAAACTTAATTCTTCATCGTCATGTTGATCAATTATATTTTCAGTTAAGTATATCATTTTGTTTAATTTCCTTCTTTCTAATAAAAGAACTTTCTTCGTTAATACTTTATCTTCTTCCGATGAAGAAGATGAAGACAAATGCTCACGTATACCCATTACTCTATTAAATTTACCCATTATAATATATGCAGCATCCACCATAGATTCATTCCGATCCACTTTTATTTTTTTTGTTTGTCAATTACTGCAAATTTTCATAAATTTGACAGCTACACTGAGCTACACTTTCGTTGAAAATGAGTGTAGGGGTGTAAATTCAGTGTACGTTTGTATGCAAGCAAATAAAACAGCTACACTTTATCTACACTCATATGTTTGAAGCTACACTGAACAAATCAAATGCGATTAGTGCAGAACACTTACACCTAGTGCAACAAATAAAATCCACTATAAGTCTCGTATATTGATAAAAATTAATTATAATATTGTCAAAAACAATATGTAAAACTGTCTGATTTTTCGTTAGTTTCTATGTCAACAAGAATCTTCAAACACCGACACTTTTGTTTAAAGGTTTAAATACTGTTAAAATCAGTAGCTCTGGCAAGGGGCTACCAGATTCCATCCTAGAGGCTGCAACCTTTGCAAGTTTAAATTTATTCTACGCTAAATCTCACCAAAATTATGAGAAACAATATAATCATTTTGAATACATACTGGTGCCCAATAAAGGACAAATAGTATCAAGGGCGAGGGGTTCCTAGCACCATGGATAAGACGGTGGTTGCAGGCGCGACGAGCTTTGCAAGATGATCGTTGATCGCATAGAGGATAAAAAAAGTTTGATGGGCAAAATCCCTGGCAGTAAAAATAATAATTTAAGTATATTTATAGTATCCAATGAAACAAATAAAGGACATTACAACTCTATCAAAAATGTGGTAATTTGCGAAAATAATACACTCTGCACAGGCGTTTTTTTTTTGTACAGTATAGAAAAGGAGCATGCAGTACTCAATGTTTTGAAATAAATTTATTCGGTAGAAACCTTTCGGAATAACTGCATATCTACAATTGAAAAATCCAAAGCAGTATAAGGCACAGTATCCGTTGTTCTTCAGCTACCATGTTGATCAATTCTGGAGCAGGAATTATTAATGTTAAGCGACCTGTAGGCTGGAAATCTACGACTGTCGCCGACGGCTACATTGATGATTCGACTAATAAAAAAAAGGATAAATAATTGGCCACGAACAACTGCCTATATGCATTAACTCAACCTTCATCAAATCATATGAACAGCTGCTCTTCTGAGTAGTCAACTTTCATCAAACTATATAAACAGATACTTTCTGCCGTAAATCAATCTTCATGAATCCACATAAACAACTACTCCGCTGAGTTAAGTTAACCTTCGTCAAGGCATGTGAACAAAACTACTGTCTTTCTGCATTAAATCAAAGTTTATCGAGCCACAGCCACATAAATAACTGCCCATCTGAGTTAAATCAATCTCCGTTGATCCATTCAAACAACTGTCCTGAGTTAAATTAACCTTCATCAAGCCATAAAATTAACTGAACTTCCGCGCTAAATCAGTGTTCATTATGCCCTCCATCTTGTCATAATATACATAAGGCTTCCATGGCTTTAGTTATAAATATTATGAACAAATTATTTAATTTCCTACTCTTAGGAAACATTCTGGTCATAACAGGCATGTAAAGTACTTTTTCCGCATTCAAAAACTAATCAGAACTCCGCTTCGAGCCATTCGTCTAACTCCATTTGCGTGCAGGAAAGTAACACTTTGCGCACTTGTTAGGAAAATAGCTATTATAGTGCGTAGAAAATTAAGTGTTTCATGGCGCCTTAAAAATTAAAAAACACTTATTTCGCGCAATTAATACAAAATAGTAATCTATATCTGTAAGGTCTGGAGGGTGAGTTACCTCACGGCACTTAAGCCTCACTAGGCCCATTGTGCATCCTTCTAAGATGATAGGCACGTGAGCCAGCCTACAGATTTAATGTACGTCTCCAAGAGCTGCTTATCTTATATCAGCCGGTGTTAGCCGATACTCCCCGATCACAAATCTTCTAATAAATGAGATCGTCGAGCAATCGTAGAGGATATGCTCGATGATCTCATCTTTTTGTTCGCACCCCCTGCAGAGTATGATATGGAGATGCTTCTGAACTTGTCACTAAACAGTCAGAATGCCTGTTACTAGGCGTAGATTTTGTCTATTCATAGTCAATTATTTGTTTGCTGTAGTGTTGTCAGGATAACTCAAAAGCTCCCTGGCAACTCTGCAGTTTCTTGTTTCATCCCATCTTTTCTTGAATTTAACAAGGGAATATTCTGTAATTAGGTTTGTCACTACCGATTTTGTCAGACCAATAGAAAGGCCAGGTTTAAAATAGTAATTTATGATAAAAGTGTGTTTTATATTGTTTCTGTGCACAATTTGTATTTTACGGCTCGAGTCGCAGGCAAAAACATGTGTGTCATACACATTTTTATCTATGATTTCTTGTTAAAATTTGTAATTCATAAATGGAATACAGCGTGTTAGTATATTCGACCAATACTCTTTAATCCAGAGAGCTTTCGTTAATTGATGAATTTTGATATAGGAACATGACGCCTTAAAGTTCTTACTTACTAATATACAGGGTATTAAAAGTTTAGAAACATAATAAAAAATTTGTTAAAAATTAAAAACGTCCTTAAATATTTTTTGTTTCAAATTTGATCTATCAAGATCACAGGCATATTTCATAAAACTTCAAAATTAACACGTGAATACTAGATTACGATTTAGAAATATTGAGTACAAGTTACAGATTATCTAAGTACTTGCAAACTTTTGTTAAGTTTCTACAACAACGTCTTATTTTAGCTCCATGAGGGCGTTTAAAATATAATCTTTATTTAAACTGTGAATCTCGTTGTATAATCATTTTTTTTTTCATTTAATGTAAAATATGGTTTCATTTAAAAAAAATTATTTGATGAACCCCCATCAAAAGTTAAAGACAGTACATGTGCACCTGTGTAATTAATTAATTTAATATATTGTGAAATTATTCCACATTTTTACCGGTAATTTCCATGTTGTATTAACGCCAACAAGAATTAAAACAAAAGCTTCGTTTACAACTTCAGTTAAGTCATTATCCAAATCTATACTATAATTTACGGACCCATGATACTTTTTCTTATCCCATTCAACATGTTTTCAAAGTGAAATTTTATTAATTAGTGACAGAATAATGGGAGTCTTTGAATTTATTACATATTTTTTTAGTGTACAAAAAAATTATCTGAAGCCTGGCTCAGAATTCATATTTTGAAATCATTTACCTATAGAACTACGGTGAAGTAAGCAAGTATTAAATGCTTGCCTAACATAATCGTAACCCTTAGGCGAAAACAAACTTAAAGTTATAGCAAACTTACGCAAATCAAGTGAATATTTACTTTTTTTTTTTCTTTTGCAATTCCTTAACAATATTAGGCATATTGTCAAACACTAGCATGTTTTCAGAGGAAATTAAAATTTTCTTATTTAACTCTTTAACAAGTTTTTTTTATATCTTTTAAGTTTTTGTTTAAGAACTTTCATTTGTCTTGTTTTTTCTTTATTCTTTTCAACTCGTAAAAGTTGTCTTCTAAGTCGTTTTACGCTAGAGCTTTCTAGGATAAATTCCTTGCTCAGCTTCCAAATGCAATGCCCTTCTTTTTAAAACCTGAAAACAATCAATTATTACAGTAATCTTTTGAATTATACACAAACGGGTTAATAAATTCTTTAAAGATTTTTTTTACTGGATCCACAGGGAATCTTAAATAAAACAACAAATAAACATTGTTGCAATTAAATAAAAAAAAATAAAATAGAATTTAATAAAAGTTAATATTTAGAATTGTACGACACGCCACTGGAAAAAAATACTTAGATCGGGTCGATGGTGTAGCGGTCTAACGCGCTTATATTCATTTATAGGCAAGTTTATGAGTCCGAGACTGCTGGGCTTCGAATCCCAGACCAGACCAAGTGGATTTTTAATTAAATTGCATGGTTCGGTTTAGGATTTGATGTGTGCCGTATTAATAGCAAATTCAATTTCTATTGTTATGACATGCAGATTATAAAATCGCCATACATTATCGTCTCGATGATGGTGGGTGAGGTTTTCCGGGTTTTCCTCACCTGTAAGTCAAATGGCACCATCAGTCATATTTAAGTCGCCCCGGGGCGCCACGGCAAATAATAATAATAGCCGTCCCTTTCCCTACACAAGTCGTTCAGTCGACTTCAGGGGTTGAAATTGACTCGTAAGGGGGTGAATTAGGGAGAGTATTATTACTTGTTTGGCAATTTAAATATCATTATTTGCTTAAATATCAATGAAAAGCATAAAATAAACAAACTTAGTGGGTATTACTCTGGAGTGAGACATGTACAATATGTAAATACCAAGTTGTATAACACCAAATAAAATGAAAAATATAAGAAAATGTATAAATTAAAAACGATTGATGTTTATCATATACCTGTAAAACGTAATATCTGCTTCTTTCGTGCCACTATAACTTTAACACTGATATGCCTCACAATAAACCATTGTAACAAACCAATTATTAAATGTCGTTTAATTCAAAAATCAGACATAAACACGAGCAAAAGATTTGATGTCATCGAAATGCTAAGCACCAAAATAATGGCTGCCTCTAGATAATCGGCACAGAATACTATGTGTGCTCGATATACTTGTTACGCGTCCTCTCTTTATTACCTAGTCTAAGTATTACAATTAACACTTAACCTTACTTAGTTACAAATGTTATTTTGTTGTTTTGGCACTCTTGTTAAACTGACATACTATGTTATACCAAGATTCTTAAATTTACTAACAAATGTTAAACCATTTTTATTGTGAAGAAATGCGTACATGTTTTCGTCAATTTAATAATGGATAGATTTATAAAAGTACTGATAGATATAAAGCTCGCTTTAGAAATAGATCAAAAACAAAATTCTGTAAATCCGTTTACTATAACTAAGTTCTAAGATTTTTAATTTTTCATCTTTGAATTTGACAAAATATTTTTAATATAAATTCTAATATCTACGGCGTCGCGTTGTAAATCTTTTAGGATTGATGGTTTCTCTTATGCTGGTGGGCATGAGATTATGTTTTCTAGGAAAGTACGTTATCAATCTATTAGTTATGACCATGTAGCTCTATTCTCAAGTCTAATGGAAGTTTTTCAAATATTCATACATTTATTTTATATTTTCAAGCATATTTGTTGAAGGATTGCTTTATTATTTTAATATTTTAGTAGTTTTTAATCTTAAAACAAAATCAACACAAGTTTTTCACTTATATTTACTTAATATTTCACATAACTTGGAATATTTACTTTCTAATACAATAAAATTCGTCCGATTTTGAAAATGATCTAGAGTTCGATCCTGGCTAGCGTAATAATCAGCGATTAAGCTTCAAGAATATTATAGACTAGAGTTCCCTATAATTATTGCCACTTTATTAAAAATACTTGTTTTAGATTTACGTGTGATTTATTGTCGAGGTATACGAAACTTTGATACTTACTAAAAATAATTTCAAATTACTACCTACAGTACCTAACATGAATTTTATGTTCTACTTTATTACATCATAAACCAGTTTTACGCTCATATAAAAAAAGAGGGTTTTTTGGTCTTGTTTTCAATATCCCTTACTGGAAATTGTATTTTTAATGACTACTTCTTAATCATAATTTGTACCATCCTCTAGAAATTCGTCATTAATAAGAGAAACCAATACAATTTAATCTTCTTCCTTTTTAGTTTTATTAGGTTCCCCAAACATTTGATTTTGTTAATAGAATGGACGAATTCAATTTGCAACGGAAGCATAGCTTGGTGATAGTCCCCGGTTCCTGTACCACAAGCCTTTATCCGCAGTATTGTAACTATACAGGGTGTTCGATAAGTACGGTACATATAATAAAGCTAAAATATAGGTTTTTTTGTCATATACACTAGGTCTCAAAAATGCTTCGTTACAGAAATACGTTGTGAAAATTTCATAAAAAAAAATACAATGTTTTAAATATTTCTAAAATCACTTGAGATATTTTAATTAAATTTTTGCAGCTTTTGAAAGTTCGCAACGTTGCGTGTTTTACTGTAAACACAGTGGCTTTCGTTTAACCAGTGGCGTGCGAACAAGGTAATAGCTGAAAAGTATGGAAGGAAAAACGTGTTACGCCGCTGTTCTTTTTAAATATTTATTTTAATTGTTCGATTTGGAAGGAAGAAGGTCCTTTGACTTTTTTCATGAATAATTTCAGATCCATTTTTAATCACAAAAAATCAAAGCAAATGTTGAAAATGGCCACCATCTGATAAAATGCACGAGTCCATTCGTCTTCTCATTGACTGTCTTACTCTTTCAAAAACTCCTGGAGTATTTGTTATGGTATTACAACCTTGAATTATTCGATTTCTTAAATCATTTTCATTTAATACAGGTGTATCATACACGAGTTATTTAAGATGACCCCATAAATAAAATTCCAAGGGATTAAGATCGGAACTGCGAGGTGGCCAAGCTTGAGGACCTCCGCGTCCAATCCAGGGATTAGGAAAAGTGTTGTCGATGTATTGGCGAGCTAGAAGGCTAAAATGGGCTGGAGCACCATCGTGCATAAACCATAAATCTCCTCTTACTTGCAGAGGCACTTCTTCTAATAGACCATTTAGTTCTTCGTGTAAAAACTGAGTATACGGATCACCATTCAGTCGAGGGGGTAAAGAGTATGGTCCAATAAGATGGTCATCAATAATCTCTATCCATAAATTTAGTAAAAATAATTGCTGAAAGGGACCTTCTCTTATTGCATGAGGATTCTCCTCAGTCCATAAATGTTCATTATGAAAATTAATAATTGCTTCTCGCGAAAAAATTAGGGTCAAAAAATTGTAGATATGAACAACTTTATGGAGTAAGCACCTACTAAAATTTAGCCATGGCTGAAAGTCGCGTGGCAGCGGAGTTTGTACTCGTTGTACTCATATGTTGTATTGTATAACTATGAGTATGATATATTTACAGTAAATTAGTAGAAAATCAGAATTTCTTAAGGGTAAGACAGTAATTTTGCTTTAGCTACAACACGCAGCTACTCATTTATAATTAGGTTTATAATTTATAAAATTAAAAAGACATATATGTAGCGCCTTGGAAGCACTACATACTAACTCCAACTCAATATACATGTCACACCCATGCCACACATATCAATATTACCTATTAAGGCAGCTTAGTGGGAGGCAGGATTTAAGTGCACCTTATCTATCTACTTGACGACCTCGGTTGCCAAGCATTAATATTTATTTAAAAAAAAAAATGTCATATATATAATTTTCTGTCATGACTGAATTATCTTTTTTATTATATTAATATATACCCTTTTACAAGCCGAAGGAGTAGCAGCTAACAGCAGTATCAGAGAACACCAGCAGCATCAGAATCAGCAGGACTAACAAAATCAAAATTTTTAAACCTTAATTTACACATCCGATGTACAGGGTGAGTTTAATCTCCTTTCACTAACTGCCACACAATGAATAGTCATTAGAACTAGCGTTCAATTCAAAAACATTTTCAAAGCCAAACTATTAATCATTATTAAACAACACGAAAGCAAGAATATCAAAAATTAAAATACAAACATAAAACATATATATTGATCGTCCATGTATTTATATACAATTTACAATTATCACTTAGTAATTTCCTACATGAGTATATTCATTGACTCAAATAACAATTACTCTGTTTAAAAAGAATGGTCAAACGTGTATCAAAAGAGTCTTAACATAGCGAAGCAATCGCTTATTAAAGCCTCTTTAATTGATTAAGCAGAATCTAATAAACTACATATGGTCTACAGACACCATCATAGTTTTGGATTCAATCAATATTTTACATTTGACCCATTAATTTATTCATTTTCCAATTGGTCATTTTCTATATACATAATAAAATTAAATATATATTTATTATTTATTAAAAATACTTTACTACAACCAACTATATTATTATATTTTGACGATCAACCAATTCAAACATAATTAAAACAAATTTAAAAAAAAACTTATTAAATGAATTTTTAAAAAAGGGGGAAAGTATTGTAGCGCCTTGGAAGCACTACATATACTAACTCCAACTCATAATATATTGATACATGTCACACCCATGCCACACATATCAATATTACCTATTAAGGCAGCTTAGTGGGAGGCAGGATTTAAGGGCACCCTATCTATATACTTGACGACCTCGGTTGCCAAGCATTAATATTTATTAAAAAAGAAAAATGTCATATATATAATTTTCTGTCATGACGGAATTATCTTTTTTATTATATTAATATATACCCTTTTACAAACCGCTATATTATTTATAACATGGGATCCACAAAGTTAAAATATCCCATAATATAATAATTTTATGTTTGACATTTCATGAAACACATGATTTTTATTAAAACAATTAAGAAATTACTACTTTGTATTATCAGATAAGGATCTGATATGGAAATGATTTCTTTGTGTTATCAGAATTGTCAAATAAGGACCTATGTATACCCTATTGCTTAATCAATAAAGGTTGAGAAAGCATCGTTTTGTATTATAGCCGTCATCAAAAAAGCATTTCCTCGGCAGCCACTTATAATAATAGAAAAAAAATCTCGCTCTTGAGATTGAAAGAAAATTTTAAAACACTTGCCTCTTAGGTTATTTACACGTATTTCATTTTAACTCTAGATTATTATGTAATATTCATTATGTAATAGCCAACTTCTGTGAATACCACGCCTACATCGTATATAGTCATTAATTTCATGACTGACAGTTCTACGCGACGTATTAGTATTTAGTTTAAATTTGCCTGAATAAATACAGGGTGTTATTAAAATACACGTACATATTAAAACTGGGTATTGCGCAGGTCCCCACTGAATGTAGAAAAATATTATTTTTTAAAAATACCCCTTATTAAGGGAGTTATTAATTTTTGAAAATTAATTCTAAAACAAACGTACTTCACTGATATGTTGAGGATGACCTATATAAATTAGGTTTATTTACCTATCAACAGTAATTAATATGCAAGTTTTTGTCAGATGATAAGAAAACTAGTCTTGTAAGAAATAACCATGTTGCCAAGATTTTCGAATTAATTTCTATTTCCGAAGACTGGTTTTTACTACCCTCGTTATCAAAAAACTAGAATATTTGATAAATGATTGTTTTTAAACTATACATTTTTGAAACTATAGATTATTAAAATTTTAGTTGATTTACGAATCTGGCTAACACGAGCGCGTCATTTCCAAGTTGGTATAAAGTGTTGTTACGATTACTTTTAAATATTTTTTTACGATGCCACTATTTACGAATATTGAACTAACGGATATAGTGCTGGTTTATGGGGCAGCTGGAGAAAATTCTCGGCAAGCACAAATCCTGTATCGCGAACGGTTTCCAAATCGGAGAATTCCGGACTGTCGTACGTTTATTTCAACTGTTCAGCATCTAAGAGACCATGGAAAATTTGAGAGTGTCAATGCAGATCGAGGGAGAACAAGAACACAAAGAACATTGGCGGCCGAAGAAGAAATATTGGAAGCTGTTGAAAACCGGCCTCAATTAAGTTGTAGAAGACTAGGTCTTGAAATTGGAGTGTCCTCATTTGTTGTGTGGCGGACACTTAAAGAACAAGGTTTACATCCTTATCACATCCAAAAAGTCCAGGCCTTATATCCAGGTGATGAAGAAAAGAGAGTGGAGTTTTGTGAATGGATGATTCAAAAATGTGTTGATATTCCTGATTTTCTAAAAATATTATTGTATACTGACGAGGCTTCATTCACTCGTGATAGCGTGTTCAATATGCACAATACGCATATTTGGAGTGATGAAAATCCTCACGCCATTAGGGAAACTGGGCATCAAAGAAAATTTTCAATAAATGTTTGGGCTGGCATAATAGATCAGTATTTAATCGGGCCTTATGTTCTCCCGAACAGATTAAATGGGCCAGGATATCTCCACTTTTTAGAGGATATTTTGCCAGTACTCCTAGAAGAGATACCGTTACAATTAAGGCAACGGTTGTGGTACCTACTAGATGGCGCTCCTCCTCACTTTGATTTAAACGTACGGCAGTTTTTGAACATTAGATTTCCTCAAAAGTGGATAGGCAGAAATGGACCTACTAAGTGGCCTCCGAGATCTCCGGACTTAAATCCATGCGATTTCTTTTTGTGGGGTCACATGAAACAACTGGTTTATAATGAACCTATTAATAGTGTTGAACAATTAACCAATAAAGTTAATGCGGTAGCCGAGGAACTACGACAAAATCCAAGACTAATTTCTAATGTTCAAAGTTCTTTAGAAAGACGATTGCAAGTGTGTGTAAATAATAATGGACGGCATTTTGAACAATTACTGTAATAAACTTTATTTTGAATTAATTGGTTTTGCTACGGCAACAGTGCAATTTCTATGGGTAAGTTCAATTTCGATTTATTTTACTTCTTTAAATATGGAAACTAGTAGGTCGGAAAAGGGGACTCTTCCCCAATATTTAAATTTTAGAATTTGAAGTTAAAATTGGTGCCAATCGTTTTTGGTCATTACATACTATTCCCCATTTTAATATGTACGTGTATTTCAATAACACCCTGTATATGCGGCGTTTGTAAAATCGAACTTAAATTTATAAATTGGGGAATATAATGATTCTTAAATGGAATTTGATATTATTCCTCCTAAACTAACAAATTATGCAAATAAAAAATTGTCTAACATAAGTTAGATCAAATATTTCAGTTCAGAATCTTCCACTTGTATCGAATTTTTATTCCAACCTTGTTGTTACAGTACTATCTTTAGAACATTTGATTTTGCCACAATTAATTTTTTTTTTTTTTTTTAAATGAGGTTTCACTAATGATTTCGCAACGAATTACAGTACAATAATGAAGCGTTGACTAAATTACTACATAATTCTGCGGTCACACACTTGACGCTGGCTTAATGGCACCTGCGATAATTTGAAACAAAAACACAAACAAGGAACATTAACATGGATCGATTAAATAATTCGTCATCGTTTGCATTATGTAAATTTTGGTTTGCGTTTGATGACAGTTTGGGGTGAATTTCGAATGAGTAACTCCTGATAATATGTTCTCATCGGACGTCGCTTATTACCATGGAAGTATTCTGGATCTAGCAATTTGGATTTATATTCGTGAATTCTACGAAATTGTCCCTAATATGATTTGCTATTCATATTTATAATTGGAAAGTTACAAATGCTTTTCGATACAGTAGTCAGAGAAGTTTGAGTCCGGTTATTGTTAAGGAGTTTCTATATTTGCAGATAATCCAATACTAACGTTATCAAGTTTTGGTAAAATACAAACAAATATTAAAAGAAAGCTCATCAATGAAAATAATATTAAATGAGTCACCTAATAAGGGAGATCTAGTCAGAAGATATTTCCTCCTAAAAACATACCATCCCAATTTAACAATGTAAATGAGTTATTACAACATTTTAGTTTTATTCAATCATTGATGAGTACCGTCAAACAAGGTAAATCTGGACTTAGGGGTCAATCGGGACAAATCGAAATCAAGTTAGAAATTCCTTTATTTCCAACGGTTGGGCATGTTTTGAGGACGGATAATAGGTGGTTTAAAAAGTCGACAGCAACTAGCACCTCATTGAGGGATGTCCACTTTAGTTTGTCTGAAATCACTGGACAAGCTAATGCGGTCGATGGGGTCAAAAATATATTGAATTTTAATGTAGTACAAAACGTCTGTTATTTATAACAATATTTAAGCACTGTCCAACAATACTACAATTATGGGCAATCCACTAGAGTTGTAGAGTATATTTTTTCTACCACCCACTAACGAAAATCCATAAATTATTTTAGGTTATTAAGACAAAATATCTAATTTAAAAATAATTTATGACTTTTACTAATTTATAAAATTTGTCCCCGTCCTAGATTTGAACCCGGGCTTTTCGCATAAAAGCCAAGTGCCCTGATCTCGCCATCTTTGCGGCGCTTAATGTTTTTCCTTTAATACTGTTTCAACACGTTCGCTGCGCATCGAAATGAGATAGAGTTAGGCAGGTTGATGACCATGGTTTTTGCCCAAATTTAACTTAAACTTTTAATAGAAGTACTGCCATATGGTGTTAAGATGTTTTTAATAATATGTCGTTGCCCTGTCATAAAAGACGCGAATTCTCGTCTTTAGAATACAATAACAATATTCAGCAGATATGGTAAAGGAAGCGAATTCGCGTCCTGGCGTTCTAGTCTAAACACAGAATAAAAAACCATTTTATATACAGGGTGATTCATATCTATTGGCACATAGGCTAAGGGAAGGTAATTTGAACCAAAATATGGCGATAGGACCAAATATACCTCAATAAAATATTGTTGTGGAATAAGATACAGGGCGTTAAAGTTGATTTTTTTTTAATAATGTCACTGTATATTTATGAATTGTTATCAAAATCGGCGCTGAGGTATATCTTTGGACAAGGAATATTATTTTATTTATTATTTCACATTTTGGTACAGAAGCCGCCACGTGAATGATTCCTGATGATAACATTAAGTGTTAACTTTTTTTGACAAAACTATTTAGTATTTTTGACTAGAAAATATCATGTTAACATTATTTCTACGTACTATTGGTACTCCTGTTTAAACACGATAATTTCACCCGTTTTCGAAAAAAAAGCAAATGTCGTTTATGAAAAGTGTGCTTTGCAGTGTCAGATATTTGTGTCTGGTACGTGTCATTTCTTGTCATGAATTTTTTTTTGCTGTGAGATTATAGTCTATTATTATTACTATTATTATTTAAGGCCCTTTATCTTATTCCTCAGCAAAATTTTATTGAGGTATGTTTGGCCCTATTTTGGTCCAAATAACCTGCCCTTAGCCTGTGTCCCAATAGTTATGAATCACCCTGTATAATAAACTTCAAAAACAAATTTCGACATGCCATTACAACATAAGTTATTTGTGTAACAAGGCCGTAAAGTTAATCAAAAATTTGGGGCAGAGGCGTAGCCGAGACCAAGTAACTTCTGGTTAGGCCAAAACATCATACAGCCAAGGTGCACATAACATTCTTTAGGTGACTGTCTCATTAAGTAGAGCCAACATTTTTTTTACAAACAAAAACTGGTAAACTTGTTTAATAAAATTACAACCTACGCATGTTTAAAGAAGCTTTGGGGTATTTTAAAAGAATAACGCTTAGAGAGGCAGAAACTTCCAAGTTCAACGCTGCAACGGCTAAAAGGCAACAATATGTTAGAGGAGGATTTGAGGAGGATATGAGTTTCCCATTAATATGAGGCTGAAGTCATATATTATTTAGACTAATTATGTGTCCTATGGTACCTAGCTTTGTCCTTTATTTTATTGGTTTCTTTTCTATAGTGAGATTTTCTTCGTTTTCAGTTTTTATATAATTTTACAATGTTTTCTTAATATAAATATAGTTTATATTATTTATTTTTGTTTTATTTGTTAAATAAAATATCAAAGGCATTATATTAGAAAAATCTAAGCAATATATATGATATTTTTGTTTCTAAGTTGAAAGTACATTATCACAAAATTATGTTACCTGTTGACCAAAAAAATCATGCTTGACATAGTAAAGTTATTTATTACATATTTTTTAATTACTAGATATATTTCACACTCTCCTTTAAATATAAAATATAAGATAGTGAGCCTTAAGATGAATGGTGAATGGTGAAACATTCTTAGAAGCAAATCTGGATGATAACATACAAAAAATTCTGTGCTCTTTTGACTTCTTAGAAAGTGATTTATTAGAATCCATATTTTACATAAATCGGTAACATTGAAATCATGTAGTTTTTAAACATGAAAAACATATCACCTACTCTTTATTGTGAATAGCAATCGTGAAATGTAAACATTTTATAAATAATCGTATACGAAACGCATCGCAGCTTTGCCTATTATAAAGAGATTAGAAGAAAGGGAGGCAGCAGAATATAAGAAAATTAGTATTCGTTCAAGAACGCAATTTACAGAATTTTTATTTGTTAAAGATATTTAGTTTCTTATTCTAGCCTAAACAATTTTTTTACAAAAAGTTGATGAACCTCTCGGGTTATTAGCTACATGAAATCATTAAATTGATTTCTCTAAAATATTTTATTAAATTTGTAAAATTATACGTTTCACAGCTATCTGGAGTATATATTTAACAATTTAGAAAAGAAGAACGTATTTAGATGGAACATAATAATATCAAGAAATAATGCACCCAATAGAGGAAGTCAATTATTTAATTTTTTTATTGTAAAGAATGGTTCAGAAATTGTTTAAAATTAAAAATTGTGGAAAATTGTAATGTCGATTACCATAAATATATGAAATCGACAGTATTCGAAGATTGGTTTGAAAATACATTTGATTCCGATTTTACAGCCTAAAAGTTTAATTGTCTTAAATAATGGATCATATCCTCCGTTAAACAAATGAAATACAAATAACTAACGCCATTTAACATAGGATAAAGATAGGCTTTGTTTGAAGCCAGTATCTACGAACTTTTGACAGTTTTGGTCCCATGGGCGTATCAAATAGTATTTTTTTATCAGAATCCGAAGGATTCTTTTGTAAATATTATTTTGTCAAGGACAAATTTAAAGAAAAATGCATCTAAAACAAATATTGAAGTGACAAAGCCTTAAAACCTTGACTAGTGGCATTAATTTATTTCAGATAATATACTTACATTTAAATAAAACGCTAAAATAAATTAACTATAGCTTTATTAGTATAAAAGAGTAACATTAAAATTTTCTATAAACTCTAGCAACATTTACTATGATTTATTATCGATTCAGGTTTTATTTTTGTTTTAATAAACTAAAAGATTTCTTTATCATAAATAACAATTTTATAGATCAGAAATACATTTTTCATTAAATTTTTAATATCATTTATAAAAATAAAAGAGATATTTTTGTACGAATCAGAAATTTACGGCAGAGGCCAAGTAACTTCTGGTGAGTAACATTACAATAAATAGACAGATAATTTATTATATATTTTACTGTCCCTACAACTTATGGATTCTGATATATCTTTAAATATAAATATTTTCTCACTATAACCATAACAATTTCTTATAAACTTAAAAATACCATTTTAAAGTTTTCTTCAGGAGCTCCAACTCTGAACAAAAGAATTTTTATTGGAAATAAGGAAAAAATTAACATCTTAGACTTATCCGGGGTTTCAAAATTTAATTGTAACACTTGTAACTCTTTCAATGTAATTTCAAAACGCAACTAAAGGAACACACTAGATGTCTGAATCAAAACCATACATGTTTTTCTCATTTTGTCAACAATATGATACACAGAACACGCCTTTGACACTCCAACAGCTTCCAAAATTTTACACAACACCTTCAACAGATGAACTCTTAAATAGCTTGTAACGTCTACAACCTCATTTTAGGCTATTATAATCGAATTAAATTACGGGTTTTGAGCTTACATTAAATTGTAATTAGATGAAACAAAATGGATTCTATGTATTTTGAGGTGATCTTTTCGAAAAAAGGTAAAACAAAATGTAGCAGTTTTTCGAAAGTGCCGAAATTTTGGATTTTGTCAATTTTTCAATTTTGCGCAGGCGCATGTCGGAAATAAATTAATATTTTTAAAACGCAGTTTACGATATTTGAAAGCTTAGGAAATATGCTAATTTTTATGTCTCTTGAGAAATTTTGATCCAATGCACCGTTCTCGCGGTATAGACGATTGATATTTGTTTAGTATTTTGAGGCGACGAAGGTCGAAAAATTTAATTTGTTAAATGTTCAAACACTAAATTCTTTATAACATTGTTAAAAATTAAGATATTTGAAAAAACAAAAATGCCTTTTGAACTTAAGGGATGTGACTAGTGATTCCCAGAAGGGGGCAAGAGAAATCCCAAAATTGGGCATATGGCGGAAGGGCAAAATGCACCGCGGTCCTAATTTCATTGTTACAAAGCTTACTCTTAAATGTGAAATCTTATGTTTGTGTGAATTTCACTGACATCGGACCATAATTGGCTAAGATATCAAACAATTAAATTATTTTTTTTTTCTTTAAAAAAAAAATTTTTTTTCTTTCGAAAGTTTGAAGTGGCACAAAAATGCCAAAAATGCACCCAATGGCTCAAAACTTTTTTTTTGAGTACTCTATTGTGTTTAGAATACGATTACATTACGGAAAATTCTGCAAATATATTTTATCTAATTTTTTGACCACTGTTCATTGAGTGACGACCAAAAAACACGGTTTTTGAGAAAAGTTGCCTAAAATTGACAATTTTTAGTTTTTTTGTCTGAAAATTAAACATAACCAAATTTCATGTCTTCTAAATGTGTATACAAAGTTTAAAGTGTGTATGTTTCTTCTAAGTTGTAGAATTCTCCCGACAAAAGTCCCATTACACGCGCTCCGCGGGATCCAAAACTCGTGTATACACTACATTACTGTAATTTGATTTTTTTGCGTTTTCCAGTTTTAAATTTCTTACATATCTAAACTTATTAGGCTTAAAATTTATTAAATTGTATTTTATGACTTGTTATAAGACGTTTCTTGAGTTTTGTGCAAAATATAGAATTACCAGATATTAGCGAACAAAAAGCAAGCTTATTATCACCAAGTTGGAACTTACACTCAGGCTTAGGATTAATTTCCTAACATTTTTAAAGTATACCTATTTGTGTATTTTTTTGTGCCCTTTTCGATGGCGAAGTTAGTTTTTTCAAATATATTTTTTTTGTTAGATGTTTTCGGAAAACCCGGAAAAAATCATATGGGAAAAAAAATTTAAAAAAAAACTACGCCTCTGGTTTCCTGCGAATTCCCGAAAAATTATGTCAGATTTCGCCGCGGGACTTATTTTATTTGAGAGCCAACAAAAATATACGCAACTTCTCTCGTGGGCACATATGTCTTACATTTATAATTTCGCCACAAATTCATCGCAAATTTCATGTCCATGGTTCTGATCAAAAAAACGAAAAAACGACTTTTTGGTAAAAGCACTTCTGGCGGCGAGAAATTTGCCATTAAAACTACCTGTGCAATGAATTTCCGAACTATTTTTGCCTCCTCTTTCGAATGGTGCATTTATTTTCACTATCGGAATGATACTTGCCCAGATAATTAGCATTTTTACAATGGAAAATTCTGGAAAACCCGGTTTTTCCTAATTTAAAAAAAATTGAAAAACTGCTACATCTTTTTTTTTTCTTTTTTTCGGAAAGATCACATCAAAATACACAAGGTCCTTTTTGTTTCATCCAATTACAAATTAATTTAAGCTCGAAGGGGCTTTTTTCGTTATTTAATTGGACTATTAATTATAAAAATAAAACGTTATACTTTAAGCAGCGCTACCTTGATAGCGTTGTGGCGATTTGATTCTGGAACCTAGCATCAATACTCGTAATCGGTGTCCACACCTCTACCTCTGAGACCTCTACCGAGAAAAATTGACTTCGGCTCAAAATTGGGATTTTAAACTCAGTGTCAAGGATAAAGGTCAGTGTGTTTAATTTTCTTAATTCTCTAATGTTCAGTCATTTTTATTAATTTCAAAGAATATCCTGATCATCCATCTACTTTAAGTAGTCTTTTTGATAAATTAACATTTAATTAATATTTAGATTACCTTTTAGAATAGTATTTTTATTAAATGAAACCGATGTTTTACTTTTAAAAGAAAACATAATTTTTTTTTGAGGACAGCCATGTTGTATTTCGTTGAATGAAATATCGTCCTTTGATAATATTAACTTTATCAATTTCTATCTGTGTATTTAAGCTAAAATATTAGTTTGATTCTTTAAGGAAATCTTTTCTTTATGTATTTCTTTTTCTAATTTACTTTACTGATTTTTTCCGGAGATACCTCGAAGAGAATTCACTTTTCTAAGGGATAGGAAGGACTGTTATCTTTATTTAAATATTGATCGTAAAATTCACATATTTGCTGTTCCTTCAGCCTTATCGACAGAATGTAACTTGCAATAAATTATCATTTTTTAGTAAGGTTCATAAAGCATGCTGCTATAAGAAATAAAAAATAATCTAACTGTTATTTTTCTTCATTTTTCATTGTCACTATTATTTTAAGCATATCTTCATTCATATTAAAGGACAATTCGTAGTAATTATCAATTTAGCTCTTCGATTTCGAGTCCATGAATAATATATCTTGTCTTTTTTATTTAGTTAATAGTAACTTCCTTTTAATGGACCATTAGCGTCTAATAATAGCTTTACTTGCATCTCTTTCATAGTAAATATCATTTTATAGTAGATAACCTATTTTTCTTCCCACTTGGGGTATTTGTCAATTCTTTTACGAGTATCTACGACTTCGAATACCTACTCGAAACCCCTCTTGTGTATTATTAGATATATAACTGCTTCCGTATTTCGTATTTCCATATGTTCCTGAGGAGAAGAAAGATCTCAAATTTAGTCACTGTCGAAAAGCTAGAACCTAGAGAAAACCTGATTTAAGAACTTCCTGGTTAGTCAATGAATCAACGCTGATACCGTCGTCCCAAACCAGCTGACAGACCCTTACTTGGTGGAATTAGACAGAATTAACTCATGGTCATCATCAACCTTTCTGGGAACGACAGGTCGTTGAAAATCTATCAGAACCAGAGGTTCTTGTCGTAAACTAGCTACGGACAACATACCGGTGAGATATGTCCACTCGGCAGTTAGAAGAAGGCTCAGTTATACAATCTGACTATCTTGTAAAGATACTCATAAAAGTCAATCATTTTTATTATATATTAGTTTTCAGCTTTAAATTTTTTGTATTACTCCTAATTTAAATTAGCCTTCAGCGTTTTATATTTATTTTTGTATTCTTATCATTCAAATCTTGAGCCTTCAGCTTATTATATTGTGTTATTTTTATTATTAACTAATAAAGATTAGTAAATGTTTATTGTTTAATTTCCTCAAGGTTCTCATAATAATAGATCATACTCACTTAAGTAACTTGTGACTTTAGTAGAATTAATAATTTTTCTTGGCATACTTTTTTTTGTTTGTTTTCACCCATGTTTCTTATTTTTAAATAAAAGAACTTTCAAAAGTGATGGCGCCCTATGGCTATAATTCATTAGTACAAGCCGACTCACGCCCTGAATATTCTCCGTAGACTAGCCAACCTTACCTATTGTGGTAGCCTGTGAATTCATATAAAAAAAGGCATAAGTAATACTGCAAGCTTTGAAGACCTAGAAATAAAAAATCTTAAAGCCTCCCCAGGAGCTTACTTGAACGCACAGATCCAATTTGTATCTTCTCCGATTTTCTCCACATTACTGTAATTATTAAAACAATCATTTGTTCAACCCTTATAATATACAACAAGTATAGCCTTTGTTGTTTTCATCTTATCTTTCGCTTATTACTAATTGTCTGTTCGGCTAAATATGTTCTCTCCCAGTTCCCTTAATTCTTTTCTACACATGGCTTTATTTATTTATTTTTTTAATATCGTCAAATATGAAATTTCTTAGATCCGCTATTTTTCCTCTTCACAGGATCATCAACTGTATCCCTATAAAATTAGTATTTTTCCCTAGATCAGTAATTTGTTCATAGGTTTTACATTAATAAATAAATATAATTTTTAACTTAAAATTATTTTTTTATCAAATTTTATCTTATGGTTCCACTTTGTCCACAATCAGTTGGTTTTTCATTTTTATATCATCTATTCAGCGAATTAAATAGTACGGAATGGCCATCTAGTGGTTTTTATCCGTTAGTTGTTCATTAGTTTTTGAAACAAAAATCTTTGTTAAACTATAATTTTGACCACTCTCTATTAGAGGGCAACACTTGATTTAAAATTAGTTAATTTTAAAATTTAATTTATTCAAACCGTCTGTTATTTAAGTTTAGAACCCACCTTGCCTCTCTATAAAAAAAAACATGCACCAAATGTATTAAATTCATCCGTGTAATGTAGGCTCATCAAAACCCTTGACAAGTACCAATGTTTTTAACAGCTGTATACATTTTAATAAAAAATGTTGAGTTCGTTCGCCTTCTTTATAAACATTGTCATTTGTAGGGTATTCCCTAGTCGATAAGAGATTATGATGAGTTTTTTTTCCTATATTATTTATAAAGATTTCTATTTTATTACCATTTTTTACATTGATTACTTCTTCAACACTTTTTATTATTCGTTTATTATTCTTTATCGTCCTTATTACACCAGCAATCGTTTCCATTAACCTACTTTCAGTTTAGTACATTAATTTGATTAATATTTATTGTTAAATAAATGAGTGCTGAAGTATAAATAAATTAGTTAGTACGTAGTGTAAATACATTATAAATAAACTGTTTTAAGTGGGTTAAATTATTTTTAAAATAGACAGTCGTTACATTATTAATAATGTAAGTTGAAAATTCAGAGAGTTTCTATGGACTTCTACTTTTATAACCTACACAAAATGAATCAGTAATTAAAGAAAAACTATTATAAACATATTCAAAAAATATTTTTATCTATCTATAAAATATATTTTTTTAAGCTATTCAACTATAAATGAGGAATATTCATGCCGTTGCTGATGCTGTAATTAACACTACATGATTCTGATCATTAACAACTTTATTTATGCTCAATGCACAATTAGATATCGCATACATTTTCATCTCTAGGTTAATTCGAATAAATTGGTCATTTATATTTTCGATTTATGAGTATTTGATGTTATCTTTTGTGACAAAATTAAATCGTCGATGCTGCATCATGTGTATTTTTATTTAAAATTAAAAAAAAATGTTTGATTTAATATAAATATGCTATAGAATTATGTATAAACATAGCATAAACAGCATAAAAAGAATTATGTTATTTTAGGGCAACTCTAATGATTCAAATTATCTAGAATTTGAAAATATTCTATATTTAGGGTAGCAGTCAGGCTTATCATGGTAAGGAACCAATGATACTATCCTACGAACCATTTTCGATTAGACCATTTCTAATCTCTTAAGTCCCTATCTGCCTTTTAGGCCTTTTCAATTTTTTTCAATTACCAAGAATACTCGATGAATTGCGCCAACCCTTGAAACCCTCTCTTGAGGGACGACTATAGTAAATAAGACGACTATGACCACTGCCGATCAACTGTCTGAAATATGCTAGATTAATCGATAGTAAGAAATTTCAAATTTTGGCAAAGGTATTATGTTATAAATCAGATTAAAAAATGGTGAAACATTGTATATAAATAGATTTTTTGCTGCTAGTAAGTCAGTTTTAGAGATAGAAATTGTTGTGTAAAGATAAATTATCAATAAAAATAAGTAGGTATAGAAGTGTTTGAGATATAAATATTATTAAGTACAAATAAATTAGTTATAAAATAAATTATTGTATTTAGTAAATATAAATTAAATTTATAAACTGTTTAAAATAAATAAACATTAGAATACTATTTTTTTTTTTTTGTGAAAAAACACTCCAAAAGGGGCGTTTATTGATATTACAATCTGATCAAAAGTTGATCAATGAGTAATTTTGTTATAACCTAACTTAACTAGGGTTGCAATCTTAAAAACTAAAGTTCTACTCGCTAGTATACCTTAGGGTCTGATAACTTAATTACACTAAACTAACGTGTAACACTAAACCGCACAATGCTTTGCTTTGTTATTAACACAATCACTTGGCTAACTCAAAAGGTTTCACTCTCTTGAGTCTTCTTGTCAGGTTCGTGTTGTCAAGAAGCTGGATCGCCTCAACGTTCACATGTTGGTGGAGCCGTTGTTCGTGACTCCTAGCGAATCTGGTGATAGTCTGGTCAACAGTGTCCATCTGAAGGTATCGATGAAGGTCGCTGTTTCTAATGTACCTAGGACCATCGACAATGTTCCTCAATACTTTGTTCTGGAATATCTGGATTATTAGAATATTACTGTAGCTGGCACAACCCCAGAGCTGAATGCCATAGGTCCAAATTGGTTTGAGAACTTGTTTATATAATAGAATTTTGTTATGTGTAGATAAGCTGGAATGCCTACCAAGTAACCAGTACATTTTCTTGAATTTTATATCTAACTCTTGTCTTTTCTTTTTAACATGGACCTTCCAGCGAAGTCTTGCATCTAATCTAATACCTAGATATTTTGCCGAGTTAGCATAAGGGATCTGAGCATTATTTATGTTAATTGGTATTCTTTGACCATTTTTGTTAGTAAAATTAATATTAACAGATTTGGTTTCGTTTAGTTTAATACGCCATCTTTTGGTCATTTATGTATTTTATTAACTGATATTTGTAGTTTATTTGCAGCCTCTTCATGATATTTGCCTATCGCTAGGATGGCAGTATCATCTGCAAATGTAGCTATTGTGTCTTGTTCTAGTTGGGGTATGTCACAAGTGTATAACAGATACAAAGTGGGCCCCAGGACGCTTCCCTGTAGTACTCCTGCTTTAATTTCTTTCAAATCAGAGTATGCTTCATCTTGTTTTACTCTAAAGAATCTATGTGAAATGTATGAATCCAATAGCTCTGAGTATGGCTGTGGAAGTAGCACACTCAGTTTATGTCTTAAGCCATCATGCCATACTTTATCAAAAGCCTGCGCAACATCGAGGAAGATGGCTGAACAGACTTCTTTGTTTTCTAATGCTTTTTCAATAGCATTTGAGATTCTATGAACCTGATCTATAGTTGAATGGTTTCCTCTAAAGCCGAACTGGTAATCTGGAATAAGTTTTCTTTCTTCAATGATGGTTTTCAATCTTTTTATTAGTATTTTTTCAAATAGTTTCGATATTATAGGCAATATAGATATTGGCCTATATGACGAAACTTCGTTCGGAGGTTTTCCTGGTTTGGGGATCATAATGACTTCAGCTACTTTCCACAATCTAGGAACATACCTACCTATTAAGTGTGTTATTTGCACAAAGCAAAATTAAAAGTAATTCGTTTTTCTTACCTTGTGGAACATTTAAATACTTTGCAGCAGTCCCTGAAGAGTAGTGGTTTTTAGAAAATGACATTATCAATTTCCATGATGTTCGATCTTTGACTAAACATAAAATGCGTCGTTTATTTTTAGAGGTTTTGATTCGCTATAAACTTAGTCCTTGATTTTTTAAGATAAAATATTTAAATTTAATTAATTTATTCATAATATAACATGTAGAACACCTCGTGAAACATAGATCACTTTTAATTTAGTATTTTTTGAGTTTGGTTATTTCAAAATGAAAATTAATACGTACTTCTATTAGATGACGATGCAGACTGTAACATCCTAAGTAGTATGTTATTTATATTTTTGATAGTTTGTTTTTCAAATATTGATTGATGGTCAATTGAATTATATTTATATGAATGACATATTTTTTGATTTCTAAGAATTTTTATAAAGTTTTGCTCTACAATACATCTGTTTTTTGGATTACGATATTAAAAAACTTAAATAAGAGAATTAATCACTATTAAGTTGAATGAAATCAGAAAGAGAAACAACGAAATGAACACAATAAATAATAAAGGGAAAATTAAAATAAGAACGTTTTTGACAAAGATGAGCTTTTTAATAATCTCAAAAATATATACCCTTTATTTTTTAAATCCTAAAAACTCTTTATGCTAATCAAGACTTCCCTGTTGCTAATCCTATATATGTTCTAAAATGAGAAGGGTAGTTCTGTATGTGATAATAATGCCTAACGGATTCATTTCACGTGGGACACTAACTTGGAAACAAATATAAACTAAAAATAATTAAAATAATCTTCTACAGAACGTCTTGTCAGACTACGAAGATGAATTGTACTCAAAGAGTAGAAATTATGTACAGGAAGCAGAAACCACAACATAATAGAAAACAGGAAAAAGGTTCGTCTTATTCAACATTTGTCGAGATACACTGTTTGGCAACCTGAAAGGGAAAAGAGTGGAATATTCCAGACGTCAATTGATGTGTGATGGAATTGAATTGAGACTTTTTTTTAGATAAAGCAAAGAAAGTGTGTTCATAACGATAATGAAATGAAACATTTTCCTAATGTAACGCCATAACGAAAACAAATCTTTCACTTTTCTTGTAAAAAACTTTAAACCCTTTCTTTTATAAATATTTTAGACCTCGATTGGAAACACCGATTTCAATCAAATTTCAAATATGTTTTTCAAAATTGCCCCTTTGAAACAATAAATAGTAATTTGTGCAACAAGAGTGGATATAATGGCCATATCGCACGAAGACGAAATTTGAGCACGACGCCGCACAATCCTCTGAAAATTTACAAATAAAAAAATATTTTGGGTTATTAAAACAAAATAAATAATTTTAATATAATTTATGACTTTTAATCATTTTTATAATAAAATAAACGAAAAAGAAAAGAAAAACGTTCATTTCAGATTCGATTCTTCAGTGTGAAAGGCAAGAACGCTAACAACAGAACCATCTATTCTTTTATTTTTGTTGCTATAATACTCGTAATTAAATTGACTTCATATAATTTTATTTAAATTAACAAATTATTTATAATTATAGACGAAATAAAAACAGAAATGCTATTATTTATCGATTCTACACAAGAATAACCCATTTTATTGTATGTTTAATCTCAATAACTAAAAAATATACTACCAATTAGTTTGACAGAATTGTCACTTATTTAAAATTTTAAAAATAATAGCAGTCGGTTGATCAAAATATGAACGGTGATTGGTGGATTTCATTTTTATGATATGAAATATATTCATTCAGTTGAAGGCAATAGCATACTTTTTTGTTTTGTAATCTGTGCGTAGATAAGCTAATATCTTAATAACCTGCTAATTGAATTTCTTAAGCAAATTAAAATACATTTATAAGTATAACTACAAGCTTAGGTAGTCGTTTTCTTTAAAAAGTCTGTGGCTAACAGATTTAATTCTAAGCCAACTCCCCCCTCTCTCACACACACATAAGCTAATATCCATGTGGGTGTAAAAAAAATTATTTTTGAACCCCCCAAGTAAAAATGTAATTTCTGTCTCAGGAAGGATTCTATCCATCCACATCCGCGTTTTGGGTACCCTGTCTTAACAACTCGTCCATAAGACTTCTAGAAAATGTAATAAGTTTTTTTTTGGTTTTTTTTTTTTTAATAACCGCTCATGACGATGCTTTAGTTTGCTTAAGTTTGCTTCAGTTTGCTTCAGTTTGCTTTAGTTTGCTTTAGTTTGCTTTAATTTGCTTTAGTTTGCTTTAGTTTGCTTTAGTTCGCTTTAGTTCGCTTTAGTTCGCTTTAGTTCGCTTTAGTTCGCTTTAGTTCGCTTTAGTTCGCTTTAGTTCGCTTTAGTTCGCTTTAGTTCGCTTTAGTTCGCTTTAGTTCGCTTTAGTTCGCTTTAGTTCGCTTTAGTTCGCTTTAGTTCGCTTTAGTTCGCTTTAGTTCGCTTTAGTTCGCTTTAGTTCGCTTTAGTTCGCTTCAGTTTGCTTCAGTTTGCTTCAGTTTGCTTTAGTTTGCTTTAGTTTGCTTTAGTTTGCTTTAGTTTGCTTTAGTTTGCTTTAGTTTGCTTTAGTTTGCTTTAGTTTGCTTTAGTTTGCTTTAGTTTGCTTTAGTTTGCTTTAGTTTGCTTTAGTTTGCTTTAGTTTGCTTTAGTTTGCTTTAGTTTGCTTTAGTTTGCTTTAGTTTGCTTTAGTTTGCTTTAGTTTGCTTTAGTTTGCTTTAGTTTGCTTTAGTTTGCTTTAGTTTGCTTTAGTTTGCTTTAGTTTGCTTTAGTTTGCTTTAGTTTGCTTTAGTTTGCTTTAGTTTGCTTTAGTTTGCTTTAGTCTGCTTTACTTTATATTAAGTACAGGGCCAATTATTGTCATTTTACGTTTATAATTAAAGGGACAAGTGGATAAAAGGGATAACTAACAAAACAATAATGTTTATTAAATCACTCTCTTGTGTTTCCACCTGGAACTTTTGTTTAAAACTGAATTAAAGTATGATTTTTTGGCTAAATGTTACTTGTTAGTTATGCTATTAAACTAATTGTAATTTTTTAAAAAATATTACGGTATTACAAAAAAATATATAGATAACTCTTTTATTCATAACACACTGGAATATAAATATTGGTGCTGCAGATGGATAAAGGAGACAAATTATGAAAACCAAGAGTTTATTAAATATGTAACTACGAATTCACTATTCTACAAAATATATTTTAAATTTTCACGTTTATACTGATCTACAAGTTTTATTTTTTTCATTGGCTTCTTTCTTCATAAAGAGTAACTTAAAACCAACGATGTTGTCAAGGAACATATTTAATTTGTTCTTTTAAATCTTGAAATTTTGGTTGGGACAGAGTGTCCCTGGTATTCTTCGCTGGCATAAGCTGAGGGGTAAAGGCAAATTTTATTTTAGTGGATTGTTAAAAAATGACAAGCATTTTTCACGGATACTTCAGTTTGTAATCCATATAAATCTCCCCATATAAATAATATACAGGGTGTTTCAAAAAGATTGGTAATAAATTATACCACGTATTCTTGGGTCAAAAATAGGTCGATTAAACCGTACTTACCTATATACAAAAGTGCACCCAAAAACAGTTACAGGGTGTATAAGATAAAAATTTAAATGAATTTTATTAAAAATCGAACGCTATTAAAATGCAACATCTATTTGCAAACTTTTTTGTCTCTTAGTATGTGTTTGTAAAATGTTTGGTTTAGACGATACAGCCATTTAAAATGATATCTTAAAAATATTCAATGTAAATTATACGTATGCAAAAAAATTCGATTTTCATTGTACACCCTGTAACTATTTTTGGGTGCACTTTTGTATATAGGTAAGTACGGTTTAATCGACCTATTTTTGAACCAAGAATATGTGGTATAATTTATAGCCAATCTTTTTGAAACACCCTGTATAATAAACATAAGAACAACAATATTAAACAAAATAAATTTAGAAGAAACAAAGTTGCAGAGAACATGGTTCTTTAAAGCCGAATATCACCTAATTTCATAAAAGCTTTTTGATAAATTGAACAAGCCAATTTTTTTTTGAATGTGGTCATTTTGTCATTTTTTATAAAACGATTACTGGTAGTAAGAATATAAATAGGAAAATTATGTATTTTAAAATTTCTCTGTGTTTTGTATAGTTCCTAAAATATGTGTGTTTTGTCAACAACAACCCTTATTAGACGATTCTAGGGGCGAAAAAGTATTTTATACAATTTATACCCCTTGTACGCTGAGACAGGGTGAATTTACACTGATAAAAGTAAAAGTTTGTAAATTTTAATAGATTTAACACGAAAATAATAAATTTTAAAGGTAACGCATTCCTATATGTTCTCCCTTTAACGAGTGATAGTAACACATACGATTTTAGTTGTTATAAACTACTATTTTGTTGTACTGGTATTGTTAGTTGAATACAGTGGTAATGCCAGAATCGTCGCTACGATAACCCTCTTTTCTTCGCCACCACTGATTTTTATTGCAACGATTTTCTGCTGAAAAAGTATATTTTTAAATTTAATTTTATAATCTCGCTATGATTTATTTGAAACGTTGAAAAAAGAATGTACCTATTAAGATTATAATTATAAACTTTTTTTATTTACAACACATGCACAGTTCACGCCGCATCCCTGAAACAATGAGGTCGTGCAGCGTAAACTACCTACAAATCAGCCTGCTAAACCGGAAAACCTCCTTAATTAATTTCCCTAATTTACTTCGTCTATCGCATATATATCTCCGTTTGTCCTACATTCTTTATTGTGATTAACTCATTTTTCAGTTTCTTATTCCAATCGAAAAGTTCAATATCCAATTTATTGAAATAATAAATTATAAAATAATGTATGAACAACTTTTTACATAAAGCCACAAATAACGCACTATAATTTATTTTGAAATATTTCATACTTTGCAAACTTCACAGCATTGAAAACTTCATTTTAAACTTCTGCATTATCCACAATGCACCGTGCTAGATAAAACAACTAGTAATCTGCATATGTCTCCCAAATGAACTAAAGTGGCTCATAGTCCACGTGAAAAACGCGAGAGAAAGACAGTAAAATATTTCAGCACATTCTGTTTCGGTGTTCGGAGCTACCACACAGATAAGTAAGCATTTATCAACCTTGCCCCAGATTTTAACAAAATTTTGCAGGAATATATACCGCAAAGGACACAATAGAATAAGGTTATACCATAAAAATTAACCGGAAAGTCTGATAGAGAAAGTGTAAATAATATTTTTTGTGGAAATTTATAAAAGTACACGGAAAAAAAATTGTAAAACAAATTTCTATAATTATAGATTTCTTTTCTACAATAAATAGTACATATAGGGACAGGGACAATTTGTAGTAAAAATTTCCAAATATTTGTGGAGAATGTATTGTAGAGTTATTATCTACAATATTTAGTAAAAATATCCAAATGCATCATAAGAATTGTTCTACAAATTGTTATAATTTTTGCTATTCATTGTATGAATTTATATTAAAAATGTATTGCTTTTTATGAAAATAAATACGAAAATTTTACACAATAAATAGTAAAAATTCATACAAATTGTAGTAATTTTTAAAGAAACTTGTAGTAGTATTCCATAATTATTATAATTATAACCTAGAAAAAAATGTTCCTTAATAAAATATTCAATTTATTGTTTTAATATAAAAGATACAAAGTCTTAATTACATTATGTAATAAATAACAGTAATAATAGCACCCTCAGTCTCAGTTGGCTTTTCTGCACCTGAAAAATATGAAATAAAAATTAATAACAATTGAACTGTTCATACCCTTAAAACGGGGATATTTATCACCTTTACACTGATTTGGATATTAAATGACTAAGTCAGATAACTAACAAAAATGAGAAAGTAGGTATGTCACAATTAAGACAAAAAACATCATTGAATTTGACACAAAATCGTTGGGCACAACTATTTTTTTTAAAATAATCTACTAAGGTTATTTAAATTAGTTATCTAAAGGTAAATTATTCAGAAACAATAATAAATGTACTTACCACCAATAGAATTTATTATTAAAATATTCTCAAACGCATCGGTGCTTATAATATAATAATGTGTTATAGGTACTCGTATATGTACCATGCTTTGTTATGTGAACATGGCGAACGGCTACTTCTGTCTGGCCATTTATTATCGACGTCAGAAAACGTTGGCCAATAGCAGAATTCTGTTTTGTTCACATGACTTAGAATTTCTACAATATTATAGAATATTTTTGAACAAAATTGAATATTTTTCATAAGAAGGGATGTAAATTGTTACTACTTTTTGTAGAAAAAATTACTATTTTTTGTAGAGATAATTATTAATATTTGTACAAAATTTTTCAGAAGTTAGTAGTAGTAATTACGATAATTGTAATAAATTTCTACTTCTACAAACAATAGTAAAATATACTAAACATTGTAGAATTCTTTCCTATTGTTGTAGCATTTTATTCGACAATTCAATTGCTACAATAATGAATAGTTTTTAATTATAAATTGTAGTAAAATTTTCTACAAATTGTTAAGTATTTTTCTACAAGTCTACTACTACAACATTGTAGTAAAATTTTCTAGTCACATTTTTTTCCGTGTATTATCTCAAAAATTGTTTTTCCTATAATCACTTAGGAAAGTGGCACATATCACACTATATAGTCCTATGGAAAGTGCCCTAAATCACACGCGTATAAATAAGAATTTACTTTCCACCCGTGTGCGAATATGCTACTTTCCGCATCAGCTGTCACAAAATATCAAACGCATCATTTCTATTTTGATCTATGTAATGTCCATATTATTACTAAAATCGATATGATTGGTAAATGATTGAAATTGTTGTAAATTAGATCCTAGATATTTATCTTTAACAATTATTATTAAAATAATTTTAAAATAACTAAGTTAATCTGTTTTTTTATAATTTTTTCAAAAATTTTACAAAAATTAGATATTATTGCTATTGGACGGTAATCTATCATTTCTGTATTATCTCCATTTTTATAGATTGGTATAATGATTGACATTTTAAACAGTGTAGGAAATTCACCCTCATTTAAAGAACTATTAATGATAAATATTAGAGGTTTTACAATAAACGGTATTATGGGTTCTATTAATTCGGATTTTATTACATCGGGGCCAAGCGATTTTTTATTTTTAAGATCTGATATGACTTGATGACCTCAATTTCTTCAGCGGTAAAAATAAAAATTAAATTTTGTTTTGAAATATTTTCTTTATAATTTTTATCTAGTTTGATTTTTTCTGACAGACCTATATTTATGAAAAAATTATTAAAATTTTGAGTAATCTTGAAATGATCACTAATAAAATCGTTTTCAAGTTTAATTTGAGAAATATGACCTGTTTTTGTTGTTTTCAGAAGCTCGTTAATTGTATTCCATGTATTTTTTGAATCACTATTTGCTTTTAATCGATTTTTATAGTAATTTTTTAGCATGTATTAGTTTTCATAGTATATTTTTATAACGGTTATATTTCTCTTTTAACATTTCGTTGTTTTTGTTAATTTTTAGATTTTTATACATTTTTTTTTTTTTTTTGATTGATTTAACAAGTGATCTCGTTATCCAGTCTTTTTTTTTTCTAAATTTTTATTACTTACAGATATATTTTTTTCAGACGTTTTAAGTACATCTTGAATAATATTTATTAATCTGGATACTACTATGTCAAGTTTTTCGCTAGAAAAAAATATCAGACCATTTTGCCTTACTAATTATATTTTCAAACTTTTCTTATCTATTTGCTTTATTATTTTAGATCGGTTGTAACACACATAAAACGTAAATTTTACATGAGGACTAACAATAATCATCCGAAAACAGTGTTGCCAAATTTAATTTGTATATATTTAGAGTTTTTAGTACTCAAAGCTTCTAGATATGTTTATTAAATGAGTTGATTTTTATTTTAAACACATTACTATTTTATGATAAGCGTCTTATAAAATAAATAATAGACTACTTATATTGTATAAAAAGACCTTAGCACAATATGGTGTAAATTTCTAAAATTTGATTGTTCTTATGCATTTGTAATACTTTACTAAAGGACCCCGCAATAATCTTATGGAAATTGGGTTTCTGTCAAATTGTCTGAATTTTTGATATGTTATAGATTTTGTCATCCTGAACAAAAGTCTCCATGGACACAAAGTGCCAAAATGAATATTTTGGCAGCTACGGAGCTGCCAAAGCTCCCCTGACCTGTTGCAAAACTATTCATTTTCAATACTATTTACAGATGTCAAAAGCAAATTTTAATTATTCTAATATATAGGGTAATGTTTTTGAGGTCACTGGATTTAACCCTCATGTCAGATTGGGCAAATTGACCGTTGACAGCTGTCAATTCACGGTTAACGAGGACTATAAAAGTAAATATCCACTTTTCACATTGAGAGTTTGGGTTTTTATGGTCGCTGAATTCAATTCTCATGTCAGATTGCACAAATTGACGGTTGACAGCTGTCAATTGACTGTCAACGAGGAATATAAAAGTAACTATCCTCTTTTCACATTGAGAGTTTAGGTTTTTGAGGTCGCTAAATTCAATTCTCATCATCAGATTGAAAATGAATAGTTTTGCAAGGGGCCAGGGGAGCTTTGGCAGCTCCGGAGCTACCAAAATATTCATTTTGGCACTTTGTGCCCATGAAGACTTTTATTCAGGATGACAAAATCTACAACATATCAAAAATTCAGACAATTTGACAGAAACCCAATTTCCATAAGATTATTGCGGGGTCCTTTGGCAACGGTCAGCAAAGTTAGATTCAAAATCAGTGATTCAAACAGAAAACCGTCAAATTCAATTATCAAATACAGTTGACGAATTTTTTTTATAAAAACACGTCGTGATATTATAACACTCTATTAGCCAATCGAGTGAAATTCAGCGATTCTGAGCTGGTTTGTGAAATAATCAAAACACAAAAGAAGTCTATTAGTGTCACAGTTAGATTAACACTTAGACTAGATAATAAAGAGAGGACTCATAACCCGAATAACGCCATTCTGACACCAACGATATTCGACCAGAGGCGCAACATGATGAAAATAAAAAATTAAGTATTTATGTTTTTTTTGTGTCATCGGCATCAACTGCTATGGTTATTAGTCTCGTGTTCTGTGTAGGCTTTGTTACTGTTTCCCAGCGTCACTTTAGGAACAGCACTGTTAATTAGTACCCAACAGTGAATGATCGAGTGGGGAATCCTACCAAGGCATCAGAATTCATTTTAAATAATTAAATTTAATGAAAAAATCCCGGCCAGCGGTAGTATTTATGTTATTAGAACTTTATTGATCTTTTTAGGTATAAAGCAATTTCAAAGCGTAAAAATTAAAATAAGTAAGTAACAATAAATAGGATACAAGAAAAAAAATATATTGAAGTAAATTGAATAAAATGAGTTTTTTTTTTTTAATTTTACAAAATAAAACAAAATGATCCATACGTATTACAAAAATATTTTTATCTTTTGTTTGAAAAAATGTAAATAGGCCTTCCTTAGCTAATTTCCTAAGTGAAAACCCTCTGCATTTTGTAAATTGTCTCATATTTTTATAAATTTCGACTTTATCAAATTGCTTTCATCTTTAAAATTTTTTTTGACATACGTTTTTTTTTTATTTTAATGTAGAGTATGGTTTTATATTAAAAAAATCCGTTTTACAGCCCAACATATGTGCCATTGTTACATTTGATGAAGCCCCATCAAAAGTTAAAGACAGTATTGTGCACCTGTATGATTAAATAATTTAATACACTGTGAAACTATTCCACATTTTTGATTTCCATTCAAACCATTTGCAAAAAAATAGCCTTTTGCTAATTTTCATGTTGTATTAACGCCAACAAGAATTAAAACAAACGCTTCTTTTGCAACTGCAGTTAAGTTATTATCCAAATCGGTACCATAATTTACGTACTCATAATATTTTTTCCCATCCCATTCAACTTTTGAAATTTCATCAATAGTAATGGGGTCTTTGAATTGTGTACTAAAAGATTCTTTTCTGAAGCCTCATAAAAAAAATGTGTTTCAAAATGTTTTGACCACAATCTATCATTTGGCGTAGGCATCCAGTTTGAAATTTTCGTTGCCTGAATCTAAATTTTTTTGTTGGATCCACAGGAAATATAAAATAAAACAACAAGTTAATATTTAGAATTGTACGACACGCCACTGGAAAAAATTACTTGTTTGGCAATTTTAATATTATTAGTTGCTTAAATATCAGTAAAAAGCATAAAATAAACAAACTTGGTGGGTAAAATTTATTACTCTAGAGTGAGACATGTACAATATCTAAATATCACGTTGTATAACACCAAATAAAATAAAAAATATAAGAAAATGGATAAAGTAAAACCGATTGATGTTTATCATTTACCTGTGAAACGAAATATCTGCTTCTTTTTTGCCGCGATAACTTTTACACTGATATGCCACAAAATAAACCATTGTAACAAACCAATTATTAAATGTCGTTTAATTTAAAAATCAGAAATAATCACGAACAAAAGCTTTGGTGTCACCGAAATGCTAAGCTGGCGGCCACTAGATAATCGGCACAGAATACTACGTGTGCTCGATATACTTGTTACGCGTCCTCTCTTTATTACCTAGTCTAAGGATTAGCAATACGAAAGCCTGCCAAAGATGACAGTCCCCTCTCACTAAAGGTGACACTTTATGTCACATTTCATGGTCCATGGCCATGGCCATTACTTGACCTGCCAGGTTCATGTCAGCAAGGCACACATAAAAGGTACCGCTGTTAAAAGTTAATAAAACAATTAAAAATTAATTGCAGTGTTTTAATCAATATTTAAACACATCAGTTAGTAATTATTATGATGGTTCTGTACTTCTGATTATTTAGTTGATTTGTTTGTGTTGTGTTATAGATAGTGTTTTCCAGAGGAGTTTTTGTTTTGTTTTTAGTTGTGAATAAAATAATTTTTTTTTATATTGTGTAGTTAATGATTTATGAACTTAGACTTCATCTAATCAATCTAAAATTTTATTTTAATACAAATAACCAATTATCCCAGGTAGCAATGAATATTGGCCTGATATAGAAAGTCAATATTGCCCCAAGATTACAATGTTGGCTTGACAAACTATTTCAATATTGGCTGCGCATCAAAGTGCTAACGCCTGAAAAACGAGGGCCAACGTTATATTCAAACATTAATTCAATATATTTTTTCGATAAAATGCCAATATAAGTAAAAAAATTGGATGAAGATTAACGTGTATATTGAATACAATATAGAAATTATGCCGCACGACAAACAAAACTTAATATTGAGTTTCATCATTGGTCCTATATTTGTCTTTAATTTTGCACCTACATTGTTCTATAATATTGGTTTAAGTTATGCATTCATTCTAAAAACAATGCTAGGTTAAAAACGTATTTAAATATTGGCTGCGGATCAAAGTGCTAACGCCTGAAAAACAAGGGCCAACGTTGTATTGAAACATTTATCCAATATATATTTCAGTAACTCGCCAATATAAGTAAACGATATTGAGCTTATATTAAAGTGTAGATTGGATACAATATAGAAATTATAATGCAGTACAAACCAAATTCAATATTCTTTTTCAATATTGGTCCCATTTTACGCCATCATTATCATGCAATATTGGCTTTCAATTTGAAACCAATATCGGCAAATTTATGTACAACAGGATAGGTCCAATTTTTATTGTCATACTATATTGGTATGAAATAAATACTGGAATCTAGTTTAAAACCCATTTTACCATTTAGTTTAATATCAATATTGGCATTCAATATTAATTCTCAAACCTTTCCACAAATATTCCTGGGATCGATATGAACAAAAAAGTAAAACACTATTTTTTCACTGAGTGTATATATAAATTCATTACATATTTGTTTGTAGGATAACGCTATCTAAACTGAGCATTTTATACTTATTTTTTCTGGCCAAATACTTTAATGAAAAACGCTATTTTTACATGTTTGTTTATGTTGATCCCAGAAGCCCTTTTTTCCTTATTTTACTGGGCTATACAGCTTTTAAAAGCCATTTTTAAATATTTCAATGATTGCATGTGGACGTGAATAGTATAAGGGCTATAATAATAAAACCATTATAAAACTTCATAAAAAAGTTTAATATTACTTAAAAAAAAGGACCAACACATATTAATATTACAATAACATTAAGCAAAACAAGGAGTTAAAATTCAAAATTAAATTTTTGTTATGCAAAATACATGTGATGAAAGATCGGAAGAACTTAAAATTTACAAAATTTATTTTAATTATAATTCAGTATGCAGTAGAAACACCACAACATTATTTTCAAGATTAAATATCAATTATTTTATATTAATTTCTTTAACAGAAACCCTTTCCAATGTTTGTATGTGATGACATGAACTTTAAAATACCCAAATCTCTTAAGTCAATTGCTACCTCATCAGGGAAATAGTTTATCGGATTTGTATAGCAATAGCCATCTAGAAAAACATTACTTTCAGTTTGTATGACTTGGGTAATTTATCATTTTTTATTATCAAAGTTCTGTTTTTAGAACAAATATTATTGGAAAGAATATCTGAATAAAATATGTTCATTAGAAAATATTGATACATTTGATATGTTGGATATATTTGTATTAACAGAGGTGTGAGATTTCTGTTCTTTATGGCATACTGACATTCCTATTGATCATCTGTACCTTGTTCACTGAAACATATTGAATATTGAAAATTTCAGGCGAAGTGAGAGGAGTATCACTGGATATTTCAGAAAGATCCGCTAAGTGCTATTTGACCGCCCTGTCAATTCTTCGGCACTTAACTGCACGCATCATTGTCTGGAATTTCTGAGTTCTGAAATTGATATTTTTTTAGTAAATGACATAAAAGTTATTTGAGTTTAACATTATTTATATGAGGTTTGGGCCCTGTTTCGTGTTAAACTAATACATGAATAAATACGTATAATTTTAAACATACAAAAAATACAAATTGTTTTTTACTTTCTTTACATAACAGTTGCCTGTAATGCCATTCTCTATAATTTTTGTTCTATACATAATTTCCCTAAAATGGACCGTATTCAAGAAATTTGACAAAAAGTGTAAAATTCAAATTTTTAAGAAAATTTTTAAAATAAAAGTTGTTGTGACGTCATTTTCTATAATTTTTGTCCCATACATGATTTTCCTAAAACTGTATTCGATAAATTTGAGAAAAAGTGTAAAAAGACCATCATATTTATGACTTTAGGTATGACATCCTGGATGATTCTGTAAATCCGAAAGTGGCATCACTGTCCTAAATATTACCATAGGGTACCTAGGTATGTATTTTCTGATAATACATGTTTATACATTTTTATAAATTTATTAAGGTTGACGGTTCGAATCAATATTGGTCCAAGACAATCATGACATTGGCCTAATATTGGCAAATATTTCGAAATACAGTCGATTTATTCGGTTGTTTGTTAATAAACAAAAACATTGATTTCTACTTACCATTTTTCTTTTAATCCAAAATCCAGATGAAGAGGCACTTCTCAATAATGCAGAAAACTCTTTAAATAAAAAAACAAAAAATTAGCTCCCCTCAAATTTAAAAGAAAATGTGTGGAAACATAAAGCTTTAACGGTAATCCGGCATTTTACATCATGGCGTGTTACATATTTCAATTAATAGTAAAAAGACTACATCAGTTGTTATGTGGGAGGTTCTTAAAAATGTTTAAACAAAATAACTTTTATCTTAGTAATAGAAAATATTATTTCTTTAAACAATTATTCAGTGTTGCCAGAATATTTTTCTGTTATGTGTTTTACCAGTGACAGTCTGATTATATTCATAGAAAAGCAAAAAAAATTAAAAAAAAGTGTAGCTAATAGGTACACTAATAGACACCCAGCCAAATGAAGGCATACGCACAGGCTGGGAATAAAAGTACCAACTAGCTTTTGCCTTGAGCGCACCAAATATCAGATTTTTTAAAATTGTACTAGACTGGCAACACTGACACACTACACACTCGAAATTCAAAATATTAAGTAGGTATATACCAAAATATTACAGTACAAATTATGCACTGTATGAATTTTATGCGTACAGCGCATGGTGTTTTTTTGTACCGTACCGTAATATTATGGTTTTAGAGTGTATTGGAACAGACCTGTTGTAAACTGAAGCCGGATTGCCATTTGGTTAAAGTGATCAACGATTAGAATCAATATTGGCTTGAGATAGACATGCAATTGGCCTAATATTGGCGATAATTTCAAACTATAATATATTTTTTTTTAATTAGCAAAACAGGTTTAATAGGTGCGCGCAACTATTAACAAAGTAAACTGAAACTGCCGGATTGCCACATGTCTAAAATAATTAACGATTACATTCAATATTGGTTTGAGATATATAGGCAAACAATTGGCCTAATATTGGCAAACATTTCAAAATACATAGCTTTGAATTCTTATTTGTTAATTGACAAAAAAAGATTGTACTTACATTTTATGAAAAAACATCCCTCACTCAAAAGCACAGTTTTCACTAAACAAAATTCGTAGCTTATATTAAAACAAGTATCCGGGAGGCGTCCTGCGTCCATACAGATCTGTTAATTAATATTACAAGACTGAGGCAGTGAGCAGTGAGGCAGGATGGCGCGTGGCTTGACCTGTGATCTCGTGATCACTCACGTGACTTAGGTCGGAGGGGTGGATAAGGTTGTTTCATAACAGCTCTGGTTAAACTGGGACTAGCTGCTAGTTTGTTTTTATACATTTTTGCCTAGTAAAATGTTCGAAACCTAATAATTTTAATACAATAATAATTGTCCAGAACATTTATTTGGTTTGAGAAAAATATTGTGATGTAGTGGTCAAATTCGTAGATATATATTGATATTAGAATTTATTTGCAAAATTAATACTTTTCTAATATAGGTAGTAGGTATTTATAAAAATTTCCATAAACTAAAAATCAGCTATTTCCATATTAAATTATTACCTTTATATTTTTATAATTTGACTATTTAACTCTTTAGTTGTTCTAAAAAAATGCAAAATTTGACTTCTCGTCTCGTCCCACAACGCATTTTTTAATGGATTATTGAAACAAAATCTCTTTTTTTGCAAACAATTGAACAATTGAATTATTTGTCCAATATGAGATGAAAGAAACTAATTCTCCAACATTGGTACTATCTAAAAAATTTAGTTTAAAACCTTGATAGAAAATCAATAAAAAACTACCATTATATGCTATATTGAACCCACATTGCAAAAAAATGGTAAATTATATTGGATTAATATTAGAAAAATAGGCGCTGCCAATATGAACATTAAAAAAATATGTTGTGCTGATATTGTTCATATGTTTTAAATCAATATTGTTTTTATATCAGACTGAATTCTGTTGCCAATATAGGCTACTGCTATTTTGTCATCATTAAGAGAACATAGCTCTCTAACATTGGCAATATCAACAAAACATAGTTTAAACCTAAATAGAAAATCAATAAAAATCCAATAAATTACCATCATTTGCCATATTGCTCCCACATTGGAACAAAAATGATAAATTATATTGGATTAATATAGAAAACATAGGCGTTGCCGATATTAACATTAGAAAAATATGTTGGACTGTTATTAATCCTTTGTTTAGAATCAATATTTTTTTAATATAATATTAAATTCTTTAGCCTACTCCAATATTTACATTATAGACAGAACATAGCTCTCCAACATTGGCACTATGTACTAAACAAAGATTAAACCTACATAGAAAATACAATAAACTACCAATATTGGCTATATTTCATCCACATTGGTACAAAAGTGATACTGTATATTGGAATAATATTGAAAAAATAGGCATTGCCACTATGAACTTTAGAAAAATATGTTGGGCTGATATTAATCATATGTTTTGAACAAATATTTTTTTGATATAAAATTAAATTCTGTTACCAATATGGGCAACTGCTATTTTTTCATCATTTAGAGAACATAATTCTTCAAGATTGGCCCTATCTATAAAACAAATATTAAACCTAAATAGAAAATCATTAAAAATCTAATAAACTGCCGTTATTTACTATATCTCACCCACATTGGAACCAAAATGCTAAATTATATTGGATCAATATTGTGAAAATAGGTGTTGCCAATATAAACGGTAGAACCATATGTTGGACTAATATAAGGGCAATATTATAAAGCAATATCTTTTAGTCATAACATGAAGTTCTTTTGCCAATATTGGCTGCAGGTCATTAATATTGGTCCAAGTTTCAAATATGGAACCAACATTTTGCCAAGCCACAGCCAAGATTCATTGCTACCTGGGATTGCTTTTTGTTTTTCCAATAAAACTACGCCACTGGAAATTTTCTACGATATGTTTAAATCATCGCTTAACACTGAATACGTATTTGTGTATCTCTCATGCTACCTTTATATATCCAATAAACCCACTAAACATTGAAAAACTATAATAATAAAGTAGATAATCACAAAACTCTAAACATATTCCTTTGTTTTAATCAAATTCTCCCACCCAATAAAAATAAAATAACTTTTATATGCCTTTCTGTCCTTTCCAATTTACTTCTCTAAACTTTTCTCTCTTTGGATTATTTTTTGTTCATGGAATACTCCCAATACTCAGTCATTTATCTTAATTCTAGTTAGAAATTCTCAAAACTTTTAACTTTAGTTAATGCGGTGATTAGTAAAGTGGATTTATTGTTTATGGAAGGAACTTCTTGGGAATTGTTGAGGTGAGATAATTTTTGATGAAATTTTCATCAGGAAAATAACAAATTTACTAATGACATTTCGGGGTTTCTCATTATAAATTAAATGAGAGATTAATATTTATTCTATTTCCATTATTATTACTACTGCTGCTGGATACAAAAATAAACTTTTTAAAAGGATTTTAATTTAAATAATAAAGATTAGTATTAATTGATTTTTTGAATGAGTAAATTGATGTAACAAAGATTCTACTAGAAACCTATTTTAGTATGTCGATGAATTTGTAGTATTTCAGGTATTTTATCGCTTACTTAGATTAAATGGAAATGGAACACAAAGTTTAGACACTTAAATTCATTCACAAGCTCTACAAGAAATATTTGGAACATTTAAAAACTTTATCGAATTGAATGGTGATGTATTTTATCGGGGTATATGCGAGGTTAAGTTTTAGATTTATTATCAGCAAAATCGGCCACTCGAAGGAAAACGGAGTAATTGGAAAAATACGGTTACTTTTATATGGATCGAGTATCTATATATGCAATTATTAAGTGGAACTTCCTCAAGGAATGTAAATTTTACTTTCACATTTTCTTTTGTCGATAAATCTAAAGAAAACCCTACCACTAGTGAAATTATTTACAAAAAAATATATAATTAAAAAAAATACCCTCAAAAAGAAAACTACTCTCTATGCCTATGAATTGCATAGTAAGACTCAGTACTGGGCTTGCGCTAGTAAGAGGATACGTGCCCAAAATAGACATTATTTTCGTTTGTCCAGGCCCAATTTTTGTTTGTTCACCCTTCAGAAAAAAATTATAGCAAATTTAAAAATTTGAGCCAAATTTCACAGCACCGCCATAAAAACTTTTTGTTAATTATTCCAAAGCGGTATTCTATTGTCCATGATTTTTCCACGTTTGTTTAACCAAAATCTTCGTTTGACCACCTCCCAAAACAGAGATATTTAAAAAATAAAAAAAAATAAAGGAGATGGTCTTTAGGGACAACCCTAATAGATTTCATATAAATCTTAGATTAAAGATGTAACATTGCACACTGCGCATGTTGTCTATTCTAACCCCAAGTAACCCACCAATTGAAAATCATTGTTTGCACGACGCCACCCGAATTGCTCCGATTTTTCCATTCAACGCTCACCTTTCCCTGAGTTCAATCACCATTGACAGCTGTTTTTTGATTTACTTGTTGGTGTTTTAGCAATTTAAAAAGTTCTAGTTATTCAATTTTAAGTTCAAAATGCCACGATGTATCTTGAAAAATTGCATATACTTATAATACAAGTACCAATGTTATGAAAGATAAAAAATATATTCGTTTTCAGCGATAAATATTTATTAACGTTTTGACATAAAGCGCCATGATCCTTTGGGTTGAATACTTCAGATCCGCATTAAGGGGTTTCAATAAATATTAAGCATCAAATACATATTACAGAAAACAGATTTCGTATTACTTACATAAATTTACAAAAGGGAAAAATTTTGAACATTTAATTTAAAAAAGAAGTAAATATGCATTGTTACTAACGAAATTTTGTTTTTAAAAAGTAGTTTTATAAGAATATTTACTAAAGGTGGCTTTTTACCCTTTTTAATAGATAAATAAGAAGTAAAGAAACATAGTTGTTAGCTAAATTTTATTCGTATAAAGTATTTTTATAAGAATATTAGATGAAATACACGATGACCTACTTAAAATTTCAAGGTTCATCTTATTTGCGGTCAAATCGAAAGTGACATTTGAATCTTAAGTCTTAAAACAAAGTAAAACGCACAATATGATCTAGTATAAGGAAAAAAATACTAAAGTTTCGGTAGTTAGTCACATTGTTAATAAAATGTTACATTATAAACCCCTAAACAAACAATTTTCGTTTACTAAAAAAATCCAAATTCTAGCAATATTTATTATACAATGGAATGCGGTTTCAAAGATAACGGGATTAAAAAATCTGAATCTTTAAATTTTGTAGCTAAATGCTAGGATAAAAGCAAGCGACCGATAGTGGTTACAAAAATAATCGATTTATCGATTATTCTGATATTTTTGTATGAAAATCGATTTATCTGTTATTTTTAATAAATTATTTTCAAAATAATCGATTGATTGAAAATAATCGATTTTTTGGAAAAATCGATTTATAGTTTATTCGGTTTTTTAATTAATCGATTATTTTCGATTAATCGATTATTTTCGATTTTTCAAAGGTATTATATGAAAATAATCGATTGATTGAATATAATCGGTTATTTCATATAACCGATATTTCGGTTCTTTTTTAAAATTACCGATTTATCGGATAATCAGCTTTTAAATAATCGATTATTTTCGATTTTTCAAAGATAATAGAATAATCAATTTTAAAGGAAATATGAAAAGAATTATTAGAAAATAATCGATAATTCGATTATTTTTTTTTGGAAAATAGATTTATCGTAGAAACGGCTTCTTAATTAATTGGTTATTTTCGATTAAGCCATTATTTTGGAATAATCGATTATTTTTGGTATTTCAAAGATAAACCAAACGGAGAAATAAATCATAAAATATTAGTAACATTATTCGGCATTTTAATAAATAAAAACGTTAGAATAAAAAAAAAAAGATGAAATCAAAATTATTGCTCAATAACTCTAAAACGTTCCTGGATATATAACCTTATATCTATATTCCACTATTCAAGAGATTCCCAGCATGTTATTCATTCTTTTGTGAAACACATTGCATCCGCAGTTCTTTGTTTCATTATAAACATATTTTCCGTTGTATATGTTCGTCGTTTCTAATATTGTTACATTCCTGACGTGTTCAATCCATGCTGTTAGACGCATTTTGCATTTATCAAAATAGCCACATTTCGAAAGCTTTGATGTATCCCATTGTGTTATCTTTAGTGTACATGCCTCGACAACATACGACATGGCTAAGTAGATTAAGTTTGCGATTTCAGATGCAATTCCTAACTTTACTACTGATATATAAACTATACAAAGCAGTTTTTTGTAAAATGAAATTTTACTTTATAGAATCCAAATATGTAACAATACACTTTTCATTTAAAACATTTTTTCTACGATCACTACTCTTCAAAATATTAGTTACCTTTCGTAAAGTGGACAATTTATCACAAAATTTAAACTATACTATAATAACCATAGATACAGTAAAAATACAGATAGAAATGTTTACATATTTGCCTGCTCATATTTTAAGATTATGTTCTATCACACGCTGTTGACATATTCTTCTTTTGATTTTTAAAAAGTACTTTTAAAAGCGAAATATTCAGGATCATTCATGATTATTGACGTATTAAAAAAGTATTTTAGTTTCGCATTGACTTTTATGTTTATTTCTTTGTTTTACGTTTTATTTAGTCATAAAACGATAATTTTGGAGAGTTGTAGTCAAGCTGTGCTAAGTGTCTGAGAAATCCTTATCCTAATAATTCATTTCAAAGTGAAAAATTTATATTATAAGTTAAAATTCAAACCATAGGTATCCCGGTGTTATACTGAGGATATTAAAATTAATTTTAAATAATAATTATTAATTTCTTTATCAAAAGTAAACAATTTGTCAATTATTTAAAAAATATATGGCATCTATATCCAATAAAATACTGAATTCAAAAAAAATAGTATATTAATATTCATAACATATTTATAAATACATAATTGTTTACCTTTTACAAGCCTGCATTATTCAAAAGCAAAAAAAGCAAGCCTATTGTTTTTCAGATTTCTTCCGTAGGAAAATATATGGTTTGAATTGGATTTGCTGAAGATAAAATTATTATCATATCTGATACAACATGTTTAAGCCACTTGTGTGATGATGACCTGTATAAGTCAAATGGAGTCTGATATCTGAAGAATGATACAAGTCCAAAACCAGTAATTTGCTAACCACACACAGTCCAAGGTATATTAAATATTAATTTATATATTATTGCAGTTGTATATTTATACTGTGATTGTTTTTTGTAAATATAATACCTACTTTGGCAGTGTTCCATCACTACAATCAAAGCTAGTCATGACAAAAACTTTAAAAGTTTCATAAAAGTATAAAATCATTTTACACATATTTCTAAAGTACCAATTAAAATATGCATAATTCGATCAATAAATTGTACCTAATTTATTGTATATCAAATCATTTCAGCACTTGTTCTCTAAGGATTTTCCGCGCTTGTAACTATCGAGCAATAACGAAATGTGATATAACGAACAGATTATTTGATATGAACCGAAAGACCTGATTTTTTTTAGCAATAAACTCAAAAAAAACAACTCATGAACTAACGGTCTCAACGGTGAACTACTAGACTAATTTTGTTTACAAAAATCGAACTGCAAGCATTCACGGTGTGATCCGTGTAGTTGTCAATTATTATAAGAGAGTATGGGATATTCTTATTCCAAGGATTGTTTATGGTTATATTTCGGCTTTAATAAAGGCTTCAAAATGCACAAACGGCTTACAAATTGACATTAACACTTTGCCTACCGAGAACATTATTGCATTTGATTACTTTAGGCGTAACAAGCATTTTTGCGAAATATAACTTAAAAATCGAAGTGAAATATTATTACGTTTTTTAACAATTTGTAAATTTTCTCTGGTAAGATATTTCTACCCCAGGCCAAGTGTATTTCTGGTGATACACCACTTTTAATAATACTCATTTTGTTTCATGTGGATTACAAAGACAACTAAAAAGAACATAAGTGATAAAGACTAATTGATAAAGACTAAGTGATAAAGACTAAGTGATAAAGACTAAGTGATAAAGACTAAGTGATAAAGACTAAAACATAGTGATAAAGACGTAGTGATAAAGACGAAGTAATAAAGACGAAGTGATAAAGACTAAGTGATAAAGGCTAAGTGATAAAGGCTAAGTGATAAAGGCTAAGTGATAAAGGCTAAGTGATAAAGGCTAAGTGATAAAGGCTAAGTGATTAAGGCTAAGTGATAAAGGCTAAGTGATAAAGGCTAAGTGATAAAGGCTAAGTGATAAAAGCTAAGTGATAAAAGCTAAGTGATAAATATTAAGTGATAAAAACTAAGTGATAAAAACTAAGTGATAAAGACATAATCGCCCACGACAAATGCGCCACCCTACATAGACGCCCGACGAAATTAATTTAATTTTAAATGGTTAAAACAGAGGTTTTTAATTTTATATCAAACTTATATACTGGGTGTCCCATTGATAACAGTTTTTGGAGTCGGACTTAATTATTTCATGACAATATATTTCCAAACAGGATAGTGTGTATATGCGCGATAGAAAGCCATACAATATTTCTACCTACATTTTATGAACTGTAAGTGTGGTGGCATAAAAAGTATAGTGTGGAACAAGTGCGCAATAAACTTTTGCCATCGCTGGATTTCAACTTCTCCACTCGCTGCTTAAAATACTACTATAATAATAGGTATAAATCACAATTTTAAGTACAACCTCTTCTGAAGATTAGCAAATAATTTCAAAAATTTGTTGATAATGGCATCTACAATAAGGAACACATTGTCCGACAAGTACATTTTTATTCGAAAAACATTTTTTTTGAATGTGTCAAAAACGTCGTTTTTCGGAAAGAAAACATTGTCGAAAAGTAGAACTTTTGTATATACTTCATAAAGTACTTTATCGGCCATGGCCTTTAAAGTAAAGTGTATAAAGTTTTGCATACCGATTGGAATTCTCAAATCTGAGGTAGGTTCTTTCATATACCATTTTTAATAATTTTGGAATCAAATTCAAAGACACCAATTTTTAATACTACATCTCGTTTGGCAAGCTTCTCGTAGTTGCCCGAAAAACTCAACTTTTCGTCCTTGTAACATAAACTACTATTATCGTTCTTAAATGCATACGCTACATAGGTTTTAAAATTTTACTTGAAGCGCTAGTACGTCAAAAAATAAAAAATATCAAATTAAATTATTGAAACTACGAACTTAAAAATAAAATATACGACTTATAAGTGTAAGAATGATTTTATTTTCTATACAAATTTAATAAGTTTTATTTTACAAAACACTCGGTTTTTAAACGCACGAAATATTTGTCTCCCAAAACAGTTACAGCCTATGTTTATGTTAACACTATTAAGATACGGAGGTATCGGATTACGAATATTGGAACTAAGGGTAAAAGATTAAGCAGGCATAATATACAGATTATTTTAAATTTGGGTATAAGTTGCTTTACGGAACAAAATTAAAGTTCGTTCCAATAATAATAAACTAGTGAATAATTATAATTTTTGTGAGTGGCTGTTTGCTGAACAGGGTGAGTTTTTCTCACTGAGTAAATATGTTTTATCAGTTAGTTTTGTTTTAATTTGTAATCAAGTTATTTTGCAAATTATATTACCCAATTATTAACCATTAACCTTTCATAGTTAGTTTGTCAATTCTGATGTAAAGAATTTTGTCAAGTATTGAGAGAACCTTATATCCTAAATTAACGGGGTCATATTAAATAATTAAAACTTATCTGAATTTGACTATATACTTATATTTTGTTTTCCTCTACGAGGTGTAATCAAAAGTAAGGTGAGTTAGATTGTCTGTTCTGGCGTAGTACATTGCGGTCAGTGTATGTGTTTATTTTGGGATTACTGTGATCAGTTTTCCAGAATTGTCGCACCATGGTTTGTGCGGGCTAGTGACATTCCAGTCAGTGTGCTAGTAATGGCTTGTTTTATATATCGATCGATGTTTGGGCATTGCGGTCAGTGCCAACAGAATGAAGAATATAACTTTTTGTCAATTATGGAAAATTTAAAGTTGTATCAATTATATTTTTTTTTGTATAATTAATTTTGACATAAAGAGTTATCAGTATAATTTTCTTGTTAATTAAAAGGATAATAAGTATTTTGTTTATGGATATCACCTTTTGATGACTTTCTTTAATATAAGCCTACTTTTGGTAACCTTGATTGCTCATACTTGTTTTTGTTTTTATTTCAGGTATTTTATTTTACTTTTATTTTATTTACGTTTTATTGTTTTTCATCATTTAATCTTATTTCTCTCTCATTTTATTTTGTTCTAAATTTTACCTTCCATTCTATAGTTATTAAATTTCTAGTATTTCCTGACATTGATTAAATAACTAAATATTACCGCCCAAGTTTGTAATATTTTGAAATATTTTTAAATTACAAATATCGTCCTATATAAATTGTTATAAAAAACAATATTGGACTGTTCGCTTACAAGAAAAACCAAAGCGCGTGTTATTTGGGAACACTCCATCCAAAATGTATATTCACAACTTTACATTCTCTGTTATCACTTTATCCTAAATCAAGCTCGCCTAAATCATTTTGTTCCTCATTTTCCAAGCTTTAACGACACAACATGGTAAGAGACACTGTCGTCATTTCCATGAATTTATTATTCAACCCTTGTTGATACCTGTTTCGTCTAACACGCTATCTTGCCTTTTGGGTTACCGAGACAATTTTGGGTGTAAAGCTTAAAGCGCATAATTGTATGTGCAGGAAACTTGCCTTTATAACTTACATCGCGGATTCGGTAAAGTTTAATGTCACCGGGAAGTTACACCTCTTGTTAATTCAGTTCTATGGTCTGTTTGTGATTGTCGACAGGATGATTTTCAGACTTGCGGCTTATTTCTCGTCAATTGTGTTTGTTACAAACTAATAACTTAGGCATACACGGTGTTAGCATGTATATGAATAGTTATGATGCGTGTCTACAACGAAATTCGGCTATAGTTATTTAATTAATAGATGATAGTCGAAGCAAGGAACTTTTAATAAGAATCCTTATATTATGTATTATTTGTAACATCATTTAGACGAGTTCAGAAAAGAACGGATCCAAATTAAAGTGAAAAGCTGTCTAACATCCTATGGTATATAATTGTAAATTTTTCTACGTTTAAATATAGTTAACAATATACGACTATTTTTAGTTTGCGATGAACTATTTATATACAGTGGGCCTAAATATACGTTCAGGTTTATTTAAATTAAATTCGTATAAATTTACATTATATTACAATATGTTTTCTTCGTTTATAATTCCCGTTTAAATTTCGTCTTGGTTGATTTTTTAAACGTTTACCATCTACCATTTTTAACAGATAAATTAAACGCTTTAAATATAAGTCACCTTAAACGCATAATACCAGTTTACGATGAACTAGTAGACAGAAGTAAGTAATGTATACAGGGTGTTTCAAAAAGGTATATCATAAATTATTCCACAGATAGATTACCTAAAACAACCTAACAAAGTTACAGGGTGTTAAACTAACATTCAAAAAAACGATATTTTTTTTGTAAAAATGTTATCTTAATAATAAGGCTTCAGACATTAATATATCATCTGATTCTATTATTTATAATAATTTCCAAGAAAATAATACAAAATTAACTTCGGAGCTTTTAGAAAATATTTCACCTGAAATTATATGGTTATAGGAATGGGGGTGAACCAAGCGACTTAACCGACCGAACGATTAGGTGTGCCATGCAAGATTAGCTTGTTAGCTAAGGCCCGTCTAAGACACAACACATCCAAAGTGTTAAGCTTAGATTTTTATTTTCATGTATATTTTTTGTTAGTTAAAGAAAAGTTTCGTTTAGCTTGTTATTCAGTATTTTAGTGTTTATTTTTTTGTATTTTATTGTTTATTTTTTTTAATTAAATATTGTTCTGTAGATATAACAAGTGAAAAAATTTTTCTAAATATTTAGGCCAATTACAACCAAAATAGAAACACGAGTAATGCCTATTTCTGTTGTATACACACCTGCTATGGAGAAAATCCAAACTATCATTTAAGAAATATTAACATTTTTCCATGGCCTCTTTTAGAAATTTTGTTTTATCACTTTATTTAATTTGTTTTCAGGTAGACGCATTTTACACATTAATAAAAATCATACAAATATATCTAATATAGACGTATAGTAAAACAGGATAATTAAAGGTAGATAAAGTAGTAATGTTAGACGTATAAAAAATTAAAAAAATACGTTAATAGGGCGGACATTTTCACGTATATATTGGGTAGCATATCAACAGTATCCATACGTATATTGTAGTACATAAAAAAACGTATTTTATACCAAAGTAAATTCGTATAAATATACTACAACTATAAATCTAATATAGACGTATAGTAAAAACGTTTAATTATAGGTGGATAAATTCTTAGTAATCGACGTTTATAAGGCGGACATTTTCACGAATATATTTGGTAGTACATCAACCGTATTCATACGTATGGTAGTACCTAAAAAAATACGTAATTTATACCAAAGTGTGCTGCCTGGGCGACACTACTGAATACGCTAGCCACAAATAATGATAATGACATAAGATAAAAAAATCTAAATATTTTCTCTTTATTTTTTAACTTGTTCTGTTTTTTCTTTTTTTTCCTCCTTCTTTTTGTTCTTGTTTAAATATGATAAATCATCACTAATAGAAATTAAAGGAGTCGATAGTTTTTTAAGTTTCTTGCGATTTTGAGATTGTGGTAGATTTTGAATTAAGCATTCACAACGCAATATATAAATAGTTTGGGAGAGATCTTATTATTTTGGGTTGCAAATTTCATCTCTGCCAAGAATGGTTTCGGAAAATTCAAGAATATAATTTAGTTCCGAAATATGAAGAGGAAAACTCTGTGATTGGTGAATATTTAAAACTTCATTTTGGTGTGATGTACCTCAGTTCTGAGGAAGTTGTAGATTTTTTTAATGAAGAATTGCACTATTTGCTACCAAATGATAAAAGAGTAATTAAATTCCGCAATTATTTAAAACAAACATATGTCAACAATTTATCAATATTCCAACCAAAAATTTGGGCAAATAGAGTAGATTTTTTTAAGAGGATTACTAACGCATGTGAAAGTTTTCATTCGCATTTTCATAGCTCCTTTTATAAAACGCACCCCAATATAATGCATTTTACACGTGTATTGTTAGATTTCCAAGTAAAGACATTTAAAAATGCGGTCAGCTAACAATAATCAGAAAAAACTAAAAAAAATGTCCAAACGAAAGTCAACACTATACAAGAAAATATTGAAAAATATAAAAATAAATCTATTTCGCGGTTTATGTTTGTTAAAATAATGTCATTTAATAATCTTTTCAATTTTTAATTTCATTTCACCTGTAAAGCTTTTATTATATTTGTAATTTTCAATTAACTGTGTATTGCAATTTTGTATTCTTGTGGTTTTTTATACTAATTTTATACTGTTTTTTTTTAATTCGAATATTTTCATAATAAGTTGTTTTTTTTTATATTATTTCATATTTTTATTCATGTATGTATGTAGCAATATATACCACAAATAGTAAACAATATCAGCAATGTTTTGGATACCTACATTAATAATATCTTAATCGGATCGGAGAGACCCTCTAATGATTTAGGAACCTAATCTCAAAAACTGCAATCCGTGGCAGAGTTCGGATATCAATTTATCTTTACCTGAAGTTTGTGGCATAATTCGGAAACCCCGCTTTAGTGTTGCTGTTAGTAAATACAATTTTAAAAGATAAATGTAAATGTCAGAAGGAAGGAAAAAGTTAATATAGTTTCACAAAAATGACCAATTGCGATGTTATAAATGAAAAACAGTTCAATGGTAAAACTTGGAATACATATGTTAAAAGTGTTCATTTGGAGGAAGATGACTTTATACAATACTTTAACTTTCCCATCGTGACTCCAGAAGAACAGTATAGAAGCACAATCCTATTGAACAAACAGAAATAGAATAATAACGTCGCCGTTTACGGACCGCAATATCTCATGTTTCCATCGAAAGTGCATGGTTAAACCAATCACACATCCAAATAAAATAAATCGTATTATCTTTATTTTGCTTAATGCGTCGGTTAACGTACTGTAAATTACATTCAAGTGCAAATTATAGGGGTTGAGTGTAAATTGAAATTAAAGGCTATATTGGTAAGATCTTAGAATATTATCTTGAAATTAGCATTCTCAATTAAATCAATACTAGCTTTGCCAACCGTACAATTAAAAGGAGATAAGATGGTTTATAGCAAGCAAGAGACACAACCAAGTCATTAGAGGGATATTGCAAGTTCACTTGAAAGAGAGAGAGAGAATATATGTTTATTGTCCTAGTTAAAATACTTATTGACAAACACAATATTGTTATACAAAGCACAAATAAATAAATAGTCATGAAAATATAAACGAACATTATTATAAATTAACATTAATACATACATATAAAATAAAATAGAACAAAACAAAATAAAACACATATCACAGTGTCTCGTCATTATAAAATTCTGTAATATCTTAATGGCCTAGTTAACAGAAATCTCCTGAGCAGCTTTTCAAAACAATTCTGTGACTCAAAATCGGTCAAAGTATGTGATAGCCTGTTGTACATCTTGATACCATTATATATAAAAGAGTTTCTTATTAGTTCAGTTTTGGGAATAGGCAACTTCAAGTTACCCGTTCGGTGAGTCAAACGGGATATATTCCATTTATATTTCGACTTATTCTTATGGATCATGCAACAAGTTTCTAAGATAAATAAAGAAGTTAATATTAATATTTCTTGTTTTAAGAACAGCGGTCTACATAAAACTAATCTGTGTGCTCCACATAAGAACCTTATTGCACGTTTCTGCATTAAAAAGACTCTACCAAATAACTCGGCAGAACAAACTCCCCAAAACTGAACAGCATAACGTAAATGGGAGTCAACTAACGCATATTATGTAGTTTTTGCTAAACAAACTCCTAATTCATCAGAGATAGTTCTAATGGTATAACAACCCGATGCGAGTTTTTTAAAAGTGGATCCAAATGAGATTAGAAGTTCAAATCCGTGTCGATATTTAAACCCAAAAATGTTTGTACAGTTTGTGGCTTCTACAGTATCCATATCTATTAAAATATCAGGAATATTACATTTAAAGGTTAGTATTTCTGTTTTTTTAAATTTAATGACAGAAAATTTGCAGTGCACTATGTTTTAAAGGATTTGAGGTCATTACTAATATTTGCATAAAGAATATTGACGTCTTTATTATGCCACAAGATAGTAGTATCGTCAGCAAATAGAGTGAAACTTCCTGAGATATTTAACTTACCTAAAGCACAGATATAAATTAAAAACAGGGTGGGCCCAAGAACAGAACCTTGAGGGACACCCCATTTTTTTGCGACCTAAAAGGTAGGATTTTATCCAACTCAAGGCCACATCTCTTATGCTATAAACTTCAAGTTTTCGCAGCAGTACTCCGTGGTTGACACAGTCAAAAGCTTTAGTCAGATCGCAAAATACTGCAGCTGCGGCCTCGTTGAAATTTATATTTTTATATGCTAATTCCAAACAAGATGAAACATCATCCGATACATTTTTGTAGTGTTGAAAACCGAATTGATTTATGTCTAGTATATTATTTTGGTCTAGATATCTAACTAGTCGAGTTTTCAATAATTTTTCCCAGTGTCGGAATTAGAGATATGGGCCTAAAATTAGACGGCTTAGTCAAGTCTCCTCCCTTATATAATGGAACCACAATACTTGTTTTAAGGAAAGGAGGAAAAATACCTTCATTAAAACTTTTATTTATTAAAATGGATAAAACGTCTAATGCAGAGGTAGGTAAGTTTTGAAATATTTTTAATGACATTCATATCCTGATGCAGTTTTGTTGTGTATGTCATTACAAACTTTTAATATTTCTAAGCAATTTGTTTCTCTTAAGAAAAATGAGTATTTAATTGGTGACTATTTTACAAAATCTAATGGGTCAATTGTTCTATTGAGATTTTTTGTTAGATTTTCAGCGATATTGCAATAAAATGTATTGAAATCGTTAGGATTTATATTTGCATTGCATGATTTATGGGTACTTTTGCCTCTCAATTCATTAATAATAGACTAAAGGTACAGTTACATCTGACATTTATTGCATGATATTTATGTCTGACAGTTATTTAGTCCAGTGTAAACACACAAAAATTTCTCTCGGACATTTTTGAGTGTTTACACTGGACTAAACAACTGTTAGACATAAATATCATGCAATAAATGTCAGATGTAACTGTACCTTAAGTTTCCCTTGCCTTATTTTTTGAGCTCTCAATTCTTGTATGTTAATACATATCCTTAGCTTTTCTAATAAGTGTTTTTTATAAAGTTATGTAGCGATAATAGTAGTTTAAAAATAAATTATTTAAGTAATATTTTTTATATAATTGAGAGATCTCATATTTTTTTATGAACATCTTAAACCAGCTGTAATCCACGACTTTTTTTGCTTATTTTTTATTTTTTGAATAGGGAAAGACGCATTAAAAAATTTGCTTTAGTTTAAATGAAAATCGTTAAAAGGAGATATACCAGTAAAACAACTGTACCAGTTAAAAATTTTACATACTGAATGAAATTTTCCATAATTAGATTTACTAAACAATCGACCATCACGAGAATTAGTCTTAGGAAGCTTTGTGCTCAAGAGATATTGAAGTTAAAACGGCTTCATTATAGGACATACCGCTGGGATTCACTGTACACGATATATTAGCAGGTTCGTAAGAAATACAGAAATAGTCGAGTAACGTTTCTGAACATTTCGTTATTCTTGTTGGATCCTTAACATGCATACTTAAATTAAAGGAAATTAATACATTTTTTAATCTAATAGTATTATCATCATCCTTGAGATAATCTATATTTAAGTCACCTGAAAGCTCTACTTCAAGACTACAGTGATCATAATTTAATTAATTCCTTAGTAGAGATACAATTATAAATTAACATGTAGTTTAGATAGTATTGCTAATAATCCTCAGATATTGATGCAGTATTGTAAAAATGTTTACTTGACGATGTCAACAAGAAGCCTTAGGTTGTCAAACTTAAAAGTTATGGACCACAATTTTCAGTATCGTCATGATACAATTTTAAAAATCGTGACTGTAATGAATAATAAAACTCAAATTGATGCTTTAAAGTTTAAACTTTCAATTTTTTATTTTCTTTTTTTATTAGAAAATATTTTAAATCGTTTTAAGCTAAATTTAATATAATATTTTTGAGTAAGACATCTGACATGTGAATATCGTCTTGTCGGGATTATGTTGCAGACAATTTTTAATGTAAAAAAGGCACTAAATTAACGCTTACCAACCGATTTGTAGCTTGCCAAAATAAGTCGTACTCACCTGAAACAACAAAAAAGATATATTAAAAATGACAAACAGGATTATTTTAATAGTCGTCAATTATTTGCTGTAACAAAGTTTTTTTATATATAAATTTGTGTATTCACAATTTTGCCTCTTTGAAGTCTGTGCGCGCACTGTGATGTAAAAAAGTCACGTAGCATATAATATTACATATACGCTAAAATATGTTACATTTTCGTAGCTATATAAAAAAGATTTAAAGAGAATAGAACAGAAGGCCGATGGTTAAAAACACAACGTGACACGTATTTTGACTTTGATAAGAGTAAGAAATTTCTATAGATTTATCGATAAGTAAGACAACAAAAAATAAATGACCGGAAAAGTTTGCTTTTGTATCCAGGATAACGGTCAATCAATATTTTAGAAAATCCATAAATAAAATTTTTATTTGTAAATAAATCGAAAAAATATATTTATACATAAATTTTTATCAACTTTTAATATATCAACTTACAAAAAAAAAAAAATTAAAAAATAGTGAAAAAAAGTTTAAAAGTTAACTCTATTACTTTTTCTTTCATGTAATCCCCCCTCCCCATCATATTTTCGTTGTTAATAACGTGATAACGAAGTCCATGATGTCGTGATAAAAAATTTCTCCATTTTCTGAATGAGCATGCAGCATATGTACTTTTAGAGACATACTGCAACCCATAGCCTTCTATCATGTTATCAACTAGCTCTCGGTAATTTTTAACTTTGCTATTCCCTAAAAATACAGAAACTACTCCTTTTACACTATTCCAACTATTTTCCGAGCATTAGTAATTTTGGAAATTCTTCACTGATAAAAAAATTTTAATATGTGGAACGACAAAAATTCCAGATTAAACCTTTGGTTCTGACAATTTTGGAAAAGTTTTTTTTTAATATCTTTCGTCTAGATTTTTTACGAATTGTTTCGTAAGGACCTACTTGATGTGCAAAGGCGACATTAATACATTTTTCGCCTACCATAGGTGAAAATGAATCATATGAACCCTAAAAATATGACCGAAAGTAACGTATATCGTCGCATGGGCTGCTTAACTCATAACAGCCCGATTTTGTAGTTTTTCACTAGATATCTAGATACCTTTGACTGTCACTTGCGTACTTTGACGTTTCACATAAATTTTGATTAAACGTCAGTGTAAGTCTATTAGTGATCAAGGGATAATTAATATTAATTACTACAATAAATCAATTCATACATTTTACTACTTAAGTTTCTTGTATTTGTAAAATTAAAGATTTTCGTTATATTTTCTTTTTTATGGTAGGCGAAAAACAATTATGTTTCACACATGCAGAAAACGCTTTAGCAGCCCTTAGCTATTAGCTGCCCTCGCTTCACTTCGCTCGCTCATGCAGCTAATAGCCGTGGGCTGCTGAAGCTCATTTTTTGCCCTTGTGATACAATATACTATTTCAGGCCCAGCAATAGCTTCACATTTAACGTTTTGTTTCCCAATACAAAATTTATTTCTTAGTGGCTATGAACGTTGAACATAGTGTTTAGCATTCGCTCTACTATCTACAAACAGAGATAACACCCTGTAGTCCCATTAATAATCCTACCATCTTAAAATCTCCAATGAACTGCCACTTATACTTTTTATATTTCAAAGCTTTTAATAAAATTAACACATTCATTTTTCTTTCAGATGTTCATAATGAGTATCTAAAAGAGATGGAAATTTATTTCCGTTAGGTAATAAAACTGCTTTCAAGCTTTTCGTCGAGCTTTTAATAAATAAACGCCACTCACTGGGAACACAGGACATTCCAAATGCTTTAAACAAACCTCATATCGTTACACTAATAAAGTCCATCTTCTTTAGTGAAGAAAGTAGTAAATGTCTTATGTCGATATCAATATGCAAATTCCATTGCTTCAAACGGGAATTCAAAAGCTCGTCATTACTCTTCGGCAAATTCAAATCTCTTATTGAAGCAATTAAGTCTTCTGAGGTGAGAAAATGGAGTTTTGGTTCTTCCTGTAACAGTACAAATACTTCATCTTCAATGTTTTTATTTGAACTCAGAGATGAGCTTCAGTTTAGTCCTGGAAGTTGTGAGCTATTTGAAACTAGAGCAGAAGATGAAGCATAGTCAGGATATTCGAATGGTTTTGCATTTTTGCCTTTAGGTCTTTTAGGAGGATTAACTAAGGAAAACTAACAGTCATCAACGTGGTCTTTTGGCTCTCACCAAATTCTTGTTACTGCAAATTTTATATTCCGTTTCTCACCTCGATACCAACCTAAATTAAATAAAGATCACAATAAACAAAATAAACGTTTACCTTTTAAACATTTTTTGCAATTACTGTAAGCAACATGTGAAGCACAGGGTTTGCCTAAATTCCGAACAGGGCATTTAAAATAAGCTTCGTAGGCTTTACAAAGCTTTTCACATGCGTTTGACAGTTATTTTTTCTCGGTATTTTTAAAAACATCAGAACTATTGAATACTTTCTTTTAAACGATAACTCAAGAAAAATGATTTATTATCATAACTACCATAAAAGTAAATTTTTTAAGGAATATGGGTATTTTTGCTTTTATTTTAAATCAGAATGAATAGAAAAATCATCAAATACATTTTAGGACAAAGACAATCTTTTTTTGTAGAGTTGTGAAATTATTAGTTAATTCTAATATTATCCATATGGAAAAATTACTCAATATAATAAAATTAATCTCTTATATTTTTTTTCTTTATCCCGCTTAAATAGGGTTTTATCCCTATAAAAAATTCACGCACAGTGCAAAAAAAGTTAAAATATCAAAACTATTTTTTCAGCTATCGGTTTTTTTTTATTTATATCAAAAGTTGCGACCACATTACGAAAAACAATATAATTCGGTCGCTGCGGTATATACTTTATATCCATTTTAGAAAGATACTAGCATAAATCTGTCAAGTCCCGTGGTGTATAAACTCGAGTGCTAAACTTATATTCAGAGGTCCTCTTTCCGGTATATTTGCGTTAAAGGTTCCGAAGTTGCAACAAAATATGAGTGGCAAAAGTAATTTTTTTTATAAAATTCGATTTGATTTATGAACATTCGATATGGTGGATATTGAATATGGACCGTATTTGGGAATATTTATTCGAAAATATTTATTTTAAAATACGCTTTATTTAATAATGAAAAATAAAATTAAATATAAGGTTAATTACAACAGTAGATTGTGTAACAAGTGAGCAAAGCGATGTTTTCCCCACTAGTACGAAATGTAAATGACATAAAAATACAACGTTAAGCTTTGTCATTATCTGTTTCTAGTAACTTATTATAGTAACATTATGACAGCATGTTCTTGTTTGACTTCAGAGTAATCACATGTAAATTTGCCCATAAGGTCTTCTGTTAATTCAAAGAAGTAACCTTAACCATTTTTATAGAAAAAGATTCTAGGTCGACTATAAATAATGCAAAAAGTAGTGGACTCATCAAACTGTTATATACTATTCAAAACAAGTCTTTTTCCAAGGTAATAGTATATTACACACCGAGGTGGGAAAAGTTTCATTCCTGTCGTGAGATTAATTAGATCACCGAGACGCAAAGCGTCGAGGTTAGCTATGATCTCGAGACCACTACAATTAATAGATTGTTGAATGTCTTAAAATTCATTTTTTTACTCCATAACAGTGGCGGTTTGCCCGTAAGGGCACTTGGACACGTGCCCTAGTATAATAAACCAAAAAACAAATAACTTACATATTTTATATTTTCCTCAATGGCTATTATTATTTTATCTAATATTTAGCGCAAACCGCGTTGGCACGACACTGGATGACTGGTCGTTAAGCGACGTTCCGAGAATTCCGAAATTAAGTGGAAGATGGACACAGGGCACAGTAAATATGTGCCTTTGTTGTTTTCTCTCTCATTATGATGCGAAAAACAAGGAAAACGACAATATCGCTTAGCAAGAGATGAACACATGCGATGGATTTACGTCACAAGCGGGGCGCTGTCCTTATCGTGACGTGCTGTACCCATGGTACAGATTACCTAGACCAGATACGAATGTACGCAGCGGCATCTTTACCGGCTCCCTCACAAAGGCGATGCCGGTTTCGGCTTAAGGTGCGCGTTTGTTGGATCATGATAATATTAATTTATTTATTGTGATTACGAAAAAACGTTAGTTGGACCATTGGAATAGTTAAGAAATAAAACTACAAAGAAAAATAACTTTTTTTTATAAAGCAGTCAAAAATATGATGAAAAAAAAAATCAATAATATTTATTAATGGGACAAAATTTTAATTTTTCTTTTGGTTTTGTCTGACTTTTTCGAGCATTTCAAATCTCTGTTTGCATATTTAAGAGTATAAAAAATTCTGAGTCTTATAAATAATTTAATGGTGTACATTTTCGCAAATTGTTAGCAAGGATGACCAAATTCTATTTTGCTCATCTCAAAAAGGTATGCGTTGGAAATTCCAGGCTTAGTTGACAAACTATTATCAAATAGAGATATAAATATTTTTTCTAATTTGAAAATATAACAGAGAAATTTTTCGCTGGGAGATTTTAAATTGCCAACACCTTTTCTTCAGAGTCGTATGCTTGAAAATAATCCTACACGATGGAATTTTACATCGAAGTGTGTCAATACTATTTATGTTTATAAACAGGATTTGATTAAATGTCTCGAAGAAATTATGAACACAGAAATCGATAAAAAAAACTATTAATCAGAATAAAGGATTGATAAATTTTGAAAGACAGATTTTAGTTTCTGGTTATTTTTCTTCAGCAAAATAATGCCAAATTGCGATATTATACTTTTTGATCAACTACAGAGTAGACAGCTCGATGCTCTCAAGGTTAAGATAAACGTCAAATTTTGCAGCAGCTATTCAAAATATTAGAAATAATATAGACACGCTAATTTATGAAGAATGGCAATCACAACAAGACCCACAAAAACTAAACTTAAACGACAACACCGAATCAGGTCCAAGTACAAACAAGAAGAGACGGTTTGTTGAAACGGAGTACCCCATTCCTAATTTAAGGATATGTAAGAAAATTTGTGATACAATAGAAGTGCAGGTAAATGAACGTTTTAGTTTTACTACCCACTTAACAATTGTAAGTTAGCCATGTTATCCATCGAAAAAAAACTTATTCCGCCCATTCCAAATTTTAATAATCTGGTCATCGATCACTTCGCTAGCCAAAAATTCAGAAGAATAAACTTCAACTATAAGAAATAGTATACAACTGCAGCGGTACCTAGCAGTTAGTCTTCAATTTTGTAATATTTAATTTGTTTTGAAATTTTCATTAAGCGGAGAATTTGTTTTCCTAAGGGAAAAACGAATCCCGGGATTCCTTTCCAGTGTGTGCCTCACGGCCGCTAGTGCCCACGAGTCGCCACTTATTCTTAAACCCATACATTATTATGAAACTTATCTAACTAGGTAAATCTCAATAAAAAAAAGGAAGGACCTAATAAACAATTTAATATTAATTCTTCAAGGATCCAAACTATATACGGATCACGGTTATATTAGAAAATCAATATTTGAGAGAAAAATGCATCGATAATAAAAAGCGTTTTCCATGTAAATTGTTTTACTCAGCAAACCAAATACGTATCTGGATTCGGTATTAAAGGCCAGCTTAAATTGGAAAATGTCAAAAGAATTTCGCATGTAAACGTTCCACTTCAGAATGATCGAGTATTTATGCGCAAATAAATCATTATCGATGGGAGTTTAAACGCTTGTAACTTGAAAAGTGGTTGTAGGCACGCCGATGTGTAATAGAACATTTAACGAGCCGAAAAGAACAATGGATGCCTCTGCGGGAAATTCATGCTGGAGATCATGCACATCTATCAAAAATAAATATATTGAACAAATTTACTAACATGATTAAATGCATAATATTTCTCATCGATACTTTTATATAAAATCTATAAATTATTCAGAAATATTAATCGTTGTTATCGGTCCCGATTCACTGTAAGAATTATAAAAACATTTAAAACTAAAAATATATTTCAAAATATTGAAAAAATTAAGTATGAGTAGGTAAATCAAATTTCATAATGACAAAAAACAATAGGTACAATTACTCGATTCACAACGCAACGTGATGACGTGTAATACAAAATAAACGCATGTAGTAGCTATTGTATAATATCTAAAATTATAACGCTTGTCTTTCTTTACAATTACGCCTTCTACTGTTATAATTTTAATTGGAACTTTTTCAAAATAACACAATTTATTTCTTTTTTCCTATGAAAATATAGTAAATCTTATGTTCTATTAAATTAATTGGCAGAACAGAGCTCTTTGTTTATCTCTTATTGTCCGCGATAAGGTTGACTGGTGTAGATCAAATCCATTATCGAAAAGTCACACAATGTAATTTTCTTTGTCAGTCTCGTTCTCTATTCCACATGATCGACTTCAATATCAATCAGTTGAATTGCGCTTTAGTTTGTAGAGTTGTGTCAACATGACCACAATAAATATGTACATGGAGAATGACTATAGTTTTACAAGTTAATAAAAATTAGATGACATACATTTATAGAAAAATGTATGAACAAATAACGTGCAAGTCACGCTTAAGCAATAGTATTTCGTACCTTATTAGTTGTTGTAAAATAAATAGTGATGATAATATTTATTATTATTCTGACAAATTTAGATCAACCGCTATATAAAGCATGAGTATACTCCACATATTAAAAAAAAATTCATTTTTTTTTAAATCCGTTTGTTTGTGTTAAGCAAATTTCGTATAATTCCGGACAAACGGGAAGAAATTTGAATTATTTGAATATAATTTTCAATTTGCTTGACGGACAGAAGAACAAACTGGCGAACAGAATAAATTAAGAAAATCGAAATAAACATAACACATGTAAACTGATTTTTCTAAAACTATTTCTATAAAAAATGTAACAACTATAGAATATCTATTTAGTACTTTTAGTAACGATAAAGGAATAGATGCCGAAAAGTTTAAAAACAAAATAAGTATTAAGAAAGGAAAAAAAGAATCAAATAAACGGTATTTACTGATATTTTGATATTATTTATCTATAATAAAACTTAAAACTAAGTATTACTTTTCAAAAATGACTGGTAGAAATATTTAAAATAGTAAGGTAAGCTAGTAAGATTTGTAGTCAATAACGTTTTTAGTTTTATGTGTTGGAACATCTCCCTGGGTCTCCTAAACAATTTCCATCTTTAACCATGGCAGGAAGCACAACTTAAGCTGGGACCTTCAGACAATCTTCAGTACAAATGGAGAGGAAGGAAGAACCTTTAGATGCTAAGAATAGTACAAGCTAATCTGAGGCACTGCAAAATCGCCTCCGCAACCCTTCTATTTGATTGGGCATAATAGATAATAACCGGCCAATAACGTAAACATCCGCTTAAATTGGACAATGTTGATAAACTATAAATGACAGCTTTTTTACGACTCTGCCCGGGCGTTATCGTTAGTGCTGACTTATGTGTGGACCGCAAACCGCAACGATTTGGATTTGAATAAAATACAGGGTTATGTTTTTGTTTACATCGCTATTTTCTAGCTTTCCGCGCGGGCGATTGGATATTTCCAAAGTTAAAAATAAAAATTTTGGTCGTGACTAGCAGTACATCGGATGTACACGAATTATTTGTATATCGGATGTATCCCCCATTATTCTAACCTAACTTTATTTTAGATGATGGAGTGGAAGACTTAAGTATTTTTCTGTAGTATTTTATAAACCTTAGAAGCAAATTTAACATACATGAAAACATTATAATAATAATAATGCCGAGACAACAAGAAGACGAAGCAACGAGTTCTCGTAGGGTGGCGGCTTGGCCGCCACCAGAAAATTTCAATCCATACCTGGGTATGCCGACCGGCATAAACACCAACGGCCTGGTCACAGCTCACCTACTCTGTCAAAAGGAGACCGATGTACAAATAAAGCGCGTACATCTGATGTGCTGCTAGGCACTGTCAAAAATTTTAAGTCACAGTACCAACTTAATTCATTAAAATCAACTTCACCCACTTATTGATAGTCAATGTCATTAATGGCCGGACAAAGAACAAAAAATAATATATTTTCAACAATGTCCACTTATTGATGATCGATGTCGTTAATGACCGGACAAAGATGCAAACAAAAAATATTATCAACATTGTCCAGGATTAATGGGCATTTTCGTTACTTCCCAGATAATAACAATATTGGCCAGCAAATATGGCTGCTGACGTTAGTGTCCGGTCAATATCATCAATGCCCAATTTTCAATATATAACATATACATACGTACTTAAAAAAGCAAAACAAGATAATTTTTCTGAAGAGGCTAAAAACAACTATCTTGCACTAAAAAAACAATTCAAAAATTTAACGACAACAAAAAAACAAGATTATCACAATGAAAATGTATCCAGACTTACTAATTTGTCAAATTCTAAAGAGTTTTGGATGGCTGTAAAGCAATTTCGCTGTAATTCAAAATCACACAACCTTACTGCAGAAGTTTGGAATGAATTTTACTCAAATGTATATCCTGCTACTCTCACTAATAGTATATCTTATTTTGATGTTCGCCATCCATATCTTGATTCTCCCATCACTACTGAGGAGATTTACGGTGTTCTAAATAATTGTAAATACAAAAAAGCTCCAGGTAGCGATGGTATTTCATACGAATTCTTTAAAAATCTTCCTCATAATTGGATTATCTACTTAACTTCACTCTAGAACCGTATTTTTGAAACTTGTACTGTTCCCGACACTTGGTCTAGCATATTACTGTTTATGTTGCACAAAAATGGGCCCGTAGATGACCCAGCCAATTACAGAGGAATAGCTTTAGTTAATTGTTGTGTAAAGTTATTCACTAATATTCTTCTAACTAGGCTCTCTATGTGGACAGATGACTCTAATATCCTACCAGAATGTCAAGCAGGTTTCAGAACCGGTCGAGGTTGTATTGATAATGTTCATACCCTTAGCTCTGTAATACATATTCATATTAGACATCGAAAAAGAAAACTATTTGCAATTTTTGTTGACTTCAAAAGAGCATTTGACTCTATAAATCATACATTACTATGGAATAAACTATTTGGACTAGGAATAAGTGCAAACATTCTCAATGTAATAATAAACTTATATTCTAAAGCAACTGTCAAAATTAAATCCCTCGATGGATTATCTAACCCTTTTCATGTAACATCCGGTGTTTTGCAAGGGGAATCGTTAAGTCCACTAATGTTTGCCCTGTTTTTATCAGACATAGAAGATTTCTTTTATGCAAATGGTGCTCAGGGAGTAAATATTGATAATTTACATGATGTCCTTATGCTGCTTTATGCTGATGACATGGTAATATTGGCTCACTCTGAGAATGACGTCTTAAAGAAACTTAAAATTTTAGAAAAATATATTTTGTTAAATAATCTAACAGTTAATACAAAAAAAACCAAAATCATGTCATTTTCTCGAGGTGGCTTCCAAAAAAATAATTTTCCTTTTATATTTAACTCAGAACTAATAGAAGTTGCCAATAAGTATGTATATCTAGGTGTGACGTTTTCTTCTTCTGGGTTATTCCATGATATGGCTTTATCATCAGTTGATAAGGCAAAGCAAGGAATAGGAGCTATAATACCTATAATGTCCAAAGCTAAAATTGACACCTGGCCTCCTAGAATTAAAATATTTGAATCCTTGGCGCTCAGTCTTATGTCCAACTGTTCTCCTGTTTGGAGTCTGAGGTACCAAGATTTATGAAATATGCATTTAATATATTTAAAATGACACTAAATTGGTTACTTAAAATACTTAATATGAGTGACGAACGCTATCCTAAACTTTGTTTTAAGCAACAACTCCTTTTGATAGGTTCTTCGGATAAGAAATATAATTGGGTTGCACAAGTTAAAGAAATATTTACATCTATTAATCATCTAGATCTATGGAATAACCTCAATACCAGAACTTTAAAATTAAACACAAAAAAGCTGTTATCTGATTATTATAACAGATTGTATAATCTGGATGTCTCCTTTTCCGAACGATGCCACTTTTTATCTTTTTATACGTCATTTCCAACTGGAAAAAATCCTAAAAGTTACCTACTATTAAAATTACCAATTCACATCACACGCACACTTGCCCAGCTTCGTTTAAGTAACAAATATCAACTAAAATTCACTGTAAATAACATTTTGTACACAATAGATCCCAAAAGTATATGTACAGTGTGTAATAAGGCGGAAAACGAAACTCTTTTACATATTCTTTTTGAATGTCCGATTTACAATGTTATGAAGCCTAAAATTCAATCACTTGAAAATATAAATGCTCTTATTGCAACACTAGAAAATTTGACCATCAATGATGGTAAGTATATTTACTCATATATTTGTAACATATTAAAATTGAGATCATTTATTTTGAACGAATAATGTATTCTAGTATTCTATGATTATTTAATATATTTTTTTTTTTTTTTACTTTACTTTTAGCTCAATTTGAATTATGTTTATGTTACTGTGACTACACTCAAACTCTTGCTGTAACTTTGTATAAGTTGATAAGCAATAAAAATTATTATTATTATTATTATTACATACGTAATGGTATAGATATTCTAAACTTACAATATTTATGTTTTAAAAATCTAGCAGCAGTCAAGATGAAAATAAACATAGCAAGCAACAAGAGGTAATTTATTTTAACCTCTGCATACCTTCCCTATGACTTGCCTAGCCCTCCAACAACAGATGAGCTGAGGGACTTAGTAAATACCTATAGGGCCGAAAACCTGGAGGTACTCATTGCTGCAGACGCAAATACACACCATATAAAATGGGGCAGCAGTCACAATAACAAAAGAGATGAGTCTTTACTTGAATTCATTCTAACCACTAACCTGAAAATATTGAATCGTGGAAATAAACCTACTTTTATAACCAGTAAACGGAACGAGGTTCTCCCTTGATTCTTCATTCGTTTCAAATCACATTGGCAAGTGATACGTGTCTAGACAGCCTTCGCTCTCAAATCATCGGCATATTTATATGGAAATCGACAACGTCGATAAACCCGGAAATGTATACTGAGAGCCACATAAAACCGGTTGGTTTGGATACAGGGTAGAGAAGGAATACACCAAGACACTGCAGAGTATAATAAAACTCTTAGAAATTAGAAAATTGAAAATACAACTGAAGGATGCCAACATTCTAGCAAAGGATCCAATAAACCTTGTGGGGACTTTAAAAACCCAAACAGAGGAAAACTTCTTAAATCTTATTTTTTTTAAGACCGACCAGAGAGTATACACTTTCCGAACAATTTTTGTTCCAGAAAATAAAGTTTTACCGATCAAGACCGAAAAGTGGACGTTAAGGACTGGTAAAAGCTTTTACCGGTCCCTGTTTTTCATTTTTCCGATCACTGTTGGATAATACAGTTTTCCTAAATTTCGTTGCTATGGTAACAACGTTCCGATTTATTGCCAAGTGACAGTTTATTTATTGTTTATGTCAAACTTGTTTCCGCAAATTTAAAAATTAGGAATTAGATTTTGAATTATCTGACATAGAAAATGAAATTCCAGAAGAAATTTAGGAAACAGGAAAAATGTAGATTTAACATAAATATTCAAAAATAATGTACTTGGTTAGTTTATGCAGTTGTATCCGTTATGTAATTTTAGTATTTGTTAATCACTTTATTAAATAAAATGAATAATTGAGTTTACATCGAAGTGTTGGTCTTAAAAAAAATATTGTACTTCACGCGACCGAAAATTAGTGTTAAGCAGGTCTCTCCAAGCTTCTAGGTCTCGCTTACGGCTCGCTCTGGAATCTGCTTGTTTCGACCTGCAAAGCACTACTTTCCAGTCTTCTAACGTAAATTACTATTTCCTAATTGCACAACAAGAACAAACCCTATGGCAGTAAAAAAACCACACGAACTGAAACTCTCAAAAAAGAATCTCCAGTCAAGGGTGGGAAACTGTAAAACGGATAGTCATTACAAAGAAAGTAACATGAGCAACACGCACCTTCAATCCATACAAATCATCGGGATCAGAAGGTGTATTGCTTGTGCTTTTGCACCACATATTTGTAGGCTCTACAGGTTTGGTAAATAAACATATACCAATTACCTGGAAACAAAGCAGAGTGATTTTTATACCTAAACCAGGGCGTCCAACATATGTGGTTGCAAAGGCCTACAGACCAATAATTCTGAAGTCATCTCTATTGAAAGGATTGGAAAAAATAATTGATCAACATGTCCGGCCAACCATTCTGATAGAAAGGCCATTTCATACACACCAACATGCCTATTAATCAGGAAAATCTTGTGAGTCTGCTCCCTGAGACTCAGTAGTCAAGAAATAGTCCTAAGAGCATTTCTTGACATACAAGGAACTTTTAATAATACCTCCTTAAAATCAATGGTACCTGCCGCTCGAAAACATGGAATACAATCTGCTAGTGGAAAGAAGACATGTTACGCGAAAGGCAAGTCAGGCACAAATTTTCAATGAAACCGTGCAGGTGAATATCCACAGGAGATGCACACAAGGACTCTTTTCTTCTCTACTCTGGAACATAGTGGCAGATGAACTGCTGAAAACACTGAACAACTGAACAATCAAGAGCGGTACGCCCAACGATATGCCAATGATAATAGTCATCATTATCCGAGGGAAACACCAAACCAGTCTTCGAACTTATGCAAAGAGCTCTAAGGCTGACATAAATGTGGATAGTAAAGGAAAACCTCTTGTTAAACCCTCACAAGGCACAACTCATAACCTTTACTCGGAAAACAAAGTTGGAGGTCTTAGAATCTTCGACTGTGCTTTGAGGAAGGCTAAACAAAATAAACCAAGGAAAATATTTTTAAATTGTTACCTTCTTTGATAAAAATTTCACTGTAAAAACAGATTTGAAAATGTCAAATAGTTCTGGCTCGTTACCGGAGGCCCGCTATGTATATCAGTAAACAAAAAAATCTGTTTTCAATCGTTAGTGTTGAGTATTATTTATACAAGAAAGATGTAGGATTGTGCCTTTCATGTTTGTGGTATGGATTTATTCGACATATGTTTAAAATTAATAGGAATAGGTTCACAACTATCCCATTTAATTTTTTTCGTTATTCGAAAAATTAAGAGATGTCCGCAAATGTATCGTGTTCGCAAGTTTTCTTGTCCGCATCTGTCCCGACACGATTATAACAATATTCAGATTTTTATTTTTCATCTGTAATTTTATTTAGAAATTTGAAAGTGGTTATGAAGTTCTATAAACTTTTGTCCCATTTAACTGACTCCAAAATCCCCTTTTAGTTCAATTTAAAAAAGTATTTTTTAGAGCGTCGTGTGAACAGCTTAAAACAGTTACCCTAAATTATACATAAATGTAAAGTGGTAACTAATTACGAAAATTAACTAATTGATAGTTATCTTCTATGCAAATTCATGATAATATCTGGTAATTCTGCATTAAATTTATTCTAATTGGAGGTAAAGCTTGAAAATATTTAGCGCGAGTCATCATAGTTACCGCAAAATGCATCATCGCGAGTTTGTTTAATAAAAATAAGGTTAGTAGTATTAAATCGTTTATTAAATAATTACCCAGCAGAGCTCTGTTTGAAACTTTGAATGCATTTCAACTACGACTGAATTGTTTTATACTAAGCTTCAAAGTTCCCTTTATATGTAATATCTCTGCATTAGGGAATTGTCAAATACTACTTATAAGTTAGTATGAAATAATAGAATAGAATAAAGTAAATCATTTACTAGCTTAGTGTTAAAATCAGTTTCTTCTTTTAATAATATTGCTAATAGTTCATTTGAATGCATGACGTTACATAAGCAGCGCAGTTATAGTCATTCGAAAGTTGATATATCTAGGTACAAACTATAGAATCTTGTTGGTAAAATTACAATTACTGAGGTCCTTTCTATGCATTGAATACGCGTTTATTTACACAATTGTGCGATCAAAATGATGAAAACTTCCAACGATTGCTGTTACATACCGAAGTACGCTGGTTGTCGACAGGTGCAAGATTTTATTTACTTTTTGACTCAGTTTTGGAGTTTCTGGAAAGTAAAGATCCTGATTTAAAAAAAAACACTTGATCAATTTTAAAGTAGACATCGCATATTTGACAGATTTGTTCAAAAAATTGAATGACCTCAACTTACAATTGCAAGGGAACAGCCTCAATTTAATAAAAACAAAGAGTGTAATTTCAGCTTTTCTTGGTAAATTGAAATTTATGAAGGAAAATATTAGTCCGCGCGAATTTTCACAGTTTTCAAACTTATCGCAGGTAGAATGCCTTGATGAAGATATACAGACATACGTTCAACATTTGATTGCCCTGCATGATGATTTTAAATTCAAATTTGAAGATATTCTGTCGATGGAAATACCACCATGGATCATAAATCCATTTGATGAAACGGAAGTGGAGAATGTGATATTACAAGAGGAGCTGCTCGAGTTTAGCACTAATGAGGATCTGAAAGTGACATTTAAACTTATTAACAAAAAAAAAAGGAGCAGATTGAATATCACAGAAAGGGGAGATTTACGGTTATTCTTTACAAAACTCAAGCCAAATATTGATAATTTGCTGTCAAACCATCAAGTACATCCCTCTCATTAAAATTATATATTTTTGTTGTAATTACCATTGTAGAAATTACATTACGTTATAAGTGTTTAATTTTAATTATATTACGACGGTTATAACAATAATAATTAATAGTGTAATAATTTAAATTTAAATAAATACCTACAACACAAGGAAATATACTATATTTCTTTTTACCACTCCAAATGGGACATTTTCTAAATAAAATTTGTTAGAATTGATTGGTTCTTGTGCTGTGGGTCACTGTAGATTTCAAAAAAGTAAAGTTGGATGGAGTCACTTTTTCGTTTAGCCAACGTTGCTTTTTTGACGTCCACTCTCTATATCTGTAACGTGTGAAGGGGGGGTTACCCTCACGGCACTTAGGCCTCATTGGGCCCATTGTACATCCTCCTAAGATGATAGGAACATCCTAGCTTGTGAGCCAGCCTACAGATTTATTGTAGTTAACAACGTCGCCAAGAGGTGCTTCTCTTATATCGGCCGGTGTCAGCCGATACTCGCCGAACACAAATCTTTTAATAAATGAGAGCATCGGGCAATCGTAAAGGATATGCTCAATGGTCTCATCTTCTTGTTCGCACCCTCTGCAGAGTGCGGATTCCTCACAGCCCCATGATATGGAGATGCTTCCGTACTTGGCAATGACCAGTCAGAATGCCTGTGACCAGACGCAGATTCTGTCTAGTCATAGTCAAGTATTTGTTTGCTGCAGTATTGTCAGGATAACTTAAGAGCTCTCTGGCAACTCTGCAGTTTCTTGTTTCATCCCATCTTTCACTACCGATTTTGTCAGGCTAATAAAAGGGCCAGGTCCAAAAAGTATTTGGTTGGCTGCTTTCTTGACTAGTGAATCAGCAAGACGGTTACCTTTCGATGTGGCGTGACCTTTGATCCATCTTAAGGTGACCACATTGTTGATGGATACTTCGGCCAAAGTTTCGTGACATTCTAGTACTAACCCCGAATAAATTCTTGGTCTGTTCAGGGTGAGTAGTGCTTGTCTGCTATCTGTATAGATGAGCATGTGATCTCTTGTGATCTCTTGTGGCTTCTCGGAGGTTTAATGCTGGATGTCATCGATTACCATTTTTTCTGGCTCAACGTCCTCCATTGTTGGCTTAAATTGGGGGGGGAAAGGGTCCTTTACCAAGGAGTCTTCACTGGGCCCCGCTTCAGCCACTTTTTTGACCTTTGGCCTTATGAGGTGAACACATAGCTCATCCTCATTGATTTGGCCTTTAGGGTTCCCATGTCTTCGTCTCCGATGCCGAAGACGAAGAGATGGCCCTTGGGGTCTTTTTTTATTTCAAGGTGGAAGGTGCACACATGTAAGTTTGGGTTTTGCCCCTCAAGTCGCCTAAGCACAACCTCCTTCTCGTTAAGGTCAGCTTGCGCTTCCCCTGGGATCCAGAGAGAGGCTTTGGTGAGCTTGGGGAGCTCGTCCATCCTCACAACAGCGAGTGTTGCTCCTTCCCATATTGCACGTTACTGTAATGATTTCACCAGAGTGCGTGCAAGACCTTAAGGTGGGTGGCTTGGTTTTGCTGCAGGAGGCGGACAAAATTGTTTTGTCCAGCTCTCCCATCAATGTCTTTTTGATAAGGATTTCTCGTTCGGTAGTTATCTTACCGTAAGGGTTATCCTTGTCTATTATAGCTACTTTCAGGTGGCTCGTAGCTGCATTCTTGTAGCTTAACTCTTCCGGGGCGTAACCTCGGAAGGTGTGAGATCGCGGCCTTTTCTTGTCCCTACTTGCGTCGTGTTCCTGTCCTCTTGTGGAGGCAGAACTAGCGTCGCAGCCTAAGGACTTGATTAAGCCGCTTTTGTTTATTTTGGAGTGAGGGATTTTTTTGAGGGTGGCGGTTGCCGTAGCACTGCCTGCCTGCCTGCAGCTTATCCCTCTTCCTCCTCTTTGCTTCAGACTCAGAGATTATCTTGCCTCTCCGGGGCCTGTTAGTTGGAGCTGAACTACTTTGTCAATCCTCCTTTTTTGGAGTTGGGCGTCGCTGTCCAGCCTCCTGAGCAGGAGCTGAACTTTGTGGTCCAGGCTCCTTTGCAGGAAGTGAGCTTTGACGTCCATCCTCCTTTTTTTGAGGTGATCGTCGATGTCCAGCCTCCTGCGCCGGATTTGGACTTAGTCGTCCAGTCTCCTTTGCTGGAGGTGAGCGTCGACGTGAGCGTCGACGTGAGCGTGACATCCACTCACAGCACAATCAATTAAAATGTAATTGAAAATTTGTTTAGTCGACTTTATTATCAAATAATTAACCCTATCAAGCAATCAATTCTAACCTTCTTTTTTTTTTTTTTTAATTTTTAATTCGTCATTAAAACTCAGTCACAACGCAAGTTTCCATAGATAGATCTAATCTTCACTTTTTTTCTTCGAGATTTAGAAATTGGTAGTGATGTAGCTACCACCGGATCCAGCAAAATTTTGAAAGTGGTCTATGAAACAAAAAAGTTTGGGAACCTCTGATTTACGCCATGCAGAACATTATTTAAATAAAACTGTATAGTTTCTTCATCTGGTTTATTCAAATTAGGAATTTTAACAAAGAAGTTATTTAAAAGCTCAACATTACTTATAGTATGTGGTATAACAGAATTTTGATTGGTTTAAAATATTTAGTTTGGGAAGTTCCTGCCATTTTTCTTTAGAACTACATCGAGATATTTTATATTGTAGGTAAGCTTTCTTTTCTCATTTTATGGCAGATGAGGTTAAATATCTAAGTTGTTTGTAATATTCCCAATGAGCTGGAAGTTTGATCCTTCTATATATTTTTAATGCCCTGTCTGCGAGTTTTTGAGAATTAATTATTTTCGTTGTATATTGTATTATATACTAAAAAAAAATATCTAGTTGAGTTCACATCCTTTGTACCACAATCAACCACATACAAATTAATGTATATATGATCTATTAAGGTCATACTATTATTATTTAAATGGGTTGAACTTCCTTTCTACCACAATCAACCACATACAAATTAATGTATATATGATCTATTAAGGTCATACTATTATTATTAAAATGGGTTGAGTCAGAAATAATTTGATTTAATTGAAAAGTGACAGAAATATTTAAAATAAATCATTAAGGTGATTGTATATTGAAATTATCACTTTTGAAATCACCAAGGCATAGAATCAGAGTAAACTTTAATTACACTAATGCTGAAGATTTAAAAACGAGCCTGGACGCTATCTGGCTCGAACTAGCACATCAAAGTTCTGTCTAGGAATTTCAATAGTCACTGTCGTGGATGGTCTGGTGGAAGGGGCACTTTTCTAGCAAAAAGGATGTCTAGATTCTATCAACGGCTGCAGCAAACTTTTTTTTCAAATCTCTTAGTATTTGTTTTTACCTTTGGGGTTTGGGGACGGTTTTTGAGATTTGTTTTCGAATTGTTAAATTATTCAAAAAAATATAACTTTAACTTAATTTAAAATACTAATTGTTTGATTTATAATAGTACTTCACCATCTAATTTCGTAAATTTTAATTATAACGGGGAATATAATAATAGCGTTAAACAGTTTTAATAACGGAACTGCAATATTTCGAAAACCAAGCTTTCCACTTCAATTTATTTTTAACTGTTTCCGCATTACTGCAAACTTGATTTTATTCCCCGTAATAAACTCACTTAAAAGTTTTATGAACTTTCACTATGGAGCACCGATATTGAGCTTTAAATCAAAATTTAATTTCAAGTTAGGAATTATTGTGGATATATACCTATACTATAATACTATATAATATTTATTGTAATCGATATTAATGAAATTGGAGCCATATTAAAATTTTATTGTAGGTGTAAACCTCAAGATTTTATTGCTTGCCTCGAAAATTATTGTAATTTTAGAAGTTACCATAACAGAACCTAAAAATGAGAATGTTTGTTTTCCAGAAATTGTACTAATCGACGAAAGTAAAGCAACTGTAAAAAAAACAAAAAACCTGTATATTTCGTTTTTCAGTTCATGCTCTTAAACTTTATAACAAAGAACATGAATTGGCGTTATTATTATAGAGAGCATTTATATTTGAAAACCTTTAATATACATTTTCATAAAATAGTTTAAAGGGACTCCTTAGAATGTCAATACGCTAAGTCAGTGATGATGTAATTATGGTTCCACTGACAATTGAGTGCGTTTTGTTCGTTTTGTTTACCTAAATTATATCGTTTTTTCACTTTTATAAATATATTCCTAAAGTAAGTAGATAATGCATCAAATATACAATCGTTTAGTTACCAATTACATTCCTTTAAACTATTTTTGATGACCTGTAAACAATATTTAGAAATAAACTAAAAACAGTAAAAAAAATATATGTCAAATTTATTGATGTTTTTGTTAAAAGTTTGGTTAGAATTGAATAAAAGGAGAAGATGAGCGGGCGGCGGTCCAAGCGGTACAGTGCACACACTATTTACTATTTAATAATTAAAATTAATGAGATTATACATAAAAATTATTTTACGTATATTTTAGAATGTCTAAAATAATTTCTGTAAAATTTCGATGAGACTTTATTTTACCAGTTCTGCAGCGCTACAGTACTTATGCAGCGGCTGCCACAAGCGTTGAAGCAGACATAACAATTATTTATGCTTCTCACCAATAATATATGCACCAATTCTAAATATGTAGTTATTTTCATGGTATAAAAAATAAAAGGTAGGATATCAACAGTGTCAAAAATAGGACGGCCACGCGCATGGCGTCACGCGTAGAGTTTATGTAGGCGCGAATTTAAAAATACTGACGAAGTGTGAGGAAAATATATGCTACTTACAGAATTTTGATGAATATTAAGGATATTATTCTAGAAATTACATGAAATATCTATGGATATTATTATGGTATAGTTAAGAAAAGAACTATGAAGGAACATAAATGCAAATACATACATAAAAGAAATATTTTTTTGAACAGTTTGTTTCCTTTTTTTTTAATGATTTATTATGGTTATACAAATTCGACTTCTAACGAATAGTTTTTATAACCAGGATAATGAAATAAAGGGTATCTTTGCATTTTGAAACTGGGGATCCTGGTAACAATTTCGTATCTGGATATGCCGGAAATTTTTACCTAATTAGGATTTGCAACTTGTTTACTCATTTACCTGCACTATATTATCCAATTGAATAAAAATAAGTTTTAAAAAAATATATTTTATATACATATATATATAATACATAAAATATGGTAGGTGCAATATACAAAATTAAAATAAAATGTCGCTGCATTTTTCCTGGACCTATGACAGTTTTTTAATTAATTCATCAAGTACAAGGAGAAATTTTCTTTTTTTTTTGGGGCATTTACAATTTCACTTTTGCTTATATTGCGAAATTTTTAGCCTTCACAGAGTAGAGTCTCCAGTTTAGAAAACCCAAATTGTGAATGGTTCATTCACAACTTCACATTATGTGAAGTTCTGATTTGAGGTCCCTCTTATAATTGGAAGGTTAAAAGTGCTTGAAATACATCTAAAAATTTATCTGCAGGGTCACAAGCGATTGCAAGGGCTACTCCATGTCGAATTTTCTTGGGAAGGAGGGTAGAATTGCCTATTTATCATATTTTTTTTTTAATAAAAGGCTCATGGATTTTAAAAATTTTAATCTAGGGAACGGCATGCTCCCCTGGGCCTCCGCTGGAGCCGCCCTTGGGCCACTCCTCACTTCTGACTAAGCTCTTACTGTCGAGGAAAGCGAAAAATCATAATTTTTTCGTGAATCCTTTCCTTTAATTGTTACTGTTACATCCGTACCGCAATGTTTCAATGATTTTCACTAAAACCACTCACAGAGAACAAAGTTTACAACATAATATAATACAGATATCTGCTTAATAGCTTATAAATCACTAAACGACTCACAAACTACTGCAACATGCCATATGATATTTATTTCGCGCCAACTCTACTAACTCTACGCATAACGTCAGCGCCGCCATGACACCATGCGCGATATCCCCCCTGAGTTATTTTAATCAGTGGCGACTTGTGATCAAAATATTAGGATTCATGGGCGTCGTTATGGGGAGGAGGGCAAAGGGGGAGGGGTAAAGGGGGGAGGGGACAAAGGGGGATGGATAAATGGGGGGAAGGGGGGACAAGGGGGTAAGGGGACAAGGGGGCAAGGGAGCAAAGGGGCAAAGGGGAGAGCAGTTGTCCCCCTGGCTTTTACGACCTAATCAACAACGCATAAGATATGCATTATAAACAACAATCTCATAGAAATAATAATATTCAGGCTAATATAGTTAAAGAATATTATGTTGAATATATTTATTGAATATCTGGATTCCCTTATTACGTCGCTTACATCAGGCTTTTCCAAAGACTCTGTTAGTTTTTCCTTAAGCCTGTTAAATCCCAAAAACAAAAAAATAATATTTTTTTCAATACCGATTAGAAAATGAAAGTAGTGGAAAAATTTGGAATCGATAATTTTGAAGCTTTCTGCACACAATGAGCTCTCCATTAATGATATATCGTCCACACCTTGTGAATTTTATCCAGACATACAAAGTGGTTTAAAAAATATTTATGGCTCTTCCACCAACGACAGAGTTAATCGAAAGAAGTTATGGCATGTTAAAACATGGATGCGGTCCATTCGATCAGTGCGAAGTCTTGGTAGGGGAAGCTAAAGCGATACTAGCGCAAGCTGCGGATAATTTGAGGACTTTAGGGCAATATTTTGTAATTTTGGCGTATCAAATACACGTGTATATTTTACTTTTTACTAAAAAAATAGGTTAAAAATAAAATGCAACCGGAGTTGCTATGTTGCAAATTATACTAGCAAAAAAACTGTAAATTATATAAATTTTTAGTAGTAAAATCAAAATTAAATCAAAGAAATAAATGGACAGCTGTATAATAAGAAGAAAAAACCTTTATTTTTGTAATAATAACAGTAATACTGGAAATAATAGACATCAGAAAATTGAAAGGTTTTAAATAAACAACAAATTATTATTTTATGATATCTTTCAACATCCCTTAAATCTTAAATGTTTAGCAAATGATTAGAAAATGATTAGATTTCTGCCTTTGATTATTGTACATGGCTGAAATGCAATCTTGTGACTTATTGATAGGAAAACAGTTTTAATCATTAATTTCTATGGGTTCTTTCGAACCAAAAATGAAGAAAATATAAATTACAATCGTAGATATACCAATTATTTTTGTTAATACGTTTTAATTCTACGTTATTATATAATGGTAATGCTTTTATTTTTACATTATTTAACCTATTCTTCATTGACAACTTATTAGGCCTAGGCAAGATCTCATACATTTTCTCGTAAATATCTGCCTATGTTTTAATATTGATTTTTATTGAATATACTTTTTTTAGCTGAAGTAATAAAAATATATAATAATAATAATAAAAATAATTTTTTCACTTGTTTTACAAATCCATATACTTTTATTAAAATTAACATATATATTTTTTATATAAATAAAAATTTCCTTGATTTTATCAGTCAAATGTTTTTATTTTCTATTGTTTAGCACACTACATATGTTTCGGAAAATACAATTTTTTTATCTTCAGGTGCAGTCAATTTATAAAAATTATTAGGACGAATATAAACAGTTTTAAATAATAAAACGCCATCTTTCTATTTCACATCGTGTAAAGGTATGATGGATTTAATTGTTCTGTGACGTCATAGCTTACTTCCGGTTTTTCCGGAAATAACAGAAAAACGAATTTTTTTTATTTTTACTATTAATTCGTTTATGGAAAAACATAAGAATGTACGAACCTTATAAAATATTTTTTAGGCTTCAAAATTCCCATTGAGACCTATTTACCGTATACCATTGAGACCTATTTACCGTATACCAGTGCCGTATCTAAGCATTTTTATTATTAGCAAACCGTTTAATAATTCTATCTGCTTTTATCTTCGTTGTTAATTTAGATATTATTTGTTTAAAAGCTTGGGACAAATAATCTCATGTACTGGATTCAATTGGTGTGTGACTTCATGGTTTACTCCTGTTTTATAGGAAATAACAGAAAATCTCAATTTATTCTTAATTTTTAAATAGAAACCCCCGTTTTTATTGAAAATTTGAATTTCAGGGACATTTAGGGATAAGAATCATGAGTTGAAAATTTTCTGTCAGCTGTCAAAATGACCATTATATTGGAAAATATTTTTTTATATGTTACTGATAGAAAATTTTCAATACACGCTTCTTATAGAAAAACGTCCCAGCAATTCAAATTTTCAATAAGAAAAAGGGTTTTCATTTAAAAATAAATTGCGATTTTCTGTTTTTTCTGAAAAGCCATGACGTCACAGAATAATTAAATCCGTCATAAGAAAAATCTCTTTTATTTTTCATTATCTTTGTTTTCCAACAAATAAACATTCTAATTTTTTTCAAAATTTTGCCCCTCCCTATAGAATTGTGTAACGACGCACATGTTGGGGGTTCACAATGACAGAATACAGATCTCAGTACAGATTTGGGTAAAAAACTTTTTAGTGTTAATAATATACCATTCTAAAACACTGAAAGGTTTTTACCTAAATCTGTACTGAGATATTTTTTCTGTTGTTGTAAACTCCTATTATTTTGGTCAAGAGCCAGCCGCCACTGATTATAGTATTTTTGTAATAATCTTGTCAATTTGGAAAAATAAAAACCAAAGGTCGTTCTAATCATTTTTAAAAGCAAATCTATCAGAAATATCTAGATTATTAACAATTTATTTTTTGTCGTGATATTTTTTTACTATTTCATATTTCGAAGGGAATTTTTTGATCCAGAGAGTGTCAGGATTCTAATATTTTACCCCAAATTGTGATTAATTCCCCTTTTACCATAATTAGAGTTATATTAGTATCGATTTGTTTTTTTTTATTGTGTAAGTCTGTGGTATCAGAAAAAAGGTCTATTTATGATTATATGGATGATGTATTAATGATAATACATACTTTTGTTTAGTGTAACCAATTTTTCTTTTTCTGTTTGATTGCCTCAATCGAATACAGTATTCTGCTTTAGTTTCTTAAGAGGCGTTCATAGTTATTACTACTCTAAACAAGGCTTAATCTGTATCTTAATTAGGGTTCAGTTAAAGTATAATAAATTTCCTTTAAGGTTTTGATATCTAAAAAAGAGTTTAATAAACTGTATAATTTTTAATAGGATTATAAATAATGATCAACCTAAGGGAGGAATTAATAAAACAAAGTAATAAAATAATTAGTAAAATTTAAATCAAGTAGTCTTTGAATTTTATGTTTCTCCTTCCTACGAACTGTTTTTTATGCGCAGTCCTGTCGACTAGATTGGAAAATCGGAATTAATTTGGAATACGACTATTGAATAAAACCGGATTTTAATTTACTTTGTTGTTTTCGGAACGGTTAGCCGTTAACATGACTGCGAGAAACAGCTGCATTTCGCTTATTTTGCGCCCTTTCGCTGGTTAACGAATAAACAAGAATTATTTCGAGTGGGAAATTGTTTGACAGACCGGAAAAGTAGAAGCAGTGGCTTTTCAAGAGGGGTACAATAAAATAGAGGCCTAAAAAAATGTTATCGCTTTTTAAAATTGTAATATTTCTATATTTGCATTTCACCGAAAATGTAGGCTGAAAAATCAAATGTAAACCTTTAAATCGTTATTAAATAAAATATATTTAAGCAACACGTTTTAGAAATGTTGAATATCCAAAGATAAATGTTTACCGATAAAATCACTTTACATTGTTCTAAAATGTATTCTTATCTTATTTATAACTCTTTAAGTGGACCAAAGAGATAATGATCGCTTGGGGAATAAAGAATAAAAAGAATGTGACAGAAACTTTTACTTTCAAACTTTGATGTTTGTTACTGGTAAACGTGCTTTCTGAGGCTCGACGTGGCCTCTTGCGAAAAAAAGCCATTTTTCAGAAATCTGTAACTTTTCTAAAAGTAGATTTCTTAAGAGTTCAGAGTACGCGGGCACTGTAGTGCGAGAGACACTGAAAATGCAGTATGAAGTCTTATGAAGCGCGACGTTGCCAACTGTCGCTATGCTGGCTGGGATCAGTAAAAAAAAACAGATCCGGTCTCAGACAAATATCGACACGCGTTTAAATTTTATGGTAAAATTTGTATGTTCAATAATAATGTTTTTTAAAAATAAATGTTTTTTTACACCATGTGTCGTCCTTCCAACCTCCCTAGAATTAATAATAAAACTATTAAAAAATAGTCCTTTTTTTAATACAAATTGATCAAATAATAATCAATGAATTTTAAAATTACAAATTTATAAATAAACAAATAATAAACAAATAATAAACAAATAATAAACAAATATTACGCAATAGATAAGTCGTTGTAAGTCATCGTCAATGTCTGAAATCTCACTCTCATAACTATCGCCAATCTCATCAACGATTATCAACAACCCATATTTCTTTATTCGTTTTCTTTTTGACATGTGCTACGCATTTACGCCAATTTTGATTATTGACTTGTTCAAGTGTTATCTATCAATGAACGCATATCCTGGGTCTTGAAATTAAAGTTGTTCATAGTAATATTGCGCTTCACCTGATTTTATACCATCTCGATCGGGTTAAGCTTGCAATGATACGGTGGCAACCGTAAAATAGTTACCCCGTATTTTGAAACTTTTTCCTCAATCTTTTATTTGTCGTATTGCGTTGGCAACTTAAAGCAGCTGAAATTTCAAATATGATTTGTCAAAGATGTTTTTTTCAAACAGCTAATTTTTTATTTCGGGATCGTTTCATGAGCTAATTTTTTTTCTTTAATAATGGCACTTGATAAAACCAAAAGGCCACATTATTGTAATCCATTATTCTTTAATTGTTTTATCCACAATTGTTACTTGATTACATTACTATTATATTTTAACTTACAGCTATCAAAATACCTGAGTTTGTAATTAATATTTATTTTTTTTTCTTTGGTGTACGGCTTCAACATCTAAGGTCATTAGCCTAATGTTCTATGTAGGTTATGGATTGTACTAGTAGTCTAGTACTCCATAGTGCAGGAGTATTAGTACTCTAATACTCCTACACCCCTACAGACAGGCCTTGTTACTGTTTCCTTGCGCCACTTTAGGAACATGTGTCTATTTTGCTTTTGTTTTTAATTATTTTTTTGTTTGTTTTGTATTATTTTTTGTTTTTTCCTATTTTCCTTTATTTCTTTTTTGTTTTATCATTTACTTAATTTTTTCGTTTCAGGATTACAATATTTTTAGGGTAGCTCAGCTACTTACAATCTAGTATTGGTTTTTTTTTTAACAAATTCATACAATATTTTATAAAGTTAAACATCGTTTAATGAAAGCAAAACATCAATGTTTATTGGAGGAGGTATACTAATATTAACTAATTCTGCGACTCAAACACTAATCACTTTAGTTGGGGCAGTAAGGATAACAACGCTAGAGGTAAGTCACTTTATGATTATATAATTAACAAAAATCTTTGTATTTTATATAAAGGTACCACACCAACATTTTTAAACTCTCGCAATCAAACACTAATAGATATCACTTTATCCACAACTGGTATCTATAAATCAATTCTAAACTGGCAAGTGTCTGATAACATTTCGATGTCAGACCATCGCTGGTTAATATTCATAATAAACTTGATAAACTCCATGCTTGGAACCCTAGCAAGACGGACAAGGCAACCAATGCCCCAGCTTCTCCAAGAGGCACTGAGAGAGATGGAGGCCGAAACACCAAACAATAATACTGATTTGGAGAAGTACACGAACAATATCCAAAGCACAATAAACAATGCCTATAAGAAATACTGTCCTCTGAGGCTGGTCCAACACGCTTAGACGACTACCGCATAGTGGTGTCACGAGTTGGATCACCTCAGGAAGATGGCTAGGAAATCTTTTAATAAGGCAAGAACCACAAAACTTAAAGAGGACTGGGATACTTACAAATCTCACCTCAGAGAATACAAAAAAATCGTCAGAAAAAAAAACAGAGAAATGCATAGAGATCTTACTGCGAAGAAATCGAAGATTTCCCGCATGCAGCGAGGCTTCAAAAAGCTCTCTCAAAAGATCCAAACCGAAGCATTGGTGCGCTAACCAAAGAGGATGGCACGAAAACTGCCAATCTCGAAGATAGCATCAAACTTCTGCTGTCAACACATTTCCCTGACCCGATCATCACAAACGTGGCGGACTGGATAGGGAAAGAATACAATCCATCTGTTTATGATTGGCAAACTGCCAAACACATTGTAGACGATGAAAAAATTAGATGGGCAATATTCAGCTTCTCTCTATTTAAATCGCCAGGACCTGACAATATCTATCCAGCACCTGGTGGGTATATTCAGATCCTCGTTGGCACTGAGGTATATCCCCCAAAAATAAAGAGAGGTACTCGTAAAAGTGGTATTTATACCTAAACCTGGAAGGATGGATTAAACTGTCCCAAAAACATACCGACCAATTAGTCTGACATCGTTTTTCATGAAGACATTGGAAAGGCTATGCGAAAGGTACATAAGGGATGCGATGATTACAACAACACCACTACACCCAAACCAACATTCATACACTCCAGGCAGATCTACTGATTGAGCCTTTCATCTAGTTGCTGGCCGGATAGAAAGATCCCTGGACAATAAGGAGTCCGCCTTAGGTGTTTTTATAGACATAGAAGGTGCTTTTGATAAAGCCACCTTACCAAAGATAATACACTCACTAACCAACCTGAATGTTCCATAAATGGTTAGTGGGTGGATACATAACATGCTCTCAAAGCGGGCAGTAAACATAAGTGTATAAGATGTGAATATAAGAGGCTTGGTTGCGAGGGGATGCTACAGGGAGGGGTGCTATCACCTCTACTGTGGAATATGGTCCTCGACACCCTTATCAGCCGCCTCAATGACAGTCACTACACAATAGCATATGCAGATGACCTGGTTATTCTGGAAACAGGGAATTTTAAGAACATACTCTGCGAAAGAATGCAAGTAGCTCTAAAAATTATATATTTTTGGGTGAGTTAGGAGTCAGGGACTCCTCAAACCATTGCTCAAAATTGTCGACGTTCATTTCGTCACGATAGTTGTCATCGTTTTTCTTTGCCGAGAAAACACGCGTTGCGCCAGGTAAAAATCCACTGTCATATCCTACATGAACACTAACGAAACGTAGAACTTTTTGTGTATATGCTTTGAGGCCTTTGGTTAAACCCTTTATAAAAGCATCTGTTATCACACCATGCATAGTTGACCAAAGTCTCATCTAAATAGATAGCGTTACAATTTTATTGACGATATTGCTTGATGACTCTTAAATACCTGTGTCGCCAATGAATGATGTCATTTTTTTTCTAACATGATACTTTTTAGACCACGCTTCACATATTCAAAACCAATATCTTTTATCAATCTACATAGGGTTCTTAAAGAGAACGATGGTAAATTATCATTCGCTCGAATAATAAATTGCTTCAAAGTTCGCAGTTTTTTTAAAAAAAATCATTGTGTACAATTCCTCTCAATAAGCTCTTAAAACCCTCATCAGAGAATTTGACTGCCTTATCCGCTTTTTTTCTATTTGCAGGAGATTTCAATTCGCCATTGTTTTGTTCCCCCTCTTTCTTGTTGGTATAAATTATTTTTCATTTGGAGTGAGGGTAGTCATATGTGAGTAGTAGGGATTAAGTGTAAAGGTTAAAGAAAAGGTCCTTTATTTCTCACAAGTCAATTTAGTCAAGTCAAGGTGTGCCTGATGATGAAGTGACAACTTCGAAATTGACTTGTGAGAAATAAAGGACATTTTCTTTAACCTTTACACTTAAATTATTTTTCACTGGTCCCACTTATTTTGGAAGCACGACCTACCATTGCAGTCACACTCAATTTATCGTCATTGACTAAATAAATCATATTAAAAATCACAATTAGTTTTGACAATTATAAAAAATTCATAGGTTTAAAATATGCGTACACAATAAGAATTCTAAGGCTGATTTCCTATTAGAAATACATTGCCTATGCCTAGCCATACTGCATTCTCAGTGTGACCCGATTTATAGTAATAATAAACTCATTATGCACTTGGTTTTCCAAAAATGTTCCTCCTTGATACCAAAATGAGATCAAGCGCTTTAGGCTATTTTTTAATGAGGTTTGCTTGGTTTCCGGTTGATAATAGTTCTCAGAAGTCACATTTCTTCTGTTTCACACTGTCATAAAAATTCTTAACAAGCATCAGCAATCGTTATTTAAACATGGTTTAGTAGGCCATATCGATGCAGCGGTAATTACCCAATTTTTAAACTTGTTACTTGCTACATTCATGCACTTGTTGGAATAACAATTAATCATTTTTATTCAGTGATTAATTTCAATAGGCTTCTCTCTTTGACTCTGCAAATAAAATGTGCTAATCACTGGTACAGTGCTCAAGTTAAGCTAACACTGTATATGTTAATAGAAAAGCTTTTCCCATATCAAAAATAATATTTTTATCTACTTACTGGTCAGGCAAACTTCCTTTTTTAAAGAACTACCTACATTATTCTACGTATTGTCGAAACATTTCAGTAAACTTGATAATATGAAAACGTGTATATTGTCATAAATGTCACTTTTTCTCATTACGAACATTGAACTAAGTAGTTAACAAAGGACCCCGCAATAATCTTATGGAAATTGGGTTCTTGTCAAATTGTCTGAATTTTTGATATGTTGTAGATTTTGTCATCCTGAACAAGTCTCCATGGGCACAAAGTGCCAAAATGAACATTTTGGCAGCTACGGAGCTGCCAAAGCTCCCCTGACCCGTTGCAAAACTATTCATTTTCAATACTATTTACAGATGTCAAAAGCATATTTTAATTTTTCTAATATATAGGGTAATGTTTTTGAGGTCACTGGATTCAACCCTCATATCAGATTGGACAAATTGACCGTTAACAGCTGTGAATTCACTGTCAACGAGGAATATAAAAGTAAATATTCTCTTTTCACATTGACAGTTTGAGTTTTTGAGGTCGCTGAATTCAATTCTCATGTCAGATTGGACAAATTGACAGTTGACAGCTGTCAATTGACTGTCAACGAGGAATATAAAAGTAAATATCCTCTTTTCACATTGAGAGTTTGGGTTTTTGAGGTCGCTGAATTCAATTCTCATGTCAGATTGGACAAATTGACAGTTGACAGCTATCAATTGACTGTCATCGAGGAATATAAAAGTAAATATCCTCTTTTCACATTGAGAGTTTGGGTTTTTGAGGTCGCTGAATTTAATTTTCATGTCAGATTGGACAAATTGACAGTTGACAGCTGTCAATTCACGGTCAACGAGAAATATAAAAGTAAATATTCTCTTTTCACATTGACAGTTTGAGTTTTTGAGGTCGCTGAATTTAATTCTCATGTCAGATTGGACAAATTGACAGTTGACAGCTGTCAATTGACTGTCAACGAGGAATATAAAAGTAAATTTCCTCTTTTCACATTGAGAGTTTGGGTTTTTGAGGTCGCTAAATTCAATTCTCATGTCAGATTGGACAAATTGACAGTTGACAGCTGTCAACTGTCAACGACCTCAAAAACCCACTCGCAATGTGAAAAGAGGATATTTACTTCTATATTCCTCGTTGACTGTGAATTGACAGCTGTCAACGGTCAATTTGTCCAATCTGACATGAGGGTTGAATCCAGTGACCTCAAAAACATTACCCTATATATTAGAATAATTAAAATATGCTTTTGACATCTGTAAATAATATTGAAAATGAATAGTTTTGCAACGGGTCAGGGGAGTTTTGGCAGCTCCGTAGCAGCCAAAATATTCATTTTAGCACTTTGTGTCCATGGAGACTTTTGTTCAGGATGACAAAATCTACAACATATCAAAAATTCAGACAATTTGACAGAAACCCAATTTTCATAAGATTATTGCGGGGTCCTTTCACTTCTGAAGAGACAATAGAAATGGAATTAAAATATCGACGCCACTGACCTCGAAAGTTCAAATTCGCCAAGGGACTTTCATAAACTTCGCAACGATTTAATTTATGAAACTTTCATTTAGAATAAAAGGAAGTTTTCGTGTTTTGGTAGTCTATTCAAAAGCGGAGTGATTCTGTTATTGGAACATGAAAGGCTGTGCGTAAGCGCAAACGGCTGGAATTTATTAAATTTGGCCTTATGCTTTTTGGCGCTATTCAAAAATGATTACTGCGTCTTAGTCGTTAATAGGTTGCTTGAAAAGTGAAAATATAATTTAGAGTTTGTAAAATCGTCTAATTGGGAATTCTGATTTCCGAGCGTTATTGGGTATCTAATTCAATATATTTATTGTTTCTAGAATTATACAATTTTATAAGAAAAGTAAAATATACTTAGTAGAAAAAATAACAAATAGTTTACACTAAAAATTATCTTTTAAGGAAAGGCAGTTAAAAAACTACTTAATGTAGTCGTGTATCGTCTATTCAAAATGTAACTCACAATTTTAAAATTTTCATAAAAAAATGTATTTCAAATAGAGGAAATATTAGTTAAATCAATGGTATAGATGATAGTGTCCTGGTGATTTATTGCAGACGTTGTTTAATCAAAACCACTTTTTATTACATTATAAATGTATCACAGGATTAACATATCACAACATTGAGTAGTAACTATATGAACTTTTATTGATTTGCCTAGCAAATATTTCACTTTTTTGTGTTGTGCACATTTTTATAAAAATACCGGCAGTTACCGGGAGTGAATTAAAATGAGATTTATACTTGTGATCTATACTCTGATCAATTGTCTTTCATAACCTCCGCGAGTATTTTTGTGTCGTTTTATGATTGGCTAAAGATTATAACAGGTTTGTTTGAAATTGTTTCCTGTCAAGGGTGATTTAAGCGCTAAGTCTGTTTTACGATTACAATTGTTGATTCTCTGAATTTAATATACAGGGTTAGCCTTATGAATTGATGCAATATGTTGGACGTATTTTCAACAATTATTACATTACTAAAACAATACAAAATTTAAAATATACTTTAATATTAATTTAAACAATTTTATTTTTATTTTATTTCAATTGTATAATATGCAAAGAAATAAAATTTGCTAGAAAAGCTAAAATAAATAGACCATACCGCCAATAAAGATGCAGTCGTCAAAAAAAAATTAATAATTTACGAAGCAACGTTAGAAAAGAAAAGAAGAAGCATGAAGATTCTATTAAGTCTGGAGCATCAGCTGACGAAATGTACCATCCTAAGCTGTGGTACTGCCATTTATTTGACTTTCTTGGTGACCAAGTAACGTCAAGGACCTCCATATCAAACTTGGATTCAGATAAGGAAGATTTTTCTGAGGTGACTTAATAAGAGACGTAACAGTTTTTATGTATTTATTATATATATTTTAGCACATGTTTACTTTATTTAGGTAAATTAATTTTAGGGTAAATATTAATAAAATCGTTTTGCCATGGTACTCTGCCCTCGCCACAAAAGTAATGCATGAAATTTTCTTTAACGTTTTTTGCTGTAGTACTGATATTTCTCGGGTTTCGTTGCTCTAAATTTTCCATGTTACAGTTTTGTGAATTGTATCCATCGATGATGACGCTTCCTTCAACAGTATTTTCTTGGTGAACGCATTTTTGTGGTGCATGGTGAATTTTGGAGGTGAAAATGCTGATATTACTATTTTAATAATATTTACAGGCTCTACATTAATTTGAGTAAGAAATATACGAAATCTTCAAGCCACTATTCCAAACGGATTTTCGACTATACGTCTTGCACAAGACAATCTGTAGTTAATTTTTTTTTCTGGTGATGTCAAGTCCGCTTGTCGAAAGGGTTTCATCATATCAGTGCGTAAAGCAAAAGCGTGGTCTGCGACTTTGTGGATCGGATGTAAATAGAAGAGAGAGAAAAACTACTAAAAGAGAAAAAACGTTTTTTTGGAAACTCCGTTTCCATATATTCCCAACTACTCTATAACGCGGCACTAACTAAACAAAAGTATTTATCAATTAAATAAAATTTAATTCCCGGTTTTCAAACTACCTACTAAAAAGAAAAGTTCAATTTCTTAATCAGTCTAACTACAATATTTCCTAAACGACGGTATTATATTTTCAAAGAACTAAATCCTAGTACTTATTAATTGAATCAAATTCAATTCCTTGTTTGAAACCAGCAAAAAAAATAGTTTGATTCCTTAAATCTTTCTCACTACAATATGTTTTAAACAACGGTGTTATATTTTTAAAGAACTAAATCCTAATATTTATTAATTAAAACAAATTCACTATTTAACTCAACACCGAATTAAACGTTCCTATACCCAACAATAAAACGGTTTCAAATTGAAAGAAATACGTTCTAAAATAAAACGATGCTGTGATAAAAAACTGAGAAAGGTTTTTACCTATCGGACTAAAGAAAATCAAAACACGACGGTCAAAATTTACTAACGGTGGCGATAAATTGAAATGCGTCTTCTTGCTAAGCAACTGATGAAATCCGTTATTTTTAAAACCTTTAGATTCGCGACGAAGGTAATAGAAATTTAATCCAATCTCCAATCTCGCGCACCTGGAGCAATACGATATTCGCCTAGGATAAATCTTTCGAACGCGCTTATTATTTATTAAAAATGAAAAATTAAATCAAAACCTACGAAAAATTGACTTCCTTACAGTACTAATTCTGTACCATCCGTGAATAAGTCGATAAGTCAAATTTTAGTAAAAATAAGATATCTACATATATCTAAAGGACTCTTCCCATTCTGTTTGGTAAATAAATGGGTGATTCAAATTCGCAATAGTTTCCTTCGTGAGTTTAGTTCAGAAGACGCCGTGAATAGTTGAATTTCTCCATTTTTTTGTGCCAAAACCGGTAACTACAGCTATCCCCGGATTTGGAAGAGCTTTATCCAAATGATCAGTCGTTTTTTAGTTTTCTTTTCCAATCAAAATGTATGTTATTTAAATTAAGTTCACTTTGCTTTACTGACTTATTCTAGTACAAATAAACAGGACAATTTTTTTTAAATATTTTTTATTTATACTCAACAACAACACACACATCTGAGGGCAATATATAGGCAAGTCAGATTTTTCCCATTAAGTAATATAATTTCACAGGTCATAATTATTAACATTGTTGGTTGTATAATTTACAACCTATTTCAAAAAAATGAAATTCAACTTAAAATTTGTTTTTTGAAAACATCAAAATGTTTAAAACAGCAATACTGAAAAACTTCAATTTTTGACTTACCGACTTATTCACAGATGGTACAGAATTAATTTATTTAATACTTAGGTACTATTATAACTTCTAATTTATTTATTTTACAATTTATCTTTATTATACAACATTTATATTGAAACTGCTGTATAAAAACTTCAACAGAATTGCTAAATAATGTCGCGTTATTTATATAAATCCAACCCTGCTCTAGAAGATTAAATGCTAGTCTAGAAGCTCCTCGAACTTCTTCATCCATGCATCGGACTGTGAGAGATAACTTCATGTCGCGGGTACGGTAAACAAAAAACAGAGTCGGCTTCAGGCGATCTCACGACATTTGTACGAAAAGGCAAAATATTTTAAAAATATCACCCTGTAGAATTGAAACAGGGGCGTTTATTAAAAAATTATATTAAGCTTTTCTTAATAATTAGTTAAGATCTACATGCCTCTCAGTTTATGGTTCTTTATTCTGCAACACCTTGTATATCAATATTCTCTTTAAATATTTTAAAACTATTTCAAACTTAATTGTTAAAGTTAATCTTAATATTTACTTTGTTACTTTCAGCAAGTCTACGTTTTATATCAATTCTGGAAACCAACTCACTTCTCCAATAATTTTATAAAATAAGTGCTTCTTTTCTTTACAGAACCAAATTAGTATTCAAAAAGTTTCTCTCTCCTACACTACTTTGACTTTACGACATCAGATTACGATCGGAGGCGTCATTACAAATTTTATTATTATGGGTCAAATAACGGCACTTTTTATTTTTACGGTGCCATAATCCGGCGTTGTTTGTTTTTAAATTTTTAATAAGGCTCGAGGAAAGTGTTGCTGACAGTACTTTCGGGGAATTATGATAAAATGCGAACTTATATAGTTTTAGTTTAAAACTTATTATTAAGAATCATCTAATATAGTGAATAACTTGAAATATTTATAATACCGGTATTTTTCTCCTATCTCTAACGTCCCATATCTTTTCTGTATTCTGTCACTGGGATAACCATTTTTGACATTGTCACTTGAAATTTTAATCATCGTATTTTGGAATCATCCGTTGTTAATTAATTTTATTTTGATTCATCGAAGCCGTCTGATTTATTATGGTGAGCTTTGATATTAATATTTTTATGTTTTAGGTATTTCAAACAACGATTACACTTAGATTTTTGTCTATGTAATTTTTTTCAGCTAATTAAAAATACCTTTAATATCTGTAAAATGTGTTTTTTTTTTAATGAATAAAATGTTTTATCTCATCCTTGCTTTTTTACTATTTCCTCACTTTAAAGTTCAAAATAACATTTCTAGCTTGGCAGCTTCAAGATGGCTTAAATTTTGGAGGCTATGTTATAAACATATAGCATTTTCTTGGAAGTTAAATAAATACTACTGAATTAGATAAACAGACCTACCATCCACCCCATAAAATCATTTGAATTGAATTTGAAGTTATGAACCTTCCTTTCAACCTTTGAAGAAAGCATATAATATTGAGATAAGTTTACATTTTTATTTCATGCTTCAAGCTAAAATATATTAACTTTTTAGTTTTTTAAACTCTAGTAAATTAGGATTTGTTTCTTACCGTATCTAAAGCTTATAGAGTAAATTTAATTAGAATGATAGTTTTGACATTTGTTTTATCATAAGTCTTAAAATGTGAATAAATGCTTTTAATGTGGTACTGTTCAATATAATTTCTAATTGTTTGGGTAATTTTATCCTAATGCCAAACCTAAGACTCTAGTAGGAGAACATTTAAATAAAAAAAAAACAACATATTGTAATGGTTTTTTTAGAATAATAATATTTTTATAACTTTATTTCTAATGTTGATGAAAGTATACCTTGTTTTATTTTGCGCTAGCAAGTCAGTCTTCCTTTGTTTTTTTGTATCTAATTATATAATTTTTTTAGTGTGATTTAAATTTTAATGGCTCTTATCTCATGGTTTGGTCCAGAAATTGCACAACAAATAATTAATTTACTTGATATGAAAACTAATGCCTAAGTAAATAAATTTTTAAAATGACAAATTCTTCTTGAATCTTAGGAACTAAGACAAAACCAACTGTCTTTTGGACATTGCCGCAGCCCTCATACTATCACTATAATACTCTCTTATTATTAATGGTTTTAACTAAATGAGAAAAGACGTCTGTTTTATGTTCTTCACATGTAAACCAGAGACGGCTTGTGGCCTAGTCAGCGAGGAGGCTGGCGCACCCTATATACCTTATACAAATATATATATATATATATATTTCTAGTAGAATACAATGTAATATTTCTTTTTGTATTTTTTTAGAAAGATATATTTTTATTAAGTATATAGGATGTGCCTTTCAAAAGTAGCCTCCTCGTAGACTAGGCCACGAGTCGCCTCTGATGTAAACCATTTAGTATGGTAAAGTATAGTCTGGTAAAAAAAGTCAATATGACCCAAAAGTGGTAAAACAATTTCATGAATGTTTGAAAGAAATTCAATAACATTTCTTTGTACATAAATCAAACGTCTTTCATTATCATTTTCTTTAAAATAAGTAAAAGTATCGATGGTCTTCTAACATGTCTGTAAATTAACTTTAGACTCTTTGCAGTCAAAACTATTAAGTTTCTTAATAAACCCTGCAAAATAACTAGTGGCCTGACTCAAATTCTGCTTCATTTAATAATTTTATATATATATTATTAAAATGAACTTTATCTTCACAGGTAATCTGTTTGGGGGTGTGATAACAATATTACTAAGTACTACTATCTTTGGTATATCTGGTAAAATGAACTTTATTTTTACAGGTACTCTGTTTGGAGGTGTGATAACAATATTACTAAGTAATACTATCTTTGGTGTATCTGGTTTTGAGGGTGCTAAAGCAAGGCAAAGCAAATCTTTTAGCAGTCTTGAACGATTTGTGTTTGGTAAACGATTTTGTATCAAAATATGATTTTCACATAATGTATAATGATTGGTTGTAAGTGGAATGAGTGGAATGTTTAAAATACGACACCATTCCTTTCTTTGATCAATATCAGAAGGAAATTTAAAAATGTTTGTTCTTAAAATTTATGTTTGAAATGGGCCTTATAAAATATACTATAACAATTAGAAATAATGCGTTTATAATGAAATCTGCCTGGTAAAGACATGTTAAAGCATCAAAATACCTTTACTTGATTTTAAATAATCCTAAATAACTTATATCTAAAATAAATAAAAGTAGTTTTGCTCACATGTTTTCGTCGACAACCAAAACTATAACATAACCACACAGTTGTTTGATTTTGATGTTATTTGTTGACAACGCGCGGGGCCCGCTGTAGCGAGCAGTCAGCAGTCATGCAGCGGACAGAAAGCCATCTTCACATAGTACAAATAACTAAGTGAAAGCATGTTTTTTTTAATTTGTTGTAATATGTTAATTAAAATTTTTGAAACAACACTTTTTGTGTATTACTGAATGAGATGTTATTAAAGTATTCTTTACATTATGCTTTACATTTTAATACAATTTTGCTATTGTAAAACTGACTTCAGAGCACCCAAGCGCGGAGTTGCATGCGCAGAAACGTTTACGTAGTGTCCATATTATATAGACCCCCGTGCTATAGAGTTTCCTAGTTACAGAATAGCATATGGTGACTAAAGAATTTCTATTAGAGATTAGATGGCATTGCAAGGGTAGGAAACTCCATTTCTGATCCATTTTATTCAAAATAAATGTACTGTTACAGAGATTATGATTAACTGTCAATAGCAATCCAATTTATTTATTTATTTTGGTTTAGTATTTAATAAAGCATAATTTGTGGATAGTTTTAAAGAAATGATTAATGAAAGATCATGCTTATTTTGAAGGATTAAGATGCAATTTTACATTAAAACTAACAATTTTATCGATTGCTATTGAACACCAAATTTAGAATTTCTTAGTATAGTTTTTTTTTAAATAAAAGAAAAAGATTTGTTTATTAAAGGTTAAAAATAATACAGTTGCAAAATATTAAGTCTGACTTACTATTAAAAAAAAAAATAACAGCAAACATTTACGTGAGATGTGACTACAAGAACTTTCATCGGACCACGAACCCTGAGGTAAGAGTACTGTCCTAAATCCGACTCTGTCTAAGCAAGAGGCCTTCACGTCTGTGGCAGCCGACTCATGCTCGAGGCGACGGAGTATTCTAGGAATGCCGCTGAGGCTCGAGAAACGAGTAGAACGGGCGGAGTGTGCCGTTGAATCAGAGATAGAATTTTCAGGAGCGTCTGGAGACTACTCGTAGCAGAGTTGGACTTGGTATAAATAGCCGACTCATCGTCGGACAGTTTAGTTTAGTATAGAGTATTGGACTGAACACATAAATAAATAAATTAGAATTGTTAGATAGTGTCTAAGTATTATATAAATTAATTAGTACGTCTGAAATTAATTGTAAATAATGTGTTTTAAATAAATAAACTATAAATAAATTAAACTATCGTTACATTGCTGTTAGAAGTGGGATTATAACTAAATAGTAGACAATCATGGCTAAAACAGTGTATGATTTAAAAGTGTCTAAGCTGCGTCGAGAACTAGAAGATCGTGATCTGAAGACGACAGGGAAGTGCCCTTAGAGATACAAAGTGACCAAGGCAGAAATTTTAACAGCCAACTCTTCCGTGGAATCTGTGACAGACTAGGCATTAAGAAAACCAGAACTACAGCATTGCACCCACAATCTGATCGAATGGTAGAGCGAATAAATAAGACCATTGAAAAATATCTTTCAAAAGTGGTTTCAAACCATCAGCGAGATTGGAATCAGTATCTTTCGCTCTTTGCAATGGCTTATAGATCCGCTGTCAATGAATCAACAGGCCAAACACCATCAAAGGTCCTGTTTGGGCGTGAGATGAGACTACAGTGCGACCTCGAGTTTGGATGTCGAACTGGAGAAGATGTAGCTGGTGAAGATTATGTGATCCAGTTACGAAGAAGAATGGACGATATGCATGAATTGGTCTGCTCGCATCTTCAAATCGCCAGTGACAGAATTAAGAAGCGATACGATACCCAAACCACAGAAGGATGTTTCAAGAAAGGCGACAAAGTCTGGCTCCATAACCCAAAAAGATAAAAGGGTTATTCTCAAAAGCTTCAAAGGCCCTGGGAAGGCCCGTACCTCATCAAGAAAAAAATCAATGATATCATTTACCGTATAAGTAAGATCCCGAACGGTAAACCAAAGGTAGTGCACCAAAACCGGCTGGCGCCATTTGAGGGTGACCATGAAGAGGAAGAAGAAGTGAACCAGCTCCAAGAAACACTTGACCCTGTCTTAAAAGAATTTATGGGTGCATATGGAGGTACCGGAAAAGCAAGACATGGTGTTACAACCGAGCAACAATAAGACCTGCTCACGGTTCCAAAAGACTACTCGCTGGTCCATAGCACTTCCGCCAACATCTACGACGCTTGAGGTCTGTCATCTGTATTCCGGAAGAAGTTTGGTCGATTGTCAGAACTTCAAGATCAGTTACCAGCCCCTGGAATAGCATTACAATAAAAATTATTAAAAAAAAGGTTCATGATTCTTAAATCATTTTGTAAAACTTAAAGTAAAGTTAGATTATTTAATGAATGAACTAGTAAGCGGGTCTCATATTAATAAAAAAAAAATTAACAGTAAGTACAATATGCAGGGTTATTTATAAATTTACAAAAATATTTAAAAAAAAAATTAAATAAAACTTACCCTATTTCATAACAATATATAAATTTGTAATAATAAATTTGTACACGCTAATGTATTCCAATAATTTTTCACATCAATTACGTTTTTGCTCAATGTTTTCTTACAGATTTCAAATTTATTCAAAGCGAGTGGAATTTAAATCATGTTAATTTTAGGTAGATCAAAATTCACTTTCTATTGTCTCTTCCTCTCTGGGTGGTTTGCGCTCCGACGAAATTTAAATTTCAAATTGCTTTTTCTAATTACTGAATAATATAAAAGAAACAATGGTGTCATTATGGAAATAACATGGATTACGAGCATATGAACCAAGGAAAATTTTTCTTTATCAACCTGCCTTTTGTTTGTTTCGATATGCTGTACACAATGAAAGGTATACCTTCCATGTCGAGAAACAAAAACTTGTTAGCAGAAATGAACAAAAATACATGATTAGCTCGACGTAGAACTGGACAGAGGGATTCATTAAAATGTTCATTTATCCCTTTTTGAAACAGAGTCGGTAATGGATAGGACAGCGAGTACGTACAAAAGCTCAAAACAAATCTTATTGAACATTACAAAAAATTTTCTTTAAATTAATTACAAAAATGGTAGTACCGGTAGTCTCGTAATACGCAATAATTATTAGGAAATATTTGATTCCCATTATCATTAACTCGAAAAAAAAAAATGATTCATTAAATGTTATTGCCCTCAGATTTAAAGTAGTTATTAAATAAAAATAATACCGAAATAATTGTATACGCAGTAAATGATTTTTAGACAGCACAGAATATTCGGACAAGGTGACTGACTATATTGTGTTTTGATAATGTTCTATTGAAATATTTATAGAATGTTCTAGGAATATTCTCGTCTAGAAAAGAATATTATAGAATATTCTGACATTTTTATAGTATATAACATCTTGTAATGAAGTAACCAAATTTTATTTTTAATTAATAATAAAATTGGTTATTTTAATTAATTTCTACCTGGGAAAACTCTGAAGAGCCCTTATATTTTTTTAGTAGATATTCCTGTTTTTAAACATTTGCGAGAGCCCTCGTAGTTTAAAATATATCAGTATTTACAAAAAATTCGAATCCGGATTTAAACATTCAATTGCATGTAAATTATCTGGGTATATTCGACAGGTATCATGTACTCGAAAGCGTCTTCGCAATAGTTATCACATATGTCTGGTCTCAATGGGTTTAATTATTATGTATGAGGGAGTTGGAGGATTAGAGCATGACTGAATACTGAAATGGCTCGCATTAAATTGCCCCCTCCTTAAGAGATAGTTCCTCCTGGAACTCTTACGAAACTAAAATGGAATGGTTGTATCTGCAACTGAACCCTTTTTAAGACAGTCGTCTTTGCTGTAACCTGGATACTGGGCGAATGGCTGCAGACCAGTATTTGGACTCCGGTATCTTGAAAGATTACTTCCACCATGTTCCTAATCATCCTCCGATCCAGCTGATTTCCTTCTATCTTCAACATAGCTAGTTTCTGTACATTGGACTCCAGTAGGTGTTCCCTTAAACTAAGTAATGCTTTCCATACATCATATTAAGTGGATCGGTGTTCTTTGTTACCAGACTGAAAAGGTAACGCGATTCGTCTTGAAGTTTCAAGGCATTTCCAGGGGCTGGTAACTGACATTGAAGTTCTCAGTCGACCAATCTTCTTAAGGAACACATATGCCAGTCCTCGCGCGTCGTTGATGCTGGCGGAAGTAATATGGATCAGCGAGTTGTCTTTTGGAAGCGAGAGCAGATCTTGTTGTTGCTCGGTTGTAAAATCATATCTGGCTTTTCCAATACTTTCATATGCACCCATAAATTCTTCAAAGAAAAGGTCAGGTGTTTCTTGAAGTTGGTTTACTTCTTCTTTATGGTCACCCTCAAACGGCGCCAGCCTGTTTTGATGCACTACCTTCGGTTTACCGTTTGGGATCTTACTTATACTGTAAATTACATCAATAATTTTATTCTTGATGAGGTACAGATCTTCCCAAGACCTTTGAAGCTTCGGAGAATAACCCGTTTGTCTTTTTGGGTTATGGAGCCAGACTTTGTCGTCTTCTTTGAAACATGCTTCTGTGGCTTGGTAATCGTATCGCTTCTTTATTCTGTCGCTGACGATTTGAAGATGCGAGCAAACTAATTAATGCATATCGTCCATTCTTCTTCGTAACTGGATCATATAATCTTCACCAGCTACATCTTTTCGAGGTTGGCATCTAAACTCGAGGTCGCACGGTAGTGTAATCCCACGCCCAAACAGAACCTTTGCTGGTGTTTGGCCTGTTGGTTCATTGACAGCGGATCTATAAGCCACTGCAAAGAGAGAAAGGTACTGATTCCAATCTCGCTGATGGTTTCAAACCACTTTTGACAGATATTTGCCAATGGTCTTATTCATGCATTCTACCATTCCATCGGATTGTGAGAGCAATGCTGTATTTCTGGTTTTCTTCATACCTAGGCTATCACAGATTCCACGAAAGAGTTGGCTTTCAAAATTTCTGCCTTGGTTAATCCATAACCAACAAAATGTATTTATTACCATCCTCGGTCACGGAGAATGGTCCAGCAATATCTAAGGCAATCCGCTCAAATGGGTTACCAACGTTGTGTTGCTTCATGGGAGCCTTCCTTTTTCGTTGAGGTTCAGTACTCATAGACACAGGTGGTACATTTCTTACACCAGTCCTTTAAGTCATCGGAACTGTTCATCCAGTAAAACCTTTCCCGAACTCTCTAAAAGGTTTTTCTAACACCGATATGTCCTCCTGGTGGACTGTCGTGTAACTGATGATGTACTTTGGCTACTCTACTCTTTGGAATGACCAACTGTCTTCTGTTTTCGGAACCATCATCATGTTCAAATACTCGCTTTAGTAAGCCATCTTCCAGAATAAAGAAGTCCCACTGAGCATAATATTACTTAATTACTGAAGAGAGTTTCGATACTTCTTGCCAAGTAGGCCGACGATTTTCCTCTTTCCATTGTCGCATCATCCTTAAAATGAAATCGTTCTCTTGTTCTTCCCCAAGTTTGACAGGGGCCCACTCATTGCTGAAAACCGACGTTTTTCGTACTGTAACTTCTTTAGCAGATTTGGCCAACACCTTTCCAATCAAAGTTCCTTGTCCAACACCTTCATTGCGCTTCGAAGGTTCGGCTATGACAGGCGTTGCTTTCTCTACAGTACCTTGCAACCGCGTTACTCTTATGGTTTCACTTCTTTCAGGCAACACTGTTCCTTCCTGTACAGCAACCGGTACGGTTTTTCGATTCGTAGTGTTCTATGGGCGTTTACGCTAACTGCTTACATTTCCCATTTCACCGCAATTCCTGCACCTAAGTCTTACTCCTCAATGAGGCTTTTTATCATGTAAAACAATTGGTCCAATTTATTTCCCTGTTTTTCTTCTTTTACTTCACTGTACCCACCAGAAGCCTGCGTAGCTGCCTCATACTTTAGAGCAGCGGACAAGACATCGACCAATGTTTTGTGACGGGCTAAGCGAAGTGTTTTTTGAATCTCGTGGTCACTGAGTCCATCAAAAAATGTTTGAACTGCTAAACAATATATCATGTTTTTTGAAGCTGATGGGTAGGCAAATCGCATCTACTTCATATTCTTGAAGGTTCTCGTCTTGTTTCTGTTTGCGATTCTTTAACTGTGACTGGTATAAATGCTCCAAATGTTCGTGGCCATATCGCATATTAAGTCTCTTTTTCAGTTGTTCAAAATCATTGGTCTCTTCCACAGGTATAGTCTGAAGGACATCTAAAGCGTCTCCTCATAGGGCGAAGGTCAAATTTAGTGCCTTCTCTCGTTCAGACCATTCGTTCGTTCTTGCAGCTGTCTTCATCTGTTTTATTTTCTCCTCAACGGAGGTCATCTTATATTCCACATCAGCAGAAATTTCGTTTTTAAAGAAGATATTTAGGAAGACACCCTTTCTTCTAAGCAAGAAATATTAGACGAAAATGTATTTTCCATAGAAAATAATTATTTTGTTTCATCTTTAAAAAAAAAAGATATCAGAGGAAACTTTAGTTCCTAAAGAAGAGTTTTCGTTTTTTACGGAAGACATAACAGAAGACACCTTTTCTTCTAAGGAAGAAATATCATGTTTTATAGAAGAAAGTTCTGAAGAAACTTTATTTTCTAAAGAGGAAATGTCGGAAGAAACTTAAGTTTCTAATGAAGCAATGTCAAAAGAAACTTTACTTTCTAACGAAGAAATTGTAGAAATTATAGAGGAAGATGAATCATTAAAAAATAGATACCGTTTCCGAATACAAACCTTCGTTTTCTAGTGCTTCTTTAGGTCGTTTTGTCAGTTCTGCCTGCTTTCTTCCCTGTCGTCTCCAACTCGTGATCTTCTAACTCCTGACGTAGCTCTGTCACTTTTAAATCACACAGTCTTTTAGCCATTTTAATCACTATTTATTTACACTCTCCCACTTCTGACACCACTGTTACGATAGTTTATTTTAAACAGCAGTTTAATTGTTAATAATTTATTTGAACACTTATTTATTTACAATCAATGCTATTCTAATTTATATATTTCGAATGTCTTTAAATTGTTCACTATTTATCTTCACAACTGTTTGTATATGACTGACTGCTCCGTGTTCCTCCACCAATATTTATATACACATTTGAAATTTTGACGAAGGTTCTAGAATGTTCTCACAAATTCTCACCAACACTATTAGCATTAGCATTATCACGTTCAATCTGGAATGTAGTTGAAAGCGTCTTCGCCATAGTGGTCACATATGTTTGGTCTTAAGGAGTTTAATTATGTATGATAATCGGACAAGTTCAGCCTCAAAGGCCAAATAAGATAGAGAGGGACTTAGAGGATTAGAGTATGAATGAATAATGAAATGGCTCGCATTAAAGTACGTTATTTTTGAAACATTTTGAATATTCTAAAAATATTCATATGATATGTTTTGAGAACATTCATAGAATATTAGAAACAGTTCATTTCATATTTTCATAAAATATTCAAAGAATGTGCGTTGAATGTTGATATAATATTCTGGGAATATTGCAACATTCTTTAAGAATATTCTATGGACGTACTTGTGCTGTCTGGGTTAATCTGGTAAGACTGATTGACAGAGGGAAGTGTCCGTCTGGGATCTTCTGTGACCTCAGCCGGGCATTTCTCTGTGTTAACCATAATAGATTATTAAAGCAATTGTGTTCCTTAGGGATAATCCTTAGCATGGATTAGCTCTTTTGTGAGAAATAGATTTCCAAATGTAAGTATTTTAGATACAAGAAACAAGACAAAATGATAAACTTAAATATATAATGTTTTGAAATAATCATCGCATTTATTATATAATATTTATTGATAATTAAATAATATTTTGTTAAATTTAAAATTACGATTCGTCCACTAGTTACGTAATATAAAATAAAATAGAATTATTAACAAATATTTCACAAAATGAACATTTTTAAAATATTGATGCGCCATTGAATCATTTCTACCGAAAGAATTTAAATGAAGCGATAAAATGAGGGCTCAATTTTATTCCCAGAGCAGAACACATAATAGGCAATTTATTGGCCAACTTCTGTATTCAATATTGAAGGAGGCTTTTGCAGAATTAATCTTGATAATGGTTTAGCCTTTGTTCTTTCTTGACACTTTCGCCACGCTACGCTACTACCCTTCGACATGTTTCTTTTCTGCTGAGATTTTGTGTCGGGACGAGATTGAATTTTTTTGGTGTAACACATTTCTTAACTTTGGTGCCTATATCAGATCAATGTATGGTTGGTTATTTTTTTACAATTCAGCTGTGTTTTCAATTAAATATAACCTTTTTTCGGAACGAGGTATTGTTTTTATTTAATACTAGCTTTATGTTCGCGGCTTCGGTCGCATATACAGGGTGAAATCTAAGTTGATACTTCTTTTAACTGTGTATAATAAGAGTTTAAATAAACATCTTTTTTAAATAACTTTTTAAAGAATTCAAAAAAAGAAAGGTACAGAATTAAGAAATCTTAATCCGGAACTGGACTTGTTAAAATAAAAAAAAAGGTCTGTTTATCTTTTTTTATTATTTTTCTTATGACTCGCGATTCAATTGTGCACCGGTTTTTGTAAATCAGGCAGGTGTGATTTTAGTAGCGTTTTTATTTAAATTATTCAATGTGGTAAATGGGAAATGAAGTATGTTTTAAATGTTAACAAGAAAGATCCAACAATAGGTACGCAGGAAATTATATATCAGGTTAGTCGAACAAAAGTGTGGACAACATTGTGGGAAAATCAATTGTATAAACATTTAAAAAAATATTAATTGAGGATTTACCCTGCATTAGATTAATCAGTGATGATTGTCCTATTAGGTATTTCTTATTACCTCTTATCCGATTTCACGTAAACCCTACTTCTGGAATAATATATGAGACTTAATGTAGTTTGATTAAAATTTATGATATTTATAAATGCTATTATTTATCGATTCTACACAAGAAAAATTAATTTTTACGTATATTTAATCTCAATAACTAAAAAGTTTACTAAAAATTAGTTTGGCAGAATTGCTATTTATATAAAATTTAAAACATAATAGTAGGCTAGTGACCAAAATATGAACTTTGACTGATGGATTTAATATTTTTGCAGTTTTTTCACTACCTAGAAAATATATTCGTTCAGTTGAACGCAAAAGCATAATTGTTCGTTTTGTTGTCTGTGCGTAGATAAGCTAATTTCCATGTGGGTGTAGAAAAAAGTATTTTAACACTCTTAGATCAGGTTTGGTAGATGCATAAAATTACCAGCATACTTTGATATTGGTTGAATTAAATTAAGAATAACAAAATTATTAAACTATTTTTGAATATTGTCAAATACATATTTTAAAAAACATTTTAATTTTATATGAATGAACATTTCATCAAAGCTATGCATTATTTGCATTTTTACAGGTTTAACTTTTAAACCATTCAAAATAATTTTATTGGATTTCATATTTTCGATTAAATAATATTTATGCTGTGTAAATGCCACAACATTCCAGTTTCATCAATATAATGTAAAAATTTCCAAACTAAATGCACCACAAAATATATTATTTGTATTTTTACAATAGATTTAATTTCAATGCATTTAAAATAAATTTACTAGATTTTTTCATTTTTGATGAATTAATATTCGTGGAATATACAGGGTGACCCGGAATGAAGTATAGGAACGGAATTATAGATTGTGTTGTCAAAATAAAGGCGGATTTGTCTTGTAATATTTTTCATTATATAAGCCTTAATTATTAACTACAGTTTTTTGAAAGGTAGTGACATTTTTCCAGAAGTATTAGGCTAATTATGAAATTAAAAATTAATTTTTCATAAAAAATATAAAAAGTTAACCCTAAACGTTGGTCCCACAGACCAAAGCTGCGGAATATCTGCTGACTACGGCAACAAGGTACATTCTAGGAATGCATCAATGTAGGTACCCTCTAAGTACCCAATCATAGTTGTATTCGTGACGGTAGAGCTTTGAGTACTGCATTGTACATCTCGTAGTGACAGATTTTATGCAAACGTTACAGATCTACCAGACCATTTGTTTCGAATTAAGATTGTTTGATCATAAGTCTAGGAGACCACTTGTTTCTAATTGTATACTGACAGTAGTAGGGTATTTTATATTTTGCGTTTATAATAAATGTAACTTTTATTCTAATTTGTAAATTTGTAGTGACTATGGATAGACTAGGTTCTAGTAGTGTTAGCCATAAAAATGTAAATGCAGCTGATGTAGATTAAAAAAAAATACAAGCCACGATACTTGATTTATCATGGCGTTCAATATAATATCATTAGAGGCTTGAAGCAGGAATTAAAATTTATTGATCTGTAATGATATGCAGTTTTTGTGTATGGGGATATCTCAAATAAATGGTATATTTGCAATCAACTGAATCACGAAATTATCTTTGGAGACGAACTCAGAATGCTTGCAACGAATTTAGAAATAATATTTGCAAGAATTCGGCGATCTTTAAGGAAACGAATGAATTTGAGCAAAGAAACGAATGGCCGTCATGCTTTAGATTTAATTTTGTGTTTATTACTTTCAGTTATTTTTTTTAACAAATTGTATTAACAGAAACTTTAATTTTTACATGAATTAATTTTTTTACTTCAGAAAAGCAGTCATTAATTGAACATTTTTTTTTATTGAGTACCTACCTAAAGTTTGGGTAAAAACAGTTAAATATGTATTTATACAATTCTTAGGTATTTTGTTTATTTTCCATGACCACCTTCTTATAATTTTGACATTTATTTGTTAATCAATGAAAACGTATGTCAAGACACGAAAAGTCTATACTTCTCGAAAACAGTTTGTCAAAGAGACTTCAGATAAGAGCACCATTTTTGTGTGAAAATTACAAAAATTTTTAAATTTTATTTAAAATGGCGACTTTTTGAAAGACAAAAAAAATTGAATACAAATATCCAATACTCCACCCAAACGATCCGCTTATGACTACATTAAAAAAATTTTATTTACGAAATTTGATTCATTAGATTCAAATAAATAAATGTACAGAATATTATCATTTAATAAAAATCCGTTTTGAAGGTATTTCAATTAAACCGATTTTAGAGCGCTATCTTCAAAGAGCTCTATATTTCGTGGTTTCATTTTTTGAAGAGCGTTTCTGGACACACAACCTCGAGCTAAAATCTAATACTTTTTCCTCTTGTATAATAAATAACTATTTATTCCCTAGTAACAATAATTATGTATGTGTATTTCGTTGCTATTTGCTAAAAATAAATTTAAATTTTTGAACGTTGTTAAATTCAGTTTTTATTTGTGCTAGTCTAATAGACCACATGTTTCGTATTGCCGTTAAGAATCTGAGTAAAAACTTCATGTTTCGGGTTAAGAGTTAAAAAATATTTTTGAAATTGTATGACGGGTTTTTATTTAAACTTCTTGATAATGAAGTCATGTGGATTAAAAAATATTTGAGGATAGCTATTATTTAATAAATACAAGCGACATGCCAAATTTATAATTATTTGATTTGTGATCCAAATTTTAAGTAAAAGCAATTTCTTAAATTTTATTTATGTTCTCTGTATCTGTAAATAGAGGTTGGGTTGCCCCTGCCAGCACTTAAACCTCACTAGTCCTATTGTGCACCCTCCAAGTTGATAGGCACCTCCTAGCTTGTGAGCTAGCTTACAGATTTAATATAATTGACAACATAGCTGAGGTTCTTCTCTTATATTGGCCAATTCATGTCGAACACAAATCTTCTAAAAAGTAAGAGCGTCGAGCAATCGTAGAGGACATGCTTGATGGTTTCATGTTGTTCGAACCCCCTGCAGAGTGCGGATTGTGACAGCCTTATGATATGGAGAGGCTTCCTTACAATTAAAGTGCAATGACCAGTTAGAATGCCTGTGATCAGGCGCAGATTCTGTCATAGTCAAGTATTTGTTATAATGTTGTTAGAATAATGTAAAAACTCCTTGGCAACTACAGCTTCTTATTTCATCGCATCTATCCTCTACTTTGTTCAATTTTATCCGTATAACATAATCATAATTAATATATTATCTATAATAATATATTAACAATTATTATATTTGTTATTATATTTGCAGTTATACAAGTGGAATAAATTTAATAAGAACACGAAGATTATTCACTTATTTTCCTACTGTACAGAATATAAGCACTTTATTTAAGATAACAAAATTGCCTTAGTATCTACAACAGTCGACATATAATTAATGGATCAAACGACTTATCCTAAGAAAGTTGAATTCAAATGTTAGGTATGCCATCTTTGTCATCCAAAATATAACTTCCCGATTATCTAAAATTTACAGTTGTATCCAATCACAAAAATAGTTGATATGCCACAACTAATTATGATTCACATACTGGCTCGACAAGATACAGATGGGAAAAAGTTATCTCTCTTAACGTTGTAAACACAATCATATACCGAAAATATACCACAGTGTGCTTATATTATAGAATACAAACATGTTTATATAATTTGGATTCAACTTCCTAAAGGTAACATTTGGGAAGGCGAGACCGAGACTGACGACAGCCGACAGGCAGCAAGCAGAAAATATCGCCGTGTTAACAGTGCTTTTGCCTCTCTTGCATTGATCGCGCTGTCTCTTTTTTTTATATAAATACATGTACTCAGACGTAAGAGACACATTTCGGTCTTCTTATGCGGTAGCTTGTCGCCTGTCGCTTGCCTCGGTCTCGCATTCCCGAATGGTACTTTTAAAGTAAATCGTCTAATCAATAAACTATGACTCACGGTTAAAGGTTGGTCGCCCCAATTATAGGTATCTTTTGAAGTAGTTGCGAAGAGGTGCATTTAGCTGTAGATATCAAATTTAGCTAGACAGCCTTTCGACCTAATAAATCTCAATCTTTATTTCTTTTTCACTGATATTCGTTTCTATAACGTCAGCGAAGACAAAAATATGAAACCGTATATATTCATTCAAGTCCATAAAGAATAAATGAAATGAAAAAAATATAAATAAGCTCACCCTATAAGACGATTTCACAGATCGTAGATTCAGTAATTTTTCGTTTTCCATTGGTATGCCGAATCTAAGGCAAATAAATTTAAAAAGTTATTCTTTTTCGATTATTCGCGAATTCCTTTTCGATTATTCCAGTAAATCAGATCGTAATACTTTGGGGACAAGCAAAGGGTAGATAACGTCCGAAAGTCGACAATCCGCAAAGTTTGATACACAATCTAATAAAACCGAAAAAAAAAGGTGGAAAACGATGACCTATGAACATTTTAACAAAGAACGGAGATTCGATATCGAGATATTTGTTTTTAAAGTTTCAGTACTAATTAGTACTTAATTTACCATAATCCGATACGGTAACAGCAATTTAATTAAAAATCATAATGACTATAATTTTCCAAATATTTCAGCTAAAATTAAAAACATCGAAGTCATTAATTAATAAAATAAGTAATGAAATTAAAATGGCACACTCTTTTATTTGAAGAACGATCTGGTAATAATTGATACCGATGAAGATGATATTTTCCACCTACCAAGTAAAGTAATGAAAGAATGTAGTAAAATGTTTCAGTATATTTGGACTAATAAAAGAATATATTATTTTTTTAAATATTTCAGTATATTTAAATTTATCCTGAATAAAATTAAACAATCATTATTCTGGTTTGTTTGCCTTTCTCCATAGGAGTGAAAACCTTGCTAGGTCAGTCATTAGAGATATTTAATTTAGATTAATTACAAAAGTTTTCAAACGTTGTTGGAATATTTATTAAATTGAAATAATTGTAAATTTAATTTTGCAACTTTTTCTGAGGTCCGGAATATATTAATAATTGTAAAAAATTAAAATGTATTATAACTTTCTAAAAAAAATTGCCAAAGTGCTGCAAACTTAAAGCAATATATCAGATTTGAAACTTTTTTGAAAGTCCGGAATATGTATAGTTAATGTACAGAAATTTTAGTAAGAAACATTTTTTTAATTTGCAGTTATCGGTTATCAGAAATATATGGGTAAAAAAAATAAGTATTTAGTCAAATATCAGGACTGTCGCTATATATCTCGGGCCACATAAATTTGTTTGTTATGCTACACGGGCCGCAATATTTTTGGGTGATAACTAAAATTGCCACCTTTTTGAAATGTAAAACAAAGGACAAAAAAGGTGCTCATGTTGTTTTTAATAAGCTTTGAAAAGTCGCAAGGAAAATTTGTTTCAAAAAAAGTACTGCATTTAAAATTATTTGAGATTTCTAATTAGTGTTTGAGGCGGCACAAAAAAGCTTGGAGGGCCGCAGGTTGAGTATGGCTGCTCTAGACAGAACAATGAATAGATTTTTGTTCCTGATATTAGAAAAAAAAACTCGGATCAACACATATATTTAGTAAACCCAATTAGTAACAGTCGCAAAATTAATATATTAAACATGAAGGACATTTGAAAAAATTATATTTCGTAATTTAAAATATTAAATACAAATTAATGTGAAAAATATCACATAACATTTAATAATGGGATCACTTATCAATCATTTTTAAACATTCATTCGTTTTTCTATGATAATTTTTAGATAGATTTCTATCGTTGTAAAAATTATAGAAATTATGGAAATTTTTCTGTAAATAATAATGAGAAAATGCTAAAAGCTTCTTACAGGTATATTTTTATTTTTTCATTCGTCAGTTTAAGGTTTCAGTTATAAGGCCGGGTAAAAAATGACACAAGAATGTTATGTTTGATAAGAAATTTCTACTAGTAATGTTTTAAAATAATTATTGTATAAAATCGACAAAATATTTATTGATAAAACAAGGAAATGAAAACGATATTTTGTCACCGAAGAAATACATCATTTGAAACTTTCAGACATTTTATTTTTACAAAATTGAAAAATGAAATCGAATGGAAATTTTTTACAAATTAAGGTACTATGAAACTGCTATTTTAATAAAATAAATTTACAAAAATAAAACATGATTTAAATTATGAGAGCTTTAGTTTCTTGTAACCGGATGGTCCATGATTGTCAAAAACATTATATATATCAATATTAATGTCTTCTAAATTAATTGATTTCTTAAATTGGATGTGTCGTCATTCGGGCAATCGAAGTTAGTTTCTAACGGTGTTCCAAATCCATAAATTTTGGGTATTTATAACGACTAATTTGATTTTCTGTTTTCATAAAAATATTTCGCTTAAATCCATTCAGGTGTTGTTTTTTCACGAATCAGTGAATTACACTCGTCCAGTTCAATTGGTAGTTATAACATAGCGACGTTTTCTTGAAAAATAAATTGGTCAACTCTATTTCAAAACTGCAATCGACTGACGCCGAAGCGACGGTTCGATTTGACCCAAAACAAACCCTTAGGTATTATCTAAATGGCCTATTTTAAACGGTATTGGGTTAATTTCTTCTCCTTGGCTCGATTTACGATATTGATTGTTTTCTCTTCTATGTCGGCCAATTATTTAATATGGGGTAAATACAAATATTCTTCGTAAACTCGATAAAAAACAAAAACAAGAAATTATTTAATTATTTTGATTGCAAATTCTATATTGCTTAATATTTTTTTTTGTTGTCCTAGACACTTTTCTATTAATTTAGCAATGCAAAATTGGTCATAGACAATTTAAAATAATTTGCACTGATCTTGGAGCGTCGCAAATTTGCATTTACTTATAGAAAGGTATATAAATCGTTCTGTAAAATTTGCCATACTTTTCAAATTTTTTGGCGACTGAAAAATGTGCGAATTGTTGACATTTGTTAAGTTTTTAAGGTTCCGGACCTTGTCCAAGGTTACAAATTTACCAGATTGCTAAGAAAAGTAATATTAACATTTGGAACCAATCTTCAAAACTTTTCCATTTGAGGAAATTAAAAAAATATTTTCATATTTTTACAAAAAAAAAACTTATTTTGTTCAAATTAAAAGGTTGTAATTGGAATAGCTGTTTCAAAAACTTGTATGAGTTATGTCATCGGTTTGCAGCACTTTTGCAATTTTTTTGTCTATGACATAAACAAAAACGCTATTTTGCAAAAAAAATATTGTTCTGGATTTTCAAAAAAGTTGCAAATCTGATATAATGTTTAAAATAATACAATATAATTATATTACTTCAAGTTTTGTAATTTTTTCTCAACATTATAAACAAAAGCGCCATTTTGCTATAAATTATTTAGTTCCGGACCTTCGAAATGGTTGAAAATTTAAACTTATTGTTATTTGAACTAGCTCATTATTATTATTATTATTACAAAGTTTGAACACTTTTGTAAGTAATGTGAAATGTTCAAAATAGTATGTCATCATTGACTGGCCTATGCGTTTGACATGAGTCATAGTTCGCATTACAATGTTATAAAAAGCGTGTTTTGTTTTTATTGTTTATGATTTTACAATAATTTGATAATTATCAGTAAGCATAGGCAAGTTTCATATTGTATATTATTTTTTCTATGCTTGAGATATTTTTTGAAGATTCTGATAATACTACATCACAAAACTGTTCACATCCCATAGTAAATTAATAGAATATGAACTTGTATCTTAATTATATTTTAAACTGTCAAGTATTTAAAAGACAGTTTATTGTTGTATAGAAAAGGTGTTAATGTTTGATGCCAACACTTTTTTGCCTTCTAAAACCTCAGACAACTCTAACATATATAGGTCATTTTATTAATATCGTTATATAACTATAAAATTCCAGTAAGAAGAACTCTCGCTACGATCTATGGGATAGGAGATATGAACTCGCGAAGTATGATATTAAATCGTAATTTTTATAGAAATCCTCTCTTTGCCGTATTAAATAAGTTTTCCTCTTCAAAAGAGAAGTTTGTCGGATTATCTATATCTTACATTCTCTATTTCTTTAATAAAAACCACATAACATTTGACTTTAGCAAAAATAATGTATTAAAAATGAGATTTCATAGGACGACTGCAATAATACATATAACTTAATTATAAGATTTTTCTTTTTTCGGCATTTATCTATTAAATACTACCCAGAAAAATTAAGTTAATGCCTTCTCCACAACTAGGTTTCACTTGGTACACACGGATAGTTTACATTTGCATAGAATACGTTTTGCGTTTTTACCACAGGATTTGAAATATTAAAAATCAAATTTTTCATCATAAATTGAATTATGCAGGGGTAGTCAAGTTTCTGGAATTAAAATTAAAGTTGATAATGAAACTGTCGGGGGTTTGTTGATTTTTGAAAAATCTGTCTGACAAGAAGAAATTTTGTCAATAAAAAATTTAAGAACAGTCAAAAAAAAGTGTTTTTAAAAAGTTATATAGATAAAAAAAGTTGATAACTGTTATATGGCGCAGAAGAAATAATAAAATAAACAAAAACAAAACTTCTGCTAAAACACAAAAATATCACATTTTCGTGGTGTTTTTATGGGAGATTTTCTACCAACAATACCGTTCAGAGGAGAATGTACCATTTCAAATTTAGATATCTCAAAAAATAGCAGTACACATTGGGTAGCCTACCGAAAAAAAGAAATGTGAAATCTTTTGATTCATTGGGCAACCTGAAGCCACCTAGAGAACTTGAAGAATACTTGGGTCCGAAAGTATACATTTTATATAATAAAGACAACTGTATCTACAGTTTTTATTTAATTAAATAATTGAAGTTGTTTTACCGCATATTCATATGAGAAAACATTGGAAGAATTTACCCACTGAAAATACCGAAAATAAAAGTTACTTTAAAAAGTTATTTTATTGTGTATTTATTAATTTAAGTTACATTTAGGGCTCTAGAAATAATCTTACAAAATATAACTCTACCTTAATAAATTAGCGCCTATTTTCATTGTTGCTAAATTTTTCGTGTATTTTGTAATTTGTTCCGACATAATTTTATCATTAATAATGAAAGAAAGAGTCCTCGAGCTAAAGCTGTGGGTTTCTATTCAAGTTATTAATGACAAACTTATGTCTTGACAAATTGATATCAAAAACACTCAAAATTTAGATACAATAACAAGTATTAGAAATTAAAAATTTAAAAAAACCGACCTCAAAAACGTGCAGATGCCATCATATCTTAACCAAATTTATATGGGACCACCTCTGAGGTACCCTCTTACTAACAAAAAGAGAATCATATAAATCGGACAAGATGAAAAAGCATTATCGCTAAACATACATAAAAAATGAAGAGTTTGAGGATTTTCTCATGAACCCAATTATTAGATTTTGACTAAATTTATATGGGACCACCCCTGAAGTACCCCCTTTCTAACAAAAAAAGAATCATTGAAATCGGACACCGTGTTAAAGAATAATCGCTGACCATACATAAAAAAAATATCGTGACGAATTGATAACCTCCTCCTTTTTTGAAGTCGGTTAAAAATAGTCGAATATTTATCAAGGTCTCGTTATATTACCCTTGATAATAAATTCACAGCAAGATATAACATCAAAAAGAAATAATACAAAGAATTTCTAGATAAACAAGGACAGATTTAGCATCAGAAAAGATTTCAACGGGAAAAACACTCATTTGGGATATAGGTGAATAACAACGGATGCAATCAATATAAATTAATAATTATCAACATATTTACCGACAGGTCCAGGAAAAATTTCTGATGTTACAGACTTCTTGCCAGTTTGTTAAAAGTCGGGTCAGCTTAAACTTTTCTCAACGTATATGTACCGGGATAGAGAGATACTATGTAGTACGTGCGATGCAACATTAAACAAAAATGGACTATAAACTTCACAATTTATAAAGTACCTTATCAAAATTTTGCCGTTCAGATATCAGAAGCCGAAAAAATTATTGTTAAAATTAAAAATTTTATATCTCCTGTGTCTCGTGATGTGTACCTATAAATCCAGAAAATTTTAATTTTGTTTCCAACTGTCTATTTTTATTTTCCTATTAATCCCATCTCTCTGTGTATTGTAGTAAAATAGAAAAATAATAAGTGATATTGCAACAAAATTAAAATTTACTGATTATATATTTTAAATTTTTTGTAGTTGTCGATGCGTATTTTAAATAAATAATAAACTACCTATCCATTATTTTTTCTTGGATAGGCGATTAGTTTTTATGAAATAAAAAATATACCAATATATTTTAAATGTGGATTAGATATTTTGCAGGGAGAAAAGGTGACGTAATGCCAGAGTCGGCGTTAGAAGAAAAATGGTAAAGAACAAGAAATAGTAAAACAAACAAATCGCTTGTGCAAATATGTTGAAGCATTTCAGCACCAACTATGACATCACCGAAAGTGTAATTTTATGGGAAATTCAGCAATACGACTCTCTAGTTGGATTAAAAAACGCTTAGGTATTGTAAAGTGTGATACTTCATTTAAAAGCTAATTTTATTAGTAATTCAACTGAGATAAAAGTGAATTTAAAATTAAAAATTAACACATTGCATTTTTACTAACTATATTTTGTTGCAATATAGAAATATTTAGGTCAATGTTATGTGATGCATTGGTTTACTAATAAAATTTGCTTTCAAATAAAATGCCACACTTTACAATACGTAACAGTTTTTATCCCGCTAGAGGGCGTTAAAATGAAAAGTAACGTAACGCTGAACTCTCCATAGAAGCTTCGTTCGCGGTAACAATCCTGAACTGATTCAGAATTACTAATTCATACTTTGAGCGCATGACCGATTCATCATCAATTCTGAATTTTTACCGCACGCTCAATCCCTATTATATCTCGGTGTTTGAGGTATAGACAAGCGGTTCAAAAGCAATAATAATTTTACCGCGAACGCAGGATAGAACCAATAGTTCAGTTCTTTTTGTTCCGCGAACGCTTTTTAATTACTTCGCCTGCGAAATCGTTACTATTAGTAATAATTCGGTCCAGGATTCTTACCGCGAACAAAGCTAGAATTATCTTTTCGCTAATGTGTCATTATTGGTACGTTACCTATTTAAATTGTACTGGCAACAGGGTACTAAACATCTGAATTAGGGGGCAGACCAATTAAATAAAGCACACTACTTTTTCTTTTCTTTTATTAGTTATTAATAACAACATTTTATTAATTTGTAGTACAGTCGTGGTTTATTTTCCTTATTTTTTTTTATAGTTTATAGTTTTATAGTTTATAGTTTTATAGTTTATAGTTTTATAGTTTATAGTTTTATAGTTTATAGTTTATAGTTTTATAGTTTTATAGTTTTATAGTTTTATAGTTTTATAGTTTTATAGTTTTATAGTTTTATAGTTTTATAGTTTTATAGTTTTATAGTTTTATAGTTTTATAGTTTTATAGTTTTATAGTTTTATAGTTTTATAGTTTTATAGTTTTATAGTTTTATAGTTTTATAGTTTTATAGTTTTATAGTTTTATAGTTTTATAGTTTTATAGTTTTATAGTTTTATAGTTTTATAGTTTTATAGTTTTATAGTTTTATAGTTTTATAGTTTTATAGTTTTATAGTTTTATAGTTTTATAGTTTTATAGTTTTATAGTTTTATAGTTTTATAGTTTTATAGTTTTATAGTTTTATAGTTTTATAGTTTTATAGTTTTATAGTTTTATAGTTTTATAGTTTTATAGTTTTATAGTTTTATAGTTTTATAGTTTTATAGTTTTATAGTTTTATAGTTTTATAGTTTTATAGTTTTATAGTTTTATAGTTTTATAGTTTTATAGTTTTATAGTTTTATAGTTTTATAGTTTTATAGTTTTATAGTTTTATAGTTTTATAGTTTTATAGTTTTATAGTTTTATAGTTTTATAGTTTTATAGTTTTATAGTTTTATAGTTTTATAGTTTTATAGTTTTATAGTTTTATAGTTTTATAGTTTTATAGTTTTATAGTTTTATAGTTTTATAGTTTTATAGTTTTATAGTTTTATAGTTTTATAGTTTTATAGTTTTATAGTTTTATAGTTTTATAGTTTTATAGTTTTATAGTTTTATAGTTTTATAGTTTTATAGTTTTATAGTTTTATAGTTTTATAGTTTTATAGTTTTATAGTTTTATAGTTTTATAGTTTTATAGTTTTATAGTTTTATAGTTTTATAGTTTTATAGTTTTATAGTTTTATAGTTTTATAGTTTTATAGTTTTATAGTTTTATAGTTTTATAGTTTTATAGTTTTATAGTTTTATAGTTTTATAGTTTTATAGTTTTATAGTTTTATAGTTTTATAGTTTTATAGTTTTATAGTTTTATAGTTTTATAGTTTTATAGTTTTATAGTTTTATAGTTTTATAGTTTTATAGTTTTATAGTTTTATAGTTTTATAGTTTTATAGTTTTATAGTTTTATAGTTTTATAGTTTTATAGTTTTATAGTTTTATAGTTTTATAGTTTTATAGTTTTATAGTTTTATAGTTTTATAGTTTTATAGTTTTATAGTTTTATAGTTTTATAGTTTTATAGTTTTATAGTTTTATAGTTTTATAGTTTTATAGTTTTATAGTTTTATAGTTTTATAGTTTTATAGTTTTATAGTTTTATAGTTTTATAGTTTTATAGTTTTATAGTTTTATAGTTTTATAGTTTTATAGTTTTATAGTTTTATAGTTTTATAGTTTTATAGTTTTATAGTTTTATAGTTTTATAGTTTTATAGTTTTATAGTTTTATAGTTTTATAGTTTTATAGTTTTATAGTTTTATAGTTTTATAGTTTTATAGTTTTATAGTTTTATAGTTTTATAGTTTTATAGTTTTATAGTTTTATAGTTTTATAGTTTTATAGTTTTATAGTTTTATAGTTTTATAGTTTTATAGTTTTATAGTTTTATAGTTTTATAGTTTTATAGTTTTATAGTTTTATAGTTTTATAGTTTTATAGTTTTATAGTTTTATAGTTTTATAGTTTTATAGTTTTATAGTTTTATAGTTTTATAGTTTTATAGTTTTATAGTTTTATAGTTTTATAGTTTTATAGTTTTATAGTTTTATAGTTTTATAGTTTTATAGTTTTATAGTTTTATAGTTTTATAGTTTTATAGTTTTATAGTTTTATAGTTTTATAGTTTTATAGTTTTATAGTTTTATAGTTTTATAGTTTTATAGTTTTATAGTTTTATAGTTTTATAGTTTTATAGTTTTATAGTTTTATAGTTTTATAGTTTTATAGTTTTATAGTTTTATAGTTTTATAGTTTTATAGTTTTATAGTTTTATAGTTTTATAGTTTTATAGTTTTATAGTTTTATAGTTTTATAGTTTTATAGTTTTATAGTTTTATAGTTTTATAGTTTTATAGTTTTATAGTTTTATAGTTTTATAGTTTTATAGTTTTATAGTTTTATAGTTTTATAGTTTTATAGTTTTATAGTTTTATAGTTTTATAGTTTTATAGTTTTATAGTTTTATAGTTTTATAGTTTTATAGTTTTATAGTTTTATAGTTTTATAGTTTTATAGTTTTATAGTTTTATAGTTTTATAGTTTTATAGTTTTATAGTTTTATAGTTTTATAGTTTTATAGTTTTATAGTTTTATAGTTTTATAGTTTTATAGTTTTATAGTTTTATAGTTTTATAGTTTTATAGTTTTATAGTTTTATAGTTTTATAGTTTTATAGTTTTATAGTTTTATAGTTTTATAGTTTTATAGTTTTATAGTTTTATAGTTTTATAGTTTTATAGTTTTATAGTTTTATAGTTTTATAGTTTTATAGTTTTATAGTTTTATAGTTTTATAGTTTTATAGTTTTATAGTTTTATAGTTTTATAGTTTTATAGTTTTATAGTTTTATAGTTTTATAGTTTTATAGTTTTATAGTTTTATAGTTTTATAGTTTTATAGTTTTATAGTTTTATAGTTTTATAGTTTTATAGTTTTATAGTTTTATAGTTTTATAGTTTTATAGTTTTATAGTTTTATAGTTTTATAGTTTTATAGTTTTATAGTTTTATAGTTTTATAGTTTTATAGTTTTATAGTTTTATAGTTTTATAGTTTTATAGTTTTATAGTTTTATAGTTTTATAGTTTTATAGTTTTATAGTTTTATAGTTTTATAGTTTTATAGTTTTATAGTTTTATAGTTTTATAGTTTTATAGTTTTATAGTTTTATAGTTTTATAGTTTTATAGTTTTATAGTTTTATAGTTTTATAGTTTTATAGTTTTATAGTTTTATAGTTTTATAGTTTTATAGTTTTATAGTTTTATAGTTTTATAGTTTTATAGTTTTATAGTTTTATAGTTTTATAGTTTTATAGTTTTATAGTTTTATAGTTTTATAGTTTTATAGTTTTATAGTTTTATAGTTTTATAGTTTTATAGTTTTATAGTTTTATAGTTTTATAGTTTTATAGTTTTATAGTTTTATAGTTTTATAGTTTTATAGTTTTATAGTTTTATAGTTTTATAGTTTTATAGTTTTATAGTTTTATAGTTTTATAGTTTTATAGTTTTATAGTTTTATAGTTTTATAGTTTTATAGTTTTATAGTTTTATAGTTTTATAGTTTTATAGTTTTATAGTTTTATAGTTTTATAGTTTTATAGTTTTATAGTTTTATAGTTTTATAGTTTTATAGTTTTATAGTTTTATAGTTTTATAGTTTTATAGTTTTATAGTTTTATAGTTTTATAGTTTTATAGTTTTATAGTTTTATAGTTTTATAGTTTTATAGTTTTATAGTTTTATAGTTTTATAGTTTTATAGTTTTATAGTTTTATAGTTTTATAGTTTTATAGTTTTATAGTTTTATAGTTTTATAGTTTTATAGTTTTATAGTTTTATAGTTTTATAGTTTTATAGTTTTATAGTTTTATAGTTTTATAGTTTTATAGTTTTATAGTTTTATAGTTTTATAGTTTTATAGTTTTATAGTTTTATAGTTTTATAGTTTTATAGTTTTATAGTTTTATAGTTTTATAGTTTTATAGTTTTATAGTTTTATAGTTTTATAGTTTTATAGTTTTATAGTTTTATAGTTTTATAGTTTTATAGTTTTATAGTTTTATAGTTTTATAGTTTTATAGTTTTATAGTTTTATAGTTTTATAGTTTTATAGTTTTATAGTTTTATAGTTTTATAGTTTTATAGTTTTATAGTTTTATAGTTTTATAGTTTTATAGTTTTATAGTTTTATAGTTTTATAGTTTTATAGTTTTATAGTTTTATAGTTTTATAGTTTTATAGTTTTATAGTTTTATAGTTTTATAGTTTTATAGTTTTATAGTTTTATAGTTTTATAGTTTTATAGTTTTATAGTTTTATAGTTTTATAGTTTTATAGTTTTATAGTTTTATAGTTTTATAGTTTTATAGTTTTATAGTTTTATAGTTTTATAGTTTTATAGTTTTATAGTTTTATAGTTTTATAGTTTTATAGTTTTATAGTTTTATAGTTTTATAGTTTTATAGTTTTATAGTTTTATAGTTTTATAGTTTTATAGTTTTATAGTTTTATAGTTTTATAGTTTTATAGTTTTATAGTTTTATAGTTTTATAGTTTTATAGTTTTATAGTTTTATAGTTTTATAGTTTTATAGTTTTATAGTTTTATAGTTTTATAGTTTTATAGTTTTATAGTTTTATAGTTTTATAGTTTTATAGTTTTATAGTTTTATAGTTTTATAGTTTTATAGTTTTATAGTTTTATAGTTTTATAGTTTTATAGTTTTATAGTTTTATAGTTTTATAGTTTTATAGTTTTATAGTTTTATAGTTTTATAGTTTTATAGTTTTATAGTTTTATAGTTTTATAGTTTTATAGTTTTATAGTTTTATAGTTTTATAGTTTTATAGTTTTATAGTTTTATAGTTTTATAGTTTTATAGTTTTATAGTTTTATAGTTTTATAGTTTTATAGTTTTATAGTTTTATAGTTTTATAGTTTTATAGTTTTATAGTTTTATAGTTTTATAGTTTTATAGTTTTATAGTTTTATAGTTTTATAGTTTATAGTTTATAGTTTATAGTTTATAGTTTTATAGTTTTATAGTTTATAGTTTTATAGTTTATAGTTTTATAGTTTATAGTTTTATAGTTTATAGTTTTATAGTTTATAGTTTTATAGTTTATAGTTTTATAGTTTATAGTTTTATAGTTTATAGTTTTATAGTTTATAGTTTTATAGTTTATAGTTTTATAGTTTATAGTTTTATAGTTTATAGTTTTATAGTTTATAGTTTTATAGTTTATAGTTTTATAGTTTATTTATAGTTTTCCTACTTTAGGTGTTTGATTTTTGTTTTATCATAAAATTCTAAGGTCTAGGAGAAAGTAGGAACTCTCGCTAGGTATTCCCTTATGTACTGGTGAGAGTAAGGAAGGGGAGAGAAATTACATATGACAGTTGAGGTTATTATAGAAAACTCTAGCTGTTTTTGCGATCTACTTCAAGATATTCTGAGATATGAACCCGTTTTCACACTTAATCAATTGCCCTATACAATATCAGCTGAAGAAAATAGCTGTTCGCTAGTTACACTACTTGGTGTAAAGGTACGTTTACATCTGACATTTATAGCATGAAATTTATATCTGACAGTTGTTTAGTCCAGGGTAAACACAAAAGAATGTCTCTCGGATATATATGTTTGAGTGTTTACACTGGACTAAACAACTGTCAGACATAAATCTCATGCAATAAATGTCAGATGTAAACGTACCTTAATAGAAAAAAATTTCTTCTTTTTGTGCCAACCATTTCCATTTTTGATATTTTCTCTTAATATATATTTGAAGGTCACCTTCAATTTTATTTATCATAACAGTATCAGTATTCTTCCTATATTATGGTGATTTACTTGCCGTCATACCGGTAATTTCTTTGATGATATTCCAAAACAAACCATGAGAAATCGAATCAGAGACATTGTCCTGAATCTCTTGATTTATCCGATTTGATTTCTTAGCAATTTATGCTAAAGGGCATAGTCAGGCAATTTTTATAGTGAAATATTCATAATAATGTATGACCGATATATTAGGTTAAGTTTAAAATGAGTGGGATGATCTCATCGCCTTCCACTGCGACCCAGATGGATATATTTTAGCTCATGACTTACTTATTGTTCACCGTACGAGCCACGCCGTTTGAAAAAGGCCATGATTAAATAGATAAATAAATTGTTTAAAGTTGGTAGGCTCCAATTGGATGAATCCGAAGATCTGGAACCTTCCAAAGCGGAACAGGTACATAAAATGCGCTCTGCAGATTAATCTTCCATGATACATAATCGACAGTCTAATGTTTGTTTGCAGACCTATCCTTCTGTAGTTACCCAAACGACAATGTCCTATGCAAATGCGTAATTCTTTCCAACTCTATTCTCGGATCTAAGCAGAGGCGTTCATAGAAGGGTTGGTTATAAACGTCTTTAAATGAGTTAGTCCTAATCGTGATTGTTGCACCCTCCGGCTATTTTAAGGTAGTGGTTCCGATCCAATGAACTCAGATTTGGTTCATCTCTTAGCGAGCGCGTCGGCTTTTTTATTGCCTCCATACCGCTGTGTCCCGGAACTCAGATCAAAGTAACTTTGTTCTGGGCACCGAGACATTCGAGGGTATTTATACAGTTGCAAAACAGCTTTTAGTCAACTTGATTGAAGCACAGGACCTTGAGGGCTGCCTGGCTATCCGAAAGGATTTTACCTCCTGTACAAAAGGAATAGTTTTCTTTTTTCTATGGGTAACGATAACAGTTTTACGGGGGTTAACATCTGTTCCCACTCGCATCACCTGTTGATCGTATTTAGAGCTTGTTGAAGGATGTTGGAGATCACCTCTTCGTACTTCCTCCTAATTATGATAACAAAATAGTCCGAATAGCATTGTTAATCCATCTCCTACCGAAACAGATCGTCTAGCAGGGTATCCACCAGAATGGTCTATAGTAGGGGTAAAAAAACGCGGTCTTGTGAACATCCTTTGGCAGGTCTGAAAGTGACTGTCTCTCCCTGTAGGTAAGTGCATTTGAACTCTTACATTAATATTATTTTTGGTGGATTTGCCTCTTTATAATAAACTGTATTTTCGATACCAAGTGTACTTTAATTTTGTAAAAATAATAAGGCTACGTACGGATTTTATTTAAATTGTCAAGATTGTAATGAAAAAATCAATACGTCTTTAACAACAAATAATTTAAATATAATAATGTATAATCAAAAACCTTTACTACTGTTTGTTCTAAAATATGTTTACCAATTTCTTTTGTCTAATTCACAGATCGACCTAAATCTGTTTTCGTACCATATTATTAAAAAAAAAGAATTACGATATTCCGCCACAACTACCTCGGCCCGATAAATTGTGTGATTTCACGTGTAAAGCAAGTCAGTAGGGTTCATATAGTTTTTTTTCTGCCATCCGTTTTCTACAAAGGAGTTTGGATATGACTGTTATTTGAGAGTCAGCAACGGATATGTGTTTGTGGCCGCAATCCGCCTTTGATGAAGTCCCGCTGGCGGGATAATTGGGTCGAGCGTAGTGCGTTAGTTTCTTTATTCTAGAAAGTATCGTGTTGTGAGCGAGTTTGGGAGTTCGCTTTCGTAATATCTACTCGACCGGAGTTACATAGTTGAACATCGGAATAGTTAAAAAGTTTGAGTGAAGTTTTGCTGCTTTTGAATAGGTTTGCCAACTCTTTTGTAAAGAAATCAACAGAACGTTTAACGGAATGGGAGCAAATATAACTTGTATTTACAATTTTATAGCAGTGTTTAACGTTTGGAATGCCTTCAATATTTGGCTGTAAGAATTTTATATAAAACATTTTAAATAAAAATCAATGTAGTAGAACTATTTTTAATAATAATAATAATAATCATCATTTTTATTTACTAAAATACATTATATAAATACATTAATAAGATGAATACATTTTATTTTTATTATACATGTAAATATACAGTAATTATTCAATGTTTACTTTAAGATAGCAAATAAAGTTGAAAACGCCCACAAAAGGAAGGCATAAGCGTGGGCAATATTTTCATTTCAATTATTATCTATAAGTTTGAATTATATATTTCATTTTAAATTAATTTAAACAAAGTAACACGGGACAGTAATTAATAAAGTGTAAAGTAAGTAATATAAAAAATAAAACATAAAATAATATTTACAGATATCAGCAAATTTATGAACATTTTTAACATTTTTTTTTTAAGAGACTTCTAAAAGATTTTCAGACTATAACAAGCAATATTTGAATTTAAAAATTGTTTCACTTTGATGATGGATATTTATAAAATCCAGTGACTAATTTTATTTTTGAAGAGATTATGGGAATTTATTTTTTTGAATTCAGAAGGAATATTATTATATAATTTACGCCCTAGGTAAGTGAAACATTTTTGTCCTATTATTTTCTCTGTGCGAGGCACAGCAACTGCATCAGTTTTGTGTCGCGTGCTATACGGGTGAATGATAGGTTTCTGTTTATTTTTATTTTTATATTCATATAATAATATTGTTTTGGCATATAGCTGATACATGTTAAATATTTGGGTATCATGGTATAGTAATTCTGATGGGTAAGAACGAGGTTTTTTGTACATATATTTTAAAATAGATTTTTGAATTTTTTGAAGGTTTTCCAGGAGCGTTATTCCAGCGGAGCCCCATGCAATAAGTCCGTAGTACAGATGAGATTCTACAAGTGAATAGTATAGTATTTTAAGGTACTGAATGTTTAAAAAGTTTGACAAATTTTTAAATTTATATACCATAAAACGTAATTTTCTTATAACATAATTCACTTGGATATCCCATTTTAAATGAGAGTCGATGTATATTCCCAAGTATTTAATATTTTTTACAGCTTGTATTTTTATTGATTGTTTACTATTAACAGAAATTTTAAGATTATTATATGCTGGCAAGTTGTTAGTATATGATGTAAAAGGTATGTAAAATGTTTTCTCGTAATTTATTGAAAGAGCTTTATAGTGAAAGAAGTTGACAATGGTTTTAAAGTCAGCTTCAACTGTACTTTTGAGTGACTCCCAGTTTTGATTTTGGTAAAATATTGCAGTATCGTCAGCAAAACTGACAATTTCACCTTTTATTTGTTGTTCGTATAAATCATTTATGTATATATTAAATAATAATGGGCCAAGTACTGTTCCCTGAGGAACGCCACATGTAATAACTTCAGAATCACTTAAGGTACCATTGATGCTGACGGATTGTTTTCTATTTTGAAGATAACTTTTAAACAATTTGTAGGCAATTCCTCTAAATCCAATATTTTCTAATGTTTCTTGTAGTTTGTTGTGGTCAACTGTATCAAATGCTTTTGCGAGATCTACAAAGATGCATAGTGAAGGTTTTTTTTATCTACTGAGGTATTTATTAAATTTGTCAATCTCGCAATCGCATCTGACGTTAAGGTTTTTTCGCGAAAGCCATATTGTCTGTTTGATAGTATTCCGTATTTATCCAAAAATGGTATCATTCTTTTTTTTTAATATTTTTTCAAAGATTTTCCCTACACTGGAAATTATGGAAATTGGTCGGTAATTAATAACATTTAACTTGTCCCCTTTCTTGTAAATAGGCGTGATTACAGATTCTTTGAGAGCATCGGGAAATTTACCTTCACTAATAGTTTTATTAATAAGAAAGACTAGAATCGGAGGAATTTTAGAAGTTATTTCGTCTAAACCAGGTTTTTTATTTTTTTTAAGGTCATAATTGTTTCGTTAACTTCAGTACAGTCTGTATTTAATAAAAATATTGTTTTAGAATTATTTTTTTGTAAAGTTGTTTTGTTTGGGCTATATCATATTTCTGTTGCCATTTTCTGCAATTGTTGTGAAGTGTTTACAAAATGTATTGGAAATTATTTTTAAGTTGTCTGTTATATCGCCTTGTGTTGTTTTAATTTGATTAATTGTCTGTTTTGTTTTTTTTTTGTATTTGACATTTCATAAATACATTGCCAAAGATTTTTGCTTATATTTTTGTTTTTTTTTTCAATTCTCTCTTTATAGTAATCAGTTTTAGCTTTACTTATCAAATAATTTGCGACAGTTTTTAAAATTTATTATATTATTTTCGGTGTGGTTATTTTTCATAATTTTATAAAGTTTATTTTTTTCTTTGATTGATTTAAGGAGCCCTAAAGTAATCCAAGATTTTCTTTTTATTTCGTTCTTTTTCAGTTTCACTAGTCGTGTACAACTCTCTATATACAATTTTAGTTTGTTTATAAATAGCAAGCCTATGTTAATATCATTTGAATTATATACATCGCTCCAATTTTCTTTTAGTAGGTTTTTATTAAGAAGCGGTTTAGTTTTTTCTGAATTTGGTTTTATTGTATTTTGTAAAACTATGGTATTAGCTACGGAAAAGGGATCGGTGATATGTGTTTCAATTACACCTGGAATATTGATTAAGTTTTTTTCGATAGTTTTAATAAAAATGTGGTCAAGATATGATTTTTCTATGCCTACTACCCTGGTATATTTATTAATGTAACTTGTAAACCTTCTTCACTGAGTACATTTAGATAATCATGAACATGAATTTACTATTAAGCAATATATAATAGTTATAGTGGACCAAATATTGAACTATTTAGCTATTTTTTTGATGACCATTGTACTTCTGCAGCTCTCAATCAATATATTAATCTCAAGCACGATTAATTTAATGAAGTGTAGTAGTATTCTATATATAATACCTTTTCGTATTTCCTCTATCCATAAACTTTTTTCTATACCTGTGTCAATAATTATCAGTCGAGATTTAAATTATTACAACGTTTTGACTAAAACGTTTTTTTATTCTATGACTAATAAAGAGACAATGTCAAATGACAATTTATTTAAGTGTTTGTAATTTTCAAATAATATTATAAAACATTTTCTTATTAATTGTAAATCAATATCAAAATCCTTTGTTTTTTCTTTTCCTTAAAGTAATCATGATACCACAACTATCTAACTTTTCCATTCGAACAATAATTTAACTATTTTAATTATGCAGTATAAACCGATTAATTTAATTGGGGCCAAAATCTAAATCCACTTTTGGTCGAATTTTAGATAAGTACGTAACTGATATCCTCATACACATTTTGTACGGATTAGATAATTCTGTGGCAATATACAATGTATTTTGACGTTCGAGATTCTGAAGTAGAATTAATTTGAGCGTAAATCAACAATTCGGAGTCAAACAAAATTAACTCTACTTCAGTTAATGAGCTGAGAAGACATTTGAAGACGTGGTGTTTTGTGAAGTTAGTATATATCCAACTTAGTATTGAAAACTTCTTTGTTACTATTCAACTTAAGACATCTGCACCAGCGGTTTTAACAATAAACCGGATTATTGTGAAGAACAAAATAAGAATAGTATAAATTTGGTGTAATTGGTTTATCATTAAAGCATGAGAAGAAATGATTGAGCTTTGTATGTTCAGTCAGGAATAGTAGTTTGTGCAACACGAATGGATATGATGGCTATATCGCACGAAGACGAAGTTTGAGAACGACGCCGTAGACGGAGTGCTCAATCATTTGAATGTGATATAGACATTCTACTGTAGTTGTAGAGTATATTTTTTCTACGACTCACTAATGAAAATTAACAAATTTAATTTAGACAAAATAACTAATTTTAAAATAAATTATGAATTTTACTGATTTTTAAATCCAAATATACATAAAAAAAGATTTTATTTTATTAGTTCCAGCCGAGATTAAATCATAGGCTTCTTACGTATCACGGCCACTTTTAGAATTTTAGTTTTAATACTCGTAATTAAAATAGTTTCATATGTTTTGATTAATATTAAAATTGTATTTCAAAATATGGACCAACTAAAAAACAAAAATGCTATTATTTATCGATTTTACACAAAAATAACTCATTTTAATGCATATTTAATATAAATAACTAAAATATACAGGGTGAACCAATAAAAACTCCCAGGCCAGATATTTTGGTAAGTAATAGAGATATTTTAATTCTGTAGAAACCAGTTCATAGAGCGTTAACAGAGCTTCAATTTTAGATATAAATTAATTTTAAATAGGTCAATATGTAGATGGCGCTGCGTTCATTTTTTTTTTTTTTTTGATGGGAGGAACTTTCTTATAAAGCGCATCTTGTAAAAAATGCATTTTTAAGCAGATTTCGTTTTATAAACTAATTCGATAAATCTAACCATTTTTGATATACAGAGTGGGTCACTCAAAACAGTTTTATTCTGTTTTTCGGCATTAATCATTGGATTTTAGGAAAATGCTGAAACAGATCAATTTTTATTCCAAATTAAACACATTTTCACAATGTAGACATCTGTCATGTGTCAACCCCCTCCCATCCACTTCTCCAACCTATTAATTTCAAATAAGAAATGTACCATGTACGGCACATCATTGAAAAGGTAATTTTGTGAAGTCATAAATATGATATCATTAATATAAATATTTCCATATTGATCTTGTAACAAAATAAATTTGGAAATAATGATGTTTAAAATAATGCATGACTATTTTTCGAACTATTGCGAGTGCAATATGGAGGATATTTATATTAATGTTATGTAGTGCATTGAATTAGTAATTAAATTTACTTTCAAATAAGGTTTCTAATACGTAGTTTTCTTTATCCCGATAGAGGGCGATAAAATTAAAAGTATCGAAATGAACAATCATATTTATAAATTTCCCATAAAATTACCTTTTTAATGATGTACTATACATTGTAGTGTCACACTTTATAATAGGTAATAGTTTTTTTTTCGCTAGAGGGCGATAAAATTAAAGTAACGCAGGGTACAGAAATATTTCTGAATTTCCCATTAAATTACCTTTTCAATGATGTGCCATACATTGTACATTACCTATTTAAAATTAGGGTGTTGGTGAAGTGCAAGGGACAGGGTTGACACATGACAGATGTCAGTATTGTAAAAATGTTTTTAATTTGGAATTAAAATCGACCTGTTTTAGCAGTTTCTTAAAATCCAATGATTAATGCTGAAAAATAGGATGAAACTGCTTTGAGTGACCTACTCTGTATATCAAAAATGGCTGGATTTATCGAATTAGTTCATAGAACAAAATCTGCTTAAAAATGCATACATACATAAGAAAGATCCTCCCATCGAAAAACAATTATTGAGCGCAGCGCCATCTATATATTGACCTATTTAAAATAAATTTATATCTAAAACTAAATCTCTCTTAGTGCTCTGTGATCTGGCTTTTTCAGAATTAAAATATCTCTATTACTTTCCAAAATATCCGGCCTGGGAGTTTTTATTGGTACACCCTGTATACTGATAATTAGTTTGACAGGATTGTTACTTTTTTAAAATTTTAAAAATATTAGTAGTTTCATTACAATAGATATGAAATATATTCGTTCAGTTGAACGCAATGACATACTTTTTCCTTTTGTAGTTTGTGCATAGATAAGCTAATATCCATGTGGGTGTAGAAAAAATATATTGCAGTAAAAATTGATAAGCTTGTAGATGTATATGAGGGTACATGTAAATTGGTTCCCATTTTAATAAGGGTAAAAAATAACATGTAATAGGTTCCCAGCATGTTAATGAGGATTGAAAATAATATGTAAATTGGTTCCCAACATTTTGGTTTACCTGGCTTATGTGTAAATTGGTTCCAAGAAACAACGGGATTAAATTATCAGAATAATTGAAATAAATAAAATTAGATACAGTTTTTGAAAATACGTTTATTACTATACAATATACATAACCCATACATTGTTAATATTACCTACATCAAAATTTGTGTAAATAAAAAATAAAATTAATTATTTCAGTCATCAATAATATAATGAAATGAAACACATTTAATAAAACGTAATCGACTTATTTCATTTTTTGAGTACGATTCTATAATTTTTGTTATAACCTTTTGGCGGTTTTTAACATTGCTCCTGTGTATTTTAGCCGTGATATGGATGCTTTGAAATTTTACGTATTTTTCCATTTGAGTTTTTTCTTAAAAATTAAAATGTTTATAAAAAGACGCAATAAAATGTTTGTAAAGAGATTCACATGCATTAGTTGCTCGTCTGATAAATATTTTTCTGTTAAATAATTGGAATATTTTTGAACATTTTGGTCTCTTCGTGCTATTACAATCAAATAAAAAACAAAACAGTTGCTAACTTCGTTACGACTTAAAAATGTCAGTTCAAAAGTGATACGTAAACAATTACCAATTTCTGAGTTTTTGTTTTTATATTCCGATATCAGGCCGCATTGCTGAATTTTTCTATACCACTATTGGGCAAGATGAAATCTGCAACCAATTATTTCTGATGAGAGAAAAGCTTGATTAACAGCATTATGAATAGTTTCCTTAAAGTGAATAACAACTTTTAAATTTTGTAATGTTACATTATCATTACAAATATTTATTACTGAGTTAAATAGATTTTTACAAGTTTTTGTGTGTATCAGGCAACAATGAAAAAATTAATGGAATGTAATGCCCGATGCAATATACATGTATCGTAAAAAATAACAAATTGCCAAAAATACGCACAGTAATTAAATGTACCATCTAAATAAATTTGGCTAATTTTGTCAAACATCTTAATATTAGACTTACATGTTGTTCATAAGTAGAAACGGCTCACCTCTATTGGTTTGAATGTTTTCCTGTTCCAGGAAGTCTAATATTTCTTCGATGTTCTTCGGCAAACATGGCTGGATTTTTTACGAGCGTTATAAAGATTTCTTCTCTTTTTTTCTCGCAACTCTTCAGAGACTTTTGAAAACCATACTTATAGTTACCTAAAATTAATAACTGTTTTTCTCTTTCGCTCAAAATAATTTCGGGATTCATTGCAGAAAATAATAAAAACAACTTCAAACACAAAGCGAAAGCAACTGCTTTTCTATATAATTAACTGAAGACTGAACATTGTTGTCTTCTTTATACATGTCTTAAGTCAAATTTACCCATTCTAATCATAGTATAAACCTAATTGTCAACAAATTTTCAGGTAAAAGTGGCCAAGTTGACATACGCACCTTTTATCGTTCTAATCGTATTACAAATTGGGAACCAATTTAACGTCGTCCCATTTTGTTTTGGAAACCAATTTACATATTAATAACAACTATTAGGTACAAACTTTTAATCTATTACCTGCTGGGAACCAATCTACCAACACCCGTATATGAATAAAAATATGCGAGCAAAAGAAATTGAACTTCAGTGAATTTTTCGTTCATTAAAATCAGAAATAATAAAAAATCGTTAGTGTTCAATGATAAACTTGTAGCATAAATGAAACAAGAAACGATTTTGTTCTGAACGAATGACTGAAAGACGATGAGAAGTAATGGGGCATCGAATTGTTAGGTTTGTGCAGCATTGGAGAGACCTATAGTAGGATTCTGGGAAATATCCTATAAGCTAAAGAATCTGTGAGATATAGTAATGTATTTTTTTACAGACTTTGGCTTATAAATCTTATAGATTGTCTCAAAATCGACCCATTAGGCTAGACCACATAGATGATCTTTACATTGATACCCCCGATTTTTAAGAATATTTGCATGTATCCTTTTGATCAAATTTCTAAATTGTTTAAACAATTTATTTAAACATATTTGGACCGTTTGTCCCATAAGCCTGTCCATGTAAAAAAATTTGAAACATATGCCTAAATGTAAATGTAAAAATATTTGGTTCTTTTGTCCCTTACGCCTGCTTGTCAGTGTAATGATATTTGGCCCATTTATACCTTAAGCCTGACCATGTAAAAATATTTGGTCAATTTATCTCTTAAGCCAACCCATATCCAAACATTTGGTCCCTTTTCCACTTTCATAGCATTACGGCATGTTGTATTGATTAAATTTAACAAACATTTCTGTTAAAATTATGACAGTCTTTAAAAAAATGTTTGTATTTACTAACTTCAATATTTTTAATAAATTTATTTAAATAATTTAAATATTTAAAAAATAAATTAAAAAAAAAAAAAAAGATAATAATTATTAAAAATAAAAAAAAAAAAATAAATTAATTTAAAAAAAAATATTTAAAAAAAAAAAAAAAGAAAAAAAAAAATAAAAAAATAAATATTTTAAAAAAAAATAAATTTTTTTTTTTTTTTTTTTTTTAAATCAGGGCAGAATTTAAATTGCATTAAAGGACTCAAGTGATTCGTTACAATTGCCAAATGCAGCCAAATGTTGTAGATGTCCAGCGGCTTCACAAAATACTTTGTAAATGCCTCTGGTCCTCCCTAATTAAAATTTGCCGATATATCTTGGCGATATCAGCAACCATTACGAATTGATGTTTTCTAAACCGCAATAATACGTCAAACAAACCCTCCTGAAGCTTTGGCCTAACCATCAAAATATTATTGAGTGACGTTCCACTATCCGTACTAGCACTAGCATCAAAAACTACTCTTAAGTTTTGTTGTCAAAGTTAACTCCCTAATGACCTTATGATACAGTAGCAAATAAATTTTGTTTAAATCTTATAATGTATTAACCTTTTTTCCTTCTGGCCACATAATCTCTTTGAACTGTGTCATATGACCCATTGCCTCGTATTCTTTAATGAACTCACAACAAGACCTCTTAAACCGTTCATCCCTAGCAAATCTCCTTTCGACATTTTTAAATCTTTTTATTCGCTATTCCAAAGGATCCTCGTAACGTTGACTCCTCCCTTATATGAACCTCCGCTCCTCATTTCTTTGTGAGATTTCCTTAAAAATAATTTCGCATCTTTCTTCTTCTTCAGAAAACTTTCTTACCTGAGCCATCTCATCAACCCTCCAAAATTTCTCTAGCTGTTCTTGTACCTTCATATTCGCTGCCAAATGATAACTAGACTGGTTAACCTTACTCCCGACATTATTTTAAATTGGACCTACTATAATCCAACCCAGCCTTTCATTTTGTAACCAAAGTTTACTTATAACGTTCATCAAGTAAATCCTCCGAAAACCAACCTGCACCTAACAAAATATCAAACTTTCTAGGTATTGCGAAATCAACATCTGCCAAAATCTTATCGCCGAGGATTTGTAGGCTGCTACGATTTACCTGAAGAGACGGTGTATTCTCAAAAATTTAATCGGTGACTAATAATTGCGTCGTGAACTCAAATTCACTACATCTTGATTTTAATTATGTTGTAATATATAGATCTATGTTCATTGATATTTGTATTATACCCAAAATTGATAAATTTGTGCGTTTAGATGAAATTCCTGTTTCCAAAATTGTTTTGTAATGAAAGACGATTGAGAGCCCGTTTCCAATAAACAACTACATGAATGAGAAGTTCCGTAACAGTCTTCGACTGTCAGAATGGCAGTTGATAAAAATATGTTAGATTGATTAAACACTTGCGTCCCTTATAACTGAACTTCCTGAATTCATGAATTTATACAATAAATGTGTACCTGTTTATTTTTTAACTGTACCTCATTTGATTGGATAGGCCCACCTGGAATAGTCTACATTTGCGCGCCATTACCCTGATTATAATTGCCTGTGATATACGCTTGATTCGACCTAGACCCATGATTGCTAATACCATCTGTGGTTACGTCCTATCCTTGCAAAACAACATTCGAATATAATTTTCGCCGACCATTATTATTTTCAAATGCATGCTGGTCTTGCAGAAGAGAATGATGTCTCCTTCCACAATGCTTGCATCCCCCTGAAGAACAATCTTATATTCTGTGTCCCCATTTAGGACAATTACAACATAAACTAGCCTCGCTTGCTTGATTACGTCTTTCTCCTAATATCATGCCTAAAAACTTTTTGCATAAAAATATATTGTGATCTTCATTAGAAATGCCACATGTTCCTACCGACTCCTGGGCTTGAGTCTTATTATTATGTCTGAAAGAACCTTGTTATTTATGCCTGAAGAATGTGAAGTTTTGTTAAACCCTTACTTATTTAACGCTGTTTCAGGTTCTAAATATTGACGCCTGTTAGAAATAAAATTTAGTAACTTTTCCATTGAAGGAAATTCATCTGACTCTGTTTTTTGTTTCCACATATTTTTTGTAGTTTGATCTAATTTTTTATGAAGATCTAATATGTACGTTTCCTACTGTTCCACGTTTTGAGCTAATGTTATCAATGCCCTAATATTTTTTTGAATTGTATTCAAAAACTTATTTAATTGTTCATATGATTCCTTACCCATTCTCTGGAAATGAATCTAATGCCTCTAAATGTGCGTTAGTTATTACCTTTTCGTTATTAAACTCTAATTTTAGCAAATCAATAGTGTCCTTTTAGTTACCCTCTGTAATTTCCATATCCTCTATTAACTGCGCAGCTGCCCCTGCCAAAGCGCATTGTAAATAGACAAATTTTTAATACTGAAATGTTCTAGTATTTGAATCAATAAGAGTCCCAGGAACTTAACCACTTTTTATAAGACCCGTCAAATTTTGGGACTCCTATAGGTGCAAGTTTAATTTCTGCAACGGTTTCTCTAGATGGCCCACCCTGAGATCGTGCTCATTTTGTAAAATAATATCTTTAGCAATTGAAAAAACTTCAAAGTAATGATCTTTAAATGCTATCTTTTTTTGTTGTTGAGCTAGAGAGCTATCATACCTTTTAATCTCAAACTGTATTTCTAGGAATTCATTCCTCCACTCATTGCATTTTTCTAACCTAGCCTTAATTTTACTAATATTATCTACAAAAAAATCTGTAACCAAATTGTATAACCGTGTTAATTGATCATTTAGAATTAAGTCATCTAATTGATTTTCTCAGCTTTCTTATCGTTACTTTTTCGTCTACCCATTGCAATAGTAACAACTCATTTGAAAACCTAAATCGGCCTTATTTATCAATCGGACCTCAATAATCGCTTACCCATGTAGTTTCACCAAATCACGATGTATTAAAATCCGAAGGTGCTACAGCCATTAGGTGGAGGTTCATAGGAGGACGAAAGAGAAGCGCAAAGAAATCAAGTAAATATGAAGCAAAGAAAATAGAGGAACGAAGAAAAGAAAATAAAAAAGAAGAGACCAATTTCAAAAGACGCAAAATCAAATAAGTTGCACAAACTATCGAAACTATTAACCAGGATAGTCAAGAACTTTTCATAAAGAATAACTTTTTTGCGTAAAATTACTAGTAACAAATATTTTCATCTGATTGCAACTTAAGTAGGCATAATGTATAAATGTTTTAAAAAGAAAATCTGAAAATGTTCATGGTTAGGGACATGAATAAATTTAATTCTAACAACATTGTTAATAGCTCCATTTCAAAAAACATTTATCGATGAAGAAAGCTGGAACCTAGTAAAACATAAAAAAAAATAAAATATTTAGATATTATTTGTGTTAAGTATGTGCTGGTATTAAAAACTCCAAAAAGAATAACCAAAAACTCTTTCTATTGGTAGTAGAAAATAAAAATGCCAAATCATGTTTTAATAGATAATAATTCCGATGAAAGGAAGTTTTTTATTTTGAGCACAGCATAGAATAAAACAATATTATCCAATTGGAAATTAATTTTCTATTCAATCTGTTTCCATAAAATTCTGAAGAATATTGACTTTATCTTTAGTTTAAAAATACGCTAAAGCCATGTGTCATTCAATTATACGTCATCACGTCGCTCACTTTGATAAATGAGGGGTTGAATCAATAAGTTTAATTATTTTTCTTTGTCTTTCAAATTGAAAAGACATTTTCTTTTATGGCAGTTTTTATTTGTTTTTTGGCTAATGATACAAGCATACATTAATTTCCGTTATAGAAAATAAATGATCCATCTTTTATTTAAATAAAAACACTAACGATAGTATAATGAGCGTATTTGATAGCTCTGAGAACGTCTAGATACCGCTATGGGTATGCTGTTAATACAAAATTGATTTTAGTTTGTCTGGTATATAGTCCTTCACTGACTACAAAAAGTGGCATTTCGTGTTTTTTGTTTGCTGTTTGTAGTTTGGTACAGGGGGGTGAACAACATGTACTAAGTTCCGGTGGTGGGAGCTGCTAAATTCAAAATAATGTTTCTTATGAATGAAGATTTAAGTTTTTTGCAGGTAATGAAATAATTTGGTTTCAGACGTCTGTAACAATAAAAAATCCCTTTGTAAGCATTTTCTATCGTCTGGTTTTGTTAGTAGAGATATATAAATGGGTTAACAATAAGTCGCAATACAATAAAGTGATTTTCTGTGAAAAGGTATCACTAACTTAAAAAGTATAGTATTGAATGGCTAATCGATCATAAATATTTTTATCTTCATGAAAGATCAATGAGGATTAAAACAACATTTTTTCTTGTAAATATAAAAAAATGATGTACACTTTATTAAATTATTTTTTAATGTAGATATAAACATATAAAGCTCAAGATTTCCTTTTACCTGAGGAGACGTATGTTAGAAGTTATATTACAAATGCCGGCTTTTGTTTGATACGAAAATATAAAATGTGTTGCTAGAAGAAATGCGTTTGCAATGTGAGATGCTAAAAGTCAGCCTAAACATTTTTTAAAGCCCTTATTAAAATGCTACATGGAATTGTTCTTAAAAACTAGAGCTAGCAATGTGAAGATCTTCTATAGTCTATAGGATTCATTCTAAGTAATGGCAATACTTCAAAAACCATCAAATTTAACGTCTTAATATTTCTCGTCGTTCTTTAGTTTTACGTTCAAAATCATATAGTTTCTTGTTTCATTAATGACACGAGTTTGTCTGTGTGTACCTAAGTCTCGATTAGCGTTTACTTTTATTTCAGCTCTTCACTTTCAATAGTTAAAGTTATAAATCAAAAAGAAAATTAAAACATGAATTATTTTTAAAGTGAAAATCAAAAACAATAAACTCTCAACTTTATCTTTAAAAATGTTTGATATTTCCAAAAATAGAATCAGTATTTACGTCTACCACGCTTGCTTTACACTGTTGTCTCACTTCAAAATTAATTCCCAAAAAAACACTATACAACTATAATAAGTGCAAAGAGAAAAACTACATTAAACTGATAATATGGCATTAAGAATGAAAATACTTCTATAATTTAATATTGAAAGCCTTTTGTGTACTTTAGAGCCTTATGTTTATTCAATACCAAATTATAACTATAAACAATCCTTGTTATGATACTCTCCCTTATTATAATAATAATAATAAATAATAATAAATTTATTCACTCAAAATGATGACACAGCAGATAATAAAACATATTAATTAATATAAATTTATAAACATATAATCCTTATCAGCAATTATTACTAAAAGTAGAGTAAACAAATGGTAACCCAAAAAGGTATGACCTGTCTGTGGGTGATTCCATTTTTGCTCGTCTCCAATTTTTAATGTATAAAAATAAAAATAAAAATTAAAATATTATACAAAATATCAATAATATTTAACACACAAACGTATATAAATAATGTAGTATAAATTATGTAAACACTATGGCGTAATTAAATTATGAATCACTTTTCTATCACATTTTAATACAAAAATTTTATCTTTCTTTTTAAAAATACTTTTTGATTTACAACTTCGAATATTGAGAGGAAGGAAATTATATAGCCTTTTTGAAATATAATTATAACCTCTTTGACCAATGGTTTTTGAAGCTGATACTGTTTTTAATAACTTATTTATTTTTTGTCTTATAATAGTTTAATAACTGCAACATTAGAACCAACAGTAACAGCCTACGAAACCGCTACTTATTATTTTTTATTCTATCGAAATATAATTAACAAAACATTATCAAAATAATTTCTCTAGCAGTTTTTTTTGTATTTGTTTTTCAATTAGATACAGATTCATCTTAACTCCATATACCCTATTGATTATCTGTCTCTAGTATTATCTTGCCCATTAGCTGTTTAGAAAAAAGCGTTGGCAGCCACCGAAAAACTTTTCACGGAAAATTAAATGAAAAAGAGTTAATTTACAAAGTTAAGATAAAATCAATTCTCCTTCGAGCAACCCTACCTCGAAAAAATATATTTACATACAAAAAAGGGTGGTTTCTGTTTCCTGAAAAGGCCTAATAAATATCAAACAGTGAAGAGGGAAGGCCTCGTCTAGATCAAAGCACGATCGTTTTTGTTCTTAATTTTCTTTGTTTTCGAGGAGAATCACGAGCCGCAAATGGTACAATGTTTTAATAAAAATTACTTTTGAGGATTCAGGAGGCCGAAGTAATAACTTTTATTGTTGAAAACCTTCAGTAGACAGAAAGAAAAATATTAATTTACCACGGAACTGAAAATATGATTTCATAAAATTAAAGCAAAAATATTTAAGAGAAACTGATAATTAAATAAAACTAAGGAAAATGGAATTGTAGAACCAATTACCTCGTTTTTAATCGATGCATCAGGAAAAATAAAGATGAGACGCCTAATCATATTTGGACGTCATAGGTGTAAATAGAGTAATTGGTTTAACCAGGGCGTCGAATATTGGGGTCCGCACTTGGCAACATATTTTTTATTTATCTCTATTCAATAGCATTGTGTTTCTATACCATTCGCCTAGAGTCAAAAAAGTTAACATATTGTATATTACTAACAATTAAGAACTCTGCCATATTTGAAGACATAAGAAAAAACCTGAAACCACATCTGTCTGAATACAACTACGCGCTATAGGTACACTGAGAAAACAATTTGTTAGTATTAAAATAATTTATTAAAATTTTACAAATAAGTGTGTTGAGTAATGTAATTTTAATATTATTATTAAGAAACCTGGAAAATAATTCCAAACTCAAATGTGACTAAGACGTAAAATAATAGAAAAACAAAAATATATCAAAATGCCTGTTTTTCTTTGGCTAATACAAACAACAGGCATTTGATTATATCCAAAGAAAAAGAGCATAGATATAATAGTATTTTGCGCAACAAGAGGGGATATGATGGCCATATCACACGAAGACGAAATTTGAGCAGGACACCAAAGGCGGAGTGCTTAATCTTAGTATGATATGGGCTATCTACTCGAGTTGTACGGTATATTTTTTCTACGACCCACTAACGAAAATCTACAAATATTAAAAAGTATTTTAGGTTATTAAGATAAAATAATTAATTTAAAATTTTTTTAAATTACATTCAACATGTCCTATCCGCTAATCTAAATCAGCATTCAAATACAAAAAAGAATAAAATACTAGATAGACACTCCCTGTATAAACCTCCGCACTTAATAAAAAGAATAAAATACTAGATAGACACTCCCTGTATAAACTAATTATCTAAAATTGTGAAAGAACAAACCGGTTAACTTTCAAATAACCTTCAGACACCTGCGACTACGCAAACAATCAAAACAAAGTCTCACGAGATATTTTCACCCAATCATGACTCTCGCGCGCAATCTTAAGATACTAGATAACCAATTAGAAGAAAGCCGGTAAAGCCGATACGAACACTTTCGCTTCGTCAGTCAAACCAACAACACCACAAACTTTTACAACGCCGGCAGCAAGCCGTAAATTAATTTAAAGCATTTGTGCGATTTGATTTAAAAAAAAGTTAACATGTAATAGATCAATAAATTTATGTAACCAAGTAGTAAATGTGTAAAATGTGAAATCAGCAAGCCGTGAATATATCAAATTAAAATATAGGGTGATAGTTTTATTTGAATAAACCCAGTGCATCAACCAGAACTTCAAGAGTATCTTCCAGAGGCTACAGGGTGGAGCATAAGGCCTTCACCCCAGGTAATCTATTTCGAATATAGTCATACAGTCCACCATGATCGAAAGCAGTAAATGTCAAGCCCAATAAAGCTAGGGCGAAACAAAAATAATTTATGACTTTTACCAACTTAATAAATAAAATAAAGAAGAAAAAAGAAAAAAAATCATTTAATTTTTCTCCATCTGAGATTTGAACTCGGGTCTTTCGTATGGAAGGCAAGAACCCTGACCACAGGATCATCTACGACTTTATTTTGTTTGCTTTAATACTTATAATTAAATTGACTTCATATAATTTTATTTAAATTGACAAATTATTTATAATAATAAACGAAATAAAAATATAAATTCTATAATTTATCGATTATACATAAGAAAAACTCATTTTAATGAATGTTTAATCTTAATAACTGAAAAATATACTGACAATTAGTTTGGAAGAATTGTCACTTATTTAAAATTTTAAAAATAATAGCAGTCGGTTGATCAAAATATGAACTGTGATTGGTGGATTTCATTTTTTTGCAGTGTTTTCACAACCTATAATGGATATGAAATATATTCGTTCAGTTGAAGGCAATAATATACTTTTTCGTTTTGTAATCAGTGGGTGTAGAAAAATGTATTTTCAACACTCTAGCTTTGATCTTGCTTACAAGATTAGATTAAATTTCGTTTTCTCCGTCATAGCTAATTACTCTTGGTTTACTCTTCTGTAAGTAATCTGAGTCTTGATAGATCTTCGCAGTAGCACAATACGTGTACTGTACTGCAGTTTCCTCCTTATCCTGACAGGATCGGAACAAGGTATCTTTTCATCGTTATTATTATTACTCGCTTCCAATTTCTAACGTAAGCTTGTAGTTGCTGAAAATTCACTTGTTGGTTGATTGAAATTAATAAGTCGGAAAGTAGCGCCATCTATACTAAGTAAGCAAAATAAGAAGCTAGCTTGTAGTACCTATTTCAAAAACCATGAGGAATAAAAGCCTATTAGAGAGTTAGAGTAGTGCTATGAACGCAAATTTTAACGTGAGACAGCTACAAAGGCGTATTTTTTTTTTTATTGGAAAACAAGAAATCCTAAATCCTAATGATCATTATCTATCGGTCTGTCATGACTGAAAATATGATATACCTTGGATAAAATAGCATTGAATAGAAATAGAGATTTCGGTTCGCCGAAAATCTCGATTTACATTTATTGAGAGAAGCGTATGGACAAAATTACATCATCCGTATCTCGTCGTAGTCAACCTCTGAATCCCCAACAATTGAAGCGTCGGCTCAAAGAACGACGTAACTAACAAATATTGAAAATTTTCATGGAATATCTTTGTAAGTAGAATAATATAGCGATTCAATGAAGTAAAACGTATTTGTTTTCCTACAAATATTGAAATTGCTTTAAATAACTACTAAAATTATTTGTTTTCCTTGAATTACTATAGTATCTAATTTTAAATCAAAATTGTTTTAAAAACCCTTAATTTTGGGTATAGGCATGTTATGTTATGTTGAGAATGGGGTGTTAATACACTGCGACCTAAAAGATATATTGTACCACCTTCTGTCGCCACTGCACTAAGGAAATGTCTTAATGCCTATAGCGACCCTTCCAATCCTATTTTCTCAACGAAGTGTAGGATTTAAAGTGGCTTCAAGCTAGGTAAATCTCCCTCTTCTATTTGATATCCTCCTAGATATAGTGCCCTTGGATTCTGGAGTGCTACACATTCAGTTAGGATGTGAATGGAGGTTTCGTCCTCCCCCTCACATAATCTGCACTCACTATCCTCTACTACTCTCAGTTTACTTAGGTGTCCTTTTAGTCGGCAATGCCCGGTAAGGCTCCCTGTTACAATACGTAGCCTGTTCTTGCTCAGGCAGATGCTGGCTTCCGATCTTTTCTGGTTATATTCACCCAGAAGTATCTTGGCCTGTCTCAGCCCCAAGAGATTGTTCCAATTATCGGTTCTTCTACTGCCCAATTCTTTTTTAATCTCTCCTAATATTATGTTACTGCTGATACCGCAGAACGGCTCAGGTCCTACAAAGGGTGTTTGAGCCCCTTTCCTTGCAAGACTATCTGCAATCTCGTTACCCTGTACCCCGTTATGTCCCGGGACCCAAGTGAGAGTAACTCTATTTTTCTCTCCTAGCTCATTCAATTGTTCTAGGCATCTCCAGACCATTTTTGAGCTGATTACGTGAGAGCTCAGCGCTTTGATGGCTACTTGACTATCGGACATGATGATAATATCTTGTCTATGATAGTTTCTCTCGATCTTAAATTGAATACACTTCTCGATGGCGTGAATTTCCGCCTGGAAGATGCTTGGGTATTTTCCCAAGCTTTCGGAATTCTTGGTTCTCGGCCCATACACTCCTATTCCAGTTCCTTCTATGATTTTGGAACCGTCCGTATACCACTGAATAGCACGTCTTTCGGTTGCAAGCGCGATAGATTCTTGGCTCTATTCTTTCTTGCAACCCAGCTCTGTGGTTTTGAAGATTTTCACAAAACTGTACTTCTTTTGCATTTTATCCTGGGGCATGTCCCAGGTATCTTTAGTCCTGAAGCAAATAGATGTTCGTCTGATTACTCCGTCCCTGATCATTCTATATCGTGTCCTTCTTTGCCACATTCTCTATCATCAAATGTAGAGAGGTGAGGTTTAAGATCACCTCCATTGCGGCCGTAGGACAGGTTCTCATAGCACCAGTAATGCAAACACAGGCTAGTCTTTGTATTTTTGAGATATTAGCTCTCTCGTAGTTAAACTAGTTCTGTTACTCCAGGCTATAGCCCCGTAAAAAAACTTAAGAAAGTAAGAAGTGTAAAATCGGCTTCGTGCTCTGATGGTCTATCTATCTATATATCTATCTATCTATTTATCTATCTATCCACCCAGTGCTGAGGATCCGCAAGTATTTAACTTTTCAAATAATGGCGCAAAAGTTTACTTAGCCAGTGTTGCTGCTTTGCTAGAATTCTGGTTCTTGTTGGTTGGATGGGCCTAGTAAAGTTATCGGCATTAAAAATTGGCAGACGCATAAACTTTCCAACGTTTCCTCAGCTCGAACACTAATGCCCAGAAACCAATTCAAACTTATATTGAAATTAATACACTTTTCCGATATTTCTAATGCTGGTCCTAGTGACAGACTTTATAAAGTAAGGGATATTGATGGACATATTCATAATTCCAGCGAAAAGATCTGCGTGAATGAATTTTTGGTACTTTGACGCGGAAGATTGATATTCCGTCAGTACATCCCAAACAAAGCAGCCAAATATGTCATAAAGGTAAACAAACTGTGCAGAAAGGGTATACTTGAAATATGACGGTTTATTTTAGTAAATGAAGGCATCCCGTATCAGGTTCCTAACGGCCAATTTCATAATCAATTTAAAGGACACTTTAATTTTAAAGTATCTTTTAACCATATAGTTTAAATAGCTTAAAGTCTCCTTTCATTAAAGGCCACTTTAGCTATCGATTATGACATTGGCCGTAAAAAACAAAATCATTTAGTGAGTACACTTAGAGCAAATCGAAATTATCTACAGAAGAATGTCATAATAGCCAAATTAAAGAGGTCTAAAAAGTCTATGATGCAAATAAACGATGGAATTGTTGTTACCAAATGGCGTGATAAACAAGATGTCAGAATGCTTTCAACTAAAACATCTGAACTAAAAACAACCTCTAGCAGAATAAATAGACCAATAACAAAACCGGAATGTATTTCGGAGTACAATCATGCCAAATCATCTATTGATCTAAATCTAAACCATCAGATGGCAACAAATGGATCAGCATTGCGGCGTTATACAAAATGTTACACTAAACTTCCATTTTAAGTTATTTAGGGTAAAAGCTTGGTAATGTCTTATATAATGAATACACAACAAAAAAAAATGACCAACGCGGAGTTAAGGGTGGAAGTAATCATTGCAATGATTTAAAAAATTGTGGTGAAGATCAAGCTGAAGTTTCACCACCAGAAAAACGAAATGCGCGTCCAGAACCAAAATATTACATGATAAAAAATAAAAAGGAAGAAAATAAGTGCGTGGACGGTGTGCGTGGACGATGTGCCGAATGCTTTAAAAAATATAAAAGAAAAGGAAGTCGGTGATAAAAGTAGTGAAAGTTTCGTGCAGGTGTTGTCCAAATGTTTCATTTGCAGTATTTTTATTTGTCATAAATGTTTTAATGCTACCCACTAGTTACAACAATTTATCTAACAATATTTTATCGTTTAGTTCCATTTGCAAATACTTGTTTCTTCTAAGTAAATTTTTATATGAATTCGTGTTGCTCTGATCTAAGCTTTTAGGTAATTAATATGAATATGTTACATAAAATCTTCATCTAATTTGAAAAGAAATTCTAGGAGGCCAGAGCTTATAATACCCATACAAAATGTACATAAAGTGTGTGCGTTAGCAATACACATCTACACAACCTGAAATTTAGTGTAACTTCACAGTGTTTTTACACTGTTTTAACTAATTATATCGTAGAAGACACTGACGCAGAACGTGTTAATACTAATTAAACATTTAAAGTAATTTATCTATTTTAAATCGAACCAGTTAGGTTAACTACTTAACTGTGTAAAAAGTTGTAATGATTTGTAGTGACCATCCGAAATAATAAACGTTTCTTAAGTATAAAAAAAGTATGTTTTTTTTTAAATTGATAAATTGCTGGATACAGATCCAGTTGGAATGATGTTGGTCTGGCATAAATCCAGCTTGATACGCTGCTGGACTGCAATCCCCATCTCCGACTTTACTAATCAGTTGCTACATTATTATTGACTTCAAATAGTTGGGATATTAATATGATGGTTTATGATGGTTTATGAACTGACATTTTAGTCGTGAATTTTGTTGCTTTGATTAATTTATTAATGCATGACTACTTGTTATACTCGTATATTTGAGTATAAATTCAACCTCATATTAATTTACTAGAATAGCTGGGAGCTGTTTGATTAGAAGCGGAGTTACTGATTTGCATAAAACAAACCTATGGAGTAAAATAGAAAGAAAAGTTTACAGTCATCATTGTTTAGAATCCTGACTATTGGAGAACGGTGTAGGAAAACGATAGCATTTTATTTTGGAATTTGTTTTACATTTTGAATTTTTTTTGAATTGATTGAATGCCATTTGTTTTTAGGTACTTTCTAGCAAAAACTGACCATTTTATTACAGAAATATTACCGATAACTACGTAATTTTCGTCATTTTAAACAATATGCGACATAGACGCCAAAATATTTTGTGGGGTACTAAAATTTGTGCTGTGGTATGATCACTGACTGAGGGTCTCAAGCTACATAGAATAAATGAAGACCTACCTCCAGAAAAGTAGATCCCAGGTCACCAATTTGGACTCCACCAGAAGCACTCCACAATCCAGCAAAATCATCAAATCACTGAAAATACTAATAAAGCACTAGAAAGCAAACAGTACTGTAGTGGAATCTTCCTTGGCATCAACCAGGCATTTGACAAAGTATGTCCCTGAACTAGTACATGTTTAAGAGGTAGAAATTTTATTTATACCTCATCCTTCAATGCTTATTTGTAGTTAAAATACAAGTTTTCGTTTAGATTTAATTACGTTTCCATGGTTTTACTGTAATAAACCTTTTCTTTTGGCAGATAAGTCAGACTTTATTCAGTTATCTTATGTGTTTTAATTGACTTGAAATTGTGTATTAGTATATATTATGTATACTTTTTTTGACATATATTATGGTTTAATAAACAATACTTATGTATTGGATATGATTGTATATTTATATTAAGTATTCCATGTAATTAGGCTTTAAGTCTGTTTACGATAAATAAATAAATAAATATTGAAGCAGGGTATATGCAAGAAATTAGAAGAACTATAATTAGAAGAAAGAACGTATCAACTTTGAAATCACCCTGTATTTTTTTTAAATATACTGTAAATACTTCAACCATGTATACCAGGTTGGCCTTTGGCTTAAAATTAACATTTAATAAGTTAAAAAAAAAGTATTGAATTTGCAAAACTTCAACCAAAATGTTTATAATTTAAAACAAATACGTCGGTTCTTCCGTATTAAAATCGGTTCAATTTGGAATCCAAACACAAAACAACAAACTTTGTTGAAGGCAACTCCATCCTTTTTCATGTAAATCTCTAGCGAAAAGTATTAAGGATACATTTCGTCCCGGTTTCATTCGCATAATGAAAAAGGTAAATTATTATTCATCATTTTTGCTGGGGTTTCAGAGCATCGTTTATCTTGGATAATATATCACAATCCAGCGAAGGCTAAAAATTTGAGCATCGGTTTCTCGGCTCGTATTGTCGTCGTAGAACGAGACAAGAAAAATGCGGAATTACAAAGTACGCTTTGAACATTTTTATGGATTAAAAATAGTATACTCTGTTAAATGTTTTTTATTGATTTCTTTCATTTGATTTTGTTAGTTGTTATACAAGGTGAAGTTTGGTTTCCAAGCGGCCCCAATTGAATTGGAGCTTAGGGAATCGTATTCCTGTTTTACTGGTAAACGTGTTTGTTTAAATTGAGAATGTCAAACGGACATCTGCACTTGTCATGCTACATCTTTATGGTATATAATATGTGCTATTCCCGCAATTTCTAGTCGTTACTTAGTAAAACCCCATTATGTTTATAACCACTGGAATAATATAGTAAGCTAATGGCCAATCTCATAATCAAATTAAAGGAGGCATCAGTAATAAAATTACACTTTAAATATTATAGATTTGTTCCAACACAATAGCAAATCGGTTTACGTACTGTCGGGATTCTGCGCAGTCTATATTTTATGTTCCAACAAATCTCGGACTCAAAACTGTACAAAAACCTAATCACAAACCAGTTTCTGTACTGTCAAATCAGTTCCTGGGTCTGAATAGAAACGAATTATCAAGACATGCGCAAAACGAAAGTGAGCTCATAAATAAATCACGACCAACTCTGGAAATGTCCTGATTATATTCGTTTTGATAGCATCATCGATCGTAGTCTCGATCGTAATTTGTTTTGGATTTTTAGAATGTGAAATAAAATACGAAAATTTTAGCACAAAATTAAGTGTTTGTATTTGCTCTGGTGTCAAAGAATTACTTATCGCCAGAAGACACATACCAAAAGTTAATTGCAGCCATAAAAAAAGGTTTTCCAGATCAAAAGGACCAGGACTTTTCGCATAGGCCATTTTGGAATACTCGACATGAGCTAAGTTATAATAATGGTTTTGTCCTGAAAGGATGCCAAATTGTCATACCTGTTTCTTCAAGAAAAATGGTATTAGAAAGACTACACGATTCCCATCAGGAAACAGAGAAAACAAAACGCCGTGCAAGACAGAAAGTATACTGGCCAAATATCAATAACGATATTAAAAATATGATACAGTCATGTGAAGTTTGTCAGACGATTAGACCTTCCTTACAAAGAGAAACATATTTGGATGATCCACCTCCTATCCTTCCTTTTCAAGATGTTTCAACGGATCTGTTTTCATACGCTGGTAAAAAATACTTGGTATATGGGGACAGACTATCCGAATGGCCCGTTATATGTAATTAACGAAATAGGGACCCAAACAGCACAATATTAGCAAAAGATTTAAGAAGAATATTTTGCGATACTGGTGTGCCTCCACGATTGCGTTCTGACAATGGCCCGCAATTTAGTTTTTACAAAGCAATGGATACGCTAAGGCTGGTGTAAAAGCAATAAAAACATTAATTTTAAAAAGTGGCAAATTAGATGACCACCAATTTTGTGCAGGGTTGCTGGAATGGAGAAATACTCCAAAATCGAATGGACTATCTCCAGCTCAGGTTGCAGTAGACACTTACGATAGAATAAAAAGAACCCAGCGCGACAAGGCAATTTACTATTATAATAAAACGGCTAAAGATCTGGAGCCACTTAAAGTTGGATCTAGGGTTAGAATTCAAGACCCAAAGAGTAAATTGTGGAATAAACTAGGAGATATCGTTGAAGTCAACAGCAAAAGAAATTGCTTGATAAAAACCGCGAGTGGACGTATATATTCCAGAAATAGGAAATTTATTCGAAAATAGAAAATACATAGAACTTGGAGATGAATAGACAGCGGAAAAAGACTTGAGGGGGGATGTGGTGATATTGTGGATACTACATACATGCTACGAAGGGGATAGACCTCTAGGGGGCGAAGGGTTGTCATTAGTTTTTGTGATAGTTGTCATAACTTAAAATAAAGATAATTTAATTCGAAGTTGTTGTAATTAAATCACTTCAGAAATGATGTAATATAAATTAGGGGTTACTCTAAAAATACATATTCAAAATTAAAAATCATGTTCCTTCATTTCTTTCGTCAAAGCTTTTACACCCGGAATATCCCCGTATAATATGTATTGATCATTCCATTTACTTCTACCGTTTCCTATGTTCTATCTATTGGTTTATTGATGAAGTACATTTACAACAATTTGGTCTCGTTTAATTTAATTCTCCACTTCTCGGCCCATATATTGACGCGATTGACAGCAATTTGGCAAACACATTTCGTCGTGCTAGAATTTCAAAAGTGCATCCTGTTGTATTGTTAGTTTATGAGATAGAGCGACACAAGGAATTAATGCAGCAATCTATTTAATTCGGAGAAGTCTTTATCTTACTTTATAATTATTATAAGTAAACAGTGTAATTAGAAAAATAAGAAAAGAAAATAATCAGTAAGTAAATCGTTAGTTATAGGGTATAGGATAAATATTATGACATAAATCTGGAAAATAAAAAAGAATATTTTGAGTGCCTCAACAGACAATTGATTTTCAAAATTATCTGGTAAAAAATTTAAATAGCTAACAGAAAATTTAGAAACATTAAAAATTAACAAAATTTAACACACCACAAAAACTTTATCACAATGTATGTTGGGAAGTTTAGTAAGTTATATTTCCTTGCCAAATAAACCCTTAAAATAACGGACCGACATTATGATCGCTCGGTATACATACATATCCGATCATTTTCTGGAGATATTTTACACGACCTTTACAAAATAAGCGGGATTAGCGTCAGACCAATACTTTACGGTTTGGCGATGTACGTTGACATTTAAAAATGTGGCTTCTTGACTAAAGAAAATACAGGATGTTGTGATATACGACCTACAACGGACTCTAGCTGAGAGCTTTCGTTTATTGTTCAAATTTGATATAAGAACATGATAACTTTTATTTTTGCAGCAAAACTATGAGGGTTTGTGGATTAAGCGAAATCGTTTTAGAATACTTTTATTTAAAAAAGAACTTTAAAAGATATATAAAAGAAACAGTAAACAGTTTTTTATCAACACTTGTAACCTTGTACTTTGCTCTTGTTCTAGTACTATTGTTACCAACTTACATATATTTTGGTCTAAAAACTAACTAGATTTAACATTGTTACCAACAATAACTCAATAAAGAAATCGTTACTCATTATTTTAACACCCTTCGAAATGTATTGACTGACCTTGGAGTAATGGACCAATCACAACTGGTGTCTAAAATAAAAAGGAGTGACAGTTAACAACCTACAATATTTTTACTAAAGGGGACCAAATGGATTCCATATGTTGCTCCTGAACATGGTGAAAATGCCATAGTCGTGTCAAGGTGGAGATGACATCACTTGATATAAATAACACCACTTTCGTCATATTAGGCATTCCAAACAAAATGGCGGTCGGTGGGAAGGGTTGGTATATCTAGGGGATTACGACACGCGAAATCATAAAGACTTTACATATTTTATATCCAACACAATAAAAATATTCTTTTTAAAAAATCGTTTATATATTTTTCATAAATTGGCAGTCTTGGCGACTACTAGATCGAAAAAAAAATAAGTCCAAGATGGAAGGATATGTCACAACCCTCTTAGATATACGAGCCCTACCTACCGGCTATTGCTTGACAGGTTGTTGAAATGTCTAATTAATAAAAAAAAAATTGACATTTGTATGTGTAGGTATCATTACATTGTATTTTTGATTACACTGTAGTAATTTCCCTTTAAAAACTATAACACGCTAAAAATTTAACAATTGAAATAATGGTGCACTGAGAGAAGAATCCAATTTCACCATAAATAGAGACGTTTTTGACATTTGCTTTCCGTTTCCCTAATTTCGTCGCACACCCCAGCCTGCCTCCCTTTCCAGTTCCCTAAGGAAAGATTTTACCTCCAGTATTTCTTCATAAAAATTGTATAGTGTGTTATTAGCATTAAAAGTAATACTTTTGTGTATAGGCAATAAGAAGTTACTTTTATTTCGAATGGTATATTATTTTTTCTGCAAACGTCAATTAGTTAAACATAGTAGTTTGAGCAACAAGAGTGGATATGATGATCATATCGCATGAAGTTTGAACACGACGCCGTTTTTTTTTTTTTCTTTGACCCACTAATGAAAATCTACAAATTTTAAAAATCGGTTTATGTCAGTAAGATAAAATAAATAATTTAAAAATCATTTATGACTTTTACTAATTTATAAAATAAAATAAACTTGAAAATAAAATTAGTTTTCAGTCCTAAATCCCTCAGCTCTATCGACAAAAACTTTTTAGTTTTAATACTAATAATTAAATTGATTTAATACAGTTTTTTTTAAATTTATTATATTTTTGTACGAATACCTTGTAAAAAGCTATTACGAGTAGTTATCGATTATTCACAAGAATCACTTATTTTTATTTATTCTTAATAACTAAAAAATATACTGACAACTAGTTTGACACAATTGTCATTAATTTAAAATTTAAAAAAATAGTAACCAAATATGAACTTGATTGATGAATTTCATATTCGTGCAGTGTTCTTAATAGGTAGCCTTCCAGAATGAACCAGACTCAGGAAAACTCTACAGAAAGATAAGCAAGGATGCATGGGATCTCTGAAAAATCAACAAGGAGAACTCACAAAAACAGAGGAGGAGACTTTAGATTTACTACTAAAGTCACACTTTCCTGGATGTTGTGAGATTATTCTTGACCAAGAGAACAGGAGTACCGAGACACTAATGATATGATAATCAGTTGCATATTTTAATTTTCTATAGCTGTTTTTTTCCTTTAATAAATTTTTATTCTCACTATTTAGGATATTTATTGCAATTTTCGATTTATATTTAGGGACTGCTGCCTCAAATACACTATAATTTTTTTTATAAAATATATCACATTAAAATTCATCCCATTCATAACCGCTCATAATTTTACTCATTAAATCGAAATTCGCTTTCTTAAAATTATATTTACAATTATTGAAAATTTTATTTTTTGAAGTCGGACAACTGATTTGTTCAAAAAATATATTCACTTCCAGAGATGGGTGATAACGATCTTCAGGTACTAAAGGGAACTGTTCCAGCACAACATTGCAATTATTAATATTTTCAAAAGATGTTATAACCAAATCCAGAGTTTTTTTTTGAAAATTCTTTATATTATTATAAAGTGTACAATTATTATAATTTTAAAAACTATTTAGAAGATTTAGTTTATTACTCATATTACTAAAAACAGTGCAATCTGTACTTTTTATTTCTGGTATATTAAAATCTCCAAAAATAAATGTATTATTAATATTATTTACATGCGTTTGTAATATATCAAAACAATTTTTGTAGTCATTTTTGTTAGAATCTGGAGAGATGTAGACTCCCATTATATTTGCTTTAAATTTGTTTTTTATTTTTAATTCAACAATTACAATGTCAAATAATGACATATTCTATACAATAAATAAAATTTTGTGTTGTTTTTTTATTGCTATAAACACACCGCCTCCCCTAGATTTACCAGTAAGTTCGCGATCCCCATCAGCTCTTATTAAATTATACATATTTAAATCAACCAGTTCTCCATCTGCTACTCCACTATGAAGCCATGTTTCAACTGCCACAATTACATTATAATTACCCTGTAAACAATTTGTATAGAACTCTGTTGTCTTTGAATTTAAACCTCTACAATTTTAAAAATTTATATTAATTTCTGTCGTTACCATGAGTTGCAATAATAATCTAGATAATAAATATTGTTATAAACTTAACTAAACAAGTTGACAAAAGTGTAAAAGTACCAAAGTATCGAGAATCCCTTGACTACATATCTAAATTAAAATATTGCAGAAATGTTAAGAAAAATCATCACCTTGGTGGTTGATGACCTCTTATGGGAGTTGGAAAGAGAAAACTTATACACGTAAGCATTTGCAGACGACATAAGCATCGTAGTAAACAATAAATTTGGGTCTATTTTTTAAAACTAAAACTTATTAAGAATTACTTTTACTTAATTATGTGCCATGAACGTCTTATCGGTCTACCAGAAATGTCAAAAAATTTTAAATTTTTAATCATAAATAGTTACTGTCGAAAAAAAACCTAGGAAATTTATCAATTTACTAATAAACTCAGTGTAAGAACCTGAAAAGCGTGTAACTCCACAGTTTTATGAATTTCTGTTTTTATTGTCATTTTATTAGTTGTGTACTTTCCTTTCTCACAGTAATTGTTTTAAATTGGAAGATAAAAACAGCTGACATTTTGTAAATGAAAAAGTGTATATTCACTAGTTTGCACAGTTGATTTATAATGACCTGGTCATAAAACACTCTTTGCCTATCCTGTAAAATTTCTTCAAACTTTTCGGGTTTCGCCGTCATTAGGTGTTGCGGATTATCACTAATTAAAAGTTTTTAAGGAGGTCCTTTCGCCACACCTCTCGCCTCAAATGTTAAAAAAAAAGTTATTAGATTATGACTAAAATTAATTTTTTTCTAATAGTGAACTTTTACCTTGCAAATTTTTGAGAATTTTTTTTTTTTTTAATGTGAGTATTTGTACAGTGCCTCACGAGAAAGTAAGTCTTCAACAACAATTCTCGAATTATACTATTATTTATTGATTAGATGGAGTAGAAAAAAACTAAAAGTAAGGTTTTTGAAATATTTAGATTTTGTGTTATACAATAAAATATATATAGTAAACCGTGGAATTTATTGAGAAATTAATATTAAAAAATCACAAAAAATTTTCAAGTAACCTAGTCGAAAATTTTTTGTGATTTTTTAATAATAATTTCTCAATAAATTCCACGGTAACCTATATATTTTATTGTAAAAAACAAAACCTAAATATTTCAAAAACCTTATTTTTAGTTTTTTTCTACTCCATCTAATCAATAAATAAGAGTAAAATTAATTATAATTCGAAAATTGTTGTTGAAATCTTACTTTCTCATAAGACACTGTACAAACACACACATTTTTAAAAAAAAAATTCTCAAAAATTTGCACGGTAAGGTATAGTTAAAAGTTCACTATTAGATAAATAAGGACATCTACTGTTAGAAAAAAAATAATTTTAGTCATAATCTAATATTTTTTATTTAACATTGGTGGCGAAAGAACCTCCTTAATGCAAAAATATTTGACAAACGAAATGCTTTTAAACAATTAGAAAAAAGCAGGCAGTAAAACAAATAAGAAATAAGTCCTAACGAAAGTTACAAAATTTCAACAGACTTTTATGAAACTATTGGTTCAAAACAAATATTAAAGCTCAAATAAAAAAAAATCCAGCTTATATGCTCAGAGAATTAATTACTGTTCTTGGGGAAGGGGCGTGCAAAAGATTATCCAACACTGATGACATTTTTTTTCTCGAGCCGTCCTACTGTAAACTATGTACATTGGTCTTGGATATTTATAGATTAAACAACATTCTTAACCGAACAATCTAAACGTGAAATTCATTTTTTCCACCATTAAGCAATGCTGTAGCAGCTCTTGATAAAAAATGTCCAATATACACTTAATTAACAAAGAAAAATATCCTATTAAGCCCTCACTTGCTCCTAAAAAAATGGAAAATCGTTTTAAAACGCGGTTCATTGAATGTTTCCCATTGGGGGATTTGGTTTTTATGACCCAAAACAAGATCAGAAAAACAATGAAAGAGAAAATGAACCAATTCAGACTAATAATTGTTGCCTTTACTTTATTGTACAGATAAATTTCTTTAATGTCCCAATACCAGACCCATAAACGCCAAAAAAAAGGGTAAATTCATAAATTATTCGACATATATGTGGAACAACACCAAAAGCGTCCAATTATGTCTTGTATATCAGAACTATTTATATAAAGCGTATTTTTTGTTACGTCTGGAAACAGCTGCTTCATAAAATAAAAGATACCACAATAAAAGTCAGTAAAAAAAATGTATTGTTCTGAAATTTAGATCAGAGTGTATAATTACTTTTATAGGTCAAATTGATTTAGTTTAAGTTATTTTAACAAATCGATCTACTGTTCAAGAATTCAGCGGCGGTCCACTAAAGTAACGACACATTTTTTAAATACCACTAACCAGGGCGCACCCACCAAAAACATTCAAGAATTCAGCGGTCCACTAGTCACGATACATTTAAGTACCAATAACCAGAGCGCACCCACCAAAAACAAAATTAGTTTATTAATTTAATAACTTTTAAAATAATATATTAGACTTAATCAAATATAAAAATATATAAATATAAAATGTACTGATTTATTCAGAATAAACGAAATTTTCTGGTTCCCTCCTGCTATCCTGAGGTGGTAATTTAGAAGTTTTAGCACTAGTATCTTGAAGTAACTTACAATGTTTTAAATGAAATTACATTTGTAAAATTATACTTATATTATAATAAAATGCGATTTTTGTCTGTTTTAGCCTAACATTTTTAGAAATATTTCACAATGTCAATCCACAAAACATAAAAGAATTTAATTCATGAGATTGTTAATTGTTAACACATACGGTACTTGAGTTTACAACGTTGACAAACATTACAATTTAAAATCACTGTCAAATAATGTTTATATATGGGTTGATATTTTCTAGTGGTGGCTTCTACAAGAAGTCGTTGCTTCGTCTTCTTGTTTTTTAGACAGTGACAAGTACTACATCGGATGTACGCGTTTTATTTGTACATCGGTCTCCTTTTGATAGAGTAGGTGAGCTGTGTCCAGGCCGTTGGTGTTTATGCCGGTCGGCGTAGCCAGGTATGGAATAAAATTTTCTGGTTACAAGAAGTCGTTGCATCGTCTTCTTGTTGTCACGGCATTATTATTATTTGTTCATGTATGTGAAATTTGCTTCTAAAGGGCCCCAGTCACCTCGTTCTTTTCCGCCGTTTTTAACCGACGGTTAAAAACGTCGCGGTAAAAATGTCACAAAAACGAGGTGTATGGGCAAGAACGTCGTTTATGAACGTCGTTCCAAAATTTCAGGCGAGTCTTGATTTTTGACGGTTATTATGCCAGCCGTTCGAGAAAACACGAGGTGTGTGTTCTCAACAGTTTAACTGGTCGGGCATTTATCAGTAGCAATGACGTTCAGCATGTTTTTGTTGTTTATTATTTACAACTGGTTATAAAAAAAAATGTCGGATATTAGGCAGTGGATCAGAGATTTTTTATTACAGTTTATCGAACTTGGAGGTTTCGGGTATTATGCGTCCTAGTGCCTTCGGTGAAATAATAACAGAAAACTTCAGATCCTCGTAGCTGTGGCCAGTAGCCAGAAACCGCAGAGTAGCTGTTAGGCGTTAGAAGACTGATGCATTCCCGTAAATGGGTATTGTCTCTTAATTAACGGTGTTACTAGTTTTTAACAGTTTCCGATACGTATCCTCGTCCATCCTCAAGTAATTGTGCCAATCAACAGGTTCCAATGTTAGCTCCTCCAGTAAATTTGTTTGTGACAGTGTACTGCGTTTAAGTAGCCAGTCTTTGATCCATTTTCTTCGAGAAAATCTCCAAGAAAATGGACTAAAGACTGGCAGTACACTGTCACATACAAATTTACTGGAGGAGCTAAGATTGGAGCCTGGCGATTGGCACAATTACTTGAGGATGGACGAGGATACGTATCGCAAACTGTTAAAACTAGTAGCACCGTTAATTGAGAGACATAATACCCATTTACCTGAATGCATCAGTCCTTACGAACGCCTAACAGCTACTCTGATTTAACTGTTCCATCAGCATCCACTTTTTTTATATTTCACCAGTAATGCTTCATACGCCTTGTTTTTCTTGATTCGGTCATGGTATTCCGCCGATTTAACTTTCCACACGCGAGGAAATGATCTATAAAGCTCGATAATCTCTAATAAAAAGTCTCTGTTTCACTGCCTAATATCCGACATTTTTATTATAACCAGTTGTAAATAATAATAAACAACAAAAACATGCTGAACGTCACTGCCACTGATAAATGTCCGACCAGTCAAACTGTTGAGGACACACACCTCGTGTTTACTTGAACGGCTGGCACGATAACCGATAAAAATCAAGCCTCGCCTGAAATTTTGGAACGACGTGCATAAACGACGTTCTTGTCCATACACCTAGTTTTTGTGACATGTTTACCCCGACGTTTTTAACCATCGGTTAAAAACGGCGGAGAAGAACGAGGTGAGTGGGGCCCTTTAAGGTTTATAACATACTATAGAAAAATACTTAAGTTTTCCACTCCATCATCTGAAATAAAATTAGGTTAGAATTATGATGTACAAATATTGGGGGATATATCCGATGTACAAATATTTCGTGTACATCCGATGTACTGCTAGTCACGGCATTTTTTTATAATCTCGTAATTTATACATTTTAAATAATCCTGAAACTGACAATTTCATTATCAACTTGGCAGTGTTGTAATTTTTAAGACCGAATAATCTAGAGTAGATGTTTTGTGAATACAACCTGTAAAATTGAGGTTTTTAATTAGATTTTTCTCGAAAAATACTGGGTTTTTTGGGAAATTTTTTTACGAAACTAGTTAATTTTGAGTGTTTAATTTTTTTTTGCAAAATTCGCACGCCAGGATTCCTCAACGGCCCCAAATTTTCTACTTTATGTTAAAATAATAACCAAATTTTAGCAGTGGTAAAGTTTCGATATGCTTAAAAAGGCAAGCTTCTTATTTTTTATTATTATTGCCTTTTTTATATTTATTTTTACTTTCCCCCAATTGTACCACTCCCAAAATTTTAGTAAATTACATAAGAGTTTTGGCCCCACGTTGGGCGCCATATGCAGAGTAGTTTCGGCAAATATTGTGACAACTCCTTCCACAAAGCATCTTAGTGGGAAACACCGCACCAGGTTCAAAACGAATTGGAGAGGACGCTTGGCGTGTCGCAATATATCTCGAAACTAATCTCAAAACTATTCTAGGAAGTAACTTTTATTTCATATTCATATTCAAACAAAATATAACATAAACAATATTTTTGTTGGAGTATTATTGACTAACCTACAATTTTAATCTAAAAATCTTATAAATTAATTACTTATCTAGTTGGCGTGATGATGTATTAGTAATAAAACAGTGTAATAAATTAATACACTGTTTTTCACTAGCCTAACATTAACATTCACTGCACTAGCTCAAGTGGCTTCTTCCTTTTGAGCCTTCTGTTGAGTGTAGAGTTGTCCAGTAATTGCAGCGCTTCTTCGTTGACGTGGGAGTGGAGTCGACTCTCATGTTTCGCAGCAAACCTCTTTATATCTTCTTCGATTGTTGGAATCTTCAGGTCTCTAAGACGATAATCGTTTCGACAGAACCAAGGTGCATCAATGATGCATCATAGGACCCTATTTTAGAAAACTTGTATCCTGTTGATATTACTCTTGCTGGCACATCCCCATAGCTGTATGCCATAAATCGAGATTGATTTTAAATATAAAACATTCACATCACACCAGCGAGATAAACAGTTTAAATCTTCTTGCAGCAATTGATAGTCAGATATATTTTTTATAAATTTAAACATTTTTTAATTGTGGATTTTTGTATTGTATATAACAATCGCCAATGAATTTTTTTATAAACTCAGTCAATGGATATATTTTCAGATTATTTCTGTTTAGCTGATACAATCTGTTTCGAATAAAATAGCTTTTGTTATTAGTACAATAACGTATAGAACTATTTTTTCATTATTAACAATATTGATTTGGTTTCGGATTTCAGAATAATATGTATGACTTTTTGCTTTTTAAAACTTATTTTAAGTACATAGTTTTCATTGTATCTATCTGTGAGGGCAGTATATGTTTTATACAGTGGCGGCTAGCGCATAAGAGCTGTAAAGATGCAAAACTACCAAAAAAGTACATTTCACAGAAATTATTTTAGACATTCTAAAATATAGGTAAAATAGATTTCATGTATATTATCATTAATTTTATTTTAATTTTAATTATTAAATAGCAAATAGTTTCTGTGCACTGCACCGTTTGGGCTGCTGCCCGCTCACCGTCTCCTTTAGTTGTTCTAATGGTCTTGATAGTAATATACCTTCAAAAAGATTAATTGAAAATATTATGAAGAGCTAAACTTTTTTGTGAAAAGTATTTTGATCAAAAATAAGAAAAGGTGTATTAAAAAATGTTAAAGAAGAATTGTTCAATACAACTTTTTTATTTTTGATGCTATTGGCAAACTTGTTAATTCATCTGTTTGACAAACACATGCGTATCAAAACTACTACTAGAACAACTAAAGAAGACGATGAGCGAGCGGTAGGGGCCTGCGGTCCTTGGAAGCTGGGAAAGCACCGCTTCCCTACACTTTGAGATTTAAAAATAAATATTTTTCAGTTTACAATACATAGAAATTAATATTAAATTAGGTACTATATTTTTTCTGAAACATCACGTAAACTTCGTAAATGTACTAACAATTCATTGGTGTAATATGTAAAAGCACGCAATTGTGTAAACGAACACGCCACATACTTAGAGTCCGTCGGCGGAAGCGCGTCTTGAAAAAGTCGGCTCATCTTCCAATTAAGTGTTGTTTACGAAATAACTAAAATTAGTGATAAAAAAACGCCCATCAATGTGTTAAATTTTCCTACAACAACTGGTTTAAATAAGTCCCTTTGTGAAGTTGTCAAGTTGTGTGAATTATAGCTTCTAGTATTAAACTAGGTAATAAGTAATAGCAACACTTAAAAAATCTCATTCTCGAATATCCGTAGTACTGCGGAAAAAAGCAAGATTATAACAAAATGGTGAATGCGCCGCGAAAAATTTTCACCTGCGGCGCTGTGCGCACTGGCCTGCTGTATTTTTATACAATCGCTTCCCCTTCTAAAAATGTCACCTCACGCCACTGGCGAGCGTCGTTTTCTTATCAATTCCAATAATTCCGCTATCTTTAGAAATCCATTAGTCTATGAAAATGCCTTGTGCAGTTTATTTCGTTAAATATAATGCCTTAATACTCATTAACTATAAATAATCAATCTTTGCATGTATTAAGTAAATCTAGTTATCTAATATCTAATACATTTGCTTGAACTAATAACCGTTCACTGTATTCACTTCTAACTTCTTTCACTTTCATAGAGTCCTCTCATTTTGAATTAAAAATGTTTATTATCCCATTCTTAATGAGACACCCTGTATCTTACTCATCAATTTTAAAATTTGTTTATTAAATTTAAAGAACCATACAATGAAGCTTTACATTATGAAATTCAAAAATTTTTGATAACAGAAATACCCACGCATTTGACAGACTTTAGATTAAAAAAAAACGAAGTACGAAAATTACTGTTTGCAAAAAACAGAATCAACCGACTCGTTATGTACTTTAAAACTTACCCCATCAAAGGGATTAGCTATGATACTGAAATCTGCGTCGGTATTGAATGTCAACAAAAATCATGAAATTAATTTGTTTTTTCCAAGCGTGAATACACCAGCCCAGTTGATAAAAAAAAACACATAAATGAATGATGCCGAATTGAAAATTTCTCTTTCAAAACGTATTTGGGGAGCGCTACTGATACTTTGTTCTTTTACGTAACATGAATGTATTTTACGAATTTAAAATTTGTTTGCAACTTAACAATAGCTATATGTATAGGGTTTTTTTTATTCAAAATAGTAGGTATGTGTCTGCACAAAAACTGTAAAAAATTCTAATAATAATAATTTAAATCATTATTTAAAAAAAATGGTATTAAATTAAATAAACTTTTAGAAAAATTTAATTTATTAAAATTATGCTCTTTTATTTGAAATACTATTTTTAATTAAATTCAAGGTAGGTATAATGAATGTACATTCTTCTGTGAAGATAAATACCAAATTACCATCAAAAAGTGTCTACTAATATTTCTTGCTATTATATAGGGTAATTTATAAATATTTTATTTGAACGTTGTAATACTTTTTAATAGGGGAGACCGGGCAGCGTATATAGAAAAGCTTTCAGTATGTCTCACCGTAGATGACCAACTGGAATATTGCGTCAGATGGTGACGTATTGGAGTATGATTATCCACTTATTATGCAGCGTAAAGATTCTGAAATGCTACCTCAGTAGAGCACGTGTTTTCTTGCATTATTTAAAAAAACGGATTTATTCTTATTTAATGATTTTTGGAACACTGTAAATTATTTCTAAGTCGTTTTTGAACACATTTAGGTACTTTTTAATTTCGTAGGGCAACCAGCTAGAATTATTCCTCCCGAAATAAATTTAGCTCTTCGACGCGAAATGAATGTTGACAGTACTTTGATCTTTCTTGGTCTACTACCAGCCGTTTTGACGCAAACAAACGATATAGTTTGTAAAAGAGGGAGGTGAACTCAAAGTCTTTACCACAGTAGAAAAATTGAAATTACAATTTATGAGGTTTCTGCCAATGGCCAACATCAGACATAGAAGAAAACAACACAAAACAATATAAGTGGAATTGACAATCCACATCACAATAAAAATTCAAAATTCAAACAGAGTCAACATAGCTGCAAGTTCTCTTAAGATCGGTCACTATTTGTTTCACAAATAACAAAGTTATGCGAAAGATAAGGCTATAAAAAGAACTAGAAAATAGCAAAAAAAAAAAGGACAAAAAATACATAAATTACATAAACTACAATAATCATTACATACAAACCAAAAATAAAGATTGAGAAGTAGAAAATCCAATCCACATTCCTTAGCTAAAATAAAAATGAAGGTGTTATGTAGAATGTGTCATACCATCGACTCTCCATGGAAGTGTCTTATACTGCTTACTAAGGAGATAATTGGGCAACAACGGTAATTTGTGCAATAACTTCAATAATACCTGTAGTAGGCCGGTGGTGTTTTTTCTTAAATTTTCGCCACCTCCTTAAGGGTTCCTTCCGTTTTAGAAGTTGTGGAATGTATAATATGAAGAATATTGTCACAAATCCCAAAAATAATAATAATAATAATAATATTTATTCTTAGATTTTTAAAGTAAATTAAAGTAAATCATTTTATTTTTAATTCAGCATTTTATTTAGTCAAAACATACCTAATTAAACAAATTTAAAAACGATTACGAGTACAAAATACTGCCGAGTTGCTAATATTCGTAGGAAATAATAATGAAATTATATTGCTTAATTAAAATGATGAAAAAATAATGTCAGGTCATCAACCACGTAAGTTTGGTTAAACTATGAAAATTTTGCAAGTCGGCAATATTCAAAAAATTGGGTATGTAAATTAAACAAGGAGATTAGTGGTAAACTCGACAACAAAGTGGACTCAAAGAAGAGACTTCACTAAGCTATTTTTTTTGTATAATTTAATATTCCGCAAAAACGACAAAGTTATCGTTGTGTCTTTTGGGAAGAGTGTGACGTGCCCCGTGCCTAGGAAATGTGGTAAGTGTACCAAAACATTTTTAACAATATTGTCAAATTAATGAGGTGTGGTTGATTTTAAATAAATTATATATTTTTTTATATTTTGTATTTTATTTCAAAGCCAAACTGATACAAAAACCCGACTTCGTGACAATATTGTAGAAATCTTTTTCATTGATTGATAGATTAATTGTCGTGGAATGCAGAAATTAAAATGATTGCTTCTGTTAATTGTTATTTTAACTTTACTTTGTATTCAATAAACACATACCATTTTAAAGATACTTTTACATGTGATTAAGTTCAAAACATATGCTGGTGTAAAAAAACTGCTTGTGCATTTATTTTGACAATTTATTTTAAAAGCGCTTATGCTAATAGACATTCTGAGTGTGAAACATAATCAGGTAGATCGTTTATAAACAAAATAAAAAATAAAGGGCCCAAATTAGAACCTTGCGGAACTCCAGAATTTTCATGATATTTACCCGAAGTGTTTCCATTATGTTTTGACAACAAAATATCTATTTTCGATATAACTTTTAATTAAATTTAATAAACTGACTGATAACCCAAATTTATATAACTTCTTCAATAATATGTCATGATTGACTCTGTCAAAGGCCTTTTGAAAATCCGTATAGATTACATCCAATTGTAGCCTATTTTCAAAAACTTCACTGACTGATTCTGAGAATAATAGTAAATTAGTATTTATTGATCGACCTGACATAAATCCATGTTGCTGATCCACTACACTATTTTTTACATAGTTATAAATATATGAGTATATAATACTCTCGAAAAGTTTTGAAGGAGCACACATAATTGATACGCCTCTATAATTTTCTATATCATTCTTGTTGCCCGATTTATATATTGGAGTATATGATGCAAGTTTCCATTTTTTTGGGAATGATGAACTGTTTAGAATAAGATTAAAAATGTGTAATAACGGCTCTTTCAGCCAATCCTTACAACCCTTTAAAATGTATGGAGGTATACCGTCGACTCCAGCAGATTTCTTTGGCTTTAGTTTTCGCATTGCTATTTAATAATCACTTTCATTTATTTTAAAAACATTTAAGATGTGCGCATTATAAGTTAAATCAATATTATCCAAGTTATAATTAGATTTCTCAGCAGTGTGAACAGATGCAAAATATTCAGCAAACTTGTTAACAGTTTCATCTTCGGCTATTTCAGCTCCTCTCTATTTAAATTTTTTCACTTGACTAGCATTACTACTATTTTTACTGACATCCAAAAATTATTAATATTATTTTCGCTTATGTTATTTTCAATTTTCTGTAAAAAAAATTATGTTCTACGTTTATTAAAGATTTTACTTTCCTTCTGGTTTTAATGTATTTATTGTTATTATAATCAGTTGCATATTTTAATTTTCTATAGCTGTTTTTTTCCTTTAATAAATTTTTTAATCTCACTAGGATATTTATTGCAGTTTTATATTTAGGGACTGTTGCCTCAAATACACTATTAATTTTTTTATAAAATATATCTAGTGCTATATCAACATTAAAATTCAGCATAACATCATCCCATTCATAACCGCTCATAATTTCAGTCATTAAATCGAAATTCGCTTTCTTAAAATTATATTTATGTACAATTATTGGAAATTTTATTTTTTGAAGTCGGACAACTGATTTGTTCAAGAAATATATTCATTTCCAGCGATGGGTGACAACGATCTTCAGGTACTAAAGGGAACTGTTTCAGCACAACATTGAAATTAATAATATTTTCAATAGATGTTATAACCAAATCCAGAGTTTTTTCTTGAATATTCTTTATATTATTATAAAGCGTAAAATTATTATAATTTAAAAAACTGTTTAGAAGATTTAGGTTATTACTCGTATTACTAAAAACAGTGCAATCTGTACCTTTTATTTCTGATATATTAAAATCTCCTAAAATAAATGTTGCCAACTAGATCAAATCTTTAGGCTGGCTTTTATACAAACAAAACATATTATTATTATTATATCCGAAATTTAGCAAAAATTAATCATTTAACAATTATAAAGTCACAAAGCAAGACACTTAGATTACCAGTTAGATGATTTTTGTTAATGTAATGATACTATTTATGTTTATATGGACCATGGAATAAATATAAATTTCTGTAATTTCAAGAGTATTCAATTCAGATGATTTGACAATGTAATATATTTAATATAAAATGAATTGTCAGAGTATATAACAATTATTATTAATAATTTATATGTAATAAATGCGGTATATAGATGTTAATGTCCCGTTAACATCACATAGCCAGAGGAGTCTTATCTGAGGGATGGATGTCGCCAGATTGTAGTTAGTTTTTACTTAAATGACCAAATCAAAACCAACTGACAAAGTCAAACTCTAATATAAACACGAACAATTCACGAACCGCAGGCCACATGCGGCCCTCGCGTGAGATTTATCCAGTATGGCATTAAATTTGTACGTTGCATATTAACACGAAACACGGCCTGCCAAATTTGTAAAAGTAGAATACATATCGAATATTTCCCGTACGATAGCGATCGACAAGAAGGTGCTAGTAAATTCAGGAATATTCGAGAATTTTAGGCCACCTGCTATATACGGAAAAGTAGCCGTGGTTGCTGCTATCTGCCTTATAGTGATTATGACAATGTACTCCTAAAAAATTTATCAACCTTCAAGTAGTAGGTTGATCATATAGAAAAAGTGTTGCATTTTTCATAGCATTGGACGAAAGCACCGATATTAGTGATACAGCGCAACTAATAATTTTTATTCGCAGAGTCATCCAAAATTTAAAAAGAGATTTGCTCTATAAGACAAGAAGATATATTTGTAGAAATTGTTGTTTTAGTACTTTTAGTGTTTTTGAACTGAACTGGGCAAATTTAAGCGATGTCACTACAGATGAAGCTCCTGCGATGATGGGGAACAAATAAATATAATAATAATATATTCACAGTCCACTGTATAATTCATCAAAAAACCTGTGTGCTAAGCAGGTAATGGAGACAGTTATTTCGTAAGTCAATTTTATTAAATCAAGAGGTGTATGTCTCTGCTAGTTCCAGCAATTACTGCAGGATTTGCAGGCAAAGATATGGAACCATAATTTTTCATTGTAAAGTTAGCTGACTCAGTAAGGACAATATTAAAGCGATCGATTTTATGGATTAAAACAAGAAGTGAAAACTTTCATAGAAATGGAATGTAGACTGCATGGAAAAGAAAGAAACCTCATAACATGTTATCTTCAAACGCGAAGCTCTTGCTAGGTGGCCTAGAATCGGAAAGAAGGCCCCAGAATTAGTTGGTACAGAGAAAGCTGGGAAATACAATAGACCAAAAAGACCGCGGTGTTTTACGCTTAATCTAACTCTACCTGCTTATAACCGATGAAGATGAACAAAAAAGAGGTAGAGTAATTTGTATTTACTATATTTTATTGTATTCTATCAATATTACATTCAATACTGTTACTGATGCAATAACAGATTTTATGACAATTAAAAATCTATTTTAATTTGTTTTTAATTTTATTTAGGCATTGACAAAAATAAAAAATTTTAACCTCAAAACTTTTGCAAAATATTTTCTTTCATTATCAAATACAATTGATTCAATATAAATAAGAAAATCAATTTTTCCATTGTTTCCAAACAAAATATTTAAGCTTTTAATTCAATTAATCTACTTCAAATTGAATGAAAACCCTGTATAGCAACAGTACGAGTAAAAATGTATTTCATTTTTGATATTTAGGTTGGTGTGACAAATATTAGCTATATTTTTAGATTACCTATGAAATTTAACAACATGCCGCTGATGAATTTTGACATTTATTGCTACTGACACACTTCACACCGTTCAGAATTGTATGAAAATATAATCCGCCATGATCATTTATTATTCAGAAGATATATCAGGTTTGCAAATCTTTTCCACAAAGAATATACGTTGGAAATCTAGATTAGCATATATTTTCTATTTCAACATAACATGACGAAAAATGGGATTATCAATATTATATAAGGTGAGTTGTGATATCTAAAAGTGAAATTTTTTGGGTTAAATCTTTATTTAAGATACGTTTTGCCTCATTTATTGAACGAACACATTCAATAAGCGAAAGTCCAATTAGAGAAGATATATACCGGGTATTCAAATTAAAGTGTTACAGTTAAATACCGCCTTTTATAAGAAAGCGAGTTTTACATTTTTTTGGGGTAAACATTTTGGCTAAAATCTTTTTTTATAGCTAATCATAATATGGCCAACGATTTTCGCGCAGCACAATTTTCAAGTTGGTGTTATTCAAATAAGTAATAGTCCAATAAAAAAATGTTTTAAGTTCCTTATTTTTTTATGAACTTTAAGAAAATGGGGTTTCCATTTGAAATAAAATAGTCCACCACGATACGGCCATATTATGGTCAGCTTTAAAAAAATGAATTTCGCCAAAATGTTTCCCCCAAAAAACTATAAAACTTTTGTATAAAACTTTTTTTATAAAATGCATATTTTCGGCGGTATTTAACTGTAACACTTTAATTTGAACACCCGGTATAATTAATAAATACGGTGTTAAAAGAAATATGTGAATGTTATTTGGAAACAGCAGTAGCGTAACTTGACACAGGGGAACCTCGGTGCAAGATATTTTTCGGGTCCCCTGATTTTAAAAAAATTCACATAAATTATATATGTATATTATATATTTTAAGTAAACAATAATTACAAAAAAAGCAAAAATAATACTTTTCTTAAAAATTGAAAATAAATAATGGGAACATTGGCACGTTAAATAAAAACTAAAAATAAATATTAAAATAGTCCCGAAAATATTGGTCATAAATTATTTCGCATATTCTGGGATCAAAAGAAGTTCCATGCGTATGTATAGTATTACATACTATTACACGTAAAAAATTAATAGGCGCTGATTGACCATTAAAAGTATAACTTATATTGTGAAAGGAAGAGGTAATTTTGAACACTTGTTGAATTAAACTATACCTTTTTTATAAATTATAACTGAATAATAAGAATGTTTTTAATATTTGTAAAAATATACAGAGTGGTCCAGTTTATATCGTTAATGGCTGTTAAACTGTTTTAGAGCAACATTAAAAAAAAATTATTTAATTTTTAAATTAAACACCATGTAATTTTTTTTGCTCAAGAGGCCAAATACTTGGGAGTCATCTTTGACCACAGATTAACATGGAATCAACACTTGCAAAAACAGTCACCCAAAAGACCACAACATCCTTCAGGTTGTGTGAAAAAAATTGGGACTACAACCGAAAATGTCCCTATGGTTATACGAGTCGGTAATATGGTGGCCAAAGACTCGGCAAGCTATAGCCATTCGACATCTCAATGGTATTCAAAGGCAAGCATGCCTGAGTACCACGAGCTATGAGAACAACTCCAACAGCAGCTATAGAAGTCATGCTAAACCTAACACCACTACATTTATTCATTCAAGGCGAAGCCAGGTCTGTCACAAACAGACTGCACAAAGGTTTATCACCAATAAGTAGTTTGCATTGACGCGATTTCAGGGAACTATATATAGAGTTGGAAAACGACCAAATAATGGGAATACATTTAGACGAAATGCTCCCAAAGTATAGCTTTCAAAAGCAATATAAAGTAAGTATACCAGACAGGGAAGTGTGGACGAGAGGACCTCCTATGCATTTGGTATACAGACGGTTCCAAAACCCATTAAGGTTCAGGAGTAGGTATATATAGTATACCAATACAAAGACAAGAATCTCACTGAGCTTAGGATAAACATGCAACAGTATTTCAAGCAGAAATAGCAGCAATACATCACTACACAAAAGAGGTATTAATTAAGACAGAAGGTAAATGGAAAATACCGTTTTGGAAGACTATCGTAAGTGCCATTTGAACAAATGTCGCTTACGTTAGACTGTCAGCCAGTCAAGCAACGTTAAAATCACTCAGTTCCATGCAGGTACACTCAAAGCTTGTGTGGGACAGAGCTGGGTAGTCAAAACAGACTAACCTTAGCCTGGGTACCAGGCCACAGAGGACATAAGGGCAATGAAGAGGCTGATTTACTAGGCCGAGAAGGGGCCTCAAATGCTCTTATTGGACCAGAACCCTTCTGTGGTGTAACAAAAAAAAACTATCAATGCATCCTTATAAGGTTTCAGTACTAAAACAATTGTTTCCTGGTGATTTTGTTAAACATATGGTCCAATTAGCAATTAAATAAAAATAATTTATTGGATCGAACCATTTTTACTTATCAGAATATGTCAACAGTTAAAATTATCGAACATGGGTAAGTAATAAACACCATTCAGTTGTTTCAATTGTTTCCTGGTGATTTGGTTAAACGTATGATTCAATTAGCAATTAAATAAAAATAACTTATTGGATCGAACCTTTTTCAGAATATGTCAACAGTCAAAATTATCGAATATGGGTAAGTTGTGGAAACAAGTCTACATCCCATAAAAGTTGGTATTTGGGTAGCAGTTTCAAGAAGAAAAATAATAGGAACCATATACCAACGTTAACGAAATATTTTTTTTTAATTTGTTGAACAGCTACAATTGGGTTATTTTCAACAAGATGAATTTTATAAATACCTACCAATTTAATATAAATAATAAAAACACAAATTAAAAACTGTATTTGTTTAGTGTGTCCGATTTTTCATGTTCAATTTCATTTCATAAAGTAAATTTTAAATTGGTTTCTAATTTCTAAACACGCAACAAGCTAAATTTATGATCTGTAGGTATACCTATCAAGTTGCTCTTTTTATAAGATTTAATTCTACTACACATGTTTAATTACAATATAATTTTTTGGAACATTGCTATTACTTATTCTATCTAACCAATACTATTGTAAATAGAGTTAAATATTAATAAAACAAATAAAATACTCACGGTACGATGGTTCTAGGTATTAAATTATTCTTTTGATGGGAAAGGTATTAAATTCAATAGACAAATAGCAATTACATCTAAAACTTTATAAATAAAATTTTTAAATTCGTCTAAATCTAATTCAGACAAAAATATAGTAATATAAAGCACCTTTAATTAGTAATGTGATTTGTTGTTATTTCTTTCAGATAACTGTATTTTGTTCTCATGGTTACAAACCATAAAAAAAGAGTATTGTGTTTTATTTTATTTAAAACACCTCTAGCACTGGTTCACATCTAGGGATTTTTGCTTTTATTTTCACCAACCGCTGTCATGACGATTTGGCCACGTGGGTTTCGTGTATTGTTGAAGGCCCAGTATCACCCTTGTAAATTTTTATTTAGAGGATCAACTAAATAAATACATATTCCACACACATCTTACTCGAATAATTTTTTTTAATATATTTATTGCCAATAAAAATACTGAAAAATTAAAAGTTTATAATTGTCTTCAAATTTTTACATGTCCATTTTGAAGAAATCATGTATAAAATAAAAATTATAGAGAATTATATCGCAAAAAACTTAAATTTGAACAATTTTCTTAAAAATTCGAATTTTGCACTTTTTGTCAAATTTCTCGAATAGACACCATTTTAGGTAAATTGTTAATAGGACAATTTTTTTTAGAAAATACCATCACAAATAACAGATATACAGGGTGTCCCAACGAAAAGTATTTACTCTAAATAACTGCGAAGGTAGTAACTTTCTAATAACAATTAGTTGGTGTGCTATCCAGTGTCGTGTATTTGGGTGTTGAAGAAATAAGCCCTCTTTTTAATTTCGTGTTTTAATTTTTAAAATCCAAAATTATTAAAACAGTTATTTCCACAAACTCATTGATACATTTCAAATGTAGACGTTTATAAAGAGAATTCAAAGATCTTTTAAAAGAGGTATCACTCGACCCCCTTGCAATCTAATTTTAAAAGGGGGTGACTGTGTAGGGTAGAGGGGTAACGTTACGTATACAAGTATAATGGTAAAATGTGTCCCCTTTGAAATGAAGGTCGACGTATTTAACTACTTATTTAGAAATTTATTACCTCCGCAGTTATTTAGGGTGGATACTTTTCGTTGGAACCCTCTTTCTCATAAAAAAGAAAAACGACCCTCTATAAAGTACCCCACCAGATATTCCGACTATGACAAAAATTTAATCAGTTCATCCCAGGATAGATTTAAGCTTAAATTAAAAATTTGGTGTTTTTCTCTTCAAAATTTAAAATTTGCACATTTTCTCAAATATCTCGAATAAGGTCCATTTTAAAAAATTATGTATGTGACAAGAATTATATAGAATAACATTATAACGTCTCCTCATAAAGTGCCCCTCCAAATGTTCCGACTATAAACAAAATCTAATCAGCTCACCGCAGGATTAATTAGAGCTTAAATTTAAGATTTGGTATTTTTCTCTGTAACCTTTCATAAGTTGTCGAGTATACAAACGCATAGACACACTGACAGATAATATCGCGAAAATAGTCAAAACGGATTCAGGGTACTCCAAAACGTAAAAATCCATCGAAAACTCAAGGTCAACAAAAATCATGTTTCCTATATTTTCCTTATACGGACAAAAAAGTGAAAATGATCAGCGAAATTATAAGTCTTTGAATTGGTTTCAAATTTCTTGATGGGGTAAACTCACTATTGAAGTCAACTTGTTGCCTTTAATCCAATGGATAACTGTACAAATTATAACCTATATCATAATCACTATAATTATTTATATTTAGTTCTATTCAATTCATCGTTTTCCGAAATAATTAATTATCAATTTGACACCAAAAATTAATGTAATGATCAATATGGTGAGTTTATCCTATATTTAATTATAATTCAGTAAACTAATAAAACTAAGACAAAAATAAAAATCAGAAGACAAATTGTTGAAAGAATGCAATTAACAATAATCTACTACCGACATATCCGGAATACAGTACAAATAATGACCTATACCATTGAGTTCTAGATATTATATAGCCACAAAAGGAGGTAAAATGAAAAATGAAGAACAACTAAACATCAGGAAAGCATAATATCACTGGTTTTGTATATGTAATACTTATTTGGAAGCAAACAATTGTCAGGTAAATAAAATTATATGAAGCAATAAACATTGGAGAAAGTAAAATAGGAAGGTTGAAAAAAAGTTGGACGAGTAGCAAGCTGGCAAGCAGATCTGGAACACTAAATATAGGAATATTTTTATCAGTACTTAAAATCGTCTTATTTTCATTAAATAAATCAAAAAAACTTTCTAGATAACATCTATTATCAAATATATTCCAAAATTGTAATCCTACTTTTGACCAAAGCAAGACCCTATCCACAAAAAGATATTTTATAAGGCAAAACGTAATAACATACAATTATTATAAAAACTTCACCCCTTACGAGTAAATCCCATAAACAGACTTCGTGCGGGAAAGGGAGAGATAGCTATTAATATTATTTGTCATAATGATTGGCATCGTAATGAAATATTTGTTTTTTGTTATCTGACGATGACGGCAAACAGGTGGTCGAAACGTCGACAGAAAAAATAAGATGCTGTCTTAATGCAAAACTGGGAATGTATAATTTAGATAAGGAACGTTTTAAAACTTTTCTGCTTTTAATCCCGTTAATAAACTTGTATGAACTACCTTATACAAAAATTACAACTTAGTCAAATAATTTTAAATTCCTTTTTGAAAAAGCCCGAAACTACCTATTCTGAACATAATTTTTCAATATATTAAAAAATCTGATGGATACTCACAAAATTAACATATGTAATATTTTTATTATTAGCATTTTTAAATATAACTTATTCTATATGTTATTTGACCAAATATATCTAAGAAAATTTTTGAAGATATCTTACTAATGGTAGAAAATATATTTTTTCAAATCAAAATTATTGTTATTATTCATGCCATTTTTGTTGAATATACGAGCTATGTTTTAATTTCTCTGAATAATTAAAACAAATAAATAAATACAATTCACAATTCCTAATGTTATATCGTTAAAATTTCCATATTCTTAAAGAAATTCTTTAATAAATAATCCATTTTATTCCAAGTATATTTTGAGTATTTTCTAAAATTACAACATTTTAACTTATTAATCAGAGATGTCCAAATATGTGCCCTTTTATTGATAAGATTTAATCGTTAGAAATTAAACAATTCTGAATAAAATATAAATACAAAAGCTTTCTGAAAATTTTTTGTTGGATAGAGAATTATAAATAAAACTTACCGGTGCAAAAGAAGAACAAAATAACTATATACAACAATCTTCTTCGTTTTTCCATTTTCTATTTTTTATTTGCTAACTTCTTCACTAATCAAACAACACTATCATATCACAAAACCTTTTAAAGTAAATCCACCTTATATCTATTTAATAAAAACTATGTTTAAAACAATATCGTTTAACTTTTTTTTAAATCACCAATAAATATATATTGCAAGGGAATCACAGAAACTAATCTTAGTTACATTTAAAACATTAAACACTATAACTATCACTAAAAGTTTTTATTCACTTTAAACGGTAAGCAGTTTCAGAAGTGGGATTTTTTTTACGCGAAAAAAATCAGAAGTCGAATCCCCTATCAGGAGGAGACCGGGAGCGCGTAACATTTAAGCAAAGCATCTTCCGCGAAGCTGACGTCGTGACGGACGAAAATCGAGTGGCGTCTAGATGCCTAGCTACCCCGTGAAGCGCCGGGCGCTTGCGTTAACCCCGCGATTCTATTATAATTATTGTTGATAACACAGATATAATTTTGATAGATTGTTGCACCTGATGCTTCCTGTCGAAGCTGTTCGCTTGTCAATTACAATTTGCTCTTTTAACTCGATATTCATTCGGTCGGGTAGATGCCGGAGTGATATATAGTCTGGGCATTTTTATGGAAATTGGGCGGCTTTTGTAAGACTTATCTCCGTTCTGTTCGTGAGACAGGTAGTCAATTTTATTACAAAAAATGCGAATAGTGAAAATTATACAAAAATGACCGTTTTAATGTTAGATTTTTACAAATTGTTCGTTACTCTACTTTATTATTATAATAAAATTTATTCCATTAAATATTTGATAATCTTAAAAACTAGTATATACTTGATTGGAATTGTTCCTAAAATTAGTCAACAATAAAAACACAAAAGCTTTCATTTTTATCGGCTAAATGTATTTATTATATTTGAAACGAAATCTTTTACGAGAAATGTCGTTTTTCTCATAAAATTGCTGAGTTATAAAGAAATGTATCCGTAAAAGAAAAGCTCGCGTGCATGTTTGGATAATAAAAATTATGAACAGAATATAATATGAATCAAGGTAACGAAAACTGACTACCGCGCGATTATAAAATTTAAAAAGGAAGGGAAATACGCTTAATGAAATTTAACAACGGTTAGAAGGCGTTTATTATGATCTATCTCCTTCATATTTCACTATATCGGGCAAAATGTTTCTGTTTGAAGATGAAGATGATGAAGGTGCTGGGCGATTAATTGAAGTGATAAAGCCTCAAAAAAGTTCAATTGTTTAAGAAATGATATTACGAGAGCGCTATACAACTACTAACAGCATATCTGTATCTGTAAGCTAGAGAAGGGTGGGTTTCCCTACAGCACTTAGGCCTCACTAGGTCCTTTGTGTATCCTTCAGAGGCATCTCAACTCTTTAAAATGGCTGGTGGTTGATAAGTCGCCGAAAGGTATCTAGGAACAATCAGCTCCTCAAAGTCCAGAAGCGCGTTCAAAAACCTCCAATGATTTATGAATTTCGTTCCAAAACCTTGGTAGATTTACTCTAGTCTAAAACTTTTTACCGGTCTTTAAGTGAAAATAGTTAGATTTCATTCTGTCAGACTATTATATCGGAAAATTGGGTTATGATATGTTTAATTTTAAATAAATTACTATGTTAAATTAAAAAAGGTATTAATTCAATGACACTTTTCAATATGAAGAATTATAATTATTTTATTTACGATATTTTTATGTTATTTTTGTAACAAATTAAAAAACATGACACCAGAACTATTGTAAATGTATACTGTAGTGCGAGTCATTTCATTATTCAGTCATGCTCTAATCCTCCTTTCTGTCTTATTTGGCCTTTGAGGCTCAACTTGTCCGATTATCATACATAATTAAACCCCTTAAGACCAAACAGAGTACATTTCAGATTGAACGTGATCATGTTACTAGTGTTGGTGAGAATTGGAACCTTCACCAAAATTTTAAAGATTTATATAAGTATTGGTGGAGGAACACGGAGCAGTTCGTCGTATACAGTTGTGAAGATAAATAGTGAACAATTTTAAGACATTCGAAATATATATAAATTAGAATATTATTGTTTTAAAATAAATGTTTAAATAAATTAATAACAAATAAACTGTTGTTTAAAATAAACAAACATCATATTAGTGTCAGAAGTGGAATAGTGGACAAAAATGGCCAAAAAACTGTGTGATTTAAAAGTGGCTGAATTGCGTCGAGAATTAGAAGAAGGTGAACTGGAGACGACAGAGAAGAAATCAGAGCTGGCAGAACGACTCAAAAGAGCACTAGAATATGAAATATGAAGGTTTGGATTCGGAAACGTATCTATTTTCTGATGATTAATCTTCTGCTATAATTTCTTCAATTTCTTCCGATATAGTAAGTAAGATATCTTCCTTATAAACCGAAATGTCTATTGATATGACATCTATAAAAAACGATTTCTTTTAACATTTCATCATTAGAAACTAAAGTTTTTCCAGACATTTCCGCCTTGGAAAGTAATGTTTCGTCTAATATGTTTTCCGTGAAAAACGAAATCTCTTCTTTAGAAACAAAAGTTTCTTCTAATATCTCCTCTTTAAAAGATGAAATTTCTTCCGACTTAGAAAACAAAATAGAAGAAAAGGTGTCTTGTACAATTTCTTCTGTGAGAAAATAAAATAGACGGAAAAGAAGATAGAAGAACTGGAACATACAAAACATTTCATCTAGCCCGTCACAAAACATTAGCCGATGTCTTGTCCGCTGCCCTTGAATATGAGGCAGCTACACAGGCTTCTGGTGGATACAGAAGAGTAAGGACCGTGAAAGAGGAAGAAGAGAAAGGTAAACTCGACCAACTGGTAAACGATGAAAGAGCCTTACTGACAGAAAAATGAAGACAAAGACTATCAGGTGCTGGAATTGTGGTGAATTAGGACATGCAAATGTCCAAGGGTCACAACGAATCAAGTCCGCCGTAGAAAAACTAGAGCGGGTCGGCCCAGAGGAGAAAAGGCAGCTTCGACCCGAAACCGTTCAAAAGACCGTCTCATACTGATAGCCTCGTTGAAATGTCGCGATGATAGTATATACGTAGACGGTGAATTAAATGGTAAAAAGTATACAGTGTTGGTGGATACAGGAAGCAACTAGGATCATTATACGACCAACAACCATACATAACCGTAAGAGACTTTACCAACAAGATTGCGACTGCGGACTGCCACAGGTGAAAGTGCCAACATCCATAGGGAAATCCAGGTTCAATTGGAAATTGGCACAGAAAAGTTCACTCATATTGTTATTGTCGCTGATATCGAAAAAGATGTTATACTTGGAATGGATGTAATGAACTTACATGGTTTCCAGTTAGACTTTAAGAACAAAGTGATCAAAGTTGGTGCCGAAGAGGTATTCCTACATCCATATGAGGATAGTACCATTCCAGTTGCTATACAGGAGGATACGGTGGTACCTGAAAGCAGTGAAACTGTTATAGTAGCACGGCTTCAAGAAACTATGGAAGAAGGAACACCTGTAATGATGGAACCTTGAAACCACGATGAAGAGAGTGGACGAAGAATTCTGATTGAAAAGAGGTTGGTCACGACTGCTAAAGATATTCCAGTTCGTCTTATAAACGTTAATTATCACCCATTACCAATAATAAAGAGATCAGAATTGGAACTTGTGTACCAGTAACTTCCATAATTCGTCAGACAACAACTTCTGATTATTTCAACGACAAATTCGATCAAATGATTGCAGTTGCTGGTCAATCTCTAAATCAATTAAACAAAAAGATAAAAAGGAATTTCTTCGACGATATCGTGACATTTTTGTACCAAAAGGAGGAAAACCATAAAATTGACACAGGTGACGCCAGGCCGATTCGTCAATCAGCTCGAAGATTACCAAAGACCAAGAGGGAAAAAGCTGAAAAGATTGTTCAGAAAAAGAAGGAAGACAGGGTGATAACACCTTCTACCAGCCAATGGGTCTCTCCGGTAGTCCTAGTCCAGAAAAAGGATGGAACTACGAGGTTCTGTGTGGATTACCGTCAGTTGAACAATATTATCAAGAAAGACAGTTATCCTCTTCCTCGATGTGACGATACCTTGGACACATTGGCCGGAAGTAAACTATTTTCTACCTTAGACCTAAAGTCTGGATATTGGCAGGTGGAAATGGACACAGTAGACAAAGAAAAGACAGCTTTTACCACCGGATCTGGATTGTGGTAATTCAATGTCATGCCAGTTGGACTATGTAATGCCCCCTCGACATTTGAAAGACTTATGGAAAACTCAACAATTCATGTATTCGCTCCGTACGCGACAGCAGCGCCAATTCGTTTTGGTACAAATGGACTATTTCTGCGTATACTGACAAATACAATTTTTAATAGAATTCGTAATTAAAAAGTATATATGTTAGTTTTAATAAAAGTATATGGATTTGTAAAACAAGTAAAACATTAATTTATTCTTATTAAATATTTTTATCGCTTAAATTAAAGAAAATTATGTATAATCAATAAAAATCAATAATAAAATATAGGCAGGCAACAGTATTTACTGGAAAATGTATGAGAAGTTGCCTAAGTCTAATAAGTTGTCATTGAAGAATTAGTCTATTCTGTCAAAATAAAAAAATACCATTTAATAATAGCGTGAAGTTAAAATTGTTCGAAAGAAAACAGAATGAATGATTAAAACTGGTTTCCCATCAGTAAGTCACAAAATTGCAGTGCAGCCACATATTATAATCAAAGGCAGAAATCTTGAAATCTAGCCCTTGCTGAATGAACATTTAAGAATAAATGGATATTAAAGAACATCGTAAAATGATAATTTATTTATTTAAAACCTTTCAAGTTTCTGATGTCTACTATTTCTAGCATTACTGTTATTATTACAAAAATAAAAGTAATTTTTCTTCTTTTTGTACACCTATCTATTTATTTCTTTGATTTAATTTCCACTTTGCTACTGAAATTTTTTATATAAGTTTCACTGTTTTTTTTGCTAGTATTTGTAGAATTTTCAACACAGCAACTCCGGTTGCTTATTATATTATTTTTATCTACTTTTTTGAAAAAAAGTAAAATGTATATGTGTATTTGATACGCCAAAATTACAAAATATCGCCCTAAAATATCGCGAATTATCCGCAGCTAGCGCTAGTATCGCTGTTGCTTCCCTTTCCATGACTTCGCACGTAACGAATAGTAAAAAAAATATTAATTAGATTATTAGTAAACAATACATATTATGACAATAATTGGGGCTAACTGCATTTCTTGTCAAAATATAATTAATATAATGTAAATATGGAACACAAAGTGTCCAAATAATATTCAGTCTACTCTACTGAAAAGTTAACTAAAATAACAGTGTAGTTTACCTCAGAGGTATTGATATACCTATTAAATAATTTTATTGTACCTATTTTTTTAGTCTATTATGACACTGATCTTATGAAATAAACATTTTAGTTCACTTTTTTTATTTGCCAATAAAAGCTATTTAAAAAAATATGTTATTTTATTTGATATTTGGGACAATATTGTGAAAATGATTAAATTTACAATAAAAAAACTGAAAAACGTTAGGTAAAATTTCATATAATATTGTTACACAAATAAAACTAATCCTGAGTAGTAGTTACAAAATGGTGTGTGTAATATAATTATCTGTAAAAAAATATACATTCGGGTATATATTTAAGCCACCCCTGTAAAATATAAATTTCTATTTGTTCCATTAAAGGTTTTTTTTACTCAACCTTAGAAGCTTTCCTAGTCTTATATCAGAACAAAAACCATCCTTAAGGATGCAAGTTGCAGGAGTAGCTGCTCATAAACCAGTATGTTTTAGAAGTGGTTTTAAAAGAAATAAATAACAGTCCATCTAGACCAACTAAATTAGGAAAATGTTCCTTTCCTTCAAGAAGGACCTTTTAAATTACGCAGCTGAAGAAGGCATAAACTTAGTCGAACAATAGAAAATCCTGAAAAGAAGCGAAAACGAGAATTGTTTAGGTCCATATTCGAGAAAATCTATTAAAATTTCTGAGGAAAATTTAAATGAATTTTTTTGATGAATAGATTGAGAAGAATTTTTTTTATCCATCTGACAAAAAGGATTACTTTTATTGGTTGATAAGGATTATTCGCTATTTAATGGTGATTTCATGTTAACATACAATAAGTTGGTAACATTATAGCGTTTGCAACATCTTTCAAGTTCGTAATCCATCTTAAATGAGTCATTAAATTATCGGGCATCAATAAAACTGGAGCTTATGAGTATTTAAGACTTGAGACGTCATTCAATGTAGTATATTGTTACGTACACGCGGTGTACCCTCTGTAAAAGTGAGGGAAGGGCACAGGTAGAAAAAATTCAATAACGTCATATTCCATAAAATGTTTACCATTTATACAATTTGATAACATAACTGTATTAATTTAGATACAAATTAATTTTTATTCTCATGATTGAAATAAATAAATGTATTTAGTAATCTTTAATCTAATTTATGCTAAGCTTTTATTATACTTTGTAATAGAAACGTTTTTTGTTGAAAATTACTAATATTATGTTCATTTTGGGTTTGAAAATAGATATTTGTGTATTAAGAGTAAAAAGTGATACTTTTTGCTTAAAATGAACAAAAGATTTTTTCTACGATCAAATTGTTTTAAGAAATAGATATAAAAAATTTAAATTTGTCGTAAGTAATGTGTAATGTGTTGCCTATATCTAAGTTAATCATAAAACACTAAGTGAATATTCAAAGTCAATGTTAACTTGACTAATATAACAAAAAACATGTTACTACGTACAAATAACTTGAAAATCGTTTATTAAAAAGAAATATACCTTATTTAAATTAGGCGAGCAACAAAGCTGTCACTTAATGCCAGTTCGCGGAAAACGTCAACTATGTGTTGTATTTTGAAGCGCAAAAGCTTAATTTGGATAGTGATCATAGAAAAAAATATTTTTTTATATACAAAAAAGTAAACTTAACTTAGAAGAAGTTAATTTTTAAATTTCTACGCTAATGGAAGAAAAGGGGTTTTCTACAAAAAGATATAACCTACCGAGTGCATATGGCAACTTCCAGTGAGGAGAACTGCCTAAAATAAAAATTTCAACAAATAAATTCATCAATAGAGTAAGTCATTAGCATAGTATCAAGCCAAGGACAATATGCGCAAGATGTTAAGTAATATAATTAATTTAACCTAAAAAATATTAATTTGTATCTTTTTACTCCACATTAATATAAAAGAAAAATTATTATAAAACAACATGTGCGCATTCGCACCAACTTATAAACAAATAGTGAAACACAATATAGTGTTAACACTCCCCAAATAGAAAAAAGAGGTAACTTGCTTGACTTATTATTTAAGACATATTAATAAATAAAGAAAAATATAAAACTCATTAACTTTTGACCGTAATATAGAAATCATAAAGCGAAACAAAATATAATTATAAACACACAAAAGACTTCAGACGCCGTGGTGTTATTAAAGCTACCAGACTGGAAGAAATTTATGTAATATCTGCCCCCTACGGGTCTCGTGAGACTGCTTAACTTGTTCGTTAAGTCAATACTCAGATCAAGACAATTTTGAAATAATTTATCGTATTTGACAGACTCAGATCATTAAGTACTCAACTAATCGAATTTTAAAAGTTTCCAGAGACACATAGGTTGTTAAAGAAAAATCCACTAAAACATTCTGCGAGAAAAAGTATAAATAAAGTTGAAGATACCTTAGGAACAATCGTTAAAAAAAAACGCGCCTGTAAAACAATATCGGAACGCACTTGTATTAGTAGGCACTTCATGAAATCTTCAACCTCCGGTTGACAAGTGTTGTGTGAGTAGGCTAGGTAATAGCCAGGTTTGAATTCAATTAATTAATATGAGGTATTTTATAGGAATAAACTATTTTGTTGATTTGCTTGAGGCAATCTGAGAATATTAATTTTTTTTAAAAAAACTCCGTTGAAACATATTTTTGATTTAATTTTGAAAACATGTATTTTCCCTACTGACTGGAAAATTTCCAGAATTACTCCGGTACATAAAAAATGTAGCAAAAATGATGTTTGTAATTATCGGCCCATAAGCATTATTTGCAATTTTGCTAAAGTATTCGAAATAATTACGATCATATTTCCAATCATATTTCCCGTCTTATATCTTGTAACCAACATGGATTCATGAAAAATAGATCTACAGTTACAAACCTTGTATGTTCGACGCAATTCATTTCGGAAGCATTAGATAAAAGAAGTTAAATTGATGTAATATACACAGATTTCTCCAAGGCCTTCGACAAAATTGATCATTCCATCTTGCTCCACAAGTTAAGTTCCATTGGTTTATGCGATCAAATCATTCAATTAATTGGTTCGTATTTGTTGGGTAGGCATCAATATGTTCAATGTCGTGGTTACAGGTAAAAAAATTTCGAACAAACATCAGGCGTTCCGCAGGGATCAATTTTAAGTCCTCTTTTATTTATAATTTTTATAAATGATATAGTCGCTAATATCGAGCATATTAAAGTTTTAATGTATGCCGACGACCTAAAATTATTGCTTGAAAGCAATTCTGTTAACCATTGCTTGCGACTTCAAAAGTGTTTGTCCGACATTGCGAAGTGGTATCTCGATAATTCACTCCCTCAAGTCCTGAGAAATGTTCCGTAATATCCTTTACTAAAAAAGTAACACCTATAATTTTTTATTATAAACTACGGAACATTGTTCTAAATCGACCCAAATTTATAAGAGATCTCGGAGTTAATTTTGATCTTGAACTAACTTTCGTTAAACACATTGAAACGATGTTATCTGCTGCTAACAGGAGCTTAGGGTTTGTTATTCGAAGATGTAAAGAAGTACGAGACATATTTACCTTAAAAATTCTATACAGGGTTGGGCATAATTGGCGGAACACCCGATTTGTGGCTCAATTATGGATTGTATTGAAAATTAACCCAAATAAAGTTTTTTGTATATTTTATGTACTATTTAATGACGCTTGGGGATTTTCATTATCTGTCATATTTATCAAGATATGACGTCATCGGATGAAATTTTAAATGAATCACCCTATATTTATATTTTTTTTCAGATAGATCTTTTCTTTCTGAATCCATCAATATGGGGTTCGGGTGGTCTCTGATTTTCCTTATCATCAGAAAATAATAAAACAAAATGGTAAACGTTCTTTTAAATAATTAATGAATAACTATTCACAAAGTTGTCTGTGCCATCATAATGTACCAATATCAATTGTTTTGCCATGGTTTCACTTTTTGACATTAAAATGTAATATTGACATCTCGATATTAATCACTGAGTTTTATTAATACGATTATTGTACATCTCTGACAGAAATACCTACCAATGTTTTTGTGTTACTGTTTACTTGGTTTTTATAATATTATAAAAACTATTGTCACCTTTTATTAATCTGTAGATTTTAATTCATTCTGGTTTATGGAGACAATCAAACAAGTTGAGTTTAATTGCAAGTCAATTCATTTCACCCAAACTAGCCCAATACGCGAAAATAAATAACTCTTAGCATTTGATACTATTGAGAATTTTTATTAATTTAAACCATGGTTGAACTGAGTGAACGTGAAAGAATTACACTATTGATGATTATTGGGTTTGGAGACAGAAAGAGATCTCTGCAAGAAGCTTGTAATTTGTTCAATGAAACATTTCCTGACAGGATTTCCCCGATTTCTAAATCTACAGTATCCAGAAATTTGAGCAAGTTTAATGAAACAGGAAGTGTGAAAAATAATCCCAGATCTGGACGGAAGAAGACGGCCACTGATGAAGAAAATGCACTTAATGTGGTTCTAAGTGTACAGGAAGAACCAAAAACTTCAGTTCCAAAGCTTGCGTTAGACAATAATATGAGCGAGAGATCTGTAAGGAGGATTCTGAAAGTCAATAAATTTCATCCCTATAAAGTGCAGTTACACCAGGAATTGAATGAAGATGACCCAGATAGGCGAATGCAATTCTGCCAGGTAATGATGGATGCCATTAATGGAAATAATATGTTGATGAACAGCATTGTTTTTTCCGACGAATCAACATTTTGTCTCAATGGATTTGTAAATAAACATAATTGCCGGTATTGGTCTGATCATAATCCTCACTGGATGGAAGAAGGTCACACCCAATATCCACAAAAGTTAAATGTTTGGGCTGGTATAGTTAGAGGAAGAATTATTGGACCATTCTTCATGAGAGGAACTCTGAACGGTGATCGTTATTTGCAACTACTTCAAGAGCAGATAGTTCCAGAGTTAGTTCGTTTATATCCAAATTACAGAAATCACTTACAACTTTCTGATGAAATTTGGTTCCAGCAAGATGGTGCTCCACCTCATTTCGATGCTAGAGTGAGGCAGTACCTGAACACAATATTTCCACAGAGATGGGTGGGTCGAAGAGGACATATTGAGTGGCCGGCACGGTCACCGGATTTAACCCCACTGGATTTTTTTCTTTGGGGCCATTTGAAATCAGTAGTTTATAAGGACCTGCCACATTCGCTGGAAGAATTGGAATACAAAATAAGAATTGCTGTTCAAGAAATAACACCTGAAGTTTATCAAAATGCCTTAAGATCATTTGTTGATAGACTAGGATATTGTCAGGCAGTTGGAGGCTTTCACTTCGAACACTTACTTTGAGAGATTTGTAATACTTCGATTGATAATAATTATTATTTTTTATTAAATAAATGTTTACTTTCTATTTTGTTATGAACTCGGAGACCCTCAAACCTTACATTAATGGATTCAGAAAGAAAATATCTATCTGAAAAAAAATATAAATATAGGGTGATTCATTTAAAATTTCATCCGATGACGTCATATCTTGATAAATATGACAGATAATGAAAATCCCCAAGCGTCATTAAATAGTACATAAAATATACAAAAAACTTTATTTGGGTTAATTTTCAATACAATCCATAATTGAGCCACAAATCGGGTGTTCCGCCAATTATGCCCAACCCTGTATATTAGCTTTCTACAGTCAAAACTTGAATACTGTTCTGTTGTTTGGAATCTGGTGCATAATATTTATACTGAAAGTTCAAAGAAAATTCATGAAATCGGCTTCCCACATTTTAAATGGTATATACCCTACAAGGGGTTATCCCCACGATTTACTAATATCTAGATTTAATCTTTCAGAGCTCGTGATACGCAGAAATTTCCAACAGGTACTCCTACTTTATAATCTTTTAAATGGCTCAGTCGACAGTATTGATTTGTTAAATTACGTTAATCTAAAAATCCCCAATGCTGGTTTAAAACTTTACTTGAGTTTCTACATGCCAGCTTCTAGAACTAATGTTTTGAACTCATCTCCAATGTACCAATCTATTTAAAAATATCATGAAATTCAAGACAGCTTGGATATTTTTTTATGTAAAAAATATATGATTAAAAATGTTTTTTCTTTAACAATGTAAAAAATGATGCATGTAATGCAATGTAGACAACCATTTTTTTTATCCTGTGTTCGGTCAGTTTTTTCTGGATGTTTACATTATATCGTATAGCTTTTTAACAATTTTGTATTTGTATTTTTATTTTGTTTTGTCTTTCCCACCCAGTAAATGGTGATTACTATTGGGTAGTGTAACAAATAAATAAATATTGCAATGACAGGATTCTACAATTATTGTTTTGTTTATAATTGATTATAAATTATACTGTAACCAGAAAGGTGGTATATCAATACGGGCCTATGGTAGCATCACAATCAATTCCACCAGTGATTGTACTGATACTTTATATCAGTACCTGGCCTAAATCTACCAACTATACTGTTTTAAAACAACTACAGCACGAAACCCTATTTCCGTTGGCCAAATGTTTTATAAAATAAAAATAATGCTAACACTGCTCACTGCTTTTTTCATAAATTACAACCAATTGCAACACCCCTCAAATACTGAGGCTAGTTACGCCGCTGACTAAAACCCTCTTATATTTTAAATTTTTTTGTTATCCACAAAAATAGGAATGTAAAATTCATGGTTCGTTGACGATGAAATGTTTTTTTTTTATTCCTTATTCGGTTTTATTTTAATTAACGCTTTATTCTTTAATGGCCTATTTCAAAAATGTTATTCTACGATAACAACTTCCCCTAATTTAAAATTATTACGCTGTGATTGCTATAAGGGAAACAATAATGGTGTTGAAGGGATAAACTACCACGACACCATATATATCAACGAAGAAGAAGTGTTCTATATCACGGTAACTTACATAATAATATCCCGACAATTACGTGAGAATATATAGATTTCTATGTAAATTTCTACAATTTCCCTCCAATACAGTGACCCTTCCATATACCGTTTGTGCCTCTAGGGGTTGATTCTACAACTTACTCCACCCTCATAACAATATTGTTATTTTAATTAGAACCGTAAAATCAATTTTGAATTTTGCACTGAAGGCTTATAACGGAAATGCCAATTGAAACGGAACCAGAGTAATAATATTTTGCAATCAAGTTTCAAAACGTGATCGTAATTTTGATGCAATTCTTTTTGTAATGTAGCGACATGGATTATTTTAGCTTGCATACTCGTACTCATAATTTTCTTTTAAAATTCCATTTCAGTAGTATTTAAAGCTGTTTATTTTTGTTTAAATACGTAAACTTAAGAAAAGTTATTCTTCATAAAAAGTTCTAAACATAAAATACAACCATAATATATGAATATTGTTCCTGTCATGTACGAGGTTTGTCAAAAAATGTTAATTTTATTCAAGAGTAAAGTTTTAACGATATCAAAAGTTGTTATACATTCAATAAAAAAATACGTAAAAATGCATAAGAAAAACAGATAGTATAAATAAAATTTTATTTGGTAGTATACAAATATTTCTACACAAAAAGATTGTGAGAAAAAGTAGATATATGTAATATTAAAACATTGTCAATTATCAATGAGTGATATTATAGTTAATTCTTAAAATTAGTAAGTGAATGAGCACTTTGTATATGTAGGTACTGATAGTTTATTAAATGTTTGTAAACTTTTTACCAAACACCAAGTTTTTTCCACTGCTACTGAAAGATTGTGGAATATAAAAGTCGTTATGGTGTTTACATTAATGTGGATTTGAAAATAGTATTTGGTTTTATTTACTAAATATGTAGGCGCTACATCGTTTTTTATATTAAAAATTAAAATTAGCTTTTAAACAAAAAAAAAATTTTTAACTGGAACTCATCTCAATGACCTGAGTATTTCAAGAAAGAATGATTCATATGGCCCTATTTTGTAACAAAGTATAATATTAATGAGCAATTAGTCAAATGTGGAACAATGTGGAACAACAATGCGTATTACAAAATTGTTTTGGTCCACTGATTGAGAAAGCGTCAAGTTTTATACGAATCACTAATTTTAAAAGATACAATTTTAATTATATAGTTTGCATGTTTAAAATTATGTGTATAACACCTAAATATTTCAATTTCTTAGTTTCCTAAACATATTTTCTAATTTTTATTCATAAAATTATCATAATATTTACTGTTTCCTAGTAACAAACTCAGTTTTAGACAAATTAATTTTAAGGTAATCAGCACAACATCACTGCTTCATCTGCAAATAAGTGGATTGTGCAATCATTTACTATTTGTTCCATATCATCATTGTGAAAGTCAGACATATAAATCTGAATGCCAGACTCACCCATTGATAAATTATATCGATGTTTCTGGTGTGGACTGTAGTAGATAGCTGGCTTTTTTACATAAGTTGTCTGTAAGAAAGTATAGTTGAAATTTAACTTCATCTGTTACCACGGATGACTTTATTGACGAATTTTCACAGAAAGATAGTTTTTTACAACTCATGGACACGATAATTTATTCACTATGTATATTTGTTAATTCTTGTTAGAGAACTAATCAATTGGTCCTTTAATTTGTAATACTTTGTTTTAAAAATGAAAATGCCGGCATGGTATTTTGGTGATTAGGAAAGTGTTCCGGCCGTTTTTACTCGAAATCAAGATGAAAATGAGCGTCAGTATCTTCGTTTTTTATAGTTTGAGCAATCATCTATTTACTATGGCGATTCGAGTATCACATGTGATTTTCTATTGGATTTTTTTGTTTAATTTAAAAAAATCTATTTATTAAAAACAGTTTATTTATAATTTATTTATAAGGTACTAATTTATTTAAAACCTACGCACTATCATAACTCACAATTCTAATTTATTTATTACAATGTATCTTTACTATCCAACACTTAAATTGAAACTTTCCCGTCTATCGACAAACTCGCGCTATTTATATAAAACCAGCTCTGCACCAGAACACTATCAGCGATTCAGAATTTTCTGGAACTCCGTCTCTATGACTCAGGCGCCGTACAGCGATCTATCCGGTAGCTTCCTAAAGCAGTGCGTTTGTCTCTATATGGCTAGCGCTAAACTTCCTATCTTGGGTACGGTAATAAAAAAAGAACAGGGTTGGCTTTGCGCGACAGTAGTTATGTAGAGTAGAAGAGGGTGGTGTAATCACTTTAATTTCGGAATAAGGCGAGCAATCCAGAGACAACGCGATGTGAAATAAATTAAATGGAATATTGAGATATTTCAACAATAATTTTAAAATAAAAAGTGTGAAGGACCTAACATTTGAGATCAGGTTATTTATTTTCAGTTTTTTTTAACGGTTGTCTAGGTAACTGTACAGCCTTTGCACGCTTCTTCTTCAATTCTAAAACTTTCTAATTTTTAATTAGTATCTGTATCTGTAACGTGTGGAGAGTGGGTTAGCTCCATGGTACTTGGGCCTCATTAGGACTATTGTGCATCCTCCTAAGATGATAGGCACCTCCTAGCTCGTGAGCCAGCCTACAGATTTAATGTAGTTGACAACGTCATCAAGAGGTGTTTCTCTTATGTCGGCCGGTGTTAGCCGATACTCGCCGAACACAAATCTTCTAATAAATGAGAGCGTCGAGCAATCGCAAAGAATATGCTCAATGGTTTCATCTTCTTGTTCGCACCCTCTGCAGATTGCGGATTCTGACAACCCCATGATATGGAGATGCTTCCGTACTTGGCAATGACCAATCAGAATGCCTGTGATTAGCAGCAGATTCTGTCTAGTCATAATTAAGTATTTGTTTGCTGCAGTGTTGTCGCAACTCTGCAGTTTCTTGTTTTATCCCATCTTTTCTTGAATTTCACAAGGGAATGTTCTTTAATTAGGTCTGTCACTACCGATTTTGTCAGGCCAATAGAAGGGCCAGGTCCAAAAAGTATTTGGTTGGCTGCTTTCTTGGCTAGTGAATCAGCAAGACGGTTACCTTTCGATGTGGCGTGACCTTTGAACCATTTTAAGGTGACCACATTGTTGATGGATACTTCGGCCAAAGCTTCGTGACATTCTAGTACTAACCCTGAGTAAATTTGTGGACTGTTTGGAGTGGGTAGCGATTGTCTGCTCTCTGTATAGATGAGCATGTTCCTTCCAGTGATATTGTTTCTGGTTATTTCTTTTGCTGCTATGATAATCCTCTTTAGCTCTGTTTGAACTACGATGGCAGTATTACTCACAGCCCATTTTATATTTAGGTTTAAGAATCTGGAGTATATTCCACATCCTGAGCCTTGTTTTGTTTTAGAACCGTCGGTGTAGATATGAATCGTACCTGCCTGAGATGGAGTCCATGTTCGCTTGAAACAGTGGGAGAGGATCGAGCGTCTCCTGCCAAAAGCGGCATCTCGCCTCAACAGATCCTACATCAGGTTCTATTCCAACCGTGCGGAGGCGTGTCATTATCGACAGAGCAACCTTTTTGATGTAAATATCAAGAGCAGTGAGACTAAGAATGACTTCCATGGCTCTAGTCGGTGTTATTTTCATGGCTCCTGTTATGTTGAGACATGCTGTTCTTTGAATTTATTCTAGTTTACGGATAGCTGTTAATTTTTGGGTTTTCGGTACCCAGACAACTGCACCGTATGTTAGAATAGGTCTTATGATAGCCGTGTAGGTCCATGCGACGACTCTGGGAGAGACACCCCAGGTGCGCTCCACGGTTCGGCGGCATTGTTCATAGGCAATGCCATGCTCTTTTAACTCTGTTTTCTAAATGCGCGTTCCATGTTAGCTTGCTGTCAAAGGTGAGACCTAGGTACTTCACCTCTGTTGCAAAGTTTAATTTTGTGTTTAGGAGTTCTGGAAGTTTTAATTCCACTTTTATCCTTTTCCTTGTGATAAGGACCATTTCTGTCTTCTTAGGATTGACAGACAGTGAATGGTCCTTTTAGAGCTACTTGCATTCTTTCGCAAAGTGTGTTCTCAAAATTCCCTGTTTGCAGAATTCCAGGTCATCTGCATATGCTATTGTGTAGTGACTGTCATTTTAATTAGTAAATATCTATAACACTTTCAACGGCTTTCTGTATATCTAAGAACATTTGCCTACCAACCCTTTCTCCAACACAAAAAAAGGTTTGCAATTATTGGGGATTAAAAATTCATACTTCGTACTATATTGTATCAACTATTTGCCATGTTGTTAAGTTAGTAGTTATAGTTTATTTGGATAGTACATATTACTTACTTTGAAAAGTCTGGTCAAAAATATTTTTTTGGGTCTCCTAACTAGAATAAGAGTATTATTGCCAAGTGCAATTCAGAAAAAACCCGTTTAAGCTGTATCCCAAATGTTCTTTAAAAACGTAAATATATGTTTACGAAAAAATTCATCGATAAGTAACTTTACTCTGAATTTCACAGGTCACATGACCACTTTCACTACCGGGACATAGTACAGTTGTTCACTTCCTCCCCAACTACAAACAACAAGCAAAAAACACACTATGACACTTTTTGCATTCAGATAAAGTACTACGTGTGTGCTCACAGGGACATCACTTATTCTTAAGTGTTATCTCGCTTAATAAACTGGGTTTTGGGTTATAACACGCAAATTATAAAGAATTAGTATCCTTACGAGCGTCAATATGAATTCATCGACCAAATTTTAACTTCACGTTTTCTAATTTAAATTAAAAACGTAGCAATCCGTATCATATCAAATAAAACACATCTCATTGCGATCCGTTACGCTGCAGATGGCGCCTACTAATAAGATTTCCTTGTGCTAAGTGTTTAACATTAATAAGGATTGGCTTTTTTTTTCATATACGATTAAAGACTGAATTATTGTCAGTAGGCTTGGTGAGAAATAAACCTGTTAAGTTTATTTTTAATTGACTTATAATTGCAATTATTTAACCGTGTATAAAAACCCGATTTTAATCCATTACGGTACCCCGAAATTCTGCTGATTAATAAGAACATTTTGAACCCTGGAATATTCCGTACCTCCACCTAGCGCTACCCAAACCCTTTTAACGCAATATGGAAAGCTTGAAGAGTAAACCACATTGAATAATTTGACGCTTGAGAAAAGTTCCGTTCAGAAATGTCATTTGTAAGTATATTTTCTTTGAGGTGAGAAAACTTCTTTCAATGGTAAGATAAAAATAATAATATGTAGGTATTTAATTATATTAATCGACGAACAATTATAAAAAAATAATAAAAGAGACTTGTACTATGCTCCTCGTATATATTTCGGAATTAATAACAAAATTTATGGTATACATCCCCATAGATAACCAATTCAACAAGGTATTTTAATATATCCATTTCAATAGATTTATATTCGAACACATTTGTTTTATTAATTGGTCAAACATTTGAGTTATTCAGTTTGAACATTCAGTACAACCAATAAATTCAATAAAAATGTACAAATTGATGTTTTATATCAACGCGTTACTTTATGATTTAGATTTGATTTAATAATCATATTCAGTGGTGTAGATAATGTTGCGAATTAAAATTGTATTTACCATAATTTCGGATTGGTCATTTGAAAATAAATTACATTTTAATCTTTCCAAATGCAAGGTTATTACATTCAGTAACATTCGTAATCCTCAAAATTTTATCTACACAATGCAAGGATCAACACTAGAAAGAGTGTCAAAAATGACCGACTTGGGAATAGTTTTTCAAAATAATTTCAAATTTGACGAGCATATCCATAACATTACCAAAGAAGCTAACAAATTGTTAGGTTTTTTGAAACGCACGACTAGGGACTTTACAGACACACACTCGATTAAAAATGTATTTTTTGCTCTCGTTCGTAGTAAATTAGAATATGCATCCACTGTATGGGACCCTACACAACAAAATTTAAAACACATTTTGGAAACTATTCAAAATAAATTTGTCAAATATTTATACTTTAAAAAGTATCATACAAGTCCAGGATTTGTTTCATTTGGACCTATTAGAAAAGAGTTTGAAATTGAAAAATTGGAACATAGACGCTCTATAAACAACCTTGTCTTTTTACATAAATTATTAAATGGATATTTGGACAGTCAATATTTATTGAGTCAAATAAAAATTAATGTTCCAATAGCAGGTATTCGTCCCCGTCAATTAACTTTTCGTGCGGATAATCATGGTCCAGTAGAAAAAATTTGTCTTTTGTTTAATGTACACTCCGAAGGCATTTCTTGCGGTATTTTTGATGTAGCTATCAGCACATATAGAAAGGAACTTAACAAAATTGTTGGGCTCGATTAAAGAGACATAACCTTGTAGGATTTCCGTGGCCTTGGTGTGGGGTTTTGCAGACGCTCTGATTATTCCTGAATATTTCTGATTATTTCAGTAGTTTTGTTCTTTAACGAACTTTGTTAAAATTTTGTAGTAGCGAGGTTTGTTTATTATAATTTCACTTATATATTTAATTAGATATTATGTATTTTTGTTGATTTCTATTTTCGCTGTATTTATAGGAACATGTAATTAGGCTCATGCCTGTTTGTTTCTGGAATAAATAAATAAATAAATAAATAAATAAATAATGATAATTCAAATTAATTTAACAATTTAACCTCTTTTAAGCTAATTCTGTCTAATAAAATGGGCAGAGGAAAAATCATTGACGAAAAAATAAGTTTTCTTGTTAAAATATTGCAATTCTGGAAAATCGAACTCGAAAATTGCAAATATATTAGATTTATCACGATATAGTGTAAGAAATATAGTTAAAAGATACAAAACTACTGGCTCAATCGGCCCAAAGCCCCGTCATGTTAGAAAAAGCAAGATTACAAATGCCGATAGACGAGCATTGAGAATTATTGAAACCAACCGTCGCACATACGGCAATTATCCTTATTTAGCGCGCCAAAAAAAAAAAAATTGATATTTTAAAAACATGTTTCATCCACACAGTATTGTTCTGTATACATTCGTGCTCTTATCTGGCTTTACGCCACCGAGAACCGCGGATAAATAAGAGAGTAATATGGGTAGAAAGAGTGCACTTTCAGTCTTAAGTGTAGTTGACGCATAAATCAGCATGCGAACACTTGTTGAAAAAGTACATGTTGTTGTTTAAATGTTGTAATCCAAGAAATTTTTCAAGATGGACTGTGAAGCTTCATGTATGTATTTCTTATTCAAGTATTAACAATGTATTTATTTGTTTCTTGCCTAATAATAACGGCAGCTGTTGGTGGACCTAATTTTATTCATTCTTTTTTGTATACGGCTAATTTCTGCGAGGGCTACAAAAAAAGTTCCACCGAGTTCCACTCTCGTTTTTTATGTTATAGTTAGATAAGACCTTTATCTTTAAGAGCTTACAAAAATTTGCGTCCCCAAGTGTCCTCTGTCTGATACAAGTTATTTTGTTTAGAGGTAGTCACAACAAAATCACTAGAAATTAATTTTTTTCTGTTCTACAAAGCGATAAATTCTTTAAACTGTTGACTGCTAAGTGCATTGAAAAAGTAGAACGGTACATATTAATTAAATTTAATACAATTTTTGTACATTTTAATTAATTTTAAAAATTGGTACTTTATTATTTACATAATCTCACGTTTCCTTATTGTTTAATGGTCCTCCACTTTATACCGACAAGACTTTTCGATCACAACTTGAAAACTTTTTTCTAAGATTTGAAATAAGACCAGGCAATCAAGAAATGGATGCATATTAGCAAAAGTAGGTATTGGAGGGGATAGTTTTCTTATTCAACAAGAATTTTGATCTCTCTCTGGTTGTTCATTTCATCTGGCATCGCTGGTCGTACTGTATTTACAACAAAAAAAGAGAGCTTTTTATCATCCGTATTCACAAAGCCTCCTTATATATTTACCCATTGTAACTCTTTAAAGAGAGCAATGTCAATTTAGAAAAAAGTAGAGGTGGGCTATATCGGCGATTTTCAAATTTTGAACCATTACTATGATTAGTGAAATTCAAATAAATAAGATGTTTTCTCAAATTATTAGAAAAATTATTCTTGTTTTTCTGAAAAATATTTATGAAATCGATAGAACTTGCAAACAATGTCAGCTTACTATTATTTTTAAATATCAGTAATTAAATAACAGTTTGAAATATCGCCCAACTCTATTAGAGATTCATTAAAGTGGACACATCTTACGGGTACACCACAAACCTATTTTATTTTGTGACAATGGAAGAGCATTTTGAAGGTCTGGATCCAGAGTCCTGGAAGTTTATTTCCTTTTGTAATCTTCCTACTTCACGGCTGACAGCGATTGTCCAATTTCAAAAGGGATATCGTTGGATTAAGTATTACAATGTTCCAAGTATTTTTTTTAAATTTCTAGTTCTTTATCACCTATTATATTTCGTATACTCGTTCAAATATATATTACACTGGTTTGCTGAACAACTTTTACCGAATATTCCAACTAATTCAGTCATTGTAATGGACAATACGCCATATCATTCCCGGCTAATTCACAAGAAGCCAAGTAGTGACTCTAAGAAATCACATATATAAAAGTATTCAAAAGATAATAACATTGATAGTCCTGCTTCCGTAAAAACAAAACCACAATTGTACAAATTGTTAAAGTAAGAATATTCCAATACAGTATTCTATTGATAATTTTGCAAAAGATGATGGTCATACTGTATTGAGGTTACCACCTTAATATTGTGTACTTAATCCAATTGAATTAGTTTGGTCTTCAGTTAAACAAAAACTGAGACGTAATAATTTTGCACCTACCTTAACAAATGTGATTTGGAAAATATTAATGGCGTTTTTAAAGATCCGTCTTTGACTGACGTTTGGAAAATTTGCATTAGTCACGTCCTAAAAAGGAAAAAGAATATCATATTTTACCTTCTAAAGCTCCAGTAGTTATATATCCAAACCTCGATTCCTCGACAGATGATTCAGATTTAGATTCGAATTAACTTTCTTATTTTTCATTATTGGTAATCCGAGAGTCATCAAATTAATTCATTGTTAACATTTTATTAGTTCCTATTCATTTATTTCTTTTAAAAAATTCATTTTTCTAAATTATTTTATAGTTTTGTTTTATTTGCAAAGAATTTATTTTCCTTTATTGTTTTTGCTTTGAAATTTCGTGTTCCGGAAAAAAAAATGAATGGTGTACAAAAAGGGATCAGTTCACGTCTGGTACCCTGTTTGAACTCCCTTACAGGTAGGTACATTTTACTCGTCTATTTACGTCTTATAATTTAATATTTAGTTGTAGCAAATTAACGAGCTATAATAATTATTTTTTTAAGTTTCAAGTAGGACTACAATTAAGTGCATCTATCTAAATAATTGATATAACTCCGTCCAATTTATAATCATTCTATTGCCTTTTAACAAATACTTTCTCGTATTTATAAAAATATTAAATTTTTAAAATGAGGTATCTACGCCTGTGACAGATCAAACAAAATTGTCGGTAAGAATTCGGAACGAGTTTAATGGAAGAACTATACATAATTATTAATTTAATTTACTTAATTTTAATAATAAAATTGGTACGCCCATGTGCGCGGTCCCTTTGAAGTCGGTACTAATCGGTTATTCTGCCGTGTTGGATTGTGTCTAGAAAGACTATACTACATGACAATGAGTAATATCTATTTAGACGAGTATACTCATAGTCTAGAAAGAACTTCCCTACAGGTAAGTCGTTTGTTCTCTTAATTAAAGAAATATTCAAACAAATTACAAAAGTTTTTAAACTTTATTGAAACATTTACTTAACTGAAATAATAATAAATTTAATTTTGCAAATATAACTTTGGAAAAAAATGAAGCAATTTATATTGTGTTGTTATCTCCAACATTGTAGTAGATTTGCAACGTATTTTAAAGGCCGCAACATAATTATTATTAATTAAAAATAGAGATTTTGTTTACAACATAGAAAAAAAAAACTCATTTTAATGTATATTTAATCTCAATAATTAAAATATATACTAACAATTAGTTTGACAGAATTGTCACTTATTTAAAATTTTAAAAATAATGTTAGTTGGGTGTCCAAAAAATGAACTGTGATTGGTGGATTTCATTTTTTTGTAGTTTTCTCACTACATAAAATGAATATGAAATATATTCGTTCAGTTGAACGCAATGGCATACTTTTTCTTTTTGTAGTCCTTGCGTAGATAAGCTAATATCCATGTGGGAATAAAAAAATGTAATACCAATATTATTATTATTATTAGAAACTTGAATTACAAATAGTAGATTGTGAGTAAAATCGTGTAGATACCTCGGGGAACTAATTCTAGCCTCGTGTCTGTAGCAAAAGGAGTAAAACCATAAGCATTTTTATTATGTCGTCCCATTTTTCCCCAACACTTTTGTGGCATCATTAAAATATTGTCTGTCGCGCCTGTAGGGAATATGAAATGTTTTTACCAGCCCTATTTATTTATCACCTTAACTCAGCAATTATAATTTTACACGACTTCGTTATTCCGAATGATATGTTTTATTATTCCTTCTTTGAGCTCGGTGACTCTATGCCGTTAGAGAAATTATTAATTAAATAAATAAATTACCAATTTTCACGCTATTCAATGAGGTGATTGTATTTTATAGAACTTATTTCCGATAAAAATACAATATAGTAATAAATTATTAATTGGTAGTCGTAATTTTGAAAAAAGGTAAAATGGTTTCAAATGAAAATATAGGTCAGTAACCCCATTTTTCTACATTAAAACAAAAAATCTAACAAACTGAAACTAAAAAGGTATTTTGGGCACCTGAGAAAATACTCTATCAATGTTAAACAAATTATGGTTTTATGATAGTTTCATCTTTCCAATTAGGTTTTTATGCCTTTATGAAAACTAGATAATTTTGCCGATATTCCACCCGCATGCCATATATAATAATTGTATTTAAAAGAATCGTTCCCTAATGATTTTTTGATTGCTACTATACTCTGTTTTTAAACTAGGAGGAACGAATTGAAAAGACGCGTTTACACAGGGAAAAGTAACTAGATTTGTTACTAAGAGCGAGTTTCGAAATAATATAGTCGTGTTCAAAATTTATGAAACTATTATCTTTATCGGCCTCAGTCGGTGAACGGCCAATGAGCGGTTAAGAAACGAATAAATGTCATAGAAGTAATTTTTTAATTAGTCCCAGACAACGGTCGCATATTTCACATTATTGTTATCTGAAATGTGTGTCTAAAACGAAATGTCACTGTCAAATTAAAGTCAATATGGTTGTTGATTGATGTCAGAAATACTTTTTTCTTGCTTTTGAAATTAACTTTTTGAGAATAACTATGATCTTTTTAAAATAGATATTAAATATTTAAGAAAATTGTTAATGAAATATCCAGATGTAGCCAGGTTAGTATAAAATATAAAGATCTGTTTATATTTTTAAGGATATATTTGTTATAGGTATAAAAAGTAAAAGTTAATCAGTGAATGACAAGTGGATCACACAGTAACTGGTATCTCTTCTATGAGAAATGTGGATATTATGGCTTATTTAGTGTTAACCCATGGTTAATGCGCTAGAGGGCAAATAAAGCATTCAAAAGTTTACAGGCCTATGAGTCAGAATTTGTTTTAAAAAATTGGAACCAACATTTTCATAACACTACATGTCAACATATATTTTTTAAAGTGAACTATTCTTACATACCTATGTATTAATTTTAAGTCTTTTTAAAATATTTTTTGTGAAAGTATTGTTAACTCATTGTGCCAAATTAAGATTGTCCCTAAAGTAGTAGATGGTGTTTTAAATGTTATAACAATTTTGTAAATAGTTTTATTCTATTTTAATGAATAAAATTTGCTTGAATATTTAGTTACATTTTAATCATTTTGGTTAGAAATTTATCAATTTTTAGTTTTAAAAAATCAGTAATAAAATTATTTTTTTCTAAAATACTTCGAAATTTATCTCTTCATGGTAATCTCCCATCTTTTTACCTTCAAAAACCAATAATGCATTTTCTACAAAACATTCAGAATCAGCATGTAAAATAATAAGGTGTCTTCCCATTCTTGTAAGGCTTCTCAGGAATTGCTACCTTTAATAGTATTCAGTGTAGAAGGATCCATAATTGTAAATTTTCAATACAATTGCTTACTGAAGAACTATTATTTACGAAATAAAGTAAAAAACTAAGTAATGGATAAGATATCAAATTATAAAATGTCAGAACTGTCAACAATATCAATTATTAGCTGATGTTCATGCTAAAAAGTAATGTGTGAAACTGACTGTAATCTGACCAATCAGAAGGCTACAGAATTGTCAACTTAAATTCAAATCGCTCCTCTTAGTTTAAAAACAGAGTATAGTATACTGAATCCTTTTATAAAGTTCATATTGCATGATGTTCATTTTTAAAAATATTAATATTTTTTCCATCTACGTTGGCCTGATTTAACAACAGTTCATTAGTGGGAATAAGATCCACCATTTTGATTAACCCTATTTTAAAAATATAATGTACTCGTCTATTTTGCTTCTTATTATTCGTTAGAAATCTAATTCCTTAGTGTCCCAACTTCAAAGGTTAGAATTGCATGCAATCCTTAAAATAAAGATAAATGTAGGAATATTATTTAAGTCTCGGAATTAGTTTTGTAGTATTCAGGCTTCTGTTATAACTTATCCCGCTTGTTTTGTTTGTAATGTAAATTTTTCTTTTAGTTTCTATGTACTTGAATAAAAATTTTGAGAGATACTACAACTAAATTTAAATGATTGTATCTCAAAGCGGTAAATATTAGAAATAAACATGAAATGATTTAAATATTTGCATGGGTAAACATAGTGTTGCAAATACATCATTTGTGAATGTATTGTTTGTTACCCTAGATTGCATCACTTTTACATTAATTTTGCAATACAAAACTGGCCTTAGATAATTTGCAGCAATTTGCAAATTTGCGTTTACTTAAATATAGTCATTTAATTCGCTCTGTAGAATTTTCGACTGCAAAAAGCTCAGCTCATCAATTGTTGTTAATTTTTCAAGATCGCAGACTTTTGCAGAAGTTGTAAATTTATCAGTTTTTTAATAACAAAATTAATATTTGCAACCAATTTTAAAAACGTCTGCATTATTTTTGACATAATTAGACGCAAATTAACAATCATATTAAAATTTTTTAACAAAAAATATTTGCGTTCAAAATAGAATATTGTAAATTGGAAAATGAGTTATTTTTGTGTAGAATCGACAAATAATAGCATTTTTATTTTTATTTGGTCTACATTTTCAAAAAAAATAAATAAATTTTAATCAAACTATATAAAATTAATTTAATTACCAGTATTAAAACTGAAATCCTTAAAGTGGTGGTGGAGGTGAGAACAGAACGTTTGCCTTTCACGCGAAAATCCCGGGCGAGGAACTAAATCATATTTATTTCATTTTATAAATTAGAAAAATTTATAAATTATTTTAAAATTAGTTATTTTGTTTCAATAAACTAAAATATTTTTTTAAATTTGTTGTTTTTCGTTAGTGGGTTATAGAAAAAATATTGTTACGAATAAATATAACACCCTGTGAATAGGTATGTTATGATTTGTAAAGTTTTGTACAAGGGCATGCGCGCCAAATAGATTTTCAATGAAATAATAAAACGTATAGTTGAAGGTTTTATTAAATCATAATATTAAAGTACAGGGTCAAGAAAGATCAACAAGAGCATTCTTGAAAAATTACAAGTTAATTTTCGGGGGGATCTTTTTGATTTTGGTTGACAAGCGGTCGCATTCATTGGTACTAAGTGAATTCCTTTTTTTTTTCTTGGGTGTCGAAAAGTAGAATCACGGGTCGGTCATGCAAAATCGCGGTTAGTTCTTTTGTAAAGCCACACAGTGGGAAAGTAACGTGTGCCTCAACCAGCCTTGCAGCCTAACGTATTAAAATATAATGTTTATGTAAGTAAATAGTTTTGAATAATAATATTTAGTTTTGTGTAGTCAGCAAATACTTGCTGAAGCAATACTAGTTGTTTCTATAATTGTTAAATAAATCAAAGTTATTTGTTCTACGCTTGTTGTTTTAATTTTTTTGATTTATAAAAACTCACGATCATTTAAAGCCGGGGGTATTGGCCATATTTACTCTTGTTGCACAAACTACTATTTTTCAACAAAATGGCTCTACTAACTACCACTAAGACATTAACTGGTAATTTATTTGTAACATGGTTTAGAAAAGAGCTTTTACCTAGTATTTTCCCAAATTTAATAGTCCTAATGGACAATATTTTTTGTCATTGTCGCATTTTAATTAAAATAAAAAAGGACACTTAATGTTTTATTCACAAAAAAAATATGAATATTTCTGACAGTAGACCAGTAGAAAAGTTTCTTTACAGATATTCGTTAATAATAATAATAATAATAATAATAATAATAATAATAATAATAATAATAATAATGTCTTTATTAAATAAATTATTACATTACATTTGCACCAAGAAGGCGAATATTAGCTGAAGCTACTCTTTAACTCTTAACCTTCTTGGTTTACAAAAGAAAATGAAAATAAATAAATGAAAAAATGAAAAAAGTAGAATAAAACAAAACTATACTTTCTCAACTATTGTTAATTAACAAATGAGGGTACATTTTCTTATTTGATAATTCTAATAACACAAAGTAATCATTTCCGTATCAGATCCTTATCTGACAATACAAAGCATTAATTCCGTAATTATTTTAATAAAATTATGTTTTATGAAATTTTATAAATTATAAAAATTTATTAAAAATTGGTAGCAGAATGATATAGCCCTAGAAAAAGTATATTATATAACTCTTATAAAGGATGCTTATTACTTATTAATATGATTTACGTATCACACTCGTAGGAAATGACTATCTTTCCTTGAGCCATAGAAAAAGTATAGTTTATAATTCGCAAAAGATACTCATTTCCTACTCGTCATATTTACAGCATATAACACTCGTAGGAAATGATTACCATTCCTTACTTGTTGAATAATATACTATACTGAAAATCATTAAAAGGCAACAGTTTAAACAAATATTTATAAATTGAAAAGCTATGTAAAAATTAGGACAATACTGTATTACTAATTTGAGTTGAAATATCTAAAATAAAATACGAAAAGGGCCACATATCGTTTACTGACTGGCACATAAAAGAGCAGAATAACTGAAGTTCCGACATTAATAGAGTAGATAGGTATTTTACTGAACATTCGCAAAAATGTAAAACGTAAAGACTCAAAGCATTCCTGAAGAGAATATATTCCAATACAGTAGCCCAGATAATTCTCAATTTTTATTTAATCATTATATAGAATTAATGTAAATATTCTGAATAAAAATAAATTTCTATTTCACTAGTTAAATCTATCCAACGTTTTTGATTTTTAATAATTTATTAATATACATTTTAATAGTTCTTTCAATTAAATATTTAATTAAATGCTTGTATGCACTACTTCATAAGAGTTTTATATGCTGAATGATTATTTTTAAATTGTAATTGAAATTGGAATGTTTCAAATTAAATTAAATTTGATTTATAAGAAAAACATGTATTGATATGGAAATTGTTACATTTACTGTTTAACGGTATTCGTTCGACTATCGTAGAGTGCGGTAGAATATTTTAAAAGACTGCTCAGAATATAGGTCAAGATCAATCGCGTATGTTTACATATGTGCTAAATTGTGATGATTTAAAAAAAAAACAATTGCTAAAGTTACTTTTTAAACACAAAAATAAAAGTGTGCCAATAAAAATAGTTTTAAAATGTGTAGAGAAAATCAACAAAACCGAATCTTCTGAAGCGCAAAACAATCAGGCCATGATACAGGATAACCAAACTAATATGAAAATAACAGCAATGAAGAGGAAAAAATTGAGAAAAAATATATAAAGATATACTATCAAAGAAAAAAATCAGCTAAACAGGGACTGACTAAACAATTGCAGGAAATGCAATTTAGAATACAATAAATGGAAATGTTAGGTATCCAAAAACAACAACAACAACAGAAGAAATAGTCAATATAGAAACCGCTTGGATAGTACAAAGAAGCAAAAAAAGAAAAATGCGAGAATCTCCTCTAATGTCACTACAAAACAGAATACAACGTACAAAAAAAAACAAACCATTCAAATGAAAACGCTCAACAAAGTATTGCACAAAAAGAAACCAAAACAAAAATTACCACGGCCAATAATAGTAACTCAAGTCAAAAACTTTGAAGAGTTAAGACAAAAACTAATAAGTCAGCAACTCAATTTTGTAGCTGCCATATTAAATAACGATTAAATCAAATTAAACGTAAAAGATGAAGAAGAATATAGAACAATGACAACAGATCTCTCAAACTAAAGCTATCAATGGCATGCATATAAGATGAAAAAAACCATACCAATAAAAGTGATGGCTAGAAACGTATACCCTACATGCAAGCCAAAAGATATAGCTGAAGAATTAAAGCACAGTGGATTTAAAATCTTGGCTATGGTTAATAACCAACGGAGTTAAAGAAGACGAAAGAGGAAATCAAGTTATAATAAGTGCTATAAAAAAAAACCATTGCCGTTATTCATGTTAACATTTAAAAACGGCGAAGACATTAAAAGAATTTACAAAATTAAGACATTACAAAACGTAATAATCCAAATTGAACCAGTGAGAAACCCAAAATTGATACCAAAATGCAAACAGTGCCAAAGATAGAGGCATACTAAACATCTTTGTAATAGGCAACCAATGTGTGTTAAATGTGCTAAAAGCCAAATTACAGGAATGTGATAAGCCGGCAAGTATATACCATCAAAATGCGCAAGTTGCAATCAAGCACATCCAGCAAGATATAGAGGATGTTAAGTCGCAAAAGAGATACAATACAGAAGAGGCCAGGTAAGCAAAACTAACCACAATACCCAAACCTGACGACATATTAATAATACACAAAGAATGGTAAATTTGACATACGACATATTTAAACGTGGTTATTAATAACAGACCTAATATAACTAAAAACGAATCTTCAACGAACCAAATACAATTCTAGATGGAATTAAAAGATTAGAGGAAGCTACCTTCCCCCAAACGTCTAAACATCCTTAATGGATCGTTGTAACGTGGAATGCCAATGGACTCTTTGACCATCGAATAGAGCTTGTCTAATATTAGAAACACATTTAACAAAACAAAGCTATATACAATTTAAAGGATAAAAAGTCTATAGTACTATACATTAGGAAGGACGTCCTGGATTTCAAGCGATTTAATAGATTTGTCCTTCGTCCTTCCGAGCCCTTAAGAAGGACGCATTTTGTCTTGAATTTTAGCCAGTCGTTCAAACAGCATAGCATAAAAAATGATCTAATTATTTTTGATGACATCCGACAACTTTGCACTTTTGCGCAACTTGCGCATAGTCCGAACTTGCCATTTCGCAGTCGCAGTATGGACGACGCGACGCACACTGGGGCAAGAAGCCCTCAAATTTGGCAATAAATAAAAAAATTAAATAGCATATAGACTCTACCCTCAGTCGAAGTTACTTATCTGAGGCGAGTATATATTCATTGTTATTTCGTAGTTTTTAACTTGTTTTTGTGCTGTGTTTAGGCTGTATTTTGATTTTTTATTTTCAAATTTCCGTCATCGAGCCTTTAAGTTCAGCTATGTATTATTATTTTAATAAGTAAAAAGTTGTAGAAAAATAAACGTAATCCTATAATATTGGGGTTAAGTAAAATGAAGGTTAAACGTTAAAATTTTAAAATATTCTTAAATACATGAAGGCTATTTGTTACGTTCCAAAGCAGTCCAAGCTTTAAATTTCGACTTTTCATAATGAATATTGTTTTTTTCGAAATCGTTTAGTTTCTGTGCACTTATTTGCACTTTTCTTCACTATTTGTGTTTTTTTCAAAGTATATAAATATATGGCGGGACGATCGTCAAAAACGAATTCTGTCTTTTTTAATATATTTCGTTTATTAATGAATCAATTTTATTGTCCTTAGGCTCATTTTATAGGCAACTAAATATGCTTCCAGACAGACATAACAAAATGCCAGAAATGTAAAATTTAAGATGGCCGACCTGATTGAAAAAAAAAACGAGCCTAAAAGTAACCCATTTTAAGCTCGTTTTGCGTAATAATTATAAATTAAATATAAAATCTAATAACAAAAGTTAAATATCTAACCTATTTTCTTTATTTTAAGACCCCTCCGAGCACGATTGGTCTATTCAATCGTAAGATATAGACAATCAAAGTTGTCTAGTTTTTATGTTTTCATAGAAGCTTATAATAACACATCATTATACTTTGCAACGCTGCTATTTTAGTTTTTGACCAATTTGGCCTCAATGTGTCTGATTTGGTAGGTATGTAAATATACTTTCCGACCATTAAATTAAAATAGCGGAAATTTTAAATTCCAGGATGGCGAACCTAATTGAAATATGAGTCGATTTAGAGCTAGTTTATTTTTTGTAGATCTGGGAGCATAGTTAGTTATCTATAACATGGAGCCTAAGAACAGTAAAATCGGTTTATTATTTAAAAAATGAAAATAAAAACAAAATACAGTTTTTTATAGCCCACCCGGTAAAAATAAAACATAACAGTGTTTCGCACATAACAATTTAATTTATTTTTTATTTTATTTCTGGAACGAGGTTGAACACTATGTTTTTATCGAGAAAAAAACTTCTTGATATCATGAGAAGTTCTGGAAAGAATGAAATTAATAGAATTTGCTCACAACACCGCTAGATATTTTGTTAAAAAGTACACACGGTCAATATGCCTCCGACATTGCACAAATACCTTATACATGAGCCTAGAAAACTAATGAGGACGTCTTTAATTCGTTTTTACTTAGTTTCGACCTTGTAATCACGAGCAAACGAAAATTAAAAAAGAAAGAACTTGCAGCACTTTCCTAACAAGGCAGTAGATTTGTTTAAATCTGGACTCGTCCAGCTTCATAGCCATGGTATATTCATGACACTGATGATGACCGTGGAGACGATGAAGAATATGTCTTATCACATTCTAAAGAGGATGAAATTTGATTACAATTATCATAGCTATTCTAAATGAAATTATTATAATATTACATTTTTATTATCTGTATCTTTAACGTGTGGAGGGTGGATTACCCCCACGGCACTTAGGCCTCATTAGGTCCATGACATTTTTATTATATTATATGTTAGTATTACAAAAGCAAATACATAGACAGCTTAATAGAATATAAATTTTTATTATATTATATTCTTAATAACTTTCCATTTTTTTTTTTTTAGCAAACAAACACTTTATAAGCCCTCTATGTATTTTCATTTGTAATACTAACAACTCTACAAAGCAATATTTAACTTACAAATTCATAAAGAGAGTCTGTGATTTATTGCCAACTTTGATGGCTTGTTGCCCCAGTGTGCGACGGCGGGATTTGTTGAGGGCTAACCAAAAATTGAAAATCTGTCGTTTCTGCTGTTGCTGTTTATCGTTCATAACTTAAGAAGGTAATTATTATTGGTTAGCTGTTCGTTTTAATTTTTCGTAAGTATTTACTTGTGTTTTATTCATTCGTGACGTTATATTACGATAGAGTAGTGTTTAATGATTAGTTTGTACCTCATTTTTATTAATTTTTTATTAAATAGGTACCTATACGTACATAGGTAAGGTAATAGGTAAGATAAGGTAGATATTTAGAAAGTAAGTTTTAATTTTTTTGTTTTTAAAATGTTTATTTTATTTTTTAGCCAGTAATTTTTTTTTAGTTTAAACTTAATATAACGTTATATGATTGTGTGTCCTTTTTTGTTACTCAGTGTCCTTGTTTGTTTATAGGTTTTTAGTGATATGTCCTGGATTTCAAAAATTAATAGTTGGCAACCCTATATACATCCGTCCGATAACGCTAGAGGAGGCAAGCGCCGTAATAATAAAAGAAAATAATAACCCTTATGACGAACATAAAATAGAAATAGAAGAAATACAGGTAACGGCAGTTAAAAACAAATAAATATAGTTTCTCAGTTGGAACAGTATAAATCCCACCACGACATAATTTGAAAAAAGAAAATAACAGAATTCTTACAACAAATGGGAGAAAATTTTATCTTGTGATGTGATTTAATGCCAAAAATATTATCTGGAACTAGAGATTAACAACCACCTAAGGTAGAGAATTGCATGCAGCTGCAAGTGAAATTGGGTGTGACTACCAGTCAACAGGAAAACCAACCTATTGGCCAACCGACAGAAATAAAATACCTGACTTACTGGATTTCTACATCATTAGAAAAATACCAGAACACTTTATTAAAATAGAAGAACATTTTGACTTAGACTCGGATCATTTCCGGTGATAATGATACTTAGCGAAAATATAATTTAAAATTATACCTATATTGTGTAATAAAAAGACAGACTGGATAAGTTTTAAAGCTAAATTAAGTAATAGAATTAAACTAAGAGCAAAAGAACAACTAGAGTGCGATCCGAAAAAATTTGTCATTGACTTACCGCAATCGTCATGGAACACCAGAAATTACAAGAAACGACGTAGGCGCTTTATACCTACAGAAATAAAAGAAGCAATAAATAAGAAGAGAAAGGCAAGAGAGAAAAGGAAAATCACCAGATTCCCTGAAGATAAAGCAGTTCTTAATAGACTAACACAACAACTAAAACGAGAAATATTCACTATTAAAAACGAATTAATACACATATCTCAGAAAATTGACTAACGATAAAAACACTGATTACTCTCTGTGGAAAGAAACTATGAAACTTAAACGTCCACCTGTCATCAATAAAAGAAGACAACGGAAAATGGGCAAGATCAAATAAAAAAAAGCTGACATCTTTACAGGTCATCTCGAAAAAAATTTTCAACCGAATGAAGAACGAGGAAGAAAAGAGGAACAAACATAGTAGAAATTCCTAGTATAACGCCTAGAGGTAGCTAAGGAAATCCAAGAAAATTTTAATTTTAAGAAAGCACCCGGATATGATCTTATAACAGGTAAAATACTAAAACAATTGCCAAGAAAATCTATAGGTAAACTCAATAATATAATAAACGCTGTATTTCGACTGGAGCATGTACCTAGCATCTAAATTCGCTGAAATTATAATGGTATCCAAACCTGGAAAACCACCAAATGAAATAAAGTCCTTTAGACCTATATCCCTGTTACCAGTGCTGCCTAAACTTTATGAAATTTTTTTACTAAAAAAAAATAGAAACCCATGATAGACAGTAAAAATATAATACCTGACCACCAAATTGGATTTAGGAACAAGCATTAGAGAAAGCAAAAGAGAAAACACTGAAAGAAAAGATCTGTACCTCACTCTTTCTAGATATAGCTCAGACTTTCGATAAAGTATGGTTAGAGGTCCTTGAATATAAAATTAAACGTTTACCTAAGTAATACTGTTACATCTTAAAATCCTACTGACTGATAGAATCTTCCAAGTAAAACAAGAAGAATATTTAAACGTTTAAAGAAACTAAAGAAGTATTCTGGCTCCAGTTCTTCATCTGGTGTGTACCTCCGACATACCACAAACACAAAATGTGAAAATAGCCACATTTGCCGACTACACAGTCATACTTGCCATCGGTAAAACCATAGAAGAATCGAGCATAAAACTTCAACAGACAACTAATAAAATCTACTAGTGGACAAAAAGATGGCGCATTAAGCTCAACTAAACTAAAACAGTTCAGCTTAACTTCACAAATAAAAGATCAGTAAAATACCTACCAGTGATATTCAATAATACTTAACTACACATAAAAAAACAAAAAGAATTGGATATTAAATATAGAAAATTATACTGGTTGATGAATAGAAAATCAAAACTTACAATCGAGAATAAACTTTTAATATATAAACAAGTACTGAAGCCAGTATGGACTTACGACATACAGCTCTGGGGTTGTGCCAGTAAAACTAACATAAATATAATACGTTTCCAGAACAAAATATTAAGGGCAATAGTAAACGCCCCTACGGCATCATGCTCAAATTTCGTCTTCGTGTGATATGGTCATCATATCCGCTCTTGCTGCATAAACTAATATATCCTTTTGTCTTTCTCCTTTCTGCTTGCTCGATCTACCCCTCTCTTTTTGTATTCCTGCCTTTTTTCTGGTTTTCCTTTCTTTTTTCTCTTTTCCTCGAAGTCTCATGATAGAAAAACTAGTTGTTTTTAATTCTGTTTAACAGAGGTACAATTTACATAAAACGGTCTCTTTTTTGACAAAACAAACACTGTCCTAAATAACAGCTGCCTAATAGGTTTTGTACTAACTGATGACGAACATTTTATTATTTTTATTTTTTTTTACGTAAACTGTTGAATGTAGGAAATTACAAGAGTGAAAAAACTTTCTAAATTGCGTTCGGTATTGAAAAAAGAATGTTTGTTGGAATTGGCTTTTAAAGAAAAAAGTTCTGAAAGAAATTAAGAGAGGTTGCTAATCTCTACCATTCAGAAACATGAACTGAAAGAAGAGGCATCATCAAAAAGTAGGGTTCAACTAGCGGATAATGTTTACTAAAATTAAAATCTCTAAGTTTAACCGTTTTCAAGAAAAAAAAACTATTTTTATTGCCATTTTGAGACAACAAAATTTTATAATAAAACTCCCTTATATAGTTGGTAGAACACACTATTAAAATATTGAAACATCATTACGGAACACCTTATATATGGATCTAAATCATTTAATAAAAATACAAAATTTAATCGATTACAATAATTTGAAAATAACCTTTCCTTAGAAAAAGTATGATATAATTTACAATGGATATTAATATCCCAGTCATAATATAATGTTATAAATATGATCGATGATCGTGTACCATTAACTTTACCTAGGATCTAGGTATACCTATCCGATAAGTTGGGATATAGGTACAGTGTATTTACTTCAGTTGGTGACATTAAGAAAAATGAAATTTTTTTGTTTTTAGTTTTAGAAAAAATAGTTATTCTTTATGAAAAGTTTTGAATGGTATAAAACCTAGAATGAAACATCAAAATTTACAGTACAGTAATTTTTTCTGCGACCTACTAACGAAAATCTACAAAATTTATGAAATAAAATAAACTTAAAAAAAGATTTAATCTAATTAATCCTCAGCCCAGATTTGAAGCCGGGCCTTTCGCCCTAGTATCTGCTCCATCGCCACATAATAACAATTTAGTTTTAATATTATTGATTTCATATAGTTTTGTTTAAATTTAGGCTTTATTTGTAAATTTAGACGAAATAAAAATAGGAATGCTATTATTTAATGATTCTATACAAAAATAACTCATTTTAATGTTTGACAGAATTGTCACCCAAAAAAATTTAAAAAATAATTGTGTTTTTGGGTGACCAAAATAAGAAGTGTGATTGGTGAATTTCATTTTTTGCAGTGTTCTTAGGTAGAATGGATATGAAATATATTCGTTCAGTTGAACACAATGACAAATAAAGCCTATTTAATCTGAAAAAAAAAAATTGAATAAAAATGGGAGGGTTAGGGGAGTTTAAAATATTAAAAACATTCTAATCGAAAAATATGTTTTCAACAATAGAAAATTTATCATATAAAAACTTAACTAAATAATGTCTCAATTAATAATGCCAAAAGTGACACTAACAAATTAAAACCTATTTCTTAGTTTTATTTACAAACTTCACTGTATTTATTAATTTAGAGACGATTTTAAATAATTTTATGAACATTATACTCATGCTACTTCATTAACAATTATTGTAAAATATGGTGGTACTAATAACTGTAATTTTATTAAATAATTGATAACATAGATCTATTTCGTTTTGTTGAATATTTGATGGCTGATTACCTGACACAACAGTGTAATAAATAATTGAGTAATAAACAACATGTACTCTCTGCATGTTCGTTTCTATAATAGGATATTAAATAAGCCGTTTTATGAATCATTTTACCTAATTTAAATATGTTGTTAAGGATTTGTCAAAATCCTTATTTTTAGTTTGTAAATTTGTTTTAGTTATTTTTTTTTAGAATTATTTTACTTGTTTCTTAGAAATATTTTATATACATCTTTGGAATAAATAATTGAGATATGCTGTGGTTGATAGAACTATGTTTTAATATTTATCTGGAAACTGTATAGTAAATAAAAATTCAGCTGTTTTGGAATTTGTACGTAAATCTGGTGTTTTCAAATTTACAAATTTAAAGGTTAGCAGTAATTAAGTGGAAGCAGCTGTCGACTGGAGTCAACAACGAAAAACTACTAGATGAATCCAGTCATTCATAATTAATCCCTTATTTATTGTAATCATTTGGAGTGTGTTTTATATTACGCAGACAGAGCTGTCGAATTAGAAAGAACGAGACGGCTGCTAATTTGAGAGAGGATAGTTTGTGCGAGTTTATCTCAGGAGCAAACATGCGTTTTATAAATGAATCAGTATTTACGTCTACGACTGCTGTCACACTTTAAAATTAATTGCGTAGTTTCCTAAAAAATCATCTTAAAATAGTTGCAACGAGAAAAATACATTAAACTAATAATAAGTGGCATCAAGAATGCAAATATACTTCCTTAATGTAATTTTAAAAGGGTTTTGTGCATTTTAGAGCCCTGTTTTTAATAAATACCAAATCTAACGAGACTCTCGCATACTTTCTTATAATTATTTGACAACTACGCGGATAAAACCGTAAATGTTTGCAATTCGATTTTTGTAAACAAAATTAGTTTAGTAGTTTAGTTGTTCGTCGTTTGCTGAAGTACACCAGGATACCTATTCTCTAACTCATGGGAGCACTCCCACACTCCCATGCTCACATACTCCCATGCCAACGTTGCCAAGTCGACAGAATAACTTTGATCTACTATTTAAGGACCGATCCACCGTTGTGTTAAACGAAGTTTAAAATGACATTTTTACATTAACAATGTCATTTTAATCTCCGTTTAACTCAACGGTGGAATCAGCCCTTAGTAATTCAAATTTGCTTTGTGATAAATACGGACCTAATCTGGCAAGCCCGCAATTCTCCCTCCCATAGTATAAAATCTGACCTTACTACGCATGTACCTGGGCTAAAAGTGAGTAAGCACGATATACCCACCTAAGAGTAAGAGAGCAAAATATATGGGAGCACTCCCATGGGAGCGCTCCCATGACTTAGTGAATAGCTATCCTGGCCTGCACAACATACGGCATGCGGCTCGCCATTGTCGTTTTCTTGGCTCTTTGTCCGTTGACCAGTTTGGTCCGCCTACGTCAAACTATATTTTTCAGTAACAAAATTGCATTTAGGTATGAATTGGCTTTTTTAGAAGCTCAATAGAAGGACCTGGTTTATTATATTTTTTTTTTATTTTTTAGAAACACGACACCTCGAACTGCTTTATAATTATAAGCTCAGAACTCTCTTGACCTTCGTACACTTACGGTTTTTGAACTGGCCCTTTGAAAATCTGAGTTGTGCAGGCTTGCTATAGGCAAATAGATGTTGGGACAACAGAGATAAATATGGCAAACGAATAGAAGGTCATAGGCATGTTGATGGTAATTGTTTGTTGGATAGACAAATAGAAAAATAATGAGACGATTTGAATTAAAGGCGGGACTTGTTTCGTTGTTTCCTTGTTTGTAGTTCAACCAAAAGCGTTTAGCGCACTGCCATCACTAAATTTAAACCCATTTCATACCCATACAAACATATTTTTGTATCGAGTTTTGTGTGACAGTTGCACTATTGCCCTTAATTCTGTTCATAGTTTTGGGGATATTTGACACAACATCAAGTGGAGTAGTTATAAAAAAAAGTATTAAAAGTATTAGCCACCTCTGAAGGATTATCAATTAAATCTCCTTAATTGGTTAATATTTCTATTTTTTTCTGAATTCATTATTTTTATTTTTAGTAAAATCTGTTATAAGTTTCCAAACACTTTTAGTGGGATTTCAGACGACGTAATTATATTTTGATAATGCTTTTTTCTTGTTGACTTTAGAAGATTTACATGTCGCTTTTTTTTGGTATAATATTCTCGAAATTCAGGATATATTCTTGATAATACGTACAAATTTTTTAAGTTACTACTCGACTGTCGAACCACATCGGTAACCCATTTATTTTTATTAGTTATTGATATTTGTTTTTTAAATAATGGAAAATTAATGCTAAAATGATGCATAAAGATGATTATAAATGTGTTAAAAGCCAGATTAGTATCAGAGAGTCTATATATATATTATTCCAATCTTCGAAAATAAGATTATTAATAAAATTATTTATCGCCGTATCAGTAAAAAAATCTTTTCTGACAAAAACTAGGCCAGACAGTCGTTTCAAGTTTGAGTTCAACTAGCACAGTTCTATGATCTAATACACTGTTGTCGCATACACATGCTAAACCGGGATTAGCAAAATTTATTATATAAATGATAACAAATACATTATTGACAGTACGGTGGAGTAATGATTTATTTTGTATAAAAACATCATCATCACCTTTGATGCATAAAAACCATCAATAAGTATTCAATATTGTGACAACTGCTGTAATACGCTTTATTAGAAAGCCTTGACAAGTTTTAAATGTTTTTTCGGGACTAAGCTTGTGATAATAATAAAAAAATATAAAGTTCATTTTAAAACTTTGTATAATATGCCTAATAAGTGTTTTTTTTTATTCTACGCAGTTTATTTGAAAATCTTACCTTAAAAATTATTTATTCTGGTTCTAGTTCTGGTTTTGGATCTGGATTTGGTTCTGGTTTTGCTCCTACTTCTTTTAAATATAATGAATCGTGTACGGTTAGGACGTATTTCGAATTGTTAGTAATGTTTTTAACCGGAAATCTTCTGTGCCCGGCGAACGTCAGTTCATTCCACTAGCATCCCATCATTCCAAATCCATACAGCCCTGTCATGCTCTAAGATATTAAACTAAATAATATATATTTTTATATCTATTTGCCAACTAATATATATGTTTGAAAGTTCATTTGCTTATTAATTTATAATCTTAAAACCAATTAAATACAAAACTAGAATTGAAGACCTTTTAACAAAAACGACATATTTTCAAAATAAGCTTTTTTTTAAGAAAAACAAAAAAATATATAACAGTCTCATTAGACTTTACAGAAATGCTCTATATTTAATGGTAAATATCTCTGTTTCTGTGTTACTTTTGTAGAAAATCAACATTTGTGCCGGTAAAGACAACACTTGGCCACTAATTGTTACAGTTAACTCAATTCGGGCATTTTTGAAAAAAAATCTTCAATTGTATTTCCTAACCTTAACAGCCGTCGTTAATATTTGGAGGTATCAGAAGCCAATCAGTGTTAAGTCATCGTTTTGCTGAAAATGACTTGTCATATTTTTTGTGTTAATACAAAGTTAATTTTTAAACTATTTAAATTTATATTTTTTTATATTTTCAAGAAAATTGTCTTTATGACTTTTCAATAAGAAAAAAAATGTTATAAAGTTCTAATAATCATTTGTATTTATTTGTGTTATTACTAAAGTTTCATTTACCTACTGACTTGCACTGTATGGCTTCTGAACCCTCCATTTGTACTCGGTCTTTTTTTTATAAACTATTCTTTTTAACTTGAATCGCTAAAATTTAACTGAAATAAAAATATTTAAATTTAGTAATGAATTTTTTTTTTTAGAATTAAATAAATGAATTTATAATTTTTATTATTTAAGATATAAAAATATACGTAGAGTTTATATCTTAGAAAAATCACAAGTCAGTATTTTCTGCAGCCTTGTCCATTTAATCCAATACATGACGTACAACTAGAGAAATTACGTGGTATAAAGTTAAACTTTATATTAAATAATTTCAAAAGATATAAGTCAAGGGATTAAATGTCTTTATTGTTAGAGAGAAATGGAATGATCCCAAACATTGTCGTTGATATTAAAACAGCTGGATTCAGGAACATGTCTTCTTGTTTAGTATTAATATCAGCGACATAATTCATATAAACCACACAAACTATTTAAAACTGCTTCCAATGCTATCAGCTAATGCATATTCTGGTTTTCAATTCAATAACACAAGCATCCACCTACCTTTACCCGAATGTCTCGTAAACCGTCGCGCAACCATCGCGTAACCGTCACGTACTGAAAAAAAAGACAAGATTTATTTTAATTCTACATGGTGTTTTAGAATAGACTATATAAGACCAAAATAATGTAGGTACATCACATTTTTTTCTAAATATTACTAAGTTACGGACCTTTAAATGTGATGAATTAAAATTATTTGTTTAAAAGAGTTTTGAAGTACAATATGAAACATTTTAAAAATACAAAGTATTTTTAACCGTAAAAATAAATGAATCACTTATTTCAATAACAACCTCCTAAGTCACAATTTAATAGTTTTTAGGAGATGAGGAAAACCTTAAGTCCGGGACTAAGGTTGTTTCAGAAATTAACGAATATTTTCAATCGTAATAAAATCAACGATGCTTACGGGACTTAAGTTCTTTCTAAATTAAATTGTATGTTACCACCAAAAATACGTGTTGCCGGAATAAACTTAAAGTGGCCAAAATGTAACTTAGGTTGTTTCTGAAATAGACGATTCAAATAATAAATAAACTAATTACGGCACTGTACAGATTCTGGGCACGCGCTATATTTCATTCTTAACAAAAAGAATGAAGAAAAAATATATCGGCTAATAGACAAAGCCCCTGGTCAAAAAATCCAAACCTCACACATGACGTGTCTTTAATATTTTTAAAAAATGGCCATAACATAAATAGGAAACAACTCTAAAGTATATTTATGTCATAAAGGTGGATTATGTAGGGCCACCTATAAAATATATCGACGTAAATGCGAAATTATTATTTGTTATACTCAAAAAACAGCAATTTTAAAATGTTTTACTTTAAATCCCCAAAAGCGTTAAAGTTATTGCGAAAAATAAAATTTTAAATTTCACCTTTAACATCCTATCTCTCTTATCAATATTTTATCGAGGCAAAATTACTAAAATTGTAAAGTAAAACATCTGCTATACTAATAATATGTGCAATTAAACAATAATTATAAAATGGTTTCATATCTATTACTTAGATCAAAATTTATTAATAAGAAATAAGGTCTACCAACTTTTTACCTCACCATGTATAAAATTTGATAATTTATAATAATTGTTATCATTTAAATCAAGGCCAGTTTAGCGTGATATTAATTTAAAGAATAATCCTATGATAGAGTAGAAATAAAAATTTAATTGTCAATAATTTGTGACTCACCCTGTAACTAATCATAATAATTCACGTCATAGATTTTACTGGAAGTATTAAAAAGTATTACTTATAAAAAATATATTAAATGGGCAATTTGCAATTGCAACTTCCTGTATATCAATAACTAGTCAAAGGATTAAGTTGTGCCTATGGATATTATTATTTATTATTCTCAAAAACTACTAATTCCCAATTTTCTTTAATCTCCAAAAGCGTTAAAGTTATTTCGAAAAATAAATTTTAAAATTTCACTTTTCTTCACCTCTTTTATTATCAAATTTTTATCGAAGTAAAATCTACTATACTACTATGTACAATTAAACAGTTATAAAATGGTTTGATGTTTGATACAAAATTATAAATGGATCAAAATATATACGGGTGTACAAATGTACACTAAGAAAAATATAGTTCTATCGAAATAGTCATATAACTTGGTTCAAAGTACATGTAGACTTTTCATCTGCAGACTTGAGTTGTGGAGGTTTCAATGCATAACAGCCATCCCCGCAATTAACTATTTCTCAGTCTGAGGGGATGCAATTGGGGGTGAAATTTAAAAAAATCATAGAAGCAACAAATGGCTTTGTACACCTTTCTACTTAGCATATGTTCTGTAGTTTGCTCTTTTCTTCATCTATGATATCATGCTAGAGTTTGTAGAGCCGTCTGAGGGGGTGCACTTGGGGGTGAAATTAAGCAAAAAACCATAGAACCTACAAATCGCTTTGTACACCTTTTTGCTTGGGACATGTTATGTACTTTGCTCTTTTCTTCATCCCTGATACCATGCTGGAGTTTGTCGAGCCGTCTGAGGGGGTGCAATTGGGGTTTAAATTAAACAAAAAATCATAGAAGCCACAAATGGCTTTGTACACCTTTCTGCTTAGGATATGTTATGTAGTGTGCTCTTTTCTTCATCCCTGATACCATGTTGGAGTTTGTCGAGTCGTCTGAGGGGGTGCAATTTGGGGTGAAATTAAACAAAAAATCAAAGAAGCCACAGATGGCTTTGTACACCTTTCTGCTTGGGATATGTTATATAGTTTGCTCTTTTCTTTATCCATGGAGTTTGTCGAGCCGTCTGTGTAAGGGTGCTATTGTGAGTGTAATTAAAAAATCATGGAAGCAACAAATGGCTTTGTATACCTTTCTACTTGGGATATGTTATGTATTTTGCTCTTTTTTTCATTACTTATTCCATGCAGGAGTTTGTCGAGGCGTCTAAGAGGGTGCAATTGGGAGAAAAATTTAAACAAAATCATAGAAGCCACAAATGGCATTGTACACCTTTCTGTATGGGATGACTTTTTGATTTTAATATTCAAAAAATAAAAAAGAGCTTTGACGAGGAAATGTCTTGTGTCTTTCTACTTTTTAAAAGTATATTAAGGTCTTTTTTTGATAATTTTATAGTTTTTCACTTTTTGCTAAAATTAAATAAGTCGTTTTCGATTTTCTTTAATGTAACTACATATTTTTTATTTTCATTTCTTATAGAGAAAGTAAAAGTTGAAAAGTCTTTTGGTAAGTAGAGAGGGGTAAACGTCAAACCACGTCGGGCGGCTCCGAGAATTCCACAGTAATGTTTACCTGCCAGTGTCGTTTTATAGAATAAGTAATTTTAAATTGTTATCGGCGGAACCGGACAATCGCATGTATTTATGGATTATAAATAATTATTAAACATGTATTATAATATTCAAATTATAATTTTACAAAATTTCAACAGCTATTCACAATTTATTAAACTATTTACTCGAAATTGTTATTAACATCTATAAAATAATTTTGTACGCCAATGTATCCCGTCCACTTCGGTGATATCCGCTGTCAACCTGTCAATTTATGTGTATAAAGTTGGAGAACTGGCAAAAGCATTTCCAACTTTTACTTCTGTTCTAATTAAACATGTTTTAAGATTAACATTATAAATAGTAATTTTCAAGATCCAAATTAATAGTCACAAAACAAATTCTCTTTATACCCCTCATTTTATTAATATTTAACAATATTTATTTTTAAAATTCCAAATCATTGTGCTGTGGAAATAACTTCCGGAAAAATCGAAGTGTTTGTGAACTACAATAATATAAATATGGATAATATGTTCTTATATAAGTTTTCCTAAATTTAAAATTATATCTTTAAAATTATAAAAGGTATTGATTGTACCCTCATTTCGACATTATCACCCGGTATAGAACTTTTACATACTATAACTATAATAAAGATGGTAAAATGACCAACAATATAGTCCATTGCCATTTATATTTTTAAATTTCACTCCCAATTGCACCCCCTTAAATGGCTCGAAAAACTCCTGCATGGTATCAGGAATAAAGAAAAGAGTAAACTACATAACATATCCCAAGCTGAAAGGTGCACAATGCCATTTGTGGCTTCTAAGATTTTTTTTAAATTTTACCCCCAACTGCAATCCCTCAGACAGCTCGATAAACTCCAGCATGGTATTAGGGATGAATAAAAGAGCAAACTACATAACATTACCCAAGTAAAAACGTGTACAAAGCCATTTGTGTCTTCTATGATTTTTTGCTTAATTTCACCCCCAATTGCAGCCCCTCAGACGGCTCGACAAACTCCAGCATGATATCAGGGATGAAGAAATGAGCAAACTACATAACATATCCCATGCAAAAACGTGTACAAAGCCATTTGTGTATTCTATGATTTTTTTAAATTTCACTCCCTATTGCACCCCCTTAAACGGCTCAACAAATTCCAGCATGGTATCAGGAATAAAGAAAAGAGTAAACTACATAACATATCCCAACCTGAAAGGTGCACAATACCATTCGTGGCTTCTAAGATTTTTTTAAAATGTCACCCCCAATTGCACCCCTTCAGACAGCTCGATAAACTACAGCATGGTATCAGGGATGAAGAAAGGAGCAAACTACATATCATATCCCAAGCAGAAAGGTGTACAAAGCCATTTGTTGCTTTTATGATTTTTTGTTTAATTTCACCTCCAATTGCAACCCCTCAGACGGCTCTACAAATTCCAGCATGGTATCAGGGATGAAGAAAAGAGCAAACTACATAACATATACCAAGCAGAAAAGTGTACTAAACCATTTGTTGCTTCTATGATTTTTTTTTAATTTTACCCCCAATTTCATCCCCTCAGACGGAGCAAAAGTTAATTGCGCATATGATTGTTATGCATTGAAACTACCCCAATTGAACTCTGCAAATGAAATGTCATTTGAACCAAGTTATATTATGACTATTAAGCTATATTTTTCTCAGTATAATTTGTGGATGTAGATAATTTCACACCCGTAAAATGTATTAATAACAGCAAACAAGGTCTACCAATTTTTTACCTCGCCCTGTATAAAATTCTAATAATTGTTATTATTTAAATAGACGCCAGTTTTGAGTGATATTAATTTACTAGAGTAAAAATAAAAATTAAATTTCCAATAATTTGTGATTCGCCCTGTAATTAATCTTAATCATTTACTTCATAGATTTTACTGGCAGTAGGTATTAAAAAGCATTATTTATAAAAAATTTGCAACATTAACGTCCTTTTCTATTCAAAGGATTAAGTTGTACCCGTGGACACTATTGTTCAGGAAATAGTGATTACTTAATAAACAAATTAAAGTTGTTATCCGTTTACAATCATCAATACAATGTTTACTAATAACTAACGATATTTCCAAAGAAACTTTTAGTAAAAAGAAAAATATCAACGTCAAACACAAGCTCAGTAACCTTGATTGACATTCAAAATAGAACAATATTAAAACGGATTTAAAATATTATAGATATGTAGGTAAGTATACTATAAATATCAAGAAATCTGTTAATTTGCCATTATCTCGTTACTATAACTATTAATTATTACCATAATTATAAATTAAATTATAGAATGACAACTAGAAGAACAGAACATACGCCACCACAATACAATGAATATCAATCACGAAAATGTACTCAAATCTTACCTCTTTTTAAATATTTATGTTGAGAGAAACATCGTTGCTACGTATTTTAATATTTTGTATATTCTTCAAAATGTTTTCACTAATTTTCACAAGTTCTTCATAATACGATGACAAAATTTTAGTAACTGCCTACAAAAGATAGATATTTGACAGATGACATAAAAGCTTACAGCCTACACAGAACTGAATTTTGTGACAGCCTACTGCGATTAGGAAGCGTCTGATTCTGGCTAAGTTTTTAAATGTAGTGTATTTTGTAAAAATAAAACATAAATATTTTACAATAAAGTTTTCGTTTTTACCATGGTGGAAGAATACAGGTGAAGCGGTAAGCGGTACGAAATTTGGTCATTCTTGCGCATGACGTCACCTTCGGAGCATATTTTTGATTTGCCTATGTCTCCAATGTTAAAAAGCGACTTTTAAAGTTATTCTAATATTTTCCTGGTAGTGTTTAGAAGTTTATAGATATATTTATCTTAATATTTAATATCATTTCTATATATCAATAGGCCTGTTTAGAAATTATTGGTAAGTATTATTAAATTAATTTCTAATTAAGTTGGTAGTGTAATTGATATAAAGTTAGGTTATGTAACATTTTTGTTGTATTTTAGAGATAAAAGAAATAGTTTCTATTCATTATTGTTATTTTAATATATCATTATTATTATTATATTATTGGTACATTAAAATCTACTATATTTTAGGGTATGTAGTTACTAACAAAATGCCAAGTTGTGCAGTGTTTGGCAGCATAACTATTCAAGAAAAACAAAGGGAACAAATATTAAGTATTTTGGATTTCCGAAAGCAGATATAGCCAAAGCCTGGGTCAACGGTTGCGGGTGAAAAGATACAATTAATTTGAAAAATGGTATGATTTTTGCAAACCTAATTTTTTAAGCTTGTATTTGTTCCATACATTTTTCGAAGGATAGTTTTGAAATACCCTTACAACAGAGGCTATTAAACTACTCCACTAAGACTGGCAGAAACTTAAAACAAACGGCAGTTTCTACTGAAAATCTCCCATTGAAAAAAAGACAATTGTCTGCAGAAAGTGACGATAGATTAAGAAGGCAGGCAAAAAAATATCGACAAACATTTATTGAGAGCTTTGTTAATATTTCGGGGCATTCCAGACAATTGTCAACTGCAGACCAGGACAAGGAGAATCAAAGTTTGGAAACAGACACTCAAAATATATTGGTATCATCAGAACTAGAAACATATGTACAAATTTACCTTATTAACAAAAAATGTGGCTTTGAAAAGAAAATTACACAACTTAGCATATACTAATTAACATTACAATCATTTCAAAACAATTTTTTTATTAAATATTAAACTTTGAAGTGATAATTGCTTTTATTTAAATATTAACTGTATGTTATTGTTTCAGATGTGACCACCGAAATTAAATTATTATTTTAGAGAAAACTATTAAGAGTCTTCGTGAAGAACTGAACAAAATTACTGAAAAATGCAACAAATCAAATATAGAAATACTTTCATTGAAAGAAGAAATTAGCCAGTTGAAAAATAATTCTCAAGTGGAAATTCAGGAAAGTAAAGATTTTAAGAACTGTTCATTATCCTTTACCTGGGTTTACTACCTTAAGAGACTGGGCTAAATGTTTAAATTTAGAACAAGAAATATACATTATAAAGTGTTAAGCAAGATAAAGAAGTAAACATTATGTATAAACCATTTTTAAACATAAATAAATCAATTTAAAATAACACCTCTGTGCTTTTTATTAAAATAAAGTATGTTTTGCAAAGTGTTTCTATTTATTAAATACATAAAGGGGTTTACCAGCACCCAACCATACAAGAAAGTAATTGATCTGTGCATACAAGTTATTGATGGCCATGTTTGATGACTAATTTAAAATTAAATTATTACATTTATAATCTATAAAAGTGACTACATACTTTCAAACTGATTATTTAAGAAAATTGGCGACTAAAAAAATATACTGATCATAATTCATTTCACCTTAATTTTATTGTTCAGCATTCGTTAACATTATACACAAGTTTATTTGAATCGATTCAAAATTATTTATTGTTGAAGAATTAATTACATTCTTATTAACAAAGATAGATAACATAAGTTAAAATTCAAAGGAAAAGAAACAAACAAAATATTCATAAATGAAATTTTTTATTTTAAAATTTTTTAAATTCTAATATCAAGACAAAATATAATATAAAAACAAAAATGCACAACCTAAGTACAAATATGACAATCGAGAAATATATATACAGGAGTATACACATAAATTAAAATGAACTACTTAATTCAAGGAATCAGAAAAATTTATCCACTTTGTAGTATACCTTTTTGAGCAAGAGTTTCTTGCTTTTTAAACATATTTAATGAGTCAGCACTTCCTATTATTAATTAATTGGCAAGAGGTTAAACATTTTTCCACTATACACGGGACACTACATATTTCAGTTTCACATTTAAATTAGTTATTTGTATATGCCTTTTATTAGTTCCAGTTTTTATCCGTATTAAGCCACTAAAACTTTTTAATGGTAATGTCTCTGTAAGTTTAGGTACGTTTTGGCTATCATCTTGATCTCAATCTATCAGATAGCAATGCTAGGTATGAAGATTTAAATCCTAGATGTAATCCTCTTCCAAGTTTTGTGATGGAAAAATTCAGTTTCAGATGAACACTGTCTTTTTTACGCCAAAGAGAAACTATATTAGGCTAAATTCCTTACACCATGGCTAAATTCGAAATAAATTACCTACTTTTTTGTATAAAAGCACAAAATATTTTTTTTATTTGGCATTACTTTTGCACAAGCCTCTATCTGCCTTAGTGACTTTTCTTGTATTATTGAGCATAACTTGATGTTATTTGACGCAGTTGTTATTTTCTTCTAAATATATTTTCAGTTTTATAATGATTATAGAACTAGGAAATAAAAATTAAACTTCTTGACAATCATTACAAAATGTAAACAAAGCCATGGAATGGCATGGCAGTGTATAGGCGGCCGTGGCAATACCGATGTTGACGTCATAAAACCTGCGCACCGCTTCACCTGTATCCTTACACCATGGTTTTTACCTAATTGAAACCATTATTTTTAAAATATTGCTTCTAAATAAAGACAAGAAATTGTTAAAGGATTCTTTTTTATACAGAATAGAATATGAATAATGTATAGTAAACTAAGTATTTTTTCTTTTTTTTATTATAAAAAATATATTTTTTAAAGATTAAACACAATACAAATAATATAATAATAACTGTATTCGACTCTGTTGTAATTCTAAGAGTGCATAATTGCTTTACACCGCCAGTTATGTACTATACTTTTTCTATGACACTCAATTTTATTATATAATTTTATCAAATTGCTAAGTTTCATAACTTTGATTCATATAATGTCTTATTAAGAATGGGACACAGAACAGCTGAAGATTATCTGATTAAAAGTAAGACCATTAAACGAAACATGCTTAGATAAAATATTACTGAATATAACTAAACATTTTTTGTATCATAAGTTATACAACTATCAGCAAAACAATGAGTTGATTAAACTTTGCCAGTGGTGTACAGCATGGATAAGTAAGGGGGTGTCCGTTAATTAATTACGTGAGATGTTCAAGGGGGGGGGGGGGAGGGGATCAAGCTAAATCTTTCCAAATCTCACTTGGGGGAGACGGAGGGTCTTTGTAAATCTGACGTGATTTTTTTCTAGTAGAAAACGGTATAAAATTACGTCAAAGTTAAATTAAAGTAAATAATGTTTCTGGAAATTTTATATTACGGCAATATTCTCAAATACTAGTCTTTGCTAGTCTTAAATAAAAGTAATAAAACATATTGTTTTTTTTTTTAATAATCCAACGCATTTACACTCAAAACACAAATTTTGAAAAATCTCACGTGATATTAGAGGAGGGGGGAGGGAGTTAAGGAAAATGTTACGAAATCTCATCAGGGGGGTCGAAAAATCCTCATAAATACATTTCGTAATTAATGGACACTACCTAATATAATAATACTCTTTCTAATTCACCCCATTACGAGTAAATTTTAAATCCAGAAGCTGAACTTGTCCGGGGAAGGGACGCCCATTATTAGTATTTGCCATGGAGCTCCGGAACGACTTAAAGATGATTGATAGTGCCATTTGACTTTCAGGTGAGGAAAACCCGGAAAACGCTACCCACCATCATCGAAACGGTAACGCATGGCGATTTATAATCTGGATGTCATATCAACAGAAATTAAATTTCTGCTAATACGGCATCCATCAAATCCTATAACAAACCATAGAAATGAATTAAAAATTCACATGGTCTGGTATAGAATTCGAAGCCGCGTGTCTTTCGACCACGAAATTGCTTGTAAATGAATGCAAGCGCCTAAGATCGCTACGCCCCTGAGACGAACACCTTCATTAGAGTAGCACCTTCAGAGTAACACCTTCATCCCCTCTAATTTTTACGCCACTGTCCAACAACTTATGTGGACTTATTTTAACATTTTTTGATGTTTTTTAAATAAAATATGTACCTACTCATAAAGGTATTGGTTTTCAAGATATTCATACTCATATGTGGATTTTCTTAATTTTAATTTATTTTTATTTCTGTAATTTTGGATTTTTTTTAATTCCTAACAAGAGTGCAAGATTTATTTAAAAAACTTCAAAAATTATAGTCCAAATTTTTTTGCTAATGAGTGTTTCTTATGACACCAAAAATGTTTGCTCAGTATAATTTTATAAAAAAAATCTAAAATTACAAAATTAAAAAAATATAATGAAGAATATTCACCTTTGAGTGTGAATATCACGAATACCACTCACTTTATGAGTTCCCATATGATTTATTTATATAACATCAAAACATGTCAAAGTATAGTCCAAATAAGATTTTGGACAGTGGCGTAAAATTTAGAGGGGATGAAGGTGTTACTCTGAAGGTGTTACTCTAAACTAAAGGATGAAGGTGTTCGTCTCGGTGACGTGTTACTTATCTATGCCGTACGTTAGTGGCAAAGTTTATTTAATTAATTGTTTTGATGATAGGTGTATCTCATGACACCAAAAATGTTTACCGAATTTAGTAAAATTATACTGAAAAATAAAAAAAATATAGCCATTAATAATTTTTGCATTTTTAACTTTAAGTTTAACTTTAACCCTGTATTTCGGAAATCAGTAATATTTTTTTTAAGCATGTTTCGTTTAATCGTCTTATTTTTAATTAAAGAATCTTCCGTTGTTCTGTGTCTCATTCTTAATGAGACACCCTGTATGTTTATTTATGTTTTTTCTGTTCTACAAGTTGTATATAAATTTGTATATAAAATAATAATGAAACATTCCAGAAATACTTTAATTATAATATTGGAATAATTTTGTTTTTTTTTACGATTAAAAATGTCTAGAAATTTTTGAAATATCAAGAGTCCTGTTATATTTTAACAGTTTTTAAACCTACATAACTTTTGAATTAGTTGAGATAATAACATGTAATTTTTATCAATATGCTTCTAATTTTTTTATTTATTTTCTAAGTATTCGTCTTTTTTGTTGGCTTACTTCTGATTTTACCGGATGTGACATTCCATATTTTCGAGGATATGACAGCTGTGTTGTTTTACATAGAATATCTTGTATATTTTTCTTAATACTTCGTAGGGTAATTATACTAGGTGATATTATTCGCTTTTAAAATAAATACTGTCATTTACATATTACTTCAGTTGCAAAGAGTAAAATACCCCTTTATTGAATAATAAAAATAACATACAGTATTTATTTTAAAAGCTTATAACATCGTCACCCCTTGTAACAATTATGAAACTGCCCCAACTCCGAAAATACAGAATGTAATTTCTGGTTAAGCCAGATGTTGGCAAAAAACAACGGGTGCATAGAAAAAAACGTAAAAATTAAAAGAGGACTGGTGAAAACGGCATTTCGTTCAAAATATAATGGAACACCTGGTATAAAGACAATGACATCCTGAGAGTTTAAACGGAACTTAAGTTAACAGTGCAAGTCAAGTGTGATTGTGAGAATTTTTCAGATTTGTTAATGAAAGTTCTTAAATAATTACCTATTTAAATTGCAACATCAACGCGCCCTTATCACTTATTTTTTACTTTGCGTTGTATAAAATGTTATAGTTTCTATCTAATAATTATTATTATTTAAATAGAGGAAAGGTTTGCCTGATAATAATTTGCTAGAGTAAAAATAAAAATTAAATTTTCAATAATTTGTGACTCGCCTGTAACTAATCCTAATAATTTACATCATAGATTTTACTGGCAGTATTAAAAAGCATTATTTTTATAAAAAATATCTGTAATCAAGGTACTTTTTAAGAAGCAGGGCCTTTTTAAAAATGGGCAATTGCAACATTAACGTCCTTTTCTAGTTATAGGATTAAGTTGTGCCCATGCTATCCTTCAGGAAATAGTGATTACCTAATAAACAAATTAGAGTTGTTATCCGTTTACAATTATCAATACAATGTTTACTAATAACTAACGATATTTCAAAAGAAACTTTTACTAAAAAGAAAAATATCAACGTCAAACACAAACTCAGTGCCCTTGATTGTCATTCAAAATAGAATATTAAAACGGATTTAAAATATTATAGATATGTAGGAAGGTATACTATAAATCGAGCTATAAATATTAATAAATCTGTTAATTTGCCATTATCTAGTTACTATAAATATTAATTACCATAATTACAAATTAAATTATAGAATGACAAAAGAACAGACGCCGCGCCACCACAATACAATGAAATATCAACCACGAAAATGTACTGAAATCTTACCTTCGTTTTAAATACTTTTATTGAGAGAAACATGTTGCTATCCTATTCTTAATATTGCGTATATTTTTCGAAATGTTTTCACTGATTTTCACAAAAAGTTTTGCATAATACGATGAGAAAATTTTAGTCATTGCATTCAAAAGATAGATATTTGACAGATGACAAAAGCCTGCAGGAGTACGTTTAGAAACCACGCACGCCGCGTCTAGGCTCTATTCTAATGTATGTGGTCAGACGCGCTGTGCGAGGTTACCAGTGTTGCCAGATGAAAAATAAAAAATATGGTATCCGACATATAAAAAAATGGTATTTTACTGACAAAAAATGGTATCTTATTGAATTATCTTGATAACACCATATAATAAAGTTTTGCACACATGTAGTTTATTTAGGATTGCCAGACGTCCGGCTAAAGCCGGACATGTCCTCCTTTTTTTGGCAATTTGTTAATGTCCAGCCGCCTTTTTCTTTTATGTCTAATTTTTTCAATTTAGGAAAAATTGTTAAATTATTTCGATTTTTATAATACTAAAAAGTGTAAAATTCAACCGGTTAAACATAAAAATCTTGAATCCAATACCACGCGAAAGAAGCTGACCTTTTTTTCTTTTAAAAGCTCGGTAGAAGAATCAGGAGTTGATTAAAAAATAAGATGACTTTTTTTTTAGAAGCTTGAAACATTGTCGATATGGCAACATTAAGTTTTTATATAATTTTGCTATCATTTATTTTCAAATAATACATATATTATAATACATAATAAACAAATAAAAAATGAAAGTAACATAAAAATTTTATTTTAAACTATGATTCAAATAAAGTATTATTAAGGACCGATTCCACCGTTGTGTTAAACGAAGTTTAAAGTGACATTTTTACATTAACAATGTCATTTTAATCTCCGTTTAACACAACGGTAGAATCGGCCCTAAGAGCAAGAGTGGAAGAACATAGAATAGATAGTATGATCTTACTGAACTAACTGAGCAAATTTGCCAGATACTCAGTGTACCCTTTGTATTAATATTGTTTTTATTGGTCTTCGAGTACGACAGCTTAGGTTCTTTTGTTCGCTGTTGGTGCACTATCCACCAGTGTCAATTACACTACCTTATTTATCTAGTTTACTTCCTCCTTATTCCTTATACACATGTTGGGAGTAATTCACTCCTGCAAAATGGCTGGCGAAGAAAATATCCACCAGTTGACACCACATCGCTGACAGGAAGGTGTAGTGGATTTTACACCGGGCCAAACGAAAGGTTTAGTGTCTGTTGTTGTAGTTTATTCCTACACCAGTGGGTCGAACAAAAGAACCTGTTAGGTATATTGAATCAAATAAAAATCTAAGAATTAAAAATATGGTAGTAAAATGGTATCAGTAGCCAAAAAATGGTACAAAAATGGAAAATGGTATCCTCAAAAACTTGCAGGTATCGTAGTTGAAAAAATGGTAAATACCATAAAAATGGTATATCTGGCAACACTGGAGGTTACTAAACGCACTCCAGCCTACTACGATTGGGAAGCTTCCGATTCTGGCTAAGTTTTTAAATGTAGTGGATTTTGTAAAAATAAAACATAAATATTGTACAATAAAGTTTTCGATTTTACCTAATTGAAACCATTATTTTTGAATTATTGTTTCTAAATCAAGACAAGAAATTGTTAAGATTCTTTATACTGAATAGAATATGAATAATGTATAGTAAATTAAGTATTTTTTCTTTGTTTGTTATAAAAAAAATATATTTTTTAAAGACTAAACACAATACAAGTAATAATAATAATTGTATTCGGCTCTGTTGTAATTCTAAGAGTGCTTTACATCACCAGTTATGTAATACACTTTTTCTATGACACTCAATTTTTTATATAATTTTTTGAAATTGCCAAGTTTCATAACTTTGATTCATTAAGAATGGGACACAAAACAACTGAATATTATCTGATTAAAAGAAAGACGATTAAACGAAGCATGCTTTGATAAAATATTAATGGTTTATATAAATATAAAATAAATATTAAAATATTACTAAACATTTTTCGTGTCATAAGTTACACCTATCCTCAAAACAATGAGTTAAATAAACTATGCCAGTGGCGTACAGCATGGATAATTATTACTATACCTAATTCACCCCATTACGAGTGAATTTTAACCCCAAAAGCTGAGCTTGTCTGGGGAAGGAACGGATATTATTATTATTTGCCGTGGCGCTCCAAGGCGACTTAAAGATGATTGATGGTGCCATTTAACTTACACGTTAGGAAAATCCCACCCACCATCATCGAAACGGTAACGCATTGCGATTTATAATCTGGATGTCATATCAACAAAAATTAAATTTCTGCCAATACGGCATTCATCATATCCTATAACGAACCATGCAAATTAATTAAACATTCACATGCTCTGGTGTAGGATTCGAAGCCGCGTGTCTTTCAACCACAAAATTGCTTGTAAATGAATGAAAGCGCCTAAGACCGCTTCAGAGTAACACCTGCAGAGTAACACTTGCAGATTAACACCTGCAGAGTAACACCTGGAGAATAACACCTGGAGAGTAACACCTGCAGAGTAACATCTGCAGAGTAACACCTTCAGAGTAACACATTCTTCTCCTCTGAATTTTACGCCAGTGTCCAAAAACTTATTTGGACTATATTTTTACATTTTTTGATTTTGTTTATATAAATCATAAAGTGATTGGTTTTCAAGATATAAATACTCATTTAGGGATTTTCTTAATTTTTATTTCTTTTTTATTTGTGTAATTTTGGATTTTTTATAAATTCCCAACAAGAGTATAAGACTTATTTAAAAAACATCAAAAAAAAATTATAGTCTAAATAAGTTTTTGGATAATGGCGTAAAATTTAGAAGGCCCGTAGGCCAAGTATATTCAACTGATAGGTGTTTCTTATGATACCAAAAATGTTTGCTCAGTATAATTTTATAAAAAAAAATCTAAACTTACAAAATTAAAAAAATAAAATGTAGAATATTCACCTTTGAGTGAGAATATCTCGAAAACCAATGGCATTATGAGTTCCCAACATCAAAAAATGTCAAAGTTTTCTTACAGTGGCGTAAAATTTAAAGGGGATGAGGGTGTTACTCATCCATGGCGTACTGATTGTTTTGCTGATAGGTATATCACCAAAAATTTTTACCGAATTTAGTAAAATTATATTGAGAAATAAAAAAAATGTAGCCATTAACAATTTTTGCATTTTCAACTTCACCTAGTAATATTTTATCTAAGCATGTTTCGTTTAAACGTCTTATTTTTGATTAAAGAATTTCAGTTGTTCTGTGTCCCCTTCCTAATGAGACACCCTTTATGTATATGTATGTTGTTTTTCTGTTTAATTTGTACATAAATTATTAATGAAACATTCTTTAATTATACTTTAATTAAAATATTGGAATATTTTTGTTGTTTTCTTTATGATTAAAAATGTCAAGAAATTTTTGAAATATCGAGTGTCCTGTTATATTTTAGCAGTTTTTAAACCTATGTAACTTTTGAACTAGTTGAGATAATAAGATGTAGTTTTCATCACACTTCTTCTAATTTCTATATTTATTTTTTGAGTATTCATCATTTTTTGCTTACTTCTGATTTTAACATTCAACATTTTCGGACATACGCCATGTTGTGTATATTTTTCTTAATTTAAAAGTCCAGTATTTCCTCTTTCCAAAAGTGCCATACAGGGTAATTATACTAGGAGATGATTGTATTGGCTTTTAAAATAAATACTGTCACATACATATTATTTTAGTTGCAAAGAGTAAAATACCACTTTATTAAATAATGAAAATTACATAGAGTATTTTTTTTAAGAGCCTATCAAATCAGCACGCCTTGTAACAATTATGAAATTGAAATAGTGCCCTAACTCCGAAAATACAGAATGTCATTTCTGGTTAAGCCAGATGTTGGGAAAAAACAATGGGTGCATAGAAAAAAAAACATTAAAATTAGAAGAAGACTGGTGACCGCAATTCGTTCAAAATATAATGTAACACCTGGTATAAAGAAAATGACATCCTGAGAGTTTAAAGTGTATCTACAATGAACAGTGCTAGTCAAGTGTGATTTTGAAAATTTTCAGATAATTTGTTAATGAAAGTTCTTAGAATAATATTTTTTTTTTTTTAGTTTGGTGTCATCGGCATCGTCTACTAAGGCCATTAGCCTCGTGTTTTGTGTAAGCTTTGTTACTGTTTCCCAGCGCCACTTTACGAACAGCACTGTTAATTAGAACTCGATATTTAAATTAGTTTTTGATTGTATGTTAAAAATAAGTTAATTTAGTAAGTTACTAACGCGCCCTTATCACTTACCTTTTACCTTGCCTTGTATAAAATGTGATAGTTTCTAAAAATTGTTATTATTTAAATAGTTAAACAGTTTAGTGTGATAACAATTTTGCAAAGTGAAAAATAAAAATTCAATTTTCAATAATTTGTGACTCGCCCTCTAACTAATCCTAATAATTTACGTCATAGATTTTACTAGCAGTTTTAAAAAGCATTATTTATAAAAAATATCTGTAATCAAGATAATTTTTAAGAAGCACGGCCTTTTTAAAATATGCAATTAGCAACATCAAAATATCAAAAACTAGTCAAAAGGATGGTAATGTTGTAGTTGAAGGGTCTGGAAATGCGCTTGTGCACACCATTCCTCTTCCAGTTAGTTCTGCCAGTTGGAATCGTTACATAGTTACCAGGTTATATTTAATTATTTGGAACCAGTTAATAAGAAGATTGAAATAACTATTTTACTTTTATTCATCTATTTACCAAATTTTATATCGATTAAAAATCCCAAAAAAATAAAAAACGAACTAAAGATTTTCAAGTAATACGATATTATTTTTAATGTCCATAATACCTTTCAATAGTGATAATTACAAAACAAATTTAAAATCAATCAAAACTGTCTTATAAAACAAAACATAATTGTTATTTCAAAATATAATATAAATCTTTATATTTATTTATCATACATTTTAATGTACAGAGGTTACAATTTGGTTAAAAAATAAACTATGAAATAAAGCAAGCTAAAATTAAAGTGGAGATTCGGCAACGTGGCTTCTGCAAATTCAAATTCTAGACGTCAGTGCAGAGTGGTGGCGACATGCGCATTTCTAGACCCGTCAACTACAACATTACCCAAAAGATTTACTATTTCTATAGGATTGATTTTGTGTTTGTGCCCATGGACACTATTGTTCAGAGAATCGGCAACTTAAATACATAAAAATTCAGAAAATTGCATAAAAGCCCAGTTCTCCCGTAACCGGACTGTAAAATATTTTATTTAGGTATCAAATTTGTCATCGTAATGATTTTCAAATAAAGAAATTTAGGTATAATACATTTGTTATCCGTTTGCAATCATCAATAAGACTTTAAAACAATGTTAACGATATTTTAAAAGCATTTTTTTACATAAAAGAAAAATATCAACGCCAAACACAAAAGCTCAGTGACCTTGATTGACATTCAAAATAGAACACTATTAAAAATGGATTTAAAATATAGATATATAGGTAGCTAGGTAGGTATACTAAAAATATATGGAAATGTGTTAATTTGCCAATATCTAGTTACTATAACGATTAATTATTAATTACCATAATTACAACTTAAATTATAGAATGACAGTTAGAACAGACGCTACCACAATCCAATGAAATAAACCACGAAAATGTAGTGAAATCTTACCTTCTTTTTAAAAACTTGTATTGAGAGAAACATTCTTAATATTTGTGTATATTCTTCAAAAGTTTTTCACTGATTTTCACAAAAAGTTCTGCATAATAGGACAACAACATTTCACTTAACTGTATATTATTTAAAATGGAAGAGAAGAGAAGTAAGAAGTACTTGCATCACAGGAATACTGCTGGTGAGAATGCGCACAAAGTGCATTTGCAGGTCCGTTTTAGCCATTTCATGTTCTTGTTTTAAAATAAGGAGATATTAATATTACTGAAACTCAACAATAAAAAAATACAATATTCGTTTTATTCCACATACGGGGGATGTCAAAAATTAGGAATTATTTATTATTTTTAAAAATATGGAAAAAATTTATATGTAATGAGTATGAAGGCTAGAGATAAGGAGGCGAATAGGCATGCTCAAAATATGGTCCCAAAAATCACACGTCAATTGAGCTTTTATAATTAACCGCATGGGCGCTGGAACTGGTTTACGTAGTTCAAAATACATGGCTTCTTGTGGGAATTATACATAATTTTGTCAAAATAATAAAAATAAACTTGTTTATAGCTAAATAAAGCACAGAACATACTGTTGTATTTATTTCTAAATAAGTCTTACATATTTTAATTGTTACATTATTTACTATTTATTCCTATTTAAGTAAAATGCAAATTATTGATGATAAGATTGATAAGTGTTGAAATTTGATGGGTAGGGCTCTTTATTTTTTAATTAAAGCTACATAGGGCTCAGGGCATAGTAAGACACGGTTTAAATAAAATATTTAGTTAGGTATTTTAGAAAATTTTATGAAAATAATAAAAATCAAATTGTTTATTGTTAACTAAAGCACAGAAAATACTGTTGATTTTATGAGTCCTTATGTTAAACATTATTTACTATTCATTATTTAATTTTATCTAAATAAAATGAAAATTAGGTATGACCAAATTTGAAAAGGTTTGTTAAATGGTGAAATTTGATAAGTACAGTTTTGTGGTAATTTTGTATTCGACAACTAAAATTTCATTATCCTGGTAAATAGTTTCTTCAGCAACAAATTCAGTTCGGTTCAATGGTGGTTTTCGTCTTTTCCTAATACTGGACAAGTATAAAGGGAAATTCGGGAATATACATGGTATTGCTTCGATCTTTAATCTCGGATTTTTCCTTTTATTTTGTTAACAGTACCATTAGTTAAAATAGTCTCATCAAATTTTAAAATATTATCTTCTAAAAAGTGTAGCTCGAAAACAAAATCATAACTAGACAGTACTTTATCAGCCCTAGGAATCACATGCTGCCATTGTTCTAAACATTTAGGATCCTATAAAAAATATTTGCAATGACTAAATTGGAGTTTAATAAAGAAAAAAACAGTAGTAACTCTTCATCTAACATCAAAAAACATAAAACAAGCAATTTTCTTTTCTAGTAAGTTAAATTTAATGTGTAATTATTGTTGTTAGTAAGACAGGATTTGTGACTACTTATTTTATTTTTTATTATAGAATTTTGTAATTAAATAAACTACACTCCGTAAGATACGGGTTGTGACTATTTTACAATAAATATATATTATTTAGAAATAAATACATTATTTTACTTACACTAGGAGCTTTAAAAAGACTTGGATTTTTATCTCCTTGTGTTTTCTTTAATTTTATATCGAATTTACATCCCGTTTTTCAACCCAGAACGAAGCAAATCCTGCTTTGCCGTTTTTTGTTACTCATTGTTACTTGTAGTCAGGTTCTTAATTTCAGCTTATTTTTATTCTTTTCACTAAATTTTACAAAAATCACTTTAATTTCCATTGACTTGCATAGAAAATAGACGTCGTTATTTTGCCACCCGCCAACTACAGTAGTTTTTTGGAACTCCATAAAAATAGGGACGGAAATTTGAAATTTGACCAAGGCCGATTCGTCTCCTTATCTCTAGTCTTTATAGTAATGAGTATTGACAGATATTATCATTTCTTACTCTAAACAAACGTACCATATGCTTTAATAGTAGTTTGTGCAACAAGAGTGGATATGATGACCATATCACACGATGACGAAATTTGATCACGACGCCGTAGGCGGAATGCTCATTCGTCTGAGTTCGATTTGTAAAATCCACTCGAATTGTACAGTATATATTTTCTACGACCCACTAACAAAAATTTACAAATGAAAAAATATTTTAGGTTATTAAGACAAAATAACTAATTTTAAATTATATATGACTTTTAATCATTTTTGAAAATAAAATAATCGAACTTGGGTTTCTCGTGTGGAAGACAGATACTCTCACCACCCGTCTACCGGCAGATATATGAAAAATTTTTAATACTCGTAATTGAATTGACTTCATAGAGTTTTATTAAAATTAATAAATTATTCATATACTAGTATAAATAAAAATAGAAATGCTATTATTTATCGATTTTACACCAAAATAAGTCATTTTAATGTATATTTAAGTTCAATAAATAAAAAATATACTGACAATTAGTTTGACAGAATTAACATTTATTTAAAATTTTAAAAATAATAGTCGTCTGGTGACCAAAATATGAACTGTAATTGGTGGATTTAATTTTTTTGCAGTGTTCTCACTACATAGAATGGATATAAAATATATTCGTTCAGTTAATGACAATAGTATACTTTTTTGTTTTGTAGTCTGTGCGTAGATAAGCTAATATCCATGTGGGTCTAGAAAAAAGTAATTTGTAATGAATAGACCAATATGTAAATTTATTAATTCTTACCTTCATATAGTCTGTAGGTTTTTTCTAAGATGGATCTAATGGAGGCTATTCAGCCTGATAGGAACAATAGAACTTTCTTTTTTCTCACCCTTTCAGGCATCCCTATACTCCCTCCTGAGGGATTCCGGCGCAGACTCCCCCAATGAAGCTTGGGTCCAGCCACACGCTTGGTGTTCGCTTGGCGTCACTGAAACGCATCATACATCCATCATCATTCATTCTACGTCATAGATGGTTAACTGTTAGTCAACTATGTCCAGCGGTCACGCATCCAAGTAATGATAGGAGACATAACTGCTTAACTGCCGCGAGAACATACATCTATTTACATAAACATATTAACTGGAAGCATAAAGAGGTTGAAGTGACGAGGCCTTAAATATTGAACTAGCGGCATTAATTTCATTCAGATAATATATTTTCATTTAAATAAAATGCTAAAATACATTAACTGTAGCTTTATTAGTTTTTTTTTATTTATTTAATTCTGCAAATTTACAATCAACTCTTAAAATAAATGGAGATATAAGTAAATGTGTGAAACGGGTAAATCTGGTGAGGAGAAATCGTCCACCGAGGATCCTCCTGGTTCAGTGAATCGAAGGGATCATTCATTGTGGTTTGGGCCCTCCATTAAGTTGTAGGCCACTGTCTTTTAAGTCTTCTTCTGATATTAGGGGATTACTCATCTCAGTTAAATACCCGTTTTCGTTTCCCTGTTGTTTCTCTTTGTAGATTATTGCCAATCTCTTTATTTCATCGGCGACGTATGCAAATTGTTAGTCGTGCTGTAAAGTTGGATACATACCATGAGGCATTTGTTAATGTGCGTAGTACTTTTTATTGTAACCTTTGAAATATTTAACGTTTTATGCTTTGGTACAGCCCCATAGTTGTATCCCATATATAAGTCCATATGGGCTTAAATTGATATGAATATAAGAATTTAGATGTTTAATTTAACCCAGTATAGCTAGCTCAGTAATTATCTAAATTTTTTATTAGATTATGATGAATATTTGTATCAGAATTTTGGGTTGGGTTCATTCACTTGTATTACTCACTATCAATAATTTCGATAATCAAAAGAAATGAAAAATAAAAAAAAATTAACTCGCCTACGAAATTTCTATAACTTTTCACTTCCAAATATCAATTTAACTATTTCCTCTATGTTTGATTTGATAACACTGTATCGTTATTTAGACTCTAAAAATTTAAATAAAATATATTAATTTAGAAATTATATTATTTTATTGTCTTGTTCTACCGCCTGCCTTATTACTTCTTGTGTACTGTCCTCTAGCGTCTCAGCTTGTCTCTGCTTGTCTCTGCTTGTCTCTGCTTGTCTCTGCTTGTCTCTGCTTGTCTCTGCTTGTCTCTGCTTGTATCTGCTTGTCTCTGCTTGTCTCTGCTTGTCTCTGTTTGTATCTGCTGTCTCTGCTTGTCTCTGCTTGTCTCTGCTTGTCTCTGCTTGTCTCTGCTTGTCTCTGCTTGTCTCTGCTTGTCTCTGCTTGTCTCTGCTTGTATCTGCTTGTATCTGCTTGTCTCTGCTTATCTCTACTTATTTCTGCTTGTCTCTGCTTTCAATTTCTGCTTTATGCTGTTATAAATAAAACTTATATACCTTCTTTTTATATTTTCTGCTTTATTCATGTAACCAATTTCAATACATTTCAATAATCCATACTTATTTTTCTGTAACTTTACATTCAATAATCCGTCTTTTTAAAATTCCACTTCCCCTCTGACAGTTTTTATCCCCTCTGACAATCAATAAATATCATTTTTTAAAACTTCAAAATTGACTTTTTTTTCCAGAAACATTGATTTTAATTTATATTTTCAAAAACAAACATAGAGTGTTTTTTTTGTTAACCAAATTCCGTCATAAAATATACACTTATATAATAGTAGCTTATTCTAGAGAGGGATAATTTTGATTTACGTCAGCCAGGACATTTTCCTTGTTTTTAGGTTTAGTTTTTGTCGTTTGGTTATAACATGTTTTCCATGTAAGTTTTTGATTTAGGTATAATTTTAAGTATTTTACTTCTATTTGAATTGATATTTGTGAGTTTTGAATTTGCATTGGAGACTGGAGGACATAACGTGTATCTAGTTGTGAACGTTATTTGTGTTGATTTCTTCTTGTTAATTTTAATTCTCGAAGTATCGAACCAGTTTTGAAAGACGTCGAGGTGATGCTGAAGGTAGTTGGATGCTACAACTGGATCTTCGTTTACTGCCAGCACGGCAATATCATCTGCGAACGTAGCAATAGTTGTATTGTCTAATACAGGTAAGTCTGCAGTACAAACCAGATAAAGCAGTGACCCGAGCACACTTTCATTTGTTACGCCTGTTCTTATATAATGGTGTCTTGAAACCGTCGTGTTGTTTGGAAATATCTTTCAGATAAATATGATTTAAGGACATGTGTTTTTGATTTGGTATAATATACCCTTGTGCCAGACCTTGTCAAAGGCCTTGACGACGTCAAGAAATTCTGCTATACAATATGTCTTCTCTTCAAAACTCGACATAATTTTGTTAAAAATTTAGTACGTTTATTGAACTCTGGGATGGCATTTAGTTCTATATCGTTTAAGACTCTGTGTAGTAATAGTCTTTCAAATAACTTAGATGGAATTGGTAAGAGACTGATATGATGATATGAACTTCCTTCGTTAGCTGGTTTTACCTGTTTATGTATTACTATAATTTGGGCGAGTGTGCATACTAGGGGAAAGTCTGAGCATGCATACTAGTTACCCACTTGCTTTTCTTGGCAGTTTCCCTAGTATTTTACTTGTAATAAGATCGTATCCCGGAGTTTTATGTTAATTTAATTTATTTATTTTCTGCAGTACTTCCGACATTGAAAAATATTTAATTGGCAACGGCATTTGACATAGGACGTCGAGGAAATTTTCAATGGCATCATTGTGGTTTGTGACTGGTTGGTGTGGCAAAGGTATCGGCTTTTTCTGTTTTTATTTCGGCACCATTTTTCATCTGATTTCCTTATCGGTGAAATTGAAGTTTGTGGTCTTTTGAACTTTTTTCTGGCCTTTCCAATTGTGTGGTCCTCTTTGTTTAGTGAACTAATGTAATATTCGAAGGTTTTGTTCTTTGCATTCAACAGACTTTTATGCAGCTTACGTTTTAATCTGTTATAGATATTTCTGTCCTCAAAATGTCTTTCCCTCTGTCATTTACTCCTTGCCCTTCGTTTCTCAATTGTCAGCTCCCTTGGGCGAGTTGAGTGCCATGCAGCATTTTGAACGAGGATTGTAAAGTCGTGTAGGGTCCGATTACAATTAGAAGAACATAGCTACGTCATCATTTAGCGTTATCGCCGCCTACTGGCGGTTTAGTGGAGTGTTAATATTATAGGGATATAGGAAATATTATTTTATACCTAGCAACCTACTTATTTTTTAAATATTGATAGTTATGGTTATGACGTAGCTGCGTTCTTCTAATTGCAATCGTACCCTATCACCTAATCAAGTGCGTTTGGTTCTTTAATTCTTACTTTTAGGTTTATGTTATCGTTTATGTAGCTCAGAAAACTGTCCGAATTCGTGGAGTTGTTTATTACTATTGATATAGTTGATTTGTCTATTACTTAGATAGACAGAAATGCTCCTTCTCGCAAGAAAAAGGATAAAAGTGAAATTAAAACCTCCAGAACTCCTAAATACAAAACTAAACTTTGCAACAGAGGTGAAGTACCTAGGTCTCACCTTTGTCAGCAAGTTAACATGGAACTTGCATTTTTAAAGCAGAGTTAAAACAGCATACATTGCTTATGAACAATGCTGCCGAACCGTGGGTCGCACCTGGGGTTTCTCCTTCAGAGTCGTCGCATGGACTTACATGACTATCATAATACCTATGCTAACATATGGTTCAGTTGTCTGGGTACAGAAAACCCAAAAATTAACAGCTATCCGTAAACTAGAACAAATTCAAAGAACAGCATGTCTCAACATAACAGAAGCCATGAAAACAACACTGACTAGAGCCATGGAAATCATTCTTAGTCTCTCTCCCCTTGATATTTACATCAAGGAGGTTGCTCTGACGACAATGACACGCCTCCGCACAGTTGGAATAGAACCTGATGTAGGATCTGGTGAGGCGAGACGTCGCTTTTGGTAGGAGGCTCTCGATACTTCAAGCGAACATGGTCTCCATCTCACCGAGATATGTCTTCCATAAGCCATATAAAGTTATAATAGAACAAATAAAAGATCCAGAAGTGGCAGGTACGATTCATATATACACAAACGGTTCTAAAACAAAACAAGGCTCAGGATGTGGAATATACTCCAGATTCTTAAACCCAAACAAAAAATGGACTGTGAGCAATAGTGCCAGTGTTGTTCAAACAGAGCTAACGGGGATTCTCATAGCAGCAAAAGAAATAACCAGAAACAATATCACTGAAAGGAACATGCTCATCTATACAGATAGCAGACAAGCACTACTCACCCTGAACAGACCATGAATTTATTCAGGATTAGTACTAGAATGTCAAGATGCTTTGGCCGAAGTAACCATCAACAATGTAGTCACCTTAAGATGGATCAAGGGTCACGCCACATCGAAAGGTAACCGTCTTGCTGATTGACTAGCCAAGAAAACAGCCAACCGAATGCTTTTTGGCCATTGGCCTTCTATTGGTCTGACAAAATCGGTAGTAACAGACCTAATTAAAGAACATTCCCTTGTGAAATTCAAGGAAAGATGGGATGAAACAAGAAACTGCAGAGTTGCCAGGGAGCTCCTAAGTTATCCTAACAACACTGCAGCAAACAAATACTTGACAATGACTAGACATAATCTGCGCCTAGTCACAGGCATTTTGACTGGTTGGTCATTGCCAAGTACGGAAGCATCTCCATATCATGGGGTTGTCAGAATCCGCACTCTGTAGAGGGTGCGAACATAAAGAAGAGCATATCCTTTACGATTGCTCAATGCTCTTATTTATTAGAAGATTTGTGTCCGTCGAGTATCGGCTAACACCGGCCAATATAAAAGAAGCACCTCTTAGCGACGTTGTCAACTACATTAAATCTGTAGGCTGGCTCACGAGCTAGGATGTGCCTATAATTTTAGGAGGATGCACAATGGGCCTAATGAGACCCAAGTACCGTGTAGGTAACAGATACCTAGGTGCTTACTGTTGCTATTACTAGTGTACGGTCTGACGTTAACTCAGAGTTGGATTAAATAGTCATGTAGTTAGCTGCGGTATCTTTGCATATGAAGAAGTCCAAGAGATCTTGCTACTTACTGAGATCGGTAGGCCAATACGTCTGCTTGCCATTTGTAAGATAGTCACAGTTTAGCCTGTTTATTGCTTGTAGAAGGTTTCTGCCTTTCGGAGTTATCAGTCTTTCGCCCCATTGCGGGTGTTTATAAAACGCTGCTAGAACCGTATTGCCTAATTGTTTAAAGGCTTCTTCATATTTATCTGGCACATATCCAGTAATAATATTACATAGGTTTCTAAAAATATCCCAATGTAGCACACCACTGAATAAAAAGTGGCATGGTTTTGGTCAAAATTTGAGCCTTTTAAAGATAAAATTGCGTACTAATTTTAAAACAAAAGTATTTTTATCCTCTATTAGTTATTGCAAAAAATACTGTTATATTTTTTAATTGTATCACCCTGTACCTATAAAATAAATTTTTCATAAATTTGGAAGAACTATAACTTGTCAGGCGTGGTAGGTCCAATATTCGAACACTATGTATATTGTTTTATAATTTTAACTAATGTATCTACTTTAAATATTATTGTATTTTATCGGGGGCATAAACATTAAAGTCTTTATAAAACACCCTGTATGTCACTCTTATTTTAACTAGACTCATTAATGAATTATACTTCATGTTTAGCACAAAATTTCTTTTACATAAAATGTTTTATTTAATTTTTTAATAAATTACCCACCTGTATATATTTTTATTAAGTTCTATTAACCGAATCACTATTCAATTATAAAAATGATTTTCAGCTTCAAAGAATTTGTTTTTAATTTGTTTTATTTATGTCTTAATAGTTTTGATGTACAATAAAGTATGCAATAATTATTTTACTACATTCGTCAACTTAAACAGAACCAAAATTTGGGGATATATTCTTATAGCCGCATAACTAGTTGGCTATGTGAACTGTTCCCCTTGACAACCTTTTAATTAAGCTGCGTACACGTTGATTATTAACATTATGTCGCCGAGTCGCAAGAATATTTTGAATTTTCAAGAAACTTATTTTGAGAAATTGATACCTAAATGAAAAGTTTTAGCGAATCAAGACATGTAAATCTCTACATAATACATTTCTGGGAATTATTTCGTAAGTTAGGTTAATGTGATTATATTATTATTAACCAGTTACCTACCAAGTACTATTTTACATTTGTTGGAAATAGATAAATGATAAATATAAATATAATATTTGTGTGTGTGTTCAAGAGAAGAATCACACCTATTTTTTGTTATGGAAACATGGAAAAATTTGTTGCGTTTTTACTGATCCTAATAGATATCCATGCACGCATCTAAACGCGATGTTTTTTCTGCTTCTTTTCTGTAAGTTCTTGTAACAGGTCTACCTGCATGTCTAGAGAGTTTTTCAGAATTATAGCTATTTTTCCCATGTCCATTTACAGATTAAAAGTAAGGGTAGGCCAGATGTGAGTTATAAAGATTGTAAGAAAAGTCTCATAGTTAATAAAAAGATGTCTGCACAGATAAAGTGACTGAATATTTTTTATGTATGTTCATTGTTCAGCGATAATTCTTTACCACGTTGTCAGATTTCTATGATTCTTTTTCGTCAGGGGTGGTCCCACATAAATTTTGCCAAGATTTATTAATGACGTTTATGAGAAAATCATCAAACTCTTCATTTTTTATGTATGTTAAGCGATAATTCTTTAGCCCGTTTTCCGATTTCTCGTATTCTTTTTTTGTTAGAAAGGGAGTACCTCGAAGGTGTTCCGAAATAGATACATTTGTTGGAAATTAGCAAAATCAATTTGTAATTACATCTGCACGATTTTGGAGTCGGTTTTTCAAAATAATTACTTTTGTCCACGACCACTTAATAATAAATCAATATTCTACCTCCTAACTAAGAGCATATAGTACCCATATATCACGGAGTGAATTATGATAATTCACGCTTTTGTAATTCTGGCACATTCCGATAGATAACTAAAGATAGGCGATACTTTTCATAACGATATTTTCTAGATCGAAAAATCGAAAAATCGAAATTTCGAAAAAAAATCGAAAAATCGAAAAATCAAAAAATTAAAAAATCGAAAAATCGAGAAATCGAAAAATCAAAAAATCGAAAAATCGAAAAAAAATTGAAAAATCGAAAAAAAAATTGAAAAATCGAAAGAAAATCGAAGAATCGAAAAAAAAATCGAAAAATCGAAAAAAAATCGAAAAATCGAAAAAAATCGAAAAATCGAAAAAAAAAATCGAAAATATCGGAAAAAAATCGAAAAATAAAAAAAAACCGAAAAATCAAAAAATAAAAAAAAATCGAAAAATCGAAAAATCGAAAAATCGAAAAATCGAAAAATCGAAAAATCGAAAAATCGAAAAATCGAAAAATCGAAAAATCGAAAAATCGAAAAATCGAAAAATCGAAAAATCGAAAAATCGAAAAATCGAAAAATCGAAAAATCGAAAAATCAAAAAATCGAAAAATCGAAAAATCGAAAAATCGAAAAATCGAAAAATCGAAAAATCGAAAAATCGAAAAATCGAAAAATCGAAAAATCGAAAAATCGAAAAATCGAAAAATCGAAAAATCGAAAAAAAATCGAAAAATCGAAAAAAAAACGAAAAATCTGAAAAACAACAGTTAGTTACCTATGTTTAATAAAAACTTTCCATTCACACTTAACTTTTATTTAATAAAGAAACCATAATGGTCGTGGACAAAGTATAGTATTAGACTCGCAATTTATGGCCATTATTCACTCGGGTGACTTGCGCCCCTCTCCTACGGCTCGGGACGCAAACGTCACCCTGCGTGAATAATGGCTACCATAAATTGCTCGTTTAATAATATACTATTAAAACTTGTTTGTTATCTATTCAAGAATGTCGTTCAGGTTAGTATTTAGTTTCAAATTATATTCATCTTTTTTTACTTTCTAGTAATCTAGTAAAATATTGGAATTATATTTTTTGTTGAGAGCAAACCGAACACCTTGAAAAATTTTAAAAGCATTTTACGACTTTATTTTTAGTCCGATTTTTGTGAAATTTTCAAGAAGTACTAATAATTACCAAACTTAGGGTGGAGAAACCTTGAATTTTTTTAAACCATCGATAAATATTTATTTTGTTAATTTTTAAACGGAAAATTAAAAAAATAAGTTTCCGCACCATTCAGTATTAAATCTGTGAAAATTTCCTGCTTTTGTTTTAATAAATATCAAGTAGTTTTTAAATAAAATGCTTTCCCACCTTTTCCTAAAATGTCTCTACCATTGTATTTGGTCTCTACAGAGTGCTGCCATATCGTTGCAAAAATTTAAAGCGCTTAACAATTAATCGTGAAGTATTTTCAGTGGCGCACTTATAAATACAATTTCATATTAGAAAATTTTTATTTCATTTCTAATGTTTTTAGTATTTAGTAGTGTGAAAGTGTTTATATGAATATTTTTAATATAATCAAAATTTCATACAAGGTAGTCAAAAATCTTATGACTACCTACAAAGCCACACAAATAAAAATTATTATTGTTATTATTAGACCTAGGAATATATGCACCCAAAAAGTAGTTAAATATGCGCATATATATGCCGCAAAATACTTCAATATATGCGTAAAAAATTGAAAAATATGCAGAGCATAATTAATATTAAAAATTAAATAGTTTTCTAATTTTATTTTTTTGTTTCAATTTTATTACAAACATTTAAAAATGGTCTTCAACATGAAACACACGTTTATTCTTAATTCGCATTCACGAAGTGGTTCTATAACTGAAAACGGTGTTAATGAATATTAGTTCGCCAAGCCTTCAATGAATTTACAGGAATGTATACAGAAGTGGTCCAGAAGTGCTCTTAATTGTTTTTACAAACATGAATCGAAGTGTAAAGTGTAATTTGCCGGCAGAAGAACATCATTTTGAGCATTTGCTCTGAGATTAAAGCCATATATCTCATTAATGTTTGTTCTCATGTTTGTCGAGATTGTTTCAACATTTGCCTTTTAAATACCATATCTGACTAAGCTTTGAGTCAGTTTATTATTTTGAACAATATTGAATTATTATTGTAAGTGAAAATAATTGTTTTGAGTTAAAATAAATACAGGATGGTAAAGTAAAGATGAATTTTGTACCAATGGAGAACTCTTATCTAAATTTGAAATTAGGACAAAAAAGTAAAAGATCCAAATATAATTTTTACATGGGCAGGCGTAAGAGGTAACGGTACCAAATATTTCTACATAGACAGGCTTAAATATTTCAAATATTTCTATATAAATTGTTTTAGGTTCAAATCGTTGGCAAACTCTAATTAAAAGGCGGTATGGAATGACTCTTAAAATTCAGTGGCAACGCCTTTGCCGTCTAAGAACGATTGATTTCCGGAATTTTTGAAGTGACACTTAAATAAATAATTAATATAATTTTAAAACACGCTTGTCAATCACTTTTTATATACATGTTCTAGTTATGCTTACAATACAGAGTTCTAAATAATTACAGTCCACAATCAGTGCTCTACAATTCAACATTCAGTACTGCAAAGATATGGTTTGGCCTGAGTAATGCCACTGCTTCACAAACCTTAAAATTTAACGTCTCAATACTTCTTTTTATCTTACATTCAAAATCAAATTATTTCTCGTTTATTTTATGCTACGAATTTGTCTGTGGATGTCCCATTTGCGATTAAGTGGGAACCACCCATGTAGCATCCCTCAAATTACTATTAAATTTATTTTATTTATACAGGGTGTTATTGAAATACACGTACATATTAAAACTGGGTATTGCGCAGATCCCCACTGAATGTAGAAAAATATTATTTTTTAAAAATACCCCTTATTAAGGGAGTTATTAATTTTTGAAAATTAATTCTAAAACAAACGTACTTCACTGATATGTTGAGGATGACCTATATAAATTAGGTTTATTTACCTATATTAAACATCAACAGTAATTAATATGCAAGTTTTTGTCAGATGATAAGAAAACTAGTCTTGTAAGAAATAACCATGTTGCCAAGATTTTCGAATTAATTTCTATTTCCGAAGACTGGTTTTTACTACCCTCGTTATCAAAAAACTAGAATATTTGATAAATGATTGTTTTTAAACTATACATTTTTGAAACTATAGATTATTAAAATTTTAGTTGATTTACGAATCTGGCTAACACGAGCGCGTCATTTCCAAGTTGGTAAAAAGTGTTGTTACGATTACTTTTAAATATTTTTTTACGATGCCACTATTTACGAATATTGAACTAACGGATATAGTGCTGGTTTATGGGGCAGCTGGAGAAAATTCTCGGCAAGCACAAATCCTGTATCGCGAACGGTTTCCAAATCGGAGAATTCCGGACTGTCGTACGTTTATTTCAACTGTTCAGCATCTAAGAGACCATGGAAAATTTGAGAGTGTCAATGCAGATCGAGGGAGAACAAGAACACAAAGAACATTGGCGGCCGAAGAAGAAATATTGGAAGCTGTTGAAAACCGGCCTCAATTAAGTTGTAGAAGACTAGGTCTTGAATTTGGAGTGTCCTCATTTGTTGTGTGGCGGACACTTAAAGAACAAGGTTTACATCCTTATCACATCCAAAAAGTCCAGGCCTTATATCCAGGTGATGAAGAAAAGAGAGTGGAGTTTTGTGAATGGATGATTCAAAAATGTGTTGATATTCCTGATTTTCTAAAAATATTATTGTATACTGACGAGGCTTCATTCACTCGTGATGGCGTGTTCAATATGCACAATACGCATATTTGGAGTGATGAAAATCCTCACGCCATTAGGGAAACTGGGCATCAAAGAAAATTTTCAATAAATGTTTGGGCTGGCATAATAGATCAGTATTTAATCGGGCCTTATGTTCTCCCGAACAGATTAAATGGGCCAGGATATCTCCACTTTTTAGAAGATATTTTGCCAGTACTTCTAGAAGAGATACCGTTACAATTAAGGTAATGGATGTGGTACCTACTAGATGGCGCTCCTCCTCACTTTGATTTAAACGTACGGCAGTTTTTGAACATTAGATTTCCTCAAAAGTGGATAGGCAGAAATGGACCTACTAAGTGGCCTCCGAGATCTCCGGACTTAAATCCATGCGATTTCTTTTTGTGGGGTCGCATGAAACAACTGGTTTATAATGAACCTATTAATAGTGTTGAACAATTAACCAATAAAGTTAATGCGGTAGCCGAGGAACTACGACAAAATCCAAGACTAATTTCTAATGTTCAAAGTTCTTTGGAAAGACGATTGCAAGTGTGTGTAAATAATAATGGACGGCATTTTGAACAATTACTGTAATAAACTTTATTTTGAATTAATTGGTTTTGCTACGGCAACAGTGCAATTTCTATGGGTAAGTTCAATTTCGATTTATTTTACTTCTTTAAATATGGAAACTAGTAGGTCGGAAAAGGGGACTCTTCCCCAATATTTAAATTTTAGAATTTGAAGTTAAAATTGGTGCCAATCGTTTTTGGTCATTACATACTATTCCCCATTTTAATATGTACGTGTATTTCAATAACACCCTGTATAATTTTAGTAATAATTTTTGAACAGCATTCTTATAGCGACAGAAAACCCATTTCCAATAGCCTAAATTCGGTGTATAATAAGTGAAATGCAGAACATTTTATTTAGAGAACTAAATACACAATCATTGTATATTTAGGGAAGTTAGTTAATATAATCAGGATTTGCGATCTTCGTTAAAGGAAACGGCAGACTTCCGAGAGATATAGTTTTTGCCCGAACACAAATACAGGAACACAACATAACAATATTTCATTCCTAATTCTCGTAGCTCGCATAATTCAGCCCAGATCTCGCTTAATTACGAGAAATGAATAATTGTCCGGGAGGAAAAAAAGGAAAACCGGCATAATTTTAATATTCTTATGAAGGAAATATAAAAGTCGACAACTGAAATGTAAAATCCGGAATCGTACCTTTTTCCCTTTCGCCAGACGACGGGATGATTGATTGGTTTCGGCTTTGCCTACCAGTTTCTGTTTCAGGACATAGGCGTCACAAGAAGTTTTATTTTAATTATACGGGGTGTCCCATAAAACAATTAGATCATCTGATTCAAACTGGGACGATTAAAGGAAATATGTTTAGGGAAAATGTTTCACTAGTTCTTCGATAGCACATATAAGTCATACAGGGTCCTTATTCCGGAAAGAGTCAATTGTAGCAAGATACTCCTCTCTCACAGATAGATTATGCACTGTTTTACATAGGCTCTAAAATTAAAAAGGGGGAAGGAGGTGGACAAAGAAAATAAATAATAGGACTCCTTGAAAATTAATGTTAACGTATGTAATGATATGGACATTTCTGAATGATTGGAAATAAAGTCCTAATTTGAACAAAAAGATAAAGAAATTTTATTATTAGATAGAGGTGAGAGCAGATTCAAATAGAAAGCAAAATGTAAACAGATATAACAGAGACGGTAGATGAAAGCACACAGGTAGATATAATTATACAGGTAGAGACAAGCAGACAGATAGAGACGACAGAGACAGGCAAAGACGATAGAAATAGGCAGAGGTGAACTGTGATCAAGGAGAATTAAGAAAGAAAAGAAAGATTTTTTTTTGTAAATAATTTAATGCAATATTTTAGATCCTTCAACCCACCCCGAAATTGAGATTTATTTTTGATTGGAACTCGGAGACAAAGGAGGTTTCCATATAAAGTGGTGCCCAACGTGGGGCAGTAAAACAAATTAAGAGGACAGTTTGTAATTTAGATTACGAATTCAAAATTTGGCAAGTATATTATATTTTTAGTTGTTTTAGAACTGTTTTTATGTATTGGGTCAGTAGAACAGTGACTGTGTATAGTGTGTGTTAATTTAAGTATTCAGGGCATAAACTCAAAATTAAGCTTGGAATATTATATATACCATTATAAATAATAGAATACAGATAGAATAACAACAATATGTGAGATTTTCTTATTTTGATGACAGCAGTAATATAGTTTAAACATTGTGTGTATGTGAATTTGTAATAGTAGAATTAGTAGTAATAGTACAGAAAAAGGATAGCTGGGTTGCTGGGAGGATATGAACAAATGATAGGACAAGGAGATAGGGATGTACAGGATGAGAACCTGTTAAAAGGGACAGTTATAGAAAAAAAATCAACAAAAAGAATAAATAAAGATAGAAGACTTAATGCAAGTTCTTATTGGAGTAAATAATAATATCAGACAAATGGAAAGGAAAATAGGGGAATTTAGACAGGATAACAATAATTTAATTAGAAAAATGGAAGCAGTAATAGATAAGATAGAAAAGAAGTTGGAAGAAAGAATAGAAATGAAGAAAGAAGACATAGAAGAAATAGAAATAGAAATTATACAAAAGGAAGTAAACAAAGAAATAAAGAGTCAAAATATAGAAAAAGATGGAAATAAGAATAAAGAAAAATAAAAATTAAAGAATTTAAGAAGAAAATGAGAAAACTAAAAGACAAAATAAAATAAAAAACAAAACATATGGGACCAGAAAAAAGAAACATAAATAAATAATAAGTAAAAATAAATCTAGGTTAAAAATAAAACAGATACAGGGGATAAAAAATAATGGAATAGGAAGTAAATATATAAGTTATAGTTTTTTTTTCTGGTTGGGTGGGAATCCGTTACGGACACCAGGCATATGGTTCTGCCCATACCTGATAGGGTGGGACTCCTGGTTTAGGGTGCAAGGCCAGTATGTCCACTAAAACCACCTCCTCGCTCTAGGTAGCTCTTCCTGGGACCGCTTTATTCATTTTATCAAGAGAAGGGAGCAATGACTGATGTTCCTTTTAACATATTTTTTCTCTTATTATATTTTCTTGCCATATTTTTTACCATATTTTTCTTTTCTATTTTTAACCTTCCTTTTTTTCCTTTGACTATTTGTTTTTTCCCTCTGTATAACCTCTATTTCTTTCCTTTTAAGTATTTCAGTGGTAAACTTTTGTACTGCTTTCCATATCAGTGTATTCTCGTATCATTTTGGGTATGATGTTTTCAGAATTAACTTGTCCAGTTACATTTTCCATCCTTAGTCTCTCTCTGTGCCATATAAAAATTGTATGTTTTACTGTGGCCTCCTCCTCATCACAGTATATACAAGTCTGACTATCACTTACATGGAATCTTTTTCTGTATGCTTGGAAGCTCCCATGACCGGTCAACATTTGTGCCAGGAAATAGCTTAGCTCCCCATGTTTTCTATTTATCCATATGCCGACATCCGGTATGAGACGCTTAATCCAGGACCCTGTTGTATCTGCCTCTTCTTGCCACGATTTCTGCCATCTTTGTTACAACAGATTATTTGCCATTTGTTTGCTTATGCTTATTTCGTCTTCTTTGTACGTTACCCGTAGATTAATTGGTAGTATCCTTGCTAAGGTTAGAACTGCCTTTGTAGAAGCGGTCCTGTATGAGCCTATTATTCTTAGGGCAGCTTTTCTTTGAACACTCATTATCTTGTTTCGGTATATCTTTTTATCTAATGCCTTTTTTCCAGACCGGAGCACCTAACATTAATATTGATTGCACTACCGAGCACAGTAAGTATATATTGCCTTCTCGAGGCTCTCCTATATTTGGAAATATTCTGCTAAGGTTTCCTAGTGCCTTTTCTGCCTTTTTTTACTGTTACTTTTATGTGCTCAGCCATTCTCATATTTCGGTCTAGGTGTATACCCAGATATTTGAGGCTCTCTTGGCTGTTAATAAGCATTCATTCTACCTCTACTGCTCTCCTTTAAGTTATAGTAAAATAAAACTAAAACAGAGACAGAAGAAGTATGAAAGGACAAATAAAACAGTAAAGATATATAAAATGGGAAACAGTTAAAACAGATGCGAAGCGAGAATGAAAGGAGAAATAGAATAGGTAAAGATAACTGTTTGAAAATAATTAAGAATCGTGGGTTGTCAAAAAAGAAAAGAGTGAGGACAAATGTTTAAAGTAAAAGAATAAAATTAAGATGAGGACGGATATTTGGAATTTGAAATTATCTTGGGAACATAGAAGTTGAATGGATACATTTAGTAGAATAGAGTTAAATATTAGTGTGAATTTATGAGAAATTGAATGGATACCTGGTACAATACAGATAATAGAGCAGACGATATAGTAATGTAAGTTGAATAAGGTAGGAACAAAAGAAGAGAAATATACAAAAGTAATGTTGGTAATAAGTAAAATTATAAAATTATGAACAGTTAACGGTTTAAGATGAAGGCGGATATGTGATTTGTGTGAGTAAATATGAATTAACAAATGTTGAATTAGGTATGCTCAGTGCGAAGTTATGGTTAAGGAAGCAAAAGCGATACTAGCGCTAGCTGCGGATAATTCGTGCATTTTAGGGCAATATTTTGTAATTTTGACGTATCAAATATACGTCCATCTTATACTTATTTAAAAAAAAATAGTTAATAGCAATACAATGAGCAGCAACTGGAGTTGTGTTGTAAATTGTAAAAATACTACCAAAAAATACTGAAGTTTATAAATTTTCAGTAGCAAAATGACAAATTAAATCTAGAAAGAAATAAACGTACCTATATTTGCAGTAATGAGGAAAAATATTTTCAAATCTTTATTTTTGTAACAAGATAATCTAATACCAACTGAAAATAGTAGACATCTGAAAACCTGAAAGGTTTTATATGCTTAAATTATTACTATTTTACGAAGTTTTTTTAATAATTATTTAATAATTAATTATGTTTTCTTTCGAACTAAAAATTAAGAAAACAAGTATAAATTACATTCGAAAATATTACAATACTAGAACTATTTTTTGGGGAATAAATTTTGAATTCACGTTTGACATTAACCTTTCACTTTATTAGGCAACTTTTCATACAGTTTCTCGTAAATACTGTTGCCTAATTACCTATTCTGCGCACATGTTTTAATGATGTTTTTATTAAATATACTTACTTTTATTTAGCTGAAGTAATTAAAATATATAATAATAATATAATAATAAATTAATCTTTTCACTTATTTTATAAATCAATATACTTTTATTTGAATTATGAATTCTTTTAAAAATGATACTGTATACACGCAAAATCGCACTTTAGTACATATTTTATTTGGTGCTGCCGTCACGTACGGAGCGAATAAAGGCATTTAGTTTTACGTATTCCGATATAACTACTTAAATATTTTTCAAACATAATTATATATTTTTAAATGAATTAATGCATAGCATATCGAATTCATAAAGAAGATCTACGAAAATAAAAAATAAAATTCTAGGGGTAATATCATATGTCACGCATGCAAGCGGACCCTACCATCAAAATAGTGACCTTTGTATTTTCGATTGTAATCAAAATATTTTCCATGCAAGCGGAATATTCTTTAACAAATGCACCCATTCAAATTCATTTGTCCTTTCATTTTAAACCCCCTTTGTAATTACCATTTATTCGTGGCGGTTATTGAGGTGATAAGCGGACTTACGCAGGGTTGAACTGACTGCGTTTTTGTGATATGGAAAAATTAACAAATTCGAAAAAAAAAGCTTAACTATATTTTTTAGTGGTTAGGTATAGTCGGCGCAACACAAATATGAACGCTTTTTAGTTGTTATAGAATTTTTTCACTGAAATTAATTCCTGTTAGTCTGGCTTTGGCTAGTAGTGTTACAAATAGAGGGGATAATATTGGGAACAGAATTATATTAGTTTTATTAGTGCTGCTTTGTTAAATCGGTGTTATCTACATTAATTGTTAATTATAAAAAATTAAAAGAATATGGAAATACAAAAACAGTTTATTACAAAATTAAATTAATATCTAGGCATATAAAACTGCAAAAATTGTTTATTGTATTAGAAAATCAAAAGCTATATTAAAATTAAATTAACACTAGATCATATAAAAATTATATAGAGGAATTTATTTGACCATAAACAAGGCTTACGTTTATGTAGGTAAAGTTTCAGTCCATTTTTTTGTTTTTGAAGGACCACCATTGAAGATTGTTTTTAAAATACGGACTAGTATTAATATTTTTTTTAACATACTTCTAATTGCCAATACATCCATTAATGTATACTAATATTTTTAGAGATTTCGAGACTAAAAACTATCATCAGGGTAATTTTGAGTATTGAACTCTTTGTTTATATTTTTAAAAATCAAATAATACAAATAAAATAATAGAAATAATTTAGAACACAATTTGCTTTTTATATTCTTAATTAAATTGAACAAAAATAATTAAATTTAATAACCAAATAAAAGAAGTGTGCTGCTTGGTCAAACAGCAATTAGTCGGAGAATGGCATAAGGAGATATTAATATGTCAGTGATTGGCGAAAATAATAAAACTTCTATCGCATTTATTGTTTTGGTAAATAAATGCACAATTGGTATTGTTTTTTTTTTATTCTTTTTGTTTACTATTTTCTCTAATATACATCATAGGGTTCCAGCGGGGGTGATACCGCCCCCAGTTGGCGCTGAAACTTTTTATAGGGGCGGTAGCGAATCCAGAGGTAAATGAGTTTGTTAAGGCAATCAAAAGGGGTGATACCTACCATATTTCAATTAAAAAAAAAATGTTTATAAAATATTTTGACATATTATGTGCCTATAAGATATCTATTTAGGTAATTAATATAATAAAATACAATGGAAACATGAAATGACTTGTTTATAGAGCAAGTGCGCCGGCATCGCACACATATAATTTAAAACGTTCATCAAGTCAATTCTATAAAAGGGACAATTCTTCGTGATAAATAGTCATGAGATATTATTTATATAACTATCTATAAATCTGTTGAGAAATTGCTTTTCAAAATGTCTGAATCTACGTCTAAAAAGAAATGCCGATCGTACAATTAATTATATATACCAGAACAGGCCCGACGAGAGGAGGGCAGAGGGGCAAAATCCCTGGGGCCCAGATCCAAAGGGGCCAGGCAGCTTTAAAAAAATAGGTTAAAATATGTGGGGGCGGGCCCTTGCCATGGTTTTCCCCCGTTGTCCCACCATAGCTCTCGGCGGCCCTGTACTAGGTGTGCTTATTATATTTATTGTGCGATCGATTGTAAAATTTGGGAAAAATAGAAAATCGACTATTATGAAATGAAAACTCAAAATGTGTTTCATTTTAATACTACATATAATACAAAACATTAAAACTTTAGTAATTAAATAAACAAAAGAAACAAAAAAAGGAATAAACGGCAATTTTATTGCAAATTAATTTTCTGCGTTTCTGCTACTTCATTCATTTATAAATTCGTATAAGATGACAAACAATTCCTTAAACATTAATATGTCTATATAGTATTTTTTAATACTCAGGTTTATTTTCTATGTATTTTATCTTTTATTTATTGAATAAAGAATGGCTGGCTTTATTTTTATTTGTAGAAAAACTATTATTAATAAAAGGGGGCCTGAAAAATTTTCAATTATCTTTTTTCATTGCAAACCCAACCGCTACAGGGCGTCTGTTGTACTCCAATCAAACATGGAGCAATCACATAAGTGTGCAAAATATCTGTATCTGTAACGTGTGGAGGATGGGTTACCCCCCCCCCCCACGGCACTTAGGCCTCAGTAGACCCATTGTGCATCCTTCTGGTCATATATTGGTCATATATTGTATAACGTGTGGAGGGTGTGCATCCTCTTATGATGATAGACACCTCCTAGCTCGTAAGCCAGCCTACATATTTAATGTAGTTGAGAACGTCGCCAAGAGGTGCTTCCCTTATGTCGGCCAGTGTTAGCCGATATTCGCTGAACAAAAATCTTCTAATATATGAGAGTGTCGAGCAATTGTAAAGGATATGCTCCATGGTCTTATCTTCTTGTTCGCACCCTCTGCTGAATGCGGATTTTGACAGCCCCATGATATAGAGATGCTTCCGTACTTGACAATGACCAGTCAGAATGCCTGTGATGAGACGCAGATTATGTATGTATAGTCATAGTCAAGTATTTGTTTGCTGCAGTGTTGTCAGGATAACTTAAGAGCTCCCTGGAAACTCTGCAGTTTCTTGTTTTATCCCATTTTTCCTTGAATTTCACAAGGGAATGTTCTTTAATTAGTTCTGTTACTACCGATTTTGTCAGGCCAATAGAAGAGCCAGGTCCAAAAAGTCGCTAGTGAATCAGCAATACGGTTACCTTTCGATGTGGCGTGACCTTTGATCCATCTTATAGTGACCACATTGTTTATGGATACTTCGGTCAAAGCTTCGTGACATTTTAGTTCTAACCCTGGGTAAATTCATGGTCTTTTCTGGGTGAGTAGTGCTTGTCTGTTACCTGTATAGATGAGCATGTTTCTTCCAGTAATATTATTTCTGGTTATTTCTTTAGCTGCTATGAGAATCCCCATTAGTTTTGTTTGAACTACACTGGCACTGTTGCTCACAGTCCATTTTATATTTAGGTGTATTCCACATCCTGAGCCTTGTTTTGTTCCAGAACCTTCGGTGTAGGTATGAATCGTACCTCATTTGCATAATGACAGGTCATCTGCATATGCTATTGGGTAGTGACTGTCATTATTGAATCGGCTGATGAGGGTGTCGAGGACTATGTTTCACAGTAGAGGTGATAGCACCCCTCCCTGTGGACATCCCCTCGCAACTAAGCCTCTTATATTCACTTCTTCTAAACTTATGTTTACTACTACCTTTGATAGCATGTTATATTTCCACCCACTAACCATTTGTGGAATATTCATGTTGGTTAGTGAGTGTATTATCTTTGGGAAGGTGGTTTTATCAGAAACACCTTCTATGTCTATACAAACACCCAAGATGGACTCCTTATTGTCCAGGGATATCTCTATCTGGCCAGCAACTAGATGAAGGGCTGAATCAGTAAATCTGCCTGGGATGTATGCATGTTGGTGTGAGTGTAGTTGTGTTGTTGTAATCACCGCATGCCTTATGTACCTTTCGCATAGCCTTTCCAATGTCTTCATGGAAAACGATGTTAGACTAATTGGTCGGTATGTTTTTGTGACAGTGTAATCCATCCTTCCAGGTTTGGGTATGAATACCACTTTTACCTATCTCCATTTTTTGGGGATATACCTCAGAGCCAACGAAGATCTGAATATACCCACCAGGTGCGGTATAAGTTCTTCCGGACCCCACAAGTTAACAAAATAACATGCGAATCTAAAAAATTCATAAATTGTTGCGATCGACTTACAATTACTGCTCGATCGGCCGGTTGATCCAGATCGACATAATAAGCACTGCTGATATATACAAACCAGTCATTTACTATGTTCTTAATTTGCCTAAGAATTTTTTCAAATGAAGCTGTGAAACCTTCTAAGCTACAAGAGCATTTAAATAAAATACATGCTGACAAGAAAAATAAACAATTATCCTGTTTTCAAGGACTGGAAAAGCAATATTTAAAACAGCCAACTGAATTAAACCTTTTTGCGTCGTCTCCTAAACAAGATGATGATGGACTTCATATTTAATTTTGATTTAGTGGACTGTATCATTTATTATTAAAACTACAAAATTTTTATTACATAATAATATTTACAAAAGGCGACAAATAAAATACAACTTATAAAGATGCCATTTCTCTTAACACTCTTCTCACTTCTTCATCTTGCATTATCCCAAAAATGCCTGCACATGTCTAGCTTGCGCATAATGACTTTACTAACAACACGTGCCGCCAATGGCATGCTAGAATATTCAACAATAGTTATTGTTGATCGAACATTCATGACGTGCGTAATAATATTCTACTTACAGCTCTCGTTAAGTATTATACTTCTTATTATTATAAGTAGTAAGGATATTTAATATAAAAATCTAATTAAAGGCCACCAGGGCCGCCGAGAGCCAGGTTGGACCCCGTAACAATTTTCCAGGTCGGGTGCCGACCTGGAAAAAAAGTCTTCACGCAAAAACTTCCCCTCCTCTTTTATGAAACCTCTAAAAAAACTCCTGTGCCGAACTTCTAAAAATATAAAAAACGTCCTCACCAAAGCTGTCGGGTCCCCAATTCGGGCCCCCCAATTAAGTCCCGGCTACCCCCCCAGCCCTTCTTGTCAGCCCTGAAGGCCACATTCGTATAATAAAAGTGAATGGATGACACATTCTAAATTCTTAGTCCGACCCTCACAACACCAAAGTGGTAAGTAGAATTATATTCAGATCAATAAGTTGTTAAAAGTCAAGCCATTTTTCTTGGAGCGGAATTGGATCCAATTAAAGGGGTAAGGATTTCCATTGTCCTTTTATTGGAACAGCGACTACGAGTATTATGAGAGGGATATAAATGATGGGCTTTTTATGCTTACTATCTCGAACAGTTAAAGCTATCATCATCGGTTAATTGAGGGCTTTTACCGGAAGCCGATTCTCATTCGCCGCGTTTTATTACCTGTTTACAGAAACTTTTCCAGTTGTGTACTTATTGTATTTCCGTTAGATGTCTGAAAATTATTTTAATTGTGGTTTGATGATTATTTATATTGTGTTACATTTTTTAATAAGACATTTATCCAGTAGCGGCTTCTAAAAAGGATCATGTCAAAGATCTATCAACCAACAATATATACAACAATAATTACATCATCTCTACATATTTGTTATTACAAAACTTGAACAATTAAGTTAACACCGACAAAAATCAATAGAAAAACGTTTCAAATAACCAAAAAACAATCAAAGCACAATTATTGCGTAAAAGATAAATTTTGGAAAAATCGAAAAACAGTTCATGTAGGGGCAGATTTGAAAACAAGGTTTTCAAAAAATCTTTTGGATACATTAAAATGCCTTTATTAATCCATTAGGCCATTGTAAGTTTAATAAATGGACAGTTAAATGAAATATTTGTGTGCCTCATCATATTTTTTGTTGGATGACGACGTACCTACATTTGCAAGTAAAGAAGTTAAAAGGAGAATTCGGCCATGACAAGAAAAGTGGCAGAGTAAAGTATTGTCGTTAAAACTCTTCGTATACCAGCAATATGTGTCTTAAATGGGTGTGAGGTGTGACAAAGATATTTACTCAACAATTCATACTATAGTTGTATTTAATAATTTAAATGAAAACATTTATTTTAAATGTGTCTAAATATGTAACCAAGAATGCGTATTTTAAATTCAGCATAACTCTAATTCTTAATTGAAGTAAAATATTATTCATTTGAATACTGGCATTCTTAAATTAACATTGCCTTGTTCAGTTTTTGAATCAAAAGCTATAAATAAGCCCTAACGTTGTTAATTTCTAAACAAATCAAAGATTCTTTAGCATACGTACTTAAAAATATCTTAAATAAAGATTGTGGCATGCTTGACTCAAAAACAAGCCCGAAAATGCTTATTTTTTGCTTAAAATGAGCATGAAGTTCGGAGAGTTAATAACTCAATGTTAATAGGTATAAGATTAGGTAAAACAACAAATAATTACTCAAATATAATAAAAATAGTTTATTTGTATCACACACAATAATATTAAATAAGTCAATGTTTTGTTATTCCAAAAAAGTATCACATAGTTATATAAATACAGTAAAATAATTACTTAAGTACGATTCATAAATCAGGCAGCTTCTGAAACAAAAAAAAAATAATAAACATGGATGCTATGTTAGGATACAATTAAATTGTCAAGTGATACACTTGTTATTGACCATTGTTTGACATATTACATTTTAAGAAAATTAAATGAATGTGAAATAGTAGTTTTATCTTATTCAAAGTGGAACTGGTATGAATTGGAATAAAAAAAAATCAATGTTTAAGCGTACTGCGAAATTGTTTAGAAATATAATAACAACTACGAGTATATGATACCGATTTATTGACAGAAGTTTGTATCGCTGTCATAATAAACCAACGAGTCCCGGACAATTATTGGAAAAGCATCTGATTGAAACCAGATGACCCAAACCAAATAATCGAAACAAAAAGATCGAATAACATGTCAGAAATTTCAAATAACAAATTATCGAATATCAAGTTATCGAAAATTATTTATTCGAAAATACATTTAGATGCATCATCTACAATTTTCTGGGATAATTCAATTGTAAATAGAGTTCTTTTACAAATTTTGACATATTTCTGTACATTAGAGGTAAATAATCGTATCCCCAGTACAATTTATCGAATATAATTTGATCGAAATGCAACTGTACGAAATTACAATTGACCGAAAAAATTTGTATCGAAATTAATGCTCGAGTTTAGTTCATTTAAGTATCTAGTTTTTAAATATTCTAAAATTGGAAATAATAATTTTCAAATTTCAAATACCTACGCACGGACATGAACTGAGACGCTAAAATACTTAATGGTATTAACACAAGAAGTTGTCTTAATATCGCACATGAACGCAGCTGGTTGAATCTAAATGTAAAATATATTGAAGAAAATAACCTGTACGGCCTGGAGCCAACGCGAGTTGATTCGCAAAAAAATATACACTGACCGGCACAAAAAGAGAATCACAGATAATTTTTAAAATATTTTATCTTTTATTTTTTGTTGTTGACAAGGATATTTTTTATTGTCAAGTTGCTAATAAGTATATTTGGCGTATTTTTTGTAACTTGTTTATCATTTTATCACTTTTTTAGGGCCTAAAATTATTGTTCGGGTTATTTTTACTTCAGTTTGAAATTAGTTTTCGACTTGCGACCTTCGGTATTAATTTATTTCGTCCTAAATTTAATTAATTAACGTACATTTATTCAAATAATGGCACTCTCATCAACAGATGCTGCTCGCGCCATTGCTCTTATTGAGGATGGTCGTTGTCAGCGTTATGTAGTTAATCTTCTTGGACTATCACAGGCGAACATCCATAGAACATATAGGCGTTTTCTTGAAACTAGAAATTACACTAAAAGACCTGGTTTGGGCATAACAAGATCCACATTGCCTGTAGACGATCGTTTGTTTCATCTTTTTATTATTCGACATCGAGATGACACTGCTGTTTAAGCAAGAAATCGACTTGAAGAAGTTCGGGAAGTGAATGTAAGTGAGATGCCTGAATGCAGTTGTCTTAATTGCTCAAAGACCTGCCAATGCCCCAGAACTTCTCCCACATCATCGAGTAGCCCGTCTTCAATTTGCTCGAGAGCACCTTCAATGGAACATAAATCAAGTGCTCTTTTCTGACGAGTCTAGATTTTGCCTAAGATCACCTGATGGTCGCCAAATGGTATGGAGAAAAGCTGGAGAAAGGTACGCACAGTGCAATATCGTTCCACGGGTTAGTTTTAATGGTGGGTCGGTAATGGTTTGGGGAGGCATCACTACGGACTACCGCACAGAGCTTGTCGTGGTGGAAGGAGGATCATTGAATGCAGATCGGTATATAAGAGAAGTTTAACAAGATCACGTCATTCCATTTGCACCTCTAATTAGCAACAATTTTATTCTTATACATGATAATGCTCGACCACATGTTGCCAGGGCAGTACGTCAGTATCTTATTGACGTCGGTATTGAGACAATGGAATGGCTACCCCGGAGCCCCGACTTAAATCCCATTGAACATGTTTGGGAGATGATTGAAAGACAACTTAGATCGCGTGTACCAGCTCCAGATATCTTGGAAGAACTTAGAAATATGCTAATTGACATATGGGAACAGTTGGACCAAAATGGCATAAGACACTTGGTGGAAGGGATGCACAGACGTATGGAAGCTTGTATTCGAGCCAGAGGGGGCAATACCAGTTATTAATCTAATTTTTTTGACATGTATAACTGATTTTATATGGTTATCTGAATATTGGTTTTAATTAAATATTGCCACTTTATTTTTCTTTTATTTTATTGCAATGTTAATGACTTTTGGTATTACGGATCTAAGCTTAAATAAGTGTTAAATAATCTTAACAATAATACACGTTTACCAAATCTAAGCCAAATCAAAAATAAATATACATTTTTTGATTTTAAAGAAAATATTTTAGTGATTCTCTTTTTGTGCCGATCAGTATACATGAAATGAGAAAAAATAAAAAACCTTAACTAGCTTAACTAACCTACCATTAAAATTTTTCTAAATCAATTTTAACATAGGCGAAATCGCATCCGATAAGTAATGACATCTGAGTTCATGAGTAGGTACCTGGGATACTCGGCATTTAATCATTGGTAGGAGTATTTGAAGTCCAATTTATTAGTGAGCAAATTGAGCAATACGGCATTTTTAATTTGTTTCCTTTTTTGAATATTAAAATGTTTATTTTGAAAAATATATTTTTTCCAAGATTGGAAGCATCCTGGTATACTTTAACATAATGTTACTTATTTTTCACTTCTATTTCGATAAATATATTTTCGATCATTTTCTATTTCGATCTCTTGCTTTTCGATGAATGTATGACGTCTATGTTCGTTCGTTCGACAGACAGCGAATCTTATGTAATGTGTCTCTCTCTAATACCCTAATACAACACTGATGTATTGCCATTTATTACTAACAAGATTCAGTGGAACAGCATCAGGTGGAACAGGAATTACCAATATTCTCAAAAACTAAATTGAAGCATTTAAGAAAATTTGTTTAAAATAAATTATATATTAAATCATTAGAGTTAATACCTATAATTTAATTTAATACCTTTATTATTTTCGAGAATTATAATATTCCTTATTATTTGGATTCAGTTGTCGCGATCGTTGGTCCTCGTCCTTTTTGGACATATTTGAACTTTTTGACTGGTCTGAAAAGAAAAACAAAAAATTAATAAACCCAAACATACTTTAAAAAACAAATAAAAAATATACAACGCTAATCATGTGAGAATTAGAGACCTATATCCTTATCATTGAGATAGAATAAAGAGGAGATGCTATGACGATGCTAAAGTGACTGCACCTTTGTATTACACTTTTACGTCATATGTCAAACTCGAGATAGTGGAGCTAGTCAGATTTGATGAAAATATATGTCATTGAACATGTATATGTCATTTCGATTTGACAACAAATAATTTTTATGAAATCTAAATAAACTCTCCCGAAACACTACATCTATATGCGACGCAAGATGCCCCTTTCCCCGTTTGGTATAGCATGCGGACAAAATGTGTATTGGTTAAATAGTGTGAAGGGCGAGTCTATCTTAGATAATGTGATGGTATGATGTCTAAAGAGGGTAGCCGTAATTAAGGTTTCAAAGATAAGTTCACAATGAGTTAGTTTTAAGTTTCAGGGCAAACGATAATTATCCATGTCATGTCTTATAAAAAAAATTTAAATGAAATATATTGGGGTCTATTCCGTAACAATTCCTTTATATTTTAACGGCCGTTAAAATATTGGCTTAAACATATTTGCGTATTCGCTAATTTACTTCTGTCATTATTTAAACGGATTTCTTTATAATAGTTCTCTAATGTATTTTAAAGGAATCCGTTTAAATAATGATAGAAGTAATTTGGTAAATACGAAAATATTTTTAAAGACCTCCAATATTTTAACGGCCGTTAAAATATAAAGGAATTGTTACAGAATAGACCCCATAGTCTGGGACGTGGTGCGATTTAAGGTGCATATAAATATACCTCACCATGCCTGTATCGTCCAACACCGGGCCAAGTTTGTCAGATTTATACATATTCACATCAATTCTTTTTATGCGAACGATACCAAAATGTATGTAAATCCACTGCTGGAACATAACTTACTACAAAACAATGTCAATTATATTGGAAAATGGTGCAACGACTGGTTATTGCCGTTAAATGTTAGCAAATATGTAGTCTTGTATATGGAAAAAAAAACAATCGTCGCCTACAATATACACTAAACAACTATGCACTAAATAGTGTAATGTCTCATTCGGATTTGGGTGTAACCATTACTTCTGATTTAACCTGATGCATGTGCTAACTACCTGCAAACGTGCCAATTCACTTATATATCTCCTTAGAAAGACCTTCGTGAAAATATAATTTTAGTTCAGATGTCAGTGAAATTATTTAAAACATACGTGCGACCTATATTGAAGTATGGTGGCCCAGTGTGGTGTCCAGTGCTAGTGCGTGATCAAAATCTACTTGAAAATGTACGACAGTGTAAGTTTTGGAGTAAATCGACCGTATTACGCCGACTGGTTAACAATGGCGCATATACAAACATTTCAACAGCGCCGAATCCGAGGTGATCTAATTTTAAGTTTTTGCGTATTAAAATTTAATTATGCTGGCCTATTTTATTTACATTCTTTAAATCATGATAACAGGCTAAGAGGTCACCAATTCAAATTAAAACAAGGACACTATAGGACTAAATATAGACAATATTTTTTAACAAACAGAATATTTGAAATTTGGAACAGCTTGCCCAATGATGTTATAGACTCCACATTGATAAACATGTTTAAAAATAGATTAGACTTTTTTTATGAACAATTAATAATTATCTTCAAACCATATTAATTTACTATTGTTTACAAGTTATTGAAAATTGTTAGGCTATATAGAACCTACTTTTCAGCCTTTAATTGTTTTTAATAATAATAATAATAATGCTACGTGTCTACTATGCACCGTGCTAAATAGGACCTAAGTAACCTCGTTGCTTTCCATCGCGTGGTAGTCCCACAGCACCGTATACGTCTAGCGAACTGGGCCCGTTGTTGGCGCAGGCATGGTGGAGGTATGACGCAGGTACGATGCGCCATATTTATACCCTTTAGAAATTGCACTGCGCCAGCAACTTAGCTCTGGTTAAATCACGTCACATGTGGATATTCGCGAATGATACATTATGATTATGTCCTTTCGATTGCATATTGTTTTAACTCGTTATTACGTCACGTAACTTTCTTCGGAATTTTTGCTGCAAAAAAGGGCCCTGAGTTCTCTCATAATTCTTATCTCTTATCAAAACCTACTATTACGCTGTCGAAAAAAAAATTGTCAGAAAATAATCGTCCGAGAATTGGCATTTTACTAACAATTTCGTAACTTTTTACAGGTGTTGATACTATTGACAGCAGAGTAAAAATACATTGAGAGTGAATTTTTAATAATTATTTTTACAATTAATTGACGTTTTGCAGAAAAAAATAGTTTTATTTGAAGTAAAAGTAATTTCTTGTATCGTTTGTTATTGTCAAGCTCACAAAAGTATTGCGTACAGGTACCTACCCCTAATGAAACTAGCAACAAGGTAGATTGCATTTCAGTTTCTCAAATGTTAAATATTCATGTTCCGAGGAATTAATTATCAAAACCATCATACGTTTTATAAACATTCACACGAAATCAACACTTATAAGGCTTCTCCTTTATATCAAATGATTTCTAACTACAAATATGTTGAAGCTAATATTGATATTTTTAATTATTCTATTTCATTTATAAAAAAAGTGTTTGTGCCTAGTTAGTAACTGTTATTAATTCATTATTCTTTTAATTGCTCTCGTGTATAATTTTTATTGTCTAAATGTGTCTATGTAATCTATTAATCACTTTGTTTGTCAATGTATATTATATTTATGGAATTAAAATTGAGATAGGTAATTAGAAAGGTAGGTGTATCCTTTCTTTTTTTCTTTAATTATAATTTTTTTAAGTATTAAGTACTATTTCACTTACATTCTATACTCTTTACCTTATTCTGTAAAAGGGGAAATCCTGTAAAATATTGTAAAATAAATAAATAAATATACTGGAGTAGTCCTAATATTTTTAATGTTCCACCTTTAGAAATAAAATATATATTTGATCCAACTCAAAAAATCCCTTTTATTTTTCTTTGCGAAATAATTTAGCCATGTAAATAATACATTGAATCTTTACCTCATTCGCTTTTATTTGATACGAATCAAAAAGGTAACGATCTACAACATTCAATAGCCCTTAAGGATGGGCAAGAATCACAGAAGTCAATGAAAAAAACGACTTTGGGAGTATAAGATTTCCCTCGGGCAAATTAAACATCCCGAATTTGAAATGTTTCTGATAAATGAGATTTTTTACTAGTATTTTCCCTTTGCATATGTCTGGGTTCTCAGATGGAAACAAAATTTACTGGCTTGGTTGAAGAGAGTATAAAAAAAAGTTGTTAGTGCTCCAGATTTTATTAGTTATCTCATTACATTTTATGTGAGAGGTGACATGACAATTTAAAAACAAGTAATTGATTAGAATAAAATGGGTAAAAAGTTCCCGAAATTCAGTAATATAAAGGGATGAACCAGGGTCAGTATATACAAGGGGTTTAGCCATACGATCATGGTTAGATAAGGAAGTTCAATATTAATGAAACTAGGTTGGCAATACAATTATTTTAAAATTAGAAATAAATCAAAACTATTTAAAAACAATACTATTTTTAGAGTTCTAATCTCATGGTCTCCGCGGATAGCCGGCCTTAAGTCTCGTTGATATATCTTTTTGACTATGAAGCCCCATACATTTTCAATGAGATTCAAGTCAGGACTTTTTGCTGACCATGGCAAACATGTCGTGATTAAAATTAAATATTACAATCATTTAGGAGTTTACCAAAATGTTTTCTTACCTGTTGAAAGGTAAAATATTTAGGAAAAAATGTTCTTACTGATGGTAGGGTAAAGGCACCAGTAATTGCCATTATAAGCAAGCATTTACATGAAATTAATTGCAAAAAATATAAAACATGACTTTTCTTTTGTTTACACAAAATCATAGTATGTAGTAATGATTCACTGAGAGATATTAGTTGTAACATCTCACAAGACATGTGAATTTTTCTTTAATATGAAATATTTTTTCATGTTAGTCAGAAATACTAGTAATTGCCACAATTATATTTTAGAAAATCCAGTAGTTGCCACTGTAATTGGCCAGTAATGGCCAATGCCAAATTTGGCATGTGCAAGCAAAAAGACCAGAAATAAAAAGGACACTGTAAATTGTATCTAATACACTTGTATTTTTTAAAATTAATTAGCGTTTCTAAATATCCAAAATGTGTGAGCTTTTTTCGTTGCGCAGGCATAGCTTGAGGTGTGACTTCTGATTTAGTGGCTCTATCCCTCATGCATTTGGATAATCTACAGCATCAGGTGACCAAGGAAACAGCCCACATCTTCTAAATCCATTAATAATGTGTTCCTTTGTAACACATTTATGGCTTCACGAAACATTAACGAAAAGTATGTTTTATTTAGATTTTCAATATTGCTGTCCAATCTCCACTCATGAAGGGTTTTTTCCAAAATCGAAACATCACATGGTTGTATTATGTGCGTTGCGTTAGGGAATAATGCTACCAAAAGAATTTTATGTTGTTCACAGAAATTGCTGAGGTGCAAAGTCAGGTGTGACTTGTGTCCATCCGTCAATAAACAAGGTAACAGGAAAAGTTATTTTATTTTTGACCAGCCAAGGATGGAAAACGTTTGCTACATATTCGTAAAATGACTTTCCTGTCATCCAGGGCGGTAGTAAAACACCGCTTGCACTAACTGTAATAGCTACTGTTACAGATTCTTTTTCTGAGCCTTCTGCAATTTTATATATATTTTTTTCTCCTCTAGGACCGATTACTTTGTTTAATTTCAGACATATTTGAAACGCCGACTCATCGTAATTGAAAATCTGTTCTGGACAATTTAAACTGTCTTCTAGATTTTCATTTTTGAAAAAGGTATCAACTTCTGCAAACCATTTTCTAATTTGGTGTTCTGTTACTGAAGCTCTTGTGGTGGTCAAAGTTTCAGGAGTTCTGACAGCTACAGTGGGATTTCTCTTAAAAAATAATTCTATTTCAGGCATTATAAATAGGAAGTGTCAATTACTGGTGTAGTGTCAATTACTGGTGCCTTTACCCTATCATCACGTTGTCAAAGATGCTTATGTAATTATTTGCTGTTAATCGTCCATCAGTTTGCCAGCACATTCCAGGACCATTAACGCTAATTTAAGCCCAAAGAATTAATAACGCCATTAATTATCAAAGACGCGTTTAACGTGTTTAGTTGTTGGAGTAATCAGTCGATTTATTTCAAAATTTTCATGTGAGTTGCTTTTGATTTGTACCTTACATATTTGATATTTCTGAATTCGTATGTCTTATGAAATAGCTGCAATTGCATACCGCATTGAATTGTACACGATAATCTATTTTTCGGTCATACCACTTTTTTGTCTTGTGATAAGTCAATTCGAACTAGAGTTGGGCGATACTAATGATTTAGGCAATGCAGATTTATATTCAAAATTATTAGAAATGATTCAACTTGAAAATCAAAAGATAGTAAATCAAAATAAAGAAGACAACAACAAAATTATCGATACTTTATCTAAAAACTTGATTAAAATTAAAAAGCTTGAATATAAACAGGATACTACTCTTTAACAGTCGTTGCACACAGCTAGAGAGATTTTTTAGATGAAACAATGTTTTAATTTATGGTCTAACTGTTTCAGATAACGAACCGTTTGATTCAATATACACTCTACCTATCGATATCAATAACATCGTTTAGATAAACACTAAAAACAACTCGAAAACAATTAAAGTCGAGTTCACAACAGTTAAAAGGCAAGAATGTTTTTGTATCTCAAGATTTATAAAAAGAGGATCAAGAGAAACAAAGAATTCTCGTAAAACCTTTGAAGTCTGCTAAATCCTAACATAGCACTGTTAAGATCAAAGAAAAGTTAATGATCGTGAATGGTGTTGAATACACTATTAAACAATTGCAAAACAATGAAAGCCAAAGTTCTCACAACGCAGCTTTAATTAGCGGTCAAGTTAATTTTGAAATACCGCCAACTGATTCATGTGGGAAAAATGGGCTATCTTCTCAGGGATCAGAGTTTCAAAAGCATAGAACTCAAAAACAAGCACCAAAAGTGATAAATCTGATACAATCAGATGGTCTAATAAGAAGTAACTGTTCTTGTAATTGTACCAACTGCCTCGGTCAAGCCGCCCATCTTTAATTAAACTTAACTTTAGGTACTTTTTAAGTTTTTTTTCTTGTATTAATAAATTTATCGATTTATTTTATTTGTTGATGAATAAAACATTCTCTTTATGCCATATAAATGCCAGATCGGTGATAGCAAGTTTCAAAGTTTAAAAACGTTGTACATAATATATTTGATATTATAACTACAATTAGTTTACCAGTTTACAAACTTTATAGAAAGGACAGATTTACAAAACGGGGGGGAGGGGTTGCTATATAAAAAATATTTTTAATTATAAAATTTTAAGTTTAGACAATATTGAATCAGAGCAGATCTGGATAACGTTTAACCAAGAATAAACCTTATGTAATAGGTTCAATTTATAGACCGGGTGACTTTCCTATCCAACAATTTCAAATGAACTTGACGAGATATTAAATAATTAACTATTTTACTAATAAAGCTACAGTTAATATATCTTAACCAGTTGCATAATGTTGAACATTATGAAACTGGTTACGAAAAATTCATTACGCCACCAGTTTCAAAAAGAAAATTAAAAATAAACCTTTTTTTGGTTTTAAAAAGAGTGACAACTATAATTTGGTTAAACTAACAACCTAGTAATAATGTTTGGGTTCTTATTTTCTATTCTAAATCAGCACAAAATAATTAAAGCACAATAAACGATAAAATAGCTCACTTTCTTGAAAACTAAATAACTTTAACAAGCATTATAAACACACTACTTACTACAAGTCCTTAACAATAAATTAATATAATTTTCTATTTGTCAATAAAATTATTGAGTGTATGCATATGCAACTAACAATGCACGAAAGTAGTAATACGGTTGCCTAGATGGCAATAATTTTTTTAGCAAAATACAATTTAGTAAATAATCTAGACAAAATTAGAAAAAAATATTTTATATAACATGTTACGAAATGACGTTTTAGGTAAAGGCATTTCGAAACTGGCTGCAAAAATAGCTAATAAAGCCAAACAAGTAGTATGAGTCTTGCTAAAGGTTAGTCTGAAAAAATAGACTTGAAGACACCAACTTCAAAAAGCTCCAGGTCCCATAAGAATCATTTTTATTTAGGTAATGTCGGTTAAACCGATATAAAATCAGCTCTAATTCGAGAGACGCTAAAATGGTGGTTCCTACCTTACCGAGACTGAGGCCCGCAAGGGTAAACTCGTAGCGTAACAAAAACGAGAAATGATTTAACTTGGAATGAAAGACCGAAAGCCGATAGTAGTATTAGAACGTTGAATTTTTGGTTTGTAAAGCATTGACATTACTTAGGTTAAACCATATGATGATTTTCACAAGCCTTGATTTTTAAAACCATTCTATATCGCCTTTTGATTAGGGTTTATAAACTTGTTCCAGCAATTTAGCCAATATTAATTGGCCCCTTTACTTCATAAGCCTGCTCATGTAAAATATTTAGGCTCCTTACTTCGACTATTTATATTCTATAAATAAAGGTCAAAAGGATGAGTATTGCAAATACGTTAAAATAAATAAATTGGCTTTCAGTTCAGAATTATGTTCAGTACATGACTGATATTTATTTATAAAACAAAAATGACATATAGTACTATCGCATCAGAACTATAAAAAAAATTCAATATAATTCGCAATATCACAACTATAATACAAGAAGCCAATCTGACTTTCATGTACGGCAAGCCATCATTAAAAGTTCCCAAAATACAATTTTTATTAAAGGTTTTAAAAATTTAATAGACTGCCTACAGAAATTAAAAAAAAAAAAACAACAATAAATGTATTCAAAAGTAACCTTAAACAATACTTGATAAATAAACAAAACGGATATACTTTCTTGTGATAATACTCTTTAAACCTGCCCTTTTTAAGTATTTTCCATAATTTATTGTTATTTTACCCCTTGTTTTACCAGCATTTATTATAAATTATTTCTGTTTCGAGACCATGTACTTTATTTAAAAAAATTACTTGATGTAATAATAATACTACTTACTATGTTTAAATTATTAATAGTTTTACGACGATAGGTTATAGCCACAAAACTATTTTTGTGTTGAAGGAGATCCATAGAGGGCAATGTAATTTACAAAGGCCTTCTTTCAATATACAAATAAATGACAACTTTATAATTAAAATGAAAAACATAACAAAATACCTCGGTATCATAATTGATCAAAATTTAAAATGGATTGATCACATTACGTCATTAAAATCCCAAGGTAAGAAGATTCATTTTTAATTTTTATGAATTCAGGAAATTTATGACTAGGAGTTTACTAATTTTTATTTACAATTCGCTGGTTGAATCTATTTTACGATATGGTATAATGTGGACTATATGATATTGCACTTCAACCCCTTAATGTAATCCAAAAGCGTATAATTAAAATTATCTAAAAAAAAACAGCATTATATCATACCTCTCTTTTTATATAATAAAAAAGTGCTTTGTATAAGAACATTACCTATATTAGCTGTCTTGCTGTACCTTTATTTATGGAAAGCCTGAATTGAGATACACTACAAATTATTTGCAATAAATATCAAAAGAAGTATACATTTTTAAATAATTTGGCATTTAAGAGCCATTCACACATCACAGTTGACATCTTGATACTTGACAGGCACAGCCAAGCATTATTCTGATTTTTGGCAAATAAAATGGCCGGTTAATTATTCTATGGGATTGCGACAGAGAGCCAGTAAATTTGATATAGGTGTTTTTGTGGCTAGGGGTGAAATAGTAGTACGCTTAAGTTAGCACCACCATAAAAAAGTAATTTTTAAGAAACTGCATATATTTTTCATAAATTGGCAGGCTTGGCGACTAATTTCGAATGAAAACAGCCTCCAAAATGGCTATGGTTGCAAGATGGTTGCAAGTATAAAGGTCACATCCCGCCTTAGAAATCTCACCTTTACTATCAACAAATGTTATTTGACAGGCCGTTAGAGAATGTTTGCAATTTATGGAATGTTAGACGTTAGAAATTATTGGAATTCCTAAACTCGTCACATAACAAATGCATAGGAGGATTTTAAGAAAATTGATATTAAAGTAGTTAGGAAGAACCGAAAATTCTGAAAATCAATAGGGTTCTAAGTTAGAAGTAATTATTCAAGAAAATCTAAACCGCAAGTCAATCAGAACTTTAGTTCTAGAGTTATCGTGCTGGCATACATACACACAGACGACCAGACGAAAATTTTTTTGTGCATTGCCGGACTCAAAATGATCGGAAACATGAAAAAAAGTTTTAAAAATGGGGTAAGAAAATTTTTTCGTCTACACGAATGCAGTACTGAGGCCTCATAGAAAGGGCCTCAGTAATATCTGAGGGTTTCCACCTGACAGGAGAGTTCTTGTTTATAAAACATTTTCTCACACTCGTTAGGACTCCTTTTAAATTTAGGACAGTTTTAGACTACGGTCATGGTCACACATTTTAATAAAAGAATAAAAGTTGTTTTTTTTTCTCTATTAAAAATGTCTGAAGCTAAAATATATCCAATAAATAATATGACTCTGCGTTTCCATATTTCGAAGGACCACACGTAAATAACAAGGAGCAAAAAGATTCATAAATTCATTTAACGTTACCATAAACCAAATTTTTAGAAAGCAAAAATCAAAATTTACTGAATATCATCCACCATACACGTCGTTTCATCGTTGGAGCAACATTTTTTCGAGTTAAACCTCGCAAATGAAATGATGCGAAAGAAAGAAAATATATATTTTTTTTACTTCATCCATCAGGGGCAAAACGGTGTAGACATAAGAGCCGAAATACATTTAACACAGCTTCTGTCGAGGAGTAAATTTTTTCTAACCGAATAACTTCCCTACAGCGGCTTACCGAAAGCATAGAAGGGCACTGAATCCCGATAATGTATCGTACTACGCTTTGCTGCAATTATCATTTTCGATGATAAGATAAATGACACTAAGTATATTTTTTTCTATATGTCAAATATTATAACATAGAGTGTGCATGTAAAGGGGATTAATTCGAGATTTGATGAAAATGGAATTACGGGTCAATTCTGTTTCAAGAGCAAGATTATCACGAACGCTTTCAAACCGAATATTTGAGTTAATTTTCAAGGGTAATATAACGAGACCTTGATAAATAGTCGACTATTTTTATTGTATCTAAATTTAGTAACAATAAAAATAGGCGCTAATTTATTAGGGTCGAAATATATTTAGTAAGATTATTTCTAGAGCCCTAGTTGTAACTAAAAAAAAAATAAATACACATGAAAATAACATTAGTTAAAGCTCAAAGAACAATTCATGTAAGTGACATTTCCAGTTTGCATAATTTGGGACATATGTCATGCTTTTAACGAAGTAGAGGTATTCATGGTAGCAGTAGAAACTTGACTTTCTTTTACCGGATTAAAATCAGTATTCACAGAAGTGAAAGCTTGACTTTCTGTATGTCCTCCAAGTTAGTTTTTAACACTTTGATGATGCTGGTCATACATCTGTAAGTATGGTTGAATAGATGATGAACTAGAATGTCCAGTTATTTTAATCAATTCTTGCTCCGGTACACCTGGTTTTGCAAGTTGAGAGGCTGCTGTCGAGCGACAAGAATGGTTAGAAATCTTTAAACGCTTAGTGTCTAATCCAATAGATTCCGCACCCAATGGTCCATTTAGAAAACTCATTCTTTCCAATAGGTGAAATTTTGTACCAGAAAGAGTTAATATTTTGCCAAAATGAATTTGAAGTTAGAAATAAACGTAACATGTGAATTGTGGACCTCGTTTTCCAATCAATTTTTTGAATATTCTAACTGTGCAGTATTTTGGATTTTGAGTATTTGGAATCAACCACTTACTATCTGCACATTTTTTGTTTCCTCCTTGGCAAATTTTGGTAAAAATAGGATTATATTCCAAGTTGCCTGTTTCTTTGCCATCTTCGAAGGTTTCAAATTTAAAATATTCTGTTAAACATGTTGTGCCTTCCCCACCGCGCCAATCTAATTCAACGAAAGCCAAATAATAGAAAATCTTTTGGAGACCGTCTGGAGTTTGTTTATCCAATTTGTCAATAATATCGTGTATATGTTTTGAACTTAGAGCTGTAGAACTTTGTTTCCTTTTCTCTGAAAATTCTGCAATTCCCGTTTTTTTTGCATTTCGTGCATCGCGAGCACTTTTAAATTCAATACCTTGAAATGGATCTATCTTTATATTTAATTTTTTAAGATCTATTTCTTGTAACGTCTTAACAGTTTAGTTCCACGTACACTTTAAAGAATACTCTTTGTAGTCGCTTCCGTCTTCTTTTTTCATGTTCCAATCCCAATCTTTTAAGATATTACATAGTTCAGCAACAGTTTTATCATTTGATAAAACATATTTGCGCTGAGTATACACACTATTTTTACTTTTGATTGTATTCTTCGTCTATAAAACTGTCTATTTCTTCGCTATTAACACACCCAAATCGGTTCATTTTAAACGTTTCACTAATACATAAATTTTTAGTCTGACCCTTAATATTATTTGACAGTAACCACTTTTAATATTACACCTAGAATCAAGTATGCGAGTTGCTGTCAACATAGGTGAATATCGAGCACCATGCATCGATAGTCGATTTCAAATAGTCAGTGAAAATAGTCGATTTATTTGTTTCTGATTGGTTCTAACGATAACGTAAATTGCGATGTGATTGGTTAAAATTTCAAATCTAACAGGCGAGGGAAATAATCAATGATACAATCCGTCATTTTTTTAATACCTTATTTTTTGGGCTATAAGACGCATCTTTTTACATAGAAAAATGGATTCAAATTTTGAGTACATCTTATGGTCCGAGGGTAACAAGAAGTGCCAACAATAGTTCAGACAAAAGTAATACGAACGTTGACATGACCGAGACGAGTGATAGTACCGAGAGTGAAGATAAACTGAATATTGCTATGTTAACGATAAATAAAAAATATAGTCAAATGTAATATTAAAATATATTTTTCAAAAAAACATTTAAAAATTACTATTATTTTATCACTTACATCTTTTAAAGGAAAATGAAATATAATGAAGGTACCTAATATCTTGTAAATAGTTGTCTATTTTACTTTTAGGGAAATCGAGCCACTATAATTCCTAAATATTCGGAATTAGTTTGGATTAGATTGGATTTAATTAGAACTATGGCCTGTGAAGCTTCCCCATCTCCAACTTTTTCTAATCTGTTGTGAGTATCATTTGATCATTAGACAGAATCCTTTGTATACTTTGGTATTTTCAATGAGACTTTGTAAGCTCAGATAATGCCATGCTAGGCGCTGAACCATTTTGTGGAGTTGCTAAGGTATTATGTAAGGCTTCTATCAAACAATAGATGCAAAAAGATTATGAGAATTGGTAGAACAACTATCCAGGTTCATTAATGCCAAGTTTACGAAAGACTTACTGGATCGAAAACTACAAATAGTAGATCTTCTTAACGGAAGCTGACGCCTTAAAAGATACATGAGTGTCATCAATCCAGCAGCAATAACATTGTGCAGGATCTATGAAGAAGAATAGAACACATCAGTCCACGTCCTGTGCCAGTGTGAACGCCTGACTAGATTTAGGTTTCTAACACTAGGTGAATCTGGCTAATTGGTTCCTACCACAGCCATTCAATTAATTAAAAAAAAACACTAGGTGAAGAAAATCCAGACACCAAGCTATAAGACATACTCTAAATAACGGTGTCTCACAATAAATCTGAAAAGGCCGCGGTGGACAAACAATGTCCAACTCTAATCTAATCAGTCTAGTCTCCCATAGTCTCAATAAAAGAGGTGTGCACTAAAAGTGGGGGTATAACGTCACATTCCATAGGCATCATTTGCAAAATAGGTTTCGATAATATAAATAAGGTCACTGCATATAAAATGGTGTATATGTGCACTTCGTAGGATAAATTTTGAATGAAGAAAAATACAAAAATAAAATAAACCTTATACTTCTGACAAAATTGTTGCACTTTTACATGGAACGACTTAAATTTAACCAATAAATAACAAGAAGAATTATAACGTTGTAAATGAGATTAAACTTTTATTAATCCCTTGGTATTAAAAGTAACACTTCAGTACCTAAAATTAAAGATTAAAAAAATTAAAATTTGAATAACTATCTTTAAAAGTCACTATCTTCACTATAACTAGTGGTATCATTATCATTGTCTGTTCTGAGGTTTATGACCATAGTGTCTATTAAGTTTTCCATTGCTATATCCACTTTCCAAAATGTGTTTTTCACCTTTTTAACATGATTAATGCATTTTCTCCAATGATTTGCATTTACATCTGAAACTGCATTCAAAAACAAATTTCGCACATAAGGTAAGTTAAATATTATATTGTTTCGAGAAATATAACCTTTTAATTGACCAGATCAGTTCAATGGGATGTAACTCCACGTAGTAAGGAGGCAATCTGAGATTTTCAATTCCTTTTTCTCGAGCTATCTCGTCTATAATATATTTTTTGCATTTGCTTTTTATGTTGTCTTGCTATTACGAGTAATTCTGTCCTTTAGGATTTAGGAGGACTGATAATATTTTTATGATGAAGCTATTTTGAAATATCTTCTTCTTTCCATATTGTTGTAAGTAGTGACGCCTTTAATCGACTGTGATAAGATGCATTACCCAAAACAATAACGAAATTTTTTTATAATGTTCTGAAACCAATTTTCAAACATAGGGCCATACATTTTCTTATTAGTCTTTTGTTTTCTTTGACTCAAACATAATAAGTATTGCTGTTTCCTTCTCTTCCTAGCAGGGTCGGTAGATTGTCAGGTATGCTAGTAACTCTTTTGAACTCAGGAGAAATTTATTATACTGTTTTGACATTTTAATATTTTCATTATATTTTTATTATTATTTTTACAATGGTTGCCATTAAATCAACTAAAATAAATTTATTCTAAATAGTAAATTACTAATAAAATTAGTTCTCAAATGGAGTGTCACATTTTACAATATGTAACAATTTTTTATCTTTTTCCTTTTGAATTGTATTGGTTAGCTAGGCGAGGAGAAGGGAATGACGTAGATAGTTCAGGAAATCATAGAAAGGTGTTCCCCTTGCAATAAAAACCAATCTGTTTCAAACAATTTTGATATTTAATTTTGTCCATTGTAAATTGCCACCCCGTATATGAATGCATTAAATAAACTTTAAAAACTCATTTATTTACGTTTATCAGCTTTTTAACCTATTATACATGCGTAGCAGCCCTATATTAGCTCAAACACTCCAATAGAATTTGTTTCACCTCTCGAGTATTTTTATATCCTTGTATTAGGATTGGATTAGTTGTCATGTCATTTAAATTTACAATTTACAATTCGAACTCCGAACATCTAATGACATGATAGCTGGGTGGATAAGTCCTTCTGAAAGAACTTTTATTTAATTTTTCAACAAATTTGTTTACATTTTGGCAGTTTAAAAATAATTTATATTATTTCAGGTCATTTTGAAAAATTTATTTTCGGTTTTCCAAAGAATTGCTATGTAAATAGACGCATAAACACGTGACACATAAATGTCGTCTTAAAACTGTGAAATAATAAACATTTCTGTTCGATCTAAGAAAAATTTTGGAGACGCTACTGCATCCTCGAGATTTTTCGCTAGACGTTAAATAAATGCGTTTCCTTAAATTCGTACTTTGATAAGCAAATGAGCCTATTTGTTTCAGAGAGGAACACAATAATTTCCTAAATAGTGGATAAAATGTGACGAAACACTTTTTCCTGACATAGACGACGGTGGCTCAAGTGATTTTCTTTGCTTTGTCGTCCTCGTTTTGCCAGAAAATTGTTTTAACAAAAGTTGTATTGCCGTAAAACTTCTTACGCGATGTGCTGAAAATAAGTTCTTAATTTTCGGCCCTGAACATATGATAGGAGAATATTGAAAAGAAATTTGACATCAAAGGAAGAAAAACTCCCATTATATCTTTGAATGAATGTTCTCGTATTGTTATGTTTGACTGTTATTGTTGAAAAGTGTTAATTTTATTCTAGAAAAGGTTGTATTGAATTGAATAACTTCTTTATTATGTATTAGCCAAGAGTTCTTTATGTCCTTTTTATTAATAATAAATTGTTTACGGAAAAACTTCTTTTACAATAATAGAATACAAACTACACAGCCTTTTTAATATCCGTAATTAAATGGGCTTATTAAGGGGAGCCAGTGACACTTTTTTGGTACAAATTTTCGTAAGGTTAATTTACAAATTAACACGGTTATTTTATAATTTACGAATCATTCATTCTTATCTTATAGAAGAAGTAAATACTTTGTTGCAGACGCACCATAGGTGGAGCGATCGATGATAGTGTCTTAAAAAAGATGTTGTGGAAAATACCTACCTAATTTCACATATTTGATTAAGTAATTAAATTGACATAAGCCTTCACAAGCTCAGCTCCATAAAGCTCTTAACTTTGGATTTTGTGGCCCGGGATCAATTATGAAGTGTTTATTTATTTTAAATACATTTTGTGACACTTTAAATATTAGTTATTGTGGGTGAGGGTTTAAACAATTGCATTTATAATATCGTTCTTCACTTCGTGTCTAGACTTGTGTTTTTATTATTTAAATCATTTGTAATCGAAATTCGTTATTTCTAATTATTGTAATCGTTTCAGTTTTGGGTTATATGTGAATTAAAGTTATTAATGTCACCTATCAGTAAAACTTAGTTTTAATTGACAATACATAGAAGTACAAAAACTTGCCACAAATCAAATAATTGTTTAAACTGTTGCCCACTATAATGGATATTGTTTTAAGAGTTCGATAACCGACTCTGCGCATAAATCAGATCATTCTTCACTTTATTCAGATCATTCTTCTGGACTTGTGTTTTTATTAATTTAATAATTTGTACCGGAAATTAACTGTTTCTAATTATTGATCGTTTTTGTATTTTATGTAAATTAAAATTATTAAAGTTAAATGCACTAACTGTTTAAACCCTCACCCACAATAATTGATATTTAAAGTATCACAACTTTATTTATAGTGATATAACCCCTTTAATTAGGCAAACCGCTAATCTTTCTACTATTTATGTTGTACTATTTTGATAACAGTTCGGAATAATACAAAGCCTTGAATATGGCATACTCTTCTGGTCAAAGACAAAATAGTTCAGTACTATTTTCTCTTCTGTTTGTGAACCCTCTAAGTGTAGGTGAGGGTGAAATTTTTTTTTCATAATTCGAGTATTTTAAGATATTGGTTATATAGGTTATTAAAAAATTAGAAAAATTCAAAGAGTGGGCCGACCTCCTTCTCCCACCCCTTTTTTAATTCTTTTCTGTTCTGTTAATGATTATTATTTTCGATATGGTTCATGAGAAGGTACAAAACTGAGGTCGGATATAGCAGAGCGATGGGGGTTACCCACACCCAACCCCCCCTTTTTAGGGGTCTCAAAATAAAAATTGTTTCAAAGCATATTAATAAACGAGGGGTTTCAAATTGCGAGTTACTATTTAAGAAAGTTTAAATGTTTACGGTCGCAGATATACAATGAACGAATGTATAAGAATAAAAAAAATGTTAGAAACATGATAAAACATGTTTTTATTAAATTTTTAATAATGAATATGGTCGAATTTCAACCACTGGGTGAACACTAGTAAAAATTAATTAATTACATGACTTAAAAATGGTTAAAAAATAGTGCTTACTTATTAATAAATAAAATTTCATATATGTCATATGAATTAATTAATAAATCTCACCTCAGAAAATACAAAAAAATCGTCAGACAAAAACAGAGAGATGTATGGAGATCCTACTGTGAAAAAATCGAAGATTTCACGCAGGCAGCGAGGCTTCAAAAAGCTCTCTCAAAAGATCCACACCAAAGCATTGGCGCGCTAATCAAAGTGGATGGCACGAAAACTGCCAACCTCGAAGATAGCATCAAACTTCTGCTGTCAACACACTTCCCTGACTCGGTCATCACAGACGTGGCCAACTGGGCAGAGGAAGAATACAATCCATCTGTCTATGATTGGCAAACTGCCAAACATATTGTAGATAATTGGGTATATTCAGATCTTCGTTGGCTCTGAGGTATATCCCCCAAAAATGGAGAGAGGTAAAAGTGGTATTTATACCCAAACCTGGAAGGATGGATTACACTGTCCCAAAAACATACCGACCAATTAGTCTGACATCGTTTTCCATGAAGACATTGGAAAGGCTATGCGAAAGGTACATAAGGGATGCGGTGATTACAACAACACCACTACATCCAAACCAACATGCATACACCCCAGGCAGATCTACTGATTCAGCCCTTCATCTAGTTGCTGGCCGGATAGAAAGATCCCTGGACAATAAGGAGTCCGCCTTGGGTATTTTCATAGACATAGAAGGTGCTTTTGATAAAACCACCTTCCCAAAGATAATATACTCACTAACCAATAGGAATGTTCCACAAATAGTGGGTGGATACATAACATGCTCTCAAAGCGAGCAGTAAACATAAGTGTAGAAGATGTGAATATAAGAGGCTTGGTTGCGATGGGATGTCCACAGAGAGGGATGCTATCACCTCTAATGTGGAATATGGTCCTCGACACCCTCATCAGCCGCCTTAATAATGACAGTCACTACACAATAGCATATGCAGATGACCTGGTCATTCTGCAAACAGGAAATGTTGAGAACATACTCTGCGAAAGAATGCAAGTAGCTCTAAAGATTATAAAACAGTGGTTCAAGGACCATTCACTGTCTATCAATCCTAAGAAGACAGAAATGGTCCTTTTCACAAGGAAAAGGTTGAAAATGGAATTAAAACTTCCAGAACTCCTAAACTTGAAACTAAACTTTGCAACAGAGGTGAAGTACCTAGGTCTCACCTTTAACAGCAAGTTAACATGGAACTCGCATTTAGAAAACAGAGTTAAAAGAGCATACATTGCTTATGATCAATGCAGCCGAACCGTGGGGCGCACCTGTGGTTTCTTGCCAGAGTCGTCGCATAGACCTACACGGCTATCATAAGACCTATGCTAACATACGGGGTAGTTGTCTGGGTACCTAAAACCCAAAAATTAACAGCTATCCGTAAACTAGAACAAATTCAAAGAACATCATGTCTCAACATAACAGGAGCCATGAAAACAACATCGACTAGAGCCATAGAAGTCATTCTTAGTCTCACTCCCCTTGATATTTACATCAAAGAGGTTGCTTTGACGACAATGACACGCCTCCGCACGGTCGGAATAGAACCTGATGAAGGATCTGGTGAGGCAAGACGTCACTTTTGACAGGAGGCGCTGGATACGCTCCCACTGATTCAAGTGAACATGGGCTCCATCTCACCAAAATATATCTTTCATAAGCCATATAGGAGGATGCACAATGGGCCTAGTGAGGCCTAGATGCCGTGGGGTAATCCGCCCTCCACACATTACAGATACAGATGAATTAATTAGTAATTTCCAATTCTGACCATAAATTTTATTCACTGGAAAATTTAAAAGTATTCTGAATTAAAGAATAAGCTTAATTTTTATTCACACTATCCCATAACGAATTAGTGGATATTTTTTAGTTATAGAGGATGGGATATCGTGATAATGTGACTGCTTCATCTAATAATAGCCACTTACTTCGAATTTTCTAGAAGACAAAAAAGAGATATTCATATTTGCTTTCCCTCTATCTAAATAAAAACATGTTAAAAATAAAGACTTTTGAATAAACCTGTATACATAAAATCCTGTAATATTAATCTTAATGTGTCGATGTTTTTGCTCTTAGAGGATTTAACATTGTTCTCTATGTAACTCCATGCTTTCCTGACTTAATTGCAAAGGCGACACGTCTAGAGGAAATGTGAACACATGACACTATCCATTATGCTTCTTTTATACTTTTTCTCGAGTTTTTTAGATTCAATTTACAAAAACTTTTCATTTTCATTGCGTTAGTCAAATGGATAATTTTTAACCAGTTTTTGTTTACATCTCTTTAGATATAAATACTTAGTATGTAAGACGATCTAGAGAATATTTTCTCAATGAGTTTGAAAATTTTAATATTAAAATGCTGAAAATAAAGTATAGTTTGTATTTATAGATCTCCAAAAACGAAAATTTCAGTTTTTTTAAGTAAAGGAACGCTTATTTTCTAAGATATCAAATTCCTGTGCAATTATTTTAACTGCATGGAGATTTCAACATGGATGTTTGTGTTCAAAATTATATTTACACCTATATTTTAATATAAATATTTTGGGAGAGTTTATTGTTGATCCTCTGAGTACAGCTTTATGAGTATTTATATTGTAGTTTTAACACGTTGGTTGCCCACATAAAAGAGAATGTCATCACCATGTGCCCCTATAGAAATAAATCAATAAATGAATGTAATCTGAATTTTTATTATTCTTAAGGCTTACAAGAAACGAAACCATCCATTTTTTTTACTCATGGCACCTAGATGAAACAACATTTTCTAGAAACCATGAGCATCACCGGTGATATTGGTAAATAGAAATAGACATTACTAATATTTCTCAACAAAATAGCTCAAACTAGGGTTGCCCCCTGTCTTTTTTTGAAAAGAATAGTACTTTTTTTCAATCAAAAGGTCCTTGCGACTTTTTAAAGCTTAAAATATCCTTTTTTACGGTATATATTCTGTTTTGTCTTTGATATCTGTGAAAGCGACCTGGCTTGTACAAAAATATACAAGCCGAGAGGTTTTTTTTTAGAAAGATGAGGACCTTTTGTATACAGGATCCCCTACAGAATCATAGTCCTTTATTCACTTTTCAAAAAAGTGGCAACTCTAGCTCAAACATACATTTATGTGTGTGATTAGACATAGATTTCCCTTGGCTACGGATACTAAGTCCATTCGCCAGAACATACATTTATCGCGCTTTGTATAAACTAATTTCCTTCTATATCTGAATCTAATTTTTCTTTTTCTGAGCACCTTGAGCATCCTGAGAACTTTTTTCCCATTTTGTGAAGTCTTATTCTGTTCCTCTACCAATTCACTTGTTGCCAGTGGTCTATTATTATTTATTCTCTTTTTTATTATTTTTGCTTGTTGACAGTAAAAATTTCATTTTCATTTAATCTGAACGGTATAGGAAATGACAAAGAAAAGAAGAGGAAACACTTATTGCACGTGTTGTACACTTTCATAAATCGAACTGAATGAGTGATATTAAGAAACTATTCAAACGATTATTATATTATCTACAGAGGCAACTGAACTTCTATATTCAAAGTTGTAATAGGTTGATTTTTGACAAGGATCTAGCTGTAGCAGATCGGATTTGTAGTTATGATTCGAATGCGTGCTTATTCTCAAATACACTCGCATCTGTTTATTCGAATTAACATCATAACCTAAAATTTCGTGTTTTTTTTTGTTTTACAAAGTAGACAGTGTTTTTGTGTATGTATTGTTTTAACTTTAGGGTTGTTTTATTGTTTATTAGACTAGTTATTTCGTATTTATTTATCCGAAGAACATGGGCGTCGTTTTAGGAGAAAAAAGGAAACTAAAATAAGCATATTAAAAAAAATAAAATTATTAATAGTTTTCTAAAATACGAATTAGAAGAAACTTATGGTTAAAGGCACTTGAATGGACTGAAATGTTAGAAGTTAAACAAATATATTACATTTGTTCAATGCACTTTTTAGAGGACGGTATTGTATCTTTACTTGTTAGGAACTTTGTATTACACAAAGTAGGAAAATAGAGTAGTGGTGAACCTATGTCACCTAAAAAAAATAGAAGGTATTGTGTTTAATAAATTTGGCGAATCAATAATATGTTTGAATGTTTTTAGTATAGTAATTTCTTCAGATACTAAATTATTTGATTATGAGCCTTCTTCAAGAGTATTAAACTTGCCAACAAATAAAAGAAGTTATAGTTTGAACAAAAGTACCCCATACACTTCAATATTAAGTTCAAGGTATGACTCTGAAATTCTGATCAACAAAATTTGAGTCACCGTTAATTAAGAAGTAAATCAAACATTGAATTTGATCTAAGCTGATACATTAAATTGTATATGAATACCTATTTCAGAAAACCTAGATATTTTGGTAACTTTACCTTGAAGTTTCTAGAAAATCGGTCAGTACGAAGACTTTTTTGTTGCCAACAGTACCGTAATCTGGGGTGAGATCGGACAAGTAGTACGAGTTCGGACAATGGTGCGCGGCGTGGGAAATAACGTGACCACGAGCACGTTTTTCATTGGCGAAGTTTTTTGCATGTGTTTACATGTCCAATATTGTCTCATTTTACTCCAGTTAGGTAGAAATTGCCGCTAGAGAAAGTTTGTGGTAAGTACGGGATATTTTGATATGGGTCGTAATTTGCATATTTTTTATAACGTTAGAAACAAACATCTGGGAGAAGGGATCTGTAAGCAATTGAATCGTAATTTTTCATATAATGTAGGTTTATATGTTTTCTAATGATTCATGAATAATTATCATTTATTTTTTCATTCCCGAATTTTTTTTTCTTGTTATAGAAAAAATATAGCTTTTCGTGGGGCGAGTTCGGACACCATGCCCAGAAATTACAGGCGTCCTCTTGGCGTAAAACAAAGATCCAACTATGCCAAAGAGGCTTTAAATAAGGCTGTTGAAGATGTCAGGACTAAAAGGAAGACCATGAGGGAGGCAGCAGAGTTCTACAACATACCAAAATCGACAATAAATGACAAAATGACAGGTAAGCACGCTAAAAAAAGTGGCGGACAAACCAAATTAATCCAAGAACAAGAGAGTGAACTGGCACAAGGAATTTTAACTTCCGCCGAATGGGGTTTTCCCTTAACTAGGCTGGATATTCGCCTAATCGTCAAATCATATTTGGACAGATCCGGAACAACATGCCCGGGGAGGATTGGTTTTATGGATTTATGTTTAGACATAAAATTTTATCGGAGCGCCTTGCACAAAATATCAAGAGGAGTAGAGCAGAAATCGATAGGCAAAAAGTTCAAGAATATTTTGATAACCTTCAGGCTGTTATGGGACATATTCCTCCAGAGAACATAATTAATTATGATGAATCCAATTTAACTGACGATCCTGGAAGATCAAAGGTGGTTGGTAATAAAGGATCCAAACATATAAATAGAATTATTGATTCTTCTAAAAGCAGCACGTCAATTATGATGGCTGCTAGTGCTTCAGGTGTTTTGCTGCCTCCGTATGTCGTATACCGAGCTCTTCATATTTACCCAACTTGGATAGAGGTGGGCCCAGAAGGCACTGTATACAGTAGATCAAAAAGTGGGTGGTTTGAGACACCAATATTTGAAGACTGATTTTTACAAGTGGTTTTGCCATATTTCCGCAAGTTAGAAGAGCGAAAGTTGTTAATTGGCGACAATCTTTCCAGTCACTTGTCATTTTTTGTGATTAAGCAATGTGAAGAAAACGACATTCATTTCATTTTATTACCCCCATATGCCACCCACTTGCTGCAACCTCTGGATGTTGCGTTTTTTGGCCCCATGAAGAAACACTGGCGTGCAAACTTGACTGATTGGAAAATGAAAAATAAAGGTGTCCTGCCTAAATCAGAATTTCCTCGTCTTTTAAAGAAAACTTTAGAATCTTTGGGCCCGAATATCGACAAAAATATCAAATCTGGTTTTAGAGCTTGTGGAATTGTTCCATTAAACGCTGAAATAGTTTTGGAAAAGTTGCCCGGAAAGACAGCAGAAAAGGATCCACTGGAGCCAAAGTTTTTCCGAATATTTAAAAGACTGTAGATGGGGAGGAAAAAAGCGAAAAACCGAGGAGGGGTAAAAAGCTGAATGTTGCCCCTGGAAAAGGTGTGAGAACAGAAGATCTTCCCCAAGAAGAAAATATCATTTTTGAGGAGAGTGATGTGGAAAACATTTGCGTAGAAGAGGGAGAAAACGTTTATGAAGACGAAAATGAAATGTCTGTATTTGAGCAACCTTCTACCAGCACTTATGAGAGAGAACCAGAAGTTGATCAAAATCTCATTGAAGTGGGAGATTTCGTTGTAGTTTCCGTTCCTTGTGAAGACCAAAAAAAATTTCGATATTTTATTGGTCTTATAGATAAAATTGTTGATATGAAGGAAGAGCTTTTTTTAGCACCTTCCCGACAACATCAAAATAGAATAATGAGTTTATTGCAATGTTCTTTGTTAATAACATAGTTATTACGTGTTTTTTTGAATGTTTTTATGTTTTTTGGAAACTTATTTTAGTTTTATTGTTTATGTTCTTGGTTAATAACATAGTTATTACGTGTTTTTAAATGTTTTTATGTTTTTTTGGAAAAATATTTGAGTTTTATTACTTTAAATAAAATTGTTCGTACCGAAATTGTGTTTGGACCCCCTATCTCCCCTAAGAAATTTTTTTTATGAAATCTGTATATATGTATATTTAATTATATTTGTCCGAACACACTCTTACTATAAATTAAGTTTGGATTTTCCTATAAATTAAAGGTGATCTGAACTTAGACCACCCATAGGGGTGAGTTCGGACACCTTTCAATAATAAAAAAAAATAGAATTTTTTGAAATATGCAAATAACAAATACTGTATTCGATAGAGGAAGGTTTAAGGTTCTTATATTAATTTTTTCAGATTTTTACAAAAATCTAGCCTCTTGCTATTAAGAAAAAACCTTTAAAATGTGTCCGATCTCACCCCAGATTACGGTACTGCTTCAAACTTGCGAAACAGAAATAAAACATTACAGACACAATTAAGATGAGTGAAAAAGTATGTGCAAGATCAAACAAATTATTAGTTTTTGGACGCATACTGTATATTTGTACATGGTCTAAAATATAAACTATCATCAGTAATATAAGAATATTTAGTTACCTATTTTAAATAAAGTACCTAGATAATTTATATTTTAAACGAAGTCATTAGAAAAGTAAATTAAATTCCTATATATTTTTTTAATATCCTGAAATACTTCTACTTATGCTAAATATATATTGGTTGTTTTATTCTTATTAGGAATATTTTGTCATGTTCAAATTAAATGCTTTATGTATTTCTTCAGTTCTACCATTGTATAGCTTTTCAACAAGTATAAATATTTTATAGAATTCCAAATCTTTGTTGTAATTCTAAATGTTTTAGAAGCAATAAAATATTTATTTACACATGGTAACATTGTATCATAAGATCATTTCATTAAAGTCGCCTCCTTATCTCTATAATAAAATTACATTTCGAAGTGATGTGCATAATGTGCATACAAGGTTTAGAGGGCATATATCTCCACCTCTCCATCGTACCTCCAAATTTCAAGGTTCATTCTCTTATATGATATTTAAACTATATAACCTGGTTCCTCCTAAACTCAAACATCTTTCGACAAATATGTTTAAGCAAAAGTATAAACATCTCTTGATGTCAGAAAATATCTAGTCAAAACAACCATTAGATATTATAATAAAATGTAATATTACAATTATAAAATGTGTATTTATATTTTTGTCTCGATTGTGCCACACTTTATTCGTTGTATTTTATTATTTTAATATTTTTCTTTTCTTTATTAGGGATAGCAATTAATATCAGCTATGCTGTCTGCTATTCCCTTTTTGTAGTATTATACTATTTTGTTCGATAAAATTTATGTATTTAATGCAAATTTACCTGTAATACTGTAAATAAATTATTATTATTATTATTATTATTATATTTCTTGACATGACAATAATGTCATATTTTGTTTTCATTTCAATAAAAATGTACCTATCTTTTAAAACATTATATTGTACTTTTTTAATCTATTTGCAGCCACTATTTTCACATTTAAAATAACCCAATACAATCTGTTTACGTACGCTACTGCTGAAGATTCTAATATAAGCGAGAAAGCCTGCATTAGAAAAAGAAACAATGATTTTATTAGATTGTATAGATTTATACAAGGGTAGCCTATCTGTACACTACTAATTTTAATCAAGTGACATGCGCAACAAGGCCAAATTGTGAGAGAGTACTCCCACTCATTTCCCTATAGTTGCAGAATACGGTTCCAGTGAGTGAGCATCACCGGTGATGCTTACGGCAGCCAACCTGTTAAATTATTTAAAAAATTTCCCTAGGGATTAAAAGTACATAATTCTTATACCATACAACCGAAAATATAGTATACAATATACGTCAATACAATAACAACATTTCACTAACATCATCACACTTTGTTATTAGAGTATCGTTAAGAGGTTTTTCAAAATTTTTATTATTTTTTTTTTCTTTTTCTAAAATGCATAAAATACCGTATAAACCACGAGACTGAAGTGTCTTTTAATCCCTCGACGAATTGAAGCTCCCTCCCGCCGGTCCGGCTATAAACTTTTCGCCTCGAGATAAAAATTACCACTTCAGTCCCTTGGTGTATAATATATACTATTACGACCCAAGACGAAAAAGTTTTAAAGCGGCTCCGATTTCTAAATATTCTTTTTTATTTTCATTTAAATTGTTAATTCTGCTACAATTTTATTTTCTATTGTAAAATAGTAGGTAATCCATAATTCACATGCTTATAAAATTTGAATGCAAGCATTTTTATTTAATAAGAGAAAAACTAAATAAACCATAATTAATTTGATTTGATATAAGCACATTGACATGACAGCAATTATTGAATTGGTATTAAGAATATAACTACCTATAGTCTAGAGAAGAAAGGAGTGTTAAAGTGCAACAATTTTGTCAGAAGCATAAGTTTTATTTTTTGTAAATAATATTATAACTTTTTTCATTCACAAATTAATATACGAAGTGCGTATATCATTTTATATGACCTGACCTTATTTATATTATAGAAATTACTGAGGTCCTTCCTATGGGGCCTTAGTATTGCATTCGTGCAGACGAAAACATTTTCTAACCCCCATTTTTTAAAACTATTTTTCATGTTTCCGATCATTCTGAGTCCGAAAATGCAAAAAAAAATTAGTCTGGGCATCTGTGTGTATGTATGCCCGCACGATAACTCTAGAACGAAAGTTCTGATTGATTTGCGGTTTTGATTTTCTTGAATAATTACTTCTAACTTATAACCCTATTGATTTTCAGAATTTTCGATTCATCATAACTTCTTTAATTTCAATTTTCTTAAAATCCGCCTATGCATTTCTTATGTGAAAATTTTAGGAATTCCAATTATTTCTAACGTCAACATTCCTAACATTCTTAAACATTCTCTAACGACCTGTCAAATAACAGCTGTTGATAGTAAAGGTGAAATTTCGAAGGCGGGTTGCGACCTTCATACTTGCAACCATAGCCATTTTGGAGGCTATTATTATTCGAAATTAGTCGCCAAGCCTGCCAATTTATGAAAAATATATAAGCAGTTTCTTAAAAATGACTTTTTTATGGTGGTGCTAACTTAAGCGTACTACTATTTGGCCCCTAGCCACAGAAACACCTTCATCAAATTTACTGTCGCAACCCAATAGAATAATTAACCGGCCATTTTATTGGCAAATTCATAATAATGCTTGGCTGTGCCTGTCAAGTATCAAGATGTCAACTGTGATGAGTCAATGGCTCTTAAATGTCAAACTATTTAAAAATGTATGCTTCTTTTCTCAATTCAGGCTTTCCATAAATAAAGGTACAGCAAGACAGATAATATAATGTTCTTATACAAAGCACTTTTTTATTATATAAAAGAGAGGTAGGATATAATGCTGGTTTTTTGTAGATAATTTTAATTATACAATTTTGGATTACATGTTCAACCAGCGAATTGTAAATAATTAGTAAACTCATAGTCATAAATTTCCTCAATTCATAAAATTTAAAAATGAATCTCTTTACCTTGGAATTTTAATGACGTAATATGATCAACCCATTTCAAATTTTGATCAATTATGATACCGAAATATTTCGTTGTGTTTTTCATTTTAATTATAAAGTTGTCATTTATTTGTATGTTGAAAGAAGGCCTTTGTAAATTACATTGCTCTATATAGATCTACTTTAACACAAAAATAGTTTTGTGGCTATAAGTTGCTATAACCTATCATCGCAAAACTATTAATTATTTAAACATAGTAAGTAGTATTAATATAACATCAAGTAATTTTTTAAAATAAAGTATAATAAATTAAGGGAAATACTTAAAAAGGGCAGCTTTAAAGAGTATTATCACAAGAAAGTATATCCGTTCGGTTTATTTATCAAGTATTGTTTGAGGTTACTTTTGAATACATTTATTGTTGTTTTTTTTTTTAATTTCTGTAGGCAGTCTATTAAATTTTTTAAACCTTTAATAACAATTGTATTGTAAGCACATTTGAATAAAAAATAATTTATGAAACACGGACGAAAATTGATATTTTGAACTTCTCAAATTTTTATCCTTATAACAGTAACTAAACTTACTTATTATAAAATGTAGGTATAATATAAATTAATATAAAAGTTCGAATAAACTGCATAAGTAAACATATATGAGCTTGTTTGCAGATGGATGTGAATATGATTCACTAATTACATAATGTACAATATTAACATTCATTTAAAAATAGAAGCTAACAATTAAAAATTAGAGATTAAACTTTAAAAATTTCATATTTCACATAAATTTTTTTTGGCAAAATAAATTAGAATATAATATTTTAAAATGTTTGTTAATGTTTAGATATTTTTTTTTTCTAAAGTAATTCTGTGGCCGGCGCTTAAAAGGTCATAAGTCGTTTTTTACGTAAATGGAGTTTTTAGTCAAGATACGTTTAGAAGAGTGTATATTTTAGGCAGTTAAAAGGATTTAAATCTATATAAGTTATAAAGTAATAAAAATAAGGTACAAAAAAACATATGTAATAATACAAGGGTAACTGCGGAAGACAAAACGACACGATTAAACATAAACAGTCAAATTTTGTATCATAAAATAGTTTAAATAAAGTATGTCTACATATTTTTTAATTGTTACAGGACCAAATCTTCTAAAAAGATCGTCGATTTGGATTCTAAAAATCCTTATTGAAGTGACTCAAAATTTTCCAGCGCCATTCTCCAAAAATGTGTAACATCGACTTATTACCTTTTAAGCGCCGACCACAGAATTATTCTTTCACACTTATAAATGAACTTTATGCCACTCTCTAAGATATATTTGTTTATTCTAATGCCTATGTTTTCAATTGTTTCCAGTAACTGTCTGTGATCAACCGTATCAAACGCTTCATTTAGATCAATAAATACTGCCATACAAGGTTTGTGATTATCAATAAATTTGTAGATATTTGTCGTTAAATATACGAGAGCATCCTGTGTAGACTTATTTTCCGTAAAAGCGTATTGCTTAGGTGATAAAATATTGTTTTTAATTAAAAACCTATTAATTCTATTTTTCAATATTTTTCAAAAACCTTAGCAACACTGGTTATTAGAGGAAAGGGTCTATAATTTGTCATATCTAGCGTATCATTATTTTTTTAAATTGGAGTAATAATTGTATCTTTTAATACATTTGGAAATAAACCTCTTTCTAGACATTGATTAATTAAATTATGCAATTACGGGAGATATATATTCTTAAGTTTCTTTTAATATTTCTGAAGTGATTTTATCACGTCCGGGAGCTTTGTTATTTTTTAAATTATTTATCGTTTCATTTATTTCTTTAACGTCTACTGGTTTAAAAAATATTGATTGTGAAAAATATCGGTCCTTATGATGGTGGGTGAGGTTTTCCGGGTTTTCCTCACCTGTAAGTCAAATGGCACCATCAATCATCTTTAAGTCGCCCCGGAGCGCCACGGCAAATAATAATAATAATAATAGCCGCCCCTTTCCCTGCGCAAGCTCAGCTTTTGGGGTTAAAATTCACTCGTAAGGGGGTGAATTAGGGAGAGTATTATTATTATCTTGTTTTAATGTTTGGCTAATGTTTCTCCTATATTTGTAAAAAAATTAACAAACGCATTTGATATCATTTCATTTTGTGTAATTTTTTCTCCAGTTTCAGAAATAATTTCGTTTATTTCATTTTCTTTTTTTTTTTATTTGCATATGTCATTTACACAATTCCATATATTTTTAGAGTCTAGTTGATTGAATCCTATTTTATTTTAATAATAATTTGCTTTAGCAAGTTATTTAGTTGATTTCTATATTTTTATAATTATTTTTGTTTTCTGTATTAAGTTCTTTTTTCATTATTTTAATTAATAAGTAACATTGGTAATAATAAATAGTTTATCTAAACGAAATCTTCAATATTGTTTTTAGATTATTTTTGGGTGATATTTTTGCAAAACTTGAAGAGTTTTTAATGCTGCAAGTCCATATTAATACGGCTCTTAATTAGAAAGTGATATAAAATTATTAAGAGCTTAAGGGTTTATACATTTTATAAACACCTAATTTTAGATAAAAGACTTCTTAATTTTTTCCCCACGTATTCGGAAAATGATTAGAGGTTAAATTTTCTTAAATCTTTGTAAAAATAGAAGAATAATAAAAAATACTGTTACGTACTCATTTATAAACGTTTTAATGTTTAAATTTAATCAGTTTTAAAATTTATAATTAAAAATGTATTTTTTTCAGTTTAATTTTTTTATACTTTATTCTGGAATACCCTAGTTTTAAGTTTTGACATTAACATATTTTTTAATGAGTTATTAAAAGGCTTCTTACCCAAAGCGTCTTTCTTTAAATATAATTCAAAACTTTCAGTTAATTTATATTAGTATGTAGTTACCAAAAATAATAAATGTTTTCAAAGGTATTCAATTAAATTAAAATGTTTTTTTCTTTTAAAAATTTTGCCATAACTAGGTACCTACTACCTACTAATTTTAAAAAACCACTGTAAAATCGTGCAGATGCCGTCACCACATCATAATCAAATTTATATGGGATCATCCCTGAGGTACAACCCTTACTAACAAAAAAAGAATCATTGAAATCGGATACCGTGGTAAAGAATTATCGCTAAACATACATTAAAAATGAAGAGTTTGAGGATTTTATAATGGACCCAATTATTAGATTTTGTCCAAATTTATATGGAACAACCCCTGAGGTACCCCCTTACTAACAAAAAAGAATCATTAAAATCGGACACCGTGTTAAAGAATTATGGCTTAACATACATAAAAAAAAATTTAAAACAAATTGAGAACCTTTTTTGAATTCGATTAAAAAATGAAAATTAAATTATCTATTTTTTAAAGAAAATTAAAAATAGATATAACTTTTTTCCACAAAAAAACGTTAGTTTCAACATACCTTTCCAGTCTTTAGGCTTGTCGGGATACCCTCGTGATTTATAATAACTTTCATTATTCGGATTTTTTTGAGAAGATCTATTATTTTCGCCTTTTTTATCCATTCCACAGGTTTTTCACTTATAGTTACTATCGCTTACAAGTAGTTGGTGAAAACTTATAAACTGGCTCATTTCACCGGCATTTATATTTATACGTGTTTCTCAATGAATGAGTGAATCACAGAAATAATCTGCGCTTTCGAAAATATCGAATGCTTTTCTATTTGACTGCAAAGCTACGGGATCCCCCGGAAAAGCATTTAACCATGCAATACCGTCAGCGAGGGAACAATTTTTTAGCAAATAAACTTAGTTGGAGAGACGTAATCTTGGCACCATGAATGATAAGAAATTTATTGATAGATTTGAGTATGTACGTGGGATGTACACCCATTTTTAATCACTTCCAAGAAATTGAAAGACCCCAATGATTATCAGCAATTGCTCTTATACGGGGTGTATCCTAAATACGATACCATATTACAGTCAGGCTGAATAGTTCAAAGAAAGAAAGATAATTTAATTATTTTTTATTTATTTATATTTATAAATAAAAAAAATTATTAAAGATATTAATTAAAGATACTGACTTCATAATGCAAAAAATTCATCGAGTTTTTAAAAAGCCTTACATAGGTTACTTTCCCCCTGGCTAGCGGCAAATGAAGAAGATGGTTTTGTCTCGTTGGATAACTGTGATATTCATTATTGTAGATAAATTTCTTTAATTTTTTACGAACGAAGACACACAGTTCAGAAATATAAATTGAAGTTACAGTCAAAATTTTTAATTTTTTAAAATATTCCCTTCACGATTTACGACTACGAATTTTCTCGATGTAGTGAATAATGTTTTTTTGTACTATGAAAACAGAGGATACAGTTGTGGCATTACCCCAGAGACAGACACCATAACGTAACCTGGAGTCGACTTGTGCATAGTATAATGCTAATAGTTGCGTTTTTTCAAGAACGTTTCTCAAATTGTGGAAAAGAAACTTCAATGAGTTTAATTTAGAGATTAGCTTCTCACAATGGTGTTTCCAGTTAAGATTTTTATCTAATAAAATGCCTAAAAATTTAACGCTACTGTGGCTGTTCGTCAATAATGACTTATCAACAACTTTATTTTGCACGTTGTGTAGCCTAAGGATTTCGGTTTTTTCGCTATTAAAAAATAAGTAACTACTGTTAAAATGTACTTACATTATTTAAAATCAGTTCACATTTTGTCTCAAGAATTTCAGTAGATTTATTAGAAACAATTATAGAAAAGTCATCGGCATAGGCTGTATAAGAATTGTTTTCCATAATTGAATCAATACAGTTAACATATAGGAGGAATAGCATTGGACCTAAAATTGATCCCTGTGGCACACCTATCTGAACTGACAAGTAATCTAAATTAAAATTTTTGCATTAATCTTTACTGGTGGATTTTATGGATACAAACTGAGACCTGCCTTTTAGAAATGAAGCTATCCAAGAATAAGGCCTGCCTCTTACTCCTATGTTCTCTAATCTGGACAATAAAATATTGTGATTCACACAGTCAAATGCTCTGCTGAGGTCACAAAAAATACCAGCAGGGCATTCGCCTTTATCAACGTGTTCAATAATTTTTTAGTAAAAGGAAAACAAAGCAGTGGTAGTAGACATAGAAGATCTAAAACCATGTTGGTTACTACTCAGAACCTGAAAATTATTTAAAAATGACATTAATCTGTCGAGGAATGCATAATCAAATATTTTAAAAAAGCTATTTGATATCGTAACTGGTCTGTAATTGTTAATATTTTTCTTAAAAACAGGAATCACTTTACCTGCTTTCAGGACGTAGCGAATTTAATTTTTCACATTTAACTTCCGGAAAATTTTTAATGAGAATTAATTCTGTAAACATGTAGGCTTACATGTTTAGGTACGCCTTCCACAATTTCGGTAGTATTATTTCCTACAACAATATTACGTTTTCTTCGTCGGTTAACGACGTTCCAATTATTTGCATCATTGCATTTTTCAACTGCCTCAGATGCATTCATTTTAACAATACTAGCACTATCTTTTTTTGAGGATACTTCCGATCGGTTAAGGTCCATTTCATTTTCCTCCTTTTTGGATACATTTGTGCTTAAATTAATAATTGTGATCATCTTATCGCTTTGAACTTCCTGCAGATTTAGTGAAGAATTGTTTTAAAATTTGCTATAATTTTTTTGGGAGTCACTCGTATTTGAAACACTCGAAATTATTAAATTAAGCTAATTTGGTTTTTGTGATTTAGCACTATCGGACCACTTTTTGTTTGGGTTTATCTCATCGACCGTACTCGAATTTGTCGGATAAATTGATTGAATTCTCTTCAATGGAACAATTTGTTCGTTTAAAATATTTATTTTATCACGCATTTCTTTTATTTAACTCATCTTTTTGGTTGACAATATACCTTACAAAATTAATATCTACCTTATTATCGTCGCCTGCAAATACTTCCAAAGCATCAAAAATGCGGTATCACTTTCACTTTTCACAACATATAACCAAATTATCATCAACAACTTTAAAATTTTTCATTTTTGCACAACTGGGATGGAAACAGTTATCACAATTAATACATTTAATACCCGAAACAACTTTGCTCTTACACTTTTTACAGAGCTAATTAATAGGTGTACTGTTCGATCCGGCCATCCTGCTAAGTTATTTAGTTCCTGAGGGAAGTACTTTTCTTTTGATAATAATAACGCATTAATTTTCTAATGGAACTTAAGCTACTTTTTTCTGCTGCCAGTTTTTTTATCTGCGGGTACAAAGCAAGTCTTATCTTCAGAAATTTAGGACGTGACTATATTGTGTCTCTTGTATTGAAGCTCGGAAAAATAATATTTGGGAAAGTACTTTTAAACCTATATATCCCATCGATGCCAAGTAAATTGTCGAATTTAGTAACATACTTACATATTAAGTATTGTAACTGCAGGGAGCCCGTCAGTTAGTCTGACTCATATTTATAATAGAGTTAGAGGGTGTTTACAAAAGTTTATGTGCCATTGGTTGTTGAAGTATTTACTTGACTTGTACCTACATAATTTCTTAAATTAATATATAATTTAGATCCAATACCGTATTTTCTATATTGTATTTTTTTTTTTTTTTTTTCAGTTTGGCAGTAATTTAAAAGTGACGAAGTTGCGTCGAAAATTAGAACATCGTGAGCTGGAGACGACAGAAAAGAAAGCAGAGCTGGCAGAGAAGCTTAAAGAAGCACTAGAAAGTGAAAGTTTAGATCCAGTAAACGTATCTACTTTCTGATGGTGCGTCTTCTATAAATTCTTCAATCTCTTCCGATATGAAAACCGAAATATCTTCTGTGAAAAACGAAACAAACTTTCATCTGATATTTCTTCCTTAAAAACAGAAATGTCTTCCGACTTGGAAAATAAAATGTTCTATAAAAACTAATGTTCCCTCTATAAAAAATTATATTTCCTACTTGAAACCTAAAGTTTCTTGCGACATTTCCTCCTTACAAAATAAAGTTTTTCTGGTCTTTATTGAATAATAAAGTTTCTTCCTCAGAAACTAAAATTTCTTTGGACATTTCTTCCTTAGATAGTAAAGTTTTTTACCTCAGAAGAAAGGTGTTTTTCTGAAATATCTTCTGTTAAAAGTCTCCTATGATATCTCTTCTAAAAATACATTTTTTGCTCTTGTGGAAAATAAGATTTCTTCCGTTGAGGAGAAAATAAAAGAGATAGAAAAGTAAAGCACCATGAGATAGAGTCAAAGTTAAAATTGGAAGGAGCTGTAAACTATGTTCGTGTTAAAGGCCCAACATGATGTTACGTTTAGTAGTCCAAACATTTGTTGATGGGCTCCGTGACCATGAAATACAGAAATCACTTCGTCTAGCCCGTTACGAAACATTGGTCGATGTCTTGTCTGCGCTCTAGAGTATGAAGCAGCTACACATGCTTCTAAAATAAGCTTTACCCACACATACATGAGTTTTGTTTCTCATTAGCACCTAAAAACCCAAGAACTACAAAGAAAAACATATAAATTAAGGTGTAAGAAAAAGAACTTTAGAAAAGGAGACTTCCTTTTCTAAAGTACCAATATAAAATAAGGACCGTAAAAAAGGAAGAAGAGCAAGATAAACTCGACCAATTGGTTAACATTATGGAAAGCCTTACTGATAAAAAGATGAAGACAAAGACCATAAGGTGCTGGAATTGCTGTGAACTGGGAAATGTACGCATTTCTTGCAAACGCCCTAAGATTACAACAAATAAGACAACATGACGCAGAAAAACTGGATCTGTTCGCCCTAGAAGGGGCAGAAGACAGATGATCATTCCAAAGACTAGAGTAGCCGAAGTACTTCGTCATTTACACGACAGTCCATTAAAAGGTAATCTGGGTGTTAATAAAACCCTTCAGAGAGTTCGCGAAAGGTTTTATTGAATGTAATGACTGGTGTAAGAAATGTACTGCCTTTGCTAAGAGGAATAGACGTCATCAGAAAAGGAAGATGCTAAATGAAAAATTTAAGATACATCTGACCTTGTCTTTAAAGAATTTATGGGTGCCTATAGAGGTACCGAAAAGGCAAGATAGAGTGTTACAACCGAACAAAAACAAGATCTGTTCTAGCTACTCGCTGGTCCTTAGCAGTTCCGCCAACATCAACGACGCACGAAGACTGGCATCTATTTTCCGAAAGAAGTTTAGTCGACTTTCAGAACTTCAGGACCAGATTACCGACTCCTGGAGAAGCCTTAAGCTTTAAGATGGGTCGCGTTACCTTTTCTATTTGGTAAAAAAGACACCTTCCGAGATTGAGATACTTATCATGGAAAGCATTACTTAGTCTGAGGGAGCACGTACTGGAGTTCAATGTACAGAAACTAGCAATGATAAAGATTGAATGCAACCAGCTAGATAGAAGGATCATTAGAATCATAGTGGAAGTAATCTTCCAAAATATCGAAGTCTAAATATTGATCTGCATCCATTCTCCCTGTGTCCCTTGTTACTTCTATGCAACTGGAAATTGCAAAAGAGCACCCAGTTGCATATTTACTGCCATTTCGTTTTAGTTTTGTGAGTTCCAGGAGGAAATATTTCTTCTCTGGTCATGCTCTGACACTTTGGGTCCCTATGCCTTGTTTGGGCCTTTTTACAACCCTACTTGTGCTTAAAACCAGCAGTATTTGTTGACTATAACTATAAGGACTCATGTGGTCACAGATAGCCGGTATGAATCATTCATTCGGGAATATACTAGAACTCTTTATAGAAGCCAGAGACGCATGTATAAAAAATGGGGGGATCGAAAATAATAATAATAATAATAATAATAATAATAATAATAATAATAATAATAATAATAATAATAATAATAATAATAATAATAATAATAATAATAATAATAATAATAATAATAATAATAATAATAATAATAATAATAATAATAATAATAATAATAATAATAATAATAATAATAATAATAATAATAATAATAATAATAATAATAATAATAATAATAATAATAATAATAATATTGAGGCTAATGGCCGTAGTAGTCGATGCCGATGACACCAATTAAAAAAAAAAAAAAAAAAAAAAAAAATAATAATAATAATAATAATAATAATAATAATAATAATAATAATAATAATAATAATAATAATAATTAATAATAATAATAATAATAATAATAATAATAATAATAATATTAATAATAATAATAGTGGCGCTGGGAAACAGTAACAAAGCCTACACAGAACACGAGGCTAATAACCATAGCAGTTGATGCCGATGACACAAAAAAAAAATAATAATAATAACTTCTTATCGACTTAGTAGTTACACAAGATGCCAAACATCGCGCAATATCGCAGTAGCATGGATTGATTACCAGAAGGCGTTTGACTCTGTACCACATAGTTGGCTACTAGAAGTATTAAAACTGTACAAAATAGACGAAGATATTGTTAGATTCCTAAGTGAATGTATGAATTCCTGGCGAACAACTCTTAATCTTTCACTTAACAACGAAATAATAGAAACAGATGAAATACAAATTCAAAGCGGGATATTCCAAGGTGACTCTCTTAGCCCTTTGTGGTTCATTTTAAGCCTCAATCCTTTGTCAAAAGCACTGCGAAAAGCTCACATAGGATACAATTTAAAAATGGGAGAAATAAGTCACATAATAGCACACCTGTTTTATGTAGATGATTTAAAATTATACGCCTCTTCTGAAAAAGATCTAGATAGGCTAATTGAGTTAACCAAAAAGTTTAGCAGTGGCATTAAAATGAAATTTGGCCTTGATAAATACGCAAAATTAGTAGCACACCGTGGAAAACCTAGAGAATACGAGAACATCGAAACCGAGAGCATTAAATAACTAAATAACGAGAGTTATAAATACCTGAGGTACGAGCAACAACTTGTAATCAATAAGAAAGAGACCAAAAAACAACTTACACAAATACTCGAAAAAAGAACGAAACAAATACTGCGTACTGAATTAACAGCAAAAAATAAAATTAGGTGCAATTAATGCATGGGTAATTCCCACAATGTCATATTCCTTTGGCGTGATCGGGTGGTCAAACACGGAGTTGGAGGCTCTCAATCGATCGATTCGTGTGCAAATTACAAAATACTTAATTCACCATCCAAAAGCTTGCACAGAAAGGCTATATATATCCCTCGGAAAATGGGAGGCCGGGGACTGTTAGATATAAAGCTACTTTATCAAAAGCAAATAAATAAACAAAAAAAATACTTTCGTGAAAAATCCTTAACTTCTCTACTTCACCGAGTCGTAACTCAACTGGATAACTACTCCCCAGTTAAACTTAAAGAAGAAAGTTTATCACTTCCTGAGCTCAGCATACTCAAAAGTGAATGGCTGTTGAAGCCCCTTCATGGAAAGTATCCCAATCAAAAATTGAATCCTCAACCGAATGGCTGAGAAAAGGATATTTGTTTGGAGAAACTGAGGGATTTTTGGTGGCGATTCAAGACAATGTTATTGCGACAAGAAATCATATTAAAATTATGCACGGAGTTCGACTCGATAACGACTTGTGTAGAATGTGTCGTCGCCACTCAGAAACGATTGAGCACATAGTATCGGGATGCACGGTGTTAGCGCCTACTGAATACCTTAAACGTCATAACTTAACGGTCAACGTAGTACATCAGCATCTGGCAATCATGTGCAATTTTCGAGAAAAAGCTGAACAGTATTTTAAGTATGTTCCGTTCCCGGTCCTAGAAAGTGATACGTACCTTCTGTACTGGGATACGCCAATACAGACCGACAAACTAGTGGCCAGCAGTAGACCTGACATCGTCTTCGTAAGAAAAAAGGAGAAATTAGGCTTCTTCATTGACATTACGCATCCAAATGATCATAATCTGGAAAAAGCAGAGAAAGAAAAAAATAATAAATACTTCGAACTGGCAGAAGAATATAAAAGTATACACAAACTAAAAAGTATTACCATAATTCCCATAGTAATTTCAGCTACTGGTCTGGTTTCGAAGAACTTGGAGTCGTACCTAAAACAAATAAACATCAATGACAAAAATATCTTCACAACAATGCAAAAGTCATTTTTACTAGAAACATGTCGTATTGTGAGAAAAACTTTAAACATACCTGCCGAAGAGTAAAAGTCTCACAACTCACACTTGAAAAAATTTTAATCCTGATAAATTGACTGATTCCGTAAGAATCCCAATTTATCAACAACCCTGAAAAGGAGAAAAAAAAATAATAATAAATGTCTTTATTAACCAACAAAAAAAAAAACAAGTAAAATGAAACATTCATTATGGTATGGACCCAAGAAAATAAGAAAAAGGCAAACGTTGATTAAAGGGCGCTAAATCAACTAAGCTGCTCTAAATAAAATGATAAAAAATAATATTAATAGTAAAGAGTAAAAAAAATCCAGTTAAAAAGAAAAATAATAAATTTATAATAAATTTAATCACACATTTGCATAAATAAATAATACAATAAATAAAAAAAATATAAATAATTTTTCAACATTGTTCGTAAAATAATTTTTCAAAAAGTTTTTGTTTGAATTGAGATATTGTCATTAATTTAAAATTGTCTGGTAGAAGATATGCTATGTATGCTTTGAAGATATGTCTAAAAGATTTTTAAAAAAGGTAGTTCTATGAGGTGGCATAGAAATATTTTTTTTTGCTTCTAATATTAATATTGTGAACATCTGATTCATACTTTATTTTATTGGTTAAGTAAGGAGTTTTCTTTAAAATTACTTTGTGAAGTAAAGTCAACGCATGTAATAACCTTCTGCGGATCATATTCAACCAACGAGTAGTTACTAAGGTATGACTAATTGGATCAAATTTTTTTATACCGAAGGTTAACCATAAACAAGAATTTTGAAGCCTTTGCAGTCTGGATGAATCTCTTGATGTTAAGCAGGGACCATATATACAAGTCACAGTGCTTAGTTTGTGAGAGTACAAGCGATTCACAAAGGAGTATTTTGAGTTTTCTACTTAAAATATGTCTATTGGGATACAAGATTCAATTTTCCATAAGCTTTCTTTAACATAAATGATATGTGATCGGTAAATCTCAATTTGTTATCGATTATGACTCCCAGATTTTTAGCCTGCTCAGTAGTTGTTAAAAGGTCGTTTTCACGTCTGATTTGTAACTCATTAGATAAAATATGATTTCCGAATAACATAACATTTGATTTAGAATTATTAATTACTAAGTTCTGTTTCTTATATGCTTCTAATAATGCTTTTAGCTCAGTGTTTATTAAATTTTGTGCATTATTAATATATTCTTTATTAAAGAAGTAATACAGCTGAGTGTCGTCAGCATTCATGTGTATTTTTATATGCATTAACACATTCGGAATATTACTGGTGTAAATTGTATACAGTAAAGGTCCTAAAATAGTACCTTGAGGAACTCCTCTTTTTATTCTACCCACATTTGAAATGTCATTAAGGAAGCTTACTCGTTGAGTCCTATTATTAAAATAATTTTTAAAAAGCTCTACTGCAGAATTACTGAAACCTATGTAACTTAAAATGGCAAACATTAATTGGTGATTTAGCATATCAAAAGCTTTACTGTAGTCAAGTAAAATTAAAGCACCGCATTTTGTTTATCAAGTTCAGTTAATATGTCATCTGTGATATTTAACAGTGCCGTTCCACAACTAAAGCCTGGCCTAAACCCTGACTGAACCATTAGTAGTATAGAGTATGTGTCCAGATATTTTCTTATTTGGATTTCCATTGCTCTTTCTAAAACTTTTGAAAGAGTTGGAAGTACTGTCACAAGATGTAATTCTTTTAATTCAGAAGGTAGTTCAACTTTAGGTATGGGTATAACTAGTCCTTCTTTCCAACAAGATGAAAACACTGAGTTTGAGTTAACTAAGTGGGTGAAGTATGGAAGTAAGTGCGAACATAAAAAATGTATGTAAGGATATGTTAATGCCGTCATATCCACAAGCCTTTGTTTTTATTTTCAAGATAGAGCGAGCTACATCTTTTTCCGAAATTGTTTTAAATTTAAATTTTGATACAAATTCATTTTTCAGGTTATTGCTGTAAAACGAGTGTGTTTTATTTTGTGGATCTTCCACGATTCCTGTTGTTGACAAAAAGTGGCTATTTATTTCAGAAGCATTAGTTTTAAAATTAAAGTTATTTATTGTATTGATATTTCCTATAATGTTAAATGTTCTCAGAATTTTCCGCTTCCACATCATCTAGCATATACACTAATTTATATATAAATGGGATGTGTAGCACAGGAAGGCAGTGAGAACATCGACAAAGTAAATGTGATATAAATTAGTACAAGTAAATGTGTTAAATAAATTAGAAACATAAATAGTGCTCAAGTATTAAATAAATTATTTAGTAGTGTAAATAAATTAAATAAATAATTTATTTTAAATTAAACAATCGTTACAGTATGTATTTATTTTTACTCTGAAACACCCTGTATAGGAATTGTTTACGGTTTGAAGCACCGAGATAAATAGTATTTTAACAAACAACTCTATAATATATTGTGACTTCCCCGGATTGTCCTGTGCTTCCCCGGACCGAACTAAAGTAGAGAAATGATCGAGCCATAACAGTGACGAACATAATAAGAAAAATATGTCGCCGTTTTCTATTGTGACAAAAAATCATTCCTTGACACCAATTCTAAAAATATTATTTTCAAAGTAGGATTGTTTATGTATTCAAATTGGGAACAGATTAAAATTATTGTTAAATGCTAAACATTTTAATTTATCATTTTCAGTTTTTACTTCTACATTATGCTGCATGTGTAGAAAGGTAAAAGAAGAGACTTTTTGAATGTGTAAAAATACAATGTTTCCCGAAATTAGACTGTCACATTTTAACAGCTTGATCTACATCCTAAAATAGGAATAAAAGTTCATATAAACGTAGGTCCGAGATACAGGGTGTTAAAAGTGAAGTCACAATTTGCACAATTTTCAAGAGAAAAGCATTTGAAAATCTCATGATACGTTCGATAAGTTATTTGAAAGGCCTGTAGAATCAAAAATTTTATTTTTTTCAGCTTTGGAAAGCCGGTGACTTTAGTTTTATTGTTTTTTAAATCGTTATTTTATAAAGAAACTTGTTTTCTTCCAAATGGTTTGGTTAGCCCAATAAAACGATTGATGAGAATTTATTTCCTTAATTGTCGACGTTTAAACTATTTATTTAAACTAATTTTACCTTAAACCCCTCCCCCCTAATTTACCCACCTATGAAGATGATCAAAACTGGGGTTAAGTCCATTAAATATAGCGTATAAAGTTTAGCATCTGTACCAAATTTCACTTAGTTATCTTGAAACGTTTAGAAAATATTTACAAAAAGGTGTCATTAGGATTTAACTTTTAATAGGTACCCTGTATCTCGGAAACGGAACGTTTTCGAACCTACGTTTATATAAACTTTTAGTCCTATTTTAGCATGTAGATTACGCTGTTAAAATATGACCGTCTAATTTCGGGACCCCATGTATACAGTATTCCATATGAAATAACAAAGTTTCACGCATTTTCAGCGTAATCGGAAGCTGTAGTACAAATCTGAAATAAGTAAAAAACAGTATTGTTTTAGTTAAAAACTGCCAGGCTGGATATTTTAAAAAGCATGGAGATATTTGAATTATGTAAAAGCCATTTTGCAGCACACTAAAAGATCTTCAATTTTGGTAGATTTCTTTATTGTTTCCAATAAAGTACGAAAATATGGGTTAGTACGATTATAATAGATTGGAAAAAGCAATGTTTGGACCTAATATAGAAAATGCCTAGATTTATCGAATCAGCCCATAGAACAAAATCTGCCTAAAAATACATTTGAAAGATACTTCTAATACTTCTATCGAAAAAAATTCTTGCGTGTAGTGCCATCTACATATTGACATTTAAATTCAAATAATTTATTAAACTGACATTTACAGAATTAAAATATATCTATTCCTTTCCACAAGTATTAGAAATTAAAAATTTAAAAAAAACGACTTCAAAAACGTGCAGATGCCATCACCACATCTTAACTAAATTTATATATATGGGACCACCCCTGAGGTACCCCCTTACTAACAAAAAAAGAATCATATAAATCGGACAAAGTGGTAAAGCATTATCGCTAAACATACATAAAAAATCTGATGTGTCCAACACATGACTTTCCTATCTAGTTTTTAAAGGCTTTTTCCGGTTATTTTGTACAACCTATTGCAGCACATCCATAAATGTTTAGAGGATAAAATAAATATATACATTTTCCACATACATCTACCTCGAAACATTTTTCTATAGATATTCATTGAAAACGAAAATACTGAAAAATTTAAATTTAGTACTTTTCCTACAATTTTTCCATTACGGTCCATTTTAGAAAAATCATGTATAAACAAAAATTATAGATTCAAAAAGGAAAAACTTGTATTTCGTGCTTTTTCCTTTTTGAATCTAAACTACGTGCACACAGCTGTCAACCTTTTTTGGTTTTTTTTTTAATTTTTAAAAATTATAGAGATCGATATCGCAAACAACTTTTATTTCAACAATTTTCATGAAAATCAGAATTTTGCACATTTTGTCAAATTTCTCGAATACGGAACATTTCAGGAAATTTTGACATAAAGCAAAAATTATAGATAATAATATTAGAAATAACTTTTATTTGAACAATTTTTTTCTCCAAACATAAATAACAGATATATTCCATAAAATATAAAAACGGCCCCCCATAAAGTACCCCCCAGATGTTCCGACTTTGTCCAAAATCTAATCATTTCACGTCAGGCCGAAATAAAACTTAAGTTTAAAATTTAATGTTTTTTTCTTTATCCGTTTTTGAGTTTTCTTCAAACTTCAAAATTTACACATTTTCTCAAATATCTCGAATACGGTCCATTTTAGAGAAATTATGTATAGAATAAAAATTATAGAGAATTATATTACAAACAACTTTTGTTTGAACAATTTTTATAAAAAAATATTTTTTTTTACATTTTGTGAAATTTCTCGAATACGGACCATTTTAAGAAAATTTTGTATAGAACAAAAATTTTAGATAATAATATAAGAAGTAACTTTTATTTGAAGAATTTTCTTCCCCAAACGTAAATAACAGATATATTTCATAAAATATAAAAATGACCACCTATAAAGTACCCCCCCAGATGTTCCGACACTGCCCAAAATCTAATCAGCACATTGGACGCTAGAACAAAGCTTAAGTTTAAAAGTTGGTGTTTTTCCATGTATCAGTTCATGAGTTATGCGACACACAGACACACAGACACACAGACACACAGACACACAGACACACAGACACACACACACACATACACACACACACACACACACACACACAAACACAAACAAACACACACACACACACACACACACATACACACACACACACACACACACACACAAACACAAACAAACACACACACACACACACATCATCGCGAAAATAGTCAAAATGGATTCAGAGGACCTCAAAACGTAAAAATCTGTCGAAAACTCGAGGTCGAAAAAAATCATGATTCCTATACTTTCCTTATATCTGTATACAGATAGGAAAGTAAAAATATCGCGACAAATTGAGAACCTCCTCCTTTTTTGAAGTCAGTTAAAAATATACGGCCTGACAGTTTTTATTGGTATACCATGTCGACTATAGATACAACATGTACACAACATTAATGTATCAATTACTTATTATAATACTTTAAAATGATTTATCTATTTTTTTTAGTCTGTATCTGTAAAGTGTAAAAGATTGGCTTACCCACGATACTTAGGCCTCAATAGGCCCATTGTGCATCCTCCTGAGATGATAGGCACCTCCTAGCTTGTGAGCCAGCCCACAGATTTAATGTAGCTGACAACGTCGCCAAGAGGTGCTTCTCTTATATCGGACGGTGTTAACCGATACTCGCCGAACACAAATTATCTAATAAATGAGAGCGTCGGGCAATCGTAGAGGATATGCTCGATGGTCTCATCGTCTTATTTGCAGTGCGTATTCTGATAACCCCATGATACGGAGATGTTTCCGTACTTGGCAATTACCAGTCAGAATGCCTGTAATCAGGCGCAGATTGTCTAGTCATAGTCAAGTATTTGATTGCTGTATTGTCAGAATAACTTAAAAACTCCCTGGCAACTCTAAAGTTTCTTGTTTCATCCAATCCTTCCTTGAATTTCAGTAAATGTTCTTTAATTAGGTTTGTCACTTCCGATTTTGTCAGGCCAATAGAAGGGCTAGGTTCAAAAAGTATTTGATTGACTGCCTTTTTCGCTAGTGAATCTTCAAGACGGTTACCTTTCGATATGGCGTGACCTTTGATCCATCTTAAGGTGACCACATTCTTGATGGATACTTCTAGTACTAACCCTGAGTAAATTCGTGGTATCTTCAGGATGAGTAGTGCTTGTCTGCTATATAAATGAGCATGTTTCTTTCAGTTACATTGTTTCTGGCGATCTATTTTGCTATGAGAATCCCCGTGAGCTCGGTTTGAACTACACTGGCACTATTGCTCACAGCCAATTTTTTGTTTATGTTTAACGATCTTGAGTACATTCCACATCTTGGGTTTTGTTTTTTTTTTTGGAACGTCATTGTAGATATGAATCGTATCTGCCACTTCCGGCTCTTATATTTGTTCTGTTACAACTGTATATGGCTTATGAAAGATATATCTTGGTGAGATGTTCACTTGAAGCAGTGGGAGCGCATCGAGCGCTTCCTACCAAAAGCGACGTCTGGCCTCACCAGAACCTCTACATTAGGTTCTATTCCAACCGTGCGGAGGCGTGGCATCGTCATCAAAGCAACCTCTTTCATGTAAATATCAAGGGGAGTGAGACTAAAAATAACTTTCATGGCTCTGGTCGGTGTGGTTTTTATGGGTTCTATTATGTTGGGACATGCTGTTTTTTGAATTTTTTCTAGTTTGCAGATAGCTGTAAATTTTTTGTATTTTCGGTACCCAGACATTATGATGGCCGTGTAAGACCATAATGGGACGACTCTGGGGGAGACACCCCAGGTAAACCTCACGGTTCGGCGGCATTGTTCATAAGCAATGTAAGTATGATCTGTGTGATTGTTCAGTCTGTAATTTAATAAAAAAATATATAACTGATTCCTTGAAAAGCGGAATTTAATTTGTTTATGGTTCGTTCATTTGCTTGATTAACCTCTCTGAATCATACAATTCAAAAATAAATCCACTCCTTTAGCAATGATTTAATATTTGGCAATTCCTAAGCAGTGGTGGAATAATCGAAAAACAAATGGGAAAAGCAGTTTATGTAGCACAGCCAGATTACTTCCTTTTATACCTCTTCGAATGCAGTCCATACTAGTAATATACTGAGCACGTAATAGTCCCTAATCTAAATGCAAAAAGTGACACCATTTTTTTTCTTGCTTATGTAGTTGGGTAAACAACATGTACTATACATCTCGATGGTTGGAGGTGTGTGATCTGTCAAATTCAAAGTCAAGTTGCTTACTCATGGATTTTTTCATTTTTTGCTGGCAATGAAATATATGCTTCTAGACGTCTATAACAATAAAAATGTCCTTCTGCAAGCATTTTCTATCATCTGGTTTGCTACTCCCGACGTAAGGACTTCGACCACGTGATCGGATATTTTCGTTTTTCAACGAAATTCGGGATATAGCTTAAACGCGTTTTTTAAGGTCTCAGATGATATTGCAAGCGTTGTCGACGAAAGGGATGACAAACAAAAAATGCGACCTAACGAAATGCGACCTGTTTTTTTTTAAATGGGTGTAAAATTAAAACCAAAAATCTTGCTTCTCAAAATGATAAGAGTATTGCCATTGCAAGCATTTTTACCCGATTCGCCACAAATTAGACTATTTTAACATTCTTTTGTGCTCATATTACAATTACCACTTCAAGGTTGCGTATAAAGAAATTTTCAAAAAAAGTATCTATCTACTTACATAATACGCGTGTGTATAAATAAGCTGAACATAAAATTACATAAAAATACCAAATAAGATAGCGGCAAATAATGTATTTGTATTTATTATAGATATATCACAGGTATGAAGGAGGAGCTAAGAATCTATTGGATCCCTTCTTAGAATTGTACTTCTCGGAATTATCTTGATAACGATACATTTCTAGTGAAAACACTTTTAATTGGGTTAAGTACTCTTATCCAGTTTTATAAAAAAAATGAACATTGTAAATAAATTATTATATCAATTTTGAATCCACTTAAGTTCGTAGCATATGAGAAATTTTTTTATTATTAACTTTACGAAAAGTTATTCTTCATAAACAGTTCTGCATGGTCTGAAACCTAAAACGCATCCATCTTATATCAATACAATAGTATAGGAGGTATGTCAAATAATATGTATAAAGTACTTTTATTTTTGACAAACCTGCTATCTGATTATTAATTTTGGAAAAAATGTATTCTTCATAAATAATAATTGTGCACGGTCTAAAACCTAAACTACAGCCAACAGATATCAAATTGTATAAGTCATACGATTAGGGTTAGCAGACGTCCGGATTTTTACTACATCCGGGAGTGTCCGGACGGATTTGTCATAAGAGTCCGGGTATTAAAGTAGTTGCTTTTTAACAACAAGAAATACAGATAATAAGATCAGGAAAATATTGTCATTAAAAATTGTCGAGTGTAAAACCTAAAGTCAATGGAAACGGCGCCATGGAATAAAAATGTCTTTTGTTTTTGTTTTATTAGTAAAATTAAATTAGTAGAACCATATGTCATTAAGTAAATAATGTAAAAAATATCACCTCTCTTTTTCTTTTTCGGATTTTGTCAGGATTTTTTTATAAACTTATCCTGCCTGGAGAATCTTTCATCTGGTAACCCTATATATCAGATTTGTCAAAAATAAAGGTACTTTAGTCTTCAGCAAAATACATATTATTTGACATACCTCGTATACTATTGTAAAATTTTGATATCGTAGGTTTCAGACCATGCAGAACTTTTTATGAAGGTAATAATAAAAAGTTTCCCATATGCTGCGAACTTAGGTGGTATATATTTATCAAAATATTTTTCCGCCTACCTCTATCCAAAGTATACATTTCCTGACCTCATTGCAGGGAGGAAAAGTAAAAGTGACGTCATGGTATGTCATAAATGAAATAGCTTATACGGCATTGACGACCTAAACTATATTCTATTATATAAGTATAAATTTTACCGTTTATTTATAGAACACCCTGTATTTTGCAAAATAGTAAAAATCAGTAAATTGTTATTTTAATTTAACGATTTTTACATTAATAATTTGATTTCAATTCATAGATTCATCCGATTTTCAATCTCTATTACCCCAAAAATCTAAAGAAAAATACGAAAAACAGTATTTACATTTCAAGCAATGGGCCGAAGAAAAGCATATTCGTACTTACTCAGAAAAATAATTACTCTACCACAAATTAAAAATATGTAGGATGCAAGAATGAAAATAACATGCCTATAATTTATACTATACCTACTTCATAATTTTAGTTCTTTAATAAATTTTGTTTATTAGTTTCATAAATAAATTATTTAAAAATGACTTGTTATTTGAGGGAGGCGGAAAAATCATATGTATTACTTGGGAGTAAAGTGCCTTTTCCTCCCTTGGATGTTTACTGCCCTCCGCTTCGCGTCGGGCAGTAAACTTCATCCTGCGGGAGGAAAAGTGACACTTTCCTCCCTAGTAATACAAATAGCTATTTCTTCAAGCGAACATGGAGATATATCTTTATGAACCACATCAAGTTATAATAGAACGATTAGAAGAGGCGTAAGTGGCAGGTAAGATTCATATATCTATACGGTTCTAAAACAAAACAAGGCTCAGGATGTGGAATATACTCCAGAATCTTAAACCTAAACATAAAATGGGCTGTGAGTAATTGTGCCAGTGTAGTTCAAACAGATCTAAAGGGGATTCTCATAGCAGCAAAAGAAATAACCAGAAACAATATCACTGGAAGGAACATGCTCATCTATACAGATAGTAGACAAGCACTACTCACCCTAAACAAACTACGAATTTACTCAGGGTTAGTACTAGAATGTCACGAAGCTTTGGCCAAAGTATCCATCAACAATGTGGTCACCTTAAGATGGATCAAAGGTCACGCCACATCGAAAGGTAACCGTCTTGCTGATTCACTAGTCAAGAAAGCAGCCAACTTTTTGGACCTGGCCCTTCTATTGGCCTGACAAAATCGGTAGGTAGTGACAGACTTTATCAAAGAACATTGCGAAATTTAAGGAAAGATGGGATGAAACAAGTAACTGCAGAGTTGCCAGGGAGCTCTTAAGTTATCCTGACAACACTGCAGCAAACAAATACTTGACTTTGATAGACATAATCTACGCCTAGTCACAGGCATTCTGAATGGTCATTGACAAAAACGAAAGCATCTCCATATCATGGGATTGTCAGAATCCGCACTCTGCAGAGATGAGACCATCGAGCATATCCTTTACGATTGCTGGAAGCTCTCATTTATTAGAATATTTGTGTTCGGCGAGTATCGGCTAACACCGGCCGATATAACCCAGCTAGCACAAAAACATCCCATCTACGTTAATAAGCTGCAATTTTAGGCTCTTTAAGCTCACATGCAATGTACTTTTAATGTAACCCTAATATCCCTGCAACCACCGAATGTCCGCAACGGCAAGACTTTTATAGCACATCTCACAGAAGTTAAAAAGTGAAGTTCGGAAAACATCACACTAGCACTTTTACGGTACTTACCCTGAAAGTTGCTCTGAAACTTTCTATAGATGTTATAATGTGAATTAGTTCTACTGCATTATACAGTGTGTCCACGGATGGACTTAACTATACTTGTGAAAATATTTATTTTAAATTAAAAAAGTAATTCTTCATAATTTACTTGTTAAATAAATTCGATTCACATTAATAAATTATGAAAAATAACTTTTTTTAATTTAAAATAAATATTTTTACAAGTATAATTAAGTCCATCCATGGACACACTATATTGTTCTTTGTGTAATGTAATACGGAGAGGCTGAAATTGAGGTATAGTAAAAACTCAATCGAGACATGGAAATTTCAAATAAAACAAAATATTTATATAAATTTATTATTAAAATGTTCTTGAAATCAAGTAGTAATATCACAAAAGTAGAGGTAGGTATATCACAAATGCAGTTACACATATATAGTAGAAGCCACCTATAAAACACTGAACGATTGGACAAAATTTGCTTAATAGTAATAAGGTATCAATATTACAAAGGTTCACTAGAAGCTTAAACAGTGAACGATTGTACAAAAGTATATTTATATAAGGTACGTTTCAAGATGACAATTGTATGATGCAAAAAAAAAACTAGATCTGTGAATAATAGATGATTGCAACAATGACATAGGTATATATCATGAGATAGCTGAGGTTCCAGATTGCTTACCTGTACTCACAGAGATATATCATCTTTTTAAAATCAAACCTTTTAACTTTTTTTTTTTGTATAGATATTTATATATTTTTATTTTGTTAGTTTATTATTTATACAAAGGTGAACAAAAATTATTTTATTCTAACTACATATTGAATAAAAAAGAGATTGACCTACTTGTTTAACTATTATTGAAGGAAATTATATAGAAAGTAACAAAATATACTCAAGTTTAAATCGTTGCACTTATTTTTAGGTAATTTTGTCTTACTTTGTTGTTTTAAATAAAACCTCTAATTTTTTTTTTTTTTAGATTTTCCAAATGTTATGCATAATTATGGATTTCCAAGTTAGTATGAAGATTTTATAAAAAAAACAACTCATGTTTTTTAGCAAGATATTCTGATGTATGCTCAAGGGCATCTTCTGTGATTTTTCTCAAATTTTCTTCTAGTTTGGCACTTGCTTGAATCTGATGTTGTTTTTTTAATATAGACGTACCATGTAGATTCACTTTTTATAAAACTTCAGATGTCATATAGCTATTCTTCTTTAGACAAGTCTGTAGTATTTATTTTGCTTCTAAAATTCTTAGAATGTTTTCAGGTACAAAGGAAATCTAAAATACAATATTTTTAAAATGTATTTTTAGTTCGATTAAGTATATTATTACCCAGAAGTTTGTTACATTCTTAGTAAAGTGGAATCACATATTGTGGATTTTGTTTCTTGTAAAAGAAGGGCCCCTAAATCTGTGATAAGTTCAACCTCTCCATGCTCCCCTAAAATCACATACCAATAGTGTTATTTTATTTTAGGCCTTTATTTATCATTTACTGTAATTATCTTATGAATAATTATGTATCTAATAACTTAGTGGGTCTTTTGTTGAACTGAAATATTACCTAAAACACACAAGTTAGCGACATGCATAGGAATCTCAATTTATATAGCTATGATTCACTTGCAGCCCCTTGCTGAGGCTTTGGCACCTCCAGAAGCCATCATCAGTTATTACCGCATCCTGAACGATCACCAGTTTGATTGCAGTAAGATTTATAACTTCTCAGCCACAATGTATTTCTCCAAATTTAGAAGTAGTGGCTCGTTTTGATAAATTCCTAAGATAAACTTGAAAAATTAAACATGTAAACTCACCTGTGCACCTTCTAGTACTAAAAGGGGGACCATAAGATAAATTGTATCGTATCGTTAATACCATCAACACATTAGCAGCTTTAATAACCATTTGTAGGGGATTATAAACCACAGGGTAAATTGTGCATAAGCTAAAAGAGATATTATATCAAATCACAGTTAGATATACTTTTATTAATACCTTCACTATCCGAATCATTAAATTTTAAGAGCCAGCTAGGGAAAAAGGAATTACTGCCACCACTTACATCCTTAAATAGGCCAGTAACGTGGCAACTTAGTTTTGTATATCTCTTTCATAAGGTATTTCAAGTATTTAGAGGTTCTCATTTTATAATTTCATAAACCAAGTCCTTCTATCTAGCTTCTAACAAAGTTATCAGATATTTCCGAACATTTTTATAATTCTATAAACCAGCTCCAGCTCATTCTGTCGAAAACTACAAAAATATGATCTAAATATTCCCGGACATTTTGATAAAATTTACAACAGGCATTGTAATTTAAAACGAAGCAAATGGTTCAGAAAATAGTTTTCTATTTTATAGAGGACCCTTACCACTTCTACTCAAATGTTTTTAATAATAATTATAAAAGAAATTCTGCAAATTAAAAAAAAACAAACATGACATATGACAAGAAACATTGGCAAGTGACAATTGACATAAACAGTTCTTGTTCTTTTTAGCAAATTACTTTATTACGTTGTGTTAACATAACAGGTAGGTTAACTAGGTAAATAACAAATATAAGTTTTGCGAGGTTTTGATTTCCCTCAACAACTTCTCATGAACGTTGCATTTACGTTGTATAGTAATGTTATTACGTTCCCTTAATGCAACATCGCCGAAAGTCTTGGCAACGTTATGTGCTAGCTGGGAAGAGAAGCACCTCTTGGCGACGTTGTCAACTATATTTAATCTGTAGGCTGGCTCACGATCTAGGAGGTGCCTATCATCTCAGGAGGATGCACAATGGGCCTAATGAGGCTTAAGTGCCGTGGGGAACCCACCATCCACACGTTACAGATACAGATTGACATATTTCGTATACTATTGTAAAAATTTAATATTGTAGGTTTCAGGCCATACAGAACTTTTTATGAAGGTAAACGGAATAATAAAAAAGTTTCTCATATGCTGCGAACTTAAGTGGACACACTGTATATATTTCCTGAAAATATTGCTTTCTATTATCAAAATATTTTTTTTCGGTTCAAATAATAAGGAATATGTGTATTTGGGTATACGCCGAACCTAATTTTTGAGTCTATTTCCACTGATAAAATAGTTCCGTCCAAAAATTTTATGGTCCGTTATTAACCGAAATATCGGTTACTCGGTCCAAAACAAACCGCTCTTCTAAAAAATGGGTTAAATTTGGGACTCTGTTACCTGAAAATGTCAATTCACTAACCGCTATATTTTTACGGTTACCATTAAGTCGAATGTCAATCTGTCACAAAAGTGACGTAAATCTCGGCCGTGGTCCAAATGTAACCAGAGACATCATATTATCTAAGATAGACTCGCCCTTCACTCTGGGGCTGGAGCGGGACAAAAGCGGAGTTTTTTGGGGTGCTTTTAACCCTTTAATGCTCTCTGGTTTTACACATATACCAGCATCATTCAGGCATGCGCTTGGCAAATCCTTACTCTGATGATATCATAAATCTTTCGGATAGATCGGTAGCAACATTTTACAACATCTCCATGCTACCCAAGGTCGCGAAGAAGGGTGTATCCTACTTTTGGCGGGGAATTTCTTTCGAGTGGTATAACACTCATACCATTTGAACATTCCGGCTCAAAAATTTTGTTGTTGATGTAGTGGCGCAACAGTTTTGGTGAAATAAAGTGTTTTTCGTGATAATCAATTGAATCTAATAGGTAAGTTTCAATTAGGAAGATATATTATATTGTACCCCGTAAAATAGTTCTATTTCGATTTATTTTATTTTCAAGCCCTCATTTCGTTGTATGAGAAATCAAGTAGTTTTTGAGGTTAAAAATAGCTCAAACTCATGAAACTAATTTGCACGTTTTCTCAGTTTTTTTTGAGGGCAGCCTAACAAATATTTACTTCCTAGGTATATAGCACTAAGTTTCAAACGTTTTATGATCGATCGGATAGTGCGCTCGGAAAATATTTGCGAAAGTATGTGATATTACACCAAATATGGGGAATTTTTTTTTCAACAAATATTGCGGTCGGTCTCTTGGGGGAGTACATAATATAAAAATAAATAGATGTTTAGGAAATATGATAAACACGACCTGTATTTTTTTGGTATATACAGGTAGTACTTCGATAAAAAGTGGTACCGCCACAGGTACTGGTAGTACCTACCTCTTTATATGGGGGTACATCTAATAGATTGATGATTATTTTTACTCATCCAAAGAAATACAGTTAGGTACAAATTTTATTTATTTTGTACTTTGATACTATTTTTATTATCTCAGTCTGAGAATGGAACGCGGATTTGTCTAAAAAAAAGCACTTACTGATGCTGAGCTCGCAGAGGCTCTATCAGAAATTACGAAAGATCATGCAGAAAATTCAGACATAAACGGCGACTCAGATGCAGAAGATTCATTTTCTAATGAACCTGTAACTCCAAGTACCACCAGAGGATCTCATGGTTCTGCCACACCTTCTTCATCAGGACTATCAACACCCGAACTAAGAACCAGGAAAAGAAAAATGATATTTTCCCCAGATATCCCATCTACGTCAAAAGAAGATTTCATTGATTATGATTCTGATGATTCCGTTGCAGATAAAACGTATAAGCCTGACGAACCACGACTGCTCCAGCCGGCATTAGATAAAAGCGACAGCGAGGAAGAGCAAGAATTTGTTGACGAAACAGCGATCGATGATTTTGCGCTTTGGACAAAATTGTTGAACAATCTAATTTGTAGGCAACACAAAGCAACAAAAGGCTAGATTTATCGGTGGAAGAGCTCAAAGCCTTTATGGGAGTCTTAATTATAATGGGTTTCAACTCTTTGCCTCAAATGCGAAAGTACTGGTCAAGAAGTCAAAACTTTCATAACATACGAATTTTCCCAAACATAAATTATTAGAAGACAAAAAATTACCGTTGGTCAATATGACTTTGCTACCTGTAATGAAATATCCATTTCGAAATGAAAAGATCGTGAAAAAAAGGCTGTGACAGTATGCAGCAACTTACATAATGGGGCTGATACTGGACAGGTTCTTCCGACAAACAGAGTGGGGAAAAGGAAAAGCATAGCCTGTTCAAAATTAATTGTGGAGTATAATATGTTTATGGGAGGTGTCGACAGATTTGATCAGAGGATGGCTGCTTATTGCATAGGTTGGAAAAGCAGGAGATGGTGGATGAAACTGTTCTATTACTTCGTTGATGCCAGTATCGTGAATTCCTACATACCCTATAAGGAAACATTGAAATCTACAAATCCGCGTGAAAAACCAATGACTCATTTTTAATTTCGGAGCAAACTTGCTGATCAACTTATCGGCAACTTCACAGCAAGGAAGAAGCCTAGACCTCCACAACTTGTAGGCTTGTTTGGAAACGGTGATCATTTTCCCAGAAAAACAACAATGCGGCGATGTCAGCAATGTTCTATGAGAGGAATTCAAAAAAAAGTAACGTCATGTGTATTGCTTGTCAAGCTGCATTATGTATAGACTCTTTTGTACCTTTCCATCAACAATAATTATTATTTTGTAAAATGCTTAGTAATATATCATACCTCCCATTTACCTGAGCTTATTTTGGAAATAATATGTATTTCTTGGATTGAAATATACTCCCAAAAGAATGAAAAGCCCCTATAAAAACATAAAAAATAAAGGTGGTATACCGTTCTTACCAGGGAACATTTAAAACATATTTTATGCTAAATGCTCTCTGGTAAAATGGTTTACCGGTAGGTATAAACATAGTGACAGCATATGACCAAAAAATGTCATAGAAATGGTTCCTTAGGTACCCCCAAGCACCCTGACTAACGTTACGTTAAAATCAATTCGATAAATAATTTTGCGCGTTAAAGGGTTAAATGACATTTAAGCGTGGTAAACTGTCACTAATCGGACTAAACCGAACGCTAAAAGGGTCGTTTGGAGTAAAAAGTGTTAAAGGAGTTAAAGTTACTTGGCAGGCCGAACGCAATGTCTATATAACCAATATGCCTTCTGTCCGCATGATATACCAGACGGGGAAAGGGGTACCGTACGTCGCACATAACCGTAGTATTTCTGTAGATTTTATTTAGACTTTATAAACATTATATTTTTATTAAATCTTGAGGGGAAGAAGCTTATTGATTCTAAAAATGATCCGATTGATAAGGAGGTTTATTCATTCTAGTTTTTACATAAATATTATGTCACGACTACCGTTCTTTATGAAATAAAAAACTTACTAAAAACAATAAAACAACTTTATTTCAGACATAAATATATAAAAAAGATACCCTTTGGATTGCATGTCACACCTACTTTTAGAGTTGTCTACAATGTTAAATAAATCAAGCCTTATTCCCTATATATGCCTCCGTCTATGCTAACAAAACCTCACTTATGAAATTACCGCGTAACATTCTTATTACACATATTTTGATACACTACACATTTCCTCACCATCATAAATGTCCTTGTTAAACAGTTCAATTTTCTAATTATTCTCAAAAATCTCAAACAAGTATTAGAAATTAAAAATTTAAAAAAAACCGACTTCAAAAACGTGCAGATGCCATCACCACATCTTAAGGCTAGTTCATGTAGTTGCGAATCGCGAATTGCGAATCGCAAAGGTCGCTGCCATTGGTCAATATCACAATAATGACAAGATGGAAATTTTAACAGCTCGAAAGTTGAATTTCTTGCGAATTCGCATTATTCAAAATCTGGGGGGCGTGAATCTTGAAATCGTTTTAATATTTTGCGAATATCGCACAAATTTTATGTGAGCGCAAGCGTAGTAGCGCCTACTAGAGTTTGTTCGTTTGTTGTGGATTATGATATAGGTTATCATTTGTATTATATTTGCGGTATTTGCTAGTATGTTCATGATATTCTTCTTTGTTTTTTTTTTAGTGTGATTTAGCCGAATATATGCTAAATTGTGATATTTTGCTCTTTGTTGTTTCCTGTTGAAATGTTTCACAGACGTAAACTGCGTACCATTAGTTCTAATAATATGTATTTTTTAACAATAAATAAAACTAATTCATTATCGTATTCGTCATTCATTTTATTTTATAAAACTATTTATCGGTAGCAGACACGAATCGGGGTTATGTCACTGAACTATATAGAGTTATGTATTGTTGTGGAATAATACCAACTGCCGAATATGTTTTAGTGAAAATAATAAATATCCCAGAATCCTGTCAAAACATTCGCAGGTACATGCATTGACATAAAAAAACAATATATTTTTTTGCGAATTTCGCTTTCGCGATTCGCATCTACATGAACTAGCCTTCAATCAGACTTATATGGGACCACTCCTGAGGTACCCCCTTACTAACAAAACAAGAATCATATAAATTGGTCAAGGTGGTAAAGCATTATCGCTAAACATACATAAAAAATGAAGATTTGGAGTATTTTCTCATGGACCCAATTATTAAATTTTGACCAAATATATATGGGACCACCCTTGAAGTACCCCCTTTCTAACAAAAAAAGAATCATTGCAATCGGACACCGTATTAAAGAATTATTGCTAAACATACATAAAAAAAATATCGCGACGAATTGATAACCTCCTCTTTTTTTGAAGTCGGTTGAATTAACCGAGAATTAAATTTTTAATCACTTTTATGACTTACCTTTTGATTAAATTCGATAAAGCTAGTAGGCGACAAAAAATGAGCCAACAATATTCAAATAAAAGTATCCTGAAAAAAATCTAAATGAACATGGAGGTGTTAAAAAGAGGGTTAATAAAACATCAGATATTTGTAATAATTTTAATTACTTGGATATATAAATAGTTATATTACACAACATAAATTAAAAAAAATTATGAAACCATATAAAACAAAACTTATAAAAATAAAAAGGGATATCACAATGTTTAAAATCATCATTAAAATAATTGTATCATGTATAAGCAATGCAAATGCGAGAATCATGAAATACAGGATGTCCCACAATTATTGTATAAAATAAAATGGGTCGTAATTATAAAAAATATTTGAGCTTTTGTCGTAATGCACTCTTTTATAAGTTATTGTCCTTTATAGCGGTTATGCGAAAGGTTTGGTTATATTCAAAATTATACTTGAGACAAAAAGTCCACTGTTACCATACGATTTGTAAAGAAAACAAAGGAGTACGTAATTTTAATTAAAATACATCTATATTATTTAGTGACATATTTATCACCAGTGTGACACCATAATAAATGGGTCAACCACCAGCCAAACATAAAAGACAATTAATTTGAAACACGATACTGTTTGTGCCCAATAAATAAATAAATATATATATTAGGAATTGTAACAGATTTTAGGACAGTTCGTTCAGTTTGTTCGAGCGACAATATTGTTAAAATAAATACGGAAATAAAAGTGCATTTAAATATATTTTTATAATCATTTCATTAATAACAATATACAAAAATATTTTTTTATTATGGATGTACTCATAATCCTTCCTTATATATGCAGATATATAACGTAAGGGTAGCTAGGAGCGAAATGGAGAAGGGTGGTGGCATGAAAAATATGCGAAATTACATACCCCTATGCGCTGTCTAATATACCATAAATTAAAGCTTCCAAATCAAATTTGACCAGAAATGAAGTAATTCGAAGTTTTCGCGCGGACACCTGGTATATATTTTTGCTTGGCTTCTACACATGTATTTCAAACCGAAATAAGTTCGATTGCAATAATAGAAAGAACATCGAAGTGCGTTTGTTTTAGTGGTAATGGGACTTCAGCCGTTAAACCTAGTGAAACAATGACCTGCGGTAAAATTCTAGTATATAGTGAGAAAATTAGAATAAAATGTATTAGGGGCCTCTAGATGAACATTACAGAATATAGATTTAAACAATGTAACATTTTCAGAAAAGTCGAAAGGAATACCACATTAGAAAATAGAAAATAATTAGGTGATGGGATACAGATAGTAGTGATAAGAGGACAAATATGAAATTGTATTACTACTTATTTATAGGAATGTTATAAAAATCGTTAACCTCTAAAAGAGAATATCTACAAAAAGAGTGCCGTACAAAATAAAATATAAAGCAATTTCAATGATTTAAAAATGTTTGTTTGTCAAAGTAATTTTCTTAAACTGCTGGGACATCCTCAATAAAACAATGTGCGTACAGTGGAAGCTGTACAATAAATATAACCTTTTTTACTCGGCAGTTATATACAATTTGACTAGTTTGTAACATTTCTATAATATATGGTCAAACAGTTACGTTAGTTTATTATATAGTTAACTATTTTTTTAAACGGAAACCAGTGAATCCCCTAAACTATTTCAGATCGTTAGTCATACATAATAAAATGATTATTTATATTTTGGAACCATAAATCGTGACTTTTTAGAGATATCAGAGGAAACGTGTTTATCTAAAAGTACCAGCTGTAAATAAAGTTAAACAAAAACAGATAAGTAATATTTTAGGGGAATCACCGGCAATATTAATATGTAGCGCGTTTGGTGTACATTTCTGCTATTCAGTCTTTTTACAAAAAAAAAGTATTTTGCAAACATACCACTGAAATATTACTATATTTATGTTTCTTGCGTTTTAATGCCATTACTACTTTTGTAGATTTAAGATAATCTGGACCATAAGTAAGAATGGATCAAAACCTATTTTATACAATGGTATCTTACTGTAGATATTGATAGGTACTAACATTCTGAAACATATGGTATATGTAATTTATAACAGTTTTATTAAAAAAAATTTCGCAGACCACTACATTCATCAATATGCAGATCCTAAAACTTCTTCATATTGATGAATGTATTTTAAATTTAGTAGAATTGCTTGAACTTTTGACTTTAATGGTTTATAGAGGAACTGATTTATAGTTAGCATATATCCTAAGAACGAGGACAATGGCAGTTCGAAACCTACAAATAGAATCCTTGCAACTAATCACAAATCAATATAAACATATTATCAAAAATATTCAGAATATATTAAAATGAATAAAATCTTGGATTTTGATAAATTATACAGACATTAATTCCAATTTTAAAAATTATTTTTTCTTTTATTTTTTTTTTATTTTATTTTTTCACAAATTTTACCACAAACTTTTAAAAGTAAGATTTTATATTATAATTTAGGTAAATAAATAAAAACTGCTAGAGTTTTATACACGTGTTATACCTGGATATAGTTAGATAATGGAGTCGATGAAATAAGTAAGCAAATTCTGATCCACCAGCTTGTGGACTGGACAATAACAATGTAAAAGAGAAAATGGTTATTACAAATACTCCCGAGTGAGATGAGCAATAAAAATGGCGCTGTGCCCATAGAGTCGCACATTGACCTTCTACCCCACTCCAGTTAATTGATTTTACCCAACCCGGTATGTTAATAACCTAAGGAAAATTAATAACAATGTAATTTTTCATATTTAGAGATAATCGTATTGGATGGCTCTCCAAATTCTTGAATATTCGTCATATTTTTAGAAACGAAAAAAGATTTGTATTATTTTAAACGGTTTTCGCGAGTCTTATTTACAAACAAGGCGAATAAGTTTTAAAATTAAACGAGAAATATACAGTGAGCATCATAAGTCTTACCCCCTATCTAACTCGCTGCTGGAGTCTTGTTAGGAACATCGCCGATACACGTCGATTTTTGATTTCTACAATGTACATTTTTGTAGAAATCAAAAATCGACGTGTCTCAGCGATTTTCCTAACAAGACTCCAGTAACGAGTTAGATAGGGGGGTAAGACTTATGATGCTCACTGTATAATATTGTAATGTGAGCCATTTTATTATTCAGTCGTGCTCTAAGCCTCCAAGTCCTTCTCTGTCTTATTTGGCATTTGAGTAATCTTCAAGCTGAAAGAACGAACGTTTATTTATGGTTGTTGGTCGTATAACGGTTCTAGCTGCTCCAGTATCCACGAACAGTGTATTCTTTTTACCATTTACTTCGCCGTCTACGTATACACTATCATCGCGACATTTCAAAGAGGCCGACCCACTTTAGTTTTTCTGCAGCGGGTTGTCTCCAAGGTATCGTCGATTCGAGGAAGAGGATAACTGTCTTTCTTTCCCCCCTTGGATCTGTGAAAGCACTTCTCCAATTCCCACATTACTGGCAGAATATATTCTCCCTCTGGTAGTGGGTAGCCTAGTATTGGTGCTGTTCTTAAATGCTTCAAAGACAATTTGGCAGATATTGCTAAGCCATTAACACGACTCACAGAAGAAGCGAGAGAATTTTGCTGGGACGAAGACTGCCAAACTGCCTTTAAAACATTAAAGAAGCATGTAACAACAGCACCAATACTAGGCTATCCACTACCAGAGGGAGAATTTATTGTGAATACTAATGTGGGACTTGAAGTATTAGAGCATGACTGAATAATGAAATGGCTCGCATTACAATGTTAGTATTGACAGGCATTCCAAACAAAAGAACTGACGGTGGCAAGGGTTGGTATATCTAAGGGGTTGCGACATGTATTCTATCTACAATACTTGAAATTATGAATAATGAATTAAATTTAAATATTTTATGTCAAACAAAATGAAACTATTATTTTTTTAAAAACCGCTTATACATTTTTCATAAATTGAAGACTTGGCGACTACTATTTTGAATAAAAATAGCGTTTGAGATGGAAGAACATGTCGCAACCCCCTTAAATATTCCAACCATTTCCCACTGAAAAATACTGTTTGACAGGTCATTGAAATGCCTAATAGTGAGCTGTTTCAAATATTTTTTAGATCACATTTAAAATGACGTCATTAATTGGACGCTGTCATGCATAAACCATCCCATCCACAAATAACTAAAATACATAATAGATGAACAACACAAAAAGGAAAGTAAGTGTCGGTTGACATTTTAAAGTAGAACAGATATTAATCTCACCTTCAATGCCACCATAGATGTACTCTGAGAAAACTGTAGCGACGCAACATAAACTACATAGAAACTACACTACACTGAGAAAACTACATTTATTTCTAATGTACTTTGACAATGCTTCACGGTCAATGTTTCTTTCCTGTGTTATTCATTAAATATGTGTCAAAAATATTAATAAACTTGTCCAAACTAACCAAAAAATAACTATTTTAATTCTGCAAAAAGTATGCAATCTATTTTAGCAGGAGATTTATCAAAAATGTATTGCTTATACAACCCTTATTTCAAATTCAAATATAATGACATCAACAAAACCGATCCAAGATACTGGAATTGGTTTTATATTAATCCACATTTTTGTAAATGACTCTTGTTTAATTATGCTTAATCGCTAAGAGGCTTGAATCGTATTTGCATATTTCGTATTAAACTCCCAAAACAATTAAAATAAATTTAGCAAATGCAATCAAGGAGACTTAAATCATTTATGCATATTTAGTATTGAATTCTAATTAAAAACAAATTTCACGAATTCCATCCGAGATACTTGAAACGCAAAAGAAAATGATTCATGCTAAATATATTTATTTATTTTTACTGAAATACAATTATCTGGTTCATTATTTTAATTAATTTTTTTCGAGTTATGTATTATTCGAAAATAATCCAAACCATAATCTTTAAATTATACATTAAAAAGTCATTTATATCTCAGATTCAATATCATGTAGATTAGTTGCTTTATGCCAAACAGAATCCAATAAATATGTCTTCTGTTACGATTAAATTTGTATCTATAGATATTTTCTAATAACACAGGTTTACAAAAAAAAAAAAAAGGTCCGGACTATTTGACCAGACCATGGTATTCCTAGGTATTTTGGCGTCCTGAATCCAATCCAGGGGTTAGTTTTGCCCCATCACGTCAGAAAAGCCAGATTTCAAGGTAATTTAGAGGTCAAAATGGTGATTTTTTTTGGAACTGGCACCGGGAGAATTTCTCAAGCGATCTGTTAAGTTGAGGGGTAACTGAGTAGGTTTTGAGTACCTTCCAAACATTGGAAACGGTCCCCAAATCTCGACCAGGACCAGCCAACATAAATCTTAGCCAACGTTAGCTGACCCCAACCGTAACCTGACCTCACCAACTCTAACTCAACCGAGTTTCACCTGACTCAACCTAACTTAACTTCACTATCGTCACGGAGTTTTGTCGCCGGGAATTTCGGGAGCGGGATTCCTGACAGTGGCCCATTGAACGTATTTCCGTTGTCGAGAATTCTATAGGTTCTCAGATCAGTGCTAAGTGGACCGCCGTTCAACCAAAGCAAATTTATCGTCAAATTCTTGCTTCTTAGCGGGGATCTTGAAATTCGTAACTTAGTAATTACAGGACCACTTCCTACCCACTGGGTCAGACCTAGGCAGCACACGTAGCATGAGACATTTTGGCAAGATTCTGGGTCCTTATGGTTAATGCTGGGTGGACGGTCATGAACTCACAGCTATTGCATCGTCACAATCGACGCTTGGCAGTGGAATAGAAAGTCGCCAGTTAGTAACCCCCTGAGCCAGTTCTCCACCTTGGGCCAGACCTGAGCGGGACACGAAGCATAATTCCAATGTTCTGGCAAGGTTCTAGGGCCATTTGGGTCTGTGCTGGATTCACTGGCATTATCTCACAGCAAATGGATCGCCGAAATTGAACACCTTGGCAGGGAGATCGAAATTCCCGAGATACAACCATCATGGTAACATTTTATCGACTGAGCTGTCCCTGCGCTGATCCTGGTCGATATTCATGGCCCTTGTCCAATGTTTGGAAGGTATTCACGACCTAGACAGTTACCCGTTAACTTAACAGATCCCTTAAGAAATTGTCCCGGAGCCATATTTACACATCCTCCTATATGACGACACCGGAGTGCTTAAATCTGTTCGCCTTTGTAACCTACAAGTACGCTACAAAAGCTCATTGATTTAGGCACCAATGCATGAGGCCTCTCTTATTGCTGGAATCAGTAAGGAAGCTTATCTGCATTCTATGAAACAATGGCTGTACTTAAACTGCCGTTAAACGGTCGTGTACTAAAATGCCGTTAATAGACATGATGTCATTCAAATGACGCATTTGAAGTGTTTTGGGATTAAAAAAAAAGAAAATATACAAGAATAAAACGAAGGAACGACTTCTTGTAGGGTGGCGGCTTCGCCGCCACCAAAAAATTTTAACCCATACCTGGCTACGCCTACCGGCATAGACGCCAACGGCCTGGACACAACTAAAATTAAAAAGTAAAGTCTTACATAACATAAAATTTGTATGGGTGTTTAAATCAATGAGCTTTTGTAGCGTACTTGTAGGCTACAAATGCGAACAGGTTTCAGCACTCCAGTGCCGTCATATAGGAGGATGTGTAAATATGCGTCCCGGGGCTGGTTCCGAAAAATCACCATTTTAACCTCTAAATGACCTTGAAATTTGGGTTTTCTGTCGTGATGGGGCAAAACTGACCCCGGGATCGGATTCAGGACGTCAAAATACCTAGGACTACAATGGTCCGGTCAAATAGTCCGGACTTTTTTTTTGTAAACCTGTGTAATTGTCAAAATAAGATGCAAGAAAAAGAATGTTTGACAGCAGCTTTAATTAAAAATTGGAGTGAATTTTGCACAATACATTCTTAAAAGTTGGGTGGTCCATTAAGTTTTATTTAATCATTTGTTATTTTGACAGTTACAGCTCTTTCCTGCTCAAAATATTAACAGAAGATTAATATTATATCTTCGCAGAACGAAATGAACCGCTTTACGTTCAAACATCTTTGGGAAATAATGCAAACTTATTTCTAAAGTCAATGTTGTGTAGCCCAAACAGTGCACTTCTCAGTTTGGGCCTTAGAGCAACTCGAAATGGACAACGATTTTGCTCGAAAAATCATCATTTCTGACGAGGCGCATTTTCATCTCGACGGATATTTGTGAAAAGCCAATACATCCCCAGAGAGTGACAGTTTGGTGCCGATTTTGAAGCGATGAGCCCATTTTTCTTTGAAAATGCTGCTGAAGACACCATTTTGGTCAACGGTGAGACTATCAGAGGCATGATAAACGATTTTTTGTGGCCGGACATTGAAGTCATGGACTTGGACGATCTCTGGTTTCAGCAGGATGGTGCGTCATGCCACAATCGATCTTTTGCGCACCAAGTTCGGTAATCCTGTTATCAGTTGTCTCGGCGATGTCAATTGGCCACGTTGGAGCTACGATTTAACGCCTTTAGACTTTTTTTGCGGGCGAATATCGAGCAAGCCATTCATGAGATAGAGCCAGAAACTGTTAACAAGGTCTTGCAAAATTGGGTTAACAGGATGCGCTATTGCGAAGCCAGCCGGGGCAGCTACATGAATGAAATCTTGTTAAATAAATATTTGCTCTTTCATGATATACCGAAAAAAAAATTATTTGTTAATTTTTTTTAACTTTTAAGAAGAAACCCCTACATGGACCACCCTTTACAATGCAATATTTTAAACCAATCTTTAGCTAAAAAATACCAGAGCTTAAAGAGTCTATTCTGTATATAAAAAAATAACTTTTGAGATATTTATATAGATTCTCTAACTAAATTATAATTTTGTTTTAATTTAAAATGTTTTTGGACCTATTTATTAGTGGCAATAATACAGTTCTGTGTATAACTAATTCATTATGATAAAACAAATGTTATATATACTTCAGTGTATAAAAGACACGTGGATAAAACTCTTAGGAAAAAAAATATAGAAAATTCAGTAAATTAGTTTCTGTTTATTAATCCATCTTCAGTATTTTTTCTTTTCATAAGGCATTTTTTAAGCACTAATTTTATAATATTGTAGGCTTTTAATCAATAATTGAAACCCTTCCCTTAATTTTATAAGATACACGTTATATTTTATATTTAAAAAAATTTTATTCACAACCTTATTATTTCACTTGAATTATTCAGAATCATTTAAAAGAACAAACAATTCTACCAAACGAACCGAGCCGTCTCAATAACTCGGTTTACTCACCTGGTCTGCGAAAGTAACCCTCTTCTAGCTGGGCTGAGGCGGTACCAAGGGACCGTTCTGATGTAGTCCGCTGATTGGTCGGCTCTTCGGCTGTTGCTCGGCTCTTTTGAGATCCATGGCATGACCGTGCAACTCTTCCGTATACTCTCTTATTAGAGTAGCTATTTGAAAAGCTTGCGCAGTTGTTAAAATTACTTTACTTTGTTTACGGTCGCTACCGGTGATTATCATCAAGCAGTTTAGTGCGGGTGAGTAGCTAAGAATACTGTTGTAATCGTACGTGCAGAGGGCGTTGCGCGAACGGTGCTCTAAGAGGTGGAGGCCTTTCTGGTCAACGGCTAGCCAGAGAACTCGGGGCCAATTTGAAGTGAACGATTGCTGAAAATGAAATTTATTGAATAAATACTTAATTTTTAATTTTTGTAGGAGTTCAATCATTTAAATATGTGTATCTCTAAGCTTCAAAATATACAGGGTGATTTATTTGTTGGAAGGTATTCTATTTTAAGTAAAGTACAAAAACCACGAACACCCGGTATAATAAAATTTTCCCGGTTAAATGTAACTATTTTTCAGTATACAATAAAAGAATTTGGGGAAAGATTTTCAAAGAGACTGGCGGTAGTCAGCAGATGACTGTTTTATATTTTTAGCTGACAATAGAAGAGCATTAGGAACAAAACCCTTATTACTGTCTGCGTGTGGAATGATAACTCGTTTGCCGCGAAAACAAGGTCCCTTTAGAGAGCACTTATTACCTTCATCCACCCAATCATATTTAACAAGATCATCTGTGTCGAACCAAGTTTCATCAAGATATACTATCTCTCTTTTTGATTGGCGGTATTCCTTAATTTTTTGTAAATACTCCTGCCGCCATGCTACGATACGAGATGACTCCATTATGACCATTCTTTTATTCACTTTTTTGTACTTGAAGCCACAATCTAGCAAAACATTACGTAATGTGTCTAGAGATTTATATTCATAAGCGGGATAATCCCGTAACTTATTACGAACCATTTCTAAAGTTGAAATCTTGTTTTCTTCGTAAAACTTATGTCCAACTCGCCGTATAACTTCTTTGTCGGCATTATCAACCTTCTTAAGCTTCAGATTATCTCTTTTTCGTTTTACGGAATGATCAATAATATCTCCTCCTCTAATAACAGTATAAATTGTAGTATGAGCAAGTTTAGTCAGCTCTTAAATCCTTTTCAAAATTTTGTTTTGTGATGCCCCACGCATTTCACTTTTCAAGCAAGTGTAAATATTTAAAATAAGTCTTTTTTTTTAATTCTGACGGTTCCCTCATAGAATTATCTTCAACTGGGGCTTTAACATTGTCCATTTCAATATCAGAAATATCACGAAAAGGTCTCCACAACGCTATCTTTTTTAAATAATGACCACAAGAAAACAATTTAGAAAAACACGACACTAATGCAAGCCATTCACTAAAATTCCCAAGAACGCAGAATAAATTAATTTTATAAATCCTAACTCAAGCCACTGCACTGACAATTTACCCGAAAATGCAAACAACGATGTTTACAGTGGACCTGACATTTTTTTTATTTTCATATTTTGCTTGTGTGTCAATGCAATATTATTTGTTTGATTAGATACAGGAGTGAGAGATAAGAAATTCATACGAGGTCTAATCATCAATTTTATATGGGAGGTTTTATATGATATTAACTAGTAAATTTATCAGACCCGGTACATAAGTCTTTTATTTAGCTGTTCGAATTGACTTCGAATAAACTATAAGTAATTATAAAACAGTTAGATTACCCTATATATTTTAAAATCTTATGGTTACATACTTAAAATAATGTTATTATTTTTCTCAAATGTCCCTAAAGAAATGCAAGGTATCGTTTTAATAATTTTAAAATACATTTTATTATTGGTGGATGGCTGCATAGCTGACCCTGTATAAAAAATCAAATAGCGAAATCTTTTACTTCAAAATTGTGAACGGGTAGACATTAACTCAATGCAATAATTTCTCTATGGTGCAATTATTGAGTGTTTGCAAAAATATATTGTGATTCATTCGTGAATTACCCACTACAGTAAATATTTTAAACTGTTTTTTTTTTATAAACATCTTACCAAAACTTATATATTAAACTTATGTTCTATATAAAAACAATTTAGCTTTTCAGTTTGAAGAAAAAAATAATAAAATTAGTACTTCTCCACTATCTCGAAAACCAGTGATGGAATGGTTACATTTGACAGGGGAAATTTTATTACACAGGATGTTTGTGGTTTTTGTACTTTTCTTAAAATAGAATACCTTCCAACAAATAAATCACCCTGTATATTTTGAAGCTTAAATAATATTACCTTTTCCAAAAATCAATTCACAAGTACAGGGTTTTAAATTATATCTTAAAAAATACAGTTATAGGTTGTGGTTCTCCCTATAAGAAATGTATACTACGCAATATTTTATCGCCAAAATACTATATTGAGTAGTACTTTTCTTCCCTGATGTTACAGTAGAATTAGTGAGTTTTGTAAAAAAACTACCAACATACATTTGTGAATAACTCTGTAATTAAAAATATTTTTAATAGTACGTATATACTTGTGTATTACTTAAACATTGACACTTTTGGTTACTAGGTTGAGTACAACAACATACCAAAGTTTCAGAAAGAAACTGTAGGGTCCTTTAAAAAATAAGTAATGTCTCAAGTATGAAAATAACATTAATACAGCAGATAATTCATAATAAACATTCGGATAGAATTTATTGAAGTAATAAAATTGGAGGTAACTTTTAATCAAACATACTATCAATAAGAAGGATAATTTGGAAAGCAATGAAGTCATACTCGTTTATTTAGAATCAATCGACCCTCCAAGAAATTGCCAAAGTGAAATATTTCATAGTAGTATAACAAATGTTGTCACAAGAAACCAGAAACGGTTAAACACATACTGTGCGAATGCGAAGCTCTGAGATCGCAAAAGACAGGCTCTTTTTGGACAACCCCAGGTTGACCCAACAACGTATAGAACCCACTCACCCAAGAATCTGTACAAACTTGTACAAGGTACAAAGGTGATAGAGTGGGTGCTATGAACTAACATGGGGTAAAACACAATAAGCCAATAGGCTTCAGTGTTATTCGGAGACACATAGTCAGACGAGCCCAGGAAAAAAAAACAAATGTTATGATGATAAATTGTATGTGAAACAGGCATAACCTGAAAAGTTATTTATCTTTAAGACAAATAGTATTCTATTAAAAATTAGATTAAATAGTAAATAGAATAAAAATCTTCAAAATGTTTGGCAAAACAGAATGCATTGCTTACCATTACATCAAATATTGTAGCTTTATGCAGAGGCCAGCTCTGTATGAGATTCAAAAACGCCTGCTTAGCTTCAGAAGGTGTCATTCCTCGTAAAGACTGGTGATGCATTTGTACTCCTTCGTTAGGTAAAATAGGTACCATGCGTGCTGGTAAGCAATGTGCAGCTATAGGTCTATAGTCGTGGATCACATCCCCTAAGTCGCTGAGCTCTAATTGAGCTTGAAGAGCTGTCAACATCATCTAAAAATAAAAATAATACTATTAATAAATCTTATTTAAATAATGATAAGCAAACTTACAGCTTCTTTGTCTGTAATAGGAAACCGATCGGTTCTCAGATCATGTAGGACTTGATGGTACAACAACTCCTTTTCGACGTTATCGTTCAAATTAATGAAATTGTCCATGAATAAATGTTTCTTGAAAAGGAAGAAATGATGTTGTGGTCTCGCTCTTTTCGCTGTACCAGCATTGTTTATTGCGTTCGCAGTAGTTGCTGCTCGGTATCTTTCCCACTTTGCCATAACGTCAGCTACTTTCTCTTCCGCTGCTAAACTGCGTTCGGAATTTCCGAGCACTTCGTATATTGCATAACCTAAAAGTATAATAAAAAAATAAAATCTATATTTATCATTCCTACATCAGGAGTACCACAAGGATCTCATCTTGGGCCGTTACTCTTTAACCTTTATGTCAATAATATATGTAACTGCTTTAAATTCGCGAAATTTATCATGTACGCTGACGATCTAAAAATTTATCATTCTATAACTTGCTTATTTGGTAGGATTTTGTTTCAGCAAGATCTAGATAGATTTTGCAATTATTGTAGAAAACATAATTTGTTTATGAATACATCTAAGTGTAGTTATATACAGTTTACTCGAAGTAACACTTATTTACATAAGAGTTACATCATTAATGAATCTACACTTCAAACAGTGGATAAAGTAAAGGATTTGATGATCATATATATTATATCACTAGTAAAGCAAATAAAGCATTAGGTTTTATTTAAAGAACAAGTTACGAATTTAAAAATCCTCATACAATCAGAGGCTTACGTTAATAGTGTACTCATGTTTGGATCAATAATTTGGAATCCTTGTTACTTAGTATTTATAGATAAGTTACAATCTGTTTAGAATAAATTTATTTGTTATTGCCATAAAAAATATTATCCTCAAATAAGAGAAAACAAAAGACCGAGAAAGACACAAAACAGATAAATTATCACACAAAAAGTTGTTAAACGATGACAATAAGTTATTCTATCATACCTTTTGCAATTTCACTGAGGCCAATCTTGTCTCTGACTACTTCGAGAACGTCTTTGGCTGTAGCGGACGGGTGAAATTCTACAGAATGGTATTGTCCATCCATAAAATGAAATCTGGCATATACAGGTCTTCTATTTATAGTACAAAGTATTTCTTCCCGGGATGGTGGCCACTGTCGTCTCCTTGTTCCTTGCGTTTTTGACAAACATTTCTCGGCAAACCTAGAAATACAAAATGTCACCAAAGATATGTTATTTTAAATTTACTTTAAACCAAAATTCATATGAAATTAAGTTAATGATTTAATTTGAATGACTTTTCTTTCAAAAAAGTTTTAAAATTATTTCAAAGTTTTTCCACTACGAACAAATGGTATTATCAACTACAAACATCTGGCAACTGCAACCGAGTCTACAACGTGCGTCGGAAAATCACAGAAAGACCGAAATCAATGAGGGGACACCCAGAATACCTACATTACTATTTATTACATCAATAACGATTAAAGTCCGTTTTTTTTAAATACAATCTTAGTAACGGTTTTTTGATACTTATTTTAGGTGTGTAACGGTATGTCTTTTATTGCGTTATTTTTCAATCACCGCTATTGTCCCATCTCTTTCCTTGCAATGATAATTGTGTCTGTCAATCGAAAGTCATTCTTTTCTAAATTTGGTATCGAGAAGTTGAATTAATTTCTATCAAGCTGATTTTCTGATAAAGAGGTTCTTTTTCACTTCTAAGAACCATTAGGCTAAATAGGGTGTTAGATATATTTTTTGTTTCATGCCATGATTACCAAGTCGACACGTTTTAAATATATTAGTTTCTGTAAAATAGATGTACACTTCCACAATAAATTACCGCACCATCAAAAAATAACAAAAAGGTTAAAGTAAATATTTGTCAAAACCAATTGTCTGATTTGGACGATTTTTTTTTAAATGACAGGTTGTCTCTTCCACAACGTCCATGTGCTAAATGTGTTTACATAAAACCCTCTTTTTTAATAATACAGGGTGTATTAATCGCCATTTTTTCATAAAAGTTGTAAAATCCTGTAGAGTGCAACAGTTACATTACCAAGTTAGAATTGATCTCACAATGTAGCCTTATCTTTTCTTAACAATTTGCTTTTTATTTACTCCATTATACGAGAAACACTATTTTAAAACATAACATGATTTTATTAAAAATTAATATCAAAATTTAATAATGAAAACACGAAACAAAATGTAACGAAATAAGTTAGACGAAAGTGTCAGTAGCGAATAATTCCGCCTCTGGCACGAATAACTTCTTGACAACGGTGGCCCATACTTAAAATAAGAGACCTTATGTCATTTTGGTCTAGTTCTTTCCATATTTGAATCAGTCTCTGCCGTATATCTTCCAGAGAGTTCAGATTATGTTCCTCTTGTAATCTCCTCCCAAGAGTATCCCAGAGATTTTCTATCGGATTTAAATCCGGGCTCCGAGCTGGCCATGCCATGGTAGCGATACCGACTTCCTCTAGATACTTTTTCACAACTCGAGCAACATAAGGCCCGGCATTATCTTGCATCAACAATAATCCTTGCCCTATATATGGTGCAAATGGAACTACATGTTCGTCTAAAATCTCCAATATGTACCTGTCAGCTGTAAGGCTTCCATTTAGGATTACAAGTTCTGTGCGACCAGTCAAAGAAATGCCTCCCCAGACCATCAGAGATCCTCCTCCAAATAATGTTGTATGTGAGAAATTACACTGAGCATACCGTTCATTAGGGCGTCGGTATACGCGCATACGCCTGTCATTGTTATACAGACAAAATCGAGACTCATTAGTAAATAATACCCGTTGCCATTCAGCCTCTAACCAGTTACGATGCTATCTAGCAAAATGTAGCCTTGCTCTGCGATGAACTCTAGTTAGAACTGGACCTCGAGCAGCTATTCTAGGCCTCAAATTATGTTTCCTTAGTCGCTGACGAACAGTTTCTGTACAAACTTCTAAACCATTAGCATCCCGAAGCTGGGTTTGAAGGGTCTGAGCTGTTACAAAACATTGTCTTAATGCTGACAGTTTTAATAATCGAACCTGAATCGGAGTAGTTACTTGGTTTCTTCCTTGTCCCGGCCTACGACCATGATTTCCAGTCTCTCTATATCTTTGCTAAACTCGTGAAACGCTTGCGTGGATTACGTCAAATCGTTCACCAATTCTTCGGTAACTCCAACCCTCTTCAAACAATATTAAAGCACATTCTTCGCTAGTAAGATTTCGTGGCATATTGTTTAATAATTTTTTTGCACAAAATGGCGAATTTACTAATACTGACAATACGCATCTGTATTTGACAATTAATGGTTTTTCCATAGCATACTACTTACTTTAGTGCTTATAATGCTAATGAAAATTAATAGTCATGTTAAGTTATAAAATTAAGTTTCTCGTGTAATAGGGAACATAATGGAGTAAATAAAAAAATAAATTGTCAAGAGAAGATAAGGCTAAATTGTGATATCAATGCGAACTTGGTAATGTAACTGTTGCAATCTACAGGGTGTTACAACTTTTATGAAAAAAATCACGCTATAATTGCTACACCCTGTATTAATAAAAAAGTGGGTTTTATGCAAACACAGTTAGCACACCAACTTTGTGGAAGAGACAGTCTGTCATTTAAAAAAATTGTCCAAATTAGACAAGTGGTTTTGACAAATATTTACTTTAAACTTTTTGTTATTTTTTTGATGGTGCGTTAATTTATTGGGAAGTGTATTTTATTTTATTATTCAAAACGTTCGTCTCAACCGTCTTAACTATCCGATTTATCCATTAAAATGTCGAAATCTTTTAGCATGGCAACATTTGAATGGTGTAATTTAGAAGAATGATTTTGATGTCATTATCATATGAAGAATGATTTAGAAGCTCTTTACCTGATTATATGAAGAAAGATTTGCTGATTTGGATGGTAATCAACGTCAAAAAAACTATAATGAATGATTGACGTCAAAAAGGCTGAACTATTTGAAGGCTACAAGGATTTGCTGATTTGGAAACCTTTCATCGTAGATGAGACCTATTGTGTCCCTTGATGAACCCCTACCTCGTTGAGATAAGTCAAAATTTATATTGTACCGAATACTATTTTGAAATAGATAACTTTTAAAGTAATTTTATTATTAGAAACTCTTATAGATTAGAATTTGGTTTTACCGTATCTTCTGAAGGCATATCCATTATATTTAATTAAAATTTAATAGTAATTTTTGTTTCCGTATTTTCATGAATTACTTTTATACGAATTAAACTACGGTGGTGCCCATTTCCTAATTTTAGGGTAATTAAGTTATTATAACCAAGTGCTCCATCCACGACCCTTATTAAATTGTAACACTTACATTGTAAAACCAACATCAGTGGTTACAATGTTTTATATGCTCTAATTTTAAAAAAGAAAAAGAAATCGTTATTTTCTTATAATATATATAGAAATTAACAATTTCACTAAACTGTTACATTTGGTTAAAAAATGTATAAAGTAAAACTTAACCTATTATTTTTATTTACATTAAACGAATTGTCAAATCTTTTTACCTTGCATATTTTCCCTCTTCCGTCACAAAATCTGAACTGCATCTTTTCAAATGTGCGATTAAGTACCTGCGTATAGCTTTATTGGGAGGTAAAACAACAGAACAGGCCAACGACAGTAACGCCCAATGTCGTAAATTAACTCTGGAATTGGGATCCGGATGATCCGTAGTTTGTTTTATAAGTTGCAAATATAGCTCACATAAAAGAGATTCTTTCCTCATACAACGTTCTAGGATAGTTTGAAGAAGTGTGACATGTTCATCTTCGACCCTTCTAATAACCTCACCTGTAAAAATTATAAAAAATTTAATTTAAAAATTGTAGAAATGTAAGATAAAAAGGACGTGAAGTCGTCAATAGACGATTTTCCAACGATTATGCATGACTAAATATGTGGGTATTAATTATTTTTTTAAATAAATAATTTCTAATTTCTAAAACCAGAAAATTCCCATGAGTTTTATAGTCCATTGCTTTTTTCCTGTTAGGCTATAGATTTTTTTTTATAAACATCACATTACGTTAAAAAAATGAAGAAAAACCATGTATGTTAATTTCAAAAATAGTGCGTTTGTTTTAAATGCTACAAACAAAAACAAACAAGATCTAAGGAATGCATACATCCAAAAATCATAGTTAATAAAGAAACAGAAATAAAATTGTTAATTTCTAAATATAAAAGAAATAGAAAAAATCTTACCATTTTGTCCTAAACCGGCATAGGTTAAAATAATCTGGAAGACCTGTAACATAATCTGCTCATCGGGTTCTGGAATCCTGCTAATACTTTGCGGCAACGGCTGTCTGCTAAACGCCCAAAAAGCGTAATGAAAACCTTTATAAGTCTCTCCAGTGTCCCCTCCGTGTTCTTGTCTCAACTTATCCAGCTTATGCTTGCTCAACCTTCTCAAAGTATTTCGTAGAAAGTTTCCAGATGTATCCATCGGTTTTCTAAGTATATCATGGTCAACCAAAGCTCGTCTACAGTTGACAAGGTTGTGATAAAGCCTCACTCTATCCTCGTTAGTAATAGATTTGGTTTTCTTTAAGGGCGCTTCACTCTCGGTAAGCCAACCAGCTAACGAAGGACAGTAACTAGCTATTAACGATCCTATTTCATTTTTCTGAGCTGTTTCAAATACATAACATTTATGATTACTATCATTTAATTGTCTCTGTAATGTAATAGTTATGAAACAATCGCTGGGATCCAAAAGAATACTTTCGACATCTTGATAGTGGAATTCGTTTAGTACGAATTTATCGTCGTTTTTAATCAGCATGATACCTTCGCAGTTGACGCCTAATGTTAAGGCGTTTCCGTAAGACCAGTAACCTCGGTAGGTTACCGGGAACATCGTCGTTCCGTAAAGAGGATACTGCATGACACAGGACAGGTAGAGAGCTTTGGCTGTTAGTTCAGAACGATTTGCACCGTATTGTCGGTGAGCTTGAGCAATAATTGGGACCTAAAAAGAACAAATGAGCCATAAGGTATTTTCGAGAAAAAGATCGTGTTCATCGTTGTAGGATGCATAATCGGTAACAATGAACTGTCAACCGCTTCAATACTTTTCAAATAATGATGGATAAATTATAAAGGCGCAAATAGAGTATACTTTTATGCTTCAAAAACATAAAGTTGACCTAGAAACCCTGTCAATCTTGTTTTATAGCATTTTGTCTCGATTTTGATTAAAAGAATTTAACGAATAATTCATATTCACGATTCATTAAAAAATTTATTTTTTCGGTTGATTTTTACAATGCTTTTTTTTATTTTAGATCGTATTTAATAAAAATATTCACTAGTTTGAAACTATTACTATCACCCATATTATTTATGAACTAAAAAATGATATCTTACCCATACGTCGTCCCCTCTGGTTCTACTTATCCTATATGGTAGATATGTGTCAATGTCATTATAATATTCGAGTTTATTATTGTCTTTGGGATTTCCTAAAGCTACTTGTGCCTGTAACCCAGCCAGCTGTAAAGCAACCTTTTCTGTTACTGGAAAATCATCACACTGAAATAAACAAAAAATTATCAGTAATATTAACGAAAAGAGAATGTGTATTTCTTATAAAGTTATATCGCTCCACTTTATTAAGGCATCCTCTTACTAGACTGTAACCGTACTGACACATTCAAAAAAATCTTTATTTACATTTGTAAATATGGTGTAATGAACCTACAGTCTAGTACCTTTTAGAATTTATTTAATTTTTCTAAATACAAAATATTCTATACGAAAAATATAAAATTTCCGAATTTTCATCAAAGTCTCCTTTTCATGATTTTCGTTAGGCGCACTGTGGTTAAAAAGCTTATCAATATCGGTCAGCTAGTGTCGTGAAGCGAAATAATCCATCGTTGGTAGTTTAGTCTTCAGTCTAGTTTTGGAATCTGGATATTTCTTTCAATATTCAAGATTCCGGAGAAAGGTTTGCTAATTACCGCTAGTTTCCACCCTAGTATTGTCCGTATTTCAGTCAGATATTACAATAAAATCTTAATTATAGCAAAAAAGAGACTTGCCAGCAGTTAGCATCCCTTTTACGAGAAAAGAAGCCAGCTGAAGTTGCAACAAAGGCAGTCGCAGAAACAAAATTATGTCTTATTTACCTAGCGTCGTTTAGTAACGACAGGGTCACGCCACTGGAGTAGAACGAACATTTTTGCCGATAACCATCTATTTCAGGGATCCCAGATCTCATGATGTTACGATAATGCGACTTATTTTCACGATATTTTTAAACAAGCTGCTTGGCACTAACGAACCTTACATTTTTATGTAAAAACAATTATTTTTAATTAATCATATAATTGAATTATGCTGTAGAATCCAACTCTGGAACGCTTCGGCCGAAACATGGCGGACGACTGACACTTGACAGTCTCAGCGGTGGTTTCTGACTGTTGCATTTCGTCGTTGTAGAGTCAAAACCTCGTATCATTAAATTACCAGGTTTTCAAGAAATACTAAACACTTTTCTGTAATTGCTAATTTTATAAAAGTAGCTTTTTGTCTAATGGAAAAAGGAAAGTCAAAAAGATGTCAAAAAGATGCCAAATGGATAAAGATTTACATCTTCAAAATGAATCTCTAAAAAATTACATTCAGTTACGCCAAAATATGAGTTACGAGGTTTTGGCTCTACAATGACCATTTGTAGGCTTGCAGAGGTCAATTCCCTAACCACCTATTTCCAAGAAATTTATTATTTTTTCTTTATTAGATAAGTTTATATATAAAAATGTATTTTGAGACATTTAGATGGTCCCGGAAAACAAAAATCCTATCTATCCGAAAAGAGAGCGAAAGTTGGTCATTCCTCGCTCTCCGCTCGGACGAATGTAGGCTCACTTGATCTAGGATCCCTGAACTATTTGTTAGTGTTGACATTTGAGGTTGGGTTTTTGGAATAGTTCATTGGTTAAATATTTTCGATTATCGACTATTTTGAGACGCTTATAAATTAGTGTGTGTTGTGTGTTTTATTTAATCTAAAACCATGTCTTCTAAAAAAACTTGTTGGTATAAAATGAAAAATTATCCATAGTTAAAGCAGACAGATTATAAAAAATGTTGTCACTTTTATGAAAGCCGAAAATGGGATTAAAATTCCTTTACAAAATTATCGGTAAGTAGAATAAAAAAGTATAATATATATAATAATGTTGTAATTTATTACTCAGATCAGTCGAATTTATATACTTAGTAATATACTAGGTATTATTGTCTTTGGACAAAAAAAGATCGGTTGTTTCGTGCCCTTACTGCATATACCGCCTGTGGTGGCATGCCACATTGTCACACCCATTAGAAATATTATAATTTAGGTTTAAAAGCTTAATTGCAAAAACCCATGAAACATTTGTTGTGTTATTGGGTTATTTAGTTCAGGAAATTAGGAATAAATTATCCTGGACACCAACCCAGGTATATCGAAAATAATAGACCTTTTTCGATTGTATGTACCATAATAATTGTTAGGTTTTAATTCTCGGTCAGTCAGGCTTTATCGTTCCAGTTACTCACTAACTTGCCGCTGGGTGAAATATATATTACTTAAAGTCGTACTTGTATTTTATTACTCCTCACCAATAACTACACCGCCTAATTACATATGTTGTTATAAACAAACTTCAAGTTTGTATGTGTAATATTTTATCCGTAGATAAAACATATATTTTGTGAAATAGTTATTACTAAATTGTGTCAGTAACTTGTAGCATTGAGATTGATATAAATAACATCTTTAGAATAGAAGTATTCTAATTTAAAAATAAATGAATTCTGCTAAAAAATGTTCGACTTACATGGTAAAGAAAATATTTGTTATTTTATACAAAGAAAAACTATGTGACTTGGTATATTTGCAAGACAAGCTTATATAGTGTTACATTTCTTTGAATATCTGATCAGGGTTTGACTTATTGAAAAAGCCAAATATATACATTTATTTCTTATTTTGATATATACCTCTATTTTCCTTAAAATAAAAATTAAAATAAATTTTGAAAAAATACTGATATTCATTACTACCTATTATATAATTTTATTGAAATTTAATCTTATTTGTTTTTAGTCATAATTTAATTTCGAATGAGACGCTGTAGCGGTTAACAGCTTTTGCTAGTATATTGGGATCTGAAGATAAGCGATACGCCCTCTACTGTGAACTAAAAGTTATGGCATTTGACACTTGACCGTCTGTGTTCTGTCAAGTTTTATTTATCAGGTCATGTCAATAAATGTTATTTTAAAATTTAACAAGTATTTTGTTTGAAATATCTTATTTAATAATAAGCTAATACTTTAAATTTTTATCATAAATATTAAAATATTATATTAGTTGGACTATAAGTGGAATATCAGTGAAAAACACACTTGTGTGCCTCAATGCAGCCCTAAAACAAATGGACCCTTCTTTTTACATTTCGTCTGCTTCCTAAAATTGGTAAATGTAGGGTAATTTTTATAAAATGCAAGTGGAAATTCTGCAAGAAATGCATGGTTACAAAAGTTGAGAAGCCAGTATCAAAGTATTTGAAAGTTTGTTCCCATGCACAGCATTTTGAAGAAGATAATTATTTGCCTAGAGGTAATATAGATTTATTTTTCGATTGAATGTTTTTATTTTACCTTTTTTGTGTTGTAGATGCATCATCCAAAGTGAAAATAAATATTAAAAAAAATCGCTGTGCCTTCCTACCAGTTTTTAAGTAAATGTTTGATGATTCTGTTCGATAAACCTCAAAATCAAATATTGATAGAACAAAAAGAAGATCCAAACTAAAAAAGTTCAATCAGTGTTAAATGTGATAGTGAGAATAAACAAGTCATAGTTGAGAGTGAGCCTAGCTACTCACACCAAACAAGACATAGAGGTTGCAAATACTCTTTTTCAAGTGTTTTGACATTAGTGTACAAGTGCATGCCCCAAAAATTAAAACAATTTCAGATCTTTTAAAATCTGACAGTTTTGTTCATTCACTGGCATTAATAACTTTAACATACTGTACTAGAAAATACAGTGAAATCAGCTGAACTACTTCAGAAGATGGCCTATTGGGTATTGTAACTGTAAAGAACGTTTATTATTATGTAAACATTGGCATATTTTAACAGGAAAAATAAAAAAATATTTGATTTTTATATTTATTGCTTATAATAATAGCCTTTTTACCAACAGACTCAACTATTCCATTACAGAATAATATAAAAAATATACAAAAATACATTATCAATGTACAATCACTCATTACAAAATGTAACTGTACACAATGACTAGTAAACTTAAGAATAATAAAAGTAATTATTAAAAAGAGTATTCTCTCAAGTACAAAATCAATCATAAATTTCAAGCTGTACATTTTCATTTAATGTCTTAAAGAAGAGATCACATGAGTTACTTATGTTATTAATATAATTTATTCACACAATATCCAAACATTAAAAACATCAGTGCATTAAAGAGGTGAGAGTAAGAACACTTGCGAAGTGTCATACATTTGTAAAAGAATAAGTAACATGAATTAAATAATATAAAAATATTAAGACTAAAAACTAGTACAAACTAGAAATTAAAATTATGACTAAGTAAATTTTATATCAAAAAACTAACAGACCAAAAAAAATAGTACCTACTTGTGTTAATAGATGATTTTAAAAGGACAATTATTCTGTATCTGTTTTAAAACATCTTGTTAAATAAAATTATGGAACATTGAAGATTATCAAATAGTTTATGCAAACATAAAAGTAAAGCCATAAATATTCTGCTTCCCTACCAAGGACACATGTTTTTTTTAATAATCATAAAGTGATTTTAGATTTATTTGAAAATATAAAAGAATATCTTGTGTAGTGCCATTACTTATCGATTCTTCACAATAATCATTTGTAATTATATTTAATCTCAATAACTAAAACATATACTGAAAATTAGTTTAACAGAATTGTCACTCATTTAAAATTTAAGAAAAATAATGGTATCCTTGTGATCAAATATGAACTGTGATTCGTGGATTTCATAACTGTACAATGTTCTTCATAGAATGGATAAATATATTCCTTCAATGGCCTACTTTTCCGTTCTGTAGTCAGTGCATAGAATAAATAACATACATGAGGGTGTAGAACAAAATCATAAGGTATTCAATCAAATTAGCTTGATAGTTCTTTGAAACAGTATATCTACACCTAGAACACTTTATTAAGACTCCTGAAATATGTTTGCACTGTCCACTGTTCCTAGCTTAAAACAAACATTGCCATTCACCAATTTCTAACATCTTGTGAATGAGAACTGGCCTACAATAATATGGGGATCTGAATTAAATGCACTAGTTTGGAGAACAACTGCATAAACAGATATATGTTTATCACTAAATTCATTCTTTCCACAGGAAAACTAGTGGCCTGCATTTAAAATAGCATCTTCTTTAATAACATTCCTGGAATTTTCAACTAAACTAATATACTTCATAAGTTCTATTAAACAGCCTTATTTCAGACATCTCACTAAAAATAGAATAAACACATTAATATTTTATTAAAAGATAACACAAATTAACATAAATTAATTAAAGTAACTCAAAAACAAAATTAATAGGGGGTACTTACCAAATAAAAATATACATTTTACTTTAACCTAAAAACTATTGAAATAAAAGTGTCTAATTACAAAAAATTAACAATATGTTTTCCTTAAAATAGCACCAATATAAATTAAATACTTTTTATGGGTTGTTTGTTTACAAACTCAAAAATGTAAACAATAACAAGCCATAACAATTAGTTCAAATATCAAGTACAGACGGCGCTGCGATCTTAATTTTAGATCCCAATTGAGCTTCAAATGTTATAACTGATAGTTTGAGGAACTCATTTTAAGAAAATTGTCAGTTAGTTGGAGAACGTTTAATGACTAACTTGATTAGTGACCATACATTGTAAATATTGCTGATTTTTATACTTATATTTTTAAATTGCAGAGAGCAAACTCTAAAAGCAACTGGTGCTAGCAGGAGTACTTACACCAGAATTAAAAAGGAAGCCTTAGCTAAGAGGAGCATCTACTTTGGGTCTCCTCAAAAAAAGAGACCGAGGAAATAATCAGTACTGGAAGTACTAAAACTTGGAGAAATAGAAAAGATTTGGGAAATCGTTTATGATTTTTACATGCTGGAGAAAAGGGCTCCTAGTTTAAAATGTAAGTTTGATAGAAATAAAATAGTTATTTTTATATTAGGTTTCTGAATCAGTTTTTTTATATTCTACTATTGACAGATAGTAAAGTTATTCACAGGAAACATAGGCTTAAATGACTTTTAACTTTAATAATTCTTGTAGAAAAATATTTTTTTATTAAGATATTTTTCTAGGTATTTTTCACAAAGTGCAAACTATTCTACCTGAATTTACTGAAAATAAAACTTCTAATATAGAATTAGAATAGACATTACAATATTAAAAATATTAATAAGTAACAAAATTAAAAACAATGCCTTTATTGTAAATGGCAGCGCACACAAGATATCCTATGATATTCGTTTCAAAAGAATTATTTTCATAGAAAATGTTATTAAATATAGAACTGAAAGCTGGAATATTATCTATGAAACATAGAGTCACAGCTCACATGTGCAATCTAAGGGATAATGTGATAAATCAGGAAAAGGTCTGAAGAAGCCAATCTCAAAAGGAAGGAGATTTGTGATTGTACATGCATTATTTCGTTAAAGTTATTAGATGTAAAATGTTTAAAAAAATTATATATTTATCCCTGCTTCCCAAAATTTTTAATACTAAAGTTACATATTACGGCATTTGAGTTCCAACTTTTCAATGATTTTTGCCAGTTATTTGAGTAAACCATTTAACCAATATTTTTCAAGCATTCATAAATTAAAATAAACAATTTTTTCCTATTTTGTGTTTTTTATCTTTTTTAATACTTAAATGATATATTTAGTCCGTTTTTAACCGAAAAACATTTATAACCCACCATTTTATAGGAAATTTAATCTACTTTTTTTTATAAAGCAATGCCTACACTTATTTCTAATCAGAAAGCAATTATAACCAAAAAGTAAAAAAAAAAAAATGGATTTTTGCTTTTTAAATTCTTTTTATAATTTTTACCTAAAATTTTTTTTAAATAAAAGATTCAGTATATATTAACTATACCTGAATTTTGTTTCGTTTTCGAGATATAATTAAAAAAACTCTAAGGGTTGCATTTTCACCCCTATCTCCAAATTACACACGCTAATTCAATAACTTTCCACGTTTTTTTTTTTTTATTTTTATTGACCATTTGAATGATTCATGCGATAAAAACCCACGAAAGTGATCATTTCTTTCTATATCACACAATGAATAGAGACTATATAACGGATTTGTAAGTTTGATTTTTTAATATGTACATTTCTTGTATCAAAATGGGTGAAAATTGACCAATACCATTTTCCCAATATTTATATTTTTTAAGCATTAAAAACGAAATGGTTACGTTACTGATTTGAAGCCAAACATCAAATTTATAATATGGCGCTAGTTATGACACGTTCGCGCATACGACTGCAATTTCAGCTGGTTTCTTTTCTCGTGAAACAGATTCTAACCCTTAACATGACATAGATAAAAAATTGAATGTTTCATTTTCTCTTGCATGAATAATTATTAATATAATTTACATTTACAATTAAAACACAGGAAGGAAATATTTCTGATTCATAAAAAAGTTGAATGTGTTCATACTTTGTTAACTTATATAAAGAAATTTAGTTTAAGAGGTGGTATATTAAATATTTACACGATTTTTTATCCAGAGCATGATGGAATAAAATCGACTTACATTAAATTCTAGAATATAAGAGTTCAATATAAATGAATGCATTGTTTTTATTTCTAGAGGAATGTTTTCCAATTTTTGTTTAATATTGATAGAGAAGATAATTTTTTAGTTGTAATTATAGCTAAATAGCCTTCTTTTTTATCTTACCTTCACAACGCTGTGGACAGCTTGAGCATACATTAAATTAACTTCTACGGGATCTTGACTAAGTTCACGATTAGATTTGAAGAGCCTTCTCTTAAAAATAAACCTATTTTCTCCGCCACTTACTGCTTGATTACCTCGTCTTCCCAAAGTCGATAAACCAGTTGAAGGAACTAATTTATTTTGATTCCTGAAAACACACCATAGACTTATTAAATACCTATCTCAATGTTTATGGATAAAATATTTCAATCAATATATAAACTTTGAAAATCATAAGGAAAAAATATTATTATTCTTGGTAGCAGGACATTTTAATTTATCCAAAGACTGTTCATATTATAGAATTAGGAGTAATATTATATTATATGAATCAAATATTCCTATATTTAATTTAGACGGCTAAAAAACATGCTAACAACATGCGGTTTGTTTAAAATTTAATTAAAGTTTAACATTTTTAATAAGATAGAGAAAGTTCTTTAGATTATTATAGATATGTATTGTTAATGGAGTTATTAAAAAATAAAGAGTCAATTACAGATATAGATCACTGAGGAAATCTTGATATTTGAGAAAACCTCCTCTAATTTGAAACATTTACTTATTCGTCCATAAATTTCGATTTAAAAGAAGAATTTCTTAAAATACTTACAGTTCCCACTGGGCAATAATGTCATAGAGGTAATGATGTGCCCGCACATGTTCCTCTCCGTCTGAACGACTCTGATAGATAGCCCAGCCATCTAAATTGCGTAAAGCCAAACGTTCTGCCAACTTTTTGGAAGCATCACCAGCTGTATCTGTTGGATGGACATCAATTGCCTTCGTACGTCCATCCAAGAAGAAAAATCTGCACACTATTGTACCTAATCTTTTCATTGCCTAAAAAGAATTAAAATTCAACATATTTCATCCATATGAGAAGGAAGTTTATTAAAAAAAAAGGACGATGGTCTTAATAATTCGTAGAGGGATTTTTGAGATCGTCGGTTTCCATTCTGGTTTGATTTTTGAAGATTCACTAATTATTTTTTTCATATTGTATCGTTTTGTAAAAAAAAAGGTATATCTATAAATTTTAAAACAAAAAACTAAGTACTTACTGCAACTTCAACTGAAGATGGAGGATGCTCCCTCACAGACACTTTATTATTATTGCAGTTATCCAAACACCATTGCACGTACTGGCTGATCCTTCCAGGTTGAGACAGATTCTTCTTAAGAAAAGTCGCAAAATAGCGATAAAGTAATTTGGATGGTTGAAAAGAAACTATGCAAAGACAAAGTAGGAGCCAGACTCTTTCTGTACTCTCTGTGCTAGGATTATTTGTGGACTGCCTCATGCACTGGACGAAAATTTCATCTCTGAGTTCTTCTCTTTCTAAAGCGAAACCAATTATGGATTGGATTACTTGAAGTTCTCTTTCGCCGTTGAGTTCTCCACGAATATATTTGTTTAAGTCCTATAGATAGATTAATGAATTAACTTTATTATGGTTCCCTATCATTAAAAATTATGGTTGTAATTTATCAAATTTAGAGTCAAAATATACCGAGACTATATTATATCCAGCAGTGGATGAAAACTACTGCTTAATGATGATGTATAGCTCTACCTATATGTCTTGTATAAAACTGATCAAAATAAAGCTTAAACCGAAATCCTAATAAGTTTAAAATTGCTATTTCTAAATACATATACTAGAAATTTAGAAACAGCGATTTTTGAATTATTTGGATTTCGGTTTAAGGTTTATTATAAAGAAACACAAGAAGGTTTTAAAGACATGTGTCCCAAAATAATAAAGCAACCGTTTTCCTCCTACTTCTTTGACCAATACCGTGATAGGCATTGAATTATATGAAAAAACAGCAAATATAGAAAATTATCAACATTCTAACTTTGATTTTATGTACTAAGGGAACTTCTTGGACAGCAACAAATAGACATTCTCAATTCTAATATCTAATGGAACCTGTAGAGGCATTAAAAACACCTGGATGTTGGTTGAGTGAGATGTCAAAAAGTAACGGCATCTACACTTATGATTGCTAAAACACATTTCACCAAAGATTCATTCAATAAATATAAAGCATATAAAAATTCATCCAGATAACGTGGCAAAAGTGCAGTTATAATCAAGGAATCTATTTTACACCATCAAGAAATGGGTTACCAAACAAACAGCAGAAATACAGACTTTATAGGGGCCGTTCAAGTATTACGTAAGCACTATGGGGGGGCAGGGGGGTCTTTGTTTTGCTTATTTTGGATGACATGAGGGGTAGGGGAGTCTAGATGATGATTACTTCATCTGTAGGTATTTACTTTTTTTACACGAATGGCAACCCTCACATTGTCTATGCTTCAAAACGAAACGCATTTTCGGGGATTTCCGCAAATAATGCATACGTCTAAATTTCCTCTGTCAGTGTATTGTTTCGTTTGGATACTATAGCGAGTAGACGTATTGTAAGCATAGCAAAGCAAGTTAACATTATTTGTGTTACCGTTGATTCCATTAGCCAAAGTTTAATGTTTAAATAAGATGTCATTTCAAATAGACAAATCCAAGTTATAACAAAAATTGTTTGAAAATTTTAAAAAATATCATGTTAGTTAAAGAAGTGTGGCGAAATTATAAATTACAAGCAAAGTCCGACAAAGAACTAAATAATATTGTATCTAAGGGAATTGAAGAAGAATTGCAAGCGGCGACTAAGAATAAATCCAAATCTATTACATTTTTTTCCAAGGTGAGTGACGAAAATATTATGGCCTATCTCAAAGTCTAGAGGTAATATTCATTATATAGGGTGTTAGTTTTCTGTATGTGATGAGTTCGATTCCTGGCTTTAAATAATCTTTAAATGCAGTTTTTTATTGCATACTTTGTATTTATGTAGCTTAATAAGAGAATCCTTAGCAGAAATATTAAAAAACAGGAAGAAGATAAAATAAAATCCGGTAATTAATCACAATAGCAATGCGAAAATAATGATAATGCAGATAAACAGAGAGCAAAACCTTCTCAGGAAGCCATGAAAAATAAGATGGCTCTACTCGAAAAAAATTTGAATGCTTTGTATTCTGCCAGAGATACTATGCCAAGCCGTGCCGAAGTTGATAAACAGATCATTAAGTTGCGCGAGGAAATAAAAACAGCAAAACAGTCTTTAAACAGGAAGATTCAAAACGCAGTTGCACAGAAGAAACACAGGGATGGTAGAAAAGAAAGTTAGAAGATATTTGTCATGAAAATCCAGAAATAAAAAAAAGACTATCTCTAAGTGATTCAGTGGGACGTCCTTATCTTGAAAGCAATCAACCATCACTATTGAAAACAATTGCGGATATAGCTTTATTTGGGAGTGCAGCAAATGATAGACGAACGGAATCTATTCGCAGCGTAAAAACTCTTAATGAGCTCACACAAGAATTACGTAAAATAGGATTTGGCATTAGTCGCAGTGGGACATATCTTCGTTTGATTCCCAGAAAATCTAATTCTGCAGAGGGACGAAGACATGTATCGACAGTCCCTGTTAAGCTTATTCGGGCTCAAACTGAGCACCACAAGAGCCACTTGGATAGCAAGTTCGCTAAAACATCAATCCTTTATTTAGAAAACATAGCATCCATACTTGGATCAGATCAACTATTTTTCATATCTCAAGATGATAAAGCTCGAGTCCCTAGTGTCGTAACTGCGGCAAATAAGCAAGCACCTCTTCTAATGCACATAGAATATAGAATCAAATTTCCTGAACACGATTGGGTAATCGCTGAGCGTCATAAATTAATACCATCTGTTTATGCTGGTATCAAAATCACTTCCAGTATGCTAGGACAACCGCAAGCCATTGGATATTCTGGACCAACCTATTCGAAGTGGAAAGCATAGTTCATATACTGCTAATACTCATGCTCAGGATTTCGAGACGCTTCTCAAACTTGAAGAGTTTCGACCATTAGCTAAAACTGACCATGGACTAGTAAAACCAGTGATAATCATGACGGTTGATGGAGGGCCAGATGAAAATCCGCGTTATCAAAAAGTCATGGGGTTTGCTATACAACACTTTAAGCGACATGATCTCGATGCATTGTTTTTAGCTACCAATGCTCCTGGAAGAAGTGCGTATAACAGAGTAGAGCGCATTTGGATGAACGTGGCGTTACAATTGATGAACATTTAGAGAGATCTAATTTCGAATTTGCAGGAAATGTATTACCTGAAGTATGGAGTTCAATGGAAATTGATGGCTATAAAGTTACTGCAAAATATGTTGGGGCAGGTGAATAAGATCTTCCTGATTTTCCAGACATTAAATGGTATTCAGAACATGAGCGTGAAAGCCAATACTTGCGTCAAATTGTAAAATGTAGAAATACAGAATGCTGTCGTCCAAGAAGTGGTCTGTTCAGATTACTAGACAACAGGTTTCTTCCACCACCTGTAAAAGTAAAACAAACAGTTGATGACTTGGTTTTGGATTAAGGAGGGCAATTTTTTGATCTTCCAGTCAATTTAGCTCCACGCTTAAGCGCTTCACTCAGATTTCCTGAAAATGCCCTACGATTATTTTTGTCCGATGGTAAAATTGAGGCTATCAAGTCGAACATGCGAAACGTATGGTCTTTATCATGCTTCCGTCAAGTCACTAAATCGTCACATCGAGAAGATCCATAAAAAAGTAAACACGCACACTGATAGAAAAGTTAGACCTGTAAGAGTCGCTGCTCGTCGAGCTAATGAACTGATGTGCATTATTCAAAATTTAGAGCACCATGATGTTGAATGGCTCGATGAGAACTACGTAGACATTCCAAAATCGAATGAAAGTGAGCAGACTCATAACACTGAGCAGCAATCGAAGCAATCCAATGTCATCGAAAACTTAGAGGGTTTCATGGACTGAAGACTATTAATTTGAATTTAATATGTGTACCACAAATTTAAAATAAGTTTATTATGTTCGTAAGATTATAATATTTTTGTCCCTTACTCTATGTTGAATACTGTATCAGTAAAATCTAATATCTATCCTAAATCTATTTTTTTATTTTTAAAATTATAATTATAACATTGTAATTATAATATACAAAAAATTTATTTATAATTGAAAACTGTTTACGTAAGCATGGGGGGAGGAGGTAAGAGCTTTGCTAACTTTTGCTGACAAGGGGGCTGGGGGGGTAAATAATTGTAATAAATCTACTTACGTAATATTTGAACGGCCTTATATTACAAAATCGTAATACTTTATATAGCCCACCAAGCCATGCTATAAAGAAGGATCAATATGTTGACTTCCTGGATAACCAAAGATATATATTCATATTGGGAGGAGACTTTAATGCAAAATATACTCACTGGGGATCTAGACTGAAGGCAACTAAAGAGAAAGAACTATAAAGGCACCATTATTTGGGACCGCGCGACAAACGACAGGAGACCGAGACACCAGTGAAGCGGCAAATATTGCCACACTAAATCTGATGTTGTCTGTCGCCTCTACCGAAATGTGTTCAGACGTGACGAGACCGTTTTGGGTGCTAAAAGTGATTTTATTTTGTTTGAAAGGATGGGACACTTCGCCTTCGGCGTCGTGTTCCAAACTACCCTTCTCACAAAATAAAATATCACTTTTAGCACTTATATCATAAATAACTATTCTATCTCTGCTATTTTTATTTGAATATAATTCGATGCCTGTTGCAGTATTAGCCGAAGAAGTAGTTTTATAGAGGAAAACGGTCGTCTGAGATTTTCTTGTTTTTCTTTATTTTACGTCTTAATCACATTTGAGCTTGAAATAATTTTCCTTTCTATTGTTTTAATATATGGCTCAACAACAGAGCTACTTTGGGTAAGCCGTACTTACAAATAAAGAACTGGTATACTTATGATTTCTGATATTTTAGATTTACATTTTGCTATTAATAAATTCAGTTGCATCTTACCCTGAAAATACTGCAGGCGATATTAATATTGTCCGGGTCATATAGATGAATATGCGAATTGGGAATGGAATTTCCTTTATAGAAAGAAACCATTTCACTTTTCGGTATCATTTCAGAACTTTGCCGTTTTCTCGTCAACGTCGCCATTATCGTACCCTCGGGACTCCTTTCATGCGCGTTAAAGTAACTATTTGCAAATTCCACCATATCAAAATGCACTTCTTCGACAGTTACGTTTTCTTTTTCGTTATTTTCGTTGAGTTCTTGTAGTTTTTTCTCTACGCGGAATTTACGTCTTTGTTCTCGCTCTATGTTCGGAATATCTTGAAGCTGAGGAATTTGTTGTGGGTGCTCCTGAGAATACCTCCAGGTAGGGTGCTACAAAAGAGAGAAATTTATTAAAATCTTAGTCATATTTTTCCAATAAAAATCAGGTTTGAACAAGTTATAGTACAGTTCCTTTATAGTTAATAAAATAACAATAAGTTTAAGGTTTCTGTGATTCCTTTGTAATATTTAAGATAAAGGAAAACAAACATAAGAGTAAATTGTGTTACTTACACCTCAAACGAGCACATTAAAAGAGAGAGAAATATTTAAAGAAAAAGGGCACTGAAGTCAAACGTAAACAAGACAATAAGGGAGGAAGGCCGAATAAAACCTGTAGAAACGAACAGAGAGCGATGAAGTCATTACAAGAAATTAGTAGAGATTTAAAACCAAACAACATCCCGATGCCCAGGCAAGATGGGTATGAATAAAGAACTTAATGTTCTTTTTTCAAATTCTAGAACTGTAGACAATAATGTACAATATAGTAATCAAGTCGATAAATTTAAATGGCAATGTTAACAAATAATGTGATCCAGAATAAGAGATGCTATGCAGGATATAACAAGCAAGAACCACCTTCCAAAACTTTGAGGTTACCTTGTAGTCAAGAATTTTGGGTTTCAGATTTAAACATAATGGTAAAATGTTGTTTGGACCATCTTAACATAAAATTGCTATTATTATGTTCAAAGTTAAATTGATTTGATCCTAACATTAATGGCAACATTTTTGTTATTTAAATTATGTTTCATTAAGTTATGTATTAGAATAATTTTTAAAATTCGAAAAAAACTCCGACCACAAAGGTGAAAATAAATACTTGAAGATTTGAAAAAAAGCCGTGGTTTGAACTCTTGTTATATACATAAATTCCTTGCCGCTAGACCATGACGACATTGACTGTCAAGACTCCTAGACAGCAATTTGATGTACTATTTGATGTACTAATTCGTTCTTAAATCTTCAAATACCTCTATATGGCGTCTGAAAACCTAACTCACGTAGACTAAGATATGGGCTTAGTATGCATCAATGCATTTTTCATATATATCGATGCTGTATAGAGGTATTTGAAGATTTGAGAACGAGCCTGAAACCGCGTCTGCCCCGAACTAGTACATCAAATTGCTGTCTAGGAATCTCGACAGCCAATGTCGTCATGGTTTAGTAGTAGGGGCATTTGTGTACAGAACAAAGATGTCTGGGTTTGAATTGCGGCGGCGACCGGCTTTTTGTTTCAAATCACCAAGTATTTATTTTCACCTTTGGGGTTCCTAGGATGGTCCTAATAATTCGTAAGGGGATTTTTGAGATTTGTTTCCGAATTTTTAAAATTAATCTTATTTCAGATAAGTCTAACCTTTCGGATTTCGATTTGCGATCTATGATGTATTAAATTTGCAATTTTTAAATTGTTTTGTTATGTTATGCATTAAATTACTAATTAAAATTAGCTTTTAAATGAAGTGTCACATCTTACAATATTATATTAGTTTTTATTCCGCTAGAGGGCGCTAAAATCAAAAGTAACGCATTAACAGTCATATTGCTGAATTCTCCATAAAATTATCTTTTCAATGACGTGTCTTACTTTGCACTTTCTTAAATTGTATTGGTTATAGTGTGACGGAAGGGAGGGGAATGGACGCATGACATTTGAGAATATGATAGAAAGGTGTCCATCTTTGAATAAAAATCTACCTGTTTCAAGCAATTTTTGATATTCTTTTTTATTAGGAGATATTACCAATGGGAAGTTTTTAAATAATAAAACAACGGGTCCCTACAAAGCAATCTACCAGACACTTTAAAAAATATCTTAAAATTACTATTTATTTTTTTTAATATTCTTCATTGTATTTACTTACCACGCCACTGTTTGATCTAGATATCGGAGGAGTAGGCTTAGGAGATTCAGAAGCTAAGCGACTAGGTGGTGCTGGAAGTGGAGGGGGAGATACGCAAACAGGTACAGGCTCCTCTCTTGGCAACACTGCCTCATAGATTGGCTCATCGTTGTTAGTTTTTATCTCTACTTCAACCAAAACCGGTGGAGGCTCTGGATTTACCTAAAAATGATTTGAGAGTTATGAAAAAATAAAAAACACTGCTTAAAGATATATCACCAAATAGCATTATTAATATTATTGCTTACTTGAAAATCTATTGGAGGAGGTGGTGGTGGCGGCCCTGTAGGTTCTGGAAGGGTAGGAAGACCCATTTTAGGAGGCGTAGGTAGTTGCTGTTCTTGAGCAAGTCCTTCCAGTTCTTGTTGAATGACCGTTTCCAATTCAACATCTAAATCTTCTACCAACTCATCCATTTTTTCACCAATTTCTTCAATAATATGATTGCGATTATTTGGTTGTACATCAGACAGAAACGCAAATAAGTTGTCTAAATCGACCGATTCTGTGGGAAGTTCAGGTCTATTGTGTTTAAGTTGTTCAGCCATCTGTGAAAGTGCTGCTATTTCTTGTTCTGCAGCTCTACAACAACAAAAAACTATTAAAACAACTCACCCTCTAATGTGAATGAACTGCTTACTTTTCGCTTCTTTCCAAATCTTCAGTTTCTTGAGCAAATGATGGCGGAGGTGGAAGATCATTCATTTTGTTTTCTTCTATTAATCGTCTGGCTTCATCTTCTTCTTTTCTTTTCCTTTCTGCCCTTTCAGCTTCTCTTTGCTTCCTTTCTTCTTCCATTTTTTCTCGTTTCCTCATTTCTTCTTCTACTCGCCTCATTTCTCTCAAAGCAGCTGCTACTTCCCTAGCAAAAGCTCCTCTCAAGTGGCTCTGTATAACAACGGCCGCCCTTCGTTTCCTCAAGAAATCAATTCTCAATTTCCAACCTTTATATGCATGTTGAATATTTAGTATGGCATTCCGAACTTTTATAAATTCTTTTCTTTTTACATACATTCGGTACGTTTTTTGAATGAGAATAGCCCGAGATCTAACCAGTTTATTTCTGGCTTCTTCTAAAGGTTCGTGGACGTGGGGTCTCATGAAAACTTTCGTTTTCCCTAACTGCCATTCCGTTTTTGGTACGTTGTGACTTTCTATAAGATTCAGACAAGCTTTTAGCATGTCTGGAGGTAAACGGTTCTTGGAAAGGCAATGGTACCTTATCACGAAATCTTCGAAGCTCATGTGAATGGGGAAGCCCTCTTTTCTTATTCTTATAATGTCTAACATTCCTAAATATTTAAGCTGGTCTAACACTAGCTGATCGTCGTAGCTATCAGCTACCTTGTGCTTATTGGGTTTAATACATCGAACGTACCATGGAGTTGTCGACTAAAATTATACATGATTAAAACAATTTTTTTATAAAAAAATATATTTTATCTGAAGTCAAAGAATATAAGTAGGAAAACCAAAATTAGATTATATTATAATATGGTACCCGGCAGAGCTGGGCAGTATTTATATTTGCAAATACTTTTTAGTAGTTAAATACTTTTGGATGAGCGGTATTTGTATTTGCAGCTGCAAATACTATCGTAAGTATTTAGTATTTATTTATCAAAACATTCTAAATACTTTTTAGGAATTTAAATAATTTCCTGGTATTTAAATACTTTTCTGATTTTTAAATACATTGCTGGTATATTTAAAGTATTTAAATACTTTTTCAGTATTTAAATACATTTCAAGTATTTAAATACTTTTCCGATATTTAAATACCTTTTTACGTCAAAAATAAAAATATATGTTTTAACAAAAGTTTCAACTTGTTATTAAACCAAACGTGCGAAATAGTCTGGATGAAGTGCTGAAGTATCAGTTCGTATTTAAGCGTTAGAGAAGATTCTTTATTGTGCTAGTTGTCAAGTTTGTGACTGTTGTGATTTGTGTTACAATAAAAAAGAAATAAACCAAAGTAAGTATTTATTATTATGATTTGTGATTTTACACAGTAATTAAAAAATGTTAGAGATACAGATGATTAGTTAAAAGTAGGTCTATACAAGAAAGGATATTATAATTCTAAATAAGTCTGTGCGGTTTAAATTACAACACCTCTTATAATTTTCGGAAAAGCATATCTTAAAAAGTAATTTAAAAAAAAATTTTGGAAAATAAATTTGGCAATAATATCTAGAATATGCATATATTTTAAAATTTTAATTCCTTCCAGTTTCCAAGAAAAAAAGTCAAAGAGCCTTAAATTTTGAAATATCATAATGAAAATAAATCAATTTCTCAACAGTACTATTTTTAATATAATCTCCAAATTCAAGCTCCTAATCTCTTGTTAATAATTTTTTAAAATTCGCCGAAATTACTGGCTAGAACGCCTCGTTAAGTGCTGCTGGTATAACGCGTCTGTAACTATCGTTTTATTCGTTTCTTGCAACGATTTACACCAGAAGATAGCACTTAACGAGGCGTTTTAGCCACTAATTTTGGCGAATTTTAAAAAATCATTAACAAGACATTAAGAGCTTAAATTTGAAAATTATATTAAGAATAGTGCTGTTCAGGAATGCATTTATTTTTATTATGATATTTTTTCTTGGAAGGATTTACAACTTTAAAATATATAAATATTCTAGATATTATTGCCTAATTTATTTTGCCATAATTTTAATTTTTAAAAAAATTACTTTTTGAGATATGCTTCTCCGATAATTATAAGGAGTGCTGTAATCACCTTAAGAATTTTGTTGTAAAAAATGACAAATTGCCCTTCTGTAGGATGACAAATACAAGAAAAAATATTAAAAGCAGTACTTTTATCCATTAGCAAACAATTTTCATGCACTGGCTGTGGCAATCTATTTAAAAAAATATATCTAAATCCAAACATCATTTTTCGAAAATTATACAATGTTGCCAGATGAAAGACATTAAGCTGATTGAATAAAATAGCGAAAGTCGTTATTACTGGTTTTGATTGGTCATTTTTGGCTAGATTTAGTTGGTTTATTCCCATATTTTCTCAAACATTTGGTAAAATCGTAAGTTTTAGGTTTGAAACATTTAAAAAGCAAAATATTCACTCTTTTTTGCCTTAAAAACTGCTGCGTAACACGCATTTTTTCTTGCAGTGTACTTGTAAGAGTACGTTCTTCAGCACGTTTTTATTAACTCGCTTTCCTGTATATATGTATATCTGTATGTTCGATATAAATTTTGCAATTGCTTTTAAACAAACTTCCAATTAGCTAGAGACTTTATTTTATTAATATTAATAAAGTATTTTACCCAGAACTTCTTCTAAGAACTAAATTTGTTTAATGCTGAACCAGTTCATGTTATCGGAATCAGCTGAAATTTGGTAAACACATATAAACTCAATCACAATGCAAAATTATGATGTCCACCAGTTAAGACGTTTGTGACATATATTTATATGAAATTTGTTTCTCATTTTTCTTTGAAATTTGTGTAGTTTTTGGATACCCTGTATAAATTTTTTAACATACCAAATTTTTTAAACGTACTAAAAGGACAAAATAATATTTTTTTCTGTTGTATGTATTAGCTATGTGTTAGGCGTTTAAGAAAATTACATAGTTTTATTATTATGATAGTATTTAAATACTTCTTATGTATTTAAATACCTTTTCAGTAATTAAATACTTTTGTATAAATATTTATCCCAAACAAGTATTTAAATACTGTAGATATTTGTTATTTAAATACCTTTTGCTTTAGAAAAGTATTTAAGATATAAATATTCGTATTTATGAAAAAGTATTTAGTATTTAAATACTTTTAAAAAGTATTTTGCCCAGCTCTGGTACCCGGAGATCAAACTTACTGTAAGTACAAAATAAGAGAAAAAAAAAGGTAAAATTAATTTGCCGATTCTGTGAAGAAAAAATATACAACTATGACACTGAGAAAATCTAATTTATCCCGAGCTATAAATAATGCTTGAGTGGTAATTGTTAAGCAATAATTACGTGTTTTAAACAATAGGTATAAAAAGTATTCATATTACATCTGGCAACTTTGTGACTTCGTATAATGTTCTGAGCTAGTGTGACGTTAGTGAGTCAAATAAAAATAAGCCAAAAGATAAAATTGAATGATATTAAATGATGCTGTTTTAGTTTGTTCCTCATGTTTTGTAAAAATAAAGTGGTTACATTGTGCCTAAAAATTTGGTTGTTTGTTCCACTATATACATATTAATTACCCTCTTTGTGGAAGTAGAATCAACACATATCAAGTCCATTTAAATTATTTAAATATTTAGATTAAATCTTATTGATTATAATTTGTGTTGGAATAATAATAAAACCTGAAAAAATTTTAATAACACAGTGTGCTGATAAAGGTAATTAGTTTGAATTTATTTCTATAGTCCAGGAAAAAAACGCTTAAATTTGTTACTGCGAATCTTAAAGTCTGGGACCAATTGATGAAAAATGTGTCATTTGTGACAGTTGTCACGGAGCTATGCACATGACAGAAACTTGCACAGGTTTATGTGCTTCTGAACTTCGAGCTGTTGTTATACATAAAAGGTCTCTGGCATTCTTCTGCAGTGATTGTCGCTTATGTTTTATGAGTGTGCCCAAACTTTTGCCAATCACTGATACAGTCCAAAAATCAATGAAAATGCTAGACTACGAATATGTCATGTGAATTATTTTTCATCATTTTTATTTTATATTTTTCTTAACTTTTACAAGTACTATTTTATTGTATGTTATTACATTCTATTGTATTTTATTATATTATATCCTAATATTTAAACCGAATTGGGTTTCGTCCGTAAATAAATAAATAAAATAAATCTGTTATTTGATTTTGTTTATACATATTTAATAGAACCTTACTTTTCTATTCCCTTTTTTGTGTTTTCTTTTTTATTTTCAATTTCAAAGAATTAGTGTCTCTATTCATTATCTGAGAACTCCTTTAAATGAAATAATAACAATTTAAAAAGAAGGCATTGGACTATAAACAATTGTGTTTGGATCACTAATGAACCTCCGCATATCAGAATTATTGAAGAAAAATAGTTAACTAATGGAAGAATGATAGAATGCAATGGAAAGAACCAAAGGTATATGACTAATAGCCGGTTTCTCGTACATTTTGTTATTGAAAGAATAACTATCGGTCAGATAAAGTTATGTGTCCAATAAATCATAAAGACTTTTGAAAACTTATTAGATAGACTTTTACAATTCTCACAGTTCTCTAGTAGATAAAGAACGATTTTGCTGAGTCGTAGGAAAAATATGGTCGTTAATTAATTCAACCAAGTAGTTAACAGTATATTTGGTAAATCTTAAACGGTCCCTAAATTCTTTGTCACTATATTCTTCAAATGGATCATTTCTAATACGAAAATGGCGAACAAGTCTATCGTTTCAATAATTGCTAATATTTCTTCATCAGAAGAATCCGAAGAAAGAGCTTGAATAATCCATTATATTGAGTTTAATTTGTTATTTTTCTGGTATTCGAGAAACAATAATAAATATATTTATTTGAAATGTCAAATTATGAAGGCATACGTTAGATATTTATCGAATACATATCTCACCAAAATGACAAGATGACTTATAGAATGGATAACTTTTGTTGAATTTTTCAGAAACGAAATATCTCTAGCTATCCGTTTGATAAGTCTATTGGACACATAACTACTATTTCAGATAAATAGTATAAATAAGGATTAAAAAAAAATTACCTGAAGTACATCAACAAGAGCTTGAAGTTGGTGTCTAAACGTATCTGAAACTGTAGGTTTTCCCTTGCTCGTACCTCTGGACACTGTAGAAACTCCATTGACAACCGTTTTCTGTGTTAAAGTGTTGGAAGGATCTTGAAATGTATACAATTCCTGAACGAACTCATTACTACTTCTAGAAAGAATATCAAAAAATACATCCTGTTGAACGTCTCTATTCTTGTCTACAAATCCCTTAACATTATAAGTTACACAGCCAGCGTAATGTTTGATTCCAAACTCAGTTTCCCATTTTCGCCTATCTTCACCTAGAAAAACAAAAAAATTTCTTATAATACGAAGAATATATCTCTATAAATATGAATAATCCTTGAAGTAACCACTGTAACAACTTTCCTAGATAATTTGAACAATTTCTGAATTATTTACTTGCTTTAGGAAAACCTAAAACCACATAAATGAAATAATAAAAGTTCAAAAACTAGGTATTTAGAATCATTTTTCACATCATCGCTAATTCATCGCATTATTTTATTATACTTGCTTTTACCTTTGACATATCGCTCATGACTTTCAAATTCCGAATGAAGATTAGAAATATACGAAGCATCACAACCTCTTGGTAAATGGCACTGTTCAGATAACAGTCTTAAAACGCATCTAGGTGGTTTTTCTAATAATTCCAGACACAAAGTGTTATCGGTAAACGCTATATGATTAAATTGGATTTCTTCTTGAATATACTAAAAAAAATACATTAAAATGAACCAGTTAGTTAAATAAGCAGTAGTTTTTGCACAAAGACGAAGTTAAGAGGTTACAAGCAGTTAGAAATTAAAAAAAAATTAACTGCATTTTCGGAATGCATATTCTCTAAAATTTGAAATCAATCCGGCAAATATTCTTTAAGATATACGCGTATTTGCAAGGACTGATGCAGAGGTTCATCTTATGATCCTGGCATAGATGACTCCATGTAAGTTGAAAAAAAAAAATAATAATATGTACAGGCATCGCAACCTAATTTGTCTGAAGAGGGGAGCGCGTTAATCTCGAATTTCAATTGTCAACGCCTACTGTAACTGTTAAAGAGAGATCAAACAATAGCCGTGTTGTTGGGGTTGAGTTATATTTTATTTTTATTTGTTTGTAGTGTTTCCTTTTGAGTAGTGACTTACTTGTGTTAAAATGCCGAAGCATTTAGGTAGTTAAGCAAAGGAAATAATATTTCATCTATTCGAATATTTTATGAAAAAAAAAAAAATGTTCCTCGGCAACAAATAGTTTTGAAAAAAAAAACAAAAAGAAAACGATGATAGTGAAACTTTTAGACCATGTGTTCTGAACGATGATCCCAAAACACTCACTGAAAATAAAGAACAAGTTGCTGAAGCTACAGGATACTCGGTAAAAACAATTGAACGAATAATTATAGAAGATGAGATATCAAAAGGTGAAAAGTCTACGTCGACCATACCTAAACATTTGTTTAAAAGTCCCAAAAAGCGCAAAAGAACATCAAGTGTAACAGATATTCCATCCTATAATATTGGAACAATCAGAGATATAGTTCATAAATTTCACGAAACAGAAGGTATGCGCTAACAGTCAAAACTCTTAGTGAAAAATCAAAAAAGGAATTGGAGTGGAAAGGGAGCTACACATCATTAAGAACTATTTAAAAAAAAAATGGGTTCAAGTGGCGAAAAACGCGAAACAGACAGGTTTTAATAGAACTACTTGACATTAGGGAAAAAATAATTGATTATATTAAAAAAATTAGATACTTTCGTTCTCAAAACCGTCCCATTGTATATATATTGATGAAACTTATATACATAGTAGCCATACAACATCACATAATTGGGGTAATGATAATGCAAAAGGTTTGTTATCCACACCATTTCGAAAGGAAAAAGACTTATCATAGTTTATGCTGGTGGTAACATGAGCTTTATTCCTAACAGTTTATTAATGTTTGTGTCTGGGGTCAAATCTGGTGATTATCATAATGATATGAATCAAGAAAATTATGAAAAGTGGCTAAGAGAACTGTTAATACCAAATTTACCACCAAATGCTATTGTAGTTGTGGATAATGCAGCGTATCACAATGTTATAGAAAATCCTGCTCCGAATTCCAATTCAAGAAAAGCTGAAATGATAAACTGGTTGACATCCAACACTATTGAATTTCAACCTTCCTTATTACGAACACAGCTGTACACATTAATCAAACAGCAGAAAAATAGATTCAAGAAATACAAATTTGATAGACTATTCTCTGAACTCGGTCATACAGTTTTGAGATTACCACCATACCACCCAGACTTAAATCCAATAGAAATGATCTGCGCTATATTAAAAAATAATGTGGCTATAATGAGTACTCATTTTAAAGTAGCACATGTTCAAATGTTAGCTGAAATTGAATTTAAATCAGTAATCCAAGAAGACTGGAAAAAAAGATGTGCACATGTAATAACTTATTATTAATGTTAATGAAGACAGCAGTGATAGTTCTAGTGATAGTGATGATTTTGATGATTTTTTAGAACTCTGTTAATTTGTTTATGTATATTTTCTTTGATAGTAGTTATAGCAACAAGGAATAGAGGTTAGTATAAATTCAGTATTTGTTGACCTATAACATATTTTTTTAAAATCCTCGTTGTCTTATTTTAATATTTGTATGCTGATGACTTTCACCACTACTACTTCACCCTCACATTTTGTTAAAATATTAAAGATATCAAGTGCAAAATCACCATTTTTTTTCACCCAATAAATTTTTTTAACAGAATACATTTTAGCTCATAGATAACAAATAAATTTTAACAAATTGCGTTTGATCAATTGTATAGGTAATCTGGTATTTTCTATACCATCAAATGATAGCCATTCTTAGAAACGAGGACGGACTCGATTTGACCGTTATTCAGGATTAAAATTTTAGGTAATTTTCTTAAAATTTTGTGATTAATCTAACCGTGATCGTTTTAAAAATCCTAGAAAATTTATTTTAAGCGAAAGTAGTATACGCTACTGAGCTTTAATAGTAGCCAGTAAGATCGTTTGAAGGTGTGTCAGCAGTGCGCAAACGTTACCCCACTACTGATAAATTAGGATGCGATGCCTGTAAACGTCTTTTGAAACTTTGAAGACGTTTTTCTCAAAACGATGTTTTGAAAGTCGGTGAGCACGATTTCTCAAAAACGGTTTAACTGATTGGTCTGAAATTTTAGCACAACCTTCCCAGATATATTCTTCACGGATTGATCGAAGGAATAAAATTTCCGGTTATTATTTTTTTTAAACAATTTTTTAAACAATTAAACGAAACAGTTTTGGTCGAAAACCGGAATTTTTTCTTATCGGAGCTTCCATTTTGTGAAAAATCAAAATTTCGTCTATTTCATTCGATTAATACCTAGAATTATCTATCCACTAATAGAATCTTCGAGTTTTTTTTTATTTCAGATAATCCAAATCGAGATATCTTGCTCACCGTCAGACACCTTTTTTTGAAGGACCTCCAGGAGACCGTCTACAGGAGCAGCGTAAATCAATATTTTTAAAAATGAAAAATGCCGAAATTATGTTAAAAGTTACCACTGCATTTATTAATACTTCTTATATTTGTCAAAGAACCCCCCTTTTCAGAAAAAAAAAAACGTTAAAAAACTATTTTTTGGCCTTTTAACTGCGTGTAACCCAGTAAAGTAGGCTCGTTTGAGTGCAATATAGAGAATCCACTTGGGTTGTAGTCTATTTTTCTACGACCCACTAAAAAAATCTGCAAAATCTACATTTTAAAACTGAGAGCTTTTTAGAAAAAATAAGTATTTTAAATATTAATTTGAATTTATGAATTTATAAAATAAACTTGGTTTTAGATAGTTTTATTAAAATTTAGTTTTTTGTGAATAAAACACGGATTTTCAATATTTGTCGATTCTTCAAGATAATTACTCATTTTTAATTATATTTTATCTCAATAAGTTAAAAATGTATTGAGAATAATTTAAGATTTCAAAAAGGAATAGTTAGATGACAAATAAATATGAAATGCGATTGGTAATTTTAACATACATTCTAGAATATTCATGCTGCAGTTTATGAAAAAAGTAGATAATGTACATCTGGGAGTAGAAAAGAGTACTTAAAATGTAATATTTGAAGAGTTTACTTACTATTTCTTGTTCCAATGCAAAAACGTAATGATTAAAAAATTTGTGCAATTTTTCGTTGGTGTAATTAATGCACAATTGTTCAAACGAATTGACGGCAAAATTCTCGAATCCAAATATGTCTAAAACGCCTATAAATCTCGTCGAATCTTGACCTGGATTTGTGCAGTTGTTTATGTGATTTATTAACCATGCAAATGTACGGGAATAAAGGGCCTTTGCCATCGCATGGCGATTCTCCCTTGCCTACAAACATTACAAATGTCTCATACACTTATATTTATGAGGTAGGTGGATGTTTAGACCATTCACAATTCCAAACAGCAAAGTTATTTTAGTACAAGATCCGGCATTAGAAAGTTCTACCCCCATCTGTTATTTGGATTAAACATAGTTAACATAAAAGATAAAATTATCATAACTATCAATGCTTCTTTCATTTTTTAATGTGTGTATTAACATTACATACAACTTTTGTAAATAACATTTTTGATATTTGATAACGGATATATCGAACTTTCACACACTATTGGGACATCTTGTATATAATTTTCTACGAATTATCTATAAATAAGCCGTTTATTTTGAAAGTGGCCTAACTTCATTTATACTTAAATTGAGATATCTAAGGATTTGTGTAAATTTTGTTTAACTGCATTAATTAAACGTATTGATTATTCAACTAATGGAATTGTCCAAAAACTGAGATTAACTTGTTAAATACTAATTAATTAAAATTACCTTCATCACTGCCTTCGGACATTATCGATTATGAATATCTTGATTTAAGTATAAATGGACTTGAAAGAATTTGCATCGATTTCGGTGATTTCGAGTGAAAAGGTAGAAGCATTTCGGAAGCAATTCACCCCTTGATATGACCATATAATCAACGATAAAGCTCAATGTTCAACTGAATGTACTGTATCCCTATTTGGCCTATTTCAACATATCGAGGGTCTAGACTGAAAACTGACAAGTAAGAAAGTTTAGCTATGGAGATATATTTTAGGAATCCGTACCCATTTTAGGGTTCCGTCACCGAAGGGTAACCAACGGGACCCTATTACTAAGTCTCCGCTGCCAACCCTCTGTTAGCGGGCTGTATCTCATGATCTGTAATAGGTAGACAGTTGAAATTTTCACAGGAATGCACATTCTAGTGCCAATATAACAACAAATAATGAAAATAGAAATAAATTAAAATTTAAAGGGGGCTCCCCTACTAGAAACGTGTTTTTTGCTTGATCTTAATAAAGTATTTAAAAAATACCTACATAGTATTAAATATTGTACGATGGTGCGGAACCATTCATGCGCGAGTCCTACTCGCACTTGGTCAGTTTTTTAACACTTTTACTGCCGTGGCAACCCTCAGGCCAATAGGTTTTTTCTAAATTTTCCTGTTAAATTACTTAGAAATGTCATATATTATTTGATTGGACTTGATTTATTTTTTTTTTTTGTTTTTTGTGATATTTTGAAAATGTGTATCGCCTATGATACACGCGACCTGTCCAGATTTTCTTTAGCCAGGCCGCGAGTATCGTTGGAGATACACCATAGCTAATGATGTATTTTGTTTCAGGTTTTAAAATATTTGGTGTTATTTTTACTTTTATGTAGTTTCTTCATCTGTCAAACTTATTTTTTGTTCGATACTGCAATAAAAACTTGCTTTGTATAATTTTGATATTTATTCGTGTAATAAAAAATTTAAAATTTAAAACTTCACCTTCTCAGGCCATATAAATACCCTACTCAATGATCGCATGGGATCCAAGGATACACAGACTAAAAAACAAAATAGAACCCTGTGTATCGACAGAGATACACGCGGCCTGTATAGGAACATCCGTGTGTATAAGGCAGTGAAAGTGTTAATTACAAAATTTATAATGATTAAACGAATTGCTTTTCGTTTTTTCTGAATTGACATTTGCTTCAGATATGTCGAAATTATTGGATTTTTACTCTACTGATTATTAAATAATTTCGAAGAGTTATCACACATGTTATTATCTTGTAATGCTCAGGTGTTATTTTTAGTTTAATAAAAACCCTGAAACAACTTAACGCGACAAGTTATCATTTTTATCCTAACTTTATTAAAAAAAAATCCTACAAATTTTATGCTTTATATGCTTTTGTGTTGCACAGAAACTGTGACATATGACAAACGAAGAAACAAAATTGGTTTGTAATATTTTTGCTAGAACAAAAATTCATTTTTTCTCATGTATCGGTTTCTGAAATACCAGTTAACAATATTTAGATGTGTAATTTCAAAGTACTTTAATAGAAAGCAGTAAAAACTGTTCAATGAAATAAATTTATTTTTTCCTTTTGCTTTTGCCTATTGGCTTTGAACCCTTGATATTAGAGGCGAAACAGTATTGCGTTCTCGTTTAAATATGTTTTCTTTTCTAATCTCATGTAGATCCGTAATACTCTATTTCCGAATCTGCATATTAATGACATTATGTTTTGACAATCCTAATTTTTTATATTTCATTTGATTTGTATTTAATAATCGACAGAATTTACTGAGTCAGGATTTCATAATTATTTTGATTGAACTGTAAAGAATCACTTGTATATTTGTTTTTTTTTTTTGAATTGGAATGGATGAAGAAGAAAATAGATATAATGACAGGAATAATTTCGTAGAAACTCTTACCTCTTGCAGTTTAAGCGGAATTTCAGTAATATTCCCCCGTACATTGATCTGTCTAATCAACACGACTTGCCTAATATGATCTACTTCTAATCCTAACAATTTGGATAAAGTATCTATGATACTTTCATCCTCTTTGGTCAATTGACATCGCTCTCCGTCGATGTCTTCGAATGTCAAATTGCCCAACCACAAAATGGCAGACAACGTTTGAAATATTCCGTTACATTTGTTCGCAGGTACTTGCAGTACGTTAAAGGCCAACATTAAACTATCAAGTCTTCTTGAGTCTCCCTCGATTTTTAAGCAGTCCGACTGGTTTAGGTAATTATAAAATTTGGCATCTTTTAGGTGGAGCTGTTTAGCTAATTCTTGATTGTACTAAAATCAAAGATAAAATTATCAATTGAGTTGTCATCGTCTAAGTAATGATTCAATTTTAACCAGTGTTAATCAATAATGATAAACTCACTAAGAAAATATATTTTCATATTTTTGTTTTTAAAATAGTAATAATTAAAGAATTTATCATCCTGTATTTTTTATAACAACATGAACAAATCCCACATTTATCAGATATCATAATTATTCCTTATAGTACAATTCAAAAAAAATTATGATTAAAAATAATAATTATTGTTCTTAAAATAGTTCCAATAAAAAATATACTTGCCTTGGCTTCTTCAACTAGTTGATAAAATACATGGTAATTCCTTTCTCCTGATCCTTGAAAGGTAATCCTAGATTGTTCTAATAAATAATCTTGCACTATACATCCTGCAATCATCCATCTCGAATCAAAACACACTTGCATAAATTTTCCAAACCTACTTGAATTATCGTTTCTGACTGTTTTTGCATTGCCTGTAAATAAATGTTTAATATAAAGAAATTATTATTGAAAAAAAAAACATTTGTATAAATAGTGAAACAGATACAGGACTATGTTTTTCTGCTCATTTGTTCATTTTATTTATCAGTTTTTTTTATTTGGTTCTATTTTGCTCTTCGAATCTTTAACACCAATTCGAATCATTGTTTCCTCAACCTCCCCCTTTTCCATTTAGCATCGTCTGTTCTGTGATTTATTTCTTGTTGTTTCGCCTGCTAACGTGTCCCAGTTAGCTTAGCCATCCTTCCTCCATGTCTTAAACCAGTGATTTATTTTATTTTACTACCATGGGAGCCATTCAAAAAATTTTCAGGAAGTGGCAAGTTTTATAGGCAGGTTCAAAACGCTGCAGACTGTAGTCAAAAGCCATGGCAATCCAAAATCATAAATCTAGGGAGGCAAACGCCCTCTTGCCCTCGTGTGGGGGCGCCCATCACTATGTCCATAATATAATTATTTTATTTTCTGAGTGATTTTTCTTTGTTTCACATTTTTTCGTTTTGGTTTCTCCAAAAATAAAATTATCTTCAGTATTTTCCTCTACTTCTAGCTAGGACTCAAAAACAAATTTTACACATAGAGTGTAAACGGAAGTTAGTAAGAATGGGGTTCTTATAGGAACGTCAAAAAGCTTGTTGGTTGATAACGCCGTAGAGAGGTGTCTCTAGATACTAAATTTTAGTCACCTCTTACGATATAAATGGTCGATGTTGTTTGACAGGAAGTAGCCAATTGATGGGCTTCTACCATCCTGATGGCAAATGCTGGGTCCGATCCCCGGGCATATACATACATTATATAGTCTATTCATATAAATTATTTATTTAAGATGTAAAAAGTTTTAATATATTTGAATAAAAGTTTGTTATTTTGCAGATATTTAATGGAATATATCAATTAGTTAGTATGTTCTTACCAAAAGCTTCCAAAATGGTATTGGCTTCCAGAATCTGCTGCTCCACCCAGGTGGAAACTCCACTGGTCACAGAACATAGATACTGAAGAATGAACCTAGTAGATTCTGTTTTGCCTGCACCGCTCTCACCACTTATCACTAAACTTTGGTTGTTACGATTCTTTCCGGGGTTGTCAGTTTGGAGGGAAGCGTATGCAGCCTCGGCCATAGCGAACACGTGGGGTTCCACGTCTCGCATCTTTGTGTCATGGTATGTATGTACATAATACTGAAACAAAAAATAAAAATTAATAACTTATCACTTATATTCATTAAGTATATTCATTACGTATAGACATTACGTATATTCATTACGTATATTCATTACGTATATTCATTACGTATATTCATTACGTATATTCATTACGCATATTCATTACGTATATTCATTACGTGAAGCGGATGGGGAAACTGCAGATCTAAATCATATATTTTTTCAATGTGGCAAATATAATAATAACAAACTATTATTTAATTTAAATAAATTTAATATCAATCCACCTCTCAATATTACTACTTTACTCGCAACCTTTAATAAAAATATTTATGACATAATATTAGAATTTGTCAATGAAAATAATATCATGATCTAGATTATTACTTGTATCATACCCACATGATAATCTAATAAAAAAAAAAAAAAAAAAAATACCGTTTTGAGTGTGTGGCAAATGGCTTACAGTCGATGCCAAAAAAAAAAAAAAATATATATTCATTACGTATATTCATTACGTATATTCATTACGTATATTCATTACGTATATTCATTACGTATATTCATTACGTATATTCATTACGTATATTCATTACACATATTTATTACGTATATTCATTACGTGTATTGAGACTATTGAGTTGTCACCATTTATTAAAGCATATGATTGGAAATGTGAAACCAGTCAAACTATTATGAGATGAGCCCGATATCGTCTTTCTCATTATTCATATAACTGAAAGTTACCTACCTCGAGAGTTTCTATAATTTAATTTGCATAATATACCTAAAGTAATTTCAAAGTTTTCCATGACAACATATTTTTCAATGTAATAATATTGACGTAGATGTAGATTAGAGTTAAAATTGAGAAGTTAAAATCTTAAGAGATATTTTATTATTCGATTTTAAAAATTTGTTTTAAACATGAAATATGCGATTTTCTCTAGTTTCGTTAAGTTTGTTTATACTTATTCTGGGTGTCAGTGATTAATACCCGCCTAATTTGAAATTTTAAGTAATTCAGATGGCAAAATGGAGCAAAAATATTTACATAGTTATAGTTATTTGGTTGATCGAAATATATGGGATACTTCACTAAAGATCACAACTAAAAGTCGCATAGTATCAGATCACACGATCTCTGTGGCCAATTGTGGTTGGCCATTACAGGAGATAATACAGTCCGTTGCTTGTTGCTCGGTCCTGCTGAAACCACATGTTGTCTATCAATAATAGGGACGTGTATTCGACATTTGACATAATTTGATCATATTATTGTCGCGCGAAAGCCTACCCTGTCCTTTTTTACTCCCGCGGCATGGAGTCTAGCTGCGCGCTGGCAATATAGAGACAATCAGACGCTTCTCAAATATACCAGAACAAGCTGTAGGTACGTGACGTTGAGTCATAGAGATGGAAGACTGGGACATTCCACACCGTCTAGAGTATTCTGATTACAGAGGTGGCTTGATATAAATATCGCGAGTTGTATATAGACAGTTTAGTATAGAGTATTGGAATGAAAAGTTCAATTGTAATAAATATATTAGAATTGTTAGTTAGTGTCTAAGTATTATATAAATTAAATAGTACGTCATAAATAAATTGTAAATAGTGTGTTTTAAATAAATAAACTATAAATAAATTAGACTGTCGTCACATTATAGTTGATTTAAATTAAAATGTTGTTAGATTACGGTTATAATGTCATTAGGATATGTATGCATTCTTTTTACACCCTACAAAAATTTTTTTCTTCAAATGTCAATTATGAAAATCTCGAATTTACCATCAAAAGAGTTTAGTAATAAAAGTACTTTTCCTCTACGGTCAATTAGTAACAATATTTCTTCATCATATTAGACGTTATAAAAAAGTTTACCACTTAAATTTTACAATTTAAATACACTAAAAAATAACCTTTTAAAAAAGTCAAACAATTTTGTCATCTATCTCTGTATCTGTAACGTGTGGAGGGTGGGTTACCCCTACGGTACTTAGGCCTCATTAGGCCCATTGTGCATCCTCCTGAGATGATAGGCACCTCCCAGCTCGTGAACCAGCCTACAGATAATAATGTAGTTGACAACATCGCCTTCCCTTATATCGGCCGGTGTTAGCCGATACTCGCCGAACACAAATATTCTAATAGATGAGAGCGTCGAGCAATCGTAAAGGATATGCTCGATAGTCTCTTCTTGTTCGCACCCTCTGCAGAGTGCGGTTTCTGACAACCTGATGATATGGAGATGCTTTCGTACTTGGCAATAACCAGTTAGAATGCCTATGACTAGGCGCAGATTCCGTCTAGTCATAGTCAAGTATTTATTTGCTGCAGTGTTGTCAGGATAATTAAGAGCTCCTTGGCAACTCTGCAGTTTCTTGTTTCCTTGAATTTCACAAGGGGAATGTTCTTTAATTAGGACTGTCACTACCGATTTTGTCAGGCCAATAGAAAGGCCAGGTCCAAAAAGTATTTGGTTGGCTGCTTTCTTGGCTAGTGAATCAGCAAGACGGTTACCTTTCGATATGGCATGACCTTCGGTCCATCTTAAGGTGACCACATTGTTGATGGATACTTCGGCCATAGCATCGTGACATTCTAGTTTCTAGTACTAACCCTAATTAAATTCGTGGTCTGTTCAGGGTGAGTAGTGCTTGTCTGTTATATGTGTATATGCTATATGTATAGATGAGCATGTTCCTTCCAGTGATATTGTTTCTGGTTATTTCTTTTGCTGCTATGAGAATCCCTGTTAGCTCTGTTTGAACTACACTGGCACTATTGCTCACAGCCCATTTTATGTTTAGGTTTAAGAATCTGAAGTATATTCCGCATCCTGAGCCTTATTTTGTTTTAGAACCGTCGGAGTAAATATGAATCGTACCTGCCACTTCCGGCTCTTCTATTTATTCTATTATAACTTTATATGGCCTATGGAAGATTTTGTCATAAAATTAGTATTAAAATGTTAGGTTTTAGACCTACGAAGAAAAACTAAATTTTCAATTTCGATCAGAGCATCTAGTATACTTTAAGTTTTTCTGTGATTACTCAAGACAGGTCTGATTTTATATGTGTATAATAAAATTAGAAGTGATCCATCGAATAAATTACTTTTGTTGGGACTTACAGGGAACAATTATTATTAAAATGAAAATTAGGATTTCATTCAGAGGCGTGAGTCGGCATCACAGAAATGGATGATTTCTCCCTTTTTGTCAATCGTTACTAACTCTATTTTTTGGCTCACATTTTATTTAAAAAATTAAGTTGCTGGTAGTAATGACTATTGTCTTTTTATTTTAGTAAAATGAAAACTTAAGGATACCATTGAAACTGTTCCAATGTTGGAATTGGCAAAATCTTTAAATAGTAGGAGCCTTAACAGGTGCCAATTTTTAAAATATTATTTTTTTTAAATAAGTAATATGGTGTTTCTTTAGACGTTATTGTTTTGGATAATGCATCCTATCACAGTTGATTAAAGGAGTCACTACCTACAACAAGATGGAAAAAAGAAGATATTTCAAAATGGCTTCATTTTAAAAATATTATCAGTCCTCCTAGATCATAGAAGGCAAAATTACCCAGATTGCCTCCTTACCACGCAGAGTTAAATCCCATTGAACTGATCTGGTCACAATTAAAAGGTTATGTTTCTGGAAACAACACAACATTTAAATTACCTGATGTGCGAAATTTGTTTTTAAAGACAGTTTCAGATGTAAATGGAGAACATTGGAGAAAATGCATTGATCACGTTAAAAGGTGGAAAATTCATTTTGGAAAGTGGATGTAGCAATGGAAAACTTAATAAACCCTATAATAATTCAGAAAAGATAATGATAATGATACTAGTATTTATAGTGAAGAAAGTGACTTCTAAAGATAGTTCATGAACTTATATTTTTTTTTAATCTTTGATTTTAGGTACTGAAGTGTTAGTTTTAATGCCAAGAGATTAATAAAAGTGTAATCCCATTAACAACACATAGTTATTTATTGCTTAAATTTAATTCGTTCAATGTTATGTGCAACAATTTTGTCAAAAGCATAAGGTTTATTTTTATTTTGTGTAAATAATATAACTTTTTTCTTTCAAAATTTAAGCTACGAAGTGCGTATATACCATTTGATATGCCGTGACTTATTTATATTATAGAAACTAATTTTGCAAAGTACGCATATGGAATGTGACGTTATATCCCCACTTTTACTGAGACTATAGGTCTAACTTTTATCAAGAATACAATTTTCTGAGATATGAATAATCAAAAAAATTTCTATAAGGTGCAGACATTTTCCTTATTGACTTCATAGATAATCCCAATTAATATTCTGACTAGGACTTTCGCTTGTAGTCATGCCTGGTCTTTTACTGTTAAGACCCTTAGGATGTGTCAGGCAGAAAATTAAAATATCATCTCTCGATAAATATATTAAAAAATCATACTATAACGAAATTTTTCGACATTTTTTGGTACCACGAGGACCTGTGACACCGACTTAGAGATTTGCTATTTTTCTTTCACACTGTATATTGTAGAAACAAAAAAATGTGAAAATTTTAAACGACTTTCTAGGCAACAAAGATTTTCTTTATCCTTCGTTTGAAACTATTATTCCTCTAAAATAATAGTCCAATCAAATAGACCTTTAAATCAAAATTTTGGAGTATTTGAAAAAAATATGTAAAAAAAATTGTTTTTAAGGCACCGGTAAATGTCAAAGAACAAGAAAATTAAGTGTTTTAAAGGTTATATAAAAACGGTAGGTGCTATAAAAAAAATTCTGTATAAAAATTGTAAAGCATAAAGTGTTACATAAAAATTATATTTGACATTTTTTACTATTATTAAAACTGACAGAGTTAGGGAGGTTAGAAATAAAGAGGAGATATATATGACTTGGAAAAATCATAGCGAGCTGAAAATTCAATGATTTTGTAGTTTCTTTTTATTATTTACTCAGAAAATTATAAATTTCTTTTAAGAAAAAATATTTTTTTTTGTTTTTTCAAGTTATAACAATTTTAATTTAGAAAGTTTCAATATATTATACATTTATATGGTAAAATAAATTTTAAAGTAAACTTATTAGCTTGACTGACATGAAAAATATGAGGAGTGAACTAATAAAAACGACACCCCGACAGTTTGGTCCTCACTTGAAGTTCCATTAAATAAATAAAAGTAAAAACAAATAAAAAAGAACTAAATAAAAATATTCTTCTCTTAATTTTTAACCATTTCATAAGCCATATAAAGTTATAATAAAACAAATGGAAGAGCCAGAAGTGGCGGGTACGATTCATATCTACACCGACGCCGACGACTCTAAAACAAAACAAGGCTCAGGATGTGGAATATACTCCAGATTCTTAAACCTAAACATAAAATGGGCTGTGAGCAATAGTGCCAGTGTAGTTCAAACAGAGCTGACGGGAATTCTCATAGCAGCAAAAGAAATAACCAGAAACAATATCACTGGAAGGAACATGCTCATCTATACAGATATCAGACAAGCACTACTCACCCTGAACAGACCACAAATTTATTCAGGGTTAGTACTAGAACGTCACGAAGCTTTGGCCGAAGTATCCATCAACAACGTGGTCACCTTAAGATGGATTAAAGGTCACGCCACATCGAAAGGTAACCGTCTTGCTGATTCACTAGCCAAGAAAGCAGCCAACCAAATACTTTTTGGACCTGGCCCTTTTATTGGCCTGACAAAATCGGTAGTGACAGACCCAATCAAGGAACATTCCCTTGTGAAATTCAAGGAAATATGGGATGAAACAAGAAACTGCAGAGTTGCCAGGGAGCTCTTAAGTTATCCTGACAACACTGCAGCAAACAAATACTTGACTATGACTAGACAGAATCTGCGCCTAGTCACAGGCATTCTGACTGGTCACTGCCAAGTACGAAAGCATCTCCATATCATAGGGCTGTCAGAATACGCACTCTGCAGAGGGTGCGAGCAAGAAGATGAGACCATCGAGCATATCCTTTACGATTGCTCGACCCTCTCATTTATTAGAAGATTTGTGTCCTGCGAGTATCGGCTAACACCGGCCGATATAAGAGAAGCACCTCTTGGCGACGTTGTCAACTACATTAAATCTGTAGGTTGGCTCACGAGCTAGGAGGTGCCTATCTGATCAGGAGGATGCACAATGGGCCTAATGAGGCATAAGTGCCGTGGGGTAACCCACCCTCCACACATTACAGATACAGATAATTTCTAAGGACTCTAACTCTATCATTTTTAAGTAAAACCTTATGCTTTACAATTTTTATAAAGAACTTTTTTTTATAGCACCTACCGTTTTTATATAAACTTAAAAAAAATATTTTATTTTCTTGTATTTTGACATTTGCCGGTGCCTGAAAAACAAAAATTTTTTTTTTACCTATCATTTTCAAATACTCTAAAGTGACTTATATTAAAAATTCTTGTATTTCCGAAATAATAATTATGCATATTTTGCATGCACCATACGAGTACTGGCATATCTTTGCAGTAGGGTAATAACGATTTATTTTAATGATCAATATTATGTCTACAAATCAGGACATCTAACAGATTATAATTTTTATTTCGGAAAATATAATTTCTGTAAAAGGCTTGCGGCGTTTGGCCTTGCCGCGTCGTAATATGGCATTTCCTTTTAAGATCTTATAAGTGAAAAGTTGAAAATGCTCCGTGGTAACAATCATAGAAACATAAATTTTAAGATATTTTTCCTCTATTTGTCGGAGTGATTCACATAATTTTCAAATGGCCAAAAGTAGAATATTGTAGAGTAAAAAATTATGCATAATCTTGGAAAATATACTCTATTCTGATTAGGAGGCGTTTTTATTTAGTATAAAATATACAAAAGAAACTACTGTGACTGACACACACCAAAAAATATTTTGACAAGAATTTTTTTTAAAATATATGTGCCTTCCAAATAAACTATAACAACTAACTTAACAACACATGATAAATAGTATGGTAAAATATAGTACGAAGTATGAATTTTAAGCTGCAATAATTTTTTTCTGGTGTAGAACCAGATCAAATGTATTATAGCCGTCCATAATGCTTAATATAGTATTTTATTCTAATTATACTTTGTGTGTCTGTCTTCCTGTATTCATCCTGTTTCTTTTTTTTACTTAACTACTGAAAAAGTAGTAAATAGTCTTTTCATTATGTACCTACATAATTATTATGTACACTACATAAATTATATTACTTTTATTATCACAAGAAATGAGCGATTTTTGCTCCACTATATGTACTTCCGTATTTTGAAACACATATAATTTATTTTTTATTAAATTAAATGTATTTTCATTGAAAGTGGCTAATATACATATAGACTTAGAAAAATATTTTTAAATGGATTGACGAAAAAAAAAATCGGACTATACCAAATTATTTCATATCATTTTCTTTTATACAATAACAATTTTCGCCCTTATGTAGATTCGAAATCTAAATGCCAATCACTAAGCCATCCACCCTCAATTTAAAGTATTAAAAGATGATAAAGTTATAAACCACCTCAGAGGGTGTAAAAGTATTTTCATGAAATTTAGTAAAACACTTGATATCCGTCCAGCAACTAAAATTCAAATTATATTTCGTTAATACCTTGTTATTTAACAATACTATGGTAGATGATATAACTTTAATATCATACTGTCATAGTCACAACGGAAGTGACAACACACTTCATGTAACTATAATATAATTAATTCAACCGTATAAGGGTGTGTCTGGAACCTAATTTTCAGCTAATTAAAAAAACCAGGCATTAAAATGCAAACGAATTGTATGTAAGCTTTATATTTTTTGGGGAGTGGGTTCATCATTGATTTTATGTAGTGCCAACGATTTTTTCTACATCTTTATCTTCATAATCCAGTTTTTATTTCTTTACTTAACATTTTTAACGTGTGATCCACAAAAAATGTTTATAAAACGTGATATTTAACTTCAGACGCCTTTGAATTAGATACAAATTGTTATTTTAAAAAATCAAAATAATTGTATTTTAAAAATATTTTTGGATTACTTTATATTTACGATGATTATATAGAATTTCTAAAACAATCCAAGAAAAAAAAACAGAAAAAATTAACTGATAAATAATTACCAAAGCACCAAAAGTGAACCGCAGGAAGATCGAGAGATGGGCGATACATTTTAGATCTGTTATTAATTATTGTATGCTTAACGTAAGCACCATCGCCTAATTTTCTCTAAAACGAGTTCTCGGAAATCTACCAAATTTGTAATTTGGAGGTTTAAGGACATGCAGAGATCCTATTGTGTCAGTTCACTTTTGCCAGATCGACCGCTTTGCTAATAATATTGGCAATTTAAAAAAGATCATAAAATCTTAAGTATGCCATATCGTTGAAATATGATTGAAAAATAAAATAAAAATAAAACATTATATGGTGTTGGCCACAATGCAAATAACAAAAAAGAAATATGTATGTCCTTAAACCCCCACATCCAAAATTTTGTACATTTCTGAGAAACCGGTTTCGAAACAAATTAGGCGTTTCCAGACTTTTCTTTTTCTTTCTGCATACCTACTATCTAGAACACTTTTGCATTACCTAAAGCAAATAATTTTAACCATCAATAATTTCAAAAATGAAAACAAATTGCCATAGTTCTGCTGCTTTTATACTAATGTTTTTATACAGTTACTAAAAATATTATTTCACTATTCATGTCTACTTATGAAGACTAATATGTCTACTATTCGTCAGTGTCATCTAATTTTAATTTGGTTTTTTAAAAGACGTTGATTTTCAAGTTTATGAAGCACTGATGTTACTTATAGGGTAAATCACGAAGAGGTTCACATTTCCATGTTCATGTGAAATGGAGATCATGCTGGACCTAACCTCTCTTCACATTTTGCTGGAAAGGGAGACCAGTATGGTCCTGAAGGGGGTAGTCAATATGAAGAACTGCGATGGGACAAGACGGGAGTAATGTGTGAAAATAATAACCACCACATCCTCGGTCTGTATGGTCTCAGATTCGCTAGATCCCCGATAGCACATAGAAAAGTCATACAGCGTCCTCATTCCAGAGAGAGAGAGTCATATGGAGCAGGGGTAATGAAACCCTCTCCCAGTGAAAGAGGAGTAGGAGCGGAAGTGTTCGGCCAGACCCAGAAGCCTAGAGTTGACATATTAATAGGCCTGGGCTCTCTGACCACGATCTTTCAAGCAGAAATGATTGTTATAAAATTGGGAGTGAACGAGTTTAATAATTTTCTCCCTGCTAACAAGACTATAAAAATCTTTTCGGATAGCCAGTCAGCCCTCAAGGTCCTAAGCTCTAATCGAGTTTACTCAAAGCTGGTTTTGCACTGTATAAATACCCTTGAAGGTCTTGGTGCCAGGCAGAATATTACTTTGAGCTGGGTTGCGGGACACAGCGGTGTGGAAGGCAATGAAAAAGCCGACGCGCTTGATAAAAGATGAGCTGAATCTCAATCCATAGGACCAGAACCATTCCCAGGCATTACAAAGATCACTGCCAAAGGAACTGGAGAGATACCCCAGGACTAACTCGTTTGAAGGCAGTTATCGAGTTGGAAAGATCTACGCATTTTGCTCGTCCTAATTTTCCATGTACATAATTTTCCTAGAACTATTGTACTATGCTGCAATGGAAATAAGAGGTTTTATCTCATTAAATGTAGATGAAACATCATTAGGTATAAAAAAAGCAAAAGCTAGAATATGACAAAGTTTCATACTTTTCAACTTCGCCATACCTTTTAGCAAGTCCCAATGCCTGAATATAGCGCTACATAATTTGTGATAAATTAAAAAATACCCTCTATTAGCTGACTTGGAAATTCTTGCCTAAAAGAATTTATTGCTCTGCTTTTTTAAAATCAGTTGAAATGAACTGAGGATTCAATTCTACATCATGTTCAGCTGTAAAATCATTTAAATTTTAAAATAAATGACTACATTTTTCTGGTTTGTTGGTCATTAAAGCAGGAATAAGAGAATGAGTTCAGTAGTTTTGCGTATATAAGTTTTATGTTTCAACAATTTGTTTCTTTCTTTCTTTCCATGATATTCCCTACTATTTATTAGGCTTATGATTGTCGGGTAAATGTACCCGTCGCCTGTTGGGCAAACGACCTCTCCTTAGCCTTGTTCCTTCCACTTTTAGATATATACGCCCCCTCGAAGCTACAATTTTTTTCTGTACAAGGTTGATCTGTTATTTTGCCATACTGTATCATTTGGAGTCCTGAATATCAAAACATCAAGATAGTTTGTTACATCTGTTATCTTGTTACATGATGAGGTGTCCTTCATAGTTCCACTCCAGTGTAGTCTACTTGTCCTCTAACAACTTTTACCTGTATGACATTTTAGATCCACTATGCCCGTTAGCCGCATATGACGATGTACATTTTGACTTTAACGTTTGTTATTAATTTTTTTCTCTATATTAGCTACTTTTGTCTCTATTTTTCCATCGTTGGTAATCAGTATGCTTCAAATATAATAAAATTTTGATAATTTATCTAACAATCAAAATACGTGATGTCTATCAATAAAAATCTCCACTTGAGTTCACTTAGGGCGGATGTCCAATTAGTAGCAAATATGTGTTGAAACTGCCCAGTATAATTCTCCATTATTCACCATGTATATTTATTGTGTTTGATTGATTTTATTATTTTGTCACTTATTGACACTGATTGTAAAAAATTAAAACGATTATTAATATATATTTTGTGAAAGTCTCTTAACTTATTCCTGAGTTATTTCTACAATATGGACTTCTAACTAATTTCAATATATATTAAAAACAGTTGAAGTTGAAGTCCATAGAATTATAAAAAGATTTAGTACTCAATTCACTAAAGTCTGCCGTCGCCGTCACTTGTGACTTGAGTGCATTCATACAGAGATTTGGATGTTTGTACTGCTTTCCTGAAAATTTTGTATTTTGTGACATCCGCCCTAAGTGAACTTATGTGGAGAAATAGATTCGAGACTTTTAAGGATTTTTTGAATTTGTAATATAGCTCAAATTTTAGGCAGAAGAACCTCGGTCAATAGCCTTTTAGTACTTTTTATATTCTCATTAAAATATTTAGAAAATTAATTCACTGGTTAAAAACCGTTTTCTTAACATTCATAAATAATTTTGAAATATTTCCGCCTAAGAGTCTACATATTTTAAACGCTTTCAAAATAATGAATAAGTTGCCTCCAAATAAGGCTCATAATTATGTATATCTCTAAAACATCCACACACCTTAATTATGTCGCAACCTATCTATATTTTTTACCATGTATAACGCTTGTGATTGATCAATTTCATAATAAAAATATAGAACATTCCATTTCTATAATAATATGGTCGGCACTTGATAAGAACTGAACAATTACTACTATTATTCTGAAGGAATGTTAACAAGTATTTATTATTTAAACATGTTCGTTAAATTATTTATTATAAAGTACTGATATGGAAAATAGATGATATTATTAAAGTTCATTTAATTAAATGGCTCTACAGAGTGTATAAGAAGTCATCGAACTGAAAAGTCAAATGTATTTTTTTTATTTGTATTTCTAGAACCATAATGTAACATTTAACTAAATGTGTGGAATATTTAAATACATATTTTGTAATTCAAATTGTTAAAAATTCAATAAAATATTTTATAATAAAAAGTTAAAGGTAAATATCTAATTAAATGAAAGGTTCAGAAAGAAGTAATAAAAAGTTTTAAGCCCTAATTGACACGCTCAAAACTTCTAAGCGGTAACAACAGTTTGGAAAAAGTTCTTGTTGAAGTAAAGGAAAGGTACATTTTAAAGGTAAATAAAAACAAAAATAAAATAAGTTGACAATTAGGTACCTTATCATGTCAACTACTATAAAAATATTTTTACAATTTGAGAGAATAACAAATTTATTTAATGGAGGGGAAAATTCACAAAGTCTTGTCCTCAATTTTGTTTTTATTAAAAAAGAACACAAGGCGACTAGTTTCGGTCAATGACCATCATCAAGTCTATAAGAGAAAATATACAAGATAGTAACGTTGCAATTAAGATTATCCAAGTTATTTTTTAATAAAAAATTTGTGGTTAAAACTTTTTTCTTTTTCCTTTCTTCATGGATATACCACATTTGACACATGGATAACCTTCTTACTCCAAATTTATTTAAGAGAATATTTTTATATTTTTTAATACTATTTGTGATATTTTCTTTAAAAAACATTAACTGCCAGCACACTTTGGAGAAAAAACAAATGTAAAATGTTCCCGTGAACCATGCTAATTTGTTGAATAAAGATTTATTAGAAATTTCTAAATTTGTACAATATTATTCGGAAAAATTAAAATAGTTCATTTCTAAAAGGCGACCTTGGAAGTCTGCCACCCGACTCATGCCACGTAATCTTCGGTAGTACGTACAAAGCCCAAGAAAACTTTTTATTTGGTATTTATCCTTTGGTTGTGGCCACTCTGTGATAGAAGAGACTTTTTTCTTATATATAGCCACTCCATCCTTTCTCACTACATGACCCAGGTATTTATTTTGAAATAGTTGGCACTTCTTGGGGTTTAGCATCAGTTGGGCAGCTTGAAGTCTTTTAAAAACATCTTTTTTAAATGTTCATCATCAAATGTCTTCCCCAAGACTATCATGTCGTCTAAATACACCAGGCACGTTTTCCTCTCAATACATTTTCCATAAGTCTTTCAAATGTCGCGGGGGCATTTCATAGTCCAAATGGCATAACATTGAATTGCCACAATCCAAATCTGGTGGTAAAAGCTGTCTTGTCTTTATTCATTGGATCTATTTCCACCTGCCAGTATCCAGACTTCAAGTCTAAGGTAGAGAATAGTTTACTTCCTGCCAATGTGTCCAAGGTATCGTCGATTCGAGGCAGAGGATAACTATATTTCTTGGTAACATTGTTCAACTGACGGTAATCCACACAGAACCTCGTAGTTCCATGCTTTTTCTGGACCAGGACTACCGGAGAGACCCATGGGCTGGTAGAAGGTTCTATCACCCTGTCTTCCTGTATTTTCCGAACAATCCTTTCAGCTTCCTCTCTCTTGGCCTTTGGTAATCGTCGAGCTGATTGACGAATCGGTCTGGAGTTACCAGTGTCAATTTTCTGTTTTACAACAGAAGTTCTTCCTGTTTTTCCTTCTTTTGGTACAAAAATGTCACGATATCGTCGAAGAAATTCCTTTATTTTCTTTTTTTCTAATTGATTCAGAGATTGACCAGCAACTGCAATCATTTTCTCGAATTTGTCGTTGGAATTATCAGAAGTTGTTGTCTGAAAAATTATGGAAGTTACTGGTACACAAGTTTCGATTCTGGTCTCTCTCTTGATGGTAATTAGCCGATCATTAACGTTTATAAGACGGACTGGAATTTACTTAGCAGTCGTGATCAACCCCTTTCCGATCAGAATACCTCGTCCAACCTCTCCATCGTGGTTCCAAGGTTCCATCATTACATGTGTTCCTTCTTCAATAGTTTCTTGAAGCCATGCTACTATAAGGGTTTCACTTTTGCCAGGTATCACCATATCCTCCTGTACAGCAATTGGTACGGTACTGTCACCATATGAATGTAGGAATACCTCTTCGGCACCAACTTTGATCACTCTGTTCTTAAAGTCTAACTGGAAACCATGTAAGTTCATTACATCCATTCCAAGTATAACAACTTCTTCGATATCAGCGGTAATAACAGTACGAGTGAACTTTTCTGTACCAATTCCCAATTGAACCTGGGTTACCCCATGGATGTTGGCACTTTCACCTGTGGCAGTCCGCAGTCGCAATCTTGTTGGTAGAAGTTTCTTACCGTTATTTATGGTTGTTGGTCGTATAATGGTCCTAGTTGCTCCAGTGTCCACCAAGAGTGTATACTTTTTACCATTTACTTGGCCGTCTACGTATACACTATCATCGCGACATTTCAAAGAGGCTATCAGTATGAGAGGGTCTTTCGAACGGTTTCGGGTCGAAGCTGTCCCCTTTAGGCAGACCCGCTTTAGTTTTCCTGCGGCGTGTTGTTTTCAATTTTGGGACCCTAGGGCGTTTACATGAACTGCGTACATGTCCCAGTTCACCGCAATTGCAGCACCTGATGGTCTTTATCTTCATCTTTTTATCAGTAAAGTTCTTCATTATGTTAACTAGTTGGTCGAGTTTATCTTCTACGTTTTCTTCCTTTACAGTCCTCACTTTACTGTATCTTCCAGAAGCCTGCGTTGCTGTCTCATATTCTAGAGCAGCGGGCAAGACATCGACCAATGTTTTGTGACGGGCTAAACGGAGTGTCACGGAGTCCATCAACAAATGTTTGGACTGCCAAACATTCCATCATGTTTTCCGGAGCTGATGGGTAAGCAAATCGCACCAACCTGGCAATATCTACTTCATATTCTTGAAGAGACTCGTCTCGTTTCTGTATGCGATTCTTTAACTGTGACTGGTATAAATGCTCCAAGTGTTCGTGGCCATATCGCATGTTTAGTCTCTTTTTGAGTTGTTCAAAATCATCCGTCTCTTTCATAGGTATTGTCTGAAGAACATCTAAAGAGTCTCGTCGAAGGGCGATGATCAAATTTATTGCTTCCTCTCTTTCAGACCATTCGTTTGCTCTGGCAGCTGTTTCGTACTGTTTAAGGTAGTTCTTCCATGACATATTCCCGTCGAAAGTTGGGGCATTAACACGAGCAGAATTTATAGCTCCTTTCAATTTTAACTTTGACTCCACCTCATGGCAGTTTATTTTACCGTCCCTGGCCGGTTCTCTATGTTCCAGTTCTTCTATCTTCTATTCCATCTCTTTTATTTTCTCCTTAACGGAAGACATTATTTTATTCTCAATGGAAGAAATCTTATCTTCCATGGAGGAAATTTCGTTTTTCATAGAAGACATTTCGGAAGACACTTTATCCTCTAAAGAAGAAATATTAGACGAAAATTTATTTTCCATAGAAGACATTTTGCTTTGCAAGTTGGAAGAAATTTCGGTTTTTAAAGAAGATATGTCAGAAGACACCTTTTCTTCTAAGAAACTTTACTTTCTAATGAGGAAATATTAGAAGAAATATCGGTTTTCATGGAAGACATATCAGAAGAAATTGAAGAAATTATAGCAGACGCATCATCCGAAAATAGAAACGTTTTCGGATCAAAACCTTCACTTTCTAGTGCTTTTTTAAGCCGTTCTGCCAGCCCTGATTTCTTCCCTGTCGTCTCCAGTTCACGTTCTTCTAATTCTCGACGGCACTTTTAAATCGCACAGTTTTTTAGCCATTATTGACCACTATTTATTTATAGTTCCACTTCTACTTAATTTACTTATTGTTTATTTATTTAAAACTCACTATTTACAATTTATTTATGACATGCACTAACTCACAATTCTAATTTATTTATTACAATTTAACTTTTCTGTCCAACACTTTATTCCAATCTGCCCGTCCGTCGATAAGTCGCGCTATTTATACCAAGCTCAACTCTGAACGAGAAGTTTCTAGACGATGTGGAATGTCCGAGTATTCCATCTCTATGACTCAACGGCACGCACAGCTTGTTCTGGTAGTTTCAGCGGCTTACCTAGACGATTCCGTGGCATGAGGCGGGTGGCAGACATATGGATAAACAGTTTATATACAAAATATGTGCCCTTCACGGCAGTTAAAGTGTTAAAAAGTTTTCACAAATAGTGTACTTTTCATATTATGCCATCAACATCCCTATATGCTTTTCACTTGCCAACTGAATTGTAAAGATACACTAAACATACAATAAATAAATTGAACAATTTTTTTAATAACATCATAAAATACTAAAAAATTAAAAAATGTAGGTACTTAATGCGATAATAGTAAAAAATGATTAGTGTGGGTAGTTGGCATTTTTAATGTTGTAGAGCTGTTTATGACTTTAATTTAAGTTAAATTAGAAAATTGCATTACCATCAGCGCAAATAAATCTTAAGTACTTACTACTTAATTTTTTTCTCATGTAAACGCAGAGTAATTCGATTTATATAAATGCAAATCCGGTTGCAAATAAATGCAATGGCAGGAAGATTCAATTAAATGAAAAACCAGAGAAGAAATGTTTATCTCAATATAATGTGACGGTGAAGTCCATTGATTTTCATATTTTTATTCTTGAATTAATGTACAAAAATTGATCTGTGATATTTAAGCAAAAATAGGTCTGTATCAAGATTCAGTCTTGAGTCCATTTCGGTTATAATGTGCTATTAGATAACGTTACCTTACTACAGCGTAAAAAATTAAAAAGACCATGTGCAAATGTATAAATATCAATTTTAAGTATAACATTTAACATATAACACCCTATATAATAGATAAAATAAAACAAAGTTCAACTTTCACTGTGTTTTTTAGATAAGAACGTGCAGATCCCACACAACCAACTATATTAACTCGAGCCCATTCATGCCTACTATTCGCTTAACAAAAAATTCTGATTAATGAAATACCACCACCAAAATGAAATAACCTTCACAAAACAACTGGATATTTTTGCACACCAATTTAAAAAGCTCTATTATTTGTGGACTCTTCCGAAAAAAAAAAGGGTTGTGTCGACCAGATCGATAAGTCTGTCTTACAATGGACCTTGTTATATATCTTCGTCAACACCTAAGGCTCCATAATGTAGCGAAAGAAACTTTAAATAACGTATTAGAAGATAGGAAGAATCGGTAATAATAGGTATTTATTCGAATTATAACTGTTGGGAATTTCTAGTTGGTTGCCAGCAATAGAGGGATTTGCAGTAAATGGTTTTATTTATGTGTAATGTAAATACAGTATCTGAAATTCCTACAATACGATAAATTAAAAAATGGATCTAACAAATTCAGTTACTTACTGTTCCTTGTTGTGCTGAATATTCCCTTAAGAATTTTAAATATATTATTTGGCAGTTTTTATTTTTTTTCTCTTTGATTCAGTCATAGTTCTTAGAATAGTAAGTAACATCAATACATTTGGAATAAGATTCTAGACGAGGTAAACAAATTAAATACAGGGTGATCAACAACAATTTAAAAATTGCTCAACATTAATGGCAATAACTGTTTTAATTTTTGGAAAGAATGAAAAATCTATATTTTCCCCTACGAAGTTATGAAAATTGTACCCTCATATCCCTAAAGTGAAAATAAACCAAAAATGAAAAAAATGAGAATTAAAGAAAGAAAAAATTAGTGCATCGACCGGAGATCGAACTTGGAATCTCGTCCGCGCTTTGCCAATTGTGCTATCAACACTGCTACGTATTGATATCTGAATTTGCAAATTTGAAGTCATTAGATTCCGATTCTCGCTGGTACGCACAAATTCCCATTCAATCTTACTGCCACCATTTTGACATCGTTTAATATTATACTAGAACAAATTTCTAAAATCCTTTATTCGTTCAATGGTGTTAACGTGACATATAATGAATGAAAGTGAAGTGACTGTTTGCTTTGAGATTATCACCAACTGGAGACTCGAAAAACACTATCTTACGCTTTTGTATGATGAAGAATCGATTAATCATGTTGTATCTAGTGGAAATTCTATCGCTATTCATACATTTTTTTTTAATATTAAAAAAATCATCATTTGCTCAACTATAATGATTTATGTTTACTTTTTTTCATGAAACAGAAAGAATAATTAAAAACGTAGGCAGCTTGTTATGTATTCATCTTCTATGGCAGGGCAGTCATACATGAGACCCTTAATTTTGGGTTGTAACCTATGCTATATTTTTAGGCTATTTTAAAGCTATGTTCATTTCATATTCAAAAATGTTAAGCTCCCCTATGAAAACCGATATTTCTTCTGTAAGTTTTTTTTCTAACATATCTTCATTATACAATAAAGTTTATTCCTTGAAAGATAAAGTCTCGTCCGATATCTCTTCTTTAAAAGATGAAATTTCTTCCGAATTGAAAAGAAAAATGTCTTCTATGGAAAATAAATGTTCGTCGAATATTTTTTCCTTAGAAGAAAAGGTGCTTTCCGAAATGTCTTCTCTAAAAAATGAAATTTCTGCTGACGTGGAAAATAAAATATAGGAAATGGAACATACAGAACAGGCCAAAAGATGGTAAAATAAAGTGCCATGTGGTGGAGTCAAAGTTGAAATTGGAAGGAGTTGTAAATTCTACCCGTGTTAAACAGCTGCCAGAGCAAACGAACCATCGCCCTTTGAAGAGACGCTTTAGATGTCCTTCAGACTATACCTGTTGAAGAGACAGATGACTTTAAACATCTTAAAAAGACATTAAACATGCGATATGGCCACGAACACTTGGACCAGGTGAACCGATTACAGATAAAAAATCGCAAACAGAAACGTGACGAGAACCTTCAAGAATACGAATTAGATATTGCGGAATACATGATTGAATGTTTGGCTGTTCAAGCATTTGTTGATGGCATTCGTGACCATGAAATGCAAAGAATACTCCGTTTAGCCCGTCACAAAACCGTGGTCGAGGTCTTGTCCGTTGCCCTTGAATATAAAGCGAACACGCTGGCTTCTGGTGGATACAGTAAAGTAAGGACTGAAGAGGAAGAACATGCATTGCACCCACAGTCGAGTGGAATGGTAGAGCGAATAAAAAAGACAATTGGCAAATATCTGTCAAAAGTGGTTTCCAACCGCTCTTCGCAATGTCATATAGATACGCTTTCAATGAATCTACAGGCTAAACACCAGCAAAAGTGCTGTTCGGGTGTGAGATGAGTTTGGATGCCGACCTAGAGAAGACATAGCCGGTGAAGAGTATGTGATCCAGTTATGAAATAAAATAATGACATGGATGAGTTAGTTCTTCAAATTGCCAGCGACAGAATGAAGAAGCGATACGATACCCAAGCCACAGGAGGATGTTTCAAGGAAAGCGACAGAGTTATCTCCATAACCCAAAAAGATAAAAGGATTATTACCCGAAGCTTCAAAGGTCTTGGGAGGGTCCTTACCTCATCAAGACAAAATGAATGATGTCATTTACCGTATAAGTAAGATCCCGAACGGTAAACCGAAGGCAGTGCACCAAAACCGGCTGGTGACATTTGAGGGTGACCAGACGAGGAAGAAGAAGTAAACCTGCTCCAAAAAACACAAACACTTGACCCTGTCTTTGAAGAATTTATGGGTGCATATGGAGGTATTCGAAAAGCAAGACATGATGTTACAACCGAGCAACAACAAGACCTGCTCACGGTTCCTAAAGATTACTCTCTGGTCCATAGTACTTCCACCAGCATTAACGACGTTCGAGGTCTGGCATGTTTTCCGGAAGAAGTTTGATCAATTGTCAGAACTTCAAGCTTTGAAACTTCATGGTTCGCGTTACCATTTCTATCTGGTAACAAAGAACACCTTCCGCAATCGATTCACTTATCATGATGTATGGGAAGCATTGCTTAGTTTGAGGGAGTCCAATGTTTAGAAACTAGCCATGCCAAAGATTGAGTGCAACCAGCTAAATTGGAGGATCATTAGAAACATAGTGGAAGTAATTCCAAGATACCAGAGTCCAAATATGGTTTGTAGCCATTTTCCCAGTATGCAAGTGCAAGTTATAGCGAATATTGTCCCTTGTTACTTCCATATAACTGGAAATTGTAAAAAAGGATCCAGTTGCAGATACAACCATTTCGTTTTAGGTTCGTAAAAGTTCTTGGAGGAACTATCTGTGTGTGTTAGGAATTCCAATTAATTCGATTTTAGATTTTTGATGGGATGGAAGCTTGGAAGAATCTTTCTGAATAGGTTTGCACATATCCAATGTATGAGCAGGGTTTATTTTAATACTTTGTTCGATCTGTTGCGATAATGGACTATTTATTGCTGGATCTGCTCTTCATCATCAATATCTTGACTGTCATCGGATTCTTCGATTAAGAGACGAGCTTCTTTAGTTAACTCCCTCTCTTTTCTTATTAAATTAATTTCTTCCTGTAACAGTTGTAAATTTAGTTGCTTATTGCTAGATGTAGAGTTTTTCTTGCTCCTAGCAATGAATGTGTGTTTTGAGGAAGATTTAGTTGAAGAGGAAGAAGATACTGCAATTTGGACATAACCATAATTCATTATCTTCATCAGTTACGTTTACGCATTCATAACAAAACCTTTTCTTGTAATTGGCACATTCAGTTATATTTTTATCTTTATATGGTTTGTTACAAATTGGACAGTGGCCTCGTTTGGTTCTTCCAACGGTAGTTGGAACCATCTTCGTAGACCGTTGAATTTGAGCTTTGTTAGCAATTCCAAATAATTAATCCAGTTTATTGGAGGCCAAATGAGTACGTCAAATTTAAGAAAAATACTTTATTGGCTACACAATATGTCCAGTTGCATAAGGTGAATTTATACTCAAATTCCTAAAATAGTATGATAAATAAATATAAAATATAATGATTCAAACAAAAACAAAACTTACGATTTCCCCTAACTGGAAGGAACAAACCTAACGAACAATCCTATTATGATAACTATTTAAAATAATAATAGTACTTAAATTATTTTAAGACAAATTAGTAAATTATATCTGCCAATCATTCTTCACAGGGGGCAATGTAATGTGAGGTATTTCCGACCAATCTAGTCATGCTCTGATCCTTTGGATCCCTCTGCATTGTTTGGGCCTTTTTACGACTCCACTTGTCCGTAAAACAAGGAATATTTATTAAAGGGGATAAACCTCCTTTACCCAACTATAGGGACGCCTATGCTCACAGATAGCCGATATGAATCATTCATTCGGGAATGTACTAGAACCCTAAATAGGAGACTATTCGAGTAAAATGGTGAGAGCGCTAGAAATGGAAAGTAAAAGAATTTGGTGGATGTTTCCGGACTCCAATTATATAAATAATTTACGTTTGCAGTTAGGAAATCTATTTAACTGTCGTCGAGTCATTGCAGTGAGAACATCGATAAAGTAAATTGTTAAATAAATTATGTGTTAAATAAATTGTTGCTTAAGTATAAATAAATTAATTGGTAGGCAGTGTAAATAAATTATAAATAAATTGTTTTAAATAATTAAATTATGTGTAAATTAAATAATCGTTTAAAAAAAATAAAAATCACTGAAACCTCAATATTATGTTCTAACCATTTCACATTCATAAGTAGGTATATAAAAAAGGTTGGTTTTATTTTTTTGCATACCGGGTTCTGAATCTGTGCTGTAACGACAAGAGCAAGAATAATATTTGTCAGAGGGATGCGCAAATTTTTTAAAATATCGCCAAACATCGATGTTTTTCAAAAACATTCATTGAATTGCAAAAAAAAGGTCTTCGGACCACAAATGAAACGTAAAGCTTAACAAACATCGAATAAAAAATCATCGATATTAATAATTAAAAACATCGGATAAAAAAACATCGATGTTATCATCGATAATCGAAACCGAAAAATCGATCCCTAATTTGTCAATATGTTATAGTTAAGTCAACAATAGTTGATGAGCTAAGAGAATGATATCACATTATTTCTGGAGGGTGTACAATGATTCCTAAATGCAGTGGAGCTGAACTCATCACTGATATACGTAGAATAGACTTAAAATAATTTTAAAAACTCATGTTCCCTTTAAATTAAATCATACAAAATAACTATCTGTATTTTCAATCTAAAATTATATTTGCATTGTATTACCAAGTTGAATATTATTCCCCGTGCGTACATGCAAGATTACAACTCACAAATACCGCATTACGAAAAAGGAAATGGGAAACAAATTTACATATTAATAAGCTAGGAAAATAAGTGAAGAGTGGTTCATTAAAAATAGAGTCACGTATTAAGTTTCGGTATCCTGATAAATAAAAGAAGTACCTCACACACCAGACCGATTTATTTTTGTCGGAAGACTATTCACGATGACGTCCCACCGAATGGCATTCCATCCTGCCGGAAGACAAAACTAAAATAATTATATCAAAAGAAAATAGAGATAGTATTTCAGTTTGACGTCAAAAATGAAATGTACGCATAATTTAATAGAACAGTGAAAGTAATTAAAATAAATTTAAGTACTGTGAGATCCCTTTTTCATTGAGCTTACGGTGCCTGTTCATAAAGTTCACGACCATGAGCTGTAACTCGGGACGTAATAGCGCTATTCTCTATAATGTTTAGCTTTAATAAAAAACCAATCGAAATTGTTTATTTTTAAAATCATTTTTTAGTCAAACCTTCATTAGACTGTTATCACTTGCACCATTATATTTAGATCAACTAGTAGAATAATCCCAATGCAAATTATCTTGGAGGACAATGGACAGTATCAATAGATGGAAGAAGCTCCGTGGTGTCCAAGTCGTGTCTTTGATAATTTTGTCGAAACTGAATAACGAACGTAATTTCTCTATTTACCAATAGATGGAACTTCAGTTCTAACAGATATCGCGGCAGAATTGCCTCCAATGAAACGTCCATAAGGTTGATCTACTAGGATATCTAAATACAATGCTTACACTAAACAATAAGAACTATTGATATTCATCGGGCTTATGATTTCAATATTTTATAGATGGTGTATTACGGTAGATTTATTTCTATTGATAAGACATCCACATTTCTATCCCGGTGGGCTATTCTGTAGACGAGAGTGGGTAGGGTTTTCCTCACCAGCTAAGGTATAATATTTCTTATGGCATTTAATATTAGGTTGCATCGCTTAAATAAGTAATAACAGCTTTAAATTCTACTAAGCATTGTGTTTAAAAGTGACAAGCATTACTCTATTTATAATACACATAAATCACCCCGTAAAAATAATATATAATAAACATAAGAACAAAAATATATTTTATTCATTCAATACGTTGTATCACTGAATTTAAAATCCTTTAACAAAATTGGAAGCCAGTCCTGAACCTTAGTAACAGTAAATATAATTTAACGGTTTTTTGAAATCCTGGAAAAACATATTTGTACAACTTGGTACTCCTGTTTCTTATTTACGGGCCTAAATTATTATCTATCTTCCACATGGAAATTTCCGGTAATTTAAACATTAGCGCTCATTCATTCACACTTATAAATCTGTTTCACTCGCGTTAACATAAGTATAGTAAACAATAGAGCGCTAAAACACATCCACAGCTGCAAGAAAGTAGGCGAAACATCAGGTAAGATTCTCTCAGCCAATAACGACGAAACACGCCCAAACTTGCAAGTATTTACACTCTACTCGACAAGAAAAACGTTGAGAACACTTTTGAACATCGACACATCAACACCTTTGCTTTCTCCCGTCGCGAACTCGATGCTGATCACTAAAAAAATATTTTAAAATGTATTAAACCTGCTAATTGAAGCTCTTGGTGTAAAAAGGATGCAAGCCACAATACGTGGAAAAGTAACTGTTGAGCTAAAAATATCTGTATCTATAACAAGGATACTAGCCACATACAAATTATTTTACCTCTAATCCGAAAGATGGCGCTATTTTTCGTAATATTTATATTTAAATATTTTTTTATTTGTATTTGACAGATTTTAAACAAATTTCAAACTGAATTTTCTCACTATGTAAAATTGTTATAAGTCGAAGAAAGTTTATAGTGTAAATAAAGTGGTTAAATGAAGACTATATTTAATTTCATCATAATCAAACATAAGTCTGGCAATTTATCTACAAACATCATACACTTCTACTGGATGTATTACTACTCTCCACTGCTCTCAGCTCATGGGAAGAAACCTTTCTTTCTGCAACGGCGAATGAGAAATAAATTTATATCGTTTATTTTATGGCAAGGTTGCCAACATTTGGCGATAGTTACTGTCCTGGAAAAAATGATTTTGTTGTGTAAAATCGGGGGTTAAATAATTAATATATTCGCCGTTATTGTTATCCCACATAAAATACATTTGATATGGTATTGGTTTTATGTGGGAGTACTTTTATGTGGAACTGATTTATATGGGATTGATTTTTAATTCAGATTGATTTTGATCAAATTAATTTTATATGGAATTGATGGTGTGAATCATTGTCTTATTAATTTTATGTTGTATTGATTTTAATAAAATCAATTTAATGTGGGACTGATTTAATGTATCATTGTGTCTCACCACACTATTATTGTATTGTGTTCTCCTACCACAAGTGGTACATAAAGAGCAGTTCTGTGATATTTGAATTAAACTGTTGACCCAAAGAATGACGTAATCATGAAGATTGATAGCTAAACCCGAATTCTCTGGGTCAAAATAAAGATATTAGCAACCCTATTGTAGGGCTAGATATTTTTTCATATTGTGTCAAAGGGCCTTGATAGGAAATTCTTTCGCCCTAGAAGATGTTCATGGTATGAGGCTTGTAATTTATAAAACCATCTAAAAAATATAATCCAATAAAAAGTTGTTTTCTTGAAAATACATAAAAATATCTACAACATAGGAATAACATTAATTATTTAAACCTAATACCGCTTGTTATTCCATATAAAATATTGATTTTATTTCGTAACTATCTCCATACAACCATGTTTAGAGTCGTTAGGACGTTTAAATCCCATTAAGGAGTTATATCATCTTGCACTCTAGATAAGATGGAAATCGTTTAACGATTGGGGAGAGAAAATAAAAGAAAGCGTAAACGGACCCTTCCAAGTAAGGGAAAGCAGAACGATTAGATCTTAACCGTAATGAAATGGCACACACCTACAGATAAATATTAAAAAGATAGTGATAGTTAAAAAATAAACCTCTTGTTAAAATAAAAGTATCTGTGGAAAAGCAGGTGTTTCAAAGTTATACTATTAGAAAGCACTTTCGAACTATGATATATATTATTTAGAATCTACCTACGTTTAATCATAATTAAATTAAACATAGTCTACTATGGTATTTAAAGAATTGTATTTAACATGAAATATATTTATATTAATTAAGATTATTAAGTAAAACTGTTTTAAATTGGACTTTAATTATAAATTGTATCCGCGCCATTCGGTCCTTGACTAATTCGTGAAATAATAAAATTTACAAATACCTGTGCGATCCATAGGCCTGGGAGATGTAGAATTTGGATAAAAATATTACATTCTGATGGACTACTTTATTTTAAATACTAACGCAATGATTTGATCTATCAGTACATGGTTCACTTAAGACTAAACAATTTTTACATTATTTACAGAATTTCTCTAGAAAATTTGTTACTTAAGCCATGTTAATATATATAAAAGTAATTTTACATGACGGCGGACAGAGCGTCGCCCTTTTAACACCGCAAAACGCTGTGATGTGTTTGAGGGTTTTTGAAGTTCTGATTCTGAGCGGGAGAGAAGTCCCTAAGTACACTTGAGTCACGCTTGTGACGTTGACCAATAAAAAGTGCATGACGCCTGTGGCGCTAACCAATGAAAAGTGATTGACGTCTATGGCGTTAACCAATGAGAAGAAGATAAGAAGTGAATGATGCCTGTGACGTAGTTATTTATCGGGAGACCTTATTTATCGGTCGAGATTGCAGAGACGTCTCCAAGAATAGTAAAAAATCGAAAATGAAAGCTTAATATATATTGGATGCAATATTGAATGTCAATAATTTGTTGAATGTAATTCCACAGAAATAAAATTAGTATTCAATCAATATAGTTATTTTACTTATGGTATCTACTACTTCCAAGCCATAATTCCAGATAATGAGGCTGCTATCCAGAAGATTCCCTTAACAACCTAACCCATACACTAGGCTCAAGCCATTTTGCATCTTGCAAAATGTGAAGGTCTTTATCAATGTGCTCCTTTAAATATAACCTAGTAACTAGGGTAAAGTATTGTAATGCAGATTACAAAGTTGCCACATTGGAATCTATACCTCAATTTAATCAACGAGGCCCTTATATTAAGGGCTAAACTCTGACAAGGTAATTATAGTTATGTATCTATTTATTTGGTAATTATTTCTAAATCAAGACGAGACTGATCGCAACGTTTTGATCAGCCGATAATTTTGAAAAATGGTGAATTTGAACAGTCAAAAGTAGAATACTAGAATACATTTTTGCTGCCAAAAAAAAGATAGATGTGGAAGAGCAAATGTCTAAATTTTGAATTTAAGACAAAAATTTTAAAAAAACCTGTACTAATCTACGCAAAGGAGATTATCAAACACCACCAAGACCATCCAAATGATGAGTACCGTAGAGTTGAAAGCAATAAAAGGTATCCAAAGGAAAACAGCGTACGATAGAGTCAGAAATTAAGATCTTAGAAACTGAAGTGTGATACAACATTGGCCAGACAAAGTTGAAGATTCTGGAATACACACGTAAACAGAATGGAAGAGGATCAATCGTTAACCACATGAAAAATAATACACCAGTAGGAACAAAAATACATGGAAGACCACTAAAGCTTTGAAGAGACTGTTAGACATCATTGTCGGGAGAGGACATGTCGGTTAAATACACAATAATTAACTTCTTATATCGGGTTTTTATTTCAAAACTGAATAGTCCAAATAAAGTTTTTATTTTTGTTAAATTTAAGAAAAACCATACTTCAAATTTTATATTTTAAAAACGTTATTCATAGATTTGTAAGTTTCACCCGTTCAGCACCTCTCCTAACCCTTCTTCACAATGTTAAGTGCCCATCTTGTGATACTTCAAATTAAAGTCCAACAAGAATACAATCCAATATTTCCTCGATTTTTTTTGTGGGTAATATTGTTACCCTGCACCTTGCAGCCTGAGGTTGTCATAGAAAAGTACGAATAAAAGAAGATATAATAGTCTAGAAACGTCATTCCGTATCAAGAAACATCTGGACGATTCGAGAAGGTTCGAGAAGAATCAAGGCAGCTATATAAGTCGATGTTTCTGGCGTCGGGGGGCAGTTTAATAATAGAAGGTAATATGTAGGTGAAGTATCTCAAAAACCGATTTTTTCGAGATACGTCACTTTGTGAAATTGACGACATATGGCAAAAATATAAGTTATAAAATTATTTTATATTTCTGCTATTTTTCATTTGATATAATGCTTACGGACTTCTCTTTTTTATTTTTAAATTGGTCACAATTAAGAATTGGTGTTTATTTCCTTTAATATTTAACAGGCCAGGTGAGATTTTAATAAAATATTAATTTATTTAAAACAAAAATATGTGATTCTAGATACTGAATTTTTAATTACTTACCACACCATACTTTACGGATATCCTCTTTGATTGCAAACTGTTATCAATGTAAATATTATCTAATTCGTTGGTTTTTTACAGTGTTTCCTCCGATGGAAAGTTTTTATCACTTTAACGCTTATTACAAAGTGTTAGGTATTATCGTTGTTGACATTTATTTTGGCACTGTAACCCCGTTTGGAAGGAATGTGAAAACATTATCAATAAAAAGGATAACTTGATAAAAGTAATATGTCATCATTTTGAAAATTCTATTTAACCTAAGTATGTGTTAAAAAGAAAAAAACATTGATTTATATAATTCAAACATTTTTTTATTTTTTTTTTAAGATTGGCTGATTCGTTGAGTTTGATTTTGAAATCGTTTGTTAGTTTTTTTATTAATGTACATAATCACAATCACTGTGTGTATTTCGTTCAAACTTTGTGGGTATCCATGCAGAATAATAATAACTTGCGTAGGCACCTTCGCCATAAACGATTTTCTCAGTTTTTGTTAGAATTGGACAATATTGTCAGTTGTCAACTTTTAAAAAAAATATTTTGTTTACTTTTGAATTATCTTACCAACTCACAATATAATTTCTTTCCACTTTCTCAAAAGTAAGTATACATTTTCCATTTATATATACAGGGTGTACCAATAGTGTGTGGAAGTTCGATATATTCTATATTATAGAAAATATCAAACAATGTTATTTACAAAAGTTGTAGATAATATTAATCTGCACATTTTAAAATTATTTTCGATTATACAGAGTGATCCATAACTTCAGAATTGATCAAACCTATGTTTTTTTAAATGAACCACCCTGTATTTAATTGTAAATTTGAATTCCCCTGACTTTACCAACATGTATGAGATTATACTGGGTATTTTGGAAGTTTAAACCAATTTTATATGAAAATTGTACTAGGTTGAACCTTCTGTATATTTCAAAAGAAACAATCGAACATCAAAATTTTTTGATGAATCATTTTTAATGATAGTCTACTTTTATAAGAATATACTATTTTTTTTCTAGTGCAACAGACGTGTACAGGGTGAGTCAAAATTCAGATACACGATTTTCTTAATATTTTTAAATGTAACACCCTGTATTTCATATCACTACTAAAAAATACTCTAATTATACGTTCGTTTGAGTTAAATATTGCCTATCCCTAAACACAACAGTTTAGCGAGAGATTCTTAGATGAAATGTTAAAAAGGGTTAATTATAACTAAATTCACAATGTACTTTGATTTAAACTCTTGTTAAAATATACTGTTTAATCAGTTTATATTTTTAAGATACCTAGCTACAATTTATTATCAACTGAATTTACTTTCTTTACTTTTAAGGTTAGGTTCACCCTGTATTTCATATCTCTACTAAAAGTACTTTAATTATACGTTCGTTTGTCCCTATCCCTAAACACAACAGTTTAGAAGATATTTTATATTTGAATGAAAAAAATATGAGCCAAAAATAAGTTTTTTTTATTTGGCGGCCTTTAAAAGTATATTTGTATTCGTTAATTTACTTCTGTTATTATTTAAACAGATTTCTTTAAGATAGTCCTCTAATGTATTTTAAAGATCCGTTTAAATAATGACAGAAGTAAAGAAGAAAATATTTTTAAAGGCCGTTAAATATAAAGGAATTTTTACAGAATAGACCCCATAGTCCATTTAAAATAACGGTAAAAGGTCGAGAAACGCCGCACTTGACGAGACCACTTGTCCCCTACGTATTTTGGGGCGCTGATTACGAAAATGAGGGTTAAAACTGGCAGCAATGGTTGGAACACCCCTAAAATTGCAAAAAAACACTCCTAAATAGGGGTGTTTTTCGATTGTACTTGTTGTTTTGCAAACTAACGCATCTCATATGTTTTTTGGGGCGCTGATTTCGAAAATCGGGGTGTCGAGACTGGAAAATTTGTGTGACACCCCCACGTGCCAGAAACACCCCTCCCAAGGGGTGAATTTTCGGAAAAAATGACCAGTCACGGTGTTTCGCGAACTAAGTCATCTTATATGTTGAAAAATTAATAAACTGCGTCGTAATTGTACAAGAACAGAACGAGCGGGAAGTAGGAAGCAAACATTGATGCTAGAATATACGAAATATAGATGTGAATACAGAGAGAAAACCTGAATCCACGACCTTGTATTCACACGATCTCTGGAGTCCCCTATTGTTTCCAACGCGGCCTATTTAAACTGAACAGGAGTTTTGATTCATAGGAATATTAATTTTTTTCGGGTAACTCTTGTTTTCGGAAGATAACATTAAATAAAGACTAAAAAAATACGAGTATCAGAAAGATCTTGATACTTTTTGTTCAAAAATTAAAATTAATTTGGAGTGTGCTGGACAGCGACCCAAAAAACATATGAGATGAGTTAGTTTGCAAAACAACAAGTACAGTCGAAAAACAACCCCAATTTTAGAGGTAGTTCAACCATTGTTGCAAGTTTTAACCCCGATTTTCGTAATCAGCGTCCCAAAAAGCATATAAGATGGCTTAGTTTGCAAAACAACAAGTACAGTCGAAATAGACCCCTATTTAGGGTTTTTTTGCAATTTTAGGGGTATTCCAACCATTGCTACCAGTTTTAACCCTCATTTTCGTAATCAGCGCCCCAAAATACGTAGGGGACAAGTGGTCTCGTCAAGTGCGGCGTTTCTCGACATTTTTACCGTTATTTTAAATGAACTAATAGGCAATATTTAACTCAAACGAAAGTATAATTAGAGTACTTTTTAGTAGTGATATGAAATACAGGTTATTACATTTAAAAAAATTGAGAAAATCATATATCTGAGTTTTGACTCACCCTGTACACGTCTGTTGCGCTAGGAAAAAATTAGTATATTCCTATAAAAGTATACTAACATTAAAAATGATTCATCAAAAAATTTTGATGTTCGATTGTTTCTTTTGAAATATACAGAGGGTTGAACCTAGTACGATTTTCATATAAAATTGGTTTAAACTTTCAAAATACCCAGTATAACCTCATACATGTTGGTATTTTCTTGAAGGGCAAAGTCAGGGGAATTCAAATTTACAATTAAATACAGGATGGTCCATTTAAAAAAACATACGTTTGATCAATTCTAAAGTTATGGATCACTCTGTTTAATCGAAAATAGTTTTGAAATGTGCAGTATAATATTATCTACAACTTTTGTAAATAACATTGTTTGATATTTTCTATAATATAGGATATATCGAACTTCCACACACTATTGGGACACTCTGTATATTTTTCAAATACCGGTTTTCTCCATTGTGGAATATATCTAACGAAAACATTTCCTTGGTGTTTAGGTAGTGTTTCCTTAACCCTTTTTAGCTGTTAATTCCAACTTTTGAGCGGATATCGTCGCCCGAGAAGGCCGAGGAAACATCAATCTTGATTTTGTCAAAATTTCTATAGCAAGCACAGAAAATCCAAGAACACGTAGTTAAATGTCAAGGCTGTTGACTAGTCGAAAGGACAAAGCTGGATACCGAGGAGTTTCACAATATATTTGAAAAGGTTGGACAAATACCCATCTCTAAAATCTAATCGGAAATCTATTCTACTTCGGAGCGGAAAAGCGGAAAAGAAATTACAATATATGGAAATTTCTCACACGTCTATTAAAGGAATATTATATATTTTTTAATAAACATAATAATTGGTGTTATTATGGATAATAATAAAGAAAAATAAAAGAAACTTATCTTATTTTGTACGTTTAAACAATGAACGTGACAGTTATTCTTCATCTAAGTTTTTAAAATAGAAAAGTTAAGTATAAGTAAAAGCATACGTATAAATCTGCCCTTAATTTTCTTTTCACACATTCCAGCCACTTGAAAAGAAAACAGTTAATTACTTTAGGAAAACAATAATTAGTAAAACAAAAGCATTTCCGATGGAATCCAAAAATAGAACACGTCTATGAATACTTACTTCTTTTATTGTCACCCATGCAAGAAATAGAAATGGATAAATATAGATAATATAGAATAAACCTATAAACCTAACTTCTCATTAGAATAGACAGACGGATGCAGCGTAAATATATGTTGAGAAGTACGTTTAATAATTATGTTTGTTAAAAAGAGATGGGAATTTCGTTTTACCGCTGAAGATATGACAATTACTTTCGTCACAGTTCTTGAGCAAAGTGTGGTTCCCACGATTCACGATTTTAAGGAATTACGAAGATTTGCTTTACGATGACCTTTACTTTCTACAGACGGATGAAACAATGGTAGAGAAGACAATTATGTTCGTTTTTTATTATTGTTGGCTAGACAGAAAAATACTATATACAAAATGTTAAAATTAGTTTGTAATGGATACTAAGCGCAGCAAAAAATAATGTTTTTGTCCACGACCACTTAATAATAAATCAATATTCTACCTCCTAACTAAGAGCATAAGTACCCATATATCACGGAGTGAATTATGATAATTCACGCTTTTGTAATTCTGGCACATTCCGGTAGATAACTAAAGATAGGCGATACTTTTCATAACGATATTTTCTAGATCAAAAAATCGATAAATCAAAAAATCGAAAAATCGAAAAATCGAAAAATCGAAAAATCGAAAAATTGAAAAATTGAAAAATTGAAAAATTGAAAAATTGAAAAATTGAAAAATTGAAAAATTGAAAAATTGAAAAATTGAAAAATTGAAAAATTGAAAAATTGAAAAATTGAAAAATTGAAAAATTGAAAAATTGAAAAATTGAAAAATTGAAAAATTGAAAAATTGAAAAATTGAAAAATTGAAAAATTGAAAAATTGAAAAATTGAAAAATTGAAAAATTGAAAAATTGAAAAATTGAAAAATTGAAAAATTGAAAAATTGAAAAATTGAAAAATTGAAAAATCGAAAATCGAAAATCGAAAATCCTGATAAATAGCTGGTGGAGAGAATATCCACCAGTGGACACCACATCGCCGACAGGAAGGTATAGTAATTTTACACCGGACCAAACGAAAGGTTTAGTGTACGCTGGTGTAGTTCATTCCTACACCATTGGGACCAGTGCTGCCAGTCTAGTACAATTGTACTAGATCTAGAACATTCTCTGAGAATCTGGTACTCTAGTACACTCGAAGCAAAATCTAGTACTTTTTTCAGCCTATGTTCCATTTGAAGTGTAAAATATATTGTTCAAAAACTAACAAAGAAATTAAAATAGTTGTTAAAAATTGGTTCAGATATAAAATAGTAGACATTTCTCGAGAGATAAAACATTGTTCAAAAATTGCACTAGAGATCAAATATTGTTTAAAAATAGCTTGAGAGGTAAAAAAGGGTGTTAAAAATTGGTCGAAGGACAAAATAGTATTAGAATTTGACCTTTCTTTAAAAATTCCTCGAACTATAAAATACTATTAGAAATTGCTCGAGAGATAAAATATTGTACAAACATTGCTCGAGAGATAAAACATTGTTAAAAATTTATCGAGCGTTAAAATATTGTTATAACTTTGTTGAGAGTTAAAATATTGTGCAGTTTGCTAAAGAGATAAAAAAGTCGTTAAACATTCCTCGAGAGATAGAATAATGTTAGAAATTTATCTAAAGATAAAATATTGTTTAAAAATAGCTCAAGAGATAAAAAAAGGTTTAAAAATTGTTAGAGAGATAAAATAGTATCGTAAATTGTTAAACTTTTGTTAAAAAAATACTCTATAATTAAAAAATACTGTTAAACATTTCTCGAGAGATAAAACATTGTTTAATAATTGTTAGAAAGATAAAAAATGTTAATAAAAATGGCTCGAGAGATAAAATAGTGTTAGAAATTGTTAAAATTTTGCTCAAAAATTGCACGAGATCAAATATTGTTCAAAAAAGAGAGGTAAAAAAGGCTGTTAAAAATTGCTCGAGAGATAAAATATTGTTAGAAATTTATCGAGAGATAAAATATTGTTTAAAAATAGCTCAAGAGATAAAAAAGGTTTATAAACTGTTCGAGAGATAAAATAGTATCATAAGTTATTAAAATCTTTTTAAAAAATTGCTCGAGAGATAAAATTGTGTCAGAAATATGTCGAGAGATAAAATGGTGTCAGAAATTTGTCGAGAGATAAAATATTGTTTAAAATTGTTGTGTTCGTATTGTCTATAAACCTTTTTTTTTGCTCTTTAATGACCACCCTTCACAATTAGAAAATCTGGTAATTTTATAGAATCTAGTACATTTTTATGAAATCTGGTACATTTTTTAGACAAATCTGGTACATTATAAAAATATATTCTGGCAACACTGATTGGGACGAACGAAAGAACCTAATGCTTTTACCACCTTTTTATGAGATGTAAATGTTAAATCTGATATTATAACTAGTTTTCGAGATACAGGGCGTTAAAGTTTATTATAAGTTTTGGTCAGATGTCCATGAAAAGAGACAGTTCAAAATATTTACTGTTACAGGGTGAATCACAAATAAATCACACTATATTTTTGCAACTTTATTGTCCCGTATATAAAAACTTGTCACAAATATAGGAAAATGATGTATATACTGATATATTTTGTAGATAATTTAAGATTAGTAAATATAATTCAGATTATATTATTCACAGTCAACTGAGAATTGAAATTAAAATTAAAACTAAGTTAGCTTACTGTAATTATGTGAAATGTTCTACGCTGATCCTAAAACTTTTTTGGTCATTTATAAATTTCAGAAAGGGTGATCTGTCAACGATACCCAACACTATGAATTTCGAAAACAAGCATTTAAATCAACCTAAAGATATTGCGGATTCGTTTGCAATATTTTTTCAGAAAATTATACACCCATTGATAATACTGTTAAAGATTCTTTAGAATACCAAAATTATAACAATATAGTTAACATTACCCAAGTAACGGAAGCTGAAGTACTAACCTATGTCAACAAGTGGATCGGATAATGTTCCGGCATTTCTGGTGAGAGACTGTGGTATTTTGCAAACCACTTACTATTATTTTCAACCTTATTTTTAAAACTCAACAATATTCTGAGATGTAGAAGTTAGCTATAGTAAGTCCAATCTTTAAAAATGGCAGCAAAAATGATATATCCAACTATCGCCCTGTCACAATTCTGAACAATTTCTCTCAAGTTTTTGAAATACTTGTGCATACTTTCCTTTCATTTCAGTTTCGCCAAATCATTAGTCCAACCCAACATGGTTTTATTTCTGAAGTTTTGGATAGAAGAAGTCAGGTTGATGTTATTTACACTGACTTCTCTAAAGCATTCGATAGAATTGATCACAAACTTCTAATAAGTAAACTTTCAGCACTTGGATTTCATGGCTCCTTATTAAATGTTTTTCAGTCATATTTATCAGATCGTTACCTTTATGTTCAGTGCTTAGGTCATAAATCAATGAATTTCAAACAAACATCCGGCGCCCCGAAAGGCTCGGTTTTTAGGGCCTTTATTATTTCTGCTTTTTATTAATGATATTGTTTGTAATTTGAGCATCACAAATCTCTAGTTATAATGATTGTCTATTGCTTCAAGAGAATCTTAACTGCTTAAACGAAAGTTGCCGTTAAATGTTAAAAAATGTAATGTAATGACATTTACTAGAAAGGAAGCACCAATACTACATAATTATGACCTACGAAATTCTACATTAAATTGACCAGAACTGATTAAAGATCTTGGAGTTTTCTTTGATCCAAAATTAACGTTTACATCGCACATTGAAAAAACAACTGCTTCTGCTTTGTTATAAGGAATAAGAGATTATTCAATGACTTTTCAACGATGAAAATACTTTTCTCTTCGCTGATTTTGTCAAAATTAGAATATACCAGTATCGTTTGGAGTCCGATATACTCCAATCACATTAACCATTTGGAAAGAGTTCAACGAAGATTTTTTAAATCAGCTTGTCTTTTAAGTGATGGTACCTATCCCATAAGAGAACTTCCTCAAAGTTATTATTTAAACCGTTTCAATACATGTAGTCTTTTAAAAAGTAGAGCAATACCCTCGGTGATATTTTTGTTCAAGTTATTAAATAACAAGGTGGATTGTATTTCATGTTTGGAAATGTTACACTTTCACGTCCCTAGAGTTAATTCCCGAAGAAATCAACTATTCTATCAACAAGCACATGGAACTAACATATACGCCTTTATTTCAAATTAGCGGTCACATTTTGAACCAAAAAGCATAGTAAAACCTTCAACCCCCTCAGTAGAGGTGTCATCCACCAAATTGTTACAAAGGGGAAGGGGGATCAAGTAATACCTCATTAAAAGGGTCTTGTTATTCCCTATTCAAAGCTGATGAGTTTTTGAAAATAGAGCCACTCGTTTAGAAAATTATGAAGCTTTGAAAGTTAAACAATAATGTGTGACGAAAAATGCAAAAAGCGATTTAATTCAACTTGAAACCTTGCCGTATTTTTGAAATTACGTTATTTATTCCCAGATTTAAAATAAAACACTTCATTAACTCGAAACACTAAAACATTTGTTGCTGTGGGGGTTGAAGATTTTACTATGTTTTTTGCGTCAAAAGGTGTCCCCTTGACAAACAAACATGACGTGTTTTTGAAATTCGCCGAAAAGTTTTTTCCACCCTGTAATGCCTTGCGGTACGTTATTGATGGGCCACCCTGTATATGTATGTACTAAAATAATCAGTTTAATAAAAAAATTGAAATTGGCTATCCAATTCTAATATAACTTTAATAAATTTAGCTAAAGCGTTGACATAGTTTTGAGAAATAATGAGTGATTCAATTTAAACTTTAGGAATTGAACTGGACGCCATTTTCAACGTGTTAAGTTTAGAATTTTGTATTAGTTATGATATAAACTAAAGCAACGCATACGTATTACACAAATTCATTATTAAACTATTCGTTTAGTTTGGTAAAATTACTAAAGTGAACTTCTACTAGTTTTTGGGCCTTTTTGGACATAATAATGTGAAGAAAAAACTGGTATTTTTATTGGTAACTTTTCTACTGACAACTGGTGACATAACCATCAAAAATGACAATCATGTGTCATTTTTACTACTAATTTTATCAAGAATTTAAAAATACTTTACTTTCTCCTGTTTTATTTTACATATTAAACTAATAGTTAAGGTTTTTTGCTTATAATTCAAAATAAGGCATTTTTTATTTTTTTAGTACATTGCATAATGGAATTTTCGTAGATAAAGTATAGTGTTCTACTGGTCTAAAATTATTTTTCGTCACTAGTAAAACAATATAGTTTTAACCGTTTATATCAAAACGTAGGTACTTGATGATAATTATAAAAATTGTTTTGAATTGATTTTTTTTAGTTTATACTATAGAGTAGGTGCTTTTTATTAATAAAACCAACATAATTGTTTAAAACCATAGCCTTCTAAAATAAAGGTTAATATACTATTTTGCGATCAAATAAAAATTTATATCCATATAAAAAATACATATTATCAACTAGTAATACATTTTATTATACAAAATGTAAACCCGCTTGGACATAATTCTACGGTATATAAAAAACTCAATTTTCAAAACAATAATATACCGCAATAAATATTATTTTCGACTTACCTGGGAGTAAATGTCAATGTCCTTGTAGGGATTAACTGCAACTAGAATGGTGCCAGTGTATGTCTAAATCTCATTAAGGAAAACGGCTAAACAATGTAAAATGTAAGGTTCGAAAACGTTAAATTACTAAACTAGCTTATTTGTTTGGAAATTTGCGGAAATGGTTGTTTAGCGTGCTGTGGGATACATAAATGCGCCCTTAATAGTTAACATGGAATATGTAATGATAATCAGATGAGACAATGTTACTGAAAATGAGGAACAGTAAAATAAACTTATCATTCAAAGAATACAGAATACGAATTGATATATTACCAAAAAAATACATAAATAAACGTATTTGAATGTATGTCAAATTTAATATAGACATTGTTAAAATTAACCGACAATTGAAGTATGAAATTCATGAATAAATTCCTGAACGTCAAGAACCGAAAAATTAAAAAATCTGCTCTCGGCTGCTAGACCACAGGGTCCACAGGAGTATGTTCATCCTACGATCTACTAATAAGTTGATATAATTCAATTCCCACTTAGTTTTCCGTATTTTAGGATGTTTCTAAAACTGTTTATCATTATTTGTTATTGTGGGATTACTAGTTTATCGGAGTTAACAGCTCCGCATATCCGGTAAATGGGACCTATTCTTGAATTCGAAAGAGTAGACAAATAAAAAAAAATTGTCTTTATCTCAAATATACAAAATATGTATTTCTGTATCATTCTTCCCTCAAACTTCTACTCCTTCAGATTCAAGAGAAGTTACTCTTGTCTTCTCATTTCTCGTTTCTTAACTAATAAGCACTTGTCAATCTTAAGAATTCGTTTATTTAAAAATTCAGCTATAGAAGTAAAACTTTAACTATATCGAGAAGTGCGGCAATTTTTTTTTCTTTCATATGAAATAATTCGTCTCATATTTTTATTGTTGTCAGAGTTTATACTTTTTAAAATTTGATTTTCAAGGTAAATTTATGTTGAGTTGATGCTCATTTCATAAGTTTTACTTTATCCTCAGCGTCACTAATTTAAAATTATCCTGTTGGAGTAATTTGAACTTTTTATTATTATATAATACATTGCGATATTTTTAAGATTGATTTATTAGGGTTATAAGGTATTTATGTGATTTAACAGTATGGTAAAATTACATCAAGATGCAACAAATTTCGCATTACTTAAGTTTTTTTTTAGATAGAAATAATTTAAAATATCATGTATACTGTATACAATATTTTTATAGATATCTTACTATCTACACAGTACTTCGAGCCGGTAATAATTATCAAAGCAAAGATATCTTATAGACTTCTTTATAGTCGTAAATATGCCAATAAACTACATGCTCATAGAAGAAGCTTGGGATATGAACTCAGATCATTCCCCTATACTTCTTACATTGAGTAATTATTTAATTCAAAATGAAACTCCTCCTAGATTAGGCAATAAACAAACAGATTTAAAATAAAACTTGACAAAAAAAAATAATCTTTCGGTACCACTAAGAACTGAAGAACAGCTAGATAACGAGGTTAAATTATTAGTTAAAAATATTCAACTTAAAAAATACACCAGAAATCAATTAGAAAGTAAAAGGAAACAATTATTACAAAAAAAAAATTAGAGAAAAAATTAATTAAAAAGGAAATGGCAACAAACCAGATAAAAGAGCGTTACCCAGTTCAAATCAGCCATTAAAACGATACAAACAAAAATCAATTAGTGAGTGAACCAACTTATAACAAAAGCATAGAATATTCACTTTGGAAGGCTACAAAAAAAAGTAAAACGAGCCATACTCCAAAACCCATGAATTAGAAATGCAGACAGAACCTGGGCAACGTACATTTTCCAAAAGGCCAAATATATGATATCTCAGCCAAATGATGAAAAAGAACATTAGACCGGATTGATATAATTACAGAAAATATTGTTGTCGTGAGACTCACTTCTACAAAAAAAGTCTCTGATGCAATAAACAACACTAATCCGAAAAAAAGACGTGAGAGACGCCCAACACTCGAAGAAAAATGACTCGAGACCCAACCTCTCAAGGAAAAAAGACTAGATAGTCTTAAGAAAAAAAGACTAGATATAAACCCAACTTTCGAGGAAGAGACTTGAGAGAAAACCACCTCTCGAGAAAAAACTCGAGAGAAATCAAACTCTCAAGGAAAAAAGACTAGATAAAAACCCAACTCTCGAGGAAGAGACTCGAGAGAAAACCACCTCTCGAGGAAACCCAATCCTCAAGGAAAAAGATTCGAGAGAAAACCACCTCTCTATGAAAAAGCTCGAGCAAAATCCATCTCTTGAGGAAAAAAGATTCGAGAGACGCCCAACTCTCGAGGACAAGACTCGGGAAACCAAACTCTTAAGGAAAAAAGACTAGATAGAAACCCAACTCTCGAGGAAAAAAACTCGAGAGAAATGCACGTCTTGAGGATAAAAAAGTAAAGAGACGCCCAAATCTCGAGGAAAAAAGACTCGAGAAACCAAACTCTCAAGGAAAAAAGACTAGATAAAAACCCAATTCGAGAGAAAACTACATCTCGGGGAAAAATACTCGAGAGGAATCCACCTCTTGAGGAAAAAAGACTCGAGAGACGCCTAACCCTAGAGGAAAAATGAATTGAGAACTCAATCTCTCAAGGAAAAAGACTAGATAGTTTCAAAAAAAAGACTAGATAGAAACCCAACTTTCGAGGAAGAGACTCGAGAAAAAACCATCTCTCGAGAAAAAAGACAAGACCGAACCCTCAAGGAAAAAGACTCTAGAGAAAACCACTTTTCGACGAAAAAACTCGAGAGAAATTCACCTCTTGAGGAAAAAAGACTCGAGAAATCAAACATTTAAGGAAAAAAGACTAGATAGAAACCCAACTCCCGAGGAAGAGACTCGGGAGAAAACCACCTCTCGAGGAAAAAAGACTTAAGGAAACCCAACCCTCAAGGAAAAAGACTCGAGAGAAAACCAACTCTTGTGGAAAAAATACTTGAGAGAAAACCACCTCTCGAGGAAAAAACTCGAGAGAAATGCACGTCTTGAGGATATAAAACTAGAGAGATGCCCAACTCTCCGAAGAAAAAGACTCGAAAATCAAACTTTCAAGGAAAAAAGGCTAGATAGAAACCCAACTCTCGAGGAAGAGACTCGAGAGAAAACCACCTCTCGAGGAAAAAAGACTCGAGGAAACTCAACCCTCAAGGAAAGACTCGAGAGATAACCAGCTCTCGTGAAAAAAAACTCGAGAGAAATGCACGTCTTGAGAATAAAATACTAGAGAGACGTCCAACTATCGAGGAAAAAAGACTCGAGAAAGCAAACTCTCAAGAAAAAAAGACTCGAGAAAGCAAACTCTCAAGAAAAAAAGACTAGATAGAAACCCAAGTCGATAGAAAACTACATCTCGAGGAAAAAATACTAGAGAGAAATCTCTCAAGGAAAAAGACTAGATAGTTTCAAGAAAAAAAGACTGGATAGAAACCCAACTTTCGAGAAAGAGACTCGAGGAAAAAACACCTCTCGAGAAAAAAAAAGACTCAAGACCGAACCCTCAAGAAAAAAGACTAGAAAAAACCACTTTTCGAGGAAAAACTCGAGAGAAATTCACCTCTTGAGGAAAAAAGACTCGAGGAAACCTAACCCTCAAGGAAAAAGACTCGAGAGAAACTACCTCTTGAAAAAACTACCTCTTGAGGAAAATTTACTCAAGAGTAAAACATGCCAAAAATTACTCGAGAGAAACTCAACTCCCGGGAAAAAAATTTGGTAACATTTTATACAATATTGGCATCGATTTAGAATATAATGTAATTTTAATTTAAGGCAAAGGCATAAAATCCAGGAAAAATCAGGAAAAATGTCCAATATGTAAAAACGAAAAAGATAAAAAATTGAAACTAGACCTATCGAAAATAGAATCAAATGTTATACAATATAGAGTTCGTAATATCGATTAAAATGAAATGTAATTTTAATTTAAGGAAGAAACATAAAAAACAAGTGAAAATTTGGGAAAATGCTAATTATGTAAAAACGAATACAAATAAATTGAAACTGAACCTATCGAAAAGAGAATCAAATTTTAAACAATTAAGATTTAGAATGAAATATAATTTTAATTTAAAGGAGAGACAAAAAACAAGTGAGAATTTGTAAAAATGCCCATTATGTAAAAACGAATCGAGATAAAAAACTAAAACTAAACCAATCCAAAAAAGAATCAGTTTTGATACAATATAGAGCAGTATTCTTAACATCCTATTTAGATTAAAATTTAATTTTAATTTAAGGGAGAGATAAAAAACAAGTGACAATTTGTAAAAATTCCCATTATGCAAATATAAATATGTACAACACTGTGTTGCTACATCCCGTATCAAAAGCAGAAAAATATTACCCTATAATTATAAATTATGTCTTCTTCATAATACTCCGTCACACTACAACCAGCATGATTTGCCAATGTAATTAAATATCTTTTTATAAAACAAAACAACCTAATAAGGGTACTTTTTACGTCCTTCAGTTTTATCTTGGACACGTAGACGGTTTTAAGTGAATACGCTATTTTAACGTGTTTTGAAGGGTAGGCGACATAATAAAAGGCACCGAAACGAATTTCATTGTTAACAATGAAATTTGTTTTACGAGAACTGAGTCACGGTCTTTGACTTTAATCTGTTTTGTGAGGTGTACGCCGGAATTTCTGAAAGTAAAATTGACGCTAAATTTAAGGAATATGTCAATAGATCCAACTTTACATTGTTATGTAACAAAGCACTTTAATGTTACTTCCTGGGTAGTAATTATGTGTTGAGAAAGGGGAGAGGGTGGACCTATTAATGTAGCATAATTAAATTATAAAAGAATAATGTTCTAATCCAACCCTAATAAATAAAATACTAATTGAAGTTAATGAGGAAGATCATGAAGAAGATTAAAAAATAATGTTTTGTTAAAGGCAAGAAATTGAAAATTTTATTATTGATATTCAAACAAGTTTCAGAGAAAAATAGAACTACTGAAACCAAAAAATAGCATTGGACAACAAAAATACCCTTTTTCTACGTTGCCATGTCAGACTGGTAGTAAAATATCAGCTTTTCTGACGTTTGAAGAAAAACATTTATTATAAAATTCTCTACAAATTTAAATTCAAACACTTTCATTTTCCTATCTGTATACAGATATAAGGAAAGTATAGGAATCATGATTTTTTTCGACCTCGAGTTTTCGATGGATTTTTACGTTTTGAGGTCCCCTGAATACGTTTTGACTATTTTCGCGATGATGTCTGTGTGTGTATGTGTATGTGTGCGTGTACGTGTACGTGTACGTGTACGTGTACGTGTACGTGTACGTGTACGTGTACGTGTACGTGTACGTGTACGTGTACGTGTACGTGTACGTGTACGTGTACGCCAACAGATCCTTCAAACTGTCAAAAAACATATTAATTGGCGCGCCGCTCACAAACAAGGTTGCCAAACCAGTGTTGTCAGTCTAGTACAATTCACAATTGTACTAGATGTAGTACTTTCTGCGTGCATCAGTATATATTGTGTCTCTTGTTTGGGTTCGTTATCAATAAAGACCCCTTTTTCCCTTTCAATGAATTAGATGTCACTGCAAATAGAATTCGAAAAATCTGATACATTTAAGGAATCTGGTACATTTTTAGACAAATCTGGTACATAACAAAAACATATTCTTGTACCAAATCAAACAAACTGTCACTGTCTCATTCCTTTGCTATGAAATACTTTAAAGAAAAACTTATTATTATTATTATTATTATTTAATTTAAAAAAATGTGTTTAATTAAGAACTGTGTCTTCAATAAATTGAAAGTATGTATATCAATTCAACGATTGTTCCCGAAAAACTTCTTTAAGGCAAGGAAAATTAAATTTTTTAAGGTTATGTTGTTTTATTTACCTATAGTAAAGTTTTACGACTGTTATTTGTTATTTAGTTTGTTTCAGTGTCTAAGACCATCCAAAGACTACTTCAAAATGGTCTATTTTGTACCCAATTGTAAATAATATGAAGTAAAAAGTAAGCAAAAAATTTGTAAATTTTTCTTCCCACAAAATGCGCTAAAAGGAAAAAATTTGATTAAATCTGATGAGGTAATTACTTGACATCATTATGGAAATGTACAATAAAAATTTGATAAAGATAAAGAGACAAATGGTTTTTCACTTTAAAAGTCTGAATTGGGAAAATGGATCAACCAGTTAATTTAATATACTCGATGAGAAATTTTACCTAAGAAATGTTATGTACATTTAAATAGTTTACCAATATAAAGTTATGTTTGCCTGTAATTATCAATGTATTACCCTCTAACCAAAATCGTTTGTTGCATACAAACCAGAAATCTTTTATTTTAATAACATTTTTTTATTGCCTTGTTTGTATAATTTAGTATTTTCAAAAATATTAGATGTTATGATAATTTGGATCACTGCAGGTATTAAATAAAAATAAGGTTGTTGGTAAATTAGTTTACAGTTGGTAATAAAGTATGTCTCGAAAAAAGCAATAAGTATCTAACATAAATTGTGATTTTGATTAGGCACTTAACAAGTCACATCCCACATATCTACATGCTCTGGCTAATCAATTCTATAAGTACATATCAAAACATTAATATACTATCTACAATTGAACAATAATTTGAAAATACAGATGAAGCCGATTTACCTATTTAGACAAAATACTATTATTATGTTATTTATTAAAACACATGATTTTTTAGTGAACGTGTACATGCCCATGAGGGTAGGACAGAGCGAGAGCAAGAATACTTTGGAATGTGCTGTGAAATACACTTAGAAAGGGTCATATGGAGAATTAAGTGTGATAACATTTTACGATGTGTATCTTACTAGTTTAGTTCACAGGTTTATGTAAATGTTCAATTATGTGCTGGTATTTCAAACTTTTAGTATCCTTTGATAAAAGAAGTTGAATATTATTGTTGACCTTTTTAAATTGTTTATTTTACCTTATACATTTTTTTTTCTATTCTTCATACAGTATTCTGTAAAGAGTAGTATAGGTTTACTTTGTATGTCTGTCCGATGTCACGTTTTTTGTCTGCACGATAAGTCAAAAACGGGAAATGAGATCAACTTGAAAATTTTAAGCAAAAATCAAGCTCTATAAGGGGACAAAGCCTATTGATTTTTAACAAATCTGATTAAAAATAGGGAGTTAAGATGGGTTGAAATTAAAAAAATCCTAAATTAAAAACGAAAAGCGATATCAACATGAAATTTTTAGTGAAAATGAAGCTTTATAAGAAAAAAATATGAATATATTGGGGAGTTAAGGGGGGTTAAAATATAAAAAAAAATCCTAACTGAAAAACGAAAAACGATATAAACTTAAAATTTTTTATCAAACATCAATCTCTAAAAGGAGAAAAAGCCCTTTAATTATAAAAAAAATCTGATTAAATATGGGGGATTTAAGGGGGGTTGAAATTTAAAAAAAAATTAAAAATGAAAAGCGATATCAACATGAAATTTTTAGTAAAAATCAAGCTCTATAAGGAGATGAGGCCTATTGATTGTGAAAACAATCTGGTTGAAAATGGGGGTTAAGGGGGTCTATTAAACTGCGAAGAGTATCATTTAGAATGCCAGACATTATATACCTTTATTCTAGTTTATGTCTGTGTAATAGTATGTATTGTGATGGGACTGATCTTATAAAATAAACATTTAAAACATTTTAGTTCTTATTTTATTTGCCAATAAAAGGTATTTAAAAAATATATTTTTTATTTGACATCTGTGACAAATTGTGAAAATGATTAAACTAAAAAATGGTAGGTAAAGTTTCATATAAAATTTTTTACACAAAAATCAATGTCAAGGTTTCTACATAACCTGAAATATGTTTAAAAATAATCTTAAATTATAAAAAAAAGTCAGTTTACTAACTCATAATGTTTATAGATGGTTTTTAACGTATTAAAAACAAAATAAATATTACACTAACTAAAATATTCATTTATTAATAATTGTAGTCTTAAAAACAGTATGACGTTGATAATAATAACTACACTTAATACAAACTTAAATAATAAAAAAAACAGCGATATTAACTCTTGTACAAAGTTTTGATCTAAACTTACAAATGATAAAATTATTGGAAAAAGTGAACACCCATTTCAAATTACCACGGGCCGCCACTGGTTGCATAACACCATCCAAATGTGAAAAAAGTAAAGAAATAGAAAGGAAACGTCGAAATTGTGAAGCTGGGAAATTATATTTTTGAATTCTACTTTACCATCAATTTTTTTTTTTTCATTTCACAATAAATAATATCAAAGAAAATTATCAAAGGACATTACCAAAAGAAATTTTTTCTGTATACTTATAGGTTCATAAAAATAATTATGTATAAAATATTTTTAGATTTACCATGTATTTATAATACCAATAAATTAAAAAATCATCTTGTACACTATTAATTATTCACATTTTACTAAAATTAGTCCAACAATGTTGATAAAAACTTCAAAAGCAAATTAACTTCCGACCGACCCAATTTAGATAGTTTTTCGAGTAAAGATAAAAAAACTCCAAGCAGATGTGTAACCAAAAAAGTTAATACTTTAAACACATGCATCTTTTTAGATGACTAAATCGCATAATTTAAATTAGAACAAGCCATTAAGCTTCTGGATTTACCATGTGATTTAGTATAAAGCTTCTAAGTGATGTGCAGGCAATCTACATTGTAGGATTACGTTTAGGAGCTGAAAGGATTCTTACCTCGCTGTGATTTCCTTGTTTTAACTGTATAATAATGTCTATTGACATTAATTTTTTTTTACTTTTTCTGCAATTGAGTAATCATACCGGGTGACCCATTTAAAAGACTTGCATTTGGTATATTAAAGCGTATATTTTTATATATTCAGAAAGATCTCGAAAAATGTATCATATGTAACAGTTTTTTGTTTTTGTATTAGAATTGTTATATTTTTTTAATATAAAATAGTTATTTGAATTAATCATTTAACTGGAAAACAAAAAATATACACAAATAATTAGTTCAATATTTGTTCAAAGCCCTAACCAGTTTTATAATGAAACAAACATGAAAAATTATTATGCTTATGCGTACGAACACTTAAAAACAAACATAGTGCTGGATACGATGAGATCTTCATGAATTTAATTAAAGACATTATAGATATTATAGGCAACCATCTTTGTCATATTATCAACAATTCCATGAAATTTGGCATTTTTCCCGATAGCCTAAAAGTTTCACTTATAGTCCCTATTTATAAAAAAGGTGATGACTCTAAAATGGAAAATTACAGACCAATTAGAATGTTACCATCTTTCTCCAAGATATTTGAGAAAATCATGTGTAAACAAATCATAAACTTTATGGAAACTACAAAACAGCTAAACAACGTCCAGCATGGATTTATAAAAAATAAATCAACCTTAACTGCACTATTCCAATTTACAAATCAAATTTTAACCATTATGGAAAATGACAACTTACCACTGTGATTATTTTTAGACCTGTCAAAAGCATATGATACGTTAAATTATGATATATTAGACAAATATGGCGTAAGAGGAACGTCACTAAAATGGATTAGTTCATATCTGGATCAGAGAATACAAAGAGTTAAATTAAAAAATGGTCAAGAACAAATTATATCTGATGATAAATATGTAGGTCTAGAAATTCCACAGGGAATCGTACTGGGACCAATTATATTTGTGTTATATATCAATAATATAGAGGAAATAAGTGAAAATGTGGACTAGTGCTATAACAACTTATGCCGATGACGCGAATATACTGGTCAAAAGTGGTACAATGATACAGTTGGAGCAAAGAGCAAGCCATATTCTTGAAGTGGGAAATGAGTGGTTTACAAAAAATAAATTGATTTTAAATAGGGAAAAGACAAATCTACTACTTCTTAAAAATAAATGGTCACGAATTGCTGAACCACAAAGTTTCACATTACATGATGTTTTACTGGCCCCACAGAAAAGTGTCAAATTTCTTGGAATGGTGTTGGATAACAACATGTCTTGGTCTGATAATGTGGAGTACACACGACAAAAACTTGGTAGAGCGACATAATATAGTCTTAGAGTATTAAAGAAATATCTAGATTTTTCAACCTTAAAAATGGTATATCATTCTACAATTGAAAGTAATATTAGGTATGGTATTATAATTTATGGAAGTTGTATTGAAATTGAAAGATTATTTATCTGCCAAAAACGAGCTCTGCGAAATATTTTAGGAATGAAAGTAGGAAACTCATGTAGAGGAAAGTTTAATCAAAATAAATTATTAACATTGTACAGGAATGTGTTTTGTTTTTTATTAAAAACAAACATCTTTTCGGCACTAGCAAATCGCAGTCGGTGTATTCCACTAGAAACCAGGACTATGTCTATCGACACCACAAGTTAACGATGACAGAACGTGGAGCCTACTATAACTGTATCAAAATATTCAACAGTCTCCCTAGATATATTAAAACAATTAATGAATTGACAGAAATCAAGAAAGTGTTATTTATATATTTAGTTAACAGGAAACCATACTAAATGAGTTTTTGATGACCTAAAACAATATTGTTTATGTATTTTGTTTGACTCTATTTCGTTTTATGTATCTGTAACATACTCCTGAAATAAAGAACTATTTTTTTTTTTTGGGTGTGTCATCGGCTTTAACTGCTAAGGTTATCTCGCATCGTGTTCTGTGTAGGCTTTGTTACTGTTTCCCAGCGCCACTTTAGGAACAGCACTGTTAATTAGAACCCAACAGTGAATGGTCGAGTGGGGAATCCTACCAAGGCATCAGAATTCATTTTAAATAATTAATATTATTATTTTCTACTTTTCCATTAACATATTTTGAAAACTAACCAATCTATCGACCGCTAGTATTAATGGCATATTTATTATTAAATATTGTTACCTAATTTATTTAAATATTTATGTCACAATAAATATATTGAAATTTTCACTAGAAGATAATAGTAAGTAGTTTGTGCAACAAGAAAGGCTATGAATGCTATACTGCAAATTAAATTACTGCACACCTTTCTTCTTTAGACTATAGCTACGCTCCTTAATATAGACAGACATCAAGAAAATGGTCAAAACGGATTTAGAAGACCCCAAAACGTAAATATCTGTCGAAAACTCGAGGTAGAAAAAATCATGATTCTTATACTTTTCGTACTGGTTGCAGGAAAGGAAAAATGCGTAATTTTCAAAAACTGATAATTTTTTACTTAAAAATATCGTAAATGACCTCTTCATATAAATTCCTATGTGTAGGCACTTAAATCCTATTTGATCTGATCTGGCTATTTAATGACAGATAACTTCATTTATAGCAAGTATTATCAAGCACATTATTACAGAATATATTTTATGAAAACTCCCTCTAATTTTCCACGAACATCTATTTATTATAAGTACTATTATCTACAAATAAAAAAATGCACAATGAAGAAATTCTTTTTCCACGACCTTCGAGATAACACGCATCATGTTGACAACAACATAATTCACAGTGGTTATCGATTTGGATTTTCAGGGAATAATGTCAGTGTCATCATCAAAGAGCCAACATTAGTGATTGTGAACCGAAAGGAATTTAACAACTACAGGGTTGTATCCAACAAATAAAAGGGCTGTAAGATGAAATTGAGTTATTTAAACAAGGACGCAGCCAAGTGGTATAGGGTCCTAAATTCATATTTATTCGTTGTATTGAAATTAAAAAAAAAGAAATTTAAAATAGTATATTATGCAACGATCATGTAATGATGGCTATTAATACACGAGCATTAACCGGGATACGAAACGAGCCAAAGGCAAGTTTCGTATGGTTTATGCGAGTGTTTTAATAACCATTACATGAGAGTTGCATACGCTATTTTTTCTACACCCGATAAATAATCAAGACCTATAAATATTATATTTATATTGGTATTGAACACAATAACAGTAATTACTCGTATTTCTATAAAAAATTCTACAAAATTGTAATTAATGGTATTACTTCAGGTATTGGTATTTCCCTAGATTTTTGCGGTAAAATATTTTGTACTGTATTTTCTGCTTTCTCCGATATGTGTGGAGGAGTCTTCTATATCGCTAATATCAGACATTTTAATATTATAATTATCGAAGTTTAGCTACCTACGAAAATTTAATACGTTTTGACAACTAAAATAATTACATAGGAACCTAGGACAAACGTCAAACAGCATGCTTGATTGAAAAATTGTAGGTTTCTATTGATTAAAAATCTGTATCGTAATGAAAAATCTGTATCATAATGGGTATCATTATGAAACGGATTATGGGCATATAAGTGCATTATTATAATACGGGTGTAGAAAAATGTTTTTAATTGCGTTATAGGTACCGTTACAATAAGGTAACATATTTTAACAGCCTTTTACTCTAAAAGGTAAAAAAGATATCGACGTGCAGTTTTCGCTAAATTTCTTATATTTGCTATAAGTTTTTTTGACATAGTTGCCAAAATTATATTTTTTTTCCTAAATTGTTGGAAAAAATGGCCTTTTTTAAGCAAAATTATCGGTTCACTTTAAATACACCCTATATTTTTTTTTCATACCACCTGAAAGTCCCTTTCTTCCCCTTTCCAAAAATGTATGTATTGTTAAAGGTTTGTGGGAGATATAAATTTTTTTATGGACTGAATTCTAACGTCTAACTCCAGAAATAAACTAAGTTTAGAATTGGCGTTATAATAGAACGTTTAAGATTTGTTTTATACTTTTATTCACATTGCTGTCAAGCATCGCAATTTGTCTAAAACTTTACTTGGCTTTAGAGCACTGTATGCAAGAGTTTAAAGTTTATTTTTGATTTTTTCTAAAAGAAAAAATATGTAAGTTAGAAACAAACTTTAATATTTTCAGTGGACATAAAATTTTCCATAATTTTTGAAATTTTATCCTCTAATGATACTGCACATTTTTTGCTTTTTTACAGAACAAATTTAATTCGTGTCAATCAAGTAAAACATCTGCATATACTCTGCTTCTTCCTTTATTATGTATTGACATCAATTACAAAGAGCCAAAGGTTTATTTTTGGAAGTAGTTGTAACTTTAGCTACATCAGCCATGACACGGAAATATCAAAAATTCTCGTAAAAATTCAATATAAATTTAAAATGATTTTGTAATATGTCTTTAGTCGATTTTACGATTAAACTGTGAACAAATGTATAACTGGTCCATCTATTCACCTGTTTATGAGATTAAGGGTAAAACCCTACAAATAAAATCCAGGAAACAACTATTGTAGTAGGGTTTAATAAGATTACGGGAAAAATCCTCAAATATTTTATATAGATATAATAGGTACAGTCTGTTCGTTATACTTACGCGGGTTTCGGATTAACAAAATTATGAAAATTGTGTCATTGACAACCAGTTCCGACAAGCCTTTTTCCATGAAATTAGGTAAAATTGCCCTAATGGTCAGATTTAAATTAAAATAACATTAGGGTAGGTACTAAATTTGTTACAAATATTGCATTTGAATTGATTCTTTGCAAGTGTTGACATTGTATGTATGTATATTAGACTCCATTAATGAAGAAGTTTAATTCTGCTCTCAATTATACAAAAGATTCTCCATTATTATTTAATTAAAAAGTTGTACATTATTTTTCATTTCATTTAACCAGTTGATATTTCCCCAAAGAACAGGTCAAACTTTCGTGTACTTACCTGGAAATACTCATAAAATTTTTAATCCGAAACCTGCGAAAGTACAGCGAACAGACTGTATAATATAGGTACACACATTTTCAATTATTTAATTACTTAATAATATGTTTTAGGTTTAATTACCAACTGGATCTTATCTCACCCACTTGGATACAAACAGGACGCAATATCTATTTATAAAACCAGTTACAAAATACCTTGTTTTATGAAACAAGTGAATATTTGCAGGAGGAGCAGAGCGAGGTCCAGCAACATGAACGAGTTACATAAAATGACATTTCGTAACGTGTTACATACAATATTTTTTCTAATTTTGATTGTTTTTCAAATTTTGTTTTGGTAAAACATTACTGACATCTAGGCAACCAATATTACTACTTTCTTGTACTGTTAGTTGCGTATGATTAACTAATATTAATTTATTATCAACGACTTATTGTAGTTTGTTTATATTGCTTGTTAAAAGTTATTTAGATTTCAAGAAAGTGGGTTATTTTGTCGCGTATTGTTTTAATTATTTTGTGCTGAATAAGAATGGAAAATAAGGACCAAAACAACATTATTACTAGGTTGTAAGTTTAACCAAATTCTATTTTTATACGTCAACCTGCCTTTTTTTGATATAAACTTTCAATAATAATGTATATTATTGATTTTAAAACCAAAAACGATTTATTTTTACTTGTTATCTTCTTGCAATATGCAACTGGTTGCGTAAAGTACATCATTTTGACACTTGCTGCGATTACAAAAAATTACACTTTTAGTATGTCAAAATATGGAAAATTATATAACTACTTGTGGTAAAGGTATTACAACCCAAATAGGAATGAATTGTGATGCTAAGAATTAGTGCTGTTGCGCTTTACGTTTTTTTTTTTAAACTTTGAACCTTATTTTATTCTTCTAGCATGATCTTGTGACATTTTATGGTATTTATAGGTTCCCGGGCAACCTAAAGATACTGACCAAAATCAGAAGTTAACTGTTAACTTCAACGCCTGAAGACGTAAATGCTGATCAAAATGAATATGTAAATGAACTAAGTGATAATTAAGTTTTTCATTTGGATGGTCAGATTCTAGTGGTGTGTACCAAGAATATGATATAGGTTTTAAAAATATTAGCAATTACTTTGTGAATTGCTCAAATGACTCAATTTCATTTTAAGTTGTGGTTGTTATCAGTGGCAACTAACATTATTATTCATTATTTATAAAATTGTTTCCATATTTGTTACTTCAGTGCCATATTTTTTGACTGCTGCTTTTCCTGCTGAGATCACTTGACCGAAGTAGTAATTTTTCCTTATACTTTGGACTCGATGATGTTATGTATATGTATATCTTTTTGTAGTATTTTATCTTGTAATTAATTGGCTCTATAATCAAAACCAGTTGCCATTTAAATTAACTAATTGTATTTGGGATTAATTTTGTGTTTGTATCTCATGATTGTTACTTTATTCAATTCGAAGTCTGGCCATAACGTATTTGGCGCGATCCTTCAAGTTAGCATGGTTTATCAAAAAAATCCATAACTCGAAAATGGCGATCCTTAACTAGATTTTTTTTATCAAAAACATTTTTAAACCCTTTGTGCTTATTTGCTTCGCTGCATGTAGGTACCCAACAATTTTGACAAATAAAAAAGTTTATCGATTACTGTAAAGTTCAGCACATTTTTGTGTAATTTATATTTTATCGTTTATTTAAACAAATTTATAAATGTTTCTCAATTAATCAAAAAAAGAAACAAGTCGATATCAGTTTTAGAATTATAATGATGTAAACTCAAGAAATGGAATTTTTAAAAATAATGAATTTTTCTTGTATTTTTACAAAGGAAAGAGTCGGGAAATCAAAACAAATGTTGTCAAGTCCCATTTAGAATGTTAAAATGGTTAATCTACAAAATCTATGCAGCCCAATCTGGTTATATACCAAAAAAATTACATTTTAAGACCAATTTTGCTCCACTGAGGATGAATTCATTTTACTACTTCTGATGCGGTGCCGCGCATTTAATACCGAATTCGTAAGCACATTTAAAGAAATGGTTTTATTGAAAAAACCGGTCCCAAAAACACATTTTATAGTATAGAGAAAGTAAAAGTTGAAAAGTCTTTTGGTAGGTAGAGAGGGGGTAAACGTCAAACCACGTCGGGCGGCTCCGAGAATTTCACAGTAATGTTTACCTGCCAGTGTCGTTTCATAGAATAAGTAATTTTAAATTGTTATCAGCGGAACCAAACAATCGCATGTATTTATGGATTATAAATAATTATTAAACATGTATTATAATATTCAAATTATAATTTTACAAAATTTCAACAGATATTCACAATTTATTAAACTCTTTACTCGAAATTGTTATTAACATCTATAAAATAATTTTGTACGCCAATGTATCGCGTCCACTTCGGTGAAATCCGCTGCCAACCTGTCAATTTATGTGTATAAAGTGGGAGAACTGGCAAAAGCATTTCCAACTTTTACTTCTGTTCTATTTAGGCTCCTCCCATCAGGAACTAATTTTATACCTCCAACCACACTGCTTAAAGTTTTTCTTTCTGTCAAAAATTCATCGTCTTAACGGTAAAGTTAATCCAGAGGATAACCTTACTTTGTGGTATGAGGATTTTTAAAAACAAGAAATTACAAATCTTCCACAGGCATGTTTTGTTGAAGTAAGCATCAAAGTTTTACAGACCAAAAAAATATTGCTAAAACCGCATTAGATACTGATATTGCGCCGCAGTTTTATAATACACCACTCGAAAAAGGATAATTTATTTGTTATACATCCAGGAAAAGCTGCCAAAACCGAATAGATTACTATAATGGCCCTTCAAATAAAACTCAGCCATTTAAAAGAAAATGTATTTTATTCCTACGTGCTCTATCAGCATATGATACAAAAAAAAATTAATGAAATTAGATTGGAAGTTCTTAAAAAAACTATACCATCTTCCAAAAACTTCTCAAGAATTAGATGATTTAAGCTATTATTGGTTCAACTCAATAATTTAATTTCCACCTTCAACTGCTACCACCAAAACAACAGATAATGTTGAGCAGCATATACTTTGAGTATATTTTTTTACAATTTTAGGTACATGAGTAAATTGGCCAAAAAGTAGGCACATTGCAATTCGGATGACAGGAAGATAGTTATGATGATGAAGTGACAGCTTCGAAACCGGTCGCCAATTAAATTGACTTATGAGAAATAAAGGACCTTTTCTTTAACCCTTACACTTTTTAAAAACTGTATAGGTAATAATAGGTATATCTATCTTGGGACTTTTACAAGGGTTTTAAGGACACCACTGTCAGTACATTTTAGCTGAAAAATAATTGTCCCAAATTATGTTTTCCTCAAATGCCAATTTGACTACATACTTACCTGAAAATAAAATAAGTAGGATAGGTACCTAGAAACAGTTATTAATTTATTAATCTATTCGGGTAGAGATTACATCAACGGATGTGTAAATGTGTTGCAAAAATGAAAAGCTAGTTTGAAACTATGTCATAACTATTAAAAAAAAACTGCTTGTAACCGATTCTAAGAACTATACGATTCTGAATAATTCTGAGATCCAGCTACTCTTTACGATTGTCGATATTTATTAGTCATTCAAGTAAAATTTCAAGATTCCTCAGAGTTGCCAGCGTCCGGAACTATAGATATAAAAAATTCTTATTGATGAATCATCTCACAAAACGACCTCGGGTTTCGGAACTTCGAAATTCTTTGATAAATAGTCCCGTTTTCTTTGAGAAATATGCGTAAAATATAGAATACAAAATATAACAATTCAGTTTGTAAGTTTCTGTATTACGAACCATTATTTGCATTGTATATACATTTATAACGTTTGTAATCAAACAAACTATCAATGAATTTATTTATTCATGTAGCAATTTAAATGTTGATGGTTTGGTTTGTTTATCTTAGGAAAAATAAAATAAATAATGTAACATTTTCGGTATTTGATATAAAATGAATACCTACTCGTATTAGGTAATAATGCAGTATAATAGTAAGCACTGTGTGGGTTTTTTCGTAGGTATTAGATTAAACGAAAGATAATACTGATGTATAGATGTGGCTTTTTTAATTCAAGTTAAAAATACAACATGCCATAAAATACAACTTGTGAAATATTTTCATGTACCTATACCTATTGTGGTACATTAAATTTAATTACAATGATATTTATACCATAAAATTGGATCCATATGGGATTTTTTTAATATTACGATTGGAAAAATCCTCGTAGGACAATCACCTTTGCTTATTTAAAAAACTAAAATATCCCATATCAAAGTTGGCTACTGACATTAATTCTGTCAAATTAGCATTAAAAAATGCAATTTGAACGATTTTTAAAAAAATACCGAATTTGACAGATAACTAATGCAGTAGCAAACTGTAACCCTTAATTAGGCCTTGGGAACTATTTTCCCAGTTAAAATATAAAATATAATAATCCCCACATTGGATTTTTTGTCAGGCTTAGGAAAAAATAGTTTCCTCACTTTTTTTTGAAACTGTCTTAAAAAAATGTAAGCATTGCTCATACATTTTATTTATTTTACTGAAATAAATGTTAGTATAGTTAAACCAGAGATCTAGTGACTACCATAAAACAGCAGGTAATTTACTTATCAGCAGGCGGCCGTCTCTACGCAAAGACGTACCTACTCGATATCTTAAACAATAGTATATATTCTTGTCTTCAAAGTCTGGTAATTTATTTGTAACTCTATATCCCATTATCGCTAATCTCCTTAATAGCCGTTTCGTACAGAAAGTCAGGTGGGTCAGACAAGTACTTTAATTTCTAGGAACTTTTTTATTATAAAAATAGTTTTAAATTCAAAACTGTTAACAATTGAAATAGAGAGCCCTTAATTATAATATTATTAAAAAAACATATTCTTTACTATTTCATGAGAATATATATTTTAACCAACAGACAATTTTATCGCTTATCTACAAATCGAACAACAGTGACAATGAGGGTTGTCGGCTAATATGATTTACGAGAGTCACTAGATATCTGGTTTTACTATACATTACTTTCTCCAGGCGTACTTCAGGTGTACCTCAGGCGCGCCTGATTAAGGGTTACTATGGGCTATTTTAAATTTAAAAAAAGCAGAGATGAATGATCTAAGACATTTTTTCAAATCGTTACATTAAAAAAAAATCCATATGGATCCAACTTTATGGAACACACCGTATAACAAACTGTCACATCAAAAGTATTCGGGTTGAGCATAGAACGGCCAGTATATTTTATATTTTTACGGAGCTTAATTAAAAACCGTCCGTCAATAAAAGTTAATGTCTAACTGACCATTTTTTAATTTTCCACATGAAAAACTACACAAATTTCCATTGATCAACGCCAATAATAAAAGCTGATAATGTAAAACTAAAATATGCATAAAGGATCGGCGTGTAAAATATAAAAAAAAATTCTTCCAAAAATAAATAATGAAGTAAATGTCAGTAAATGTATTTGCTATGATGGTATGTAGGGCTTAGTTATTAATAAACGTTTTTTTAATCATTTTTGTGTGTGTGTGTGTGTGTGTGTGTGTGTGTGTGTGTGTGTGTGTGTGTGTGTGTGTGTGTGTGTGTGTGTGTGTGTGTGTGTGTGTGTGTGTGTGTGTGTGTGTGTGTGTGTGTGTGTGTGTGTGTGTGTGTGTGTGTGTGTGTGTGTGTGTGTGTGTGTGTGTGTGTGTGTGTGTGTGTGTGTGTGTGTGTGTGTGTGTGTGTGTGTGTGTGTGTGTGTGTTGGGTGGGGGCTGGCATCGGATTCGAAGTCCATTTGCCACAGATTGTTTGTGGTATTATTACAATATATTATATAACTATTTTGGTTTTATATATAAATTGTACTAATAGGTCATATATGTTCTTGTCAAAACTATTAAGAAGAGTGGTAATATTAAGTGGGGGGAATATATTAAAGTTTTTTAGCTCAGATATTAATTGTATTATAGCATTATTATTATTGGAACAGTGGAAGAATAGGTGGTTCAAGTCTGCAATACTTGAATTGTCGCAAGGACAGTAGGGATTCTCTAAAATTCCTATTTTGTTCAGATGATGAGGAAAACGTCCGTGATTTAGTTTAAGTCGCGTTATAATGGTAGAATATGTTCTAGAAGTAGAGAAATAGAGGTTTGGAATATCTTTTGGGAGGGTAGGATGTATTAAAAAGTAATGGTTTTTTGATCTACTAACAAACCCATTATATAAAGCCGACCATTTGTCCCTAATGTCCTTCTTTAGTTTACACAAGATATCATTATTATTAGTAGGAGATTTTGTGATATTTTCAATACTACATGCTTGTTTGGCAGCCTCATCTACTATTTCATTTCCTACAATACCTGAGTGGCCTTTAACCCAAATGAACTGTATTTTTATGTTTTTTATTTTGGCATCTTTAATTAGTTCTTTAATTCTAAATATGATTTCATTGTTATACTATTTCAATGGGCATCCTTGTAGAGCTTGTAATACCGATTTAGAGTCAGATAATATTATAGCTTTCTGAATTAAATTGTTTTTAACCCATTCTAGTGCTTTTTGTACTGCTAAAGCTTCGGCCGTAAATATTGAAGATATGTCTGAAATACGATATTTTTCAATATGATTTGTGGTTGAAACAAAAATTCCGAAACCAGTTCCGATTTTACTTTTGGATCCATCTGTGTATATATTTACGTCATAGTCTATGAATTTATTTAATATTCCTTTCAAGATGGCATTATTCAAAGAGGGTATTTCGGAGTATGTAGGAAATATGATGTCGGGTTTAACAATTATTGTTTTAAATGTATAAAGAAATATCGGGTATTGTTCGTATTTAGTTATATGATTTTCAAGATTACTGGTATCAACAAAGGCTTCAGCTAGAGGTGGCGCGTTTTTTTTCTTCCAATATTTATTTGTAAGGTTTTCTATAGCAATAGTTGAGATTTGATTTGTTATGAACGTATTATATAATCTATATTTGACTACTGCTTTATTCGCCAAGTATTGTCTGCGAAATGCTAACGGAGGTTCTTGTGACTCAGCTAGAATTGCATGATTTGGTGATGACTTCATTGCACCTAAGCATATTTTTAAGGCCTTGTATTGTATGCGATCCAATACTAACAAGTTAGTATTGGATGCGGATCCGTATAATGTGCACCCATAATCGATAAGAGAACGAATGTAGGACCTATAGAACATAATGGATAAGTTAGGATCAGCTCCATATGTTTGCTTGCATACAACCTTTAGAAGATTTATACCTTTCTCACATTTTGATCTTAAGTATTGTATATGTTTGGTCCATAATAGTTTTTTGTCTAAGAAAATACCTAAATATTTGTAATGTTCGACAACAGGGATAGTATATTCACCAATAGTAATATTATCTGGAAATCTCCTTCTGTGTCTTGAAAAGCACATAATGGCAGATTTCTCTGGTGACATACTAAAACCTAATTCGAATAACCAACTTTTAAGGCAATATAGTATATATCTCAAATCTCTGTAGCATTCTTCATATGTTTTATGGGAGACATATAAGCAGATATCATCGGCGTATTGGATAATATTAATATTGTCATCAAATAAACCATGCAATTCGGCTGTGTATATGTTGAAAAGTAACGGACTTAAAATAGAGCCTTGTGCGAGACCATTATAGACTAAACGTGGACCATGTAATATGTTATTATGATCTCTGAGATATAATTTTCGATTCTGAAACAAGTTTAAAATATTAACTGAAACCTTTTTGTTTATACCAATATTAAGCATTTTTGTGTAAAGTATGTTTAAATCTACAACATCATAGGCTCCTTTTAAATCTATAAAAAGACACATTAAGTATTCGTTTTTAGCAAAACACCTTCGTGTATCTGTCACTAAATGAGAGACTGCATCTAGTGTTCCTTTCCCTCTTCGAAAGCCATATTGAAAGGTCGGTAGCAATAATTTGCTCTCTAAGAAATGTTCTAATCTTAACTTGATTAAGCGTTCAAATGTTTTTGTTATGCACGATATTAATGCTATAGGACGGTATGATGAAGGTAAATCAGGATTTTTCTGCGGTTTTAGTATGGGACAGATTATAATATCTTTAAATTTTTCTGTGTATTCTTGTTTCATCCACCAATTGTTTAATCATTTTTATTTTATTAAATATAGAATCACTATGCATTACACCGACTTTGGGCATTGGGCATAATAAGGACAATGGAGGCCGACTTCAGGAAAATTTAATCCTAAAAAATGAGTGATTTTTAATTAAATCTTACAGGACGGTTTCTCTATTAGTTCATTTGTGTAGTGAACACCCAGTAACATTTCATAAAAACACATTATTTTAAAATAAATAACCTAAAAATATAAATTCAATTTTAATAATTTTATTCTTTTCATATGCGATACTCTCTACTGCGCTCTGGCTAACCGCGTCTCTGTGGTGCACTATTTTAAGCGCGAGGGAGCGCGAAGTTTTCGCGAAAGCCTGTAGCTAAAAAGAGAGTTCAACACGTGAAACAAATAATATTCCTGCTTAAAATCACTTAAAACACATTTTGTGCATCGCACATAATCAAGGCGTGACGTCAGAAGGTAGAGCGGAGCATAAAATTCTTTGAAAATGGTGCGCCCTAGCGAGATACAACAAAAGTAGCTTTATTATAAAGAAAATATTGGTTTTCCAAATGTTGTAGTCAAAAATGTTAAAAACATTCAACAAAAAAACTTAGGACAATTAAACCCTAAGCACCTCCCCTAATTTACCCACCATGAAGATGATTAAAAACTGGCTTTAGTCCATTAAATAGAGCGTAAAAAGTTTAGCATTTGTACCAAGTTTAGAAAATATTTACAAAAATGTGTCATCAGGACTTCACTTTTGACACCCTGTATCTCGGAAACAAAACGTTTTCGGACCTATGTTTATATAAACTTTTACTCCAATTTTAGGATGTGGATTGCGCTGTTAAAACATGACCGTCTAATTTCGGAACACCCTGTATAACTAAATAAGTTTCAATTTTTATTTTTCATGCATATTCTAAATAGCTCAAATAATATTTACTCCAAAATTTAAATGAAAAAATAATAACCTAATTTAAATTGACTTATTTGCGGATCATTATACGCATTTGGGTTGTTTTGAAATATTTTCCAATGTCGATCATCCAAAACATGAGATGTTTGTCTTCTTTTAATAAATGGCTTCGGCTACCTACTTCGGTAAATAAAATATCACGTTTCGTTCAAGGGTGTAGGTATCTATTAACTGTGTAGGGGAGCGATTACTGATTATGTCCTAAAATTCCAACAAAAATAATAAATATATATTTTTCTTGTAGATATAAAAAAATATATATTCATTTTAATATTATGTATAATAATACAAACCGGATTTCCCACAAATGACTATCCATATTGTGATTCAAAAGAGGTAAGATACGCCATTTTTTTGTTGTGTGGCGGATACCCCTTTATGGCATCCCCCTACTGCCTCATGCGTACCAAGATAAAAAAATTAATGGAGAATGTATTGGATGTCCAAATTTGACATACCGATTTAAATTGACCGCCATTTTTGGTAATCTTCATTGACAGTATTTTTATGGTGATATATGTCGAGTAAAAACTTTGCGGATACTTGTTTTTGGACAACATGGAACAACTGTCCATCGAAAACTCAGTTTTTATTGTGAAAACTTATTACCAAAATGGGGAATGTTTTGCTGAAACTGCAAGCAGATGCCTTAAGCATTTCGGAAGAAATTTAGCACCATCTGTTAATGTTATTGAGAGTTTTATGAAGATATTTTAACAGCAGAGTATGGGGTGAAGAAAATCCAAGAGAAATATTGGAAAAACGACTGTATCCAGTAAATGTGACTCTGTGGTACGGTGTTTGGCCTAGTGGCGTTATTGGCCCTTATTTTTTCCAGAATAACGCTAGTGATACAACACGATACAGGACAATGATTACGAGATTATTTGTGGAACGAATTAGAAGATATGGATGTCCAGAACATGTGGTTCAAGACGCTGCCACTTGCCACACATCGGATAAAACACTAACTCTTTTAAGGAAGAGATTTGGCATTCGAATAATTTCTAGAAGAGCTGAGGTTAATTGTCCGCCTAGGTCGTGCGACCTTACATCATTGGATTATTTCTTGTGGGGCTTTTTGAAGGGAAAAGTATATGCTAATAACTCTCAAACACCTGAACAGCTTCGAGTTAACATTATTCAAAAATCTCGAAAATTTTGTAAAAAGAATGTTAGCATGCTAAAGAAGCAGAGGGGTCACATGCCGGATATCATTTTTCATTATTAACAGTAACATTTAAACTTCAAAATAATACAACAATATTATATAGGACTTTTTGTGTTTTATTATTAAATTAAATCCGAAGGTCAAATTTGGACACCCTTTACTATAGAAAAGGTAATTTTATAGTTCTTTTTTGTTAGTATTTTATTCTTCTAGGTTTGATAGATAGTTTGTTGTTTTACAGTAACCTTATTTTTCTAGTTGTGCAAGTGGAACCTGTACGGCAGAGTATATAGTTCCCAATCTAAGAATCGCCAATTTTACTATTTTCACCGAGGGGTAAACCACTCCCGAAATGCTGGTACGTTCTCACTCGAAATCACTACAAATTTTCTAGAAAATTGCGAAATCGTCATCTTCTGTATTAAAACACAAGGAAATAGTCCAAAAAAGGTCATCGTATAAAATTAAGGTGAATTTTCGACGAAATCATATACTAAATTTTTAGGTGATTCCAAAATACGGGTACGTTTTAACATTAGTCGTTATTTCCACGATTTCCACCTCTATTTTGGATATTTTTAGGGTGAATTCTGCAGGTCACATCTTGGATCAAGAGTCGAAAAATACATTCAAGAAAGTTTTATAAAATTCTAATGTTCATCTACGCCTCTGATGTATACAACCAAAAGCTTTATTTTCGGTTAAATGTGCTCCCTAATAATAGATTAATGCTTTACAAAGAGTAGCCTAAACTGTTTGGACGTAACATGTCGACAACAACAAGAACTTAACCGCCAATCTCTGCTCTAGATAATAACTCATTCTAAAAATATACAAAATGCATAAGTAAAACGAGCTTTCGATAAAACGATAAAACCAATGTTTGTTACTTACTACAACGGAATCTTTTCGAAGAAATGTTATCGAAATTCCAACGTATTATATTCCTACAGTTTGTAGCGAAAGTAATCTAAGCTTTTTCATAAACATTTTCAAAAGACAGAAGAATATTTTATCTACAGTAGTAGAACAAGTGGCATAACAAAAGTTTAAACATTTTCAATTATTTGTTTGCAAATATATGTACAGGGTTTTTACATTATAGGGGTGGTGAAATTAATTTTATTTCATAAAACTTCATCTCGAAAAAAAGTTTTGATATGAAATAAAGTAAGGATCGCTAATTTCATCCCCCTAAAATGTAACGGGAATATTGAAAAAATACCCGTGGTTAGTCCTTTGCGAGTACATGAAAATTACTCAAATTTACTCAAAATTTAAAAAAAAAATAAAAACTCAATTTTAGTCACCACTTTTTAAGGGTGATATCTCGGAAAGGGGTGGGCTGAGGAAATTTTGTTATAGGAAAGACCCATCTTAATTTCATACGAGCAATCACCTCCTGAATTTTGTCGCACGAATTTAGAAACACCCTGTACATACGTGTCTTACACAGATACAGGTGTATTAGAAGTAAAGACTTTGAATGCACTGAAACTGAGATTATATTCTATTTAATCATACAGAGTTGATGAAAAAAATGAATTTTATTTACGGATATTAAAAAAGGATGTGTAAAAATGTAATGTTATCGCCCCTATTTTTTTTTTTTTTTCGATTTATGGCCTAGGTGTATAAACCTAATATGCTAGTCTCAGTTTGTATTTAAATTCTCAATCATGTGTGTTCTGTGTAGGCTTTGTTACTGTTTCCCAGCGCCACTTCAGGAACAGCACTGTTAATTAGAACCCAACAGTGAATGGTCGAGTGGGGAATCCTACCAAGGCATCAGAATTAATTTTAAATAATTAAATTAAATAAAAAAATCCCGGCCAACGGTGGGATTCGAACCTGGGACCCTTGGATCCACAGGCAGAGACTCTACCACTGAGCCACCCACCCCCCATCGCCCCTATTTAAATTTAAAAAATGGTATATAATCAAATATTTTATACAAATAAATAAAAGTTTCTTGGTATTTGTATAAAATTCTACTACGGTCAGGAAATTATCTTTGTTCAAAAATAATCAAAAGTGTTTCAATTTATATAAAAGCTATTCAACCTATAACACATCAAGTTTGTTTTAGCATTTCTCAAACATCCATTTTCCTGGGAGTATTTCAATATTCATTCGTTTTCAATGGCTCACCCTGTACGTAGAAAAGTGATCCGTTATTCTTCAAATGTATTTCATTTACTCCAAAATACCATATTTTTATCCGGAATTGCCAGGTGATATTAAATTATACGTTGTACGCGACAAGTAGATAGTGCCAACATCTGGAGACAATAGGACTGAAAGATTTATTTATGAAAGTCGTATATCTCACGCAACTGCAGTTTGCATAACATATTTCAATTTTAAATTGCTTGCTTTTTGTGTGTCTTGCATAAAATGGTTTGTGTCCATTATTAATTTAATAATACATCGGAAATATCAGAAGGTACCATGCCTAAATTTAACGAAATACGCATATTTAAATTAGTTTTTGAAATTTTGGATAAAATAAGTTTAAAATCAGAAAAAGGTATAGACTATTTAATAGTTAAAAATACAAAAAACATAAAGGGATAAGTTACTTAGCATGGCAGAAGGATACCACCCAAAGAGTACCTCACTTTATCGATGGTTTTTCATTTATATACAATTCATTTATAACTTGATTTTGATTTGATTAATGACCAACACATGACTTTTCTGTAAATTTATCAAATATTTTGATAGCGGTCCATCTATACCGATTTTTTAAGTGTTAACTTTTTCCCTTCTGTACCAAATAGCTTTTTCCAATATTTCAAAAAGGGCTGCTACCCCATCAAACCAACTTAGACCCCTCGTAAAGAAATCAGACTATTATTAAATTATTCTAATATTATTATCTAGTCGTATACACCGATTTTTAAAGTGTTAACTTTTCCCTTTTGTACCAAATAGCTTTTTACAATATTTCACCCCTTCGAACCAACCCTCCTAAGGAAATCAGACTAGTCCCAAATTGTTTAGAGTTATTATTATTTACTTGTATACCGATTTTTAAAGCACTTTTCCTTAAATTTCTTCATTACTGCCGATTACAGAGATAATGTATGATACAAATTATAAAGAATTACATCTCAAACATATCTTATTCGAGTATCCGTCCCTCCCCCCCAGTTGTTCTGACTATGCCCAAAATCTAATCTGCTCACTGCAGGATGGATTAGGGCTTAAGATTTTCTCTGTATTCGTTTTTGAGTTAGCATAGATACAGACATCACCACGAAAATGATCAAAATGGATTCAGGGAACACCTAAACGTAAAGCACCGTTGAAAAAAATGATGATTCCTATACTTTCCCTATCTGTTACAGGGAACAAAACAGCGAACATCTTAAATATAACACAAGTACAATAACTTACAATAATTTAATCTTACCTCACTAAACAACCATTATCAAACTAGTAGAAAGACTGCTACTAAATAAATAATTATTTTAATGAATAAAGAATGATTGAATGACACCGAGAATAAAGACGATTATTAAAAGGATACATATATTATGTCGTTCTCATAGCGAATTTTGAGATTTTTGTTAATAACTTCTTCATCCAGAACAGTGAGGCAGGTCATATCAGGAACCCCATTTTCAGGAACGGTTCCTGTAAAAAAAATATTATAAATTACACAAATGTAGTAAAAATAAAAAGTATCGCATTATTTCAAAATATACAGGGTGGCTCACGCTCAACGGGACGGAGCTTTATGGGAAAACGACCAAAGAAATAAAAAATTCGTTTGGGAGGAATACGTAGGTTACAGACGGCTACAATTTAAAATTTGTTAGATGTATACAGGATGTCCCACATAAATGAAAAAAAAATAGTTCATTAAAAATTATTCAAACAAGAGTAAACAATTAATTTCTGGGATACTTTTTTTCCTTAAAAATTCAAATAAATCGAAAACTAATAATAATAGTAATAGGGAACCTTTAGTTAACTGACATTATTTTTGATGTAGTTTTTAATTCTAAAATAAAAAACAGGGTGTTCCAATAAAAATAATATAACTTTGTATATTTTCTCTTATGTGGGACATCCTGTATACATCTAACAAATTTTAAATTGTAGCCGTCTGTAACCTACGTATTCCTCCCAAACGAATTTGTTATATCTTTGGTCGTTTTCCCATAAAGCTCCGTCCCGTTGAGCGTGAGCCACCCTGTATATTGATAAGGGAAATTCCCAGATAACGAAATTTAAAATTATTATGTCAAAATTAAAGTTAGCAAAGCTGGACGATTTAGAATCTAGAAAAATATTTTTGTGAAATCATCAAGGATGTTTTTGTTTGGATTGTTGGAATGAGAGATTGTCATGAGAGATTGTCATGAGAGATTGTCATGAGAGATTGTCATGAGAGATTGTCATGAGAGATTGTCATGAAAGATTGTCAACTATTAGGAGATTTACATTTGGCGAATATTGGATAATACCGCCCGATATAAGAAAGGTACCTCTCCGTGACGTAGGTTGGCTGACGAACTAAGAGTGGCCTATCAATTTAGTGGGACAACCCACCCTTCACATCTTACAAATACAGAAGTTTTCAAGATGTTTGTATGACTCTCAACTAAGAATATTCGCCTTTTGGACATTATTTAGTCCATAGTTTTGTCCCATTCGCCATAAATATATTCATTTTTCAAACAGCCTGTATATATACGAAACATAATATTATATTGTCCGTGCTTGCATAAATTATATCACAATAAAATCGTATCATAAAATTTGTCATAAAGTTCATTTCCTAATGGATAATAATGCAGACAGGGACCCACAATGTCACCTGTTTTAGAGAGAGCCATAAAGGTGCGGATAAATATAAAAGCCCCTTCTCGAGCAGATGGTGTTCTGATCACTCGAATAATAATCTTATTGCCCTCTAGGCAGACTCACCCAACCCGAGTTGTGGAGTGGTAAAATGGGCAAACGGCGGCACGTGTCTGTCAAGTCTTAAAACATCTGCCACCCGCTTTTACTTTTCTTATACCCTCGAATGCACTGCCTATTTCGTGCAGGTAGTTTTTGCAGTAGCAGATTTAGACAACATGTGCATCATTTCAAAATGGGAATAGGGAAGGAATTTTGAAAAATTAATGGTGTAGTAAAAATAAACAAGGCGTTTCTTATTTATTATTCTAGGAAGACATTTTTTCAGAACATGAAATTTAAGTAGAAAATTAAAAAGGATTAATCTAAATAGATAAATGTCTTAATATTCTGGATAAGTTTAACATAATTATATTAAAAAATATCTTTAACTTTTTTATAATTTAATGTATGTAAGATATTAATACCTCATTTAATATAATAAGGAGCAGCTTTAAAATTAATTATCTTAGAAGACATATAAATATGTTGTTTTTATATAAAATAAATCTTATATCGTGTGTCCTACATATGCAAAACTTTATTATTCATTTTAGGAAAAAAGGTATTTTTCATAAAAAGTTGTGCATGGCCTGAAACCCAAAATACAATCATCATTCATCAGATATCAAGTTTTTTTAGTCGTATACGGGGTTTGACAAAAAATGTGTTTTGGCTCAAGAGTAAAGTACCTTTATTTTTAACAAACTTCGTATTCGACTGATAAAATTTGATATCAGATGGTTTAATTTTGGTTTTTAGAACAGGCACAACTTTTTATGAAAAATAACTTTTTTTCCTAAAATTAATAATAAAAAATTATTCGTACAAAATAAAATCAACCTGTACCAGCGTTTTTTTGTGGAAAGTTTTTGGTGGTACACCCTGTATATCAAGTGGTTGACCGAATTTGACTAATTTATTTATTATACAATTATTGATTACATTACTAAATACCGTTGAAATAAGGACTATTATAACTTGTTAACTATCAACCTTTTAATATGTACAGAGTCCTCAATAATACCCGTATCCCAGGTGGTTTAGTAAAACAAGAAAATTAATAAAAAGTATCATTTTTAATTACTTTTATGACAACTTAAGTAAGGAAATTGTTTAAGAGTTGCTACTGAAGTTATTATTGTAATGTTTAGCCAACTGATGACATCAGTTTAGTCACGTGGGATACGGGTATTGTTCCCGAAGGTATTTACCAAATTGTTTACTTCGATGTCAGAATTCTACTACTGCTCTGGGTACAATTAAATATGGGACTTATGGGACACCTTGTACTTAGATCATTAGGTCAGAACTGTGTCAAGCAAATTAAGTAGGTACCTACCCTATTTTAATTTGCTAGTTTTTTTATAAAAGGGCGGATTTAATAAGTTTCAAATGTGTCTATTTTGAAATAAACTTAAAAATGCCAATGAGATTGCACTCTCAAAATTTGAAATAACCCTAGACCTAAGTACCATAATGACTTTTATATTCCACAAACTTCCAGTAATAGTGGAAAAAAACTCTAGAGTGTGTTGAACGTTTATAAACATTAAATACAATGCCAATAAGTACCTGTTTACATGTGAAAAGTGCTTATTCACATGGTAAACTTTTTACTATTAGTTTTATGAAAAAAGTTATTCCTCATAAAAAGTTCTGCAAGGTCTAAAACCCAAAATACAATCATCAAATATCATTTTTTTTTTCAGATATTTACGAGCTTTGTCGAAAAATATCAATTTTATGCAACAGAAAAACCCTTTATTTTTAACAATATCGAAAATTATTATTAAGAATTGAAAACTATTGTCAAATGTTCAAAATTTTCCATGTATATACCATCCAATATCAAATATTATCCAGCTACCACAGTGCTATAAACAACTTTAAAAAACAAAACAGGCGCCTGATCATCTAAATTCTAAACATTGGCCGGCCGCGAAAAAAATTGCGCCGTAATATGCACTAAAACAGCCGACCGCAAGACGTATCCATAGTGACGCGGACCTCTATATTGCTGCGGCCGACGATAGTCCAGTCAAAGAGCTCAAATTGTTATTATAGGAAGGATTTGCAGGGGACATAATAAATAAGATTCATAGCATGTGTCGAGACGATAGAAAAAATTATAAAATAAACAAATAAATCATATTTTTAATTAGGTTTTTATTATCTGATATCTCTTGTATTTTTAGAAGGAGCGTGCGGCCTTAAAGAGTAGCTGCCTCTGAGCTACAATGAAAAACAATCTTGAACACTCTTTCGCATAAATACGAATTACATTTAATTTTACAAATTATAACACTGTTTTTTCATGGACAATATTGGATATCTAATGGTATTTAGGGATTTTTTTTTATTTAATTTAATTATTTAAAATTAATTCTGATACCTTGATAGGATTCCCCACTCGACCATTCACTGTTGGGTTCTAAACGCACGCATCACCCATGAGAAAATTGTGTAAACGTACACACCCTATACTTCGAGTCCGTCGGCGGAAGCGCGTCTTGAAAGAGCCGGTTCATCTTCCAATAGGTTTGCCTGCTTTGCCGCGACAGTAGTAGTCAGTCCGTTTGGAAACGAGAAATACGGTCGAGAGGCAGCGATTTTTACGTCGCTTTATGCATATTGCAATTCGCACCGCGAATCGACGTGTGAGGAAAATCGTAGATTTCGGTTTGTTTTTCGTGGTTGGTTTTCTTTTTGTAAAATGGAGGAATTATGCACTGTGTCTGTGAACAATAATAATGTGGTAAATTGTGTCTGTATTGTGTGCTCTTTGTTGAAAAAAGGATTTTCAAGTAGAAATTTTGAAGAGAAAACGGACATTCTATCAATTTAGAGACGAAAGTAGAAAAGTGAGCAAAGACATTTACCAGGCATTTTCACGTAGGGTTCTATGAAAAGTATGAATGGTTAACCGGCTGCAAAACTTTGAAGAAATTGTTTTACTGGCCTTGCCTACTTTTTAATATAACCGAAAAAACACATTGGAACTCAATAGGTATTACAGACTTTAATAATTTTCACAAAAGTGTAAAACGACATGTAAATAGCAAATCGCATATATCTGCTACAATTAAAGAAAAAATATTCGGGACCTATCGCATTTGGACAAGCATTTAAAAATAAGCAACAACATTCACAATGAAAGGGAGGTCTTACAACGATTAATAGATGTAACTTGTTTCCTGGGAGAGCATGAACTAAGTTTTAGGGGTCACAATGAAGCAAGTGGATCCGCCAATCGAGAAAATTACATGGACCTTCTAAGTTTTTTAGCAAAATACGATGATACCCTAAAAAATCATTCCATTGATTCGACGACTTTCCGAGGTACCTCAAACAGAATCCAAAATGATTTAATTAAGTGCACTGCCGACGTTGTGATGGATCACATTAAAAGTGAAATTAAAAAAGCACCTTTCGTATCAATTGCGCTTGATGAAACCACAGATGTAGCAAACTTAAGTCAATTATCCATTGTTGTGCGATATATATTGGATGACATTCCTCAAGCTAAAGTGAAAGAGAAGTTTAACCATGCAATTTTCGTTCACTGTATAGCACATAGACTTAATATGGTTTTATCGCGAAGCATGGATAATATTAAAGATTGCAAAGTTTTCTTTTCGACGCTTAGTGGTTTGGCTTCCTTCTTTTCAAAGTCTTCGAAAAGAACTCGCGCTTTGGACATTCACGTTCAAAAAAGGTTTCCAAAAGTTGCTCCGACATTTTTGATAATATTTTACAACAAATGAACTTTCGATTTCAAAACTTTATTAAAATTTGTTGAATTGTGCAATTTTAATATTAGTAACTACGATTCATCAAATTTCCATCGGAAGCTTTTAATTCACTAAAATTAAATTATGGAATTTTTTTCGATATTCCAGCATTAAAGTCCCAGTTAAGTGTTGTTTATGAAACAACTGAAATTAGTGATAAAAAGACGCCCATCAATGTGTTAAATTTTCTTATAATAACTGGTTTAAATAAGTCCCTTTGTGAAGTCGTCAAGTTGTGTGAATTAGTACTAACCTTCGCAGCCACAAGTGCGTCAGTTGAGCGAAGTTTTTCAGCTTTAAAGCGCATTAAAAGTTTTATACGAAATTCAACAAGTGAAGACAGACTCTCTAATTTAGCCCTAATATCCATTGAAAAACAGCTTGTTAAACAGTTAACAGAAAATCCAAAATTTTACGACGATGTTATAGACAAATTTGCAACAATTGAGGATAGGCGAATAGATCTTAAGTATAAATAAATGTCAACTGTGCGAAAAATGCGGGAAAAAATAAAAAAAACTTCAGTTAAATGTTTTTTTTACGTTTAAATAAACCAAGGAAGCTTTTCAATGGTAAGTTTTTTTATAGCTTCTAGTACTAAACTAGATAATAAAGTAATAGTAACACTTCAAAAATATCAATCTCGAATATCCGTAGTACTGAGGAAAAAAAAGCAAGATTTTGACAAAATGGTGAATGCGCCGCGAAAAAATTTCTCCTGCGGCGCTGTGCTTACTGGCCTGGATGTATTTTTATAAAATCGCTTCCCCTTCCAAAAATGTCACCGCACGCCACTGCTGTCAAGACTATTTATTTTCTTAAAGTAAAAAAACCGACACCCTATAAAGTATCCCCCAAATGTTTCGACAATGTCCAAAATTTAACAAGCTCACAGCTTAAGTTTAAAATTGGGTGTTTTTCTCTTTATACGTTTTTAAAGTATCTTCAAAATTCGAAATTTGTACTTTCCCTCAAATACTTATGGTTAATTTTAGGAAAATCATGTATAGAAGAATTATAGAGAATGACATCACACTTTTATCATGGTTTACTTTGTATCCTGTAGAATAAAGATAAGTTCTTGAGTAAAAGTCATAATTTTCGACAGACGTCATAAATGACTGAAAACAAATTAATATCTGATAGTTGTAGGTAGGTATTTTAGTTTTTAGAACATGCTTGATATTTTATGAAGAATAAATGATTTTCATAAAACTAATAATAAAAAAGTTTTCCATATGACGAAAGGGGGCGTCCATTAATTACGTGAGGTATTTTTGAGGATTTTTTGACACCTCCTCTCCCCCCCCTGGTGAGATTTCGTAAGATTTTCCTCAACTCCCTCCCCCTCACCTAATCTCACGTGAGATTTTTCAAAATATATGTTTTGGGTGTAAATGTGTTGGATTATTAAAAAAACAAAAACACAATATGTTCCATTACTTTTATTTAAGACTAGCAAAAGACTAGTATTTGAGAAGATTGCCGTAATATAAAATTTCTAGAAACATTAGGTCAAATGAATAAACGAAAAGCAATGCTTTTACTTAAAATTGTTGAAATGGACTTATGCAGAATTAAAAAAACAAAACAGAAAGCTACTAAGGTATGTAAGCATTTGCTTCCTTTTATTCATCTGACTCATTCTTTACTTTAACTTTACTGTCATGCAATTTTACACCTTTTCTACTAGAAAAAAATTACGTCAGATTTACAAAGACCCCCCCTCCTCTCCCTTGAATTCCTCACGTAATTACTTATTAATGTTTTTATGCACTATTTTATTATTGAGTGTAAACAGCAAATTGTTAAATATTGGAGCTTTAGTACCTATATAGTTTATTTTTTAACAATTATGCGATCTTCGCCTTCCTCTTCTTTAGGATAGGATTAGGTCTCGGATTAGGTACACTTTTTTATTGGCTACCTATAATTTTTTATATAGATTTTTCATTAAACACAATGTTATGGCTGTTTTTAAAAATATTTTTTTGTATATTAAAATGAATCAGAGGTAGGTATTTAAATTTCTCTAGATTAATTGAACAAATTTACAAAAATAAAATTAAACTTCAAATTTACATGATTCTACATGCTACCTAAGTATACCTACCTAGGTAGTTTTCACTTCCTTCAATTAAATTAATTGACGAATTTGTTTTAGATGTACGTAAAAATACATAGGTATAGGTTTAGTACCCAGGTACCTAATGTGTCTACCTCCATTAAAAAAATAGGGTTTATATTTTTTGATAAATTAATATTAAAAATTGTTACACCTAATACTGAAATACTTAATTTTAAAATAATACTGTGACTCAACCCAGTAATACAATAATTAATTTTTTAAAGAGTCTAACATGTGTGGCCCTTTTTGCCTATTACAAGTAATTATGCAAATATTTACAGAAGTCACTTGATATTTTTATTAAAATTTTTACATCAAATAGCAAGCTTATTTAATCTGTTTTTCTAAAAATTAAATTAATATTCAATTTATATCCCCGCAAATTCATTTCAAAGTGCAGACCGAATTTCTAAACAGCTGAAGCATGCAAAATATCAATAAAAGGTACCCTTACTAAAGGGTGGTAGCAAATTAATAGTTTTTGCACCAGAACGTACCCGTAGAAGAAAAATCCAGCTCAACCATGTTTTATATTTGTTCCAGGTACATTATAACACAATTTTTCATTCAAGAATTTAATAAAAACAACACAAGTCCAACTACATTGCTAGTTCATATTTAGCGTAAAGAAATACAACACAACTGTCAAACCTCCTATGACCGATCACTGACTGACTAATCCGTATTCCGAAATACACGGAATCCCGATGCCGAGACGTGCAAGAACGAAACCACAGCAAACTCCGCACAGCCCACAAATGAGCGACCCAGATGGTGTATTCTTGGTTGCATACCTTTCTGCTTTCTGTAAACAGATGATAGGGTAAATGTCTGTAGTTTATCTAAAAACTGGCTCTTATTTTTATATAACGGCTAACACAATAATCCTAAAATAATGCATTTAGAAAGTAAGGGATTTTGACCATTTTGGTCAATATCAAAATTAGAAGATAAGCCTGAGCATCTCTAGAACAATGATGTATATAGTTATATAGATTGCTCACCCATATGTAAAGTAGGACTCGGAAAGGGAGTCGCAATTGAACAGAACCGTTCTGGCCCAAATGTGTTTTTGAAATAAAATTTCAGCATTTGTATATTTAGAAAAAAAGAAACATTACTTTAATGTTTACCTCAAGACGCGATATTACGTTAGGTATATTTAAATCATTTTTTTTTTTGTATTTTTAAGTTGAATATCCATACAGGTAGTCAAATATTATTAAAATGAGGTATCTAAACAACTTTTATGAGATACAAACGACTTTGGTTAGATATGTAACTAAAATATTTGACTCTTATCTTTTATTCTAAGTAATTTTTATTGTTACTAAAAGCTTAATGAACGTCACTAGATTTTTAACATTTTAAAATGTGTTTCAATCTCTTTTGACAATAATTGTAATGTCTTAATTATGCGATGAATGAGAATTAGTTAATTCAAAATAAAATAAATGGGAAGGCAATAATAATCTTTCTTTTGTGAAAAATCTGTCTACAAGGAAACTCAATAAATTTATTTTAAGAGAAAAAAGTAGATCTTTCCAATAGGGGCGGCTTGTGACCAAAATTTTGGGGGTTCACAGTAGCAGAATATAGATCCCGGTACAGATATAGGTAAAAAACTGTCCGTGATTTAGAAAGGTATATTATAAACTTTCTAAAACACTGAAAGTTTCTCATACATCTGTACTGATACCTATATTCTGTCACTGTGACCCACCCCACGAGCCGCCACTGCTTTCTAATTTACTATATAGTTGCCTAAAATTGCTACAAAATGTTTTAATAGTAAATTTCAATTTTACTAATAGGATAGTGTGTAAGTCGTAGGTAAAATAAAATAAGTGTATATTTTTTCGTAATACTCAAGAAGTTGCCATGTATAACGTCAAAATTCCTAATAATGCCAAAATCATATTTTTAATTCTTGACTTGACGCGTCCTAACAAACATTTTGTGTAGGATAATAAAAGGCCCAATATATATGTTACTTTGCAATTGTAATGATGGCCATTTAAATTTTATAATTAAATGGCTGGTATATATAGAGGTCACTACGGCCTACAGCCGAAGTCACTTAGCCGTCAAATCCAGTTGAGTATGTAGTAAGCGATCATCGGTGTCTTCATGTATGTACGTGGGACGGAGCCCTCCTAGACTGTTGTAGTTGGGCCTGCGGCAGTTAAAAGCCTTTTTAATTTGACCATGCTTTTACCGATTACAGTTACTTACCCTTCATAAGGCCATCATCAACCAACATAATGCTGAGCCACTATCAAAAGGCCAAAAGTAGGCTTTTATCATCGCATTCATTTCCCATTCAATTACAGCAAAGGATCAGCAATATCCCGGAAATTCATTATTTGTTGGGGGTAATAATTTAACAAATAATATCGTTAGAATACAATTTGAACACACAATAGAAAGGTTTCTATAAATGAATAACTAGCTATATAAGTAACAGTTGTACGTTATTCACTAAATCTACTTATCTGTATTTGTAACGTATGGAGGTTACCCCACGGCACTTAGGCCTCACCTAGGCCCATTATGCATCCTCATAAGATGATAGGCACCTCCTAGCTCGTAAGGCAGCCTACTAAATCTACTTAAAAATAAATACTTTTATCAAATCTATTTAATTACACTGATGATATTATAAAAATATAACTATTATTAATTATACAGAACAAAGTTCTCTTGATTATTGAGTAAAAATAGTTTTATTGATTATTATTATCCATTATAAACATTATTATAATACATTCCAGTTTCATATAGTAACTACCTAGTGTCAATTAACATGTATAAAATATCAATTATTTGTAAAATTACATTTACTATTCATAAAATGTAAAATCTGAATGCCAACGAAATACTATAGATTTGTTCTACGATCACTATACAATTTAGCCTTTTGCTTATTCAAATCTAACCGGAAAGTTAACGTTTTCTGCGATTTGTCATAATTTGACATTATTGGTGTTCTAGCGGGCCAAAGCTTCTTTTTTCGCTTGCTTATTTTCAGTAGTCACCATCTGAATATTTTGGTTGAATATCCATGTTCAAACCCATTTCTCTTAATATTTAAACGATATCATTGAAATAACAATAGATTACCCCGTTTTAAATTTACAGGTAAGTAGACAACACAACATACACATAACACAAGCTTGGCTAGAGGTATCTGTCAAATAAAGATTAAAGTAAAATTTAAATTTGGTAATCGTGTGATCATAGAAAATATTCGTGTGTAATTTGAGAGGAAAGCTATTTACCGCTTACGATAAATCTCAAGTGGCAAATTAGCACTTTCCGCTCCTAATACACAAAATAGCTAATAATTTCTAAATCGGATCTGTAGTTTATTTACAACCGAGTACTCAAAATTGAGACAAAACATCAACATTGCATGTATTAGATAAAGAGAAAACTTCGCCCAATGAAATCCTTTTTTTCGTCGTCTGATTTACATATGGATGAGTATTCTATATTACTATATATCATTGCTTTAATTTGCTTCGTTCATTTGCTGCATCGATGGGATTATTTGCAAGGAGAAAAGTGGTAACTTTCACAAATAAAAACGAGATAGATATATCCAATTAAACTGTCGCGTTAAAATAACGAACGTAGTGATTTTAGAGATAGATAAATAGATGACAAGATGACAATGACTTGTAGAGGTTAACTCATCTGAAAATAAATTCAAAATATTTTGCTTATTAATCTTCCAAATATACATTATTTATATGTAGAAATTATTGTGACAACGTTAGAATTATAAAGAACCACAATGAAAACAAGATTTAACACATACGATATCGTATGTGTTATAGCAGAATTGCAATCGTAAGATCATTTATATCTTTGTAAAAAATACGTTTCTAATCAAAAATTAACATATTTTAGATTTATTGGAATGAGGGTTAACAATATTTATGATATTGATAATAAGACTTATTTAATTAGGCTACAGAGAACTGAAGAAAAGCAAGTTCTGCTTTTAGAGTCTGGTAATCGTTTTCACAAGACTAATTTTGAGTGGCCGAAAAATGTTGCTCCCTCTGGTTTCAGTATGAAGGCAAGTATTTTTCATATTGATTTGCATTAAACATAGGGTATTTACTTAAAGATAATTGTATCCTATTATATATTCTTATGCTAGTTATTGTATAAATATACCTATTGAGATTAATGTTACTTAAATTGAGAAGTCCATTATAGGTGTTTTTTTGAAATAACAGTTTTGTATCAAGCATAATCCATAATATGTATAATACTTGAATTTTGCAGATGAGAAAACATTTGAAGAATAAACGTTTGGAATCGCTAGCACAACTAGGAACAGACAGAATTGTTGACCTTCAATTTGGTTCAGGAGAAGCAGCTTATCATGTTATTCTTGAGTTATATGATAGAGGAAATGTTATTTTAACAGATTATGAATATACTATTTTGTATGTGTTACGTCCACATACTGAAGGAGATAAAGTTAGATTTGCAGTTAGGGAAAAATATCCACAAAACAGAGCTAGAGATAGTGGTGTGATAAGTAAAGAAAAGTTGATAGAAGTATTAACAAATGCTAAGGCTGGAGATCAATTAAAAAAGGTCCTTGTTTCTAACTTAGGTAATAATCCATATTTTTCTATATTTACATATAAAATATGTTTTTCAATTTTAAGAATATGGACCTGCTGTTATAGAGCATGTTTTGTTGAAACATAGTTTTCCAAATTCTACAAAAATTGGCAAAAATTTCGATCCAATGGAGAACATTGATAAGATTATGGAGGCAATTAGAGACGCTGAAAATATTTTTCAAAATTCTAAATCCGGTCAAACCATGGTAAACTGAAATAAACATAATTTTGAAAATAATAAAAAATTTAAATTCTTTATTTTTCATAGATTGCTTAATCTGAAATTAGAAAATATTGAAAGAAAATTATGTTTTATTTTTAAAATTCTTTATTTTTGACAATAATAAATAATTTACATTATTAATATTCAGAGAGGTTGATTTTTAAGTTTTTAACAAGACCCATACATTAATGTAAGACATATGATATTTGTATTTTAATTTAAAGTAAAAATGTTCCAGTTATTAGTGGATGACAGATTTAAAACTTAACCACTTATTTTAACTCACTTTATCTACCTTCCCATAACTTTAATCAATTATATTTACTAGAAAATCATGCAATTTTTATAATTTTTTATATTTTATTTATCGAGAAATATTTTAGGGGTACATAATACAGAAAAAAGAAGAGCGCCCTACTTCAGACTCAAACACTAGCGATTTTTATTCTAATCAAGAATTCCATCCAATGCTTTTTGAGCAACACTCTGCAATGCCTCATAAAAGCTTTCCAACTTTCAATGAAGCTATAGATGAATTCTTTTCTTCTTTAGAAAGTCAAAAATTAGAACTTAAAGCTGTCCAACAAGAAAGGGATGCCATGAAAAAATTGGAAAATGTCAGAAAGGATCATGATCAAAGATTGGTAGCTCTTGAACAGACTCAGTCTGTTGATAAACAGAAAGCTGAATTGATCACTAGAAATCAGGAGTTAGTTGATAAAGCAATTTTAGCTATACAAACATTATTAGCAAATCAGGTAAGTCTTCTATTGCAAATGCAAATACCAATAATTAATATTCTTTCATTTCATATATAAATGGACATTATATTTTTCCTCCTATTTAGCCAAATATTTAAGGAAATTAATTATGTGTACCTACATATTTTATTTCTATTATTCTTTTACAATTTAGATGTCATGGGAAGATATCACAGAAATGGTGAAAGATGCTGCCTCAAAAGGTGATCCTGTAGCCAGTCAAATTAAAGGACTCAAACTTGAAATAAATCATATTAGTGTCTATTTATCGGATCCTTATGCAGATAGTAATGAGTCTGATGTTGAAAATGATGATAAAATTCCCTGCATGACTGTAGATCTCGATCTAGCATTATCTGCATTTGCTAATGCACGAAAGTGAGTAAATAATAATTAGTATTAAAAAAAGACATGCTCAAAAAACAAATAACTCTCTCTCTATGCTTAGAATTAAAATATTTATGCATATTCAATATTAAATTAACAGAGTTTCTGTCAGGAATATATTATTTGCTTAGTAACTTTTGCAAATGTCTATAAAAAAATCTAATTTTACAAAATTTAAACTTGAATGTGTTGAATTATTTTTATGTGGTTTATAATTTAATGAAAGAAGACTAATCCTATAGTAAAGTGTTTAAAATAAGAATAATAACAATTATTTTAATAAACATAAAAGCTATGAATACTAAGATGTCTTTATGCACTATTCGAATGAATCGTTGGAGTTTTTGCTTGTAAAAGAAAAAGATAATCAAATTTTAACAGCAATCTTTGAACAAAAATAATATTTTTAGTATTTCTTAAAAATGTTGGGTTCCTGATTTCCTAAAACAAAACATAGATATTAAAAAGCAATATCTCGAAGAATTTAGTTTTAGTGAGATATCAATAGAAAAGAAGTTGATAATTAGTAATTAAATGTTAACAATTTCGTCAAAAACACATTATTTATATCAAATATTTAATATTCCTATCAAAATTATAAAATTAAAAGTGTTGTTGTTATTTTATCTAGTCACATTTTTTTTAAATTAGCTAAATATTATTTAAGTTTATCTTGAAAGTGTTATTGGTTACTAATTATTTAGTATGAAAGATTATCCTTAGTCTCAAATATGGTAGTGTTATTCAAGTGAATAATGAAAATTCTAAATCAATGCCTCATAAATGTTTTATGCAGTTTAAAAGGTGAAACTAGTTTTGGCTAACAAGTCGTCATCAGGCAAAACAATTCATTTATGTATTGGATACGTTACAAACACTATAAAAAATTAATGGTAGTTATATGTAGAGTTAAGTAACGACAAGAAATTTTAAAACAAATACAGAACAACTTTAGTACAGTCCTCAACTTTCTTAGGCTAACATTAAAGATGTCTGGACCTCTCTAAGAAACTCATTGGTAACAGCCATCATCTTGTTATAAGGAAATAATGCTACTTGGTTACACTAAATAATTTTTTGTTATTTGGGATTCTTAGATTATTCTTTGGCACATTAAAATATATATAGTTAATCAAATCACAATCTTTGTTACTTAACATTATTTAAAATAGAGTACAAATATATCACAGCCTGTTGTTTTCTTCTTCGTAAAAGTAATTCAACCTTAAAGCTATCGAGCATAGTTTTATATGAGATCTTATAGGGGTATGAGTTGTTTTTTTTATTATATAAAGGTATCGTAAAAAATATTTTTTGTACTTTTTCAATATGATCAATATGTGTGGGAGATGTAACTACTAACAAATATCGTGCGACCCTGAATAAGACATATTCTAAGGGACATAGTAGGGTATAATATCCGCTGTTGTCATATTAGTAAAGTGTATGTATTAAAATATTCGCTCAAGAAAACGATTTACCTCCCACTCTTTTGTTACAAGCAGAATTTTTCACAGATGAAAGGTCATGATAAGGTAACCCTTATTCCGGAGGTAATACAAAATTAGACTGTACAGGAGGGCACTATCATCAAAAATCAAGATATTGGTACTACCGAATAGAGAAAAAAATACTCATTTTTTGCTCAAATGCACAATAGAATCTTTGTAGGGAGTAATTGTTTATACTTATTTAAAAAAAAATCATTTGCATTAGCCCTTACGAAAAAAAACATATGAACGTAAATATCTTGGTTTTAGCCCTTCAAAAATTTTGTTAAAAAGTCGTCTTTTTTAAATATACCACTTATTTAACAAAAAACGAAGATCTAAATGAAAAAAAAATTCTTTATAACATTTTTGACAAGCTAACAGAGTAAACACAATAAACGATGGGAGATGTCATAGGTTTACCCTGTAATTAATTCTCACCGCCAATTTTATCGACTTTCAGTGTATCTTTCTCTTCACCTTCAAACGTAGCATAGCTCTGTTTCTCTCTACTTGCCGGCTGATGTATCACATTATTGATATGGTAGGATTTTTTCTTTTTTTTAATATAAAACTTCTCGTTATGTTCCATTGGACAATGTGTCATATTGTTATCTATTTTTAGTAAAGAATTAATAAGTGTATGAGTTATATATTAAATTACCTAATAAATTGGGAAAAAATATAGACATTTTTGCATCTTTATTATATCTACATTCATCCTGTTGCAGCTGAATATATTTGGGTAAGTTATAAGTTTTCGTTTAAAATTTTATTTACGGATTTGTTGTTGCGAGTAGCAAAGACAAAAATGATATCAAAATAGGGAAGCCCAAAAGTTGCATATCATTTAAAGAATATGCACATATATTTGTAAACATTATTTTTAGAAATAAATTTAATGCTTAAATGATGGATGTGGTATTTGATCATTATAAAGGACATTCTATCAAAAATACAACACGTCAAAAGAGATCATCCCAGAAATCGCTTGATATAGAAATTGACGGACCCAATATTTCACTTCCGCAACAATAGAACTTGTTTATTCATTCGACATTTAACAAAAAACGTTTAACAAATTTTCTGCCAGCAGCGGCCCGTCAGGTGAAGTAGGTGAAGGGGCTCTTCACCAAAAATTTATAAAACACAAAAATTAAATAAAAATTACGAAACTTTTTAAATTATTAATTTATAACACTTTTGGCAGCTTCTATCTTTATGTTTTATAAATCTAAATATTTAAAAAATTAATCAAACGCTTCCTGTACAATATTCAATCTTTCCGCAGTGCAACTCTGCATTAATATGGTACCCCTAGTTAAAAATACAAACGATCCAACAAGCCGCGTCGCTGGCCGCTCTCCCGAAACCAAGTGAAAAGTAAAGTGAAGAGCCAGTATCAAAGCTTTGTCTTTGCTCTGCACCGGACTTTTGTTGACGTATGAAGGGCAATTTAAAAATAGATTATTAGTATGCATCTTTGTTTCGGCGACGCGCAAAGATATTTATATATGTATTTGGACGTTTTATGTGTTTATTGTATTTCTGTGGCCGTTGGTACAATCGGAAAATGTTGTGTTTATTGACGAGTGTATCGGTGAAGAGAAGTTTTTCATGTTAAAAAAGGTTAAAAACTTTTACAAGAAATACTATTTCGCAAGATAGACTTTCCAGTTTGACTGTTATCTCACTTCATAAAGAACTTTTGTTGGATCTTATGCGGCGACAACCTTTTTATGAGGATATTATTGATAGATACAAAAACTAGATAAATAATATTAATGAATCAATGTTGAAAGTGTTTCGGTTCTATTTGGTTAAGTAGCTCTTCACCATTTTTTAAAGCTGCGAGCCGCCACTGTTTTCTGCCAGAGCAACTTCTTCAAAACTCCATTCAGCAAAAGCATATTCAATTTGTAACTAATGGTGGATTCGCGATCAATAAATATGGGAAGAATTTTGAATCATCAAAAGACGATTTTTTAAATTCAAATCACAAAGACGCTGATAATCGTATCTTATTGCACATATTGTCAGCCAAAAATTCGGGGCATTCACGATGCATTATTTATTACAACGATACAGATGTTCTAGTCTTATTAATTTAAGAAGTTTTTGACTAAAGATATATGGTTCAGAACAGGGCGAGGAGACTCAAGACGATTTCTAGCAGTACATTATTTAAATTTGGATGAAAACCTTCTAAAAAATGTGCCTGCTTTTCATTAACCGACTTTAAAAAAGGAGGAGGTTATCAATTCGTCGCGATATGTTTTTTTTTTATGTATGTTCAGCGATTATTCTTTAACATGGTGTCCGATTTCAATGATTCTTTTTTTGTTGGAAAGGGGGTATTTCAGGGGTGGTCCCATATAAATTTAGTCAAAATCTAATAATTGGGTCCATGAGAAAATCCTCAAACTCTTCATTTTTTATGAATGTTCAGCGATAATTTTTTAACACGGTGTCCGATTTCAATAATTCTTTTTTTGTTAGAAAGGGGCTACTTTAGGGGTGGTCCCATATAAATTTGGTTAAAATCTAATAATTGAATCCATGAGAAAATCCTCAAACTCTTCATTTTTTATGTATGTTTAGCGATAATGCTTTATCACCTTGTCCGATTTATACGATTCTTTTTTTGTTAGTAAGCGGGTACCTCGGGGGGTGGTCCCATATAAATTTGGTTAAGATGTGACGTTTTTGAAGTAGGTTTTTTTAAATTTTTAATTTGTAATACTTGTTCTCTGACCGGTTGTGATACAACCAGCCAATTGTCCGGCATTGGGAGAAGAACCTGTTGGAAAACCTACCTTGAACACCATTACTTTTTGGATGGATTTGGCACTGATCAGTACTCTGAAAACATATTCTCTAATCTTGAAAGAATTTTCATAAAAATTTATTCAAAACTGCCAATGTTACTTCCATTAACATTTTGAGGGGATTATTGGCCTCTTCAAAAACCATTGCTAAATTGCCACCGACTGAAGACGCCCTAAGACTACATTGTTTAAGATGTTTTTACCAGCTAAATATTTGGCTAAGCTCTTTAAACCCAGATGCAGCTTCCTAATGTTGAAGAGTATGGATGGAAAGTAGATCAAGATGGAAGTCTGATACCCACTTTTAAGACTCTGCCCGACCTGCCACCAGACATAACAGAACTTACATCATGCAAATGCAAAAAAGATACTATATAATATTCTAACAATAATATTCTGTTCTAGACTGTGTAAGCAAAAATTTGCAAATGCAGGGAAAAACATATTTGCTGCATCGGTTCCTGCACCTGTATGGCACAGAAAAACTGCAGAAATAGTTTGACCACAGCCGCTAATGTTTTGGAAAATGTTGATTCGTGTGGTGAATCTGATTCTGATTAGTTTGAAAGTCTTGTAATTATAAATTTTAATATTATTAATTCATGCTTTATATTCTTCCTTTCAATTATTATTATTATTATTATAATTTATTTATATTGGGGATTTATTGTATTTTGCAAAGCAATAGCCTTACTGTTTATAATCGATACTTCAATAAATGGTTTATATTTTCTTATTTTTCATTTTCCTCCAAAAATAAAAAAAAATCTTGAAGTAATTAATACACCCTATTATTCATAGTGGATAAATCAATAATCCCTGTATAAAATAATATAAGAGAGTCAAACTGATTGCGTACATTTCAATACTGAGAGAGATGCATAGAGAGTCGAGAGGCTCTGCCTTTAATGTTTGCTTTCTAGTAAAACCATGACATTACTAATTGTTTATTGCTATATTTTTGTTACTTTAAAAGCAAAAAATATGAGGAAATTACTTTTACCTTGTCAATACATAGGCGAAACTTTTTTCATTTAGGCCTTCGTTTTTCATCAAATGAGAGGTATATTTCTAAAAGAAGATTTTTTATACAAAATTTGTAGACGGTTGAAACCGAGATATTGACGTTTAAATTTTTTTTCGACCATAAGGGTTAATGTAAATGATTTTTTTTAAATATTTATATAAAAATACTTCCTACAAAGACCTAATTGAGCATTAGAACAAAAAATAAGCATTTTTTTTCTATACGGTGGTATCAATAACTCGATTTTTTATGATAATGCCTTTTGCACAGTCCAATTTTGTATTATCTTCAGAATAAGGGTTAGCTTATCACGTACTTTCATCCCTGAAAAATTCAGCTTGTGAAACCGAAGTGGGAGGCAAAGTTAAAATAAGTTTTAATCTACACCATACTATATGGCTATTTCATTATTCTCGTTTTGTTTAAAAAATTATTTACATATATTTAAAAAGCTAAAATAATTCAACCTATTTTATTGCAACTGAACCCAAAAAATTTTGAATATTAGTTATATTAAATTTAATTAAATTAGATGTAATTTCACCAAATTAGATGTAATAATTTTCAACAAATTCCAAAACCTAGTGATGATAGATTGGAAGTGGTAACAGAGCTTACACCGGCATGGCAATTTACGTTATGTAGTATAAGCGCGCGCAGTTATTCATTGATAAAACTAAGTTTTCTTTCCGTAAAATTCTTCTCTCTATCCTTTCTCTTACTTCTCACCTTTCGTCGCCTCGCCCCGTGTCTAGAAATAGAATGTATCCATTGTCGAAGTAATGTTGGCACCGTGAATATTATATTTTTTCAATGACTGCTTATATCTCTGTTATCTCTGGGTCTCACTAAGGCATTATATGGGCGATTCTTGCATAACTGTGATTTTTTATGTCCTGTATTTTATTTATCGTTTAGCATAAGTTTTCCTCATCAAAAAGTTATTAATATTGTAAATTTAGAGGTATTTTACAACTGACATTATGAATTAGATCATAAACCTTCGCAATTTTTTTTTAAGCTGCACTTAAATATACTCGAAATGTCAGTACCGTGGCATGTCCGATTCTTATTTTTAAAATTAAATATATAAATTTCTATCAAAATTAATTTTTTAATATAAAATGTACCTCTTATAACTACAATCTAATGCATACTGCATTGAATTTTATTGCAATTTTATAACAATTTTTCGGTCTGTAAAAAAAAATAATCATTTATATGTCAGTACCGTGGAAATAATGTCAGTACCGCGGCATTAAACTTTTGAAATTTTATCACAGTTTTCGTTGTGTTGTAGCTGTAGTAAAACCATTTCTCAGGCTTAGTTTTGTGAATAAATAGAAAATAAAAACGCGCAGAACAAACGTTTTAAAACATTTTTAATGTTAGAAAAATTTAAATTGTAAAAATCGCAGTTACACGAGAATTACCCATATAATCCGACTTTGGTGAAAATTCTAAAAATTTTTGTATTTCTGGTTAATGATAATATAACAGTTATGTTATACCGCAGTCTAACATACATCGATATGTGGTAAATTAAACTATTATTAATTAGTATAAAAATTTAAAAATGTAAGAAGTAGGTAAAGGTGGCCAAATCTCACGAATTTTTCTCAGGGGGAGAGGAGATTTGTTTACAGAAGGCACAAATCTATGGAAATACACATTTCGATTTTTAATATTCTTATTGAGTAAAATGTATGTTCATCCTATTTGCATATTGATTAACAATCTAATTTTATATTTCATTTCTTCAATTTAAGGTATTATGATCAAAAACGTTCTGCCGCTAAGAAACAACAAAAAACCATAGAATCCCAAAGCAAAGCTTTAAAATCCGCCGAAAGAAAAACGAAACAAACGCTAAAAGAAGTACAAACAATTACTAATATCAATAAAGCTAGAAAAACGTACTGGTTTGAAAAATTTTTCTGGTTTATTAGTTCTGAAAACTATTTGGTAATTGCTGGGAGAGATCAACAACAAAACGAAATTATAGTAAAACGGTAATAATATATTCTGTAGAAAGATATATTTTTTAGCAATCTTAAATTAATGTAATAATGATAGTGGAATTACTTTATATTTTACATTTTTAGGTATATGAAACAAATGGATGCATATGTGCATGCAGATATTCATGGTGCCAGTAGCGTAGTAATTAAAAATCCTACGGGCAATCCTATTCCTCCGAAGACCCTAAATGAAGCAGGAACTATGGCTATATGCTACAGGTAAGTTGTATATATTGATTTGTAATACCTCTTCAAGCGCCATAATTAAAAAAAAACTACTTAATTATATGGATAAAAAAATTCAATTTAAATAATAACAATCTTGTCCAATCTAAGTAAAAAATAGGACACCCATAATATGTTTTAATTATAATCAGAATAGTACCAAGCCAAAGACAAGAATCTCACTGAGCTTAAGTAAACATGCGATAGTATTCCAGGCAGAAATAGCAGCAATACATCACTGCGGAAAAGAGGTATTAAGACAGAAGGTAAATGGAAAAACCATTGTCATATACTCAGACAGTCGAAAGTTCCATGCAGGTACACTCAAAGCTTGTGTGGGACTGTTTGGAAGCTCTAACAGAGCTGGATAGTCAAAATATACTAACCTTAGCCTGGGTACCAGGCCAGGCCACAGAGGACATAAGGGTAATGAAGAGGCTGATTTACTAGCCCGAGAAGGAGCCTCAAAGGTTCTTATTGGCCCAGAACCCTTCTGTGGCGTAACAAAAACATTTATCAGAATATGCACAAAGCAGTGGATGTTTAAAAAATCTCAGGAGTGGTGGAAAAGCTCACCAGGACAGAGACAGGCCAAAGAGTTCTTAAAAGGACCATCGCCCAAACTTACCGAGCGTCCTAATAAAACGAATACCCGCCTCCAAAGTCGAAAAACCTCATCATCAAAATAATATTTTAATACTGAAATTATAATTTTATTTTAAACATTGTTTTATTGAACTCTTTTATTTTTTATATATTTTATTTTTACTTACATATTTCTTAGATATATATTAAAAACCTTTTATATTAGAACTTATTTTAAATTAAAGTAGTTTACTTAAAACTAAAACTGTCAAATAATGGATTAATACATAAGAGAATTTGATATCCCAGAAATAGAAAATTTTGAACTAGATGATATATTTCAATGTAAGGAGGTATTAAAAATAAATGAAAACAATAAAAATTTTACAATAATTCACAATAATATACGCAGTATCAATAAAAATCTCGATGAATTTAAAATACTCTTGAACAATATGGAAAAGCCCGTAGATTGCATAGTACTCACAGAAACAAGAAAATTACCTGATCCAAACTTGTTTCAAATCCCAGGATATAATTTGATTTACAATGAAGGTAATCTTAATCAAAACGATGGTGTTATAGCGTATATCAATATAAAATACGATTTTCAATATAAAATAGTAAAAATACAAAATTTTAATGTTGTACAAGTTATTGTAAATTTTAATCGTCAAAATAAAATAAATATAACTGGTTGCTACAGACCGTCGGGTTCAAACGTACAAAATTTGACAATTTGAAGAATAATAGAAAAAAATTAAGAACCTTCAAGAAAACAATGCATAATTAGAAAAATCCATTAAATCAATAGAAAATCAAAATGAATGTTACTTAAAAGAAGTGAATGATCTAAGAAATATAATAGACAATATACAGAAATCAAATAGTAGAGTAGAAACAACACAACCACCAAAAATGGCAGAAGAGAAATGACGGACATGAAGAGGATACTTATTTTATCTGATGAAAGTGGAAAAGGAATAGATAAAGAACTTAGGCGCTGTTATAATGGAAATATAAGGTATAATATAATATATCAATATTGTATTTGCCCAACCAGAATTGCAAACGTTGCAGAATAGAGGTATGAGGATAATACTGAGCTATTCGAGATTGGAACCAATCAATTCCATGTTGAATGTGCTTCAGTGGTTGCTTGTTAAAAAATATTTGCTATTCTATTCCCTGCTATTTATATTTAAGATTAAATCAGGAATCTCCCCAGTATATTTACAAAATATTTTAAGTTATAATCAGGATGTTCATGAACACAATAAACGAAATAAGAAAAATTTTAGAGTTTATAAGGCCACGAAAAAATGTACACGAAATTCAGTGTTTTTTAAAGGTGTACAGGCTTTTAATAATTTGCCTGAAGATATTAAATGTTCCTTAAACGCAGCAATATTTAAAAGAAAACTGCGTGAGTACTTGCTGACAAATTGTCGTTTTTTTTTTCTTGTTCTTTTATTAAGTTTTGTATAGTTGACATGTAAGTGTACTGTATCTTATGTATTTTAAATGTATGTTGATTCTATACTTATGTATTTTTTATATTTTAATTGTGAAGATGTGTTGACATGTAAAAAATAGTTTTTTTGACTAAATAAACGATTTTATATAAGTCAGAATTAACATTTCATTTACTAATTAATATATTGTGTTTGAAATAGCAACAAAGGTAAAGTATTGAATTCTCGGAAAACCGAAAAATATTATTAATGAACATTTTTTAAAAGTTGCTTTTTTTGGCGTTTTCTAGCCATTTATGACATCTAAATCAAGGGCATATTTTTGTGTTATTTATTTGTATTAAATGATACCCTATCAAGACCGACATCACCTACACTCATCACATCTAACCAACCAATCTATTCCGTATCCTCAGTGAAATACCTAGGCCTTATTATTGATAATAAGCTGAACTTCAATGAACACACCCGCAGACAAAAAAAAATCAAAACCAGAGCCAAACATTTCCGCTCTTTAACATACAAAAAAGAAGGTATCAACATCTACACGGCCACTAAAATCTACAAAACAATTTGCAGACCTCTCCTGGAATACGGTCACACTATATTTAAACTGCCTAAAACCTGCATTAAAAAACATTCAGGTGGCCGAAACTTCTACACTAAGAATCATTACCAAGATGCGACATCCTGAAAACCCCACTCACCATCGAGCGAATAAATATCTTTACGAAAAAACTAAGATTCAGCCTATCCTGGAAAGAATTAGAAAACTATCAAAACATTTCTCGAAGAAACGAAACAATCACATGCTAATAAACATTTTTTCGATGCAACGACAAATTGGTCAAGCAAAGTTTAAATACCCAGTGAGATCAATAACAGAAATCTTAAACGGAATTTGCCGATGAACAATAATTAGTGACACATATTGTTTTTTAAGTATCTTAATATTCGTATTCATCTTACACATATAGCTTGTAAATCCTCATACATGCTATACAAATTGTACTGGCTGAAGGACCTAGGTCGATGGCCATTTGGTTGTAATATTTATAACCAATAAAGTGCTTTTATTATTATTATTATTATTATTATTATTATTATTATTATTTATTTGTATTAGATTTTGAACTCTCATTAAAATTTTCAGCGTTGCTTGGGAAGCCAAAGTTGTCACCAACGCATACTGGGTATGGGGAGAACAAGTCAGTAAAACAGCACCAACCGGAGAATACTTGACCACCGGTAGCTTCATGATCCGAGGCAAAAAACACTTCTTGCCACCTTCACATTTAGTACTCGGTTTAAGTTTCCTGTTCAGATTGGAGGATGGTAGTATTGAAAGGCATAAAGGCGAAAGAAAAGTACTAAATGCAAATGAAGATGATTCAATCAGTTTAGCTGATAGCGAAATGAGCAAAGATGAGGTTGAAGTGGAGATTTTAGATGAAAGTGATGGTAAGTTAAACAAAAATATTTTTATTGATGAAAGATTATCTATACAACTCAAATGTTATTGTTACCAATTTTTATTTTTTATTATTTTTATATTTTATTTTAATTCATCCAATGTCTCACTTCACTAAATCGAGTGGTATGAAGTAGTAAAAAACTTTATGTTACTTATTTTTCTTTCTTGTTCCTTTGCCTATGTCCATTCTGTTTGTACTTTTTAACAGACTTATTTTTTTTGTGTATGTTCAGCGATAATTCTTTAACACGGTGTCCGATTTCAATGATTTTTTTTTGTTATAAAGGGGGTACTTTAGAGGTGGTCCCATATCAATTTGGTTAAAATCTAATAATTTGGTCCATTATAAAATCCTCAAACTCTTAATTTTTTATATATATTTAGCGCTAATTCTTTCCCACCTTGTCTGATTTCTATGAATCTTTTTTTGTTATTAAAGGGGTACCTCAGGGGTGGTCCCTTACAAATTTGGTCAAGATGTGGTGATGGCACCTGCACGATTTTAAAGTCGGTTTTTTTAAAATTACTTTTATAACTTGTAAATCTATTCACAGTTCTTTTTTTTTGTAGTTTATTTGTCTCCATCATTCAATTAATAATCAAAAAAGAGTGTAGTTATTTGAAAAATTGGCAATGACGTCATATCGCGAGTAGTGATTACATCATATAAAATATACATATTTTAAAAATGAGCATCTAAAAAACAAACGACCTATCCAAGTATTTTTTTGTTTCTTGTCCAATGAAGCGAGAAATCTAGGATTCTTATTGTAGCGCTTATTTGTTTAAAACTTTTTTTATAATTTATTTAAACTAAATACTAATTAATTTATTTATACTAAAATACTTGGATCAGCACTGTTTATATTTCACACTTATAATTTAATTTATATAACAATTCGAATGTCTATCTTCAACTTCTGTCTATAAACTTTACTCCTCCGACAACACATAGCTTATTTATACAAAAATGCTGCGCACCGCACTTTTCTCGAAGAATTCTAGGTATTTTTCGATAAGTTCTAGCGTTCTACAGCAGTTGCTTCACAATGTTAGAAGGCGGGGCCATTTGCTTCGAAATATGAACAGCTCTGTTTAGAAGTTTATAGGTGTGTTATTATGAAAAATACAGTTGATTTTGTGATAAAACTATATAATATTTTTTGCTCTATTTTATATCTTTACCTACCAGATATTGTCGTGATTAGCTGATGATCGGTATACATATTATACATACATATATAATCATGTGCATTTTTATCAGAATCCAATTTTTATGTCATGCTTAAGTTCGCAATTTTTTGGGTTTTTTTTTATTTTTAGACTCCTTGTTTTATATCTTTTTTTTTGTTTTAGTTCTCTAGATATTTTTAGTTGTCTCATTATTTTTACCTTCTTATCTTTATGCTGCTGCAAGATCTTGAATGTTAAAATAAGCTGTTTATCAGCTTGTATTTTATTTTCTGTTAGGTTAACTTATAATGTTTTTTATAGAAGATGAATTAGTGAAAACCTCAGACGAAAATACTGTTAATATTGAGAAAACAGACGCAACAAATAATGTCGATGATGAAGACTCGTCTGATTCTGAAGATGAAAATAATACAAAATTTCCAGATACCCGGATTAAAATTCAACACTTTTCTGGAACCAAGTAAGTACATACAAGTTTTTTCTGTATAGGTAATACTGACGAATTAATTTTTTTTATATGTCTTTTTTTAGAAATATAATAACAGAATCATCTAAAGAATTTGAAGAAGAACAGAATGAAGAAAATGTAATTTATTTAGGAGATGGCAAACCTATTGTTATAAAACCGAGCCAGAATAATACAAGAAGTAGAGGATGTAGTGAATCGTCTTATAAGAAACAGAGAAGTATGGAAGAAAAAGGTTAATATATTTTTTTTTATTTGACAGAAGGGTTCCTCCTACATAATTAATTATTCAGAAATTCATAATATAGTTGTTTAAATGCACTTGAGAGACATTACTAAAGATGTCTGGCAAAATACGCTTACAAATAGGAGTTATTACAAAGTTTTCAAATCACAAATATTAACTAAATTGTATCAAAAACTGTTCAAAACTAAATTTCTGCTTAAAAATTTATTAACATTATTAAATCTACAAATAACAAAATGGCTATGGTTCTTTTAACCTTTATAACGTGTATCTGTAATAATATGAGGATAATTTTCATAATACCACATATTTTTAAATCATCTATAACAACAGCCTAGGATTATTTTACTGGCGCATGAGCAGATACAATTTTCATTTGTGGTGTTATAGTGCTTTGATTTCTATGTGTAATTTTTAATTTAATTCTTGATGAATTCAAACGACAATCATATGTACTTGTCAAATATGTAAAATCTTGTCGTTTATGTGAAAAATAAGATATTTATAAAATTCTGTTTGCATTTTAAATGTTGCTATAGTTAATTCATAACTCTTAGATTGTATTTATTGTGCATCCCTTTAAGCGTATATTCTAAATAGTTTTTTTTTTTATTCGTAAACGAACCTAATATTAACCTCTACTGAGTGCTTTGATAGCTTCAAAATTATTGAATGTATACAAATGTCAATTTTTAGTAGAAATGAAGAATGAATTGAAACAGCAACCAGCAAAAAGAGGTCAGAAGGGTAAATTAAAGAAAATTAAAGAAAAATATAAGGATCAAGATGAAGAAGAAAGAAAATTGAGAATGGAAATCTTACAGGTACGTTATCCAAATGTTTCCTTCGTTCATTAGATGTAACTGAATAGTTCATCCAACCCCGTGAGTGAAGTTTTAAGGGTTTAAATCATGTCAGTCCCTTGGTACATATATAGGCATTTGTTGCGCTTTGTTGCCTAAAAGTTTGGTGTGATTAATCTTAAAAGAAATGTCACTTTGATCATTAAACCAAAGTATCCATTTTTAATATCCGAAATTTTTCACCCAAAGTAATTAATAGCGATACCTACTTCAATCCTTGAGATGGGCGACTAAAATAGCACTTTTAGTCTACGAAGAGGAAAAATATAAGTTTTCAACTATTTATTTATTAAAATGAACAATCAATAAATAATAATTGTGTTAATAGTCTTCAGGAACTGCTAAAGATACTAAAAAAAATAAAAAGAACAAAGACTCGTCGGATAAAAGCAAAAAACCTGCTCCCAAAGCACCCAGAATTTTTACACCGAAGGAGCCAAATGAAGATAACATCGATGATGATGATACTGCAGTTCAAGCTGATATTGATATGATAGACGCTCTTACCGGCGTTCCTGTTACTGAAGATGAGTTATTATTTGCTGTTCCTGTCATTGCTCCTTATAATACTCTTGCTAATTATAAGTAAGTGGTTTTTTATCTAAAATCTAATAAAACTTAAAAATGCCCATAAACTTCCAATCATGATTCACATGTATATGTCAGTAAACAGTGCCGAATGCAAGCACTCATATAAAATAGTTTTTATTTTACCCAAATTGACTATTTAACCGCAATTTCCGAGTTAAAGATTAAAAAAAAAGATCGAATACCAATGCTTAGACTTTTCCCAAATGTTTCTGAAGTATGACTGATAATAATTGATAAAAATAAAAATAATTATAAAATATGAGGTAGATGTGGTCGATGAGGTCAAACCAAGAAAAAATCCAGTTACCAAGCGGTATTGCCAGATAACCGACCTAGTGAAAATACTTCATCTTTACAAATGTAATAAAAAGAGGAATGTAAGTGCCCAGAAAGTTCTGTTCATACTCTTCTATTCGGAATAAGCGATCATCCCCGCTTGCAAACGCTGAAAGAACGGAACTGTTTGACCACTTAACGTCATATTAAATTAAATGCAAAAACAAATGAAAGCATGCCATATAGGGAGGTGATTTTTGACAGTTAGTTAAAATTAAATTCAACTACATAACCTTTTATTTATAAAGTCACTTACAAATTCTCTCTGAATAATAATTAAAATGCTATGTTATTAATAAGAAAATACAACATTCTATTATGGAAGTTGAAAACGTTATCTAAAATACTATAAATGACAGTTTTGACTTCTTTTTTGGCACCCATATCGTTTTAAAAATAAAGAGAAGGGCTTATTGTTAGGATGGATCGCCTGATCATCCTGTACATGAACAATTTTGTTTTTTGAAGTTGTAGATACAATTTGTCAAGTTTGATTAATATTGTAATTTTTATATAGTTTTTATTCTGTATTAAAGTATTTGCAAAACTACAATCTTTTTGCCGCTGCAAACCTCAATACTTATTTATAACCTACAGTTCATCAAATTTCTAGAGGCTTTCGACGGCTAGACAGAGAAAGCACAACTGACAGGCATCCCGACGGATTTACGCAATGAAAGTACACTCTGCGCATCAAGTATTTCACTATTTCATTCAGACGTAAATGTCAGATGTAAATTTCGCTAAAACATTTCTTTTATTTTCGTTTGTGTTTTTTGCTCATTACAGTTTAATAGAACCTAAGTATGGAGTTTAATAGCAAATTAAGAGGCCGCGTCATTAACAGTCAATCTCGCGAAATAATAGCCAATGTTATAGAGTTTATGAGAAGAGAAGGAAACTTTAATTCACCTTCAATACCATTTAAAAATGTAAATGATCGTGTTGCTGCAGCCACAGGAGTATCTAAAAACACTGTCGTCCGCATTTCTGGAGAGAAAAAAGAATCGATAACCGTGAGATATCGGAATTTTCATCACCAAGAAAAACCATTAAAAAACCAAAAACAGTTAATGATATAGATGAAGCTGCACAAGAATCAAATTTTATTTTTTTATTATTAGATAGCTATTTTTGTTTCTGAGTTGTGTTCATTTACAGGCTCAATATTTTTCCGTTTCTCCTTTTTGATTTTATATGGGGTTTCAAGTTGTTTTTGACTTATTTCGACGTAAATCACAACAACACACTTTTTTAATAAAGCAAACAAGTGTTAAGAGGTATATGTACGTGTAAACTACAATTACAAAAAATTGATATGAAACCCATGAAACCACCAACAAAAATGTAAAGCTAGCTTCCGTACTAGAACATGGTGTCATTCGTCGAGATAATTTATCGTTTTGTTTAATAGATCAAGAAATGTAAATATTCCCCTGTTATTTTTTATAAAATTATAAGAGAAATAAATTTTTTTCTAAATAGTATAGTTTATTATTTTGTAGAAAAACAAAATTTCGAAAATTTTAGTAATGTTTCAGAAACAACCATTATTAATAATAGGTACCATTTTCCTTAATAAGGTAGAAATAAAATATAAACTATTTCCACGATTTACAAAGGCCTACAAAAAAATTATAGGTATTTTCGGCTATCCTATAAAATTTATATTTTCTGACTCAATTTCAAAAGGTTGAAGGAATTCCAAAACACCTTTTACGGCATAATAATTATTTTCAATTCTACATACTATCTTTAGCTGCTTTTAAAAACGTTCTAAGAAAGTCCAATCAGACCAATTTAATCCCTAAACTATTCCACACTTTTAAAATTTAATTACCTAAAAATATTAAAAACTATTTAAAATAACTTGTTTAGCAGACTGTACAATAGCTATCTTAGTCACACGTAGCGCGTTCTCTGTCTGGGCGTCGAACACCTCTAGAAATTTGATGAACTGTAAGATGGCATATGCATGTGATGTGATATTACTATATTGTAGATAATTATTGCTCAAATGGCTACCCTACATGTTTCGTTTTTTATTCAAGGTTTAAGGTTAAATTGACGCCTGGAACAGCAAGGAGAGGTAAAGCTGCAAAAACGGCCGTGGCCATGTTTCTAAAGGATCGGGCTATTAATCAACGAGAAAAGGACTTGTTAAAGGCAGTAAAAGATGAGCAACTTGCAAGAAATATACCAGGAAAAGTAAAACTTTCAGCACCTAAACTTCAAAATTTGAAAAAATAGTTTTATTGTATTTATTATGGTTATAAATTTAATAAAAATACTGTTTATATTATCTAATTTATTTGTTTGTCTACTATTATTTGCTGCTAACTCTTTTGGCTATGGATGGAACATGCCTCCCTTAAGATTAACATTATAATCCATGAACCTTTTATTAAAAAAAATATTCTGAAAAGGGAATTGTAATTGACGACGACCGCCCCCCCCCCCTATCCCGAAGCCTGGTTCAAAACACAGCACATTTTTATAGATTTAATACAGAATGGCGCTTATTTTTTTTAAATTCCTTTTAAAAATTTTCAAGATAAATACAAAAAAATTAGATTTCTCCACCCTAAGTTTTGTTATCGGACTAAAAATAGAGTATAGAATTTTGAGGTGTTTGGTTTACTCTTAAATGTTCAACAGTACAGAAATGTCCTACGGACCATTTTCGAGACTTTCACGGACCACAGGTTGGGAACCACCGGGCTAAAGATCTAATTTAGTCAGGTGACAAAAGAACATTTTTTGGTAATTAAATTATTTTAAACTTATAAGGCTGTAGGTAAAGAGAGACATAAGGCGCATTCAAATCTATCAGTTTTGTTCTATATACGGTGAAATATACAGGGCGAATCCAGAATTATTAACGGAGGAAAATGATAATGGTTGTAATTAGAAAGCAACATACTACACTCCGAAATTATACATTGTGCTGCCTTCTTCAGTTGATAAATGAACGCAGTTTTTTGATAGTGTTGACAAACATCTAGAAAATATCGCAATAATTTACATGTGATTCCAGATAGTGCCATAACTCAGTGTGAGTTTTATCATGAACCTAGTGTGGGTTTATAACAAATCTAGTGCGGATTAAATATACACAGTGAGAATATATAGGACACACTGAGTGTTCCAGATTTAGTGTAGAAATGCTAAACCACTAAAGTAAAGAAGAGACTGGTTTTTGAGGTGTTGTCAAACATATAGAAACATTTCATATTAAGGCCAAGAATATTTGTTCAAGTAATATTGGATGCATTACTGTATTCAGTTAATTATATCCAACCATTTGTAATAATTGTAAATATTTGCATTTTGTGGTTCTACTTTGAGTTTCCTTTTAAGACTTGAATCAAAAAGAAGAAGGTCCTCTTAATAAAACTAAAGGGCCATTGCTAAATAAAAATTTTCTTAAAATTTTGGGCAATGAACTCAATGTATGAGTACTGATCCGAGTTATTCAAAAAGGGGTAGTTACAAATAATAGCTTGTTTCCATATATCCCGAAATTGCTCTTTGATGGCGTCACCCAAAGTCAACCCGAAGACTAAGGCAACAGATACAAATACAGCTCTTAAATGATGTTAAAGTCTAAGTTAGGGTCTAGTTCTTGGTTGAGAGGAAGATGTTGAAGAGAAGTTAACAATTGTTGAACTACTAAGTGATGTTGCTTGTCTCCTATGCGATATACTCATTGGTAACATACTGAAACTAGAAGAAATCTTTTCATATTAGAATTTAAAAGTTACCTCATGGAAGTAATAGGGGAGACTAAGTTGAGACCGAAGCAAATCCGCCAAATCTATGAAACGTTGTGGTGAAGATTTGAAGCAGAAGCCTAAGTTAATGTACCACGTAAGACTTTAAACTTCAAAAACTTCCCGAGCAACAGAAGTACTCATGCCCAGGGGTACGCCAAGAGAAACCTTGGAAAAGACATCAAGATCAACCCAAATAGAGCTATTCACACAGCCGAGCTCGTCTTCTTTAGTGAAAGCAAATGTACTTGCAGGAAATCTAAGTAAACACTATATATTCTGGGGAGATGTCTCAGACGATTCGTTTGTAAGGTCTTGGCTCCCCGAGCAACAGAAGTACTCATGCCTAGGGGTACACCAAGAGAAACATTTGAAAAGACATCAACCCAAACAGAGCCATTTACACAGCAGAGCTCATCTTCATAAGTGAAAGCAAGTGTACTTGCAGCGAATCTAAATAAACACTATAGATTCTGGGGATATATCTCAGACGATCCGTTTGTAAGGTCTTAGATTAAAGGTTACTCTTTAAATATTATCTCTCCACCTATAAAAAATATGTTTATATTCCTACTGAACCTGTCAGTTTTTAATTGATCATCAACAGATCTTATCAGAAATAAATCGTCTACTTGAGATTAAGACCATCCGCTCTTATAAGCCTGTAAGGAACAATTTATATCCAAAACTTTCTTAGTAAAGAAATCAAATGGAAAATTTTATTGCAATTAAAAAAATCGGTAAAGTATTTTACCAGAACTTTCCTCGATATAGAATTTGTGAAAACAGAACTCCTAAGCACTTATACATCTTACGAACGTGACGAGGAACACCGAGCGGACGCGATGTGAGAGTTCGGGTCGGATCATGAGAAAGATCGAGAAAACCTTTTTTCACCGTTATTGAATGATACTGATTGACTGCCTTTAAAGTGGTCCAATTATACACACCAAAAGGACGCTTTTTATTATTTTCATTTAAGGGGGACCTATAAGATTCTTTTCCACGCTATTTTGAATTTTTAAAAACTTATCTAGGACTGTCTAAAATACACAGATAACCAATTTTAGTCGAAATCGGCTGACTTTTAAAAATAAATCTTTTTGTTTAAACTGCTCACCCTTTGTATAACTGACCGGAAGTATAACTGGTTTTGAGCCAGAAAGAAATCTTATTTGTATACAAAATTTCAAGTTTTTCTCTAAGGCCATTTTTAAGCTATCGCGCCAACAGACAGACGACGATAGACGCCGACAGACAGATCGACGGAATGGGGAAACATATTCTTTGTAATCTAGGGACCCTAAAACGTGAAAATTTGAAATAATCTTAGAGGGTGACTTTTTCACGATTACAACTTCAGCTCTTATCGAGGAAAATAAAAATATTAATAAGTTCATAGAAACAGTACAGTTTAAATTAAAAGATAAAGGTGTACAGTACCAGAATTAATTACGAGTTTATGCCAACTTTGGACATAAAAGAATATTACTCTAAAATTAATATCAAGATCTCAAGAAGAACTATTTAAGATTCTTTTTTAATGTTATTTTATAGATTCCAATCTTAGAGCTAAAGGATTGTGATTTGTAGTACATACCTAGATGATTTTTTACTATTGGAAAAATCTTTAGAATACTGTTGACAGAATATTAAGGATATTTCATCTATTTTATCATTAGGGTTTAATATTAACAGGAAGAAGAGTGAGCTCAGTTCCTCTAGCCTTAATTTCTTAGAGTTTCGTTTTAATTCGACACTAACGACCATGTATCTCATTGAAGATTTTAGGTTTGCTCAATTCGTTCCTAGGGATGTATTCCTGTTAATTAGAAATATTTCTAGACTAAAGACTGAGTGGGAAATAATTATTGAGGAATATTTTACATAAGTGCATGAGGTATGTCTCATGGATAAGAAATACCTTTATGCCATTGATATATTTACCTTAGATTGGTCAGAATATTACTTTTATAGTTTTCTGCCTTTTTTCTTTCAGTAATACAGAAAGTTATAAATGATTTTGAGTTTTACTCTTTTGTCATAAATAAACATGCCTCAGGTATGGTAGTAGTACCCGTTTGGACTACCAAACCTTGGTGGCACTCGTTTACGAGTGTTTTGAATTCCGAACTAATTAAATTCGACCCTGGTTACTTACTTTAATTATCTGTCGACAGGACTCCACACCCTTTGACAAGAAACCTGTCCCTGTGGGCAGGATTTTATCCAACAAGCTCCCGGACTCCAATACTACTGATGTTATGCTGCCATCTATTTCAACTTCTGCCTTAGAAGAATATATGGTTGGGTTGAAAAACTTTGGCGGAAGTTTTGTATGTCATGGAGAACAGACCCCTTCACAGCAAGGGTGACTCCAGGCCGAATTTGGGGGGGGGGGGTTGACATTACTAATAAAAGGTATATTTATTATAAAAAATGTAGTATCGGGAGGGCTACAGTCCCTTTGGTCCCCCTCATGAAGCCGCCCTTGCTTCACAAGTGATATCTTTATGATCTTTTAAATTTCTACTAGGATGATTCCGGGAGGGTTTAACATATTCAGAATGTTTATTTAAAGACGTTAGTGACCTAAGACCTTCTCTACCAATGTACGACTTAACTTGGAACCCATTAACAGTACTGAATAACTTCAGAGATTGGTGTTCTAATAAAGAAATACCTGGTACGGAATTATCAGAAAAATTAGTGATATTATTATTTACTGCGCATAGAAACCTTTAGCCTTATTAAATTAAAGTTTAGAGTATATTTTTGTAGAACTGATACAAATACATAGAGAGTTAGGTTATGTTATTACCTTTAAAATATGGTGCACAACTAGCTCATAAATGAGTATTACGTTTACTTATCTTCGAAGGGAGCGCAGTGTATAATCAAGATCGAACTTCACTTAAGGTAAGTTCATTTAATCTTATAATTTCTCTTGCTTTCTTTTATATGTGCCCAAATTTTCCAGAAGAACAGAATAAAATAAGGCTGTCTTTGTCTTTTTAGGAAGCTTTTGGGATTTCGATTTACTTGAAAATATGAATTACATGTAAACAATGCCTCTAAAATTCAAAATATTAATGTTGAACGAACATTGCTCACAAAATCCCCATTTATTAGCAATTCTTTTATATGAGCTAAAGTGCCTTTCTACGGACCACTCAGAGACTCTCACGGAGCACTGGTAGAGAGCCCCTCGATTACAGAATGATTTTGGTCAGGTGGCAAAAGAACTTTTTAAATTAAATAATTTTAAACTTGAATAACTCTTAAAAGGCTCTACATAGAAAAGAGTGGCTAGAAGTATTCAAATGTATCAGTTTTGTTCTATATTACGTAAGATATACAGGGAGATTCAAGAATTATTAAGCGAAAAAAATTGTAAGAAATTGCAAAATAGAAAGCAACAGACTACATTCCGAAATGTCTCTTGTTTTATTTTATATGTACCTAAATCTGTTTTTTTATAAGAATTTTGGGAGTTTGATTTAGTTGAAACTTAGCAACTCTTATAGAGAATGCCTCTTAGAATCCAAAAATGAAATCCATTCTTTGATATATTAATCCGTTTTTGAGTTATTAGGAAAAATGTAAATGCTCTTTTATGTTAAACAAACAGATGGGTACTTTTATTTGTGTTGAATAAAAATTAAAAATACAATTCTCCATACTTTTTTCTACACTGAGAAGACCTTTAAGGATATCTACAAAAAATTATATTATTAGATCGCTTTAGCCGCAAGCAACAAAATTAAAAAAAAAGTTATAATGAAAGCCAAGTATTCTCTCCGGGATGTTAATCCATAATTTGCTGGATGATACTGATAACGAGTCTGAATATCGTGTCAACCTTGAGGCTACTTTAAATTCAAGGATTTCTGTTAAGCCACTTATATCAGTATCGCTTGAAATAAACCTATGGTTCAGTACCAGAATAATCATAATGGTTAAGATGTTTAACACAGAAATAATCATAATTTATGTTGTCTCGATGAACATCAACACAGAAACACAAAATTTTACAGATGTGTTTCAGAATAAAAATCAGTTATTATACTGGATGTCACAAATCTGTTTAAAAAGTGTGAATCTAGCCAACCGAACTGTCATTTATCCCAATCAGCTGAGTTGCTAATTTATTAGGTATAGAGAGGGTGCATCGATATTTCGGTAAACCAGATTCTTAAATATTTTATGGTGGTATAATTTAAGGGCAAATGCAACCTGGAGCGCGTCCATCTGGCAATCCAAAATGTGACGTTATGGAATAATGAATAATACAATAATATTCGTTATTATTGAATACTAAATTTCTATATTACAATAATTATTTTCAATTAGATTAGTAACTCACCATCGGATAGACAAACCGTTGGATATACACCGTCTATTTCTTACATCTTATATTGTTGTTTCATAACTGAAGCGGTGCTTGTGAGGAATTATTTAACCAGAGCGTCGAGACGTAGAATCGTCGGAACGTAGAAGCGATGGGACATAAAGCGTCGGGACGTATAAACGTCGGATAAAAGAAGCGTTGTGTAACACTACCAAATCCGCAACACAATCCGGCAACGCTGTAATGAAAAGAGAAGCTCTATATTTGTTTTGTTAGTTTGCCTTGTTTTTTACTAGTTCGACAAAGTTGTAACCTCGTGGTGTTCATAAAAATCAATAATAATAAGTCAGTTCATTAATTTAAGTGCCCACTTTTAACCTACGCTATCCACACCCGAATCTCTTACAGTCGGATAAGAGAAACGTCAGACAGGAGAAGTGTCGGACAGGAGAAGCATCGTGTAGGATAAGCGTCGGGTAGGAGAAGCCTGATGAGCCATGGGTAGGGCGAAATCGGTTGTGGAATGTTAGTTCCTTAAAAGGTTTATTAAATAGAAAGAGTCGGTCGCGAATACGTTATACAACACTGTCATGTTCATTTAAGCATATAGCCCTGGAAGTAGTAAGGCAACTGGACAACAACACTGTTTATAGCTAAAGAATCAATTAGCTCTCGGACCAACTGAATGTTCCAAAATAACATCCACTCCAGGGATACAAATTCAGATGCGCAGAAGACTGCTGTTTGAATATAGGCGGTTGTCATATAGTAAGAGAGCACACTGCAAATTTTCACGTCATCTGATAACGAAATGAAATATGCTCCAAAGGCATGTAACAACATTGTACTTTACCAAATTGCACCTGAGCCAATCCCTATCCCAAGCAAAGTAGTTAAAAATTTTTATTTAAT